>CM077788.1:11956319-13435486 GCA_039737535.1 Lagodon rhomboides | reverse complement strand
ATTCAGGTTAAAACAAGCAGTGACAAGCACATGTCAGGTGGCCACATTGGTGTGAAATTGAATACAAAAAAACTGCCTGCTGACCTCTCTACCTTTCTCTGTGTTTCAGGGTTTCATCGCAATGAGGATATGAAGGCCATTGATGTGCTTCCGATCCTCAAGGAGAAGGTCGCCTTTCTCTCAGGTCAGATGTTTGTAGTTACAGTATATATCTCTGATATCATAGGATATTGTCAGTTCATAAAACTGTAAGAACTGCCATTCACGCTTTTCAGTGAAGAGGAGTCACAACCAAACTAGACTTGTACCTTTCCTTAGTTGCCCCTCAACCAGTCTTTCCAAAAAAAAGTCTAAAATGTCTCATGTTTGGGGCGCCGTTTAGCTCAGTTGGTAGAGCGGGCGTCCCATGTACAGAGGCTTTGTCCTCACTTCAGCGGACCTGGGTTCAAGTCCCAGCCTGGAGACCATTTGCTGTGTGTCACTCCCCCTCTATTTACTCCTTTACTCTCAGCATACATTACATTTTTAGCGTTTAATTTAAGTACTTTTGATAGTCCTCTTTTATATTTACTTGTTCAGTTAGTTAAGTGCACTCACTTATCCCTCTGACCTGTTTCTGACTCGCCATGTGCTGACTGACCTTTACCCCATTAGTGTTAACTACATGGTCATTGCCATAAGTGAGTTTGAGAGAGTGTTTTTCGCTCTTCTTTAACAGTGTTGTTTGTTTCTGCTGTGTCTGACTGAAAGGCTATTAGTCTTGTCATCATGACTCTAATTAGAGCTCTGACTCTTCAGTTTGACTCAGTATAGTTATGACTAACTGCACAGATCTTCAAAGAGGGTACCCATAAGAGATAGCTGCTGTCATCTCAGAGGCCTGCCGCACTAACTTTAAATGTTAGGGTGTATGTTTGGTGTTGTCCGTTAGGTAAGCTTTGCTGAACATTATATGAGCATTATCATCATGGGAAGTAGCTGCTATTTAAACTTTTTTTTAATCTTGTTTCTACCTAAAGGTGGCAGAGACAGACGTGGAGGTCCTGTTCTCACCTTTCCAGCACGAAGCAACCATGACAGAATACGACCCGAAGACCTGCGCAGGCTCATAGCCTACCTGGCTACTATCCCAAGGTAGGAAATGCACACAGTGTTTAGTGAAGAATCACGCTTGTGAACAAGCACACAATCTCATACATTTGCTGACTTATAGACCCTGCTCTAAATCCTGGGTTGATTTGAAACAGACTCATCCTCTCAGCCTCTAATGCAGTTACATTCACACACATCTTATCACTTTCTTTGTGTCACTGACTTTTCCCACCTTGCTTGGATTTAAAATGCTGAAGGATAACCTGAGGCTACAAAGAGCTGGGATGGTTTTGTTTTAGATTCTCTGTGATGTTTCAACCCCCGCTCCTCCTTTGCCCCCTCTCATTTCCTCCTAATTCGTGAGAAGAAGCTGCTGCTCCTTAGGTTGCCACTATTTAGTAACTCTCGCTTCTCTCACTCTGCTATTGATATTTTCTAGTTAGAGTGGGTCAGGTCAGTTCTCATTAAACAAAGTGCCATGGCAGTTCGCTCTTCTTTCCTGTTTTCCTGTTTGCACTGTTTTATCATTTGGACTCGAGTCTAAAAACTGCTGCAGGAGGCGTGGAGCCACAGGATGTCCTTGCAAAGCTGCACTCGCTCTGTATTTTTGTGCCAGCTGATGTAAAAGTTGAGAAGCACCTTTCCTTCACATTTAACACTTAGCTCCAGGGTGTTCTGTTTGGAGTCGCTTGTGATTAGCTTGGAGGGAAGCTTGCACTCCTCAGTTCTGCTGCTTCTGATCTCCCCTGTGTTGCGCTTTCCAGTGCTTTGCAGGTCTACTGCTTTAAGTCTTTTTCTCAGTAGAGTTTTGTCTCGAGGCAAGAGGTGATCCAGATCTGGAAAAACTGGGTCCAGATTTCTTCAGGGCTCCTTGAAAGCATTCTTGGATGTCCCGAAGCAAATAATAAAAAAAAATACTTGACGTGTGAGTGTATTTCAGTCAGCAGTTGTCAGTATGATACCAATTTTTGTATGGTAGATAGTTTGCAAGTCTGTGTTTAAGTCCAAAAACAAACTATTAACCAGACCAGGGGCGGAGTGGGGCACCAAAATCCCCCGGGAAAATTCTGACCGCACTGGCCCACCAGCGGCCCACTACCGGTCCAACACCCCTACATTTCTGTAAATAGACTTGATCTGCAATCGGTTCATTGGATAAACGCAGAGTGATAGGCTCTGCATAAACGCATTTCCCATTCCCAGGAGGCTTTGCTCCATTCTACGTTAATTTAAGAACAAACAAACAAATTAAATAGCAGGTCGTTTTTTTTTTTATTTGTGACCATGAAAGTTCTGTAACGCCTGAATAAGAAGAATGAAATTAAGATCAGAAGATTGATGGGAGAGATCAGAGATGAGTGTGCAGGGTAACCATGACTTAGATAAAGAGAGTGAACAAGTGGTATAAATATTGGTTGGACTTCTACTTCTTTCTAATATAGTAGATCTTAGAGATTTTGATTTTAAAAATGTGTCTTGTAGCAGTAAAAGACAAGTAGATGTACTCGTTGCAGCTGGTGCACAAAGACTTACAGGCCTCCAAAAGGCTCAACTCATAGGGAACTATGTTAAGATGTGAACATAGAGGGGAGAAAAGATCCATCTGAGGTGGCCAGCCAGGCTCAGAACGAGGTCAGATTCCCCTTCTCCTCAGCTTGATTTCTCTTTCTCTCATCTAAATATTTTTTCTGTCATTCCCTCTTTTTCTGTTATATCTGCCCCCCTCCCCCTCCCTCCCTCTCTCTCTCTCTCTCCTCTCTCTCCTCTAACACTCTGTTTTTCTCTACCCATTTGGCTGCCGATCTGTTTTCAGAGAGTGAGGTCAGAGTGAGTTAGAGCAGGAGGGCCTGCGTCTGTTTCTGTCTCTTAGCTAGTCGCATTCAGATTAAAGCCTTTCACACTGAGAAACAGCCTTTTATGGACTTTTACAGCAGCAGGACTCCTGGTAAGCAGCAGTGGAAATTTCAACGCTTGTGTTTTAACTATTTTTTTCCCTCCCCAGATGCTCTGGAGATTTAAATGGGATCTTTTCACTTTAAATCTTATTGGCATCAACCCTTTTTAAAAATCACAATGAGTCATTTCATGTTTTGGCTTCATAGTGTCTCTATTTCTGTTCCTTGGGCAGTGACAATAATGTGACTCAGTGGTTTGACATTTTTTCTTTCAGCTCATTCAGGTTTGTTCATTCTTAAATCAATCACATCTCTCTCCTCAGATGCTCTAAAGGTTTAATGTGAGCCTTATAAAAACATTTAAATGTAATTCAATTTGTTATTCTTGTTAGGATCTGACCTCTTTGTTCATGTTTTCTGCAGCGAGGAGGTGGCCAGACATGGCTTCACAGTCATTGTGGACATGCGTGGTTCTAAGTGGGACAGCATCAAGCCTCTGCTGAAGATCCTCCAGGAGTCTTTCCCATCTTGTATCCACGTCGCCCTCATCATCAAGCCAGATAACTTCTGGCAGAAGCAGAGGACCAACTTTGGCAGCTCCAAGTTTGAATTTGAGGTGAGTGACGCTCTAATACTTGAACTATTACTACACAAAACGTATCTTTTTTAACATTTTTAGCTTGGATTTAGTTGTTAATGCTACACATTAGTGGTGTAGTCTCTATTGAGTATACAGGCTTATAATTGTTTTCGACAAGAGATGGAGATGTTGGTAGTGCTCACTACACCAGTATATTTGAAAATTTAAAAAATGTTGTAAACTATTAGAGTTCTCGTTAGTTTAGCTTAGCCATCGGTCTTAATTTATCAGCTCTAATTGGACTGCTGCTCGGTGACAGTGGCACTGTTCTGTCCCGTGTGGGCATGTAGTGCTGGTATATTTAGTACTGACCCAGTTACTATGGAAACAGGATATATAGGACATGTTGAAGCGTTTTATCCCAACAGTAGTGAGTTTAGTTTGGACGAGTCACTGGTTGTTTTTGTATGATGTCAATCATGTACTGCATGTGAGTAGTGCTCAATGATAAACAGGAGGCTGCTGGTTAGAGTCTCTGGCTGGTTTTTATTCAGGGGAAGTGATTGAGATGTGTTCTCATCTTCTTCATCAAGTACTGTTGAGTTTTCATAAATGCTGCGCATCATCCAGCAGTACAAAAAGATGTTTGCTCATAGTTAAAGAGAAGCTAAAACTGCAGTTATTATAGCAGCTATATGAGAGAGACTCCTCCCCCATGTCTGTTTTTCCCTTGGACTGTTTTCTCTTCCTAAGAGTTTATAACTGTGTGTGTTTGCATCTTATTAATGATAACATGAATGCTGTTTAAAATGTCTGGAATCTGGAATTTTTCTGGTCGCCCCACCTATGTAAACAGTAGATGAGTGGGGCCACTGAATCTGCACATTCTTTTCATGATCCAGGTTTAACAGTAGGAAATATTTTGACAAGTTCACATTTCATTAGTTTGGAATATGGATACGATGACGACTGTGTTGATAATTCAGTCTCCCTCTTATCCTCTGTTTGTCTATCTTCAATGTTTTTCACTTCTTTTCTATTCCTGCGTTCACCTGTCTTCCACCTCATCTCACCTCATTTTCACTCCCGACTTCATTTGTCCCACATACACCCTCCACCCTCCTGCACCAGACGGTGATGGTCTCGTTAGAGGGCTTATCCAAGATCGTGGACCCATCCCAGCTGACAGCTGACTTTGAGGGCAGCTTAGAGTACAACCATGATGACTGGATTGAGGTTTGGATGCTTTCTCATTATGTCCCTTTTTCTTCTGCTCTTCCAAAGTCATACAGAAAAACATCAACCTTTGGCTTAAACCCCTTTTTGTGTTTAATTAAGAAAACTACTTGCTCCTTTCAGCAAGTCTTGTCTTTTAGCAGTTCTCAATAAACTTATATTCAGTAGTATTTTCATTTTGGAAAATGCAGGTCACTTTTAACTTTCACTTCAGGTGCGGCTGTCCTTTGAGACTTTTGCCAGCGATGCAGCGCGGGCACTGGCACGCCTCGAGGAGCTCCAGGACACCTTGTCCCAGCGTGATCTCCCGCGGGACCTGGAGGGGGCTCGTAGACTCATGGAAGAACATGCAGCGCTTAAGAAAAGAGCCACTAAGGCGTCTGTGGAGGAGCTGGATGCGCAGGGACGCAGGCTGCTACAGAGGCTACAGTCACAAACAGCGGGTGGAGGTAGTGGTGAAAGCGGGTATGGCAACCGCTCTGGTGGAGCTAGTGGAGATTCCAACGACCATCATCACGGGTTCCATACGCATGCGGACGCACACAACCTAGTAGCTAAAGTGACGGGATTGTTGGATAAGCTGCATGGGACTCGCCAAAATCTGCAGCAGCTGTGGCACATGAGGAAGCTGAAGTTGGACCAATGTTTCCAACTGCGTCTGTTCGAACAAGACGCGGAGAAGGTAAGAGTGCAGATCTATTCTATGTTATTCTAGTATTCATGCCATTACATGATTCAAACCATGCTGAGGATAAGGTTAATTGGTTCCACACTACCTCCTCATATTCCTGCCCCTTCGTGATTCTATGTAAATATGTACCATTGTGCAGTTATTTCTTGATACATACAGGTATTTCAGCTCACACAGAAGCCAGTCTGAGGCATGAGCATGCATGCATGAAAGTCTTCGCTGGGAATTTGAAAACATTACATTAATCCAGACATTTAAGTCCTCAGATCAACTTTCATCCCCATGTAGGCCAGCTTAGTGAGGCTGAGGCTGTGTATGTATATAGTGTATTATCGTGCATTGGTGGACTGGAACACCTTGGTTTGGTCATGTAAGGTTGAGTTGTGTCTGTTTCGGTGTATTCAAGCCCTATTTTATATCTTGGTCAAATATTGTCTGAGCTGTGTGCTTGTGCTGAGAAACAGAGAGTAAATGAATATGTGTGAGTGTGTGTCTGGTGCTGGAAAACTAGCTATATAAACTGCGCAGAGCTGGAGGCAAATGCAGAGGCCTACTATGAAAAAAGGGCAGTAATTAAGCACACCTTTTCTGTCCAACAAACTTATAGAGAGAGCAACATAGGCACAGTGGACACTACACATGCACAATGCTTGTTCTTTTGTTTTTACTTATCACAGAGGAACCGGAAGATGATTTGCCGCTGTGCAGTGATGACTGATTTTAGGTTTTAGTAAATTACAAACACAAAAGAACAGGCCCTCTTTTATTCTCAATGCTGCTGTTGTGAGTAAACATGAGACGGAAATACCCTTTTCATTTGCATAGCGTTCTGTGAAACTAACTGCATTTTCTCCCGCTCTCCCATTTCTAGATGTTCGACTGGATCATGCACAACAAGGGGCTTTTTCTCACCAGTTACACAGAGATCGGAGGGAACCACCAGCATGCTGTCGAGCTGCAGACCCAGCACAACCACTTCGCTATGAACTGCATGGTAAGACAGTGTCTTTGTCTCTGTTGTGAACGTGCAACGCAGTCCCAAACTATTATTATTACTGTCACTCACAGTAACATGCTAAGGCCTCCCACCCCTGTACAACCAACACACACACAAACATGCACCTCTTGTTTTTCACAGCCTTTTCCCCAAACCATCCTCTCCCTTGGGCCGTGACTCACTGTGGACTGATATTTTCTGTCCTGCCACTTTCTCTGTCATATTATTCAGCTGTTTTCCACTCTGCCTCAACTCTGCCCCCCCTGTCATGTCTTGTCACAGCGCTGTTCCCATAATTGACCCATATTGGCTCCCTGCCCCTCCCATAGCTGTGTGCTGCCCTCTGCTGCTCTGCTCCACCACCCTCCCTGCCCTATCGTACTTCAGTGGAGTCTGTGGAGCTCTGCTGCTGACTAATAAGTGTAGCTGAGGACATTATACTGTATCCACTCTGCAGTCTCACAGTACTATGCTCTGCTGGTTATTTTAACCCCTTACGGATTTCTTCTGTGAAAATCTACATCATCAATTCCTGATCCATCAATACTGTTTGTGTTTGTGTTCCTCTCACAGATCTTACACATCCCTTTCATAGTCACATTTTATTATTTTTTATAATGTCACATTGCATTGTAATGACCCACATCTGGCACATATGACTATTCATTTAAAGTTCATACATATCAAGGGTGTACAGGTTGGTGCATTTGGATGGTAGATTGGTTTGGTTTGGTTTGGTTTGACGGAGAGTATGCTGAATAACGCATAATTCCCTATTGTTTCTGTAACAAAAGTGTAGCCAAGGAAGAGCAGGGCCAGTGGCCCAGATCCTCCCACTCACAGTGTCACAAATCACTGGTATTTGGAAGCATGTGCAATGTGTGTTGTTAGCATGAAGGCCCAGAGGCAGCTTCAGTGACTGCCCCAAGCCAGTTGTGTTAGCACTCCAGGTTGAGATGAACCAATAATCCCTGAGACAACAGTAGTAGAAAAGATAGATGGAACTGCTGTATAAACTCAAACATATATTAACAGCACACTGTGAACACACACACACACACACACACACAGAGTAGGGTCTACTCAAAGTGACCACCGCCCCCTCCACCCATTCTTCCACAGGAAGCAGCTTTTCCTCTTCCTGTTGCCTGCATGGCTGAGTGGAAATACATAGTGTCAGGGTGCTGATGTGTTTATTTGAGTTCATGTAGCAATAATGCCCGTGTCCTCTTGTTTAAAGAGTTTAAGATATTTGTGAAACTTTGTGGAGGAAGTGAAACAATGCACTTATACCTTATGTCTAAATATTGGCATCACTGGTTCTCAAAGATTTTATATTCATCAACATTGCTTATTGATTATTGCTATAGGCATGGGAATTCATATGAGCACTGCCAACTTTGAGTCAAGGTTTAAACCAGATGCTAATGCTGACTGTTTGCAATTATGTAAGTGATAATGTGTCATGCACAACACAATAGATGGAGTTGCGTTACAGTGATGCCCCCTACGGGAGGCACTTTACAAATGCAGTTTAGGAATGAAGGAGACTGCTATTATTTATCATTTTATTTATTTGTTATAGTATAAATGTGACATTGTTTAGTTGTGTACATTTAATTACAATTGATGTAAACTAATTTAACTAAAAAATGCATTGAGAAAATACAATATATTAGAATAACAACAACAGTCTCCAACAGTAACTTCTAGTTATATGTATATGAACGGTCCAGACTCAGTTTTTCAGCTTGTGTTCAGTAAGAAAACCCACAGACAGTTTAGTGTGTGTATCTTCCCATCTGACATGCCATTACAGGAGAAAAATCAAAAGCACTCTAAGGTAAAAATTGACAACCATTTATTAGTGGACATCTTTAAACTGTCCCATATTTGTACATGAGCGTTCATCTTTCGGCTAGGGGTGCCCAAACGTTTTGCCTCGGATGGCCAAAAATGAGCGAAACACCTAGTGTACCTTGTGTATTGAAAATAGCATGAGGATTCAAAGTTCCATTAATTGACCTGCTCAAAGTGGCACTGTACCTGCCGTGTTCATGTTATAAAAGATTAATAATAATAATTAGGTATCTGCACATATTTAAAAAGCCCTTTTCCCCATATATGAAAATGAAATAGCATAAACATTACTTCAGGCAGCCCTGATATAGACAAATTGTTAAAAGCAGGACTGAATGGCGGACCTGGAGCATAATATGTCACACCTCTACAATATATAGCACTAATTTAACCCCAAAACATACTCTGAGAAATGATAAACAAATTATATGATGGTCGTTGATACATGTCCCAATCTGCAGACAACCCACTAATCTCCTAGGGAAAGGTTCTTGTGCAGTTCCAGGTGTTATAGATTATGCTTCTCTCATCTCTTGAGATATTGCGACGAGTCAGATGGAAGAAATTCAGTTCCTTCAGCTCCTGTAAAGCCAAATAAACTTGTTAATTAAGATAATGTCCTTTTATACTCTTAACTTTTTCATACTGTATATATCAGTGGCGATTGCTCTCAGACTGCAAGGGATGCTCAGCTTCCCCTAAAATGTCACCAAAAAAAAAAAAAAAAAAGTGGTGAAATATGTACTGCTGTGTGTACATTTCATTGACTAAATACGCGCTAGAAAGCCTTCATCTTTTGTTCAGAATCAGCTACTTATCACAGGTAACCGGCGCAACTTCCTTCTCATTCATCCCCGCAGCCCCACAGCGCTTTCCACTGTCGGAAGCTCAGCTTCTACTGACTTCAGTGGGGAAGCGTAGAGCGGGTTGTTCCACTGGCGAAACCAGACGGTCATTGGATAAATGCTGGGCTTTGTCCCGCCCATTGGAAGCTCAGCTTCTCTGGGGGTCTATGGGGCAGTGGGCTGGCCTGGAAGCTCAGCTTCTGCATGATGATTGGATGAGCTGTCTGAGGCGGAATCCTTTTTTGATTGACAGCTAAATGAGCGAATTAGCGATCTTGAAGAATAAACATCCACCGGAGCATTTTCCAAGTTTTTCTTTCCGTTGTTCTGAACTGATCTGGAGACTTTACCGATCCCCAGCGACTTTGTCACGATCACTCACACTCACAGGCGGTCACACTTCACAGTAGCCTGGCGCAGCAGCTCCAGCTGCTAGCATTAGCAAGGTGCACATCATGGCAGATAATATGAATGTTGTTAGAGTTAAACAGCAGGGCAGGTCAGCTCCTAAGATTGATTTAGTGCAAAAGGTAGGGAAAAGTAACAGGTCTTTTCAGGTGTCCTGAATAATAATAATATATATAATAAATGAACAAACACATTTATGATGTAGGCCGGAAAAATGAGCTTCCCCTCCTTGAAAGACCAGCAGCCGCCACTGGTATATATATATGTCAAATCTATTCAATCGTCTAATCTAGCAAATCTATTTCTTGCCTCAAGAACATCAGAATTTAGTATGAACAGGTCACGCCCAGTTGAGCAGTCATCTGTGCTGGAGACTCTGTATATTGGTCTGGAGATTGGTCTCAGAAAGCCTGTAAAGATGAATAACAGTTGAGACACATTTTTCATTTTCACTGGAATGGTAGCTTTTATAAAAGGTTTTAGGAAAGATTTGAGCTGTTTCTTACTGTTTTTTGTCATTTATTTATGTATTTGATTATTTATTACACGCTGTTAAGAATCATTCTTCCTGGAACACTCACCTAATTCATTCTTCAAGTCATTGTTTTCATTTTGTACTGTCCTCAGCGTCTCAGTCCTTTCCTTAAGACTCTCAAGTAATTTTACACCTGTCATAAAAAAGATGTTGATATTTCTGAATTTGGTCTCACAGGACACGTAGGTCAAGTAGAATACACATTCACATACGCAACTCATGCATACACATGCAGGTATACAGTCTACAATTCAATACAAAACATGACAAGATCACAACAAGTGTACTAAATTAGTGCTATTCATTAATACAGTGTAGATTTTATCACATCTGGTTTGCTTCTGGTGCATCTTTTAGGTTGTGATTTCATAAAAGAAACTCACTGTAGAAGCCCAGACCGAGCAGCCCTCCAAATAACAGAATACACAGCAACACCAAACACACTGTGGTACGCCTGTAGAGGACTAATCAGAAGAGAATGTAAAGTTATTGTAATGTACCATTATCACATGCTTTTGTTTTGTGTGTGTCTGCATGCACTGTATTTATATGATTTTAATCTGAGTGTGCACCTTACCTGCTTGAGGTGACTGCCTCTTTCCTGATCCAGTGTTCGTATTCAATCGAGGGCGTTTAATCGTGAGGTATCTCTCGATGACAGCTGGTCGGAAGGGGCTTCGCGCAGCATTTGGGAGTTGAGGGCGTTCATTCATCGGTTGTCTTGAATCAGGGCCTGATTTATGTCCTCCTGAACCATCGTTTCTTCCTGAATCATCTGTATCTCCATTTTCATAAATATCATCATGTTCCAGCCAATTTTCAGCATCCATTGTCATGTAGTCATTACCAGCGCTGTCTGCTGCTTCAGGCACCTCCATTGTTAAATTGTCTTGCTGTCTGTATGTGACTGTGTGATATGTATGCATTCTGTTGACGCTCATGACTTAGCAGGAAGGACGTTTTTAGTGGGAGGGACTTCATAAGACCGCCTCTTACAACTAATATTTAATATTTAGCTAATTTTGCACATGTAACCATGAATTATATTTTAAGAGGAGACTGGATCCCAGGAGACGAAGTAGAGATGTGGGACAAACTCTTGGCAATAATGCTAGATAAATAGAAGTTTCGATTATGTTCCTTAATGGCTTTGATTGTAACATGTTAAGCAGAATAGAAATGGAAACACACCTGAAGGCATGCAAATGATTTGCCTTCAGTTATTATTAAGAAATATGTTCCGTAGCGATTAGGCAAATAACAAGGTATTGACATTGATCGCTGAGATAAGAGGTCTGTGAGAATGGCGCCGGTCATTCAAAGCTGTGGTTTGAGCATCATTTGTGTACAGTAGCTTGTTTTTGTTTAGCAGGAGAATTGGATACAAAGACAGGGGTTTCATTCGCTTTTTGGTGGCCTCTGATATATTGGAATTTACATTCTGCAGATCAAACATACATGAAGAATTTGTCATGTGACTGCGTGATATGGAGGAAGGACATTTTTAGTGGGAGGGACTTCATGAGACCGCTTCTTACAACCTCAACTCATTTTGCATAATGTAACCACGAATTAAATTTTAAGAGGAGACTGCTACAAGGAGCAGTAAATTATGATTTTTCTTTTCTGCCTCCACTGACATGTGCAGTGTCTCATAATAGTAATTTACACATCTAGGATAGTTTATTGTGTGTGTAAACATGTGGATCTAAAATACAGGGTATACTTTTTACTCTTGTAAAATTTGTTGAATGTGGAGTGCAGAGATTAGACACTAAAGTAAGTCCAGTGCACCAGGTAGCCAATACAGAGCGATCTGGTTACAGCCAGGTCTCGCCATTGTTATTTTGCAAGTCAGGAAGTAGTTAATGCTGCTGTTGTGGACAGATGTTCATCTTTGCCTGCATGTCTTTCACAAAGCAGATGCTACTGTGGCCTTGTATTTGTTTTGTTTTTTCACTCTGTAAATTGATTTCCTGGGCCAACAGTGTTGTCCTGCTTTTCCTCCTCTCTCTCTCTTGTTTGCCCCTTGCCCTCGTCAGGTTTGAATTAGGAATAACCTCTCCCTATCTCTGCCCCACCCCTCCCCCTTTCCATCCATCAGTTTTGGATTAAGACTTTACCACCCAGTGTGTTTGACTACTCCAGCCTCTGTTATTTAATCTAATTCATAATGTCCTACAGATGGCTCAGAGGCCTACAGGCTTATTGGTTGTGACTGGGCGTGTGTTCTGCTTGAGGTCTTTTGGTGCACACGTTCTCTAATAAGATCAAAAGATCTATAGTAGTTTAGAGATCATTTTCCTGTTATATTTTATTTGTGTCTTTGTAAAATGTGTAATAGGATTACTGTAGCTCCCCTGTGCACCGCTGTTCTTGTGTGTATATATAACTTAACTACTGCTGTGTATTTGAGAGCTGTTGGACTCTTTGCTTTCTCATGTGAGCTATACTTCTAAGCACACCACTGTCTCTGTTATCCTCAAGTCAACATCAGACTTAATCTTTTTGATGTCAAGATTTCCTGGATTTTGGACAGTGGGGGATGTCTCTGCTTGGTTTGCTTGCAAAAACTCATACAATTGAAAGTAAGGCCATTCAAAACTATTTCGAAGCCTCTATTTCAGAAAAAGACCACCATCGGTGTCTGTGACTTAAGCTCATTTGTGTTGCTAGAATCACTCTTTCCAAGACCCTCTGTTTGCAGGCTGTAGCAGGTGTTTGGTTCAACTTTCCTCCCTGTTGTGTTTGAAACAAGCAAACTAAGAGCCGTAATAGGCTCCTGGAGCAGTAATTGAATAGAATAATAACAGGCTGTTAACACAGTTGTTAATTAGCATTTGCTGATCCGTGCCTATCTACACAAAACAGCTTGAAGCCCATATATTAAAAAAGACTAAAAGATTGAGAGGCAAATGTGTTTCTTTTAATTATTCACATGAGGCATGCCTCCCAAGTGAATAACTTTTTAATGTCCACCAGGGTTGGGTTTGTGTATGTGTGAAGGGGAGGGGAGAGGTAGCTAATGACCACAGAGCATGTATTGACTTTCATTCCCTCTGATATTACTCACTGTGTATGTAAAGGTAATTGTGGATACATATTTGATAGAGACACTTTGATTGCTTTACATAAAAGCAGTCAGTCACATCAGCGTCATGCATCATTGCACCCAAAATTAAACCACAACATTACTTTATATGGCAGCCTGTTAATTTACTTGGGCAAAATGTCCAAATATCAACATTACACAACAAAACATTGCTTACATGAATCACTAGTGTCTCAGGTCAGTTGTGTTTAGATTTGGACCATTGGACCAAGATTGTCACAATTATGTGTGCACACATTAGCACTCACTTTATCTGCCTGTTCGCTTATTTGATTGAAAGTATTTGATTGAACTAAAACCAATTATTTTGGTACATATTTTAATCTGTGGCGTGTTTTCTCTGTCTCTCCTCAAACGCAGAATGTGTATGTGAACATCAATCGGATCATGTCGGTAGGGAACCGACTCTTGGAGTCAGGCCACTACGCCTCTCAGCAGATCCAGCAGATCTCAGGACAGCTGGAGCAAGAATGGAAGGCCTTTGCTGCAGCCCTGGACGAACGCAGCACCCTGCTGGAGATGTCTGCCAGCTTCCACCAAAAAGCAGACCAGGTACAAAAACACAGAAAAATCTAGTAGAGCTCTGATGATTACAACAGACATCCACTGGAAAGCTGAGACATCCTTTACATGCACTGAATGCTCCTTTTGTTAGAATACGTGTTTATTCTTTGATAACTATATGCACAAAAACACATCTACATATCCACATACAGTATAATCATCCTGCACATATGCAGCTTTTTGGCTGGACTCAGTATACTGTTGGCAGCTCCACTGGAATTCTTCAAAGTGTCTGCATATATCTCCATATATTTACAACTTACAGTACATACTGTATAGTAAGACATGGAATGAGGCATATTAGATCTATTTACACAATATTAGAGGCTGACACGACTATCTGTCATTATCAGTTTAGTACCCAAACCTTAATTGTATATATTTTTTAAAGAAATATAGATTTAAAGAGAAATAGAAGTAGGATTTTTTTTTGTTCCACTACAGATTACAAGCACCAGGTTTGCTTTATCCCTAACAGACCTATAAAGACCATTTAAATGATCGATACTACTTCCCATTGTTTTGTTTACGGTTGCAGTAACACTGCATTAGTTGGTTGTTGACCCCTATTGTTTGCTGAGTGGCCCTCTTTTCTGAACAGTCTTTAATGCTCAACACTTTTGTGGTCAATATTGATGGGCGTTGCAGCGTTACAGCCATGATATTGTGTGTTTTTGTGTAAACTGTATATAGTATGTGGCAAAATAGTCTCTGCTCTTGGTTCACTGAGATGCTGTGATATAAAGCATGTTTTCCAGAGCCCCTTCTCCATTTCCCATAACAGAATAATCATTTCAATCATTATTTTATCAAAGCTCTCTGCTCCGCGGTCTCTTTTCTCTTTGTTGAACTTTCCCCTCACTCTTACTTCAGTCTCTCTCTTTACCCACTGTCTGTCAGCCTTACTGTTTCCAAACATAACAGTTTGGCTGCCAAACCTTTATGTGGAGCTAGCTAAGCTGACAGCCTGTTCAGAGCTTTTCTAATGCAGAGTCATTGTTTTCCTTTGTTTTCATTGGCTTATGGTAAATGTGTTAAATGGGAAGCAAGGAAGCAAAACTGAGTCTGAACTCTTCATATATGCTAATAGCATGGACTGTGGCTGTGATAACATGTGCAATATTAGTATATGAAAAACACAAGTGCACATACTGCGTAAATTGAGATATCAGATATAGTCAGTTGTCAGTACACAGCCAGACAGTTTGATAATTCTTGTTATCATCTTGGTTTCATAGAAGCAACTGGATCAGCTAACAAAACAGGACTTAAAGAATGAGGCTTGATAAGAAATTCTAATTACAATGACCAGTTTTTATTGTTTCAACTAAATAGCAAAGTTTTTCTGGATTTACCAAGGTTCTCGGCATGCGTACATAGTGGATGCTGCACTTTACGTACATAAGAGTATATAGTAGTATGTACTAGTATGCTGTGCCTTATAAATCTACAATAACGATAATATTATGATAATTTATATGATAAAGCGCTTCAGTCTTATAATACTGTATGCGTTGTGTGTATTCTCTCCCCAGTACATGAGTAAAGTGGAGCCGTGGTGTAAGGCATGCGGTGAAGGAGAGCTCCCCTCTGAACTCCAGGATCTGGAAGACACAATACACCATCACCAGGGATTATATGAGCACATCACCACTGCATACTCAGAGGTCAGTACACACATTCACACACACGCATACTGTATGCATGCACAGTAAATAACAAAAGTAAGCACGCAAAACAAATGTAGATGCAAATATTAATCCCAGCCACAACATAGAACTGACAGCTATCCAAATCATGTATTCAAAATATACGCACATGCCCTTGATACAAAACAAGACATGCTCCATGCTCTAACAATTATTGTTTGGGTTTTATTTATTCAAATCGAATGTAAGGGGGGAATAATATATGGGGAAATAGTCCTAAATGGGCTTATTATTTCCATCTAGGTTAATAATTTAAAGCAATATTCACACAGTGACATGTGTCACACAGTCAAATATATTGCATATGTGACATAAGAATATGAAATAATAAAACAGAGGTTATTTTCTTCTCTTCAAGTTGAATAAAATGAGGAAAGTAGAACTATGAGTTAGTAACCCAATATCTTACTGAAAATGAACCTCCATTTACTGAGATTTTTGGAAAAATAAAGACTATTTTTTATACTCTGAGTAAATATGTTTATGTAATGAATTTATTTTCTAGTTATAGCAATAGATTTAATTATTTGTTTTACTGAAATGATCAGTGCATTGTCTTCAGAAGAATTTCTGTTCAAAAAGGAATTTAGCAGCTGAGACTTGAGACATTTTATTACCCTCAAGTGAGATACTTGATGATTTATCTGCACTATGTGAAACTTTGCGTCACCGTTTACAGGTAAGCCAGGATGGGAAGTCTCTTTTGGACAAACTGCAGCGACCTTTGACCCCAGGAAGCGCTGATTCATTGATGGCATCAGCTAACTACTCTAAGGCTGTGCACCACGTCCTAGACATCATTCATGAGGTGCTGCATCACCAGAGGCAGCTGGAAAACATCTGGCAGCATCGCAAAGTCCGCCTGCATCAACGGCTTCAGCTGTGTGTCTTCCAACAGGATGTACAGCAAGTAAGAGACACTAGAGCTTTGGATGCTAAGGGTGGGAATCTGTAGGAAGAGAGTTAAGGATGTAGTTATGAAATGATTATCAATACATCTTGAAGCATCAAAATTTGTAATTTCTATGCATGATTTATTTTTTGTCCCTGTGACTACTTGCTACTTTAAAATGCATCGTATTTGTCATGATCTATAGTTAAAACAAACACATGGATTTACGTCATTTACCTTTGCTCTCACTCAGCCATCCTAACCAAACTCAAGAGGTAGCCTGGCTTAGAACTTAAACACGATGCACATTTTTCATCCATAACATTTCACTTTCCAGTTGTATCACCCTAAAGGAACATACAGCCTGGTATCTCAGGATTGTCACATGCAATCATAATAAGAACTGGGTTATTTTCCAATTATTGACTTCTCTGCGTCGAGCCTTAATCTTTCAAGAATGTCGCAATTTATGTAAGAATCGATTATTACCCCCACCTCTAGTGGGCACCACTAGGTTTTACTGGTGCACATTTGGGCAGACATGCACACTAACACATACTGTAATTTTCTTCTCAGTAAAGTCTGAAGAAAAGTGCTGTCCTATCTTGCCAGCATGTTTCAGTTATCTACCCCACACATTAAATCTCTCATTAGCTAATCTATTAAGTGATGTAAAGCATTACCAATGTGCAGAGCTATCCTTCCAAACATTGTTATGACTGAAATTAATTATATAATTAATAACATTTTGCAGCATTCTGCTAAACAACTGAAGTAGCTGGGGAATTTTAAAGATTACAAAAAATGGCTCCAGAAAGCTAAGTAATCTAAGTCTCTAGAAGTCCTGAGATCCCAAATTGATTTGAAAAGACATTATTTACACCCTTTTTGAGCCAAAATCTTCACTGTAGCTGCTAAGCTATAGAAATGTATACCCTGGGTGTAAATAACATCTTTTCAAATTTCCATCAGCATGGGGGTGAATAGATAATGGCTGAATTTTCATTCCTGGGTGAACTTGGGTTTAACTTCAAGTGCTGTCTTACTTATTATTAATGGTCATAGAGATCCGATACATCTTTGTTTTGCAGAGGGATGTTCTGCAAGCAATCCATACAGGATAGCAGAGGCTGTGATATTAAGATAAACTATAATCAGCTCCAGCTTCAAAGCCTTTTTTCACTTCCTCTTGGGTTTTCACAGTGAGAGCAACCTCGATCTCTCTCTGTGACTGCCTGGATGGCAGAGCTCTTAGATCAAATCTACTGAGTTGGTGTATCGTGTCGTCTCTGGGTTTTTTACCCTTTGGGCATGAACTCTTTTCTGCCTCTCTGCCCCCTCCTTCCCCCATCTCTCTCTGTCTTGCTGTAGCTCTCTGCTTCTGTCTTCCCCCTCTTCCATCCACTCTTTCATTACCCTTTCCTCTTGGTAGTGGTTTCCATGGTGATGCAATTTACTGTCACATAAAGTGTCGAGGGCATTGTGCACGTGTTCGTGTGTGTTTGTCCCATCAAAATATTCTCTCAGAGACCTTGAAAGCATCATGAAAATCCCTTTCATCACCCCACATAGAAACAGATGAAGTATGGCCATCTGTTTAATAGATAATAAGGTAATTATGGACAAAGATTTATAGCTAATCTCTTCCACAGTGGAAAATGTTGACACTTAGCACTGCTCTGGATTTCCTATTGGGCAAAATGTAATTGTCCACACTTGTGTAATTTAAACTTGACAAACTGCAGATGGCGAAAAAGAATAAAGAAAAGCTGCAGAGACGTAAAGAGAGAGAGAGAGAAAGATGACATCTAAAGACCTCTGAAACTCTAATGTGATGCGATTATATACTTTCCAGTCAATTGCACCCCCTACTGCTTGAAAATGCACACTGCATTCTCAAAGTACAGTTACCTTGTGTAATTTGGCTCATTGGCTGCTTGTGTGTGTGTGTGTGTGTGTGTGTGTGTGTGTGTGTGTGTGTGTGTGTGTGTGTGTGTGTGTGTGTGTGTGTGTGTGTGTGTGTGTGTGTGTTTCAAGGTGCTGGACTGGATAGAAAACCATGGCGAGGCCTTCCTGAGCAAACACACTGGTGTTGGGAAGTCTTTGCACAGAGCCAGAGCTCTGCAGAAAAGACATGAAGACTTTGAAGAGGTTGCACAGGTGAGTTTTGAAAGTAAAACATTTGAAAAAAGTTATGTAAAGAACAGTTAGCTGTAAGTGTATGAGATACTGTACCTTCAATTTAAATATACTTAATGTTTCAGAACACCTACACCAATGCTGACAAGTTGCTGGAGGCAGCAGAGCAGCTGGCTCAGACCGGAGAGTGTGACCCAGAGGAGATTTACCAGGCTGCCCACCAGCTAGAAGATCGTATCCAGGACTTTGTTCGACGCGTCGAGCAGCGTAAAGTCCTACTTGACATGTCTGTTGCCTTCCACACACACGTCAAAGAGGTGTGTATTTCCACTCCTCAACCTTAATTAGCCCTATTTGCCATATTGATTTGACACTTATGCAACTCATACTATATTAAGACAGGAGGTGAGAATGTAGAGGGTTGTCGATTTATTGATCATACTTCTGCATGTGGTCTTATGTAGGAATGACAGGAAAACGTTTTTGTATAAAGTGTTTTATACATCTGCATCAAAAATGATCAAGAATGTGCTTTTTAAGTTATTGGCTACATATAGAGAGGTGTGTGTGTGTTTGTGTTTCAGTGTGTGAATATTTTGTCGCCAGTCATTACGTTCTCCCCGTGCAAACATCTGTGCTTTCCTTTCCCTCTGTAGTGCACTTGTGTTGACACAAATTAAAGGCAATCTGCCTTCTCCCTCATTGTGACAATGACAATCATGCCTTTGTTTTATCGTAACAAATAAATAAAGAGAACAAACTCTACACGGTACATGACAGGAATCTGTATGTGCTGTGTGGTTTTGGTTGTAATGACTGCACCACTCCCTTGGTTCCTCTCACAGTGTCATGGTAATATGAAAGTAATGCGCTGCACATCTTTGACTGCCAAAGTTAACCTCTCGCTGGTTAACCAATCTGACATAGGCTGTGCTGTGCAGGTGTGAACACTACATCCTGTTTACATAGACTCAAACTGACAGTCAGAGCCATGGTGTTATTAATGAAGCTAGTGTTTAATGTCCATATGGACTAATCTCCTTCATCCCATCTGTCAGCTCCTACTGTTGCAGGTCACTGTGTATGTGTGTGTGTGTGTGTGTGTGTGTGTGTGTGTGTGTGTGTGTGTGTGTGTGTGTGTGTGTATAAGCCTCCGTGGGTATGTGCCTGTATGTGCATGTCCCACCTGTGTGTGTTTCTGACTCTCCTGACCATCACCTCTCCTAGTTCTGTAGAAGCCTTTGGACATAGTCCAGCATGTTGAAAGGCAACAAACTGTGGAGACGGAACATGAACTACATTGGAGGAGAGGGGATTCATCTGTATCTGATATTCATGAAGTCACTTCAGATTTAAGGCATTATCTACAACTAATTTTGATGTTGTTAATAAATCTACATTAATGGCATAAAAGGAAAGGGCTAAAATCGAAGCTTGTCTAGTCTTGCCTCCAGGATTTGATAAAAAACATTTGTGTTACCAAAAAGCTTACTAATTCCTCTGTGTATTTGGTCGCCAAACAACAGTGTCGATGTCTATATAGATGTCAGGTAAAGTGTAAGATACTGCATGTTACTATGTGAATGACGGTAACAATACTAAAAGTAGACGTGTCTGTGAGAAGGCAGTGTGGGTGTTAGACAAACCGTGGGTGCCAGGGTCTCTCTCCTGCAGCCTGGATGGTTTGCCAGGGCTTTAGTACGCTGAGCCAATTCACCCAGATGGCTAATCTGTTACAAAGACGACCATTCACAAAACACCAGCTTTGAGCAGAACCGGTCTGATTTGATTTCTGTCGCCCATCTTCTGTCTGTCCATTTGGCAGCTTGTCTATCGATCCTTACATCTGTGTTTAACTCAAAACGCTCTGTGTATCTGCCCCACCCCTCATCAGCATGTGTATTCTGTTCGCAAAAGGGCTGTTTGGTTGCCTCCGGCTCTTTTTTTTCTGCTCTTGAAAGGGCGTACACTACATGATGCCACGTTTTAACTGGCTTACCTTTCCTGTCAATCATTGTTAGCTATGGACGTGGTTGGAGGAGCTTCAGAAGGAACTGCTGGATGATGTGTATGCAGAGTCGGTGGAAGCGGTGCAGGACCTGATCAAGCGTTTCGGCCAACAGCAGCAGACCACCCTGCAGGCCACTGTCAATGTCATCAAGGAGGGAGAGGACCTCATACAACAGCTCAGGTGACAATAACTAATACATGTCATGAGGTACAAACACAGTCTCCCAACTTAAATTGAGGTATGTTTTAGAGTTTCAACCATAATGAATCCCTAAAAATAACTTACTAAAAAACAGAACTAAAGAATGCACAAGTTTTTCTTTGACTTCCTCAAGGATGTCTCCATAAGAACCAAAAGCACACTTTACCTGTAACTCTGCTGTACTTGACCTGACTCCACAGAGACTCTGCCATCTCAAGCAACAAGACTCCCCACAACAGCTCCATGGCTCACATCGAGAGTGTGCTGCAGCAGCTGGACGAGGCCCAGGGCCAGATGGAGGAGCTGTTCCAAGAAAGGAAGATCAAACTGGAGCTCTTCCTTCAGCTCCGTATCTTTGAGAGGGACGCCATTGATGTGAGTAGGCAGGAGATTATTGGCAGAGAATGCGATACGTTGAGAAAGAGGGAATGACCGATATAAATGTACCGTAGTAAAGCATTTGTTTTTTCATTTAGTGGCTTAGTAGTTCATAAATGCAAAAAAGACAAGTCACATGTGTCAAGGGGCATACACTGAAATACCAAAATGACTGTGACTCTGAGCTGATGGACCGTTGCACAGTAAAAGGGAGCTTCAGTCCTGTAGTGAGGATTCCCACCGGTTCAAAGCTTGGTTGAATTCACAGCGATACTCTCACATGTGCTACATTAAAAAAGTATTTAGTTCCACTTGACGCGTCTCATCCACTGACTCATTCCAATTTTGTTTCCCCTCCCCATCCAGCCACTAGCTCCATTGTATCCTGTAATTCCTTAATGTCCCACTGCGAGAGTGAATGTTTTTCTCAGCTGGGGCTCAGATATGATAACTGCTCTCTTAAAAATATTATTTCATGTTTCCCATCGTGATGTTTATCATGGCTGTCGAATCAGATTTGTTGAGCCACGCAATGTTGACAGATGAATTACACTCAGTCACTGTGGAACCAGAAGCTTAGAGCAGAAATTCAGCCTTATATTCATGACGAGAGTGCAAGTAAAGAGAACGTTTGTGGGAAGAAATCAGCGCTGATGGGATGAATGAAAGTGTTCATGGAAATGGTTTTCAATGATAATCACATTACTAGTGTGTATAAGAACGGCATTTATAGCCATGCTTGCAGCATGGCTCTACGTATAGCAGTGTTGGTGTGTCATTTACTCAGTTGGTCAGTCAGTCAGTCAGTCATTCAGTCAGTCATTCAGTCAGTCGGCCCACCTATTTGGTTCAGAATGAAATATTAGAGGAATTGCATGAAATTTGGGACAGATATCCATGGTGCCCAGAGGATGAAGTTAATGACTCTGGCGATCCCCTGACTTTTCCTATGCGCCACTATGACGTTCACAATTGTGGTTTTAACTGAACTGTCTCAGTAACTGTTGGATGGATTGCCGTGACATTTGACATTCACACTCCCTCAGGGTGAATTGAAAAAAAATGTTATTTGTCCAAAAGCTACATTGGTTGATACATTCAAAGCTAATGATGTTTACATAAGCTTGAGCTGGAGTTTTTGTTGCGTGCCAATTAGCAGATATTAGCATGCAAACACACTATACTAAGATGTGTTAACATTTAGTAAAAAGCCCAACTACGGTTTTAATGGCTAACTACAGTCATACTGTAGCATAGCTGTGACTCTTAAAAATACAATATGTAGTATTTCTGCATTAAAATGTCTACTGTGCATCAGCTGTAATCTTGCCCAACAGCACGCACCAAGGGTGTGTTTTTTCTGTATGTTTAAATTCAGGTGAACCTCTTACTAAATTCAGCACTCACGAGAGTCTCTCTGTAAAGTTATGTTCATAAAGGAAAGTACACCTGACAATGGAGGTCGAATGATAAGTGGGGACTAAGATAAATCATTTTTTAATCCTAAAAGTTAAAAATTAATGTCTGAGTTCTCCTTCTGCCGGTAAACAGCACCAGATAAGAGCAAAATCCAGTGTTTATTCCTCCAGAAGGTCTTTCTCTGCACCTGGCTGTCTTTTCCAGAGCTGGCCGTCTTTCTTTTTTTGTATTTATTGAAAGACTCGGAAGCAGAAATGATATATTGTTCATTACATTGTTTGCCTTCATCTGTCTATGTCATAACTGGATGATCAGATGATTATATAACTACTATTGTGTTACTATTTCTACTTAGAACATTTGCTTCACCTTTTCTGCTATTGTCAGCAGGATTTTTCAGACAAACATCGTAAACTTTAGAAGAACTATTGGGAAGACTACTCATCATAATATTGAAAGCTATATAGAATTTAAAAGTATGCCCATGATCGGATTCTCTTCCACTGTGTGTTGATAGATTTCTGTGGTTGGCTTCAAGTCATTTGTAATATAAGCCCAAAAGAACAGACAAGTCTCCCTTTAGCTCTGCGTGTCAAGTCAGGGAATGGTGGTGAATCTGCTAATCTCTCATATTGAACACTGAAGTACGCCCACACATACACACACATAGACAGAGGATTAATATGACACAGTGCTTGAGCATGAAGATGGGCGGAGGAGACATTTGTTTTCATCCACTCCCTGCCCACACACACACACACTCTGACACTCCCTCCTTCCTCGAAGGGGTGTGTGTGTTTGAGGTGAGGGCATGGGGTTGAGGTGAGACATTCAATTTTCTCACATTGTCTTTTTCTCTGACGATAGGCCCTGTATCACTTCAAACCACCAAGATAAAAAAAAAAAGTCTTGGTCAAAGAGGAGGCTTATCTCCTCACATTAGTCAGTTTTCACAGTGTTGGTAGCTGAGGGAGATGGTCTTTTTGCACACAGACGGTATTTTACTCAACTGTAGGAAGAGAGGAGAGCAGAGTGCAAATGACTGCTTGGTAAGTTCCCAGTTTTTTGACAGACTTATCATATTGTTAGAGTATTATAATATTCTGCTGTGAAAGGGCTTGATAAGGTAGCTATTTGTGCTAGACAAGAAGGTCATGTTTTTGCACAGAGTAGATTTGAAAGCAGGGGAATTTGTGTGCATCCAAATTTCTTCTTGTCTTAAGGCAAGCACACTTTTCTACGTGAAGAGACAACAATGCTCTTTATTGCAAAATAGGTTTAACTTAGTTTTTGTGTTATCATATTAAATGGGAAAGGTGCACAAATAACTTTCTAGTTATGACATAGAATTTTTTCTGCGTGGTGTCGTGTAGTAGAGAGAACAACTTTAATGGACTTACAATACACCTTGTCAAAGACCATGTATTTCGAAGGATATGGATCAAGGCTTGCGTGAACCCTGGTTTGAGGAGGCAGTCGTTGTCTAGGCTGTGTTTATGTGTTTGTCTCTGAGAGAGCTCATCTGTAACCCCCCCTGCTGTGCTGGTTGAATATTTGGAAAGAAGCTGTCTTTGAGCATAACGTGTCCTGCTACTACCCTTGAAGTGAAGAAGAATAAGTATAGACTGAGTAGTAGCAAACTCTTTCATGGAGAAATTGGAGGAACGTATAGATGATCCTGCTGGTGTTAGGAGGTAAACCTGCAAAAACTGATGAGCTCCACCTCTTTGTCATTTGAGTTAGAGAGAAACACAGTGTGCTTCTCAATGAAACAGACCGGAAGATCAAGTTCAAGACACAGATACATTTTGAAGAGTTTATATGGACTCCTAACCATGGAACTGTTTTTTACTCAGTATTCACTGTTTGCATTGAATTTGTCCCAACTCTTGGGAGCAGTTGGCAGCTCTTACCTGCTTTTCCCTAAATGTTCAATATGACAAATAGGCCGAGCATAATCATACACTCTGTAGTCATACAGTCTGTAGTAAATTGCTACTCCTGAAATGTTTCACCATCATTTTGCCAGAGTTTTAGCAGTATATACTCTTGCCGCACTATGAATCAAACCTCTATCTGTAGCGCTCTTGGTGTTCTAACATGAAGAGGATTGTGTCTGTTCTAGCCTGGGAAATACCAAGAGATGGAAGAAATTGAAGTAGCATGGCCTAAGAAGATCACATTCTTATACTGATACAGATTATTTTCTATCTCAGGCCAGCAGGATTTCAGGCATGTAAAACATTGTTGCTCCTGTGTACTTTTTTTAATCTCTCTTGACTGCTAGTGTCACTGTTTCCCTTTTCTCTTTCTGTCCAACATTGAAACTTGCCAGACTCTTCTATTCCTATCTATTCACGTCATTTTCCCCATTGTACGAGGTCTTCTTAGGCCGTGGTTCGCAAACCTTTTCACATCAAGGACTCCTGAATTGACATAGATTAGACTACAGACCTCCATTTAATTAGATTTTTTCCCAGGGTCCCCCATCCGATAAGATTTTTGTTTTTAAATATGTAATTCCAGAAAGCAAATGAAACCCGTGATCAAGGTCGTAAAAAATATTCTGCTGTTGTGTTACTTATAGATGGAATTATAGTAAGAATAATTCATTCCCCCTGTAACCCCTCAAGGACCTGAACAGGTCCACTGACCTCACTTTAACAGAAAAGTTCTAAGGCACAAGATGGCATACTTTGAATTGAAGAGCACAGCTGCCAAAGCATCTCATTTTCATTTACATTTATGTGTACAGATCAAATTTTTACCACTGTTATGAGCTACTGCAGCATGACATATTCCCATTGCTTGGACGTAACTCCACACACTTCAAATTGACACATTCCTTCCATTTGTATATAGGGTTACAGAAAAGCTGAGCATATGATAGATATGTTCAAACCATTCAAGAAACTTCAGTGTTTCACCCATGTCACTAAAGAAGATGAGAGCCTTAGTGTGGACATTTTGATCAGCTGCGTCTTTCATGAATCATGTTACGGCCACAGTAGTGTAAATGTCAATTCTGAAGCTCCAATTCTAGCATTAAGATTTAATTTCACACCATACCGGAAGACCTGAATTTTCTATGAAAACCTGAATCTCGGCCACAGGTTGACAGGTTAGGGTAACTCCTAAATGCCTCAGAGCAAAGAGGTGGGTAAATTCTCAAATGAAATGTAGACTAGACCGCATGAAAAAAATGCAACACTGACAAACAGAGCTGGATGGTGCCAGGATCAAGGTGCCCCCTGGTATCATGATTCAGTCTGCGTGGGCAGTCAGAGACATGCACTGACATCTCGGTACATCTGCTTCACCAGCCATGCATCACCAGTGTAATATGTTATCCGTTATTATGGCTGTCAATTTAGAGTGTCTGGTTACAGCCATTAAACTGTCTGGCTTGGTGTTCAGAAATTCTCTTAATCATAAAATTATATGGATAATGAAATGACTGTGTGGCTTTGCAGTGCTTTACTTTTACTCTGAATGTTTGTGCTGGTGGAGATAATTGTTGCAAGGTATCTTGTATTCTTAGCAGTGAGATATTTGCACCATGAAACCTTGATGTCCTGGCTTTGAACTCAGTCAGGGCCCTTTGCCACACGTAATTTCATACAATCTTTAGCTCCCTCCATTTTTCCTTATTAATGTAAAAAAAAATTGAAGCTCAAATAAGTTTGTCCATTGTTTCTCAGTCCTTTTCAGGAATTATTTAAAAGTAATTTTTCTGATATTATCTGTAAATGAACATTTCTTCTTGTCACTCTTTCCATCCCCTTCTCAGATCATCTCAGACCTAGAGTCATGGAACGAGGAGCTGTCCCAGCAGATGAGTGACTTTGACACAGAGGACCTAACGCTTGCCGAGCAGAGACTACAGCATCATGCAGACAAAGCACTCACTATGAACAACCTCACCTTTGACGTCATCCACCAGGGACAAGAGTTGCTGCAGTATGTCACAGAGGTCCAAGCGTCCGGTGAGTGAGGGAATAGAAATACAATTAAATATGTTGGAATGGCACATTCATTCGAACTCAGTTTGAAAACAGCAAAGACATGTGGGCTTCTTTGACTAATGAAGAGGAAAAGGTAGATGGATGGATATGTTTGGAGTGAATGAGCGAGTGAATAAGTGGAAGATGGCATGTTAAGGAAATTCAGGGAAAGAGGGGAGGTGATGGGAGGCGGAGCTGCTCTCGCCAGCCAGACTGTGCCTTTTAATCTGTAAGAGTCATGTTCACCATCGGGTTACACCACTGTCGGATGGCAACACACACACACACACACACACACACACACAAGTACATGTTTTAGATGACCGGGAATAGCCTCCCGCTCTTCACCTCAGAGATTGCCACATAACAAATCAAGCTCACGTTATGCAAAGGTCTGACTCTGCAGTCAGCCAGCTGCACTGCTACAGCTTGCTGCGTGGCTGACTTAGAAGATGCACATGAGCTACCTCTGTAACCTGCTTTAGGACAATTATTTACCTGGGCTCACCTTGTAGCTAGCACCACAACAATGCTGATGCAGAGTGCAGGATTAAAATGTGAGTACAGATTATGCCAATGCCAAATTTGTCGTACTGGGTTCATGCAGGAGAATGGTTTTCAGACATTATTCTGTTAGCTTCCGTACGATCAACATTTCACTGTCTGCATGGCTAGCTTTTATTAAAAATGTAATCTCTGTAACCCATGCATGAATCATTTTTAAGATGTCCAATTTGCATCTATCCAGCTGTTCCAATAAGATGCAGGTCAAATAGAGTAAATTCATGCAATGCATACTTTATACCTCTCCCTCTACTGCCATGTAGAATCGCTAAATTCCTCTTCATTCAATACCCATTTTCCCTTGTCAGAAACAATAAGTGAAGAAAAAAGAACATCAGTAGTTATTATAAAAGGCAAATCGTTACTGGCAACATAATAAAATGTCTGTTGTCTTTCAGGTGTGGAGCTGTTATGCGACAGAGATGTGGACATGGCCACACGGGTCCAGGACCTGCTGGAGTTTCTTCATGAAAAGCAGCAGGAGTTGGACCTGGCTGCAGAGCAGCACAGGAGACATCTGGAGCAGTGTGTCCAGTTAAGGCATCTACAGGCTGAAGTAAAACAGGTACATACTTGACGAAGAAAAGGACAAGAGAGCATAACAATATCCTTGTCCAATGAGACAGCATTGAAGCAGTGACTGGAGGAGGGAAAGAGCTTGGGTTATTAATTATGAGGAATAATCCCTACATTCAAATCATAAAGATAAATATTTTATTTATGATAAGCAAAATGTGTGTGTCCTTTTCAGACATTTGAAGTGAAGATAGAATTCAGAAATTAGAAATAAGCACACGATGGGCTTCCTCTGAGGCTGAGGTCGACATGATCTGTGGAAAACTATTCTGACAATTAATTGCCACTGCATACCATGATACTACAGTGGAGAGTGTTGAAGGACTGAAAGGCTACAGTATGTTCTGTCTGTACATGACCAAGTGTAGATGACTAATCCTGTGTCAACGCTCTCTCTCCCTCCTCTTTCTTTTTCTCTAGTTCTCGCTGTATATCTATCTGTCTGTGTCTCTCTCTGACTTTGAGGAATAGTCAGAGCAGTGCAGTGTTATTGTATGTCCAGCCAACATTTAGAAATTCAAGGCAAAAGAAGACAAATGGGCCGGACAGAATCTGACTTGATATGGAGGAAAAGAGCTCAGGTTATTGTTGTGTCAGTAAAGTGCACATCTACCTCCCAATATTCATCCAATACCTGAATACAATCACAGAAAGAAAATTGTCAGAGATTTTGAAATGCATCCACTGGTGTTTCAAAGCAGAACATAAAACAAACATGAAGCCAATTTTCATAACTAGGCCTGTTATCATTGTGATGCAGTCAAATAACAACACACTTTATGTTTCAACTTGTGCTTGAACGAACAAAAAAATTGAACAAAAGTGTTGGCATATGAAACTGAGACTAAAATAAACAAAATTGTACCCTGAGAGTACTGCAGCAAAACATTTCAGAAGATGAACTAACATTGCATTGATCGAGCAGACCTGACAGTATGATGATAGTGTTACGTCAGTGTAATGTTTGTGTTGTTTTTTAGTCATCTACCCACAGAGAGGCAGCTATGGACTGACTGAGAAATCTTCATGTCTATGTAGCTGATACTGATTTATAAATCACAAGTGTTTTATGCTGCAGTTTCTTAAGCTTTTAAACTGTACAATTTACTTTTTAACATGGATTTCTCAGATGTTAGTGTAAAATACAGCTCAACTTCTTTTCTTTCACAAAGCTTGACTGGTTGCAACCCCTGCACTGCATCCTGGGAAATTACTGAAACCCTGTTATACTAAATTTGAAACAACCATAATCTGGTAATTGTAGCCTGTATATTCCTGCTACTGACATATAAATATCCCAGCCTTTTAGTCCTGGCCAGAGAATACGACACAACATTTAAGGTTTTTTTGTGTGTTTTCTTTCATCTTCAGATGTCCCAAACTGAGAGGTGGTTAAGATTAGGGATTATGACTAGAGTAAGGGTCATAACAGATATAAACACTGTCACAGTGCTATAAAACTGTGTCAGCGTGGTGTGGTATCATGAAATAAAGGAAAATGTTATGTCACTGTACTTGTTTTTCATACCTCACAGGTGAATCATACATGTAGTCACTGCTGCTGATATTGCTGCTGTTTGTTCGTGCATTAGAGTTACGTCACATGGAGCAAACACTCATACCTGTCCTGCCTCGGGACATTGCAAGTGCAGTGGAAACACAGACCCCGTTATAGTTGCTGAAAAGCTGGAGTCAGAGTTGTGTTGCATCATCACTTTTACAGCCAAGATCCAGTTGCAGCTCTGCCCATCACCCACACAGCAGGTGTGCTTTGCTGAGTCAGAGAGAGGTGTTCTGTCAGACTGTGTTTAGCATACCCTGTGGCTAAAACTAGGCCAACAAAACTATGAGCAAATGGGATTTTTGTGCGCATCTAGGGGCGTGTGTGTGTGAGGCAGTGTGTGTGGTAGTTGAAGCGATTATGTGCAAAGGGCTAAGTAAAGGATAGAGTAGATGGGTAGGGAAATGTGTGCATAGTGACATTTGAAGTCAAGAAATTGACTTGAAAAAGACAGAGAGAGAATGCAATGGCATGAAGAAGTGTCAGGGTTAGAGAAACAATGAAAATAAAACACGAGAAGAGGAAGATAAAAGGGAGAGGTTGGTGCACATGGAGAGAGAATGTTGAAGAGCTGCTGGAAGAAAGAGAAAAGAAAATAGAACAGAGGATATTGGGAACAGCTTACGGCTGATTTTTTTAGAGTATTTTTTTGGCCTTTTCATGGCTTTATTTGATAGGACAGCTTGGGATCAGGATGAGGAGAGAGGGGGATGACATGCAGCAAGGGGGCACAGGTGGGATTTGGACCCTGAGCCACTGCAGTGAGGACACAGGTCTCTGTGCACGGGGCCCACGCTCTGCCAGCTGAGTTACTGTAGCGCCCCTTACAGCTGATTGGAGAATAATAACAAAATGATTTGTGTCTGTTTGTTTTAGGTGCTGGGTTGGATCCGTAACGGTGAATCCATGCTGAACGCCGGTCTGATCACAGCCAGTTCGTTACAAGAAGCTGAACAGCTGCAGAAAGAACATGAGCAATTCCAACATGCAATAGAGGTAAAACATTTTTAAAAATCCAGATTTCATACTTTTCTTCTTTTTTCTTCTTAAGCCTCCCTATTCACGAAGGAACGAGAAGTAACATGTTGGTGTTCAGGTGTTATGTATCCTCATATATATTCTTGTTCCATTTTTTCCTCTTCTTCCTTTTCGTCACGTATGTCTCAATTCATCTCCTCATGCCCCATTCTTCATCACCCCATTTCCTACTTTTGTATCTCCTTTGCCCTATTCAACCTTTTGCCTTTCTAAAACTATTCTCGGGTTCATACATGTATCCACCGCCTCCCCATCTCATCCCAAGTCACACATGAAATGGAATTGTGAATAACTCATATATCTACCTCTCTTTTTCTTCTCTCTCTGCTTACCTTTCTTCTTTATTTCCTTTCTCCTTTTACCGCTGATTATGCAGGGTGCCTTTCCTTTGAACTCTGTCGAGCCTGGCTCATTTTAATTCAGGCCTGTACCTGACCTACTTCTCCAGAGCTCACATATACGCACGCACACAAAGATGCACTCTCAGAAGAAGCTGTGTTTATGATTATTGCCTATGTGAGACTTGAATTTTAATACGCATGCCATAACTGTAGTCCCTGAAGCCCACAATGGGCCCTGTGTGGTAAGAAAATAGGTGCTGCAGACATCACTAAAGGTTGCAGGAAATCCTTCTCTCTTCCTTCATCTCCTTCTGTTTCCCCTCACTCTACTGAGTCCAGTAAGGAGAAGAAAAAAAAATCACGAGATACCTTATTTTTTTTACCTCCCTATCTCATTTCCTCCCCAGAACGCTCACTCCAGGACAATCTTTTATGACACAGCCATAATCACATACAACTTTTATTTATTTAGCCTCTCCTCCACCTTCCACCGAACTGCCCTGCAGGGCCAATGAGAAGCTGGGGTCCTATTTTCAAAGCAATGGCTGTGATATAGAGGTTCATATAACTCTTGAATTTCATGTTGTTTTTTTTATCTCACCCTCACCCCGCGTTCAGAAAACCCATCAAAGTGCACTGCAGGTACAGCAGAAGGCTGAGGCCTTACTCCAGGCAAACCACTACGACATGGATATGATCAGGGACTGTGCAGAAAAGGTATCCATCTCTTACGATTCCATACATCTCTAAAGGAGAGCCTGAATAATAACAGAGGTGACAAGGTTTTAAAGGTTCTTGTTGTAAACTGATTTATTTTGTGTGACTTGAAGGTGGCAGACCACTGGCAGCAGCTGATGCTGAAGATGGAGGACAGACTCAAGCTGGTTAATGCTTCTGTTGCCTTCTACAAAACCTCTGAACAGGTGTGTGTGTGTGTGTGTGTGGGAGGACACTGCCCAATGTCAATGTACCTGCAAAGTGTCTGCCTGCAGTGTCAGAGTATCATAAAAAGAATGCTCTCCAGGATGTACAGTTTCACAGGTTGCATGTGTGCCCTGAGCAGTAGAAGACCAGTGTTGCATCCTACAGTGGTTTTACATACCGTTTCATCTATGTGTCAGGTGTGCAGCGTGTTAGAAAGCCTGGAGCAGGAGTATAAGAGAGAAGAAGACTGGTGTGGCGGTGCTGATAAGCTGGGCCCGAACAGTGAGTCAGACCATGTCACTCCTATGATCAGCAAACATCTGGAGCAGAAAGAGGCCTTCCTCAAGGTGAGACAAAAAGAAAGAAAAGACGTATCAAATCACTTGTTTTTAGGTTGATTTCTAAGATCATATCTATGTTAGTCAGAAAGGTATTTCTATTGAGCCTGTATGTGACTTCTGTTCTCATTCTGCACACTTACAGGCCTGTACATTAGCCCGGCGTAATGCTGACGTCTTCTTGAAGTACCTGCACAGGAACAGCGTCAATATGCCTGGCATGTTGTCCCATGTCAAAGCTCCAGAGACTCAGGTCAAGAGTAAGTAGACGACTCAGCAGTCGGCCTTCATCTCTTCTGCATCTTATCATGCAAAGATCTTTATCAAATTTGTATATTTAACTTTTTCTGTCCACAGTTTCTTAATTCTTTCACAGTATTATAAATTCAGGTGTTCAGTATGTTCTTTATAATGCTGATGAACAAAAAAGACAAAAAATTTTAACGCTTGTGTTATTCCATCAGATATCTTGAACGAGTTGCTGCAGAGAGAGAACAGAGTGCTCCACTTCTGGACCATGAGGAAGCGGAGGCTGGACCAGTGCCAGCAATATGTTGTGTTTGAACGCAGCGCAAAACAGGTGTGTTCTTGCGAAAGAGTGCATACTGGATGTTTATGTGGCCACAAGCAATGATAAGGCTGAGCGCTTTGTTGCATTGTTTCATTCAGTTGTCATCCTCCTCCGTATTAGATGATGGACTTTTGCTTGCATTGGAATCAAATCTGCAAGTTGGTTTGTCTCAGTTAGCATACAGCTGCAACTTCCATCTGACTCTGTTTTTAAGTCAGGCAGTCTGTGTTTTCTTAGTAATGATACATTTCAAATGTACTGGAAGTGATGTAATCCTGCAGACATTTGCAACAATGACAGTCATAAGGACGGCTATCATTATGTGGCCCACTAAATATACGCACCACTTTTATTACAGAGCATTGGCAAACATAAGTCTCCAACCACTCATTTTTAGCCCTCAGGCTGGACAAAACAGGCTGGGACCTCTTGTTGTGGTGTTTTTCTATGTTTTAAAAGAATAAGAGATCAATAACACTCTATATTTTTTTAATCAAACCTGGCTCAAAACAGCCATCGTTCAAAGACACAAGGACCGATGAGATGGACAGAGTTTGTTTTCAGTAGCAGCCAAGATTATCTGCCCACTCCACAGACTGAGTTGTTTAACTCCAAAATGACTGCTTGAAACTTTTCAAGAAGCCAAAGAAAGTTAGAATCCATGGCATTTAAGCTCTAGGCTCTTATCTTCATGTAAGGGGTCTAATGCTGTTTGAATACAAGACAATTTGCTCCCTCTTGTGGTGTTTTAATGGCAGGGCCCAGGCACAGAGCAATGGCCAATAAAATCAGATGACATCATAGATGTTTCTAGGACATGGCTATTCTAGGGCAATCCAGGTTTTATCCGCAGGGCCCAAATGCTTTCTGGTTTCACAGTTTGCCTGTACCAGTTCTGCCACTTCTGGTAATAAAGTACACAGACATGAAAATAAAATAAAAAATAAATGGGACCTTTGGAAACTGAATTCTAGAAATGTAGGTTAAATTTTTGATCAGTGGTAGCAGATTGTATATGCATGGTATAATGATAACATGTGTCATAAAATTATTTTTCCTTTATCATATTGTTGTTTCTCAAATTACGTAGGTGTCAACTGTTGGCCTGCTGGCCTAATCCTAAATCCTAATCTACTCTTTCCTGAAGGTTCAATGGAAAACAGAAAATAGTATACATCAAATCAAAGGCAGAGTTTGTGCACCAGTTTGTACCAGGTCTTAAGATTTGGATAGTTAATAGAGACTGTGTCAAACTGTGTAACTGAAATCCCCGCAGTGTAAACGTACTCACTTGTGATTGGTTGTTTCCTCAGGCCCTGGAGTGGATCCATGACACTGGGGAGTTTTACCTGTCCACACACACATCGACCGGCTCCAGTATTCATCACACACAGGAGCTGCTCAAAGAGCACGAAGACTTCCAGATCACAGCAAAGGTGCGTGTGGGTTTAAGTTTATTTGTCAATCTTTTACTGTGTAAAACAAGGTGGGGAGGATAGAAACGGTGTGGTTTTTTTTTGTGCCTGTTGCTCTCCTTGTTGTGTTGTGTGTATGTTTGCACAGTCCTGCACTCTGCTGTGAGGCCCATTCCCAGGGCAGTGTATTGTCCTCTTTTCTCATTGCCGTGTTACTGTGTTGGAGAACAAGCTATTGTGTCCATCAAGCAAACACAATGATTCCTAACTCTCTCTCTCTCACACACACACACACTCTCTCTTTCTCTCTCTCTCTTATCTACCTTTCCTCCACTGGCACTGCCTCTCTGCGGCCGCCTCTCTTCTCTCTCTCTCTCTCTATCCCCTCCCTAAATGTCTATCTATTGACAGCAAACCAAAGAGAGGGTAAAGCTGTTGATCCAGCTGGCGGATGGGTTTTGTGACAAGGGCCACGCCCATGCCCTGGAGATAAAGAAATGGGTGTCCTCAGTGGACAAGCGCTACAGGGACTTCTCTCTCCGTATGGACAAATACCGAACCTGCCTGGAAACGGCGCTTGGCATTTCTTCCGACTCCAACAAGGCTGTGAGTGCACACCATTGATAAAACTCAAAGAAGAGACAGATATAACCTGTATTCTTCCTATGTGTGTTTTGAAACTCCATTCATAAGCTCAATTCTAAAAGCTCAGGTTGATGTTGTAAAAAAACAAAGAAAGATCCAGGTGTTGATATGTCTGGCAAAGGTTATAGTGATAAGAATAGAACCTCTGTCTCTAGTCTTTCTAGTGCAAGTTTATGACAAAGTCATGTGCTGAATTTAATCGTATAAACTTTTCCTGGCTTTCATGTTATTGTAGTTTCAAGTGTAGGGGCTTTCACCAGAAGGTCAGATGTTGTTGGTGTACTGCATGTTCCTATTTAAACTCTATCACCCAAGAGTTACTTCTAACAGAGAGAGAAAGCAAATACATTATGCACTGATGTGTGGACTGGTGTCCATTGATTGTCCACCACGTCCTTTTCAGAGTAAAGAGCTGCAACTGGACATCATCCCTGCCAGTGCTCCAGGGTCAGAGGTCAAGCTGAGGGATGCTGCCCATGAACTGAACGAGGAGAAGAGGAAGTCAGCGCGAAGGAAAGAGTAAGTGCAGCGGCCATTTTCCTGGAGTACTCTCCACTGATCACCACTTGATGCTCAGCATCACAGGAATACTGCCTGCATGAATAATTCAATAATTTCTTGCAAAGAAATGAAAACATATTAGTTTTGTGAGTCCCATTAAGATTGTGTCGCTGCAGCCAGGCTTTCATTTCAAATTGTTAGTGTTAGTGATAATGTGGAGTGTAATGTCAGATTACCCAGAGAACATGAGCACATCACGGTGAAAGCGGAAATCTTTGAATCCAATCAAGTGTGTAAAGAAATGGAGATGAAATTTATGATGCATGTGAGAGAACGCAGAGCAGTAATGTGTCTTATGAGCGTTTATCACAAATTGTTCCTGATGCTGTACAGAATCTCTGTGGTGATTGGTTATAAATGGTTTATGGGGGAAAAACATACAGAAGGGGCCCCATGGACAGCCTGCAAATTACAGTACATATGTTCACAAGCCATAAGTGAACCATAAGGGGGTTGTAATGCATTCACAAACATTAACAGAGCTATGTTTTTCTTAACTCTATGCTTTGAATAATGTCATATTAGAGGAGCCGCTTCAGAGCAGTAAATAGATGTCTACAGTGCTGCCACCTACTGTAACAAGAGACTATTTGTGACTGTAGGTCAAAACATGATATTCAATGGCTTTGTACTGTCCACTAAATATTTTGTAAAGTAACAAGTAGACACTTTCTTGTCATGTGGATTGACTTATTTAACTCATACCATGCTGACATTACAAAGTTTTTGTTAATTAAAAGAACTGATTACTGATTATAAGACCAGTTCTTGTAGTATGTGTTTAAATTGATAGTGAGCATGTGTTGATAGCTTGATTAGTAGTAGTTACAAATAACAATAACAGCAAAGCGGAGTACAATTCGTACTCTTTTACATGCTTAATTTTTTGGATTTGCAATGTATCATCGTATAGTTTTAAGTCTTCATCACAGGTTGACTACACTTGGTCTGTATTTGGTGAACTGCAGCATCTGACCATGTTCATCAGTGTCTCTATTCTCAATGTGCATCTCCTTTCAGATTTATAATGGCCGAACTGATTCAGACAGAGAAAGCCTACGTCAGAGACCTACGGGAGTGTATGGATGTAAGTATTCTAATGAACCTTCTAAGTTTTATTATATTGTATTGTAATGCGTGAAATCATTCTGCTTTTTCTTTTATGAAACGGTTATATTTAAATTTTCCAGTTGCACTTTTTTTCTGTATTTCAGCGGGTTGCTCCCAAAACAAGTAAATGATTATTTTGAAGTGATCATGATCATGATCAGATGCTCCTACATCAGACGAGTTGACACAAAGATGTTTCTAGGTTTTTGATTAATGATGCTCTGGTGTTTGTGCAGACGTACCTGTGGGAGATGACCAGCGGTGTGGAGGAGATTCCTCCCGGTATTGTCAACAAGGAACACATCATCTTTGGGAACATGCAGGACCTCTACGAGTTCCATCACAAGTCAGTAGAGCAGTGATCAGCTAATCATCAGCTAATTTAGTTTAAAATGATACAATTACTGTACTACGGAAATCCTTCTATCCCTCAGGAGCAGAGAATATACAAAATGTGTTTCTCAGCTTCTGATTGCTCCTCTTTTGAATCCTTTCTGTCTCTGTACAGTATCTTCCTGAAGGAGTTGGAGAAGTATGAGCAGCTTCCAGAGGATGTCGGCCATTGTTTCGTGACTTGGGTAAGAGATTTATAAGTATTTGTGTTCCTGAGTTATTTGTATGCCTTAACACCTGAAAAATGTACCAGTATTATTTAATTTTTGGCTGTTTTGCTAAGTTTTGAATAGATGGATATTGAATATAATGAGTTTAAGTATATCTTGTGAGTAAACACTGGTGTTGTTCCTACTGCTCAGGCTGATAAGTTCCAGATGTATGTGAACTACTGTAAGAACAAGCCGGACTCCACTCAGCTCATCCTGGAACATGCTGGACCCTACTTTGATGTAAGTCCCTACCATTACTGCCTGATTTGTTTAAACATTTTGTAATAACTAAACATGCTTCTTGGACTAAGCAAGTAGATATAGAGAATTTTCTTATGGTATATAATATCCACCGTTGAAAATATTTGGTCTGACACTGACAAATTGTTTTTTGTTATTATTGTTGTTGTTCTTTAGCTTTCAAGATGTGTTTGTACATTAAATGAGTTGGAATTATAAAGAACTTGGCTTCTGTATAACATTATTTGTTTTTTTTTTTGATGTACAGGAAATCCAACAAAGACATCGCCTTGCCAACTCCATCTCCTCTTACCTGATCAAACCAGTCCAGAGAATCACTAAATACCAGCTCCTTCTCAAGGTACATCCAGTCCTTATATAAATAAATAATAAAACACTTCAATAATAAAATTGTTGAAGTGTTCTTTACTACTTCATTTGAACGCCACTTATGTCTCTCTTGTGTTCTTCTGCTGTAGGAGTTGTTGACATGCTGTGAGGAGGGTAAAGGAGAGATCAAGGATGGTCTGGAAGTGATGCTAAGTGTCCCCAAGAGAGCCAATGATGCCATGCACCTCTCTATGCTGGACGGTGGGTTTACACAAATACACACACACACACACAAACCCTCACAAACACACACACCTCTCCAGCTCATGGAATTGATTTTTGATAGCCAGCTGCTAGCTGAGTGTGATCCGAGGGTCTGATGATTCGCCTTAATCTAACATTCACTGCTTCATTGATTTTGTGAATGAAATGATGTCACTCACTTTCAATTCATTCAGCACAAATTATTTGATTAAATTTACCTCCGTTTGCCCGCACACGTGTTTGTACATACTGTATACACCTGCAAACACACCAAAATTACTCTTTTCCTTCTCTCCTCTCATTATCTCAGGGTTTGATGGGAACATTGACTCCCAGGGAGAGTTGATACTACAGGAATCCTTCCAGGTCTGGGATCCCAAGACTCTGATCCGAAAGGGTCGTGACCGGCACCTCTTCCTCTTCGAGATGTCCCTGGTCTTCAGCAAAGAAGTCAAAGACTCCAACGGGCGCAGCAAGTACCTGTACAAGAGCAAGCTATTTGTAAGTAATGTTTTATCAGACTATATTGTTTTTTTTGTTTTTTTTACTAATTAAGACAGCAGAGAAGTCAATTAAGATCTACTAGGGATATATTTGGATGATGCTAGGAAAGTATGGATGCATCCCTTAGTAGTGTTAAAAGTACGTACTAACACATGACAACAGCAGAGTGTAGTTTGTATTATTAACAGGTCATTATATTTGTTAATTTCTGTGCATTGATTGCACTAAAACGCAGCTCGTGTTGCTCATATTATCCAACTCATCCTTGGGTCATATCAGGTTTTGTTGGGTCAAATCAAAATTTTAAAATGTAGATTGAAGCTGCACCCACTCTGAGGCTGTGTGAACATTAGACTTGGTTTGGTTCAGGATTGCATTACTTTTTGCTCATGTGGATTTGCTGACATGTTATTCAACCCCTCAGACGTCGGAGCTGGGAGTGACAGAACATGTGGAGGGAGATCCTTGTAAATTTGCCCTGTGGGTCGGCAGGACCCCGACCTCGGACAACAAGATCGTCCTCAAGGTATCAAGATGTTGATTTAAATGAATGAGATTAAGGGGCAATGTTTGGTCTCTGAATTCATATTAATTAAGAATATTTTTCCTCTCTCAGTATTTTACAATAGTATCAGATATAAGTTGTCAAGTTAGAACTGGGAACCAAAATATTTTAGTTTCATAAGGAATTGCAGTTCCACTTCCTGCACTGTACTGAGTGTAAAACAGAGCCCCATTTAATTCCCCATCTGCAGAAGTGGTCAAGTTGTTCACACATAAGGCAGAAGAGTCACTCCATATCTGCAGTCCACCCCCACTCAATCCTACATCCCCTCTGTTCAGCCAAGAAAGTTCACTCCCTGTAGGGGGTTGGAGTGTTACTTTCTGCTTCTTATTCACTCATCACACAGAAACATTTAGCGTAGCAGTTGACGGGTCAGAATCGAAACTCACAAGCAACTTGGTAGTTCTCACGCAGTGAGTCAGAAGCAGTGTTTTATGCAGGGTGTGTGTGTCGATACAGTATGTGTTTGTTTTTGAGACTGACAGAGAGAAAGACTGTAACTGGTGAATTCCCGGTGTCTATTACATTGTGTGTATGTGCGCAGCTATTTGTTTTATTGCATAACCTTTGATGACCATCCTCATCTGTGTCTTATGTAACACGGCGTCACAGCAGCCTTGGTGCTGCTCGTTGCTAAGTGAATGAGGAGGAGAAGATACAGACCAGGGTAGTTATATGCACAACACTGCGTCACATTAGCTGACTGACGTAAAATAAACGAGGCATACGACAAATGTCCATATTTCTGTCTGTGGAACCTAAGTGGAGTTTAAGAGACAGTGCTGTCGTCATTTCACATTGTGTCTGACAATGGACGTGTGACTCAAGTACAAGATTGCAGAGATCAAAGCACTCTTGTGGGACTAGACGCAACTATATAATTGCTAATTTAAACCGGATGCAGTGTTATGTGTCAATAATTCATTCGTTCATGCCGAGTGAACAAGGAAACTGCTTTCATTTATCTCAGCTGTTCACATCTCTTGTTGCTGATTAAATGTCTGTGTGCGTATGGGGAAAAAGCAGGAAATTAACCTGGCTACACCGCTGACATAACCGTAGTACAAGGTTCAGATTAATACATTAAGGTGTGTGAGGTGCAATGAGGGCTGCAAACTCTTTCAAATGGCTTTTAAAAACCCAGTTTCTTAAATTGCTATTTGGTAATTTCACCTGTTTTATGATATTTTAGTCTGTTACTCTCTTTTGGGTATTTTAGATGTTTAGTTATTTTAGCTTTTAGTTTATTTCATTCTGTTTGTGTTTTTCATGTGTCATGTTTTTATTATAAGGTACTCTGTGACAGTGTTTTGAAAGGTGCTTCATAAATTATTTATTTTACTATATTATTATATACTAGATCCTATGAATCTGACCTTTATCTGACCCAATCATGCATTGTATCCCAGGCTTCAAGTATCGACAACAAGCAGGACTGGATCAAACACATTAGGGAGGTCATCCAGGAGCGAACTGTGCACCTGCGTGGAGCTCTGAAGGAGCCGATCCACATCCCTAAAGCCACCACAACTAAACATAAAGGCAGACGGTAAGCTAACATGTATTAATGAGTTTACATGTTAATGCACATGATCACTATGTATGTATCTTTTTGTATATGCCACAAATATTGGAGAATAAATTCAGAAGCAATTTTTAAAACTGTTTCAATGAGTTTTCCAATAATGACCTTTAAAACTGCAGCTGTGCACAGAAGAAAAAGAAAAGTGACTTTACAGAGAGGAAAAACCATCTAAATAACCAACATTTCCAGTAAATGTAATTATTTTTAGTGATAGTAATAATGAAATTACTGTAATATTAATGTATGCCTGCAGGGACGGAGAGGAGCTGGACAGCCAGGGAGACGCCAGCAGCCAACCTGATACCATCTCCATCGCCTCACGCACTTCCCAGAACACCCTGGACAGCGACAAGGTTGGAACACCCCCATTAAAAAATACACCCACACACTACCTTAAGGCAGTCCTCATCATCATCAAAATGTATAACCCAGACTCAGAAAAAGTTGTGACACTATGTAAAACATAAATGAAACAGAATGGGATGATTTGCTGATCACACATGTACTAAACTGAAAACAGTACAAAGACAATAATATTTTACCTCATCAACGTCATTTAAAAAAAATAAAAAAGAATATAATATATATATAATTCACTCTTTCACAAGCAAGGATTAGGCGAGGTTCAAAACTTGTGAAACACATAACTGTATAAAAGACATTACTGGGCTTGGAAAAACGTAGTTTAACCATTGTTGGGAAACACAGTTTGTTTGGAAATTATTGCATTCTGTTTGTGTTTACATTTTACGTTGTTTTTTGGAATCAGGGTTGAATCAGAGAGCACTTTAGAAATACACAACGTATCTTCCCCTCACATGTCACACTATTCAGTTAATTCAGTCGGAGTTAATGATCGTCGGAAGCTGCAGACTGGTTAGTCGCAGGCAGCTCCCCTTAAGTTGTTTCCTGTGAAAGTCTTTGCTTGTGTAAGAAACAGTCCATCTGACAGAGCTTTATAGCAGTGTGTGTTTGTATGTGTGCAGCCATGTGTGTGTTTGATTTTGTGTGTGTGTGTATGAGAGAGAGAGAGATTGTAAGCTCACTGCATACAGGCACTGGTTATATCTGGTAATAGCACCACAGAAGGCTTATCCTCCTACGCTCAGTATGAGCAACTGTAAAGCTAACACACACACACATACCAGCACACATAGATAGAAAATATGTCCATACTTTTAAGTCATACCAATTATAAACTGTGGCAGTGGACTCCTACATGAGGTCATTATTTTCACACTTTAATTGGACTCTCCTCAGCTCGGCCACATGCATTTAAATAAAGAAAATCAGATTAGTGCGTTCACTGTCGCTGTTGAGTTGACTGTTAGCACAAAACGCTCAGCTCCGTGGGTGTTTCATGTAACATAAAACCCGATTGAAAAGGTGAGCAGGTGAGCAGCGTGTGTATGCTCATGAATTAATTAGTCATTGTTCCCTCAGTGAAGGACACGCTCCCATGCATGAGCATTCAAAACACACGTGCAAAATATAAATGTTGGGTCTCAGTCTCACTTTTTTGAATGCCCCTCTCTATCTCCCTCTCTGTGAGGGCTCTCTGTGAGACCTCTCATTCAAGAGGCAGTGACAGTGGTGTGTTTGTTTTAGTGTGTGTGTGCCGTTGTTCCTGTGTGTGTCTCTCTGCTTTAGTGACTGACTTGTGTGTCAGCAGCTTCAGCCTCCCACGCTCTCTTCACAGAGGATGCTCGTCTGTATGCCAGACAGGAGAGCACAGTTTTAGGTCCTCACAGCTATCGATCTAACACTTTGCTTCGAACAGAGAAATATTCGGCAAAACGTTTTATTTTTTCCTTGCGCATTTTTTTTTTTTTTGTTGATGAATGGACATTAGTAAGCTAAATTGTTTATTTGTTTAAAGACAAGGATGGATTAACTGCTCCGCTCTGAGGAAGAGACACACAACAGGGAATCTTTTAAACTTCAATAGCCTGATTGTAACCACCCACAGAGGAGCGCTGTTGAAGGCAGCAACTTGTTCTCTAGCCATGGGATGTTCTAATGGATCAGGGTCTGAATTATCTGGAGCTGTTTTTCCTAGGGGAACTACTCAGTAAAAAGTTAAATACTTCTACTTACCAGACAACTTTGCTTATCGAGTGAGCATCTTTTTGTTGTGATTTAAGACGACTTAAGCGGATTGCTGAAGAAATCAGGCTGCTGTAGAGTTTTCTTAAATCTTTTGGACTTCTCGCGCAATGAGGGAGTGGAAAACAATGGAGAGGCTGGAGGACAGAAGCTCAAATCCCATTTCTCAGCTCCTCAGCTCTCTGGCGTTACCACACTACCAACGGGTATGTTGCAAATGTGCTTTGCGGTATTTCTGGAGAAAAATCACTACGGTGACATTTACACATTTTTGAAATGATGAATGAATTCATTTCATTGTTCAAGGACACAGGGAACATGCATTCACATTTCAACACTATAAATAAGGAACATGTGTTCAATTTAAGCAGCTTTAAACCTTTAAAAGCATGAAATGTGTGAATGATTTTAGTCTAAGATGCAAACTTGAAAACATCAAATTGCATTAAATCTCTATCTCCAGCTATTTGTGACACCAATTTGCATTTTTGTATCCAAGAAAGCCAGTTAACTTTAACAATGTCTCAGACGATCATAAATTGTATGCTTTTGTATGCACCCTCTGGTGTACTGCTACTCTACATCTCTCACCTGTGAGCACAGAGCGCTTCTGTTCGAGCAACAAGCAGCTGCATTCTCAGTCACGTGTAGTACTCAAACTCCTTTGAGAATAGCCAGTGAGCAAGATGACTAATTCAGCCTTGTTCAACCTGTATCTAATATTGTCTCTCTTTTCTTAGGCGCTCAGACGATTAGAGTCAGATCGTCATTGTGACATTTTGTTCAGTTGTGCTAGAATGAGTCACCAATCATAATGACATGTGCATGTTTTCTTTACAGTGCTGATGGAGCGCCTGTGCTGTTAGCAAAGGATTTTGCAGAGTATTTGATTTTTGTTCTGAGAGCCATTAATTACATTAATGATGACAGAAATAATTTTACCCAATGATTGTGCTTGTTGGCATCAGCTATGAAGTAGTAATTTGGGCTTTTTATAATATTTGTGGCAAATTCAAATGCAGGAGAAATAACAGAAAATGTAATTGATAAAATTGTTGAAATTTACAGTGGCACTCAGAGACATGCAACACCAGATCGTCCTCTGTGTTGGTAATCAGTACAGACTGGATAGCAATCATAAGATATTCTTTTATTTAGTGTTTCTGGCCTAAAACTGGTTGGATATAATTTAACCTCACAGAGTGTGCCAAGGATACTGTTTTCATTCTTTGCAGTCATGTGAACAGTAGAAATAAGATGAACAAATAAGAAAAAAACATTTTAACTCCTGTCCTACTTCCATTTCAGCTCTCCGGTGGCTGTGAGTTGACAGTCGTGATCCATGACTTTGTGGCCAGTAATGGTGGCAGCAGTGGGGAGCTGACGGTGCGCCGAGGCCAGACTGTGGAGGTTCTAGAACGACTCCACGACAAGCCAGACTGGTGCCTGGTGCGGACCACGGACCGCTGTCCAGCCCAGGAGGGCATCGTACCATGCTCCATGCTCTGTATTGCTCACTCCAGGTCTTCTATGGAGATGGAGGGGCTCTTCAACCACAAAGGTAGGAGCAGAATGTTTACTTGGGTAACGATACCCACCCTGGCTGGTGGACTGGAAGTTATTTTCTTAAATTGAGGCAAATCCGGACACTTCAGAAAGCTAATTGGAGGCATTTAATATTTGTAAACAGTAAAAGTGGGCAGCAGAATCTTGTTATCTCGCCCAACAACTGCTTGTCACATCCATGCAGATGTCGACTCTTGAAACATTAGGGAAAGCTAATTGGGAGTATTTCTTGTTTACAAACATAGTGTTGGTGACTCGCAAAGCCTCCACTTCTCACCGAACAGCTGCTTGAGGAAGTACAAACATGTATTTCTAGGTGTTGCTATGCAACTGTGGAAAGCCCACTTGAAGCGCAGCTTTCTTTTAATTATGTTAAAATAATCTCAACCTTTTGAATTCCCAGCACTGTTAACATTCACAGATGTTATTACTGTCAGAGACCCCTATTTTGTCCTAAACACGCAGCAGCATGCAAACGTAAAATGTTAAAAGGCCTTTTGAGGGCTCAGTCCTGGAAAATATGATGTCAGAATCTGCATCTGTTGTTGTGCCCAAAGGGTCTTATTAAGACGAGTCATTAACATGGTTCCCATGGTTATTTCCACAGTGTGTTTGTATGTGTTTTATTATCACACCACCTCTGGTAACAGTAACAGAAATATTCTTAAATCATATCCTGCTAGAAAATTGACTTGCATGTAATCATTATCACCTACAGATTGTTAGAAAAGTGTGAACTTTTCTACAAATATAGACACAAACATTGCAAATGAATTAGTCTGAAACAAATTTAGCTGTCTAAGTCGGTTCATGACAGCATGAATTACATAAACATATATGACTTATAATATATATAACTTAAAGCTGTTGTGTTACTGTCCAGTAGGCCTCAACCTAAAGATTTCTTATTGGCATAGGGGAGCTGCAAAAGAAACTACAATAAAGTATGTATAGTAGAAGAAGTTCAGTCCGATGCGTTGTACTTTGTTGATAATAAAGTCACTAACTTGTGATCTCGAGGTCCCCAATATAAAAAACTAAATGTGATAATGCATTCCAGTGCATGCTTGATCACGTTGGCAGTTTCTTTTGAACTCTATGCCATGCTTTTATACTCCCATCATTAAAAGTCAACCTGGGGCTAAAATCAAATACCACTGCTAAGTATTTGGTTTGAGTTCTCTGCCAGAGCGGGTGATTCAGGTGGCTGCCAGGTTTTGGTTCCTGCATCCAGCTGGTGTGGATCATGTCAGGCCCCACTGCTATCCGCTTTCTTATTGTTATGAACTGCTGTTGGATCTGCTACTGTAATGGTGACTAATTCCTTTGTTGTTTTCATCTCTGAGCATCAGTTGATGGCATGATGCAGTGATAATTGCTCGCCTACTGTTTGACATCTCACGGAGCCCAGCCAGTCAGAGCTGTTTGCAGATTTCAAGATATTTGATCTCATGTCGGGACCTGGACCATGAAAGGCATTTGTGTTGGATGTTATCTCAAATTCTACATACAAAGACAAATATATACTGTGTTTGCCATATTTGCCTGTGCAAATAAGGTTATATTTTTTGACTGATATTACAATAACAATTAGTGGTAATTTGTGTTTTCACAGAAAAGACTGTAAAATCATGATAATGCGACATTTGTTGTGGTCTGTACCAAACACTAATTTTCTCCAACATCTGGATGACAAGATTTTTAGACCAAATCATCTCTGTAGCACTGCAGTATTAAAAAAAATGCCGCTCCTGCAATTTGGATATTGATTTTGAATTTGATGATATTTTAATTGATTGTTCAGCCCCATTAATTATAGAATTTTGTTCTGAGTATAAACACTTAAATCATAATCTATCCGGGGTGCGACAGTAGCTCAGTTGGTAGAGCGTGCACCCCGTGCATAGAGGCTGTGTCCTGGCTGCAGCAGCCCAGGGTTCGAGTTCCACCTGTGGCCCTCTGCTGCATGTCACCCCCCTCTCTCTCATCCCATTTCCTGTCATATCTCAAACCATAGAAAGGCCAGAAAAGAATATAGGAATGAAATAAAAAATCATAATCCAACCAATTCTGAAGGACTAAAAGAATAGGCATAGCTAAAAGCAGAGAGTAAGAGGAAGTCAGTCTTTTTACTCAGTCGTGACCCTCATATGACATTTGAGTTACGAGCTGCTGTCATCATGTCTTGACAGAAGTTTCTGCTTGTGCCTTTCCCTCTTTAATCTGGAAGAGTGGGTGAGAGCTGCTTGTTTCTATGGTAATATAGCATACAAATATTTTGTTGGCAGCCTCTATTGTAGTCAGAATGAGGAAGATCTGTATTTGTATTTAAAATTATAGGCTGCTTGTACTGTACAGAAACTCGCAACTTTGGAATGCGCCGAACGATTTACTGGTGCAGAACAGGAAGAAGGGTAGAATTTCCCAGCTCCTTATTTATTTTACACTTTTAGCTTCGGCTTTACTGTTTCTCATCTCTGTTTGCTTACAGAGGCTTTCTGTTTTTATCAGGCTTTCCTCGGCCCTTTGGTTGCGCCCAACCCTCCCTCACTGTTTGTATGTGTGTGTTTGGGTGGCCAGAGGGAGTGATGAAAAGGAGCCTCTCACTGCAGGGGTTGCTGTGGTCAAAAAGGGCTGTTGCTGAGGAGGAGGAGGAGGAGGAAAAGGATAACAGAAAAACATCTTTTGCTACTCTGTCAACCTCTGGAGTTTCCTGACCAACCATGTAGGCGGCTTTGTCCAAAGTTGAGGGAGGGTGACGGTTTAGTGGATTAGTGTTCTCCGGGAAATGCCTCCTATTCCTGCTGTGTCTCACAACCAGGAATAATTGACTGAGGCCAATGTCTGTGTCTAGAGTAACAGAATAGAATGCGGTTGAATGGTTGACATACGGTAGGATTAGTTTGCAAAGTGTACAGCTGGCAGCTGGTTGTCTGCTCTGATTTATGGGGTGTCACATTATCGATTCTAAATTGAAAAGCGGTCAAAATGAGCTTTCAATTTTGATGATTCAAATCCAAAGCAGGATCAGAAATTCTCCCAGTATTTTATTTTTCTCTCCAGCCCTGCATACTTGCGAGCATCCGAAGGAAAAAATAAACACAAGATGACACGGCTAGCTTACCAGTAGCCTGCAGCTGCAGCTCCAGACACACCGTCCTGTGTGCACGAAAACGATCAACTGGCCGGTACCGGAGGTTATCCAACAGTTTCAAAGATATGGGTTTATTTTCTTTTTCGGAGATTCATTTTTGATCTATCTGAGAAGAGGGTTTACTTGTGGGGGAAGAGCTGAACTTTGGGAAGACGATTGACTTGGGACAGATTACAGAAACCAAACCGAATTTCTGTCTTTTATTGTTTATTGTTTGATTCCTGAAGGGTGGTGTTATCACACCTTACCCTTATCTGCAAAAAGCCACCAAGATAGGGTCAACATCTTTAAAGAAGAATTTGAAAATGTCTGTGACATCATGGCCTAAAATCGGTGATCTGTTAACCTTTTCAAATCCAGATGTGATAGTTCTACGAAGGCATAGCCAAAAAAAAATGTTTAAATTAAATCAAATGGAATTGTGCTCCTTAAAATGAAACTCTGAATCGTGGATTTGGAGAGTAGTGATTATTGATTACTGATTACTGAATACAGACTATAGGATGTCTCACATCTGTATATATTTGTTCAGGATGCGTGTCTTTGCTTAATGTTTAATCAAGTCCTGTGTTGTTCATCTAGCTAACTCATTCCTGTTAAATTGCATTTAGAACACTTTTAGCTACAGTCTAATCACATTCACACAACTGGAATTCCCCCGTTAAACAAAAATATGCAGGTTGGCTCCCTGAATGAAATAAATACAAAGGTACACAGTTAATCACTGTTATTGATAAAAAAGACTCTGTAAAGAGCGGAGAGTAAGGGCAGGCTGTATATGCACAAGTGTGTGCGTGTTTGTACAGGAAAGAGTGTCTAGAGCCAGAGGAGACACACAGGCACACACTCAGAGTTAAACAGGGAGATCTTTGTGCATCCAGCCGGATGAAGGAACGATGTAGGAAAACGGAGTTAAGTGTTAAATGCATATAAAGCAGTTATAAAACTGAGACCCTTGAAAACCTCTAATAGAGATTCTAAATTGTAGAACAGTCTGTAATCTGTAACCAATTTCTCTCACTGAACATTTTGCAGTTCACTTCTCTCAGATTTCATAACCGAGTCTATATTTGCTCCAAGCATACTGCACAACTTGTATGCATCCTGATGCCTGTAAAATATGCACCCGCCCACACAAACTGAGTGGGTGCTTCTACAAAGGGTAATACGGTAGATGTGCTGCATGTTTACAGACATCCCCTTGGAACAGGATAGGCACAGTGGAGGCTTGCCCAATATCCTCACAGCAGCCCACTCACTGACAGAGGGAGGGAAGGAAGGACATACAAAGAGAGAAAGAGAGAGAAAACATCCTACTCTCTAATGCTGCATTTGACTTTTTCTTTTTCCTCATGCTGGACTTCACACTTTATCTCCCTGGATTTTCAGCGACATACTGCAGAATTATTTTGACTTTTAACTGTAACTCGAACAGTTTTTGGCAATGAATTCCAAGTCAGCTGTCGTATCTGTGGAGATGCTGTGAGGGAATATTTCCAGTCAGAATACCAGACGCTTGATATTTGGCTGACATGGCCCGTGGAATAGAGTCATTAGTGTCTCTAAACCCATTTTGCTCCATGGATTCAGCACAGGGAGGACATTCTGACAACTGCAAGTTCTGGCTGCTGGACCTGGGTAGGTGCCGTAACGCATGGGGGGAAACCTGTTTGGGACACTAGTCATTTTCTGGCTTTGTTGTCAGGGCAGGTTTTTCCCAATGAAACACTTTTCTAGTCTGCACCAGAGTGAGATACGAAATTTGTAATTGTTTTCGGTTTTAATGTGAAGATAGAATTCCAATATCTGCTTCTTTTTGGTACTCTTATGACAAGGAAACAGAGGAAAGTAGAGACATAGAAATGAGATAAATGACATGTGATGAAGTTGACCAGTTTGGTGTTAGTGTTTGTTCATCTTGTCTGGTTAGAAAATACAGTGATCTGAGTAAGGCTGTCCACATTTCTGATTTTGGGACATAAAGATGCAGTTTTTGCTCTCAAAGCATGCATGGTCAAAACGTTGGATCATAAATGCAATTACTGCGCGAGAAACTACTACAGTTGGGCAGTTCTCTCCCTTTGTTGATGGCTCGTCTTTGTGATAGACTCTACATCAGCTATTCTCAAATGGGTTTTAACGCAGGGGGCATTCACTAATCAAGTTTGGATTACGTTGTGGCATTATGGCAGTGAAAGTAATTTGGTGAATGCGCTGTTATGTGATGAGATATTAAATCTACTGAAATCACATTTACAAGATTATATCTCTGTGCATATCTGTATGCCGGGTCATGCGGGTGCACAGATGGGCACAGGGTGTTATCACAGACCCCAGGGAGAAAAGAAAATAATGAGGTCGAACAGAATAGAACAGAATAGTGTAGTATAGAAATGGAAAATGAGGAGTTTCCCACATTTCCATTCCTTTTTCTGTTGATATTTTTATAGTTGTCTTGATTCATACAGCGTTACATACCATAATATCTGACTAGATTTACCAGAATATGTAGCAAATGGTCTCTAAACTCTTCCATGTGTCCCATCCCAACTCTACGCCCTCCCTAACTATGCCTGCTGGTGGCAAGCCCTCATTGTCCACATTTTTACAGATCAGTTATAGCCAAACCCCCGGGAGCTTTCCCACACGCTGCACCTCCACCACTAAAAGCTTGACTCCAACCTCACCGGCTGATGTTTGTGTGTGTCTGTGTGTTTGTGTCACTTCTCCTGGGGTAGACAAGACCACACGAGAGATGCTCCCCTGGTGACACCTCTGGAATCCCAGGCATGCTTCTGTGGAGCTGCGCAGACTTTTCGGGATCACTCCATTTGTATGAGGGCCCCTCCCGTTTCTCCTATTCTGAGACACGGGCACACACATAAAGTTGTAAATCTAGCAGGTTCATTGCAGTAGCGTCAATGAGCAGCGATTGAATTATGATGGCATGTTGGTAGCTTGCAGATAAATTAGCAAACATCTGAAGATGCAGTGGAGAGCATCTGGTGGACTCTTGGTGGGTCTTTTCTCAGGAATATCAGCTGACAGAGTTAAACTGGGAGGATGTTTTACAAATTTGCCCTTGCATGTTCAGTATTAAAGGTAACTGCTGTATGTTTAGGCACATTGGGGAGGCAATTAGTAGATTTTTGGAAGTTTGAATGTCTGAACTGTCATGAACTGAAATGTCTTTATGGCATACACATGCTAGCATGCAAGTGCATTTACTACATGTGAACTGATTCAGATTCAGAAAAGCTCTGGAAACAGAGATGCCAGTTTACTAACTGAGTCAGAATAACAGTTTTAGGGAAGATGAATAAAGACATGAACATGTTTACGACAGGTTTTCAAAACCAGTCAAGTAAACTGTTCTTCAACAAGTCTGGGACAATCACTGTAATAAAGATGAGACATTAACAGTTATAGCCACTGTAGATCTATACAGGAGATACTGACATAAATTACTTTTAATAGGGCTTTGCAACATAAAGTTTAATCTCTGGCAGCTTCAGAGATTTGCTAGCAATATACAGTAAATCTATTGTATGGAGTGGTGGCCTCGCACCAATATACTGTATGCCCCCAGTGTATTTGTTTTTTACATTTGGGAATGCTGCATTTGTGATGTTACGAGCTTACCAGATGGGAGTGATTGGACCAGATGTCAGTAGTTGTTGTGAAATAGCTTAAAATGCTGTGAAATACAGTAGCTTTTATATCCAGGTAGTACTGCATGAAGACAAACTGAATAATCCACTTAAACCCTCAAGAAGCCTCTTGGATGAGTAGTGAAACATATTAAAGTCTTAGATTTCAATCGAGTGGATTATTCATTTTGTCTCGATGTATTTTCTGAGTCTTTGCCCCTGCAAACAAACTGTGTGTCCCCCATTTTTGTTTCCCATGACTGCGAGCCCGGCCAGCTGTCCTGGAGGTGTCTCCACAATGAAAGACGCCCTGCGGGGCAAAGGGCAAAGGTTGTGCCCTCCGTGTGTATGTGTGTCTCAAGGGTTATTTTCTACTGAAGAGGAATGTGTCAAGGCTACTGACCCCATGTTTCATCCATTTACACCCCTGTTAGCACGACCTCTTCAGTCTAATCAGAGCGTGTAGATAGCACCAGATGCTAATCTTACTGTCAGAGTGTGGACGGTTTAGTCATGATTCACTGAGGACAGGAGGTAGATTTCTTTGCTTTTTGTATAATGTTTTCAGACGAAATACATGTTATTTGTGCTATATGTTATATTTATGCCCATTTGTTAACATATTCAGGTAAAAAAATATGCTACCAGTGACGCTTATTCTCTGATACTGTTATGATTTTCCAAATGTATTGAATTCTAATTTAATATTGTCAAACTTATTGAGGCAGTATTGCCTTACAACAGGATATTGTTTCATATTGGTAGTATTTGAGTGACATTCAAAGGCATAAAAGTATTGTTTCACCAGAGACCCAACTGACAACGTAAAATGTTTGTCTGCATGACTTGCCCCACAGACCCTGATGTAATAGCTGAGACGTACTTGGCAACAGCATGGCTACATGTTAGGTTGTGACCCCAGCGTGTCGTCGGTCTGTTTGCACTGCATGGGAAGTCCTGACTCCTGTGTGTGGCTCCCTGGTTCATTCCCTTCAAAACATTTCCATCCAAGTGATAAACTGTATTATGTAGGCAAGTACTATAGGTGTGTAGACTGTAGGTTATCAGTGCTGTCTGTCAGTTTTAATATAAATGGCAAAAAGGGGCCTTATTTACATTAGAAAACAACAGTTGTGTGATGCTTAAATGTCCACTTGCAGTTATTTAAACAAAGCTTTCAGGACTTTAAAACCCCAGTAAGTCAAAGGCATAGTCAGCACCTGTACTGTTTCTGTGCTTTAGTATGAATAATGAATCACATGTACTGGTGTTACTTACTGACTTACTGAACTAACAACATCCAAAACTCATAAAGGCACATTTTCACAAGTCTTTAGACAATAGTAATAGTAAACTCTAAGGTATTCTCTGTCATCAGAATTAGAGTCTTGGATAAGCTCCATGACTAAAACATTCCAGGGCAGTATCGTAACAAACAGTTGGGACTCTGGTTTTCATTTGGTACTGCAGGGGAGATGGTGGAGGAAGCAAACCACCCCCCCACCCCCACCCCTTAAATCTATTCTAAAAGGTGAAGTTGCATGTTAAGATTTGTGCCAACAAAAGGAATTATCTCCCATCAAATTGCCCTCAAGCAAGGCAGACAACCCCTCCACACCTTGTGTCTTTAAATATGCCCTTTGGATGGAATTTATAGATCTCCAGAGCAGCTCAAACTCCTCCTCACCAGGGAGATGGAGCCGTATCCATCTGACTTTCTGTCTGACAAGAAATAAATTGCAGTATGAAAAGAGGATAAAAAGATGTGTTCTCGCCTGCTCAGTCTTGACACATTCACCTCGTTGTTGGCCCGAAGAAAATCTCGCACGAAGCAGTTAAAGTACTGCAGAATGGGTGAAAGATCAGGGCTATCATCGCTCAGGTTATGCCGAAGAAATCTCCAGATGACCTGGGCTTTGTCCTAGTAGCATGGTGAGAGGAGTCTCAGAGAAGATGGCTTTAGAGTCTTAACGGTGCCTGATGTGGGAGATGCTTGTTATTCTGGGAACTGTGCTTTCTTCTTCTCTTTGCATGCAATGTGAGAACACATGCTTCGTATCAGCGGAGTGCAGTAAAAATACGGCTCCCAGAGGCTCACTGGCTAACACGCATGTTCACATGCAGATGTGTTCGTTCAGGCAGTGTGAAAGTGTCCAATGAGGGGAGGCAAAATTACCACACCTGCCATTCATAAGCTTGGTCACATGGTTAAATCTTTAACAGCTGCATCTTTTTAATCACTTTCACTGAATAGCTAATGATCTCTCAAACATTTTATTCCTTTGTCAAGCTGCTGCACAGTATCCAGAAATATTGATGATTTAATCTTGTATTCAGAGTTGAATATGTTTCTCAAAAACTTTAAAAAGCTCATTGTTTTCTTTTGACACTTAGCTTTGAAGCGCAACATGTTACTTTGTACAATGAGAGCATCATTGTGCACCAAAAGAGAATTCCCTGATTAAGTGAAGCTGCAGCTCTGCTCAGCTTTGTATTTAATGTGATAGAAAACATCGGTTTATGGGTGTTTTCAGGAGTGAGATGAGAACTTGGTCCCAATGGATTGTCTTTGGTGGAGAGTAAGATGTTCTCTCCTCATCTTTGGATGACTGCTTACGTTCTTCTTCATATCTAGGGATTTTTTAAGGTTGTTGTGTTGGCAGTTTAAAGGGAACTCTTAAATCATGCTATTACCTTTTGTTAATCTGTAAAGTCTCACAGGAGGTGAAAGGTCTGGTCCAGGGAATGCTGTGTGGTGTCAGAGTTGGGGTCATGTTGCACAAAGAAATCCAACCTCAGTCCCAAGACTCCCCCGGTCAGATAGTTTGTTGAGCCTGTCAAGAGGTTTTGTTTCTTCGTTCTGTGGCACGCAGCAGCATTTTCGATGATGGTGGAGAACGAGGGGATGTCAGGGCAATCGAGGAGGAAGGCAATCGGGTTAAAGACAGGAAGCAGAACAGGAGGGAGGGAGCAGGCAGATGAGACAGACAGGTGGCTGGATGTTTGAAGTATTCAGACAAAAGCCTCAAGCATTCCTCTCCTGTGTTATATTTCCATCGTTCCATTACTAGTCGAAGAAGAGCTTTCCTCCTACAGATTCCCCAAAGAGCCGCCATCACTGGGAGGAGGAGGCCAGCCTGCCTACTGCATAAACAAACACTGTACAAACAAATGCACATGCTTTTTTTCTCAGTGTCCCCTCACTGTATGCAATCTCACATTTATAATTTGGGATTTTAGTGTTGTTTATGGTGTGTAGTAGTGCAGTAGTTAATACTGCATCATTGTTGAAAGAAGACAAATGGAATCTGAACAGTTTCTGGAAAAAAAATGTCCAAATCATAATAATTGAATATATTAATAATGGGGTTTAAAAAGATGTGAATTTATAGATGGAAAAATAGCTAAATATAGGACTTCTTTGTTACTGTGTAAACAAGCCTTTGTGATGTAAAAAAAAAATCTTTCAGAACACAGGATAACTTTAATCACATGGATTACTTGTTGTCTAGTGTTCCCTGAATTAAAAGAACTGTCAATCAGTGTAAGACTAATAGCAAGTTCCAATTTTGTATTGTGTTTTTTGGTGTGATAACCCTTTAATCTACATTTGGATCACAGATTAAGCCATCATCTTTGTGTTAATATCATTATAAACCTACTCTTTCTTCTCTCCCCCTCACATTTAGACACCTTGTCTGTATCCAGTAACGATGCCCTACAACCGGGCTCCAGCCAAACCCTTGGTCCTCACAGCTCACCAGGCCCCAAACGCCCCGGGAACACGTTAAGAAAGTGGCTGACCAGCCCCGTGCGGCGACTCAGCTCCGGCAAAGCGGACGGCCATGTCAAGAAGCTCGCTCACAAGCACAAGAAGAACCGCGACGGAACAAGGAAGAACATGGACACAATGCACGGCTCGCAGAAGGACTCTGATGACAGCGCCGCAACGCCACAGGACGAGACGCTTGAAGAAGTAAGAATGAGTGGATCACGGACCCTGTCGGAACATTTTGTTTCTGACCTGCTAGCTGACAAACATTTTCCTGCTCTCTCCCCCTCTCTCTCTCTCTCTCTCCCTCTCTCTCTCTCTCTCTCTCTCTCTCTCCCTCCCTCTCTCTCTCCAGCGTATGCGTAATGAGGGGCTGAGCAGTGGTACCTTGTCCAAGTCGTCCTCATCAGGCATGCAGAGCTGCGGTGAGGAGGAAGGAGAGGAGGGGGCCGATGCTGTCCCTCTGCCTCCCCCCATGGCCATCCAGCAACACAGCCTGCTGCAGCCTGACTCCCAAGATGACAAGGTGGGTCACACAGGGCGATCTGAATGCATGCAGACACTCACGCGACTCCAGATGGTCACAGACAATGGTATGCAGACAACACGATGCCCAATACCACTCGAGACAAATTAGGGTTGGTTGTGCGTGTAAGCTTAACCACAACAAAATAGATTTGTTTGTGCTTTATTCTAGATGGCAACACTTTCTTTTGTCTCGTCAGCAATAGAGAGTGTGACTCACAAATACAGACATTATGTGCAAAAACTGGGGGGAGGGTTGCACTTTTGAAAAGAAGTTGACATGCAAACACAGAAGCTTTTGATCTCTTAACTTGGAAAATAACTGCTGATTTCTTTATAAAGAAATTAAAGAGCAAGATTTCTTTATTTATCTGCATTCACCCGATTTAGGCAGCAGATTTTTGTCTTTGGTTCCATATAGAGGTGTAAAAATATCACTTTACATCCACGCAGAGCTTAAAGTAACAGCTACACATTTACTTTGGCACTAATGACCTTTCTTTTTTTTTTTCTCTTATTTTCTCGATGGTTGCATGTTCCTTCCTTCAGCACTATGTTGATTTCTGTTCTGCTTCTCTTCTCTCCCAGTTTCCCTATCTCTCCATGTAAAACCACTTCATTGTCTCCACTTTGGTTCCTTCTTTTTTAACATTTTCTCGCCTTTTCGTTCTCTTTCTTTCACCAACTAAATGTCATTCCCTTGGAGTGTAATTGTTCTGCTCTTGCTGAAGTGAATACTCCATTCACGTGTTGCTGCAGTGGCACGCTGTTTGTGGGACTAAATGGTGAAATTCCCATTAAGTCTGGTTTTGAACAGGGGACCCTTTTAAAACTGTGCCTACCACTATGCCTCAGCATGGGCTCTGTTGCGGAGGCAAAGTCTCTCTCCAATGGAGTATTAAGCAACACTGTTTGCTGTGTATAAGTCGTTTGACCAATTGTGGTGCTCGTGCTTGAAGAGCAGTCAAATCCCAGAGCTTGCCCTTGACCTAAACCCACCTCATAACCTCTGTTTCCCTGAGACCAGCCTGTTATTGGCTCCAACTTGGTCCTTAATTAACCCTTTTATTAGGGAGACCACACCCACCAAGTCCATATTTGGACATGTGGAATATCGGGGTCCAAACTCAACAATGGTGAGCCTGATCGCATACACAGCAGCAGCCATTGAGAATGTATGACAGCTGTACGCATGCAGCACTGCCAAGTTTTACATTTTTCATGTTTTACACCTTAACCGTTAACTCTCTGTCTTTCTGTCTTCCATTGTCTCTCTCTTTTTCAGTCTGCATCCCGCCTGTCTGCTCGTCCCAACAGTTCAGAGACGCCCAGTGCTGCCGAACTGGTCAGTGCCATAGAGGAGCTGGTGAAGAGCAAGATGGTGAGATAGAAATTATAAACAAAGCTCACAAGTACTCGCTAATGTGGCACATTTGTGCACAGAACAATTCTGATAGATTTATGCACAAGCACACACACATACACACACACACTTTTTCTTCTGGTGTTGTTGACAGAGAGTGGCATCATGGCCTACTAGTCATCTGTCAGGACAGTGACTCACTATGCCAGCTGTCCACTGATCCAACAAATGGACACAGAAATCTCCAACACACACATGCCCACTGGCCTACATACAGTACAGTACAGATGCATACTAAGGCAAAGATAATACTGTTTCCTTTGGGAACATGCAGCTTTATTTTGATCCCTTTTAGATAACTAAAACATGCTGTCAAAAAATGAGATCACAGACTGTGAATGCTCTTTCAGCCTCCGTAAGGGTTCTTTATTTCTACCTCTTCATTCCTCTTTCCTCCTTTTTCCTAAGTCACTGGAGGATCGTCCCAGCTCTCTGTCTGTAGAGCAGGGGGACAGCAGCTCTCCCTCCCTCAACCCCTCGGACAACTCCCTCCTCTCCTCCTCTTCCCCCATCGATGAGTTGGATGAACGCAAGTCTGGCTTCTTCAAGAGGAGACAGTGAGTTACAAGCCCATGTCTTGTTAGTGTTCTGATAAACAAAGCGGCGTGAGTTGAATCAGTTAATCACCTTTGTCTACATTTGTGTGCTTATATGGAGCATCTCTGATGATCATCCACAGCTGAGTGCATTATGTTTGTATTACACGGTGACAATTTCTGTTTTGTGTCTCTCAGTTATGTGCTTCTGGAGCTGGTGGAGACTGAGAGGGACTACGTCAGAGATCTGGGTTCAGTGGTTGAGGTAAGAAAAAAGAAAACATTTCTTAATGTAATTTTTCATCAGTGTTTGCTGTATATCATAAGTACATTACAAATGAGTTGACTTTCTTCCTCTCAGGGCTACATGAGCAGGATGAAAGAGGAGGGAGTTCCAGACGACATGAGAGGAAAAGACAAGATCGTCTTTGGAAACATCCATCAGATCTATGACTGGCACAAAGAGTATGCTGGCATTACTTCAGTTAACATGCTCTTTAAATCCCACAACAAATTGAAGTTGTATTATCGATTATTAATGACAGGCTGGTTAAATTTTGTATTTCTCTCTTGGCTGGTCCGCAGTTTTTTCCTGGGAGAGCTTGAGAAGTGTTTGGAGGATCCTGAAAGGCTTGCTCCTTTATTCGTCAAACAGGTGAGAAACCTTGTGTTATTCTGTTGAAGGGTGGAATATCAAATATCAAGTACTGAATTTAAAAAAGAGAGTACGGGAAAGATATTTTGTAAGCTGTCATATTTGTTAACTTTGCTTTCTGGTTTGGTTCCAATTGCAGGAGCGGAGGCTACATATGTACATCGTGTACTGCCAGAACAAACCTAAATCTGAGCACATTGTGTCAGAGTACATTGACACTTACTTTGAAGTAAGATTTTTATACCTACAGAATATTATCTATGTTGTATCATCCAGATGATGCATATTCCCTAGAGATAATAATATTCTTTAATTTTTCATCAGGATTTAAAGCAGCGGCTGGGTCACAGACTGCAGATCACTGACCTGCTAATCAAACCTGTCCAGCGTATAATGAAGTACCAGTTACTGCTGAAGGTAAATCTGCCATAATGTTCTCACTTTGTAGGCTTTATTCAGGCTAAGGAAAAGTACTTATATAATGTGGTGCTTTCAACTCTTTTGCAGGATCTTTTCAAACTTTCTAAGAAGGCTGGAGTGGACACGACAGAGCTGGAGGTAAATGATGTCCAGATTTCAGCTCAAACCTTCTTAAAGTGATGGTGTACAATAATCCATTGTGTTTGCAGCTGTGTGATTACCTGAGCCACTTGTGACAAAGACTAACATTTTCTTTTTTTACTTGACACGCAATTCGTTTGTTTTACTCTCATGTTGCCTATAGAAAGCTGTGGAGGTGATGTGTGTGGTCCCCAAGCGCTGCAATGACATGATGAATGTTGGGCGCCTTCAAGGTTTTGAAGTAAGAGTGCTTTTCATCCTCTTAGGCACTTTTGCATGTTTGTGTGTGACCAATATACTAAATGAAATAAGGTGACAATGTGAATAAATTATTCCCTGCAGAAATCAATTTGTAGTTCTAGTCATCTTCCACTAGGTGTCAGTGTGTACTCATTTTGCAGATGTGTAGAAGCGCTGTAGGCAGTTTGCCTGGTATTAGTTGACGCTTTTATTTCATTTTAATTTTTTTACAGAACAAACAGTGGGAGAGAAACTTTTTTGCATGCCTTCCTCCACTGTCTGCATCTTTCCTCTGACCTCCTTTCCCTGCACTCTCGCTCTCTCCTCAGGGCAAAATTGTGGCACAGGGCAGATTGCTTCTTCAAGACACCTTCATGGTGTCGGACCAGGACGGAGGACTTCTGTCCAGGATGAAAGAGAGGAGAGTCTTCTTGTTTGAGCAGATTGTCATCTTCAGTGAGCCCCTGGACAAAAAGAAGGGCTTTTCCACTCCTGGCTACCTCTTCAAGAACAGCATTAAGGTGAGTTCAGCTCATTAAGATTACAAATTATTGAGCAAAATGTAAGCCTTCCTACAAATTATAAAATAGCACTATCTATGGATTGTATTTTGCATGTATTGTAGATTGTACTGAAGCCAAATTTCAACATCTTAACCTTTTCTTGCCCACTTCCTCTTGCCTCCTCCTTCTTTTCTCTCTCCCCCCGTCTCTGTATCATGTCTTCAGGTGAGCTGGTTGGGTTTAGAAGAAAATGCAGAGGACCCCTGCAAGTTCACGCTCACATCCAGATCGTCGAGTGGCAACCTGGAGAGATATACCCTCCATTCGACAAGTCCTGGAGTCAGTCAAGTCTGGGTCCACCAGGTCAGCCAGATACTGGAGAACCAGCGCAATTTCCTCAATGGTAAGAGAATAAGCAAAATGATCATGATGAATGAATGAAGTGAATAATCTCCGGTTTAATTTTGTGACATGAGTGAAATCTTGTCCCTCATCCTCTCCCACAGCTCTGACATCCCCCATAGAGTACCAGAGGAACCACGTCGGTGGTGGCGGGCCGGGCGGTCCACCCAGCAGTAGCAGCAGCGGCACTGGAGGCCTACCAGGAGGCAGCAGCTCTAACAGTACCTCCAACATGGGAGGGGGAGGTGGCGGCGGCGGCTCTGGAGGATCAGGGAGCAGCTCCTCTTCTCTGTGTGGCCCTCGCTCCCGACCCTCCCGCATCCCCCAGCCATCCTCACGCCTCCCCCAGCCCGTCCACCATCACCATCCCCCGGGCCCCGAGGGGCCCGACAGATCAGCAGGTATGTGGTCACCCTGCCACCCTCAGTCCCTCCCCTCTAACCCCTATTCAGACAGCACCACAAATGGAGAGCTGTTGGCCTCAGAGGTCCCTAAGATGAGAAGGCTGGAAAGTCCTCATGGAAGTAACAGTAATAACAGCAACAGGTCTTCAGACAGCATGGAGGGCAGTGTCAGACCTGCTCTGGGGGGCTTTGAAGAAACCCAGAAACATCAAACAGCTGGTATACCACAGATGGCTGTGGCACCTCTGAATTTGCCCTTAAAAAGCCCTCGAGTCGGGACAGTTTCTCCTCTGATTTCACCTCAGTCCCCTGGAGGAGGAGGAAAGGAAGCATTTGTACCCTCCAGCCCAGCTCATAAAGGCAACCCTTTCTGGGCTATGGTCCCTGCCATACCTCCCTCTCTCGCCAGCCGGCCTGGTTCCTTCTCCTACCCCAATGACAGTAGTGGAGGAGGGGACTCTTTGGGCAGAGGAAGCCACGGGACACCCTCTCATCACCGCCACTCCACCCACAGTAAGGACATAGATCGTATGAGCACCTGCTCCTCCACCAGCGAGCAGTCCATACACTCCACCCAGAGCAACGGGGTAAGATGCCAAGTCGAGGCCCAGGCTTCAGTGAGGCCTACTCACTAGTCACTAACCCTGCCCTCACTGACTGGCTGTCAGTCAGTCACCCTGCCGCTGGCTCTGAGAATGGCTTGTACATGCAACGACTACCACACTGGAGATTAACGGCTATCTGAGTGCACTAACTTCAGCGATATTGTGTGTGAGAGAGAATCTTCTGACCCGTCCAGAATGAACTAACAGTGTGGATCTGACTTATAGAGTAACTGTTGTATCTGCTTTCTTTGACACTGTCTCGGAGCTTTAGTATGTGTTTGCTTCTCGACTGCAGCTGGTAGACACTAATAGTAACCAAATTATTTTAAAAACCCCATTTTTCTCTGATCTTTTTCACTAATACTTCCATGGGAATATTCTCATATTCAGTTATCTCTGAACACATCTTGATGAGCCGCTCTTTCAAATATTACATCCTTTGCCCTTTACCATGTCAGCTGTATAGTCTGAACTTTGCAGTGGTTAACCTTGACGCAACACCAGCTGCTGTTGGCTTCACTTCAACCTGCTGTCCATCTTCAAACTGATCTCTTTTTCTCAGAAACTATTTTTTACATAAGCTTCACTCTTTTCTTGACCACAAAGTTCCTTATCTGACTTGAGGATCATAACTTCTGCTTCACAACTTCTCAAAACATAACTTTTCCCATATGAAGTGACTCTTCACTCATCACCGTAGACGTAAGCGATTGCTTTAACCATGAAACTGCAAGATAAAAAGCATTTTGCAATGCTTCTTTTGCTGCATGCGTCAAACATATTAGCAAGGCCACTTGTGTGTCTGTTACCGCCAATCAAATGATGCATTTGATTGTTGTGAAACTACTGCTACTGAACACTTCTGTACTACCCTTTTCAGGAATATATCTGCATGTCTAAATATAAATGTGTTGTTTGTGTGCAAAGGCGACTTGTTGTGTGTAAGCGTTAAGTGTTGCCCTCTTCTTCTCTGACAGAGTGAAAGCAGTAGCAGCAGCAGTGTGTCCACCATGTTGGTGACCCAGGACTATGTGGCGGTGAAGGAGGATGAAATCAGTGTGGTGCAGGGTGAGGTGGTCCAAATGCTAGCCAGCAACCAGCAAAACATGTTCCTGGTCTACCGGGCGGCCAATGAGCACTGCCCTGCCGCCGAGGGCTGGATCCCTGGATACGTTTTGGGACATACCTCATCCTCCATCACACCCGAACTCCCTGAAGGAACCATCAAGTAAGAATAAGAGACACTTCTCCTGTTCCTGAGATAAAACAAGCACATGAAAATATCTGAATTCTTCATTCAGTGGAATAGAAACTGAGAATGTTTCCCTTGTGGTTTGGCTGCTTTAGAAAGTCACTATCATGGCACACAGCGCTCCGTATCCGCCGAAAGTCTGAGAAAAGAGACAAGGAGGGCAGGAAGCTGGAGAACGGCTACCGCAAGTCTCATGACGGCCTGGCCAACAAAGTCTCTGTCAAGGTAGGAAACATGATGATCACTATACAAACTTCAGAGTTTATTTAGCTCTCTCTCCTTGCTTTGCACTGTAATTTAGGCAACAAATATAATTTTCTCTTTTTCCATTACAGCTTCTAAATCCCAATTTCATTCATGATGGTATGTACACATTCTTGATTTGTGGTTAGTAGTGGATGACAGTGTGAAAATGATTAAGCAAACGTAAAGAAAAACTTTTGACGTGTAAAGAAACTTTATTGTAACAGCGTCGCTGTGCATCACTAATCATCTTTGACCTCTTTTCCTTTCTCTCCAGCTCCTCCAGAGTTCCTCATCCCTGTCAGCGATCTGGCATGTGAGAGTGGCGACAGTATTACCCTGAGGTGTAAAGTGTGCGGTCGGCCCCGGCCCACAGTCACCTGGCGGGGACCCGACAACAACACTCTGAGCAACAACAGACACTACAGCATCACTTACAGGTGACAGCACGTGTCTTGACTTAACTTGATATTGTTTAGATTTAAGACACAGTATACAAGAGGTCTTCATGATGGGAAACATGAGGTGCATTATGAAGCCTTAATTCTAAGAGATTTAAAATTCTACTGAGTGTTTGCTGTCAAATGGAGAAAATGTTTATCTCTCTATCCTTCTCTCTTGTTACAGTGAGACAGAAGAGGCGACTCTTCATATCCTGGGCGTGTGTGTAGAGGACAGTGGTGTGTACACCTGTGTCGCCACAAATGTAGCAGGCTCTGTCACCTCCTCTGCCAGCCTCAGAGTCTCAGGTGAGAGTCCTGTCATGGTGTCAAACATTTAATTATTCACTTTCCACTGAATGTGTATGTTCAACTATTGTGTTGTTCTTTGTAGCACCTGGAGGGATGTTTTGTCAGTCTAAAGCTTAATTATTTGAAGCTCAGTGAGGTTTTCTGACCTGTTAAAACTCTTAAAACTGTAAACATTAATTGACCTTCAACAAACAAAGCAACAAAAAAAGGTCTTTGCTTGGAAAATGTACTGGCAAATTTACCTAACCCATTCTGAATACAATGTGTATTCTCAGGAACGCCTGATGATGGCACTGAAGTCATTTGGAAAAGCAGCTTTGAGTCCCACTACACAGAGATCACTGAGCTAGGAAGGTAAGAATGTACCGATAAAAGCCGGTAGACTTTAACTCTCACTGTTTGACTGTAATGTTATGTTCCATGACCACATCAAAGCCAAAGGATTATCAGTATTACTGACATGACTACCAGTAGCAGTAATAGTGGTACTGGTAATTGGCTGAGGAGGAACTGAAATGTCTTGTTAACTGACTATAATTCCTGCTTTCTAACAACGTGCTGTAGATTGTTCTGTATCACTTCTCACTGATTATGCCTGTTTCAACCGGTTCAGGGAAATACACTACAGATACAGTAAATGTAAAAGATGTGGCACAATATTAAATAGGTACTTTATCATCTCTGCTCCCCAGGGGCCGGTTCTCGGTGACTAAGCGCTGCGACCAGAGAGGGAGTAAACGGACGGTTGCGGCGAAACACGTCAACAAGAAGCTGCTGCGTCGAGAACAGGTGCTGCAGGAGATCAGACTCCTGCAGACTCTGGACCATCCCAACCTGGTCGGGCTGCTGGACACGTATGAGACGGCCAACAGCTACGTGCTTGTGCTAGAGATGTAAGTACAGTAATGTGTCCAGGCTCCCCGGTGTTTGATACAAAAAATTTTTTTTTTATACCTGTGAAAAGTCACTAATCACAAGTGCATTATGTGTTTCTGTTTTCAGGGCAGACCAGGGGCGTTTCCTGGACTATATAGTGAGCTGGGGCAATCTGACGGAGGAAAAGGTGGCGCTGTATCTCAGAGATATTCTGGAAGCTCTCCAGTACCTGCACAGCTGGAGGATAGCACACCTTGATCTCAAAGTAAATATATATTCATACAACAGTGTAGAAATAAAGGAGAAGTAGAATAATATGAGTCGATCAACTGAAAATCAATTGTTTCCTTAATCACTCTTATTGCAAAATTTCCACATCTTTTTAAGTTGAGTAAAATAATTTAAGTATCACAAGAGTCAGCTAAACACTGTAAACAATAATATAAGCTGAATCCCAGTGTTGGGAAAGATGTTTCTCTGGGTCAAACATCAATGTCTTGCTCCTGCTCCGCAGCCTGAGAACATCGTAGTGGAACATGCGTCCTCCCAGCCGGTGATCAAGCTGACAGACTTTGGTGAAGCCGTTTATCTGAATCCTCCCTCCCCCTACATCCACCCTCTCCTGGGGAGCCCAGAGTTCTCTGCTCCTGAGCTGGTCCTGGGTCAGCCTGCCTCACTGATGTCTGACCTCTGGAGCTTAGGTCTGTAAGCAAATACAAGAAGTTTGTAACTAGCAGCCATATGCAACTTTAGTTTGTAATAGAGGTGGAAGAAGTAAAATTCCAATTTTCAATTCAGTAAACTACAAAAGTTAAACACATCCCATCAATTACTGTTGCTACCTAATTGACTCACTCACCTGTAAACTGATTAATTTACTGGTGTATTGACTGGATGGTTTACAGGGGTGGTGACCTATGTTGTACTAAGCGGCGCCTCTCCCTTCCTGGATGAGAGTTTGGAGGAGACGTGTCTGAACATCTGTCGCCTGGACTTCAGCTTCCCAGAGGACTACTTCCAGGGTGTGAGTACAGCTGCCAGGGACTTTGTCTGCCTGCTGCTCCAGGGTGAGCCCGAGCGACGGCTCTCTGCGGCGTCCTGCCTGCAGGAGCCCTGGCTCCAGCCTCGTGGTGTGACCAACAGAGACGCCACCCTAAATCATACGCAGCCATCTCCAAACCATCACACCTCACATCTGGACACCTCCAGACTCATCTCCTTCATCGAGAGACGGAAACACCAGAACGATGTTCGTCCCATTGGCACCATTAAGGCCTTCCTTCAGAGCCGCCTGCTCAACCACATCTAACAAGTCACTGGGTAGACGTGACCACAACATTTACTCTAGGATGTACTGTAAGGAATCCCTTCCTGTCCAGCAGGTTAACTCAGTTCAGTTGAACTGTGTTAAAACCCTACTGAGAGGACCACCAGCAACATTTCCACAATGATTCCCTCTTCCCTCACCAAGCCACAAAAGTCCTGCTGCTGCTGACTGACTGACCTCTGCTGAAAAACCCTTTGACTCTCCCCCACCTCCCCTTAACCTTGGCATATTGTCACTATGCCTGCACAACAAATGAACTGTTGGAATCCGTTTGGATTCCAAACCTTGACTTAGCAGGGAGAAAACCAAGCTTTCTCTACAAGCCGGCGTGAGCGAGTCTCGTGCTGTGGACAGTGTTAAACAGAGAAAATAGAATACTGTATATTAAGAGTAATTCAGGCTGCTTTCGGTTGAACACAAGACAATGTTTGTTTTTTTTTCTTTTGTAACGAGAGATTACTTTTTGTAAATGAAACCATGTACAGTGAGGAAACAGAGAACTGTCTTTATTCATACCTTTTGGAAAACAAAGGTGAGTTAGTAAGTAGAAAGAAAACAAGAGAGCTGAGACGTGTGGCACCCATCAGCAGGGTCCACTTATTCGAGAATAAGATGAAGACCAAAACCATGTTTGCCAGAAACACATTGTAGTTACATTCAGTGCAATAGTTTGCTTATCTTTATGCCCCCGTTCAGTTTGAAAGGTGAAATCATTTCAGTTCGCGACACAAACTAAATCAACTTGAACAAGTATTAAAGTTATTCGGCAAAGCTTCTCAGATCTCTACCTGCATCCGCCTTATTTGTAAATAACGTATTCCTGCCTTTCATTCTCATTTTGAAGAATTTGCGTCAGATAAACAAAAGCTATTTCATTTGCTGAGTATTAGTGAGTCCGTGCAGTCGCTCCCTGCAGACCCTCAGCAGCTGGATCTCACTTCTGAACAAACCGCTACTAGAAATGCACTCGTATTTTGCATCAATTCCCATGTGCAATGTTGCAGCTTTAACATTTATGCAACTATTTATGAAGACTTGTGTTGTAGCCGTATTCTTAAAAAGGCATGTACGTACCTGGTACTGCGATAGATGTCTGTATTGTGTTAACTCTTATGTATTAAGTTCAGTATTAATATCTGCAAAACCCCCAGACAGGAGGAGGGTTTTGGGAAATAATGTATAAAAATGTGTATCTATAAAATATAGGCACTTATGCTTTCATTTTGTCATTGTTATGTTTTTATTTTCTGTAACAAAACCAAAGTTGACTATGCTTTCTTTTCCTGCTAAAATGTGTGTTTGTTTTTTTGTTTTTTATGATTTCTCATGTTAAGTTATAATGTTCCACACTGAACCCAGGCGTATGAGTGTTTACAAAGGTTCAGTCTGGCTTTATTTATTCTTATTGTAATAAGAAATTGTTTGGTGGTTTATTGCTGAAAAAAAAACAACTAATATTTCACTTGTCTTTTTTTTTTTAAAGCTGTGCACAAAGTGGTTTGCTGTGTGAGTTTGTTTGGCTTTTGTGGGTAGATTCTGGTGTATGTCGCTAGATTTCTTTTAGCATCTCAGTTATGAGACAGAATTGGTTGACTTTTTTTTTTTTTAAATGAGAAATGCGTCTGGAAAAATGTCTCATTGTGGCCCATTTACCATGGATTACAAAAGATTGGAGAAAGTATTATGCATTTAAGGACAAAATACTAACAGTTCAAATATATCCCTTTGATTAATACCACTCCGCATGAACAGGTCTGTCACGAGTGTTCAGTAAAGAAGTTGTTGAAACTTCCTTTTTTTTTTAAGTGCCAGTTGAGTGAGTCGACCTAGAGAGGTGGGTGAAACAAAAAAAAAAAACAACGTGCATTGCTTCTTTATTTAATTTGAAGGCTGTTACTGTCAGTTAATCTGTTAAAGAAGTCAATAACATGTTGAGTTCATGACTCCTGTTGGTCTGTACAGTGTAAGTCTCTCATTTTGTGTCATTTTATTTATTGGTGTGGATCTGGGTTTCCCAAAATCATGCCGTTAATCCGTTTATTGAATTCTCTCAAAGCCTATTCAGTGAAGAATATGATCTAAGAAATGAAAATGACTTTGTGAAACCCAGCCGATACATGATGTAAAGATGTACAGAGAGGGTCGGGCAGTTTGCCCTCGCCCAGGATGTAAACCTCATAACTGTCATATTTTAAATACACATAGAACAAGACTGCAGCAATGTCATTTTGAATGTCTTCTTATGACTTATTTTTACTTTTGCATGTATATTTCTTTGTACAGAAGATTGTGTTTACATGTTACTAAGTGTTGTAAATATTTTATTTTGTCCTCTGTTATTTTGCCATTAAACGTACAAGGAACAACTGACTGGTGTCACTCTGTGTGCACATGCAGGACTCACACACACACACCCACGTTACAAATGTACAGTAGTTATTCTATAAACTATTGTTATTCATTCGATTTGCGTGATGATAGTGTATTCCTGGCATGAGTGGAAGGCAGGGGAAAAACCCTGAACAAGTCAGCAGTTATTAGAAGTTAATAAAAACGGGAAAGATAAACAGATTCCATACCGCGACATAAAGGCTAACTTTAAACTGACTACTTCATTGTTTTTCAATATCAGACTACAATCCGTGGGAAAAGCAACACATCAGCCTCACACGTGGTCTCACACTCTTGCATACGAGGTGCGCGTGATACATTTGATATTTAGACTGACGAGGGGAAAACCTTTTTTAAAAAAAATGAAAAACGAAAAAACAAGAGGACGCGTACTGTGAAGGGAATGTGTTTACTATGGTGAAGATCTGTACCTGTGATAACCCATAAAAAAGACCAGAGGGGGTGTTGCTGATCTTATCTGTCCTCTGCAGATGTTGCTGCTGTGCATGAATTAGTTGACTGTTGTGTGATTGTGAAGAACAATTTCCCCTGCGTCTTTAATCCACTTCTTTCTTGTGCTTTCATGATGTGTTATCATCCTCCGAGATCGTTAGAAGAAATCACAGAGGAAGTCGTTGTTTAACTGCAGTCAAATACTGACAAAATTAAAGTTTTGTTATTTACTTTAACCTGTAACTAACAATAGATCTGCCACTTCACCCTACACAAATAGTACCTGGGTCTCTACGGGGGGGCTGTAACTGTGTGCAAGCTTTGAAAAAAAGAGAACTCTTCTTAAGAGGTGTGAAATCCATCTTGTTTTTCTTCCTAGCAGAAGCAGCATATGTTTTGCATGAAACCACAGACATATCTGTACAATCTCTACACACAATCCTGAGATCAAAATCTCATGCAAGAGCTGTTAAGTGTGAAGGTGGTGCATGCATAGTGTTTTTCTGTTCGACACCTTTCTGGGTGGTTTGTGCCCGACCAATGAACGCTGCATGGTGCAAAGGTATTTTTATTGATTTGATTTATTTTACACACACACACACACACACACACACACACACACACCACCACCACCCCCCTTCCATTGTTACAGTTAATCTACTGTAGCTTCTGGGCATGCTTCTGTCTCCTTCACCCACTGAATTCAGCATTCACTCATACACAGAAACCCGTCTGACTCCTTTTTTTTCATGGTTTCAACAAGTGAAACCGTCCGAAAAGTTGAATGACACAGACACATTGAGTAATCCACGCCTGCCTCCATTAGCAAAAAAAAGAACCTTCTCGGTTTTCTTTGAAGAATAACTAGAAAGTCGGTCTTGTTACGGAGAAAATGACGTGAGCGCGACCTACACACTGATAGCAAACAGATAACCATGTTACCCCGCAGTGCACCACTAGATGGCACTGGACAACTGATGTTGTGTTTAATGTCTGATGATCACACACTCATGAAACAACCGCTGGATTCTCTCACATTCTGGAAAAGCAACAGAAACCAACCTGTTTCCATCCGACAGGTGACAGTATAAAGGGTTTTACCACGTTGGCTACATTGGTAACGGAACACCGCTGTTGGTTTGTTTGCGAAGGATTGAATTCAGTTTTTTATTTACGTTCCACACGGTGTCCCACCTTTTTGGGAATCTGGCGTTGTACTTTTGGTCACCTCGTCAAGTCAGATCTGTCAGACTGTCCGTTTAAAAGCTTGAATAGAAGCTGAAACAGTGCCCTGCCCCCTTAACAGTGCAGGGTAAGTCCCTACGCTCCTCTCATCATCTAGTTTCAGAAGTGTTGTCAATTTCCTTAGAATGAAAGAATGATTATTCAAATATAGTTAGATAAATTACTTTCTACTATCTTACTAATTGCAAAATTTCAAAGCAGGCAGTTCTCGGGAAGCTAAAGTTTCCTTTGTTGTCAGAAATTTCCAGAATTATACAAGAGGCACTCAACTAATGGTAATGCTTTTGGTTTTCCGTGATCAGAGATACATTTTTTTGTTATATCTGCTTGTTGTTGTTTGCTTTGTTTAAACCTGTTTTGCCTGATATGAGGATCTGTCCTCTCACCCCTCCCCTCTCCAATGAGGACTGCAATGAGAGTCATCTTTTCACTTTAGCGTTTGTTATCCTTAACGACTGTATGTTATGACTGGGCAATTGTCTCTACATTTAGTATCGTTGAACCACATTATCCGAATAGACTGTCTGAAAAATGTTGTTATCATCGATGTTGCTCTGGATTGGCTCATTTCTTGTCTGACCAACAGGCTCTGTCCTGTTATCCTTGGAGATGCCTCTTTTCTTGTGCTGCTCTCTTGCGTGGGGTCCCCCAGGGGTCTACTCTGGGTCCCCTTTTACTCACTATCCATGCATAGACATAATTCATTTTCATTATTGACATTATTAGATTATTTTCATTGCTACAGGGACTATACACAACTGTTCATCTTAATGAAATCTGCTACTACTAATGTGTTTCTTTATTATATCCCGCCTTGTTGCCTCTACATTCTAGACAGGACGCCTTGTCTAATAATGTTAAAAATATATATATATATTTTTTAAGATTAAGTCATTCCTTCTTTTCTGCAGAGCTAGTAAAGGTCATCCATGCTTTTATCCAAAGATGATATACAGAATACACAAAATGCTGCTGCCAGGCTTTAAACAAGTTTAAACAATTGACAACATCACATCAGCCCTCGCAGCCCTTCACTGGTATCCTGAGGATCTCAGGCAGTCACGCTCAGTGTCCTCTTTGAAATGTGTTCTTAAAACTCACTTATCTCATGGCCTTTTCTTAACTGATGGGATTTGTTGATGAAGGCTCTCAGGTCAGCCAGGTCATGGAGTGCTATATTGTAGGACAAGTCCAGTTGCCTACAATATAGCACTTACACTGATGGGATTTGTTTAGTTTTTTTCTTGCTGTATGATTTTATTTTTGTTTTACTTTGTTTTTACACTAAAGGATTTTATTTTTTCTCGCACCCTGTCGCCTCACACAGATGCACCAATGTGATAAGAGAGATGTTGGGAAGCTGCGTGGGTATCAAGTCTACACACGTCTACAGTGCACTCTCCCTGCTGTTTAACATCATCTGCCGTACAGATCAGAGACACACCTCTAAGCACCGAGCAGCATCTCATCTCACAAGTCACCACTGGTGTTCGCTGTTCCGTGTTCAGATGATCAGGCCTCTTACATCAACCCATTTGGTTTTCTAGGCAGGAATCACTCCAAGCAGACGATCAGACTGAGGCTAAGGAAGTGGGTGTCACCTGGATGTAGCGGAGTCAGAGCCCCCTCTACTACTGATGGCAATGCTGAGAAGAAGTAAATAGGGGAGGAAAATATAATCCACATAATGACAAGAGGTCAATGCAATAATACATCAGAACACATCAGTGGACAGAAAACAAACAAAGAACTTATCAAATATTTTGGGTATTTTATTGAAAGAAGGCAGAGAACTTATATGATACATTCATATTTCACATGACACCAGCATAACAAAATATCTGCTTGTGTTGGCGCATCCAGACCCTGTATATCAGCATCGACAAGAAAAAACATATCTCAAATCTCAACACGACGTTTCTCAACAGAATTGAATGAAATACAATCGAGCAGAAAAACAAGAATAATAATAAGAAATCAGTAAAGATACCGCAGTACCACTGATAATGTCATGGCAGGATATGATGTTGTTCAGCAAAGGAAAATGTTCAAGCCTGCATTACAAAAATGGAGCGTATACCAGACAGGGAGGCTCTGGTGTAAGACACTATCTTGCCGTATCATGATTTGGTGTGTATGCACCTTGACCCACTGCAAACAAAAACAAAACTCACTGAAGTTTCATGGTGAAGAATCAAGTGACAGGGTGGGGGCTGAGACATTATTCATCCTGTTACAAGACACCGTACCATCAACATGAAAAAAAAAAAAGTTACAGACTGTTGCTTTAAGTTTAAGACTGTCTAGAGTCACCCAACTTTATGAAAGTGCAAAACTGAATCAATATAAAAAACTGGCATGCAAGTCAAAGGTCAATCATTAGACCACAAATATGATCAACCAGAAATTATAGTCATTGACTTTATTCATACATAAAATCATCACATTGTTCTCCTCAAAACTTTTGCCTCAGAACTCTTTTTATGAAACGCAGCAGAGGTGCTTTCAGAATTTGTCGGTCGAATGCTCACTTGTGCACACAGACTGCAAAGACGAAACTGACGAGCTGCTTACATACTTCCCCTTAAGGTTGCGGTTTACGCGAGGATGAGGTGAGGTGCAAATCTGCTGCTCCGGATGCTGAGAAACCTGCAGAACAAAGGCCGTCAGGTACACTGGGAGCTCTGCCACGCAGCACTTTGTTCTTCGCATAACGGATGCAGTTGTGCAAGTGGTCATCAAGTGCGAACGAAAGGTAATATTTGTTGCGTAAAAGCCGTTTCCCCCACGTCGGCCAACACGTTCGGTGTCTTGGTTAGGCTCTTTGTTATCTCTTTTGGCAGCTGATGATAAAACGAGGCTGCTCACGCGTCTGATGCTGACGTTGCTGACAGCTGTTGAAGGTGACACAGTTTCTCGCTCTCAATCACACATGTGATCAAAAAAAAAAGGGGAAACCAAAATTCAGTTCAAAACAATAGCTGACCTAAAATTGCAGATACAATCTCTTTTACAATTTTTTAAATTTTTTTTTAAAGCATCTAAGATATATTCACAGCACACTTCCACTGTACATTTGAAAACCAAAATATTCCATTAGGTGTGACAATTGCAAAGATTGAATCTCTCTGACGTCACAGGAAACGTCTGCAATGTGGAGATGGTAGATAAACACACCAAAACCACTTCCCCCACTTCACACAGCCGTGCTCCTCTCATCCACACTGGTGGTCTGAGAGTAGGCCGACCCCATGATTCTATCCTGGGGCAGGTACACCTTTATCACCTGGCAGAGTCTGCAGGGTGTCCTGTTTATCAACTTCAGCAGGTGCCTCCTGAACTTCTCCCCGACGAACACGTACAGGATGGGGTTGAGGCAGCTGTGAGAGTAGGCGATGGCCTCGGTGACTTGTAGAGCCAGTCGGATGGCCTTGCTGCTCTCGCACGCCGTATAGACGTGTAATAGCTCCAGCGCGCTGAAGAACGACGCGATGTTGTAGGGAATCCAGCAGCAGAAGAAGACAGCCACCACCACGAGAACTAGACGGATGGCCTGTTTCTTGGACGACTGACTGTACAGCAGTCTCCACACGATCTGGGAGTAGCAGAAGCCCATGATGACAAACGGGATGAACAGACCCAAAATGTTCATTTTGAAAAGGCTGAACACCCTCCAGAAGTGAGATTTGTCTGTGCTGCTGCCCTCCGCAGCTTTGGGGAATGCCGGGAAGCAATGAGTTATATTACCTTTGCTGCTCTGCTCACTGAGAAAGACCAGCTCGGGGAAAGAAGCCAAAAATCCAGCCACCCACGTAACAGCAGCTGCAATAAATCCATAGAATCTCGTCCGTGCTCTCATAGCGTAAACTGCGTGCACTACAGCCAAGTAGCGGTCGATGCTCATCAGGCTGATGAAGAAGATCCCGCAGTAGAAAGCAATGTGATAAACACCCAGGACGATTTTGCACATGGCGTCCCCGAACAGCCACTGGTCGCGGGCCTGGTGGGCGAGGAAGGGAAGGGAACACACCAGGAGAAGGTCAGCCACGGCCAGGTTGAGGAGGCACACGTCGGTCATGCTGCGGAGTCGCACCCCGCAGGTGATGACCCAGATGACCAGAGAATTACCCAGGAGGCCGATGAGGAAGAAGATGGAGTAGAGGGCTGGAAGAAAACTGGCCCCGTGAGGCTTGTACTGACAGAAACCGTAGCCATCTAGAAAGTCATTCTCGTCATAGTCATAGTAATCTGTAGTAGTCTCCCCGAAGGACTCTGTTGTGGAGCTGGTGAGAAGCAGAGGAACAAAACCAGAAAAAGGGAAATGAATGATTATGAAGTGTTATTTCAGCTTAGTTTTCTTAACCTACAACAATCTAGATGAAGGTATATTTTTAAAAACAAACTGTACGAGCTGTAAAACCTCCTAAATGAAACCTCTTTAACAAGCGGCACTGTCAAAACAAACGAGCCAGAGGAATGCAGTTGTGAAATTCCCCCCGCTAAAGTCAGGAGCAGGGGGAGTGAGGCAGTGGACGCCCGCGAGGCACAGACGGCCACAGATGCGTCAAGATCTGCTTCATGACGGCACAGAGAGCAACAAAAGGTGAAGTGTGAGTCAGCTGTCGCTTTCAATCTTACCTCGGCATGTCTTCTATGGGCGTATTCACACTTAAGCCACCGAAAGCACCGACAGAAGGGATGGCGGTGGCCATCGTCAGCCGCCTGGAAAACATTGAAACACATGACCTACTTTGTGAAGAAAAAAAGAAAACAAAAAGGAAAGCCACACACACCCTTTATCTGTCCAGTTAACATTCCTTTGTCCTCTAGAGTGGGATATAATTTATATTGTATATGTATGTCAAGCTCCACAGCAATCAGGTTAATTATGAACGAACAGAAGCAATAAACAACCAGTTCCTCGAGGCAAAGGGCTCGAACGTGTTAATGATGTAAATAAACATGAGTTATAACCTCTGTTTGTCACAGCTTTGATGCACAGTGTTGGTGAGCAAAGTCCTGTCATGATTTTGCTTATTGGTTAGTTATTTCCTGTTTTGTAGTTGTGTCTTGTTGTCACTTTCCACCACTGTCGTCACATATATACGCAAACAGGGACCCAAGCGCAAAGCACACAGGTAGGCAGCTAACGGAGCAAAAAAAAAAAAAAAAAGGGACTAATTTAACAGTTGAAACAGTTGAAAGTCCAAAAATCCCAAAACAAAGTGCAAAACAGAGTAACACCAGGAATCGGGAAGCGAAACGCAGGAAAACACGACATGATCAGGCAACACAAGAAACACAGGAGCAAAAACAGACGAACCAACGAAGAGACAACACAGGCTTCAGTCCAAACTACACTAACCAGGGCGAGAGGTGCAGGTGGAGAGAGATACACTAAACCACACAAATATTTCAGTACATGTGTAAGGGTGCAGCTCATTAAGGCTTTTATAGTCTATTTTTTATTTGTATATTTAGTGTCTAAAGACTAAGTATATTGTGCAAAGTCACCACAGAAAAAAAAAAAACACCTGCAGGTTGTTCTAGCAATCCGTGAACAGGGTTGGTGGTTTACTTGTATCAGATTGTATCTCTTAGAAAATCAAATGACACACTCAGCAGAAAGACGTCTTCTCTCTCTTTTTTTTAAGTGCTGATGAGACATCCTGAGGCGTTGCCTTCTCAGTGATTCTTTCGTAGAGAAGATGGAAGATGCTGGCAATGGTAATAACGATGCATTGATCGCTTTTTTTATTTTCAACCTTTTGAAAGTTTGGGCACCTCTGACATAGATGAACGAAAAACAGCTGCCAAGTGCAAGTTTTAAAGTGTTCAAAGCAGATGCTCGTTTTCATCAACATCTGTCCCTATGTAGAAGGGATTGAATGAGAGAGTAGGAAATCAAACCACTGAGGTAAAAAGACATGAAACTGAGTTGTTGCTGAATAACAGGACTTGGTAGCTCCCTTAAAAATGTTTGCTGCAAATTCAAAGGGAATACATTGAAATACTACAGGAAAAGCCGTCCGAGCAAAGGATGTTTTGCAGAACGGAACTTTACAAATTGCCACTGGAAGATGCTCTGGTGGATCTACTGCAGCGCTGTGGAAACTTTTGATGCATTTGCAGAGTCTATGCATTCAAAGGGGCACTTTGTAGTTTTGGAGAAGAAATTCCAACTCAGAATTTACAATATCAATGAGGTAATAATACAAACTCAATTCAAAACTGAATAAACAAGCCGTGCTCAGGGGAAAACAAGGTCCCCAGAACACTGTTGGAAGCTAGAAAGGTGGCAGGGTCCGCCAAATATAAACAGGGTAAAACAGTTGTGAAACAAATTGTGTTCAGTCAGTCAATGAAGATCTTTCTCACTACATTGTGCACCTTTAAACAGGAGCTTCACGTAACGAAAATCCATAACGTCTCTGTGCTGTTGCTGCAGAATTGACTGATGACCACAATGTCATCAACGCATCTTTCTTTCAGATCTGTTTTAAACATGAATGTGCAGAAGCATAGGTTTGCTGTCCCATGGATCCAAAGCAAGGCAAGCGTAAGACAAATGCCCTGAGACCACAAGCTGCCTTTAACTGCTGCACACGCTGCATACTGTATATCTTAGTGCATTCTTTTCACTCTGCTTATACTGTTATTACTGTTTCATCTTAGCGTATTGATATATACCCCACACTCTTATTTGTGCATCTCTTTCAAAATGTGCTCTGAACTCTACTTCTGGTTAGATGTTAGCAACTGTTTCCGTTGCCTCAGTACTTGTACAGGTAACTTATCAAATCTAACATGGATCCAGATACTTTAAACTATCCACATGCAGCAAACATTACTGATTTATTTGATTTTTTGATTCTTATTTGACAAAATCACTGTAGTATCAATTTATGTGTTCCATCGCTCTGCCTTTAAAAGTCATACAGTAAGAATGATAAAAGCACTTAGTCAGCTGATTTCTATCTTTGAATTCTTTGCTTGAATTGTATCGCTCATAAACACAAATGACTGGTCCTGGTGGAAGGTTAGTGTTCGTCAATTCTTTTCAAAAAACCTGTTGAGCTCATCGTCCACTAACAATTGTACAGCTAATTTCAGAGAGAATTCTGTTTGCAATATGCCTGTATCTCTATTTTCACTCTGACACAGCAGTATTGAAATGTCAATGTGTTGTTAAGGGCTGTGGATTTATCACGAATAGACACTTAGAATATGACACTTTAAAGCATGTGCATGTAAAAGTGAAAAAATAAAAAAATAAAAATTTACCTGCCAACACTGTGAGCAATGGAGCTGATGGTGGTGTTCATTGTGGATCACGAGACGCAGAGGTGGATGGCCAAGTCAAAGAAATGATCAGCGGTGCGTCCGATCTGATCATGTGCGGTACACAGGAAATTAAATATGGTTTTAACACTACAACAGAGAGGGTGTAAAAGTGTGCAACCTTGCTACACCTTGTTACTCCCACCCCCTAACCAAACTTCAGGGGGCTTGTGGGTGTGCATACGAAAGAAGGTGGTTTGGTACTTCCTGAGGATGCTTTCGAAAACGTTCATATAAGAGCCACGGTGTCTGCGGATACACAGAACCGCGAGTCCACATCTGCATGTTCTAATAGCTGCAGGCTGACTCCGGTCAGAGCAGCAGGCACCCACAGCTGAGCAGTGCGCGCAGGTTTGCGCTTTTTTGAGGAAGTGATACCTCTGATGCAGCTGCCAGTGCAGTCTAGACTGGCAAGAGTTTTAACAGAGAGCATGAGGAGCAAATTACTTTATCTCTGTAGAATAAAGGTTTTACTTATATCTAAGGCTCGAATTGAGATGTGACTCTTGCTTTCCGCGGAACTTGCCGCGTGTTATGCATCATTTTGAAAAAATCAGTAGGTGAACTGAAGCTGCGAATGACCAAACGCTGGCCTGTTAGTCAGGGAGGCTGTTGTTAAATGACACAGATGCACTACTCACTCCTTTTCAAATAAATACGCGCTGCCGAGAAAAGACGGCCTGAGACTCATCCAAGTAGTCTCTCGTGTCAGATATCTCCTCAACTGTGCCTCACGCTTCAAATAACAAGGGGGAGAAGTGACAGATATAACCAAATACAGCCAAGGTATAAACAAAATGGCCTGATATTTACAGCATCAAACGTTTATATGAATTCATGAATTATATGAATGGTTGTCCCCGACTCAACACGAGGTATGACGAGCTGGAGTCGAGCAAAGGGACAACACCTCTGCACAAGCAGGCACTCAAAATGCAAGACCGAAAACCACTGCAGCACTCCTGACAACTACAACATCCTGAGCTGGCAAAAATTGAATGCAATACACTGACAGCGTACTTTTATTAAGCAGAAAAAAAAAAAGGTGGATGCCAGGGTGGTGGATGCCAGGGTGGTGGTTTCCAGCGGCGGCAGCGTGTGGCAGAGAAAAGCTGTGATTGGACTGAGACTGATTGGTAATGTTGATTCAATCAGCAGGTTTATCAGCTGGTTACAGCTGTGGCGTATGACTTCCGTGTCACGCGTGAGCTAACGCTAACGCTAACGCTAAGCCTCATTTTTCTGTGAGAGCCTCCTAATTGTGGAACACCATACCACCTGAAACAAGAAACTAGGCCAACTCCCCAACCTTCACACAAAGTCTCACAAAGGCCTGACTGTCTTGTGCCCCCCCCCCCTCTCTCGGTCACCACAGCGAAGAGGATGCGGTGCGGCTCGGGCCCCGCTCTACGACGCCACGGCCCGCTCAGTCGTCCTCCCTGACTCACGTTGCTCACTTTATATAATCTACTATTCTGTCAATGACATTCGTATCCTCTTTTGCGTCCTGAACATGCAAAACCTGTTGCATGCCTGCCCTTCCTGGGAGAGGGATCACTCTCTGGCACTTCCTGAGGTTTCTTCCATTTTTTAAATTTGTTTTTATTCTAAGGACAGAGGATGTCACTCACTGTGTTTTCTGGCTATGAAAATAAAATTGATGTGATTTGATTATGGAAATCCACAAAACACATTGCTCATAGTATTATTATAATTGTTGTTATTACTGGCTAACCAGCCGCTAGGTTTCCCATGTCGTTTGCGGACGGTCGCCTCTGCATGGCTGAGGTATGTTGGATGATTAGAGTACTTAATAACAAAGCAGTACAATCTTCTGTAGTTGTGCCTTACAACTCTGTGCTGCACGGCTTACGTGTTAGTTGTATGATATCATCACTTTACTGACATCTAACGTCGTCTTTTAATATTTTTGTCAAAATCAACACAATGAGTACTGTATTTTATTCGGCATATGTTTCATGTCAATGCACGTGTCAAAAAACGTTTTAGAATCAGCATTGCTTGGCTGTGCACCGCTTGCATGGTTTCATGTGCCGAATAGTGGATTATTGTTTCAGTATTATTGCTTTAATGTTTTGCTGTTTCCTGCTGCTCTGCATAGCTTGCACACTGTTTTGAAAAAGCCTATTTTGTTGCTTTTGCTGTCTGCACCTTTTAACCACCGCCTCACTGGTTTCAGAACATCTCGCAAAAGGTCCTGCAGTTGAAGATTTCAAGCTGGCTGGCTAACAGTGGCACATTTACAGAAATGTTATATAAATAAATGAAATGAAACGGAATTGTTTTACCACCTTAAGCTCATGAGCGGCGATACGCCTCTGTGGCAACATGCTTAGCTTGTGACATTTCACACACAAGCCAGAATAATGCTTTTACATTCACAGATCAACGACACTGAGGAAACAGATTTCCTCAATTGCTATAAAAAGAAAGAGCAATCAAATATCTAATTTTCTTTATTTACAATATAGTACTACGCATTACAAATATACTTAGAATTCCATATGTTTTCATACATTTCTGTACATTTTCTAAACAAAGTGTGGCCTTGTTCTTCCTGGGAATAAGTGAGTAACACTTAGAAGCACTAATCATGCAGAAAACCTCTCACACACACATGCAAACACACTTTTCCTTCTGTAGTCCCCGAATTAAAAAACAAAAACGATCATGACATCACACATGCACCGAACACCATCGCAGACGCAGGGAGTGTTTATTGTTCCTAATATTCTGATCTTACAGGGGTGTTGGAAGTGTTGTCTGTGGTGTTGCTGGACACCCATCTGCTGTGGTGCCGGGGCCTGCAGCAGTGATATCTAGTCAGCACATTGCCCAGTGACTTCCTGAACTTCTCCCCTACAAATGCATAGATGACTGGGTTTACCCAGCAGTGAGACAGTGCAATGATCTCAGCGTATCTCATGGCAGAGCTGATGTTGTTTACAGCATCGCAGCTGTTTAGGAATTCGAACAGCTGCAGTGTCTGAAGGAAAACTGTGACATTGTAGGGGACCCAGCACACCACAAACACACACACTATAGAAAATATCAGCTTCATAGCTCTGCCCTTTTTGGAGTTTCTACACTTGTTCAGCACAACAAGGATTTTCACATAGCAGAAAATCATGATGGGGAGGCACACGAAAAGGCCCACTGTGTTCTCGCTGAAGTTTCGCAGCATCTTCCAAAACCTCGCCGTGTCCTCTGGATAGAGTGGCTGACACTGGAAGCTGTTATTGTCTGGATCTATCTCCAAGGAGGCAAAGATCACCTGAGGGACCGCGGCAATCACGGATATAACCCAGATAGCGACGCTGGCTATGATTCCATAGTGAAGGGTCCGGGCTCGCATGGCTGCAACGGCGTGGACAATGGCCAGGTAGCGGTCCACACTCATCAGGGTCACAAACACCGTCCCACTGTAGAAACCCAGCTGTACAGAGGAGCAGAGGGGGAGCAGAGTCAGAGCAGGATGTGGTATACAGTGACATGTGTCAGTCTTTACAGGCGTCAGTGAGATTCTTCATACAGCCACATTACACGGCAGCTGTTTCACCTGAGAACACTCGATCTCACCTTGATTATTGAAAAATTAATTAAAACTATTATAAAACTATTATAAAAAAACTACACATCACATATGTTTGAAGTGGAGCACAGCAATATGTGCACAACCTAAATAAACTTTATTTGCAGCAACATTTATTAATAGATATTATTACAGATGATAATTGCCAATAATACCTTACTCACGTGCTCCAACATTGTATTTACACACTGACATTTTGGATGTACCGTTTTGTAATTGAGTGAAGGCAACAGCCTGAACATGACATTTCACACCTTACAGTGTAACTACAAAACCACAGAAAACGTAATGTGTCGATGTAGGAGGAAGTGATTTCTTATAGCTTATTAGTAAACTACACCTCTTTATGAATTCTGCCTTCCAGATCATTAGATCTGTGGAGTAATTTGTTGTTTTTTGGTGTTTAAATAATAATATTAATTAAAAAAAATTCAAAACCCCACCTGATAGACTCCTGTCATCAGTTTGCACAATGCAAGGTTCTGGGCATTGACGGCCCAGAGGGGCAGGGATGCAGCCAGTATGAGGTCAGACAGGGCCAGGTTGAGGAGGCATACGTCCGTCATAGTCCTCAGCTTTATGTGCCGGAGGAGAACCCAGAGAACCGTGGTGTTGCCTGTGGAATCAATTCAAATTATCTCATTGCATTCTGGTGAATGCCATAAAATGTGCTGAGAGAGTAATACATGTTTTTTTTCTCTTTAAGAGTCAAACTTTTTTGAACATACCTAGCAGGCCTAAACCAAACATCACGTAGAAAAGAACCGTCATAACCCTGGCTTCATCAGGCAGATCTTCACTGGGATCCATATAGCAGGTGAGCTCATAGTCGTACCCTTCCAAGTACATGGAGGACTCGTTCTCTGATTGGTTCATGTTGCTGTGAGAAAAAGAACAGGACCTGTAAGGATTAACTTGGGTAAACATGGTTTAGCAAGAAAGTACGTTTGTATGAAAAGTTCCTTTTTGAGTGTCATTCCTAACTAGTAAAATACACGTTAATTTTCACCAACTTGTCAAAAACTGAATATTGGGTTAGCAACTGTTCCAACCTACAATCCCAAAGTGTCAATATACGCTGAGCTGGGAATGATACTGAAAACAATTATGTTGGTATTAAGCGAGGGCAATCAAGTCTACGACACTGCACTGGTAATAAAGCAGGTACAAATAAAAATAAGTAAAAATCTGTAATTGTCATTTGTTTCACTGAAATTCTACTTTCTAGGAAATTCCCATAGGTAAAAAAAAAAAAAAATTGCCCAGTCATTAGACAAATAGACTTAGTAAAATTTTGAGTATTAAAAGTATTTGCCTTCCTCGTCTAGTTATTCAGCCTTTCTCAACAAAACCTACAGTAATTCTCTCTGAACTCTGGCTTGGCCGACAAAAGTGACCATCTAAAATCCAAATAGAAATTACTTCTGTTTTATCTGTAAGAAGTTACATCTTGTTGTCTTTAAGCCAATTCGTGTTCTTACTGAATTTCTTTTAATTTCCAATGTTAATGTAGAAATAAATCTATGACTACTTACTTTATTATCAATGAGATCACTTGACTGCTGATTCTGCTTTCTTGCGGTGTAGAGGGCATGCTCCCCTTTGTTTGGTCTGAGGTGATTGTAATAAACTTTCCTCCACTATCAAATCTACAGGAAACAGAGATAGAGAGACAAAATGTTTTGTGGCACAACGTCATGATGAGTGAACTCTGTATGTTCCGCACTGAACATTGTGTAGTGATAAAAACTTCCTGCCCTTTAAGTTGAACCTTTTAGATAATACTCATCATGTGGTGAGTCATGTCCGACAGGCTTGAACTGCTGCTATTTTAGACCTAAAAAATATTTTATAAATGTGACAGAAATCCACAGCAAATTCTATGATTTAGGTGGAGTCACTGTAGCTGAAGATAACTTCACATTATCTCCCTCTGAATGTCAGAAGAACAACAAATTTTACCGACAACTTTCACAAGATACAACATGTACCTTTCTATGAATGGGCCTGTCGCAGACTTCCTCTTGATGTGACCATAATCAAATTTGGGTGATCTCTTTGGAACCACATGTCAAGCTTTTTTCTCTCACCATCATCACAAACCAACACCGACCCTCACTTCCTGTGGCTGACAGTGTTTACACACACACACACACGATCCTCGAAATGTAGGAGGTGAGAGAGACGAGGTAAAAAAGTGGCTAAACATTTTAAAAGTTAGAGTTTAAAGTGCTTACCACATCGTCCGCCAACAATTCACTGCTCCTGAATGATCATGTTCTTGTGTCGGGCTTCAAGCCTGCGTGTCATCCTGTCGCCTTGCATTGCTCGCTTTTTGTGTCAAATCCTGCTGCAGAGCTCATTTCTGGTAAGGTGAGCACTGGGGTTTTGTTGTTTCCTCTGCATTGTGTCAAACTTGCACAGAGGTGTCAGTGCGGTTTTCTCAGAATTGTCCCTTTATGTACTCGCATGTGGCAAGAAGGGAGCCGAGGGGAAAGTGTATTCTAATGAGGAGCTTTTCTCGTTTTCACAGATCCGTTTTTCTCACTTTAGGAGACATTAACTCTTGAAGAGTATTCAGCTCATCAGGAATTACAGATTTCTTTTTCAGTTTTAATACTTTTATATACTTTAAATATAAAATAGGTCAGACCTGAATCTTAACATGCAATGTTCTAAATTGGCTCATGTCTACTGACATGACACCTAATCATTTCAATTTGTGACCGACTCAGACTTTTATGTTAGATGAGCACAAGATGCAGCCCCATTACCAGAATTTAATAACAAAAGATAATGATAATGAAATAATAACATTGTGTTTTGTACTTATACATGTCATTCTGTGCCCACATCACATGTATTCTGACTGACTCTAACGTCAGTAGGTGGAGGGGATGTCGGTTGAGCTACAACTACGTGAGATGGCTGCTAAGCCATAGACCAGGATGGTGTTTCAACACAGCTGAATATTTTTAATGAGACGTCAGGACACTCTGCAGCTGTGTGTGTGTCAACAGAGCCAGGATAGCCAAAAGATGATCTTTTCCTGACCCAAACCAAGTGGCTTTTGTGCCTCATCCCAACCAGACCATAAGCGGTACGCATAAAATTGAAAACTGAACATACAGCAGACGGGGATGATGTGTGTTTTGCTGTGGATTCAGTGTCCCAAGGAAGGCGCAATGAAACATTAGCATTGGATAAGAGATGTAAAACTTTAATTGTATCTATTGGCAAACAAAACCACTACAGCAAGAAATCACAACATGATACAGCAGCAAAAAAGAATGCATTCAGAATGAAAAGACTACAAAATTGCGAATATACTATATACTGTACATATTTACAAATGTGACACATAAAACAAAATCAAAAAAATCAATGGAAAGTTACTGGTACATGTGATGAGACGAAATTGGTTCCATATCAACAGATGCATAACCTTTGATTCATCATCAAATTTCTGAATGAATAACTTTTTCCACAAGCAGAGTGAAACAACAACTCTGTGTTGTAAAAGAGTATTTTGCCTCACTTCTTTTTTTTCAAATGTTGAGTTTTCCCCTACACCGTGAATGTTTTTCCACCAACTTGCAGCCAAATAAAAAAAAAAAAAAATGTGTGAAAAAGGAAAAAAAAAAAAGGAGAAGCAGAAACACTTTTAACACATCAGGCACAGACAAACAAACTTTGTGGTTGCATACTGTAACAAACAAGAACGTCAATGTTTCAGTTACTTGTGTAGAATTTGAAGTGCCGTTAAGTTTCCTCCAATGTCAGCAGGAAAAGGAGGAGCATTGCATTTACAATATACAGTATCTGAAATCATAGCGTGAAGGAGATGGTGAGACTGATTATTTCACACTTCAATTATAGTCAAAACAAAATATTACAGTTCAAACTAAATCTGACTGGTCTGAAGATGATAATGTGTACAGGTATAGTACAGACAGCTTTTGAAGATTTGACATAGTTGTCACAGGTGGAAACTGCAAAAAAAAAAAAAAAAAAAAATGATGATACATGAACAGTTATAAAATGGAATAACAAGGCAACCCTGGATAAAGACATGTCAAACTCTGCACCTGATGTCCATAAAACTTGGCCCTCCATCTCCTACTTGATGATGGTGGACATGAGATCGGAGGACCTGGACATAATGGAGCTTTTCCTGTATGAACTATTTGACATATCAATTCTAGAGGGAAGAGGAATCCAAGGCACCCAGTCCTTCAGCAGCCGCATGGCTAGTTTTATAAACCTTTCTCCCACAAAGGCATATATGATAGGGTTCAGGCAGCAGTGAGTGTAAGCAAAGGCCTCAGTCACTGTTACTGCCAGCCTCAGATTTCTCCCCAGGTCGCAGCCTTCACTTAGCACTTTCTTCTCATCTAGAAACTTGAGGACAAGAGAAATGTTGTATGGGGCCCAGAACAGGAAAAAACAAACTATTATGGAGAGGATCAGCTTGATAACACGGTGCTTCTTTCCGGTCCTCATGTTCAATAGTGTGGGGATGAGCCTGGAGTAGCAAATTACCATCACCAACAAGGGAATCACAAGACCTAGTATATTTGGTGCCAAGAGGTCGTAAAGCTCCCAGGCGGGGCTATCTGGGACGTAGCTACAAACCAACTGGGAAGACTCATTTGTCACCTTTGTGAAGATAAGGGCGGGTAGAGACACAGTGAAGCTCAACATCCAAACAATAATTGTTATAGTGATGCATGCCCTCAGATTGCGAAATCCTGACACCGTGAGAGAGTGCATGATGACAGCGTAGCGGTCCAGCGTCATTACAATAATGAAGAAGACGCCGCTGAAGAAGCCGGTGTTGTGGGAGGCAGCGGCAAAACGGCACATGAAGTCTCCGAAGGACCACATGCTGACCACAGCATAGTGAGCGTAGAAAGGCAGTGTGAGGAGGAAGAGGAGGTCAGAGACAGCAAGGTTTAAGAGACAGATGTCTGTCATGTTGGTCTTGTTGATGTTCTTCACCAGGACACACACCACTAGGCCATTACCTGGGGAGAAGAAAAAAAAAAATCATATCTCATCATCAATCATATTATCAAATGAAGTAATGGTTTTGCCTAGTGACTTTATCTCTCTCTCACCAACACACAAACACACGCACACAAACACACACACACACACACACACACACACACACACACACTCACTTGTACTGCCATGCTATACTTCTGTACTTGTATTCCCCAGCCCCTGGCATAAATGTCCTCACTTTCCAAAAATGTCCTCATGTGTGGTTAAAAACTTCCAGTCCTCACTATGTAGCAAGTACAAGTGGCTTGCACACACACACACACACACACACACACACACACACACACACACACACACTTGTGCTGCTTCTATACTAGAATTCACCAGCCTCTTATCTTTAAAATGTGGACTGGCCAAAATGTCCTCACTTGTCAAAAATGTCCTCATTCGTGGTTAAAAAAAATTCCAGTCCTCACTATGTAGTGAGTGCAATTAACACACTCTCTCTCTTTCCCACTCTCTCTCTGTCTACACACACACACACACACACACACACACACACACACACACACACACACACACATACCTATGATGCCGAGGATGAAAACCAGACTGTAGAGAACGGCCAGGAACACCGTGCCAAAAGTGTGCACATCACTGTAGTCACAAGGAGTGTACAAACCGTCTTGCATGTTGTTGTAATAGTCGTAATCATAACCTTGGACGGTGGTGTTATTTGCTCCAACATCTGCTGACAGAGATTTACTTTTTGTCATTTCAACAGTTACAGTACAACATGAGTGTGTTACATTTGAACAAATTATTAGTGGAGGTCAATGGAATTAAGTTTCTGGTAGTCACAGTATTGAAAAAATGCACTTCAAATTACTTCTACTATCATCTTTACTGTTTTCATAGAGAAGTTTTTGCGCAGAGAGTTGTTGTTATTCACAGTGAGGTCTGTGATTATTAATAGAACGATGTGGCCACTGTGGCTGGAACAACACAATGCTGTTTTTCAAATGTTTTTTTTCTTTTTCAATGCTGTGAGCACCGCAAACTAAATTTCCATTGAACTCTACTATATTGGTGCAAAGGCAGATAGCTCAAAGATGAATATCTCAAAACAGAAATAAAACCAAGTAAATAAAATAATTCTAACCTAATCTATCTACATTGATTATAACACTGTAAGTGAGAGAGTATACACATTTGTCTGTAGAGTGAGTCAGTCCAAAAGGTCAACTGATAATGGAGGTTTTATGCCACCTGTTGGTCTTTATGTGTAACTTACTCTATTGCTGGGAAAATTTGGGACACCTACACATACATCTACAAGGACTAGACAAAATAATGTAAACACTTTATGAAAAAGGACTTGAATTTACAGCACAATTGCGAACACTGTTGCCAAAGTGGTTCAAATTAGGTCAACTTGCCATATACTGTTGATCATATCCCTGATAAAGTCAGCAACAAAGCGTTTCTGTTTCTGTCTTTATTTCTTTCTTCCTTTTGCTTCCGTCATCAGGTTTTCTTTTTTTAAGATTTTAAGATTTATTCCACATAAATTTATATTCTAGATTTTTGAGTCTTTCAAATGTTAATTACTTTAGATTGGACTTCCTCTGAACTTTTATCCATGTTAGTAGATACACGTTTGTATGTTGTATATGAAGGAGAATTTTTGAAGGACTTGAAATGACTTCTCAATATTTCGCATTTCTTTACTTTTAAAAACAAAATTCAAACATAGTAAAAATATAATAATCTCAGGACTTAAACATTTTAATAAAGACCCAATTGGAAATACCAAAAAGTGATGAATGGCACCGCATTTGGAATTTAAATGGAAAATGGAAATAAAACTGCAGCACTGTATTTAGCGTCAGGCATCACAAATAATCACACGCAATATATTTTTACAGAAAGCCAACAATACATTCATTTATGTATATATTAAGCAAAAAAAAGAAACAGTTGTTAAAATGCATTCACCTGCCATGGTGATATCTCAGTGATGTTTTTTCCTATGTATAGTCAGTAGCTTCCCTTTAGAGCTCCTTATTTCTCTGTCTGGATCTTTATGGGTGTGATGTCCTCAAATAGTGATGAACCAACTGTCTGCAAGCCAACAGTCCCCCTAGTAATAAGTGGTACGCTTGTGAAAGAGAAGTGCAGATGTTGTTTCCTGTACGTCCCTAAGTGTGACTGTGAGATCTTTATCAGCTACACAAAGTTCACAGATGCTTCATGTAGCCTATCAAAATAACACAGACTAAAACATCAAAACAAAGTGTGGCCGGTAAACTGCTCGCCCAGTGGAAAAAACCCCAGCTGATATTAGCTGAAAGGTCACGCTTTATTTTTTCCCATGTAATTCACACATGAAATGAAGAGTTTGAGCATTTGACAATTGTAGCTCTTCCATTACCTTTGATATGAAGACAAATCTTTCATACGATCAGAGCAATTATAATTTAGATTTAATCATATCCAGTACGATTATAACAATTGCTGTCCATCAGTCAGGGAGTGATGGGCTGCCTTCGTGTTTAATACATTCACAGCACAGGTTGTAGCTTCAATGATCAGTGTTAGTAGCGTTTGTTCAAAGATTGCTGTTTAATGTCGGTATCAGATATTCAAGCAAAATCACTAATGTGATCTTCAAAATACTTTTTTTGTCCAAAAGCCAACTTGTGTGGGTTTGTGACATTGTTGGTTTAGTGTTGACATTTGATGCCCTATTCATACTGGTTACATTTCTTTAGGTTTAGGTTTTAGGTTACATTTTTACATTTCCATCTTGTTTTTGCTATTATAGAGAAATACTTAATCTTCCCCTTCTTCATTTTGTTATTATTTGTATTCTCATATTCTTATTATTGTCGTTATTATTGTTATTATTATTGCTATCATTATGATTATCATTATTGTTATTGTTATTATTATTATTATTACTGCTATTATAGTGTAACTACTGTCCATTATGCAACTCCATGCAAAACACCCAAAAGATGGGTGAAGTGGCAGTCTGGTCTATAGTCTATGAGTGACCTCTTGTGGTGGAGAATCATATCTTAGTTGTGCAGGGAGATGTTGCATGGGTGAGACAGCACAAAGCATGCCGGGAGAAAAACATGCCGGGAGAAAGGATTTGAATTCTCATCATAGAATTTCAATGAGGCATTGTGCGTAGAAGCTTTGCTGAAATAACGGCTATAGCCTTTGTTATCTTATATGCAAACTTAACAATAACAACAACAACAACAACAACAATAATAATAATAATAATAATAATAATAATAATAATAATAATAACAATAATAATGTCAAAATATCTCTTAAATTAAACGTATTTCATTACATGCTGCGGATGTCAGTCTGTAAATAAAGGCTTTATTTCATGGGCTATTTGTTTGTTTTTATCTGTGTTTATTTGCGGTGTGCAGGTTACTGTCGCTCTCCAGCTGGCGCTCAGTGAATTCCCAATGAGGATGACTGACGTGAGGGCTGCTGGCGGAGGCGGGCTGGAGAGAGCTGCGTCAGGTTAGACGGACGCAGCTGCAAAAGGCAGGAAACAGTGTGTCAATGCCTTCCAAATAAATTAGTCTGAAAAGAAAACCTTTTAAGAAAACGCTTAGACTAAGGGGGTGAAGGGTGTAAATGAAACTTTTATATGATAAGCATTGGTAACTGATTTAATGTCCCGCAAATAGGCTTGTTAAATACAAAAATAGTGGAAATGATGGCTAACTTTCGTTTATCGAGCGCGTGAACTCTTATTTTGAAACGCTACACAGGAAATGCAAAGTATTGATACCGTTACCTTGACAGTGCTCGAGGGAAAATCAGCCGGGGGGGACACGAAGATTATATCAAGTGGATTTGACAAGTAACTCAGTCCACTAGAATGGCTCACTGAGACTGTTTTGACCACAGTAAGTTGGACCTAATATACTTCACATTTATCGACAGTCTTGTGTCGTACTTCGCTTTCTTTGTGCTTCAGGTCAAACTGTTGTGCTGTCATCCCTTGCGCGCAGTAGACTGTCACTTGTCGGACCTGTGGTAGAAAATACAAAGTTGTTCTTTTTCTTTTTCCGCAAACAAGGCTTTTCATTCATTGGTTTGGACATGTTTGGTAGCACATTAATGTCATTTTGATGTGCGAACTCGCAGGTGATAGCATAATGGATATCCACCGAGTGTGAGAGCGACAGCGGATTTTGGGAGCCCAGCCTGAGTGCCGCTATCATCTGAGGCTGGATATCTAATCACTGCAATGACCGAGTCCTCAAAGCCGCCTTTAGGGTGAGTCCTCAAAACTGACTACTTCTCAAAACTTCCTCTTCTTCGGCTGTGTATAACTTCAAACTAACTTTGTGGATAGTTGGTTTAATGTCATCTCGGAAGTAAACCTGCCTAGCAACTTAAAAACTGCGCAAATTCACAGTCACACTTGTTGTCTTTGCTCATTATTGCTCCTATAAACAGCCATTCTAACAGTGTGCACTTCATCCAGGACTGTACTTATGACTGTTTTAGGAAACTTATATTTTCGGACATGAGTCATTGTTAGAGTTGCCATGGTGTTTTTTTCTTCTTCTCGGGAACAGTAATTTCATGGGTCAATGAAAAAAACAAAAAAACAAAAACAAAAAACGGAATCATTGACTGTCTGTCCGAAATGGTGAAGAGCGTCCACAGTACTTGTGCAGTGTCTATAGTCAGTACTGACAACAGAGAGAGTGTTCCAGCAGCCACAACAACCTGCCCTCCATTTACCTCCAGTCTGTCAGACAATAAGAATAAACAGCTCTGGACCAAAGCCAAGTGCAACTATGTACATGGTTGCTCGTAGAGAGACAGTGACATGGTCTTTTGTTGGTTAAACAACAGCAGTAGCAACTGTAGGTGCTGTCCACAATGTGCTTTTACTTGTGTTGTTTGGAGTAGTGGGCTTGTTTCATGCTTTAACATAATAGTAAAGGGCTAATTCCAAGTATTATGATCAGTAACTGCTTAGATTGATTTTGTTGCCTCAGTGTGGAGATCCTGTGTTGTGCTGTTCACCTTGAATACCATTGTTAGTGTTGGTGGTAACACCTGTGCTTGTTCTGCTTTGTCAAGTCAGACCTTCAGTGCCAAATGGCATTATGGTACAGTAGTGATGTATTTTCCATCCATCCATCCCACTTCTTTATTGCATGCTGTGGAGACAGTATGGAGAAAAATCACCCCACCATATCAATGAATAACCACATATTGTCACCGACTGTAAATTTGCTTGCCAAAATATGCCGCTGTAGGGAGCAGTGTCCATACAGTGCTACTCATTCATCGCAGTTTTTGTGTGTAAACAACTCTTGACCTTTCAAATGTCATTGTGATATGGAGAAGTAGATTAAGTGTATGGCTTTTCTATCCTGAATGAAGTATGGATAGTCTAAAGTTGATTTTGTGCAAGTTTATTTTTTATTTCATATGCATAACTTTTGTGTTGGCTAATTATTCATGATTTCTCATTAGACATAGTTTATGAACTTATATGGGCATAAAAAAAGATTTTCTATTTTGTTTTGTTTCTGTTGTTAATGTTTTAACAGTGGAGTTAGAGGTATGATGTACAATGAGTAACTCACTGACCAGTTATGATCCTGCATCAGTATAATTATGTGTTACCTGGGTGCCAATTATGGTTATAGCTGTGTCCTGTAAAACCAACTGTTGCTGATTCATCAAATCGTAAGTCAGCACTGTATTTATTGTTAAAGATGTGATTCCTCCTGTCATCTAGAGGGATCACACCTCTTATCTATCATGCTTTAACTCTTCAGGCACTCTAAAGTGCTCTTGTAGCTGTAGGTTTGTGATCAAGGCTCAACAGCAGTGAAGCACAGATATACAGTAAAACATGGCTGTTCTTCAGTGGCAACATGAGTAGGGTGTGATACTGTCTGAAAGAGTGTTGATGCAGTGCATCAGGGCTCGGTCTATTTCTCCTCTGATCTTTCAAGCAAAGGTCCCTTTAACCAGATACTCTTAAATACAGTGATTTCAGACACTTAAGAGCTTTTTGGCCAAATTACAAAGTAGACTGGTCACAGAGTCAGCTGGCAGTGGTAGCAAAACACCTTTTTATCCGGTCAGTGTGTGACATTTCTGTCCATATAAATTACCATGACAACTCCCTTTGTGTTGTGATCCCTCTCTTTCGTCATCACACGGGGAGTAGAGACTTAACTACATAGCCCAGTCCTAATGAAGCACTGCTCATAAAAGTACACTCACACATATACACACAAACACGCAGCACAGTCAACAAGCAGCCAAAGGAGCAAGGCAGAGACTTGTCTTTTGAAGGCAGTGAAATTCGTTTGTACACTGCCATTGAAATCTGAGCCTTGAATGCGTGTATGTGACTTTGTAGCCCGAGTGAAGCGTTAGTTCTGTGTGTTATAAGCCTGTAATTAAGCCGTGACACAAAAGGCAACTTCCTCTCCCCCCAGAGCCTAAATGAGTATTGATTTCTTACAGTGCATTGAGATTTAGATTGTCCAAAATGTGGCAACTTGCTTCCTCACTGGGGCTGAATAAATCATGTTCAAGCTATGTAAATCTTCACCTGAACCTTTTTTTTTTTTTTTTAATCTGATCCTGATTACATTTGTGGACCATTGTTTGAGTTAAGGTTGCAGCAATATACTGGTTTCAAGGTATGGAAATTGGTGGTTGTCATATTGTGTACATTTGCTGACCTAAGAAATTTAAATTAGTGTTTACTAAAAATATGTATATTTCAAGTTTAAATTAATTACAGTTAATCAATTGTTCAACCAAAAAACTTTCTATTTTCATTCCATTAAATGTGTTAGGCCGTGATGCTGTGAAATCGTGGTATAGTCTAAGATGGTTATTGTACCGTGAAAATCTCACCGTAGCAACCCCCCTGTGAGTTGGAGCATCATGTATGGTAATTGCATTTAGACTAGTACTAGTTAAAGTCCTCTCTGTTAAAGTCTGCAGCATACACAACAGTCTTAATTAACACGCTGGCGTTTTCCTCTACATGTCTGGGCCTGGTGCTCATGTGTGTCCACCTATATGCTTGTTTGTGCGTAGAATGAGTTTTATTCCAGAAGCCTCTGATTAATGTGGTTTTCCTGCATGCTTTTGATTTTAGTACCCACTCCCACAAAGGCAATAAGGAAGCAACAGACCAATATAAATAAACAGAGGAAGAAATGAGAGAGTACCGCGCAAATGAATTCGACATTTATAGCATTCCTCGCTTGTGTTTTTTTAAGCTTCAAAGGGTTTCATAAAGCTGTTACAGGTTTAACAGACCTTCTCTGTTTTTCTGTCGGTCTTCTCTGGAGACACAATCGTGTGTGACGTCAGAACCTGTGAGTTTACTTTCATCACATGGTTCAGTCCCAAGTGATGATCAACCACCCACACCCTCACAGAGACAAACACATTTGTTGCCATTCATCGCCACACAGGCTTGTTGCATTTCTTATGTCTAGACTTTGCCTCAAAGTGCCTCATGAAGTGTAAAGAATAGAGAAATAATTGAATAAAAAAAAGCCTAACCCCTCCCAGCATCCGGATTTATGCTGACATCTGCCTCACAATTGGTAGGTCACACATTTTTTGTTTTAAATACTGTACATCTGTTGTTTGTGTTAGCCTCATTTCTGTGTCTATTTAGCCTTGAAACACACCCACAGGAAGACCGGGTTGGCACACTTTACAGTTAAATACAGTATGGGATTACAAATAACGGTCCGCTTATCCTCAGCACACACCCAGAGATAATTATTGGCTACTGACTATACTTGATGTGTGCATGTCCATGCCCGTGTGGACTCGTGAGGAGAGGGAGACCAACACCAGTTTATAGCTGCAGTGCTCATTGATTTGAAGGTGTGCCCACTGGACTAAAATGTCAGTCTCACCCTTTGCGTAGTATTCCAATGCCATGTGTATCTAATATTCCGTACAACTTCTTAAAATATTCTCAGAGATAGACTTAGATGATGTTGTCTCTTAGTGTCTTATATGTCTTATATGTCAAATGATGGCAGATTTTGAGACAGATGCAGACACAAGAACCCCACCCCACACATCCTTCGCAAAATCTTCTATTTAGAAGTCGAAGGTTCGCGTGGTCAGCCAGTGGCTCAGCACTGCTGACTAAGGGACTTCCCTGTTTTTTCTACTCTACTTGAAGGCTATACTGTACTTACTTTTACCAAGAGGAAAATGTTTGAGTCTTTGTGGTCACATCTGGATATTTAGGGTTATTTTTATGACAGGTTAAATTTAACTTCTGTGAAAATTGAACTAGGCAAGAGAGAGAGAGAGAGAGAGAGTATTTGAGGCTATGCGTTGTTGGCAATGGGACAGCATGTATCTGGTAATGTCTGCATCCATTTCACAGGCCATCCTGTTTTAAATAGAGAGGGTGTGGATGCAATGCTTCCACAAACTTGTTCCTCAAGGATATGAGCTTAACCAGAGTACACACCAACTGAACATGTTAGATCAAAAGCTAACAGTATAACTGTCAATAGATGGCTTTAAAAAGGAGTCAGTGTTTGGTAGATACAGTATGCAGTAGCACAAGACTGACTGATAAAGCTCATGGTTGTTAAACTTTATTCCATTAAGTCCTCTGAACACGTGAGATAAAGTAGTAACCCAGCTATTTAAGTGCTGAAAGTGCTACCCTTATTCACTTTTAATGCGAACGCACAACCTTTAATTAATCTGTATGTCATTAGCAATTACTGCGATGTCTATTGTAGTTAATCTTCTAGTAAGAGTTATAAGGCCTGGCACAGGAGGATGTAATTAATGGGTCCTTGGTCTGCGTACGAACCAAAGCAGTCAAGGCTCTCTGAGTATATTTCTTCCAAAGCCATGCCATGATACACTGGAAACATTTTAGACATCTAGACAGACTGTATTTATAGACTGCCATGCTCCATAGGCCCCACTGCGTTACCCAGCCTATTATGTGCTATATGCTGTCCTCATTCCCTGGTGGAAGAAAGCATTGGGAGACACCTTTAACAACAAAGTATGCCTGTGTATCAATCTTAAGTATCTTGTGTACAGTGTATCCGTCTGTACTCTTACGCAGCTGTTATGGGCAGCTCAGATTTATTTCTGGAAGCCTGCAGTCATATGTTAGTCACCGTGGTATGTGGGCTTGTCGGGGAGGAAGACAGACGGACCGCATATGTGTGTACGCAGATTGGACAGACTCCTCCAAAGCCAACTGACGTGCCATAGCAGCGGTATCAACTGATAAGGCGGTGAAGTGCACTTTGTCTTGCACAAGTTGTGTTGGTTTTACAGGTTTTCAACATTGCTGCTAGTTTCTATCTCAGTTTTAGAAGAAAACAAACTGTAACCACTTTGTGTGCCACCATGTCAGTAATTTTGCAACAGTCCTTTGTCCCTTTTAAGAAATTATTACCCAACCAGTCTGTTAGCAGGGAGCGCATGCACAGTTCATGGTGGCATTGCTTCATTTAAAAGGACAGTTAGCCCTGAAATCCAACATATAAAAATAAATGTTTGCTGTTTGTCCATCTAGATTGTTTTGGTTTTAGTTGCCAGGTTTTGGAGATATTGGCCGTACAGATGTCCGCCTTCTCTTTAAAATAAAGAAACTAGATATCACTCAGCTGGTGTTGAAAAAAAAAATACGTACACTACAGCAACTTCTCTTTCCAGAATTAATGACTTTTCACACAGTTACAGTAAAAACTGTAGTTACACCATCACAAAGACTCTTTTTTATTTGCTTCGATCTACGGGCACAAGTGGCACACATGTAATTTATTCAATAACATCATTAACTAACCTGAAATGACGTGACTGTCAAAGATGGACACGTATTGACTGGCCGGGTTCAACAGTTTGCCATTTTCATCCTTTCTGTGGACGGCTTGAAGCCATAGATCTCTACTTTTACTGTCCTTGGTTCATTGGGAAAGGAAAGCAAATTGTAAACTGTGTTGTTCTTTTATTATTTCGTATGCAAAATACAACACAGCAGCTTTCCGGCATGGTGCTTTACCCAAAAAGGGGGCTGGGTCGTTCATGTCAAAGTGACATATTCCTTATTGAAGGTATTTTTCTGTAGCTTTTCTGTAGAATTATGTTACATCGTTTTCACATCAAAGGATCCTGGGATGCATGTTAGCTGTGTTTGTCTGCTAAAAACCAACCATATTTGTAATAAAAGTGTTTTTCTTCTCGTCTCTCCAGCAGGGGCTCTCTCTAATTGAACACACAGCTTAGGGAATAGAGAACAGACTAATTATCATTTCCTGCTGTTCTGCTTCTACATTCCTTCTCTCCTTCCTTTCTTCTCTAATGCTGCACTCCACCCATATACCCTTTTCTGTTCCCTTTCTTGTTGCCGTCCAGCCAGTTGGAGCTTTGTGCCACCTGAGATTCCCTCGTCCCTCCCTTTTACCAACATTAATTATCCCTCCTTCCCTTTTCCCTTCCATTATTCCTCTGCTGTGGGCCTGTTTGCCACCCACAAGCTTTTTGTAAAGCTTTATGTCTAATTCAGCTGGTGCACAGTGCACAGCTCATACACTGTAAATGCTTATGTGACTCAATTAATGGATCTCCCCTTATGAGAGTAATCCTGAGGTTATCATAGACAATACTTGGATCAGTATTTTACAGTCAGGTTCAGGAGTTGACTTGAAATGTCTGATCATGACCATTAGTTAAGTAGATGAACGTTGATTATTGGCACATAGTTCATTTGTTGAGTGCAGATTTGCCTGATTTTTACACTAAGCATGATGAAAGCGATCACGTTTTTCCATGATTGTCTGGGAATATACAAGTGAACTGTGGCTCCTTATTGATGTCACTCAGTAAATCAACCTCAGTAATGGTGCTGGAAATCACTGAAGTAAATAGGCTAAATGGCTTCAAACACTTGATGGTAAGGAAAGAACGGACATTCTCTTGGCAAACGTCTACAGAACTATCATTTTTGATCTCTTAAGGAAAAACAGACATGTTTTTTCCAGCTGTCCAGACAGAAGGTTGAGTTGGCTTCCTTCTCCTATTTTTGGAGAATTCACGTTGTCAGGGAAAACACCTTGTTTTAAACAGCTTTTTTTTTTACACTGTGCCTCTGTGTCAGTTGTCACAAGTGGACAAGGTGACTACATGAGTCAGGATAGGGAAGGACAGGATAGGGTGGGTGCTATTACAGTAAGTGGATTTCTCTCCTTTAAGTAGGTGTGTAACAGATACTCCTGGATCACCGGTTGCTGGTTGAGGTCATGCAATACATCCTGATTGTAAACCCTTGAAATAACTAGAAAATATGTAAGCAACCTAATTGATCCCAATGAGTCACAATTCATTTAGCACCTGAGGTGCGGTGTTGTCTTTTCATCTCCCCTGGGTTATTATGTTACTGTTTCTGACTCTGCACTCCTGTTGAACAGATTGTGCCGAGCTCTTACCTGGTTGTTTTCACTTTGCTTTCTGTGTACACAGGCACGATTTGAACTGTAGTCAAGGTGGAGTCTCATTTCTAGGTCATCAAATACTGATGCTCTGGGTTGGTGATTCACAGCATCAGCGGTCTCTGTAATGGTTTTAAAGCAAACACAGATAATATTTGACTGTAATTCCTCCTGTTTGTTCAGGACATTCAGATCTTCCAGGACATGGCATCAGTTTTTCCAGAGAAGACTCTGTTGCCATTTGCATGCAAACATGCAACATGAAATTATTGCATTAGGGGCAGTCAATTATTCAAATTCTCAGAACGGTTTATGGTTTTATCATGGTGCAATCACAGACTGTGTTGTATTTGGTTAAGTGCTGTAAGGCCAAGCGTGCAGTCAGATGTTACGCCAGTGCACCTGTATAGACGCTAATGTCACGCTGATAATGATGTTCAGCTTTTTTATTGTTTAAATGAATTAAACCAGGACAATATGTATATATGCATACTAATAGTTTAGCCTTTTGTGAAATAGTTGTTGACCTCCTGCTATGAATGAGGGAGCTAGTAAGACAGCTACTGCATATGCAAACTAATATGGAAATAACAGACACATAGTGTGAGATACCTGGTATAACCCTGGGTTTGTAACATGTGGCCACATACCACAGAGTGAAGTAAAGCAGTGAATCATTGAGTTAAGGTTTGTGTTGAATGAAGTAATGGTGAAACTGATGCTGTTCTGTTTATGAGCTTTACTGGCTTCATATATATCACATACTATTAATGTAGAAATCAGTGCTTATTTGGGTAAATGTCATCTTGTCTTCTATGCCATGTGTGTCATTATACACTAAATGTATCCACATATGCAGCATTGTTGAAGTCTAACACCTCTATAAGCACTATGGAGCTGTTTTTCTTTGAGAGGGTGCCCATTTACTTTATCCCGTAGATACGTATGCACAAGAATGGACACCTGGGTCACCTTTGATAAACAGTTTTACTAATGGTTTCAGACTATTCCAATGATCAACAGGGCAATGTAACAAGTTAAGATATGCTGCAACATGGATGTTAACAATGCTGGGTTTAAAAATACTAAAATTGGCTCTGCAAATGTTGTTGAAAACTCGACACAATTGTAAGACCTCAAGAATACAGTCAATGCTTTTTGGTGAGTAACTCCTCGATTAATCTTGATGTTTGATTATCTTGAAAACCTTTGAGAAACGCCTCGAAATTGGTTTAATTTTTTCCTTCAGAAAATTCCACAAAGTCTAAAGGATCAAATAGGCATACCTGTTTAACTACACAGAAAATATTCAAACATGAATGTGCTCTTATTTTGTGCATATTTTACCCGGCTGTAGCTATGGGAGTAGTAGTAGTATGAAAACATGGGGTCTGGCTGGCATTAGAATGGCACTGAGCCACTGTACTTGGCATTGCAGTGGGGTGGGGTTTTTAACCACATGGGTGGTAATTTGAGCATCAGGGCATATGCTCACGTAGATGGCTGTGTGCCTAGCAACTGCAAACAAATACCTCACTGGGCTCACATGTGTCCAACACTCACTTCTAAAACAGAAAGTCTTTCACTCTGTCTTGACCTCGCTTTCTTTCTCTGCTCATTTCTGCTTCTCTTCCTCTGGGTCATTCACCGTTTGTGTGCATGCATCCAGAATCCACAGCTGCTACGACACCGAGGTCTGCGCTCTTCTGAAGTCAAGTGGTGTAAATATAGGTTGCCATGGGGACACCATGACACCCAAGGGGTATGCTGGCTAAGGTAGCTGGACAGTATGTGTGAGTGTGAGAGGAGTGGCTGAACGTCCAGGATGTGTATCACTCGCACTGTGTCAAATGCACGACAGGAGGTTAAAACTCAAGTGTGCACACAGACAAGTGTGGCTTTGACTTGAAGTCGTGCATGTGTGTGACCGTACATGTAAGTGGTGGGTGTGTTCTTGAAGTGGTACTCAGGGATAAAACATGCTGACATTGTTGATGTTTCTACTCTACTTCTATTCTACGCCATTTTGAAAATATATTTTTGTACATATTCAGTAATGTGAGAGAATGGAACTAAAATCGTCTTCAATTAAATTTATTTTGCTCTCTTACTTGCAGAGTGATTTACAGTATCCAACTTTATATAGTACTTTTGGTTCAGTGTTTAGCTCAAGGTTGGGCGGAGCTCTGGTCTGAGGTCAAGGATTGAACCATCACTGCAATCAAACCATCAACTTTGCAATTAACGGTCAACCCACCCTATTGCTTCCTATTGCATATATTGTTTTGTAGATGCTCAGTAGAATGTGACAAGGCTAACTACAAAGTCCAGTTGCCTACGATATAGCACTTAGAATTGCTATGACCTGGACGACTGCGGACCTTCATCAACATACAGAGTTTTAGTACCCAAACAAGTGCTTTGATTTGATTTTTTTGATTAATCTGTTGGAAAGTTAGATCTAATATAAAAAACTAAGCTTTTAGAAATATGTGAGATAATATTTTTGTGTCTGTTATTGAGACAGCAAGCCTGCTTTGGAGTCTTTTTATCTGTCCAAGGGAATATCTTGCAGTAGAGTTAAGATCTTGTCTTTTACAGCTTTTATGTTTCTCAAACAAACAGTGTGACCGAGGACATCTATTTTACATCAGTTCTTATTATATGCAACAGAGCTTTGGGTTCATCCATTGTTTATACTGTACTTTAGAATGCACAAGGTTTGTCATGGTGCATGTAGGTCAGTCAGCGCTGTGTATTTGGCCAATTAATCTGCTCCATATCCAGTCGGTTGTCTCCATTAGAGGATAGTGGCTCATTGTTTCAGTGATCCTATTGTCTGACTCTGAACACACTCTCATCTGAGGGCATGTCCACATCTCTGACTGACTGGGGAAACTGTCCGTCTGTCTAAGTGACTGTCTCTCTGACTGACTTGCTGACTTTTGTGTTTCTGTCTGATTTACAATCATAGTTACATTTAATCACATCCAAAGCAGACTTTATTGTTTAGAGTAGGCCAGTCCGTCGGTGTGTTATTTTTTTAACTCATGCAGTACTATTTCCAGCATTCTGTACCATTATATTGTAGGTATCATTAGCAGACTGACTATTTTTACCTTATTGGAATTGCTGAATTGATCCTAAAGGAAGTGAGTAAGATATCAGAAACACACAATCATTTCATAGATATTTTTATTAAGATAAGAACAAAGTGGCCAAGATAGCAGAATAAAGTTTTCGTTAATAAACAAACCACTTGTAAGTGGAACTGAATTTGTTGGGTTTGTGCTGACGGTGCAGAGTACCGACTGAGCATATATTCCGTTATTTTTTTAAGACCTTCCAGAGTGGGAACTTTTTAGGCTGTGTTTCCATGGCTGGGTTAAATACAGTCACTGACAGTTACTTATTTCCCCTGCAAAAAAAAAGAAAAAGTAAAAGGTAGTCTCCAGTGTGTCTGAGCTGTGTTATGTAATTTAACTTCTCCACTAACAACAGTAATCTGACTGTGACGTTCATGGATTTGTATTGTCCATGTATTGGCACTGTGTTTGCACTGCCCTTGCCAAACCTGTAATTCTAAGAAGATTTCATTTTTGCTTACATCCTGAAACCATGTTACCTTTTCCATGTCTCTCTGGGAAAGTTTTACATTTGTGCAGTTTGCATATTTTTTTTTTTTTTAATTTTCATGTATTCACGCTGATCTGTATCTTAACATCAACACAACCACACATGCACACAAGCAAAGTCGCACTCACATATCCTGGCATGATTTATCCTGAGGGCCTTGATCAGGAGTGAGCGTGGTGGTATTTGGGTCAGGGAGCAGGTAGCCTGACGTACACGCACACACTGTAAATGCACTTACACACACGCAGACAGACAGACACGCAGACACTGAGACTAATCTTTTAAAGAGACTAGCAGACAGACAGCAAAATAGGATGACTGGTAGGCTGTGTTTAGGGTCTTTGTCTTACACCATTACCACTGCATAACATTGTAACAGTTTGTGCCAAACAGATATTCTATTTTAATATTGATCAGATATAGCCATGTCTAAGTAAAGATGTTGTTAATTTTACATTTTATTTCATTTAGCCATATCCCTTGGATGTCATCAACCAGACTGAGTATCACTGACAAGTCACACACCAGCTTTTGGGAAGACTGACCTGCAATTATGTCATTAAGAATGACACCATGGACACCTGAATCAAGCATGCCTCACTATTATTGCTCCAACGCCAACATGTTCAGCTGGCAACCAGCATAGTCTCAGAAATTTACTTTTAGGAGATAAAATGCTACAATTTAGTTAATCATAAAGCTGGTATCCATCATATTTCTATACATATAGTATACCTTTAATAATAATACATTTTTAATGATGGAAGCCACAAAATTGTGTTCACCCAAAAGTAGTGAAAGTAAATGTAAAGGAGAGTGCCCTGCTGCTGTCAGGTTGTGCCTTTACTGTTTGACAACGTTTTAAGAGCTAACAGTTTTAAATTAACAGCTGCTGCTACTCTACTTTCCACAAATCCATCATCTTTGTTAAACATAGTTTCAGTTACCTCTGCTTGCTTGAGAAGCGTAGATAAGAAATTGCAGAGAGACTATATTTCTTTTGTTTAAATTTAAGGTAGTGGATGTTGGAAGATATGCACAGCTCATCTCTAATAGTCACAAAATAACAATTCTTTCCACAAAGCCATTAGCTCTATAAAATAAATATTGGATCATGTAAGTAATTTAACCTATTTCTACTTCTTTTTGGACACGTAAAACTTTTTTATGTTGTTGAATGTGTGTAGCTGTTTTATTCTATTCTATTCTATTCTATTCTATATAGCGTAACTAACCAACTGGCTAGTATTTGTTGTAATACACTTGATCTAAACTGTGGACATAAATTCTCTCTGCTCATGTTGTTTTCCACTTACAGCTGCTCACATGTTTTCCTGGATGTTTTTAGCACAGACCACGAGTCTAAAGCGCCTTTGGCAGCTTGAGATCAATTCGACATCTATTTGTTTGATATTCTTACTTTTGAAACTTTCACAAACATTAATTCGATAAGCAACTCGAGCCTAAACAAACAACTGTCCCTATTAAAAAGAAAAGCTATCAGATTTGATAGAGAATAGTGAAAGAAATATATCCTTGTTAATGCTATTTAGTCAAGTGAAAAGAACTGAGTGGTTCTGAAAGGTCCATTAGTAACCTTCAGTGTGTGTGTGTGTGTGTGTGTGTCTGTGTGTGTGTGTCTGTATGTGAGAGAGCCCATTTGTAACTCAGTCCCTGTAGCAGCACAGCACTTACTGCCCCCCTGTGCCGGAGCAGGGTTTCCTGCTCTTCGTTCCCTTTACGCTCTCACTCTTTCTCTCTCTGTTTACACTCGCTCATTCTAACTCTGTGGGAGACGAGGCTTTTCCTAAAGGAGTCTTTGTGCCTGTTCGAGGGAGGGAAAGAGAGAGAGCGAGGAAGAGAGAAATGTTATGGTGAGACAAACAGCAAGCGAGAGGGAGGGAAGGATACTAGCTGACTGTGTTAAGCCTGGCCGGGGCCCAGTCCCACAGAACCACAGAGCCCGGTTCTATTTACCTTCAAAAACACAGACTCACCAGAAAAATCCCACACATTCAGAGGTTTCTAAGCTGCTCATGAAAATCACCTTCTTCTGTCTATTTCTTGTGAGTAAACCATATGCTTTTAAATACACTTTGAGTCGGAACACCTTGCAGTTAGTGGTCAGAAATGATCTGTGATTATACTAAGATACTATATCTGTGACAATATTATGGTCAATGTTGTCAAAACCTCAAGTATACCCTGTCAGTCTCATGATGCATCCACTTAAACTGTCTGTATTGCATAATGAGTCAATGACACTCTGGGTCTCGTGGGTGAGAGTTGGTTGATATCCGACTCAGCTGTTAATGGTTAACTGTGGCCAGGTTAGAGTCCGCTCACCGTGTTATGTTCACTGACATTCTTCCATCGCAGCCTTTACTGGGCAGGAGTACCTTGAAGGATACTGGATCAAACACACATTTTCTCTGTGTGTGCCCAGTCCTTGGAGCTGGATTTATAAACATCTGATATAAAACACTTCTGGAACACTTAATCAACACAAGGACTGTTTTTGGCGTGAGTGGGGTGTTTTTCTTTTGTTATCTAGGGCTAATATTTGTGCATCGAAGACAGACAGGGTGTGCGTGCTAAAGCGTGTGCTATTGAATAGCTATTTGTCGTCATGGTTAGCAGGATGAAGTGTTTGATTTCTGTCTAATCAGCTGTCTCTGTCAGGCCAAGTAGAGTTTATGTTGAGCTGAGGTCAAATGTGCAGATAGCAGCATCTTGTCGCCAGCATGTCATTGACATCTGCCACATGACTCCACCCATACTGTAGGAGTTGAGGTTTGAGTGTGGTTCTTATCTGTGTTTTTATGGTTTTTTCGTAGAGATGTTGTCAACACACTAAATTATGCGTGGAATGCACCTGAGTTTACTTAATACCCTGTCACCCTCTGAATATTGCTGTTTTGAATAGTTTTTGTGGCTACAAAACTGTAATACAATGCAGTTTCACTCGCTTTTGTGAAACTGAGTGAGTTGACTGACTGTCACAACTCACGAGTTGACTGACTGTCACAACTCACTCAACTTAATCTTTACATTTTATTATTAACTGTTGATGACATTGTCTTAATGTCTTTCAATAAACTGCATGGAATAAGATTGAAGGGTTGTTTGAATTAAAATAAAGCTGTGAATCATTTTTCTTTTGAAGCTTTTTCAAAGCAGACATTGAGTATGTGACACTGCAGTATTTCCTTAAAGTATGAGTAAGAGTGCTTAGGAGTGATATTAGAGAGGGTGTGGTCGTAAATTATTAAATTATTATTCAGAGGAGTGTTTGGAACAGATGGTATAAGCAGCTGCTCAGGGGTGGATCGGCTTGACAACCGAAAGAGTTCATCTTTGCATATCTGTAGACTGTTATGTAATCGTAATGAAAGGAAAGGTTTTTGCCACAAACGGAAACAGACAGACAGAAAAAAGTGATTGGTATTCAGGCAGCTCTTGAGGGGGTGGCAGGGGATTTTGTTCATTGTGCTGTCTTGCAGTGTAACTAAGACTGGACTCAAGTAAAACAAAATGACTCCAATAAAACTTAAATATAGTGAGTCAGAATGTGAAAATGTGTTGCTATAAAAGCCATACACTGTTTGTCTGACTTAAGGGTTCCATATTGTAAAAGGTGAGATTTCCATGTTTTTCTTTCGTCTTCATACAGCAGGTCGAGGGGCTTTAAAAATCAAAATGCTAAATCCATGGAAAAATGCACACAGGCCATATTCAGATACTCTGCCTTTAAAAGAGCTGTTGCATCTTCTGTAAGGTTGCGATGTCACAATTATACAGTCATAACCCCCAGCAATGTCCCTGGTGTCACCGTGGTTGCAAGTACGTACAATATGAGAAAAAGAATATGTTTTTTTTAAACAATAAAACATGTAATCATTTTCCAGTAGAAACCCTGAACAAAAGTATTAACCTAAAAATGTGCATTAAATGGGGCCGTTAAGAGAAATGCATCCTTGATTAATTCATGAATTGTAAATGTGACAATCAAGTGCAACATGTGAAAAGAATGCTTGTTATTTTAACATACTCTGCTACATGGGAAACCTTGTGCAATGTAGGTAACTACAACAAACACCTAAAAGGTTAACAATAATTTCCTCTTGTGTATCTTTGCCATTGTCATCTCCCAGGAGGAGAATGAAGGCACGTGCCCCACCACCGCCACAGGCCCCTCAACCCGCCCCGCGCCACATCTTCAGAAACACTGTACCTGATGGGGGAGGGACATCGGGCATTGATGCCAAGGAGAACATACTGAGGCCCACTGTGGATTTACAGCTAACCCTACCACAGGGATACCAGACTAATTTAACTGAGGATGGCAGGTGAGAGGACGGATTTAGCACACATTACTCTGTGTGTATCACTCTCTTTGTGAAATGTCTTGTAACCCAGTCCTTTTGCTCGTTATTAGCGTGTTTGGCTACAAAATGTTTCTATCCATCCATATTTACATTCAGTTATTTCTAGAAATATAATAATCCGAGCTGTTGCATAGCAGGACAATATGCTTTCATGGTATGACCTTCGTTGCCAGTGAACAGACAACAGAATGTGGCCTGTTTGTCGCTTCTGGGTCTGTTTGGGTTACAGTGCCAGTGGGGCCTTGTCAAGGGGTCCCACTCTCAGTCTCAGCACAAGCTTTGTCCCTAAGAGTTGACAGATGGAGGCTGACCAGCTAATGCTCTCTGCCCCTAATGAGCTTCCCTCCTTTGAGGCAGAAAATCAGGGATTTCTCACTTGTACAGAACAACAAGATGGTCTTCTCATAACTAGAGACACATTTTAGACCAGTAGGCATCTCTGTGCTACTTCTTACTAGTAGTAAAAGTTAATTGATCTTTTCTTTTTTATTTGTATTAAAAAGAGGCTTTTTCACACTTAAACATGTTGAAAACTTTGGTGACCTTTTCAAACTACCTGACATTTCTTTAAACTATTACAAAAAGTAGGCATATATCAGATAAAGGTATGTAAAGACAGTGGTTTTGTGGTAGCCTATTATGTGTCCGGTTACCTTATTCTGGATCAGCTTTTGAAATGCATGATACTATATTTTAGTTTTAGATGGGCTGTGTTTACAGTTTACCTTCTGATATTGCTCAGTAACAATCAGAGCCTGATACTATGACGTTCATATCAGACGGTCATAGATAAGATATGGCAGGTTTTTCACCCTGTAATCAATTCATTGTGTGATTCATGTTGTGTAAGGTTTGAAAAGGTATATACAAACAGTGTTTTGAGCTCACATTTCAAAATAGATCCATTTTTGTGGCTCTCTTGTAGGAGAATTGTAGGATTCATGCTTCTACTGTAATATTACAGATAGGATTATAGTACTGCATGAATGTTGCATCTTTTTAGTATACAAATTACTTTGCCAGAATTTTAACACGCAATTACGTATTGTAAGGTGCTAGTATACAACTATAACATCTTGCATCTGTTTAACTAAAAAAATAATCAATAAACTTTCTAAAACTTTTGAACCTAACCTGAACTCCTTCAGTAGCTGCATTAATTGCACTCTTCTGTTTATTTTTTTCTTTGATTCTTTGCTTTAATTTCATGCTCATTAAAATTAATATTCAAACCCAACATGTTATTTATTAACATTATGTGTAGATTCATTATGCATAATCTCAAACACATGTCCCTGTATTTTAACTTGTCTTTGTTGGAAAATGTAATGCTACAGCGCAGTTAAACTTAAGTTTAAAGGGAATGAGCAATGCTTGACTGTGTAACATGACCTTATAAAAATGACCTCATGTGAACCAGAAGGGTCAGCAGGTTAAATTGCAATATATATTCAATACTAAATTAGATCATTCTTTTTCGGATAGTGATTGTGTTTTTGATGAACATACGATCAGCAAAAACAGTTTAAGAGGCAAATAACACAGCGCACTGAGTCTGTTGCGGTTGCAGATTGTCGTTTTAGACGTAGACCGTGTCCATGTGTTGGTGATTGTCAATGGTGTCCTTTGTGGTAGTATCTCTCTCAGTTCTGTCATCTGATCTGGCTGTTCCCAGAAAACATTGGAGACTGTCTCTTGGTTTCTTTATCTGTGGATTGACAGGTTGTACTGCAGGCCTCTGCATCGACTGCACCCCCCCCCTCACACACACACACACACACACACACACACACACACACACACACACACAGACATACAAAACAGTAAGGCTGACTTCACAGCTTCTTTTGCTTTACAGACTTAAGCAGTCAGTCATATCAACAAGTACTCTGCAATTTGCCTGTCATTATTTCTCTAAGCCACTATGTTTTGTGATGCCCTTTTATTGTAGAGGTTTCTGGCTACGAAGCCACACAGATTAAATCTACAACATATGATACCCCTCTCTTGGTGCTTTGGGGCCTTTGTTATATGATTATCCTCCAAAAGCTACAAAGATAGCTGATCTTCATGTCAAAATCAATGCTACTGCCATCAATATTCTGTATATCTGTGATAACAGCTCAGTGTTTAAAACCATATCCTTCGTGGCTATCAATAAGCTATCCCTTCTAAGCACTTCAGGTGTGTGTCTGTTTTGTTTGTATGAAGTAATTACTATTCTCTTTACCGGAGCTAAAGCTAGTTAGGCTCTGTAACCCTATCGTCTCTCTTGTCTCCCTCTCTTTCTCCCTCTCTCCCCATCTCCTCCTGTGTTTCTTTCTTCCAAACTCCCTCCCTCCCCTCTCTTTCACTTTCTCGCTCTCCCCCCCCTTCCTCTCTCTTTCGTCCCTCTCTCAGTAAGGCGCTGATGGACCTGCTGGTTGAGCTTTGCAGCCGCTACCACCTGAATCCAGCACTGCACACCCTGGAGCTGCTGTCGCCCGAGGGCCACGCTTTGGGGTTCAAGCCCAACGCGCTGCTGGGCTCCCTCAACGTGGCCTGTGTCCTCATCAAGGAGAAAGTCTGGGAGGAGAAAGTGGTGCGCAGGCCGGCGCCCAAAGTGCCAGAGGTGAGTGACAGTGGAGCCTGATACTGTGATCTTGATGTTCTTTTTGTCAAACCTACTGATAAACAGAGTGTACGGCTTGGCATTGATTCTGTGCAAAATGTATTTATTAGACTCTACGTGATAGTATGATTTTGAAAGAAAAAGAGATAATAGTGTTGTCCAGAATACAGGTGAGGAAGCCATCACTGTAACAGTTGTGTAGTCTACATGCGCTACTGGCATAGCTCCTTACCCTGTAGCCTTGTGTAATATCCGTCCCTCCCTTCTCTACCTTTTACCTCTGACTGCTGGCAGAAAGCAAGGCCAGTGAAACCTCTAAGGGCCAATGCTAAGGTAGGAAGCCAGTTGGGATTAAACTGGCCTAGCATGACATTGGAGTCAGTTCTCATACACTGGTTTTTAAGTTGTGTGCTTTTCTTCAGGTGTGCTTTCCTGTATCACCTGTGTTACTCTCTGTCTTTGTGAAATCTGTGTTTTTTACAGCTCACTTGCCTATCTGAAGTTATTTCTCTTGAGCCTTAGTCTCTTTCTCGCCCCCTCTTCTCTGCCTCTCCTCTGCTCTCCTCCTACAGTTTGAATATTTGATGAGTGCCTTACCTTTAGTTACCATGCATTATTTCTCTGCTCTTCTCAGGGCTCACTGGCTGCTCTCTCTCCCTTTGACCCTGCCTGGCCTCAGGCCAGAGACTGACACTATTTCAGACAGAGTTGTCAGTCCTCCCTCTTCTCGTTTCTATCTGTGTTTTCATTGTACCACATGTCTCAGCAATTAAAATGACACACGTGTGATATCTTGTCAGTTTATGAGATGAATCCCGCTTAAAGTTGTCTAATACACATAGGGATACCATGATTCTCCAAATCCACAATTCAATGTGACCCGTGATCTCAAGGTCACAATTTGATTCAGTTTTCAGTGCCAGTCAGTAAACCAGCTGTATCATCTTTAAAGTGTTTTCAAGGTGTTTTCAAACTTTGGCTCAGACACACACATGACACAAACGCAGGACCAACCAACTCACCCAACTTTTAAATATACAAAGGACTCCTACTGTACGACTCTCATGTATGATTATTCTGGCACCTATCAACAACATTTTTGACAGTGAAGCTAAAGGCTTACCAGGGAAGTCATTAGAACTTGGCAGAAGCCTGCGCTCTGAGTGTTTTCAAGTATTTGAAGCACCTTTCCCTGTAGTGATAAATGACATTGAATGTCATTGAACTTAAAACACAAAAGCTCCCGAAGAGCCACTGACTGGAGACGTACGTCAAGAGTGGGGTGTGTGTTTTTTATAGAGGCTGATGTGAACCACTTAGCGATAAAGTCTGCTGCACAGAGCATGTCTGTTCTCTGTGACACAACACTATGTAGTGTTGTAAGATTAACTACTTAAAAACACACACACATCCAAGATCACATGCTTGTATGCACACCCACCCATCCACACACACACACACACACACACACAGGAATCATCTTTAGTCTATTAAATGTTCCTTTTTTATGTCAGCAACCAAAGTCTAACCTAAAGTTACTCATTATTGAAGTGTCAGTGCATGTTTGGATCTCTTTCTGTCTTGTTGCTCATCTATGAGCTCATAGTTCACTCATTCAATCACATTCAGTGCTCATTTGTCTTCTAATAAGAATACTATAATTCATGCACTTCACCTATACTGTCTGCTCTTTGGTTATTGTTCAAGACTTATTTATTGTTTTATATTGTTGTTGTATTTTTATTTAGCTGTGTAAAATCCATCACATTTATGTCTGTTAGCAGGCTTTGATTCTTTTTGTCGTATTTCTTCCATCAAGGTCAACCTTGTCCCCTTTTCGCCTGAGTTAAAAAATTTAAATTTAGTTGGACTCCAGGATTTGAAAATTTCTCCAGTGGTCACACAAATTTGCCCATATTGGCCTTTTATCTCATCCAGTATATAGACATTAATGTCCATTTTTTCCACCTCTCCCCTCTCTTGGTATCAGAAAACAGTGCGTTTGATGGTCAACTACCACGGCAGTCAGAAGGCAGTGCTGCGGGTCAACCCGTTGGTACCACTCCAGGCTCTGATACCGGTCATCTGTGACAAGTGCGAGTTTGACCCTGCACATGTCCTGCTCCTGAAGGACAGCATAAGTCGCCACGAGTTACAACTGGACAAATCACTGACGGAGCTGGGGATCAAGGAGCTCTACGTACATGATCAGAGTTTAGGTAAACCTTAAACACTTGTTTCTGTCTATGTAATTTGCTATTTCGGGTTGAGTCATATTTATATTGAAAGTTCCCATAACGCAGCCATATTTTTAATAAGGAAAGAAAAAAATTGGTTCTTTTTCTCAGTTTTCAGGCTTAATCTCTTTGTTGGATTCAGTTGATTAAAAATTAAAAGAGCCCAACCTTGGCTCATGCTCTGTGAAAGCTGATGTTAGGAAGCTAATTGAAGCAGACAAAACACATAATCATGGATACTGATCGGTCTTGGCTCGTCCAGCGATTGTGTCATATTATATCTGCTGCTGTTGGCCTGCAAATTGATATCATCCCCAAACAATTACTAAAGGACACGCTGAATCTTTGTCAAATGTATGAATGCATACAGAAATAAATAGATACATACTGAGTGAAATTAGGGAAGCATATATGTTCCCTTTAGACTACTATACAAGAACTTTACTACAAAGTCAACGGTTTTATCTGAAATCACCTTATAAAGGCAGTGTTAGGAAGGTTTATATACATGATCAGAATAAAAATAGCACAACAGAACTTACATAATGGTTTTTTATTCTCTGCCTACACACAGATTTGCAAATTTAGGTGGGCTGTATAGAATAAGGAATAAGGAAAGAGAATTTTCCTATTGGCAATATAAGGTTCAGCTTTGTAAAACCAGGCAGCAGCCGGTCATTCAAAAGCTTCCCGTACAGTGAGCCACACACCATTTTGTTCTGAGGTACAGTGTGACTAGCATAAAAATATTTACCAAAATAAAGTTTCATGCAACAAGAGTCAATATTTGTTTAAGCAGCAGCTGGTACGACAGAGTGCAAACAAAAACATACACTTGTATTGTGTTTCCTATAATATGCTCATCTAAATTAACCTTAGTGAATTTAGTTTGCACCTAGGGGTTAGAGTAAATAGTAATACGTTATCCCTTATGTGGAAGGAAGTTGAATAATGTTCTAAGATCAGATAATATGGTTAATTACTGTGGTAGCAGTCCACACCCACTGATATATATAGATAATGTGCTTATCACGGAGTGTCATCTCAGAGGAAACACTTGTGGTTTATGGCCATAAAGAACATCTAGAGCATTGTGTAATTTTTATGGTCAAATACTATTACATAATGGTTCTATTATGTAACTTTTAGCTGTTATGATGAAGGACATATCACCTGGTTTGTTAATGATAATCTACAAATGATGTAGTTATATCAGAGTTTCTTCCTCTGGTTGAACTCTACCAGCTGTGTTGTGGTGCTGCAGAGGTGCTAATAACAGATTTATTGATTCTGTCTGATGCAGATCAGTTATCCACATGTGATTTCATGTGTTTTTAAAACCTTGTCGTGTTTTCCAGTTCTCCAGCCTAAAATGGCTTCTGCCCCTGCTCTTAACTATTCAGGTATTAGTCATGATAAGTCTTGTCTGTCTTAGTGTTGCTTGTTTTAACCAAACCTGCTCTCTAACCCAATGTGCTGCTGCTCACTTATTAACCCTGCTTTTAAATGGCGTTGGATCTGCGTGTTTGCTTGTTATTCATCCATCTGCAAAGAAATGCAATGAAAAATTGTGTTGCTTTAATGTCACTGTAATTTTGATACTTATTATTAACAAAGATTGCCATTGCTTTTTAGAAAAATAACCCACTAGTGCAGCTCTGTGATTCATTTTAAATGCCTAGTTTACCTTCCCTCCCTGTCCTTAAGCCAACAGTGTTATCATGACACACTCTTACTTACTGCTTTATAGACTGTGAAGGTTAGATGGAGTTAGATAGTCTTTGAGAAAAATAAAGCTACAGCGCCCTCTGCTGAGGACACTCAGTCAGTTCATTGTGAATGAAAACCGATTGGATAAGTTTAATTTTTGTTTAAACCAAACTGGCTTACATGTGAGAGTGCACTGCATCGCCGCAGTATTGTGCCATCATTGCAATCCCACTCTCAATTACATTATTAACCTAATTTACCCATGCATGCCAGGATAATTTGTCACTCACTTAATTCCTCATTATCTTTTTCCTAGAATAACCCTGACTTTTTTAACTTTGAATTAACAAGGCACTGACACCATCGTTTCGTACTCCTCTCCCCCTCCTCTTCCTCTTTGGTTTCTTTTTGTAGACTCCATCTGCTCCAGCACTACCAGTTTGGGCAGAGCAGAGAAGAAAGGCCTCCTGGGTATTTTCCAGTTCAGCAGGAGGAAAACTAAGGTAGGACTCTGTCCCTAGATATCTGTTGCTGTTTTTCGGCAATTTGTTGTGTTTACAAAAGGAATGTGTCCTCCTGTTATCTTGTTATGTTGTGTTATCAGAGTCATTCATAAACAATTTTATATTGGAATCATTGAATTAAGAGCAGAAATAATGTCATCATAACTGTCCACAAGCTTTAGCAGTGATCCATAAGACAAATGAAGTTGTTCAACATTTTACGAACTAACCTTGAGTGGTGCGTGCATTCGTACCTATTCAGACTGTTAGCTAAGGCGGGCTAGATGCATGGCTGAACAGTTGAATGCTGCATGTTAGCTGTGCCTTCCGTTTGCAGACAGAGACAACATCTATGGACATGGATGACTGTGATGATAATGTAATCCAAAATACAGACACACAATCCGATGTAAGTATTTCTTACACATCTGACAATGTCCGGATGTGATGAGTGAAATCAAAGTGGGATCTTGTGTTCTTGTGATCTCACCTCAACTCATCTATGAAGCATTCTAATCATATACTATCGGTGGACAGAATAACAGGAATACCTGTACAATGTAATACAAACCAGCTCAAACAACACAAAGTTAATAGTACTAGTATTTGGTTTCATCACATTGGTGAGAGGGTTCCTGTTTTTGCGTCCATTTCATGTCTATTTCTTGCATGGCTGCCGATATAGCACTAGTCTGATGTTTAATAAAAAGCCTCCTCCCCTGTGATAAAACACTAAAATGGCACAGTAGAGATGCTCTCTGGACTTTTGAGAGATGTTGATTGGGTGTGTCAGGTTGCACAAGTGCTGGCTGACTATGCCAATATCATCCAAGCTTATCAGCCTGAATCAGCCTCACAAGCGTGATCCTGGAGGCCCTTACATTTTTATTGAAATTTTAAGTGGTTGATGGTTCTGTAACTTTTATTCAATGAATAAAGTGAAACCTTGTTGCTCCCGTACAGCTGGGTTGAGTTAATGTGAACGGATGTCCTCCAGAGGGCAGCAACTGACTCCAGTCAGCAGTCCCAGTGCTCACAGGTCCAAAGGGGAGCAATACCAGTGTTGCCCCCACTGTCTTTTCTTTCCTACAAATAAACACTGACTAATAAGTGGTTTTAAGGAATAGTGGTATATTGTGGCATTTGTAGCTTTACTGGGTAGTTGGGTTGGGAGATTTGAAAAGATGTTAATCAGCTGAAAATAAAGCTTGAACAATGGATTTGTAATCATAAAAACATTAACAAGTCAAATTTTAACATGTTTTTTTTTAACAAATATATTAACTCCCTACAAACTCCAGTGTACGTGTGTGGAGTGTACATCCATGATAAGTAAACCAGGCACACACTTAGAAGCTGCACTAAGCAGCTCTCTACCTGTTATGTCTGTAACTCGATCATGTTAATTTGATTTTGAAGCCATGAAGCTCGGTTCAGCAGCAGCCACTGTGGCTCACCTCAGATCAGTATGGCGTTTGATTGGATTAGCTGAGAAAACACTCACTCTGGTTCACTTCAGTGTCCCACCAAGCACAAAGCTTCTGGATCAACCTCTCCAACCTTCTGAGTCTTTGTTCTTAATGTTTCTTTCGGCACTGAGAATCTATCTTGCTATTATCATCATTCTCTTTAAGGTCCTCTTGTTAATATTTGCATCAGATGCTTCTGACTACACGTCTTCCTTTTAAATAAATAACATTAATGAAGGGAGGCAGGGAAATGAAAAAGAAAAGAAAATGGCAGCAGAATATGAATTAAACATTTTAACTAATATGGACAAAATATGGCATTTGCTTTGCTGTGAAACCTTAGAATACATTTAAAACAAGAAAGTGAAAGTTAGACGGTGGTAGCTTATTTATATTTATTCGTATTTCCATTTCTCAGCCATGTTGTGCTTTCCAGTGGGCTTTAATGCAGCTGGGCTTTCTCTCTCTGATATTATTGTTCCTCAGACAGGCCTGTTATCAGACCACACACATGCATTCGTGCACACAAGCAAACACACACACACACACACATATAGACACACAGTGTTATCAGCCTGAAGGCATCAGATTACCCTACCCAGGTTACATTAGCACTAAAAGCCCAGCCTCTTATCTCTAATTGTTCATTAGGGGCTAAACTACTGTGTGTGCGTCAGTGTGTGTGGTCTTAAAACAATATCATGCTCAGAGAGCTTCATGTTGGAGGGTAAGGCTGATTCTGAATCAAACTGACTTAAAAAAGGGACATGCGTTTGTTTTTTCCCCTTTTTTATTTTATTTTGAAAGACATTTGTCTGTTAGTGTAAGTGACTTAAGCATCTCAGAGGAGCAAATTGGCCTTAACCAACATTCTCAAACTGGAAAGCATAACAGTGAACCTGTTTAACAACTGTATAGGTCATCCTATATGTCCCAACATCCTAATCACAGTAATGAAAGGGCAATTACAGGAGCCTCTCAAATGTAAAAGCATTTTTCAGACCTCAAAGCTCCAATACCACACATACTCAGCCATTTGACCACCAGTAAACATGATTATACGGAAAAGATTTTGCACAAATTGGTAGTTTTCAAGGACAGTTTTGATGATTTTACTCCTCCAAGCACAGATGAAGATGCATTTTAAGTAAATAGATATCAAGCTATGACACAAAAATGTCTTCAGCTAATGAACCAAAAGCTCCTCCAAGCTTTTTTCTATGAGTAAGACACATTCACATTCAGAAAATACAATACCATACAAGATAGCTGCAAAGGTAACAAAACATTGAGGTGATGTAGAAGTGTATTCAAGTGCATATCAGTTCACCATGATAGCAGAGATACAAAAGAGCACACTTTTGACCACACTGAATCAGCAGTGATACTGGGTGTGGTCAGAGGTGAAGCAGACTTATAACTTTTAACCAGAGAGGGCAGTGAAACACTTATTATCAGCTCAATGTTAAGTTATTCCTTAAGACCCTGTCATACATCCAAAATGAATATCCTTTATGTATATAATTTTTAAGCACATATATTTTGTATGTACGTGTTTAGCTAAGCCTAAAGGTATTCTTAATATATAGAAAAGTTGCAAGTTGTCGTTAATTTCACACCTCTCAGTGTAGTCAGAGCGACGTGTGTTTTAAAGAGAACTTCTCCTCGTTCAAACTCGTGTAGGAGGATTCTTCTCTGCGCTGAAGTAAAACTAACTTTCAGTGTGATTATTAGGAAAGGGATTCTGACATTTTGCTAGGTCACTGGAGACTGAGACTGTCAGCTTTAGATTTGCATGGGTGGTTTGTAGTAGGATCAGTCTTTTAAGCACTAAAAGGCTCTCCCTGGAGATACAGTATGTAAGCCATCTTCCTCGCGCAGAAGTTATGCAGAAGTTCAAGAGGTTCCTTTTAAGTTGCTGACTTGAATGCTGCAGTGCGTTTGTTACAGTTTCATCTCTCACTGTTTTGACATATTTCAGATTGTTTACCAGAGGAAAAGAGCAGAAGAGAGCAGGTGAAGAAGTCAGGCAGAGTTCATGTGAATTTTCCGCTTTGAACATTTTTGTGAGGTGGAAACGAGCTCCTTTTTTATGGATCCGAAACGGAAATCACATCAGTCATTCACTTTCAACATTTCTTTTCTTTGGTGCCCTGCTCTTACCCCTGTCAGTCACACAGCACAGAGGAAAACTGACTGAATGTATTTGTTGAATATTTTATACCCTCATTTATTCTGCTGTAAACTTACAATGTCATGTGTTAATGTTAGCTTCTTTTATTTCAATGTGTGTTGTACTGATTTGTACAAATGTGCCTTGCAATCTCTCTGTCTCTTAAAGTCTAGTGTAAGGCAACAGCTTACCCAATGAAATATTATTTTGCACGCTCTAAGAATCAAAATTTCCTCAACAGTAAAACAACAAAACATATTTTTTCATATGGGAAATGTCTCCAATCTGAAAAAAAGCTGCAGACATGCCAACTGGACTCCTCCCCTCAAGGCCTTTTTTCAGAAGCACTGTTCTTTTTCCCTTCCCTCCCCACTGTGAGATGTTCTAACCTTGGGTCCAATTAATTCTAATGACCTGAACTTTATGTTCCTATTTGTTCTGCTTGTATGCCGTATCCAGGCATTGTCTGAACGCATCAATTAATCTGAATCTGAAACACTTTTCTTTTCTTAAATCATGGGGGTGTGGGTCGTAGTTTGGTGCCCCCGTTGTGCCAAGGCTCTGTACCAAGCTGAGCCATGGGGAGATTCAGATTTTCAGGAGCACTTTGGGCTTTCTTTGATCAGATGGCGAAAACCATTTTTTGTTCCAATGCTTTTGTCAGGAGCAGCCACCCTTTGAAAATGCGGTTGCTCTTTCAACTTGGTCAAATAGATTTTTGTGACTGAAAAAAACGACCATACCTTCAGAAATGTGTGCATCGATGGCACGAAGAGTATGTGCATGTTTTTGTAGTAACTGGCAACATTTTCTGTCATGGGTTTTCTTATCCAGTTTCCTTGTTTGTTTTGGTATTCTCTGAATGCTTGTGATTTTAAAGACACAGTAATTGACATTGACATCGCAACATAAGCTACAAGGATGATGAGATTGTTAGAACAAAGCTTAATTGTGCAAATGGCCTTTTTTGAGGCAGAGATAACTCAGGGTGACCCTTGAAAATATGATGGCATTTCAGCTATGGGTGGCACAACTGCAACATGATGAATTTATACACCAATATAACTCAGTGGTCATGTGTCTGACACACTTGAAAGCAAAATGTCCTTAATGCTGTATAACTTCCATTGATATTTCTAAGTCTGACCTCACCCCCGTTTATTTATGAATGACATCGCCCACAGGGTCTGACCACAGTGTCAGGGGTCCCCAGCGTAGAAGACAGGCCCAGCACCTTGGGCCAGTCTCAGTCGGTCATGAGCATACCAAGGATGTCTCCAAAGGCTGAGACCAAGAAGAGGAGGGCCCCTGCGCTACCCCAGGTCCCAACACCCAGCATGGCACACACTAACTTTGAGGGCTATGAGGTAAGGAGATCAAAGGGCTGTTTTACATTTGTGTGTGCTGCTCTGAGTTCGACGTGTCGATGAAACGATGCCACTTACTGGAAAACAGAGCCCTCATAGATAATTTGAGTTATTTACATAATGACATACAACTTTGACTCTTGCTCCACTGTGAAACTTATGTGGATCCATTGTGGTTAGAGCACACACTCATACCTCCAGGGCAGACATGAAGTATAATGTATAATTGGGATTATAATGATGGCACAAACCAGATTTTTCATTTTCGAAAAGCTTCTTCTTCTACATTATGTAAAATATGGAAATCCCTCAGCTCTCATGATTGGCCTGAAGTAGCACATCTGAAAGCTGTAATCTGTTTGAAGCAGCCTTTCCTCCAAGTGTTTTGGTGTGAGATTCGCCTCCTCAAGGTCAGAGTGACCTGTATCGTCTACATTAGAGCACCAGCTCCCTGCAGTCTCATTATAGTGTTATGGCAGCATGCTGGGAAATGTTGTTTAGCAACCAACATCCTTCCTCCCTCCCTCTGATAATAAGTTTTGTTTATTTGGAGGAGCCGGCGTCTTTTATAGATGTTATCGAGAGGAAATTTTGTTCTCAGGATGCCGAGGAGAATGGTGTTATCCTCTTTAGCTTAATTAACTAAATTGAACCGTGCATGGAGGAGCAGAAAATATATCGGATGTTGTTCTGTGGCGAGACGAGTGCAAACATTAGCAGTTCATTGTGAGTCTTTTAAGAAGCTCCTTGTAAGTGCTGTGATTGTTTTTAGCCCTACCAATTGTAGTCGTGCAGAGGAAGACAGTAATGTATCTGTCCACCAGTTCAAGAGTTACGACTGAGAGCAGAGCTGAGACACCACGGGGAGTCACAAGGGCAGCTTCACAGAACAGGAGTTGAGAAGGTCATCTGAGGACCCGATGACTGGTTCTAATGACACATTTCTCAGTCTCGCTCTTATGCCTTCCCTGAACCATTATACTGTCTGAGCAAACAAAGTCTCATGTATAAATTCCATCCGCACACTGCAAGGTCATGCTCTGGTGCACGACACCTCTCATGTTTCACCACTCTGTTATCTACTGTTGCTTTTTGAGCAGAGAGATTGAAGACTTTGATTGAAGAGATTGTTTTCATAGGAATAACAAAAAAGCAACAAGTCTGTAATAAGTGGCGTTAATATGTTAATTTCATGTGCTTTCTGACATTTAAGCAGTCACCATACAGGCCTAGATTATTCCATGAATAATTGGATGGAAATTTGAACAGAAACTGATGTTTTTTTGTAGTTGTTGTTGTTTACTTTGTTCCGTTTTTATTTCTTACCCATTTTGTGCCAGGGAAACTAAGAAACCTTCATTATACAAAAACAACTAAACAGTCCTCAAGTCATTCAGCCCTTTATTGCACTAAATTACACATGCTTTTTTTCATGAAAAAGACAACTTTTTTAAACAAACTGCTTCAAAAGCCTTTTGACAACTACCTACTAGGGCATTCACGAATGATGCATATTAATAGCTGTCGACCTATAAGATAGTCAAATAGTCAATTAATGTATCTTTTTTTTTCACACAATAACACGGATCAATTCTCGTTGATAAAGATCTCAAGTACAGCTAGAAAAGAGTTCACTGAGGTAGCCAGGACCAACCTAGGGTGATGTGAATTTGCAGTTCTATGTATCACGCTTAGAGGCAGTTTACAAATGAGCCCAAATCTTACTAAACCCCCAAAATTGTACAAAGCCCACAGCAGGCTTGTGTGAGCCTGAGATAAAGAAAAAATGTGGCTGCTTTCTTTTCCATCCCTAAATACCCCAAATTCTATTTATTTAATATGGTATAACACAGAAGATGATTGTTCAAAAAGTATTCGTCCAACGACAAATAAAGTTATGTTAACCTTGTGTTGTTTGAAGGCCATCTCAAAAGCTCTGAATAGCCTATTATGATGCATTATGATGTCACTTATTACTGTACCCCGCGAAAATCTAAGAACTATTATTCTATAGAATAGTGTTGAGTGGTTTTGATAGTGACTAGTTCAAAATTGATGTGACACAACAGCTAATCAATCACTGCTGTTAGTGAGATGATGATAGCAGTCAAAAAGGTGAATGTTGCTGATACTGACACAATATGTCGGTGCATCCTTAGATTAAATTATTGATTCATATTGTTTCAAAAGTTGCATATATTGTGAGACGTCTGAGGACACGACAGGGGCACTGGGTGTTCAAAGATTAGCAGCGTGCCTGGCCTGTGTTTGTTGTCTGAGTGTGATTACTAAGGATTTGGTTTCATGACAGTGAAGGGTGTTTTAGCAGCCAGGTCTTATCAGGATAATTTCTCAGGGGCATTGGCATTAAAGAGCTCTGCATGACTTGAATCTGTGGAACAATTGTACATGTCAAATCAAATCACGTCAAAGTCAGAATCCAAGTTGTACTTTCACATTTACATGAGGTTTAGCATGCTTGCCTGAGGCGGTCTTAAGCTACACTCATGGGCTAAGTTTTGCTCGTCTTTAGAGGAGCACATCGTCTTCAAAAAGTTTTAAGCTCCAGTGAAACAGCTGTCACGCTATACTTTTGAAAGATAATAGCTCAGATACAGGTTTGTCCACAAGGGATGGGCTGGAAGAGCGCCAGCTCGCCTGGCAGAACTCACACATAATTCATCGCCAAATGTACACTTTGTTTTTGTTCAATTTTTTTTCCTCTGAACTGTGCTGAGTCAGACTTTGTGGGCACTAACACAATTTCTCAATTCTGCTGCATGTTGCCATGTGTTACTAAATACAGTATGAGTGTGTCTTTGCATGTGTGTGTGTGTGTTTGAGATACAGTAGAGGATGATTAGGCACATGATAGCAGGTTATCTGAGGACAGCTCTCTATGATGACAGTCCTCATTATAGACTTCCCTCTGTGCCGAACAAGCTTAGGTGGTCAACTAATTGTGACTTACAAGACCCAGTAATGGACATTGACATCATAATATAAGCTATAAGGATGATGAGATTGTTATAATGAAGCTAAATACTTCAAACAGCCTTTGGAAGGGCAGAGTTCACCATGGGCGGTCATTTAAATCATGGGAGGACCATGGTTAGATTACCATCACTGGCAAAATTAGGAGGGTCAGAATCTCTTTATAGTCAACTGTGGAAATGTTGGTCACAGTCAGGCCACATTTTAGGGCGACCTCTCTGTCTGTCACAAATGATCAATTTAGGATATGTGAAATTTTAACTGCATATAAGATTTCACTGTCAGCTCTGTCCCCTTTATTTTCTCAGAAGTGAAGCAAACTTTATGTACTTTTTAAAAGTAGTCTTGATTTAATAATTTTAATAATTCCAGACTATTCATCATTTTTCATTGAATTTATAGTAATTTAATTCTCTAAAAGTGCCTCAGTGTCTGACAGAAGAGCACTTTTTTTTTTTGCCAAAGATAAATTTGACTGCTGCCTCAGCTGGCCGTAGACAACTTTTTTGCTTAAATTTATCATCTTGAAATAAAATACTGATTGCACAGCGTAATGGCCGTTTGAAGAATGTAGAAAAATGACATTCTCCGAGTACAGATATGCTCCCTATAAACCTCGCTTTCACTATGCCATTTGGTCTGTCACGGAAAAATGAATGTTGCATTACGGCACAAATGTAACGCGACTACCAATGCGCAACCAAAACACGTAAGAGGCATTGGTTTCCTTGGTCACTATCCCCAGGTAACCGTGGAGCAACTGGAATAACTGTGGCAACTCAACACTGCAAAAGAAAAAGTACCCCGTTGATGGAGGAGGCACAGAGGGTGCAAACAAGAGTGAATGAACGTTCATTCACTCAATGGAGAGCACCAGTGTTGTGTCAAAGTTTGTGCCCCCCGTTGATTTTCTCTTATCAATACAGCCAAGTGTTTTCCTCTGCCTTTTTTTGTCATAGCACTAAGACTGCAGTTTCCAGGTCTAAGAGAACAAGAACTTTAAGACCCTCATTTAAGATCTTGTTTCATTTGCAGTTATGAAAGTAGATGTTTGACCTTTTTGCTGTCTAAGGGGCAGGTTGCTATATTCAGTAGTCAGAATAGGAGTAGCAGTGGCACTAAAACCAGATGACACAGTATTCCAGGGAGAGTGTAAAGTCATCTTCAACTGTTGGAGAATCAGATGTTTTCACATTTCACCGCTGTTGTCATGGAGTCACAGTCAAGTTTACAGTTTTGTTTCTGCAGCTTAACAATCAACAATCTGTGTCTGTCTTTATGAGAGCAGCACCGAATTAAATTATGTTTTGGAACATTGAGTTCACAGAAACACAAACTTTTTTTTTTTCCAGCAACGATAGGCAATCTGTTATTGTGGTTTGGAAAGGAAGCCATGTCTACATTGGCTGTTGTGATAAAGGAGTTCAGAGAAATTCAGAGCTTTCTGCTTCACTGCTCAGTAACAGAAGGTGCTTCTTGAGTAAGTATGTTTGTGCTTGTGTGTTGTGAGTGCAGGAACACTGAAAGATAAAGACAGAAACCGAAGCAGAGAGTGAGAGAGAGCATAAAGAGCAAAAGAGAAAACTAAGTGACTTGGAGGGTCACGGAGAGAGAAAGAAAGTCAGAGTAAAGTAACATCAGGTCTTGTAAGGGTTTTACATGTGTGTAAATGGGTTGTGCAACATTAACAATGCATGAGCTTTGGGATCATGTTTCAAAAATGCAGAACAGCATGAAATCTGGTTGGCCCTGAGCACCACCCTCACCTTGCAGAAGGAGGACGCCACGAGGGAAAGGTTCAACAGAGGACAGACAGCATTAAAGAGCAGAAGGCGAAGGAATAATAAGATCAGTGGCAGTAAGCAGGCTGGAGGGAACATTTTACAAATGTTTTAAAATGGATTACCTACAGCTAAACATACACTCTCCATTTTTATTGCACTTTCACTGCCCCCATAGTTCATTTCAATGGACATATTTGAGCTCTTGTCACCAAAAACTAACCAATCTCCCTGGACTGCCCAGGCAATGATTGGCAGCATTACACGTATGTAGACCTGGATATTTTTGTCATGTATAACGTAGCCAATCAGACCAGGTCCAATACAAAAAAAAAAACGTTTTTGTTCTACAAAGCTGAGTCTGAAACCTGAAGCCAGGGAAGGTTGATACAAGCCAGAGGGGAGAGGAAAGACATTTGGGGAAAGTCGTAATTCACATCACATCTGTGGGCTGTGGCAAGTGAACCCTTATGTGGGAATTAAAATTTGATGACTGTCTCTTGGTTCAAAGAACACAAATGAACCATGGCAGCAGAGACACTGTTGCAACTGTATTAAATTAGATTTCTCAAGAGAAATCCAGTTGTCAGATCAGACGAAGACTTCTTCAAGATGATCCAGACAGTTATGTGATTTTTTGATCCGATCTTGATTATGGCAGTTTTTACTCTAGTAATTAAGATTTTCCTCAATATGCTTTCAGTTTGATCCAAACTACATGTTCTTATGTCTGCAATGGCTGTTGTATGCGCATGTTGGCATGCACAGCGTATATATATTGTGTGTGTCCAACAAAATGGCAGTTAAAGCTGATTGGCCAAAACGTTCCTCACTTGTCCACTCATCAGTGCAAGAATTACTTTTTGTACACGCTGCATTCCTGCCCGTGTCAGTGCGGCTTCTTGATTGATCGAGCTGGCTACGTTTCCCTTCCTGATGATCTGTCACTGTGCGAAATAGAGAGTTGGCAGCAGAGGGAGGCTTGTTTTTTAACAGCCACCCATCAGTCCTGTAGTTGTCTCCGATTGTTGGTAGCTGACTTTAATCTGCTCTAATGCACAGCTCTGGTTCAATCAGCCAGACTAAACACACGTTGCTACTGGATCTGTGTTCAGTAATGAGTGTTCCTGTAAGTGTTTCTCTTTCTTCACTTCTGTTCTTCTTTCGTCTTTTATTCTTTCTATTTTCCGTTCCCCTGTGATATCAGCTTTTCTTTCAGCTACACACACTCTGTTTTGTCTCTTTTACAATACTGGACTGGTCACAGCTTCATCTAATGAATACAACCCTCACTTAACCACACAAACAAAGGAGGTCGGCCATACCTCTGCTGGTTTCATTGCTGTTAGTCCCTGTTATATTCATGATTAAATAGGCTTAGCATCTGCGAGAAAACATGAGGAGGGACAAGAGAGTGTAAAATTGGAAAAGCAGTGCAAAGACAGAAAGAGGGAATGTAACTGGGATTTTCCAGAGGGAAAGTGTCAGTAAAGGTTTGGAAGGATGTAGAGATGGATGTTTACCCATTTGCCACATGGCTTCACTGTGTCTGTATTCTGAAGGAACAAAACTTTGTTTTTAACCAGTTGGAAGCAGAGAAAAAGGAGACTTCTGCTGCCAAAGCAAACAGGCAGACCTTCCTTCGCTCATCTCTCATCCTTCGCTGTTTTTCTTAATTTGTACCGCAGCTGAAAACAGCAGGTGTGCTGGCTACAGCAGGGAAATGTATGTTTTACATACATGTTCAAAAGAGCCTTGATGCAAATGCCGAAAAGTTTTAATATAACCCCTATTAATTGTCTGAAAATACACAAGATTTGCATGGAAAACAATGTTTTCAATTGCACATGTGTATTTGAGTGATTTAAATAAAGTGATTTTAAACAAAATCTAACTACAGTAGTTTTGGATACATCAGAATTGATCATAAGCAGTGCTTTCACATGATAACATGTGAATAGAAGATATTTTACCGGTTGTTTGTCGTTTCCCTGTATACTTTATAAAGTATAAACTCGTAATTCTGTGATGGAATGGAAAACATAGCTTTTGACACACAGTTAAGTAGTTAGTTGAATATAAATAAAACATATTTTTAGTTTTTTACCTCGCTTACTCAAGTGATTCAATTGTGCCTTTGTCGTGCAGATGTCTACTCACAACACAAATATATATATTTTTTTAACCCTAACCGTAAGTACAACACGCACTGCTGTATGCTTAGTCTTGTGGTTATGCTGACTGAAGTGTATGTAGGTTGACATTGTAAGCTTTCTATTCTTACTCACTGACCTCGAAGATGCTGAAAGTGTGAGTTAGGGGCTTGGAATAGGGGAACACGTCACCCTGCGATGTGGCCTATGTAGGACAGGATCTGTTTGCACTTGAAGCTGTCAAAACATCTTGTGTATGAGGGCAGCCAGGACAGATGGGACCAACAAATGAAGTGAGTGTATGTTTGTGTCAGTCTCAAACCGTTTGTGGCTGTATCCGTGTGTGCGTGTGTGTGCGTGCATGTGTGTGAGGTCGGCGGCGGTGTCTGTGTGTTAGGATTCCTCTAAGCGTATGGATTTGTAGCAAGCAAATAATCAGTCAACTTAAATTTTAGCGAGGTGATCACTGATGTGTTGGGGATTATAATTAGAAAGCAATCAGTGAATACCTCTTATTATACATATAGCATATTATTGTAATCTGATTACCTTTTGTTACCTCCAAAGTAAAGAGACTGCTCAGTAACACTGTAACAATCGAGCCTCTGATGTCTCAGTAGAAGCTTAAAAACCCTTTCTAGTTCCGGTTATATTTAAATAATTAAACAAGTATTGAGATTATTATTTGCAAATAGACTGTATATATGTAATCTAATATTTATTTATTTATATTTCACATATTAGGGGTGGAATAATTGGTTAAAGAATTGATGATTTATCAATCATTTAAGTCATTTTTCAAGTAAAAATTATAACTATTAGTTTGTTTTGTGTTACTTATAATGTGACAACTTAAAGATAGAAAACGTAAGAATTGTGGTTGAAATCATTCAAGATGTCACAAAGATTATGAACAGAATGTGGAGGAATAACAGTTTTGACGTTATGACGTCTGTGTATTGTGTTGCAATATTTAGTGTGCTGAATAGCTAGCTTTGGTCCATCTGGCTAACTAGCTATCGGCAGCTAAAGTTGGCAGTCGTTAGGAGTTACTCTGTTGATGCGCTGCCCCATATTTGTTGAGCATGAATTCAACAAGTGGCCAGTTATAACATTTTCTAAAAAAAAAAAAGTCAAAATTCTCTGATTACACCTTCCTAAATGTGAATTGAAACTAAATATCTTTGGGTAGTGGACAGAAGAAGACATTTGAGGACGTCATCGTGGGCTTTGGGAAACAGTGATCGACATTTTTTAATCAATTTTCTGACATTTTATATACCAAACAAGTAATTAGTTAATCAAGAAAATAATCTACAGATTAATCGACAATGAAAATAATGGTAGTCACAGATCTGATAAATAGCTCTATTTGTATTTAAACATATCTGTATATGTAGGTAAGAGGTGAAGAAAACCTAGATTTCAGTAGGTTAGTAGGACAAAGTGGAGAACAAAGGAACTGGGTCAGCCATGTGTCTCCTTATCCTTAGCTAGCCTCTTCAAGGCCCCCCTTTTCACACACACATTGTTAAGACTAAGACTTTTAACACAAAACTCTTTTACATACATCCTACACCCACACATGTTCATTATAACACACACACACACACACAAACACAAAGTAACCCAACACACGCTAACTGTCCCCCAGCCTACTGTTAGGATGTTTCTGACCTCGGTGACCTCAGTGTTGAGACAGTTCATCTGCTATTATTATCGCTGACACGCACATACATACACATACATGTGCACACACATATGCATGCATGTATGAATGGAATCATTCATGCTGGCATGCACAAGCACACACACACACACACATATACAGTGTAACCCCCTCTCGTAAACACACATACTCCATTTCACATTCCACATTAGCGCCGTAATGTTGCTCTGTCACAAAGCCCCACACCCATCGAGAGTCCTTCAAAACAACTGATGAATGGTCACGCAACAGGTTGCAGCCTCCATGGGTGGCTCTGTTTGATAAACGTGCTCCAACATTGGGCCCTTCGCCTCCCAAACCACGGGGTGGAAAATTTAATGGACACACCAGACTGTCCTTACATGACCCTCTGTGAGCTTTTGTGTAAAATATACCCATGCCCACATACGCCGTGTTGTTTCTCTTTAATCCAAGGCCAAACAAAGCCGGACCTGAAGAGAACAATAAGAATATGTCAAAGCAAAGACGCATGTTGGCAGACAGTAACAGCTTCATGATATGCATATCCTAATTGATGTAGTTCTCTGTCCTGATCAGTTGTGATCGTTGGGAAATTGACCAAAAAACACGTAAGCAACGTATTTGTTTCGTTTTCTTCCCCACTACATTTAGTTTACGTATGCTAACTCACTTACTTGTCAGCATGAAGACAAAATAAACCAAACAGCATTTTTACAGTAGCGCTTATAAATAGATTTAACTAGTTTTTTCAGTTTGAGCATGAGGCAAAAACAAACTGCAGAGAACATGAAGGCTTTGAATAGCTGCAATCAAGTTCTTAATTTTGCTTTTGTTTTTGGAGCTACAGCAGAACAAACAAAGTCCGATTGGTATGGAAACAAGGAAATCAGATAATTAGACGGTTGCTGATGACGTCCCTACATCCTTTCTTTATCATCAGAAATAAATTGACTTCTGGTGACTTGTTGATTGTGTTTTTCTCAAGACAAGCAGTGGGGAAGGCCTTTGTTTATCTGAGCCCTGTAGATACTTAATACAACACAATGCGATCCATGAATCTGGCACCTTGTGAGAATGAAAAACTTCTGAATGTCTGTCTTGTCTCTGCTGTGTGATTAATCAATGTCAAAACCAGTCAATGGGAATAGAAAAGAGTTTAGCATCTCAGTGTTGACATTTTATCTGTGTCTTTCACTGCCTAAAGCGAAAGAACTGTTCACTCAACTTTGCACTGATTTCGTTTGACATTGTTCCTGCTTGTGATTCAGTGCAATATAACTTGACTGTACTTACGGCGACAGGACTGGAGAATCCACTTGATACTTTGGCTGTCCGTTGTCTTGTTGTGACTTGACTTGTGATGTCATGACACAAGGTTGACTTAAGACATGAGCAGAAGTGGCCAGATCCCGCCTTTAGCTCGCAGCAATACATGCGTAGCTGTTGAAAGAACGGGTGTTCTTTTCTCAAACTTGGAAACAAAACCACCTTTCCTGATGATATACAGGTTTTCTCCTCTGTGTAACATCGGTTTGAGAAAGAAGCTGCAAATAAAATCAGTAAACATCACACGTAAACACAGTGTATACATAATCACGGTACATAGTCAGCTTAACTTAATGTATAGTGTGACCTTGAATGTGGTATAATACAGAGTTTTGAGTTTTGGCTTCAGTCTCTAACAATCTTAAGTACATGCTGCGTTCCCAGTCGTGGCGCCAATAAGCCCATGAGAGCAGCACACACTTAACCCGGCAACCCTCAGCAACCCGCTAATCCATACAGCCCAGCTCGGCCTGAGATACGAGATACGCTGCTCCTTCTCATGTGCATATGTGAGAGAGTGCATGCGCCCATGCAGTCACACAAAAAACATGTGTTGTGTGCATGTGTGTGTTGCGGCCACAGCTCTCCTCCTCTCGTGGCGGGGCTCGGCTGCAGTCTTATGTTTCACTCTGCGGGGAACACGAGCATAAACATACTCGCACACATGCATGCGCGCTCACACACATCCATCTTCATAGGCAAGTCAGTCATCCATTTCGGCTTCAACTTTGGCCCACATCCACTGGTATGTCTGTATTCATGTATGTATGGATGTCAGAGAGGAGGAGAAGCGGGAGACCAAGAAAGAGAAAGACAACCGGTTGGGGGGCCATTTGGATTTCTATAGCATGCTATGCATGTAGTGGGTTCACTGAGTTCACATGTGTGAACTCAGTTTGCATGCAGAAAGGCAAGGTGGCCTGATCTCTCCCCCCCCCCGCCCCATTGTCCTGCTGCATGATGCAACGCAACATGCAGCTCCGGGCATGTTCTCTGTTGAGTTTCAAAGTGAAGAAAAAGTTGAACGCGGCAGCAGCAGCAGCAGCAGCAGCAGCAGCAGCAGCAGCAGCAGTAGTAATTGGCATTTTTTTTTAGAAATCAGGACATCCACACTGTTGAAACCTGCCCATAGCACTTTTAAATTGATTCTAAGAAATCTGACTTCACAGAGAGTGAGATCAGCTTGCACAGGAGGGTGTGAATGGTCTCATCTCCCTGTGGAAGAAAAACGGAGAATTTCCCACTTAGTTTGTCGTCTGCACCCCCCCTTTTTTTATTTCTCTCTCTTCTGTTTTCCTTTTCAGTAAGCTTCTTTCTAAAACCAGCTCCAACCAGTCTGAATTTATTGTTTCTTTTTCCATCACAGTCATTATGCAAGACATAAAACAGGATTAATGTTATGAAACATCCATTGACAGATTGAACCACTTGTTCCTACTCAGCCAAATGTCACTTGATATCATTTGACTTTTTCCCCATAAATGACTTCTTGCCTAAGTGACTTCAGCTGTAGCTTGCCAATGATTGGGTTTGAACTGAATTGACGGAGTGCTGGCGCAACGGGATCAACATGACATGTTTTTTGTTTTGTGTTTGCACACGCACGGAAGAAATTACATCATTTTGCTAATAACGGCTGTAACTTCAACCCCTGAAGTGATCAGTGAGTCAGGATTACGAGTAATTCAGCAAGACAGCATACATTTGAATCATGGTTGATGTCCCCTTGAATTAGCAGGTGAAAGTAAGTAAAATAAACATACATTATCAGTGAGTACTATCACAATACCACTGCATCGGATACACTGTATCTCTGCCAGACGTTATATGTCTTGTTGTATGATAATTTAAACGGAATGTTGGCACTTGGATGTTGGATTTCAGGATGCCTGCCAGAACTCCTCTTGATTTAATTACTCAGTGGTAAACTCCACTTCAGTCCTGGTAGACAGGCTGATTTATCGTTAGACCACACACTCACACAACACACGCACACACACACACACACACACAAAAATGCACAAGGTGCTCACATAAATTAACTGTCTACCGTCTCTCTCCTTTTCCCTCCCTCAAATTCTATCAGATGGGCCTTGGCTCAGAAAGCCAGCAGAGGAAAAGAAAGGCTCCAGCCCCTCCTCCCACCCCAGCTTCCATCACCCCAGGCCCTGACGACACTTCAACCTCTGCCACTCCCATTAGTGATAGCCACACTGATGAAACACCTACCCCAGCCTCCCGTACCAAGGTGGCACAGTCAACCACCGTCTCTGCTGCCACTGTGGTGACGAAAACAGTAAAACTAGCCCCCTTAAAAGCAGAAGTGCAACCTCCAACTGTGTGCGCTGCCACCCCAACTCCCAGCTCTCCGACCCCAAGCAGCAGCACCTCTGACAGCCTGGCCGTCCAGGACTCCAGCTCTGAACTCAGCCACAGCCTCGACGACTCAGACGCTGACCTGGACCAGACCGGTTCTCAGTGCAGCAGCCTCACCAGCAGCACGGTGAGCGGCTCCGAGAGGGTCCAACCCAATGCGAAAAGCTCCGGCAGCAGGATGGAGGAGTCCAGCAGCGCAGCTATCATATCAGAACAGGAAGCGACCTCTGCCAGCAGCTCCAGGTCTGAGACTGAGTCGGCCCTAAACCTGAAACTGGAAGAAGTGGAGAACAACAGACACAGCGCAATGGGTAAATATCTACAAAATGGCTGATGGCAGACACTCAAAAAACAAAAAACCTGACACAGATTCTAGAAACAGCAACCAGCAACCAGTTCAGGAGAGTTTGAAAAGTATCTTTAATACTCCTAAGGTCATGCTTACTGAAAACATGCTGTAATTATCACACTCTTTCCTTGGCAGTGATGACACAACCTGTTTGTTCTAGTAATTGTCTGACATCAAAGAGCAGCTAGTAACAGGTGTAATGCCAAATGACAGTCAAGGATATTGATTATGACAAAGCAGACACAGCACCACAGGCAATGAGGCGTTTTATATTTGTGTATCATTATAACACATAACACACATTCTTTGTGTTAATAACTTCCATCAGTTACTCTGTGTTTAAACCAACTGACAATTTTTTTGTTCACTGAACTCCTGACAGTGATGGTAAACACGCTCTGTATGTTAAAGAACTGAGACAGTCTAAAGTTTTCTACCTGTTACAAAGCGACTGAATGCCTGCCCTGGAGGACAGAGCTGTCACTCTGCTGCAACGTCTGAAACTTAAACTGTCGAGATGACGCACATAACCTGACAGTGTGTGTGAGTGTGTGTGTGTGTGTGTGTGACTGAAGGAACAGGAACTAGTGGAGCTGGTTTTCATCATAACTCATGAGACAATACAGTCCTTGTCTCTCGCTTGCACTTGTCAATCCCTCACGTTCGTCCTATCTTTCTCTCTTTTGCTTTTCTTCTTTATCTCGCTCTCGTATGCATGCAGCCACTCACGCAAACCTTTAAAGCTGGCAGATACAAAGACGGACAGATCCATCATAGATTTAAACAGGATCTACTTGAACTCCAGCTGGCCTCGTATTGATCTTTATATAACCTAGATCTTTCTCCGGAGCAAAGTGAGATTGCGGCGGAGGGCTGTCTTGTCTGACAGGGGCAGAGATGAGAGAGCCGTAGACCTCAGAAAAAGGGATGAGAAAGGTGAGGGTACCAGAGTGGAGTTCAGAGAAAGGAGCATGGGAAGGTTCTGGCAGCGGGGATGACAGGGCAGCAAGGTAGAAACAAGGGGACTAGGGGGGTTTAAGGAGAGGAGAATGATGGACAGGCAGATGAAAGCAAGAGAAAGGATGAAGTATGAGGAGGTTAGTGCATTAGACAGGATGGAAGAGACAGCACCAGGATCATTAATACATTCATAGACCTTAGTGCCTCTCTTTTTCTGCTCTGACACTGCTGACAGTGCATTACCCTCCCCTTTGCTTTGACTTTCTACCTATTTTCAATCTACTTTCCCTTTTCCAATGTGTTAGAAAGTATACACTGAGTTGAAATGTGTGCAGTCAAAGAGTTTTATTTCAAAAGCCACATTCTCACAGTCCTTTTTGTCCTACACACAACCTCAGCTTCAACTTTTCGCATACTTAGACTACGAACAAGATATTCTCCAGTGCAGCCTGAAAACGGCTCTTCGTTATACATGGACAGTACATGTTTGGCAGTGAATGAACGGCTGGTATACACGTTAGGGCTAGACAACCACACCCCGCAGGTACATTATAGGGTGGTGCTCTCGTGCTTGTATAGGCAGGGACAGAAATGTACACAGTAGATTTATTAGGTTTGAGTTAGTCTGTCATTTAAGCAAAGTGTAAACCGTAGGCCATTTGCTTTGGGAAGCTTTGTGATATAGGGATCTAATTCTGGAGATGGACTGGGCCGCAAACTCACAGGCCTAGTGTGCACACACACACAAACCATGAAACTTAAAGTGAGACACACAATACTATAGAATTATATATATTATTATTGTTATAGAAGTTTTTTTTAAACATCTTTACTTTACACCATTGCCTCTTCTAGTGGCTCTTCAAACTCTTACAAAGCTTGAAAGTTCTGTGTGTATGCTTGTGCATGCATGGGTGTGTTGGTGTGTGTACGCTGTGTTTTAGCCAGGAAGAAAAACATAATGCTAATATTTATGTCAATTTGAAATCAAGCAAAAGAGGACAATAAAGCATTTTCTTTGGATTTGTAAAACCATTCAATAATTCTTAAAAAGGCGCAGGTAGAATGTGTAAATATTAGTTTCAAGCTGAAGCAGAGACGTCAAAGAATATGCAAATCAGTGATTCCTCTTTAAATCTAGTCAACGCAGTTACCACTGGTTGATACTGACAAAGTGATATAGAGCTACTGTTTTTGAGGCTGCGTCCACATTAATCTTAGTTTTATTGGAGTGGAATGCCTAAGGCCTCTGTGCAGTGTGTGTCTGTGTGCTTATTCAGAGAAACACACAGCAGCAATGATATAAGAGAAAATAACTGCAATCCAATTGTTTTAAGAATAAGAAAAAAAAAATCATCTATTTCAATGTCTCTGTGTGTGTGTGTGTGTGTGTGTGTGTTTGCGTGTGTGTCTGTGTGTGCTCCAGAAAACTGTCAAGGTTATGATGGTGTTGTTTATCATCTCAGCCCTGCACACTGTTTCAGTTCCTCCCTAATGTCGACAACAGAGTAAACACATCGACAGCACCTGCTGACTAAGACGCATCACACTGATGCATCACTTGTCTTATGACAACATGTTGGCGGCTATATTTTAACAGTGCTGTTTTACAGTAAGTGTATTCTTTCCCCAACAATCCAATGTGTTATGCACATTGACTTTACCTTATTTGTCAGCCCACACTTCTGTTAGCATCACCAAATTAATTTTTGTAATGACAACATTCCTGCAAATGTCTCGATTGTGGTAAATAAAAGTGGTAAACAGTGATTAAGCTATAATCTTAACTGCCAGATTTCAAAATTGATGAATTCTAAATGTCATAACGACTCTTGAGTCCTAAAAATGTATAACATTTAACGCATTTTTTACAAGCTAGATGTTACTGAATACTTAAAGCCTCAGTGGAATGGTACACAGCAAAGAAATAAAACAACAGTTCCAATCCTACCACACATATATTGTTATTCTCAAGCATTTACTATTTTCTTGTCTTGAAACCTCAGCTGATACTCTGCAGACTTCTGTTTCCAAGACTGAACCTTCCACTAAATACATGGTCAAGTAAATTGGAAAATTCCACAGGAGCAATGGAAAAAAACCTGAACAAATAAAAGTACTGTAAACACTAGCTTACGGTACTTTGACAGTGATAACCTTCACGGTAGTAGACAAAGGAAGGAGTTCTGCCCACAGAAACTCAAACCAGAAAATCCGAGGATTTTCTGGTTTGAATACCAAGAACGTAGCACAAGAACACAGAAGACGGTGCCAGAATAAATAAAAAACACAGATCTCGGTGATGATTACGTAACAGTTTCTGTGCTACTTTCAGTTTGCAAAAAAGTTTGCATGTACGATGTTTTTGTTTCGCGTCCCAATTTTGATACAAACGTGACCATCAGTGCCTGCCCTGCCTGCATGCTGTTTCTCCTGCAGGAACCGCTGAGCGACCAGCGCCACCCAAACCTCGTCGTTCCCCAGCCCAGGAGCCACCAGAGCTTGTCTTACCCCCTATCCCATCCTCCCCTCACATAGAGCCCACAGAAAGCAACTCCCCACAGAGCCCCATGGAGGCAGAGGAAGAGGCTCCCCAGTGTAGGTTCCAGATGGACCGCGTCTCCCTCTCCTTCGCTCTGGGTGTTTTTCCTTCCTTTCCTAGAAGCTGCTCTCCTGGTTTTCTAACTCAGATCTCATTTGTCCCTATCAGAGTTTGTATTTTTGCATCTATTCTTTCACTGCCGAATCCTGTTGATGCATGTGAATGCTGAACTCTGTCCTCGCACATGCTTTCCATCTCACTCTTTCCATCAGCAGCCCGGGCAGCTGAGTTGTTAAGTGATACTGGGTCCATGTGAGGTCAAGGTGCTTCATATCTATAAATGTCAACCCTTAAGCCATGTTATTTCTTGTTGGTCCAAAAGGTCAGGGCTGGGGTCGACAACAATCAACTGGAGTGCCTTTTTGGTTGCATTAATACAGTTCATAGGATTATATTAGATGTATAATGGAAGACTAGATGGCTGAAATACTATTATTCTGCATTTCACTGTTCTTTCTTTACATCTAGGTTTTCCTCTGGATGCTGTGCAATGTTTACAATCTTTCCCACTCAAATCTCATCTTTTTCTTTTCTTTACTCCCCACCCCACACCCTACTTTGTAGTGTACTGCTGTGGGCCTGTGCGTCTGCGCTCCAAACACTCCTGAAGTCTCTGTCCGGCTTGACCCTTCCTTCGTCCGACAATCCGTTTTCTTCAGTTCCCTTTGCTTCGTCTCCGCCCCTCTTCACCACCCTGCTCGCTTTCTCTTATGAAATTTTATACTGTTTCTGTTTTTCTCTTGTATTTGTTGTCATGGTCTTATTGCTATCAAAATCTGAATCGTCTCACTTCTATCACTTGCTTTCGCTCGGTGTCACAGATCCTCACAGGAGCCACTTTGCAGCAACCTTTGTCTTTGTGATTTTTCGTTCTGTTGAGGATACAAAATGCTCCAGGCGAAAGCAAGTTGTTCTCTCCAATCTCACTCTTAAAGCAATGTTTTTTTTCTCTGTTGATTTTTTTTCTTTTTACTTTACAAATGATTGTACATACTGTTGGTGGTTTTGCATTTCAACTTGATCTGCTGGTTGTTATCGATTGTGCATGAGCTCAGAGCTGAGTTAAAAGCGGACACACAGAATGTGGTCAGAGGACTATACAGTGACAGATGAGCCAAACCCTGGACGTATCAGTTACCCTGTGATTGATGAGTGACATGCTGGGAGGAGGCTATGAGGCAAGGCCATGCGATATCTATCAGCCAATATTTTGGTGATGCGATACCTGCAGATCGATAGATGGGCAGTGTATGTTTCTCTCTCTGTTGCTGGTGTTGTGGCTTGGTTTAGAAACCTGAGAGGTGAATGCAAGGCTGCCTTTGGTAATATTATGGAAAGGGTGATCTATCAATGACATGTTGCTTTTAAGTAGTGGTGCCTTATGAATATTAAAGACAAAGGTAGCTTATCACAGTCTGCATAGATAAGAGAATGGCACTCCACATTGATTTGTTGTAAAACATTTGTTATTATTACTGTGAAAGCTTATTGTTGCATGAATGCTTCAGTGTTTGTTTTTAAAATAATGGGTAGGGATCCAGAATGTCCCTTCTGTTGTTACAGCCTGTGTAAATAAGGGGTTCACTGTTTGGAACCAGAGGGGGAAAAAAAGTATATTTGGGGGATTTGTGGCTGAAAAACTGCAATAAACCTGGCTTTAAGTCACAGTCGAGTCACAGACACGACTTGGTTACAATGATGAGCACTGTATTATTGCGCAAGTATGCCATAAAAAATGTGTGGTAGACTATAACAAGAAGATTGAGCCCTTGTTTTAATCTCATGACTTGTTATGTACCATATGAATGAAACTATTGTGGTTTCACAGAATCTAATCGTTTTACTGGGAAGTAGAATTTAAGATGATGGTTAACTTTTGGCTCTGATCACAGCATTGCACAAGGCAGATCTGGTTTTATTATTAATAGGACATTTACAGTAAGCCAGTTTTTATGTGAAGTATGATTTATCTTCTCCACGTAGGCCTGCTAAGCCGTTGAGTTGTGGTGCAAATGTGTTGCCTGGTAAGAGGATGTGTGCTCATTGAGCCTGTGGAGATGAACTGATTACAGGAACGGAGCACTTACTGTAAAGTGAACATGTGTATGTTTGAAATACATTTTTCAATTAAACAGTTGAAGACTGCATCACACAAAGACTCGGGTTTGGCATCTTGCATGGATTGCCACAGTTAGACTTTGACAAGTAACACGTCACAGTATTGATTTGCCTGGGACACTTTGTTTGGCTTTAACCGAAGCATGTGCCTAATGTGTTGGAAGTTCTAGAACTGTGTGTGGATGTTAACCTGTTAAGCATATGTGTGTAAACATACGCAGGCATAAGACAGTGTGAGTATACATGCACTTGTCTGTGCATGTGTGTGTGTGTGTGTGCTGATTGTGGCTGTTGCTGGCATGACTAAGCTGTTGCTGGGAAGGAGCTGGGAGGACAGCCCTGTGAGTCATCACCACATCTCCTGGAACTGACTGTTCTCTCCACACCATTAGGACCGGGCCCAAAACTGACAGGCCTAGTGTGCACACACACAGTCTCACACACACACACATAGGAAGACATATTGGAGCACAATAAATGCCCAGATACATGCACAGACTCACAGACACCTGGTGTTACAAACCAGGTCACTCACTGTTGAACTCATTTTAAAGAATCCCCTGTTGAGTCTCTGCTGTGCATGCTGGCCGGGCTGCTGAAAACCCAACAAATGGTACATTGATTTTTATTCTCTTGGCCTAGAGTTCAATGAGATCAGTGACAGACTAAATAGGTTCTCCAAAACCCACAGCACTGACCAGAGCATGACTGTACTACAGAGATGAGAGGGTTTGAAGCAGTACTATCTTTCACTGGAACCTTAAACAGTACTGTAAGAATCTAATTAAAAGGGTTTGTTTACAGTAAATCCACCCACAGATCATTAAAGCTGTTTTATCAAGCCACAAGTGGTTGTGGTCAGGGCTTGCGTTTGTATATTTGGCCTGTGTTTTCTGGTTTGTGTGTGTGTCTTTGGTGTCAGAATGAATTTTAAAACTAACGTAAATACTTCCTCTCTACATTTTTTTTTCCTTTTCTCCAAACTCTTGCTCGCTCTGCATCCTGTGCTTCTTTCCAAACCAATTCAGACAAATGGTGATATCAAATCATGAGGAAATGATTTGGTGTGTTATTTTTCTCTGTGCTTCCTCAGGTATCAAAAGTCTTTTAAGGTTTGTAGATTTAAGAAAAATAAATAAGGCCTGAAAGTTAATGCATGGTGTGAGTAAAAACATAAAGATTTTTACCATACACAACTTAAGGCTATTGGAAAGCCATTGTTTTTGATGTTGAGTTGCAACTAACAGTTGCTGACATTCTTAAAGGACAGTGCGAACGCCCAGTACTGATGCTAAGATGTTCCTCTTTCCTCTCCCAGCTTGGCTCCACTCCATGCAGAGCTCCACAGTCGCTGACCAGAAACCAGAAACTGAAACACCCGAGGAGGAGACCATGTCCTTGGGAAGCAGCAGCGGTGGAAGCAGCCTCCCCGACCAGGGTTACGCTGCCTCTGAGGGCATGGCAGAGGGCGAGGACTCAGGCTTGGTCAGCTCTCTATCTGACACCCAACCCACATCCCCAGATGGGAGTTTGTCTCTGGATGGGAGTAGCGGGGGCGGAGGAGAGAGCCTGCTGGGACCAGTGCGGGACAATTCCAGTGACAGCGATGAGGGATGTGCCACATGGGGATCAAGACACAGGTAGAGAGGAGGTCATGGAAATCACAAATAGAGAAAGCAGAAAGTGGCAGAGAGTAGAATAAAGTTGAAAAGCACTTACTGTATATTATACATTTAAATTTATGATATTTGGCCATTAAGATGATAAAATTCACAGTGGTTAGCCACATTTAGACATCTGCTTTGGCCTCAAGAGGACACGAATGACTCAGTGTCTACCTTACTCATTTGTCTCTCTGGCAGTATGCTTCCCAGTATTTGCTTTTTGCAGATTCCAAGTACCTCAAATCTTCCCAATTGCTGTCACCTTTTATTTTAAAATCCATTTTGATAGATCCTGGTTTCCTGGCAGGCGAGATAATGCATGTGCCATTCAACTTGCAATCTTGAGCCAACCAAACCACAGACGACACCTGCATGAAGATTATCAGTTAAATTCTTGCATAAGGCGATCGGGTTTCGGTATCACACTTGTATTTTCACCTGAAGAGTGAACCGTCACTGTTTCAGCCAGCCATAGAAGTCTCTCCACAGTTTTTAACTGTGCCAGCAGTCATAACCAAGAGCAGTTCCGGCCATGTGTTAAATCTGAGTTGTTTCCAAAGCTGGCACCCTCAACTTTCAGTGCTGGGCTTTCATAGTTATGGTTCTAGGCCCGCTTTCAAAGGGCTTCGTGGAAAAATGAGTGCTGCCCCAGATCACTTTTCGCCTTTTAAGTTGTTGTGAAATGTGTATGGTAATGTGCCCAGACCGGGATTCTGGGATCGATGGTCCTCATCAGAGAAACCCTATGAATCCTGGGTCTGGCCTGATGTTTCTGGCCTCTGTGTATTCCAGGAAAGCACTGTAACCCCATTTTCTCAGAATCGTTGAGGAAAAGAGGACCAGTCCAAGTCTCTTAGAAGACAAATTCTATTTGGTTTGGCCTTCTTGTTGCAATTTGTTATGGCTAATATGCCAGTAACCCATGAGAATGCTCTGCTGAACCCTTGAAGAGACTGAAGGAAGTTTAAACTGTGGTAATAATATCTTTACAGCTACATGTCTCAAAGCCAGCAGGCTCCAGTAAAAATAAAATTCAACTTTGAACAAGCCAAAATATTTAAAACGAACACATTTGTTTTCTCTCCTCTACTACTGAACTGTATTTAGCCTTTTGGTTTCTGTGGCAGATTAGTAACGGGAAGAGTGCTGGATTTAACAACAGCATCAAATAAGCAGTTCATAACAGCTGTTAGTAGGTGACTGTTAATAAAAATGATGGAGTCATGGGTAATGCTGTGTTATGGCTGTCCCATGCACTGATTTCTTGTTTGCATTACAAATGTAATGGGACTGTGTGTGTGAGTGTCTGTTTTTACATGCGTATGTGTGCAGATGTCTTTATAACACAAATTTGTATGTACCATCCTCAGGCACAATGACATCAACCCACAGGCAAAGTCAGGCAGGTTAAAGGACAGCTATGAAGATGACCCAGAGCTCACAGTCCAGCTCCATCAGACTTTGGCTGATCTTGAAGCAAACCTTGCAGGTGAGGAGGCATGCCACGGTTCAAACATAGGTCAAAAACATTTCACATTCCTGTTCTCCACACTGACCACAAGTGACTGTTCCGAACTCAGTCAATTGTGATAAGTTATAGCCAGTTATGGTAATATTCCTAAAAATCCAAATAAAAATGTGCCTTAGAACCCAAAGTATTAGGTCTTAACCCCTTTATCTGTTCCCCTTTTCCAGACCATATAGATATAGTTTCAGTGAAGAAGACTCCCTATACCATGTCCACAGACAGCAATGAGGTGCCAGTGTCTGTAGTGGACATGGATGTGCCAGTCACAGCCATAGATGAAGTACTGGAGGAATATGAGCATAACATTGTAGAAAATGAGGCAAAGTCACTGACCAGGACTGTATCCACTGGCAGCAAAGGTAAGAAGAACAGCATGGCTACGTTCAGTAGATCATCCAGTAGCTGACATGTCAACAGCTATAGTTACCTTTAGAGGCATTTATTCATGCTCAATGGTATTAGTACAAGACAGTTAAAAACTTTTATGTATCTCATTTATATTTTTGCTACTCTATTCTTCTGTCTTACCACAGGCTTTGGTCGCCAGTCCAGCGTAGAGACGCAGAACAAAAACAACAATGCCTGTACAGCTGCTGACAGTAATAAAAGCCGCAGTGAAAATACTACACAGCCCATTAAGTCAAAGGAGAAGAAGTCTAAAGGTGATAAGAAGGAAGAAAAGATACTAGAGACAAAAACAAAAGAGATCACTGACACCAAAGGTGTGAAAAAGGATAAACAAAGAACGACATCAGCAGTGAAATCTAACGCTGACCTGCAGAAACACAGCAAGAGCACTGAGATCAAACCTGATCCTGTGAAAAGTAACACTATATCCGTTCAAGAGAAGAAACCTGTTCTTCCACCAAACATCCAGAGAACAGTGTCACCAGAAAGAGAAGAAGAGGTACACAGAGATAACCAAAATAACTCCAGCTCAAATGCTTCACATGGTAAAATCACTCGCAACGTCACATCACGCTTCGGTATGAAAACGTTCACTGTGGTCCCACCCAAACCCGCCGTCCTACAAGCTGCTACGGGAGGGCCAGCTGCCACATCAACTGTCGGTGCCATTAGGATTGACGATCAAGGAAACATGGTGAGAGCGGGTGTGTACAGGAACAAAATGAGTCGCTCATCAGAGCTGGGAATTAATAATGGTGAGGGGTCTCAACTTGTTGGGAAAGCCAAAGCTTTTTGGTGCTCAAATGAGAGACAAGAAAGTGCTGTTGCCCAGAACAGAGGTCTCATTGATAAGAATAAGGAGAGCACAGATGGCCTGAAAAGTACTCCTACTGCAATCTCAGAAACTACAATGAAGACCAGTAACAGTGAGGACCTAAAAATGATGCAGACTCCACTTAGTAAACCTGTGGAGAGAGTCCAGCCTAAAGTGATGGTTGAAGAAGAAGCTAAAGAACCAGCGAAAGACATCAAAGTTGCAAAAGAGGAGCGGGTAGAGGTGGAGAGCAAGATTTCAGTGTCCAAGCCAATTAATAAACCTACCCTTCCTCCTCCTATCCTTCCAGACCTGAGAAAAGACCTCTTATTCCTCAAACCATCCAGAAGAACCTCAAGCCAATACGTGGCATCTGCCATCACTAAATACAGTAAGACCTCAGCTACACCCAGCTCTCACGTACCTGATTCCTCTGCCTCTTTGAGAACACAGACTGTTGGTTTCCAGAGATCAGGCCGGTCCATACAAGTGAATCCACACCAATCTTCCCAGTTATCTTTGTCAGATAATAAGGAGAATGAATCTGCTTTTAAATCCGACCCTCCCGGTCCGAAGAGGTCTATGAGCTTCCCGGAGTATGTGTCAGATAGCCAGGGGGATTTTGGAGAAGTGAGACCGGACAGAGGAGGATTTGGTAGTAGCGCTGGATCCATCAAAGGAAACTCTATTACACTGGAAACAGAAACAACCAAGAATAAGCGCTTTCAGTCCACTGGCCCCACCCAAATAAATATGACCGCCAATAATGACAGAGATAATAGTGAACATATTCGGCCCAGAAGCTCCAGCCCTGCACAAAGGAGTCCTCCACATTCATCTGCCAAACCATCCACAATCCAGACAATTGTGAGTAAAACATGTAGTATAAATACTGTGTTTCATGTGTGTGGGTCTCTTTTTAAAGTTTTAAATCATCTTTACAGCAAAATTGTTGCTGTTAATGCAACTGTACTTAATACTCCACATCTTGTCCTCAGAACACGAGGGACATGCCCAAGGTAGCAACTCAACCAACACCTGACGCAAATCCACAACCTTCTGTGACAGTAGCAGACAGTGGTGTGACGCCTGCGCCTCCACCCATGACACTGTTTGGCCCAGTGAAAAAGTTCAGACCAGTGATTTGTAAATCTGTTGAGAAAGACACGTCTCTGCACAGCAGCCTGATGGAGGCAATTCAGACAGGCGGAGGCAGGGACAGGCTCAAGAAGGTGAGATCAAGATAAACAAAGTGCAGTACTGTAGTAGCATCTACCCGACTACCAGTAGTAGAATTACACTGTGTGCTTAAATTCAGCAGTCTTAATGATGGTGTTGGTGGAGGAATAAGGGGATTTTGATTTTCTTTCAATTGTATTTTTAGATGACCACAACTGGTCCCAGCAGCATGAAGACAGCGTCATATGTTGAGGAGGAGAATGAGAGATCCGCTCTTCTGGCAGCAATTAGAGCTAAGTCCACCTCCGGACAGCTGAGGAAGGTAAAATACTCTCTTAGCTATTTACACAATATCACTGCATGTCTATCAGTATCAATGGGTGGGGGGGTTTAAACCCTACCCTTAAAAGTCTTAACAAAACAATGACTACATGTACGTGCAAACTAGTTTTCCACTAATATTCAGAATACCATATTACAAAACGAGAGTCATGTAAACATATTCCATTGAGAAATTCTAAACAAGGCCTTATTCGGAATGTCACACTTTCCTTTTAAGACATGTGGGCTCTTGGATATCAACAGGTTTTTCGGTTATGCAGAAATTTTGCACTATAAACACTGACCTTTACAAGAGTCTATACTTTTTACACATCAACAATACTGCTTTTTAGCCAAGCTAGGTCATTTTTTACAGACACTCGTGGTCCCCATAAGATGAATCCTAATCCCTTTTGTTGAGTGCACTTTCTTTTAGGAATAACTAGCAGATGTTAGCATGCTAATGCTTTTAACTAAGATGGTGAACATAAACATCATACCTTCTGAGCATCAGAATTACAATTTTATCATAGTGCTTTAGCATTTAGTGCAGCTTCACAGAGGGTGACTGTTAACTCTTAGACTTGTTAGACTCAAAGAGCAAAGACGCATACTCCTTATGCAATTATGATTAGCATAAGAAGTATGTTTATAAGGAATTGCGAATGTTAAACTCCTTTAATTGTGAGCCAGTTAGCAGCTCACACAAACATGCATGCAGCAAGTTATGAAAGCATGGGTGTCTGTTTCCGTCCCTCTGTGTGGACTGTGAGCTGTGGTTTGCTGTCATGTAAGGACGCATGTGGAATGAAAGGGGCAGAGAACGTGCTGCTGTAGCCGAAACATCTGCGGTTCTATTCTGGAGGTTCCTTACCAGAACTGGAATCTCAGGAATGCTGCATGCCTAAATCGGACTCAGAAACTTTGTGCCTCTTAAAAAAGAAAAAGGAGATAAATAAATAAAACACAATGGAAGCACAAAAATAAGCAAGATAAAATCATACAAATGTGAAAAACAGAAACTGCTGCAGAAAGATTAGAACAGCAAAGAATTTGTGTGTGTCAGATGTTAGATACACTTGTGTGTAAGGTCTGGTGTTTCAGTTCAAATGCACTGATGTGAGAGCAGCTGGCCCCTGCCTCTGTTTATGTGTCTAGAGTTACCATTGTCTCACCTCTTTGTGTCCTCCAGACCAAATCTGAGGCTGCTGATGAGCTTGAGAAGTTCAGGAAGGCTTCTGTGGAGGAGAGCAGTGCAGGCCCTCCCCCCTCTCCCTCTCCTCCTGTCTTCACCCCACCGCCGCCGCCGCCGCCCGTGAATGCACCTCCACCTCCTCCCCCTGTCTTGCCCCAGGCTAAGCCGAGCGTTGTGGCACATCCAAGTGCTAACGCCCCCGTGAACCCTGCCTCGGCCAGGGAGGCTATGCTGGAGGCCATTCGCTCTGGATCTGCTGCAGAGAGGCTAAAAAGGGTAAGAACACAGAAAAAAAACAGCAGCTGTTCACACCACAGAGTCAAAGTTAATTTCTTCAGTTGCTTCAAGAGAACACAACGATGTGGGGAGAGTTAAACTCTTCATCACACATGTCGCTTCGGGTCACATATTACATTGCTATCCGTCTCATCTGCAAAACACAGAAGTATACAGAAAATGATGAAGAACTTAGAAATAAAACAGAGCAGGAGCAAATTATAATTTAGCATTGTAACAGCAACTGATGAATAGCATAATGATAGGATTTTTTAGTTTAATCTCATGAGTCCTGGTGCACAGCACAGCTTACTTTCATCCAGAGAGACTATTATCAAAGAAGAGAGAGTCTGTCATAAAAGTGGGCAGAGACAAAGCAGATAGAGGCACGAAAGCCAGAGACAGCAACAGAAAAGCATATGATTTGAAGTAGCGTCCTCTCTTCACATCTTCGGTCTGGTTTCTCACGTCTCGCCTCGTTGGAAGACATCATTGGCAGAACAAAGCCCTCCTGTGGTGCAGCAGCCGGGAAACTGGAAATGAATTGCAGATTGTAACACATTCGCAGATTCATCTGACAGCCATACTGTACCGCTGTGAGAATATTTCTAAGAAGATAAAGTTCATTTTCAGGTCAGCAGCTGTGTGAAATTACAGTTGCCAGAAGCATTTTTTTTTTTTTTTGCATTATTATTTCCCCGTCATTTCAATCAGACAGAAACAACTGCAGAGACTGAAAAGTTTTAAGAGGAGAGAAGTAATCAAAGAATTCTTGACCGCATCTCTTTTCAATTCTGATGAGGTAAAAAGTTAACTAATAAAATCTTTTCAGTTTGGGTGTTTTTTTCTTTCAGCATCCAGTTAGACTGCACAGAACCGTATATATTCTTCTCTTCATGCCAAGAACTATCACTCCTGTCGTTACTGAAGAAGGGGACTGTAACCATGACATGTTGTGTCTCTGTTTAACAGGTCGCTGTGCCCAAAAAGACCGTCAAAGTGAACGGCAGGCTGGGAACAATCCAAGCAAGCTCCTCGACGCTCCCTCGGCAGTAGGAGGGGAAGCCCACACCACCGCAGCGAGGAGTCATTTATCAAGTTTAATTTCAGTTTTGTTTTTTGCCATTGTGCTTTTGCAACAGACGTTTGGAAAAGTGGACTGAGTCACATTTTGAGTGAATGTTGTTTGAACTTATTCTGACGAATTAGGAAAAAAAAAATAAAGAGGATAAAGAATGATATCTACATGTTATCAAGAAGAAACTGATCAAAAGGGGGCTCCACAGCTCTGACCACCAGTCTGGGGCCTTGTGCTTAACCTAATGCACTAATGCTTAAAGACTTTAGTAAAAAAGGGATATGTCGCTCTCTTAGTAGCCAAACACCAGTAGCATCTGTCTGATAAAGGTGTCACAGGTGAAAAGGTTTGCAGTTAATTCTACTCTCAGATCTCAGATCAGATCTCTCAGTAAGCTTCTAACGCTGTCTTGCTGGGAAAAGTCCAATCCGTGTCCATCTTCATAACATACTGCTGTTCCTAAACATATCTTGCCATCTGTACTTGAATTCAGTAGTTTTAACTGGAGATTTGTACAAAAATGTGTGCCAATGAAAGCAAATATAGATGGTTTATGCTACTTTAGATCTTTCTTTTTCTTTTTTTGCTCTGATCTTTTTTCCTTTTTTTAAGTTATGGATGCCTTATATACTGTTGCTCAGTCAGTGTTATGTGTACGGTGTTCGATGTAACAATTCTATATGGGGTGCAATAAGTTGGATACGATGATGTTTCCAGATTTGAACTACTTCACATTTGTTTAACAAATTAAGATAACACTTCGGATTGATCCACTGACAATGTCTGATTTTTTAAAGGTGTAATATTAAATCCAGATCTGCTCCGTAATGCCAACTTCCGCAGTTCTTGGCTCTGAGGAGGAGTAGGATGGTGTTGACAGACTCGTGCCTGTTTGCTCAATGTGCTCCTGTTTTAGTTTCTAACTTTCATTTGTGCTGCTGTTAAAGACCTAAAGACATTGTTATACGTGATCGATGCCCTGCAGAGACTTATACTTGTACAGTAGAGATATGACTGACCGTGCCTTTGATGTTTGATTATATTGGAGATGAGCCTCTCCTTTCCTGGTCATTTCAATATTTTTGAAGCACTGTTATTAAACTATATCGCGATGGTGGATGCCACCAGGAGCAAAGAGATTATTTTATTGATAAAGTAGTCACTACTATTAAGTAGCGTTTAATACAAACAAGCAGTTGTAGGAAAGCAGTTGTTTAGTTTATCAGTGGCCTTGATTTTCGGTAAGTGTTATTGCGTCTGCTCCTCTGTAGGTGAAGTTTACAGTGTGCAGTAGTTATGGCTCGAAGGAGGGTGGACCGCTGCCATTATAAATGGTATGGTTATGAATAAAGTAGCCTAATTTTCTTACGCATCCATATTCAGGTGCAAACACTTGCTGCTTTGGATTGTCAGATTAATCTGAGTAAAGGGAGTTTAGATTTTATTTTAATTTATGCTCAGTTTTCAGCGCTTGCTCAATATTTTACTGTTGTATGTTTTATCGAGAGAGTGAAACCCTTAGAGCTTTTCTGTTTGTTTTTTTTCCCCCCTCAGCTTAGAAGGGGGTTGCTTCACGTCTGCCTCCACACACAATAGCCTGCAGCGCATCGTAGCATTGTATATTTTGTAAACTAAAGAGAGATCTCCGGCGAGAAAGATTTGATTAAACTCTTTGATAGAGAGCCGTTTCACTGATAGTGTGAACATTTTATAAGCTATTGCTTTATAAGTTTTAAGTGCACATTGTGTTTTTGTTTTGTTTTTTTTTTCCTTGGGAAGGTTGCACAACTGTTTTTGTCTACCTAATTTTTGATTCAATAAATCATTTTGTAATCAAGTGAGAGACAATCCTGTGTTTTCACCTTATTTACCCCCAAAATTTGCATCTTCCCCTCTCAAATGAGACAAATGTTCAGCAGATGGTAGCGTGAACCTTGCCCTGGAAAGCATCACTCTGATGTGCCCTTGCCATTCCCAGCACTGTGGCTGCCTGTAGACTGTGGTCATCCTGCTGTCCTTATGAAATATATTGCAACCTCTCTCTCTCTCTCTCTCTCTCTCTCTCTCTCTCTCTCTCTCTGTCTCTCCTTTCCTGCCACACCACAGATGAGCTACTATTCCGGGCAGCAGCTCATGGCCCTGACTCATCACCATGTGGTCACACAAAATGACTCTCACAGAACTTGAACCTAACCTGCATTCCTGATTCCTGAAACACAAGTCATTGTGCCCCTCCATCGTTTTTCCCCAGAAGCAACCGAACGCTGCAAATATCCACATGGGTTGCAACGTAAACAGTGTTTAACAGAGAAAATCTCGGGCGAACTGTCGTAAAAAAACTGCACACTTTTTACTGACTCACTCAGTCGCAAACAAATACAAGTTCTGTCTTCTTTTGAGTGCAAGGTGCTCCCCAATGCAAGGTCTACCGCTGCACTTTCGTGGTCTCGTTTTCACAGATCTTACCGACCAGCGTCGAGTGATGTTAAGTCAGTTTTAGCAGTGGAATAAGTCGGAGTGCATATCTTGGCTCTGTTGGCCAGGGAAGAATTCCCGCAGTGGACCACAGGCTCTTTTGTGGGTCAGAGTCCACGCTCACTCTACAGCCATTCTAATCTGCCTTACAAATCTCCGAAGGGCGTGTGTGTGGGTGGGTGTGAGTGGTATTTTTGTTGCGAGCATGGTACGTGAGCTTGTGCCTGTGTTATGGTTCCAAACCATTCTAACCATACCGGCAACGTAAACAACCTCTGAATCAAGGATTACCAGAACATCGCACCACAAAATACAGATAATAAAAACAGAAATGAATCCTTTTAGGTTTGGCCCCGCGCCTTTACCAACCTTATTGCTAAGTGTTTATTTGTTGCCATAGCAGTTCCACATGGAAACCTAACCTAACTAATAAAATTTTGAGCATTTAATCGTACTTTGGATCACAACAGACACTTAAATGTGGCTTTTTTTTTTACTCCGAGTTGAGTAATAAATTGAGAAAGCGCTGAACTCCCTCTATGGCACGCTCACTGTGAGACTCTTCAGTGAGAACCATCCGCCAACTGCCTCGGCTTGTATTACGCAGCTTTGTTAGTCTTGCCCGGCCGACTTATGAGTGATGGACAGCCACGGCGACTGTCAGCAGGGGTTTGTATTGAGTTTGTTTTTCTAATGCTGGCTGGTCTACCCTGTATCTTATCAATCAAGCTGCACAAAGGGCCTGCGCGATGCTGAATGTCTGATGAGGTGGAATCAACATAATGTGTGCGTAGTTTATGTCTCATGTGCCAGTCTCACAAGAGGAGCGCTCCAATATGACTGACGTGATGTTTATTGGTATGTCGGCCTGTGTGTGACGCCAGTGGCTGCACAATGTCTGCTCTTTTTTGAGTGTATTTCAGTTTGTGCACTGAGGAGACACTGTGCGGGCATCCTGTTGTCCTGATCCAGACACACACACACACACAGCTCAGGACTGATGACCTCTTGCACTTCAGACTCCCGTGGTGTTTTCCCTCCAGTGAAGCTGAAATATCACAGGCAGTGTGAAAAATGAACTGTCATGTATGTGACGGTGCTGTTGGGTTCAATTCAAGTCAATGCCTGTGGTGCACATCATTCCTCCGGGCTCTGTACAGGTGGTGGGAATCCTCGTACTTTTATCGTAGATGGTTTCATATTGAATCAGCCAGGTTATTTAGGAAGCCAAGTCTACTTTCAGAGGTCTGATGGATTTCTGTCTTTTCTTTCATTTGTCCACCCTTCTGTAGAACACTATTGCAAATAAAAACAAGCATGTTTTGGCTGTTTACAGCACAATAACAGCTGATTTAATGTGATGAGGTGAAATAATCATTTTGAGTGTATACATGTATTCAAATACGTAATTAACATAGATGTAAAATTGGATGGGAAACCTTGAAAATACTCAAGAAGTGCTTGAATTTGACTACAGACAAAGTGTAGGACACACTGCTCCTCTGTGTTAATGTTTTATCGACCTTTACGTGTTTTAAGCTACTTATCAGCGACACGTGAGCTGAATGTACGACTCTTGATGTTGCTCTCAGTCTCATAAACATCAGAAGGTCTTATGCAATAACCCTTACAAGGCTCAGAGGGATAAACACAACCAGGGAGGTGACTGTGGTGTTATGAGATTTGAACCCCAGTTGAGCAATAAACATACCTCACAGCCACCGGTGTTTGAATTTCTGATCGTGCTTGTCGGAGCAGAGCGGCTAATTAAAAGGGAAGCGTTGTCACACGCCACCTCGGTTTACCATTTCAGCCCTTTCAGTCTAACAGCCAGTTCACACTTACAGTTATTCACCCTATTTATAAAACAAAATGTACTGCACATGCATTGTTTCAACAGCGTCACATGTTTTAAAGGTATAGAGGTATAATTAGTGGGCAAAAATGAAGGAACCAAATGTTTTCTAATTATTATATACTATTAAGTTTGAAAACATGTCATGATGACCATCATTAATTAACCTTAAATTAATAGTTATGTAATGCTTTGGTTTATTTTAAAAGTTTCTGAACATTACTTGCAACTCTATAATGGTTTATAAAGCATTTCATTGTTTGTTGTAAAAATATACCATCTGAAGTTTAATTAGCGATACATTTACCATTTTTTCCACGATGGTTATTAAAAAGTGTGATCTTTATTGCATGTTGTTTGATAACACAGTATTTATAATGCAACAGATTCATAGAAAGACCAAGATGTAGCCTACATAATGTTTAAAGTCAGCCTAAGCCATGAAATAAAGTCATTTAAATGTTTACACTGATGCTGTGAAAACATCAAGAGCACTTTGTGAGGGTCACAGAGAAATCATTTGCTGTTGGGCAGCTCCTTGCCTTTCCCCCAAAACAATGTTTAAAGGGCTTTTTTCGAGACAACTCGACCACTCGAACACACAACCTGTGACGAAACATGCACAGTCACACACTCTGCAGCCCTTTTTTTCTGATTCACACAAAGCTCTGTGTTTGTAACAGCGCCCGCTGAAAAGACAGCTCTTCAACAAAAAAAAAAAAGAAAAAAAAAAGAGCGGAATCCCGTGAACACGCCCTTATTCCCACAAGACATGAACGCCGCATTAATCACCCCTCGCGCGTGGGCGTGGTCTCGCCTGAAGAGGGAGGAGTTGTTTGTGTGCGTGTGTGTGTGTGTTTTTGTGTGTGCGTGTTGTGTGTGTGCGTGCGTGTGTGTCCTCCCCGGCCGCATGAGATGAGCTGCCTGCAGTCTTTGCGGCCACTGTTTTCGCCTCCTCCTCCTCCTCCTCCACCACCTCCTCCTCCTCCTCCACCTCCTCTCCTTGCCTCTGTCTATCTGTCCAGTCCGGGAATGTTGACCACCGTGGCCTGATCCGCCGCTGCCGACTGTCCCTTCATCTCCACTGCCACTCTCCGTGTTTGTCTCTGACGGCCGTAGTCTTCCTCCAACTGATCCGGCTGTGAGGTGAGTGCATGTTGCCGGGATGAAGGCGTCGTTCTCGCGCTTCACCGGTGTGTGTGTGTGTCTCTCTCTCTCTCTCAGTGTGTGTGTGTTTTAAAAGTCCACGCTGAGTGGGCAGCGAGCGCGTGTGCTAAAAGTTTAATGTGCAGTTGTGATGACACGCGCTGTTTCTGCGGGTCGGAACACATGTGCGCACTGCGCGTACCCGTCTAGCGGGACCCGGGTCCGCGCGCTCCTCCGTGACAACCACTCATTGAACTCCGAGGAGGACAAGTTTATTGTTGCACGCGGGTCTGAATTAACTTGTGTGTTTTTCTCGTGTCCTCGTGGAGCGGAGAGAGGGTTTCCGCCGCGCGCTGTTCCGGGGCTCGTACGCGTGCACTTTTCCTGAACCTTTCCCAATAGCTGACCGATCGCGGTCCGTCTCCGAACAGTATTTTGATCCCGACAGCCTGCCTTGTTTACAATTGCGTAACAGCAGTCCACAGTGGCCCATAGCCTACTTTCTATCCAGTAGGACTCCAGCTCCCCGCGTTGCGCCCCCACCCTCCCCGCCTCAACTCAATTCTGTGAGAGTTTCGCCAGTCTCGCCTTATCGCCTTATCCTTTTGGCAGCATTTGCTTTGGGGGGGGGGGGGGGGGGGGGGCGAGAAAGAGGCGTTTTCCCAGGGATACTCATGTAGCCCTACTGCAGTGGTTCCCAAAGTGAGCTGCGAGGACCCCTTGGGGGGTGGGGGGGGGGGGTCTTTGGGTGGGTTCCAGGAGGTCCCAAGTAAGTTGTGTTGGAGCCATCGCGGCTTAACACAATGAAGAGCAAGAAGTTTTTGATCAGGGAGCGAGACAGCAAAAAGTGCTATCAGTGCAAGTCTGTATCAGTGTCCCAGAGGGAGTGTGCTGGGAAAGTCTCCTCCAATTGGGCTGCATGATGTGAAAATCTTCAGGAATCCCCCCCGCCCTGCTCATTCATCCTCAGGCCTGCAAGAAATGCAGCTTTTGCCCAAGCGCCGTAACCGTAGATGCACCACTCTGATCTCTACTGTGCGCTGCTTTGTGACATTCGGTTTAAAAGCCCACGGTGGCTCGTATCATACGTCGATGATACAGTAGTTTGCCTCGGTTATACAATGCTTTAATGATGGTGAGGGTGAGCGAGGAGCAGAGAGAGCCTGATCATTATCTAATCTAACTTAATGTGGAAACGTCTTGACAAAGCAGCTCAAGATGGTCAGCAGCAATGGATGGTCCAGCCCGCCCTGACGTGGGCACTCTTCCAAATCAATTTCTTTATTGGCTGCATGTGGTCTCTGCAGAAAGTTGCATAAGCACCCAAATTTATGATTCTGGGAGCTATCGACGTCGGCCCGTGTGTCGTGAATGCAGATGAGAGCTCCCACTGGGGAACATGGAGCCAGACTCGACTGATGCACGCTGGCAAGGCCGTTGTCGGTGCTGTCAGTGCACGTTTTCAAGGGAAAAACCTGTTGAAATGTTGAGATAACAGTCTCTCCTGGTCAATAATGAAGGACAGGCCTCGATTTGGGTTTGTCAGCTGCACAGACAGAGCTATTGATCCTCCATTACCACAGGTGGAACCTGTGTGATAAAGGAAACGCTGGATGAAACCAAGCTAAGCATGCCTTGATGCTGCATCCGATGGTTTCGAGTACATGTAGGGTTAATTTATACTGGACGAATCAAAATCCTGTATGCTTGAATGTAAATGCATCTTCCCAACCTTTAATATTCCACTCAACTTAGCAACACCGGTGCTCTCCCCTACTGCACACATGCACGGCCCTCCGCATGTTAGCCTCCGAAGTGTGTTTGAACGTGAAGTAGCGCGATCACGTGGCTGCCGCTGCCACATAGAGTCCAAAACATGCTATAGTTTCGTCTCTTCAAGCACGTGATTTTTCTGACATGCTCCCATTCATAACCAAAAGAGGATCTCTCTTTTCCTTGCCCCTGCCCATTATTTCCTGCTTTTTTCTTTCATTTAATTATGTTGTGGTCACATCTCTGTGCACATGGCAACCGCTCTAGCTGCGGTTTCTTTCACCCCCTCAGCACCGGTCCTGCTATTTCAAGTCCATGCTCAGTAAGCACAGGCATGACGGGGCATGAACTCTGCGAGACGACAGGCTGCCAAGAGGCTGCTGACTGCACATATCGCACATAATTATACTTAGAATAAGCTATACTCAACTTGCTCCTCAGACTTGTGTGTTTTTGTTTTTTGGAGAATCTGAAATGCACTTTTGGTTCTGCTGCTCGCACTCCGCCGGCTTTTGATAGAAGTTGCTGCACGCTTGGCAATAATCACCCCAGAGATTTGTTGCATCAACCAACGCCTGAGCCTCATTTTTTTAAAAACTTGAGCACTTTTCTTGATTTACAAATGCACATGACTCTGTGTGCATATAGTTTCAGCTGCCCTCCGTAGGGGAAAAAACATATCCTATTAGCTGGTATTGGTGGTATAAGAGCTTGTGGTCGTGCTCTAGACAGCATTCCATTGGGTCTTGCGTCAGCCAGCAGTCATTCAGCACTGGTTAGTCCAGGCTTATGCACTGTTAATACCCCCTCCCTGATGTCATGACACCATTAACCCAAACCTGCTGGGGGACCTCAGCACAGTTCATGTCAGTTGACTGACTCTGCCTGGATCTAAAAGCAAAGCAGCTTCACCTTCTGAAGCAAAAAACTCAGCTGAGCCTTCAGTGGTCAAAGAAGAAAGAGGCTGCTATCTGTTTTTCCTCTGTTAGTGTTCGGGTTAGCATTCTACATTGGCTTCGGTCCCCATACTTGGCCTCAAAGCAAGCTACAAACCTTTGCATTCGGGCTGCATAAATTGCTTCTTAACCACAAGTTAACAGTTCCCATGACTAATGTGACCACTTACTGTTGACAGCACAGCCCAATTAATGTTTTATGTACCTGGTATCTCAGCTATAACAGCTGAGTAATCATGTTCTGCTTTGTGAGGAGTCATTTCTAAAAACTCAAACCCTTGCCAGAGGAAAAACTCTGCGGTATTATTCTTCTCTCTCCTCCTCCATACTGTAAATACGGACCTGTACAAACCTGATTCTCACCGCTTTCCACTTGTGACCTAAGGTGATGCAATGCTTGCTTGTCTAACCACCAAAGTGTACAGTGGATTGGGTTTCTCACTGTCTGGTGTTGGTCCAAATGTGGCTGAAACCCAAGCCTGCGTGAGAGGCAAGAATGTTGCCTTTATTCTGCAGGTAACTGAACACCTGAGGGACCACATGCTCGCTCGGGCGGGCGCAGGTAATGTGGTGTGGATGCACGGGGTTGTGTCGGACGAAACGATCTCTCTAATGCATATGTGCACCGTTTTTTTTCTCCCCCCCTCCGCTCTCGTGTTCTGTTGCTTTTATTCCTACATGTCTGTCGTCTCTCAGTTTATCTCCGTCTCTTTGTCCATCTGTCTGCTCCATTGTCTTCCCCACAGTCTCTTTCTTTAGCTAGCTCCTCTCTCTCCTGGTTTCACTGCCTTTATCTCTGTCTCCCTCAGTCGATCTCCCTCTGTCTCACCGTGCCAGCTGAAATCTGCAATGCAAAATCAAAACAAACCATGGTTAGTTGGTTTTGGTCGATGTACCGTATGGTTAAAAACAAAAAGAGCCTTCTGCCCCCGGGAAACATTTCCCAGTGTGATACCTCAGAACAATACAGCCATTTTTCTGTTCTTGTACTACAGCACTGCCCTAAACCTCATTCTGATGCCCTGTCATGCTCTGGTTAAGGCACTTTGGACAATGGATGCATGTATTTTGTTGTACATAACTGCACCTTATGTGCCCTTTGGTTTTCTAGTATTATATTCAGACTTATAAGCCATAAGGGCTTGTAGTGGTGTACTTTGGTACTTAGAAATGGGACTTAAGTTAAGTCCTTCTTAGTATGATTTTTCAGTTTGTTAGCATTCCTAAGAGCGAGTAAAACAAATCCTGTTCCCCTTTCCCCTCAAGGGGTCACACAGAACTCCAGCGCTTTCCTCAAACAAGTAAAACACTTTACTGGCAAGTTTGGTTTTATTTGGGTTACATGTTTGCATTTGTTGTTGGATGATAGGGATGGCCCTTGCACAGGCCTGATTATGGTTTCATCAGCTTCATGTAGACAGTTCTGTGTATTTCACAGCATCAGTCAGTTACACAAGTTACGTGCTACCAACAGGTGTAGTAAAGAGGCGAATCCATCCAACGCAGCCCTCTGGGGCCACCATTGCAGCCAACTTGTGCACAAGCACAATCGCTCCCAAGCTCCGTCCATTCATCATTGCCATTGCATAAGACCAGTCCTCCCAAGCAGCCCAATGAAATCCTCATCCAATTAGGCACTGTCCACGTTTCCAAAAGGCCTTTCTCTCATAGACTGGTGCTATTCAGCCTCCCCCGGCATGACATCAGGCCCTCTCTTATAGCCCCACTTTACGCTGCTGCTCTCAAATAATGAAAGCTGCCAATTAATGACTAATCAACATGTGCAACAAGCACATCCAGTGAGGAGTGACTACCATCTAATCTGTTGATTAAAACAGAAGACAGAGATGCTCTGTTCAACTCTCTCTCCCCGTCTTTCAGCGTCGCATTGCTGCAGAAAACAACAGCCAGCTCACCCACACACCCACAGGCCTCAAAGCTGATAATTGGAATCATTTGCAATTTTCACTTTTTAGTAAGTGGAATATAAAAGTTTTGACCAGTCCTCAGTGTAAAACCATGCACTGCCTACAGTAAATTCTAGCACTTGACCATTTTCAAACTCTTTATTAAATGATTTACATTTGTATGAGGACAAAATTCTGTCCAGATTTTCCTTTTTTTTTTGCAATGTAAGAAATTGTATACACTATTTTCATGGTTTTCTACCGAGGAAAAGGCTGGTGGGAATCAGAGGAGGGAATCTCCAGCCCACAGCAACACAATACAACAGAGCAGACCACTTATCTTTGCAGCCATACCACTCCCTGTCTCACATACATTACATTTCTATAGGTCGCCCCACCATGGGAAGTTTTGATAACTCACAGCATCAAGCCACATACTCTCACGTAAGGCGTCTGGCTAGTTTAAACATATACAGTAGAATAATTAACCTCGCCTCTCGAGGGGTGGGGTTACGGTAACTACATTCACTTCAATGGGCTCTCCACAAGTCCCCAGACACTGAGTTGGATCCGTGCCAATTCTTGAATTAAGATGCTGTTTATGTTCTGGGCTGGAGCGGTGCAGGATGAGGGTAGGGGTCGGACGGGGGGGGGCTGGCGCTGGGCAAGGGGGTTTGGAGGAGAGGGAGGTGGCCGGGGCGTTGCAGTGTAGCATGGGTTAACGAGGTTTGGAGGCTTGGGTGAGTTTGGTGGGTGTGGTACTTGAGAGAGGGGTGTGACGGTGTCAGGGACCTGTAGCATTTCTTTGTTTTACTAATCCTCACTTGGAAATCTGGGTTTAATAGGATGGATTATTTATTCTGCATCATTAATTGAGAGACAATACGTTGTGGTAGTCTTCAGTCAGACTTGCCCTGTGAGCCCAGTCTTTGGGTCATGGCATAAAAAAGGAAGGATAGATAGGTAAATCTTTTAAAATCTGAAACAACAGATATTTTTGGCCACTTTGCAATCATCTTTCTGGCCACCTGGTAAAAATATTCACTATTCTGTCTCTTTAGCTGCTGAACACTTCCACTGTGTACTTCAGCTAGTTGCTGAATTTGTCTGTTGTAGAGCTGCTTGTAGCAAACAATGGGTTTATCAGATTCTTTTTCACTAAAACACACACAATTGATCCATTCTTTACATAAAAATATTGACTAGAACAGCTTTAACTATGTTTTCTTATACAACAAGACACCTAGTATGAGAGCCTTGGCACGCTCTCTCCTGTCACCAGGTCATCCTGTTTTATCCTTAACAACCCATTTATAATACTAATAATAATACATTGTATTTATATAGCGCTTTCACCTGAGGATTGTCTTAGAGGACAGGCTGCTTTCAACTGGCTATGGGCGTGTGACTAAAAATGAATCAGATTTATAGCTGGAGTTGCACAGGGTCATAAGCACCAGCTGCCCGCCAAATAGCCATCTGCTTAATGGAGTGACTTTTACCTCAGCCCACTTTTAACATCAACACACTTTCCTCTTGGTCAAGACGTGTTGCTCGTGTGTTTGAACCCAATTACCACAGCTCATTCCTGTTATTTCAGATGAGTTCTCCTTCGCAATTGCCAGTCATTCTTGAACCTGCCGCTTTTGACACCGGCCAAGCCACTCCAAAAGTTTGGGGAACCTCCTGGATTTGTACTGTAGAGCACTCGTCAATGGATGTATGGCAAACCCTGGTGTAGAAGTCAACTTCTGTTTTTCTTCTATTTTTTTTTTTTGTTGATTCACTGCCAAGTGAAACTGTTAAAGGAATTACCACAAACCCAGATAGTATCAGTGTTTCCCAAACGTAGACTTCATTTGGGCAGGCTGCCCAGGTAAAGTAACAGCCACCCAGGTAAATTTGGCAACCAATTTAGTATTTTTTTCTTTTACAATCTTCCCTTGCTCTACACTTGCCGTCTGTTAACATTCACAAATGCTCTGCCGATACCAGACACACTAGAAAAAGAGATGAGCTCAGTGATCGCACTGATTGTAAAATTCAGTGTAGCCCTTCTTATGTGGATTTTGTTTCAAAGCTTGTAAGCGCACTTGGTTTGTTGGGATTCATTACCAGAAAGATGCCACATCAACCAATCAACTATCTTACAAATAGGACCTACCAACTCAGATAGCACAATAAGATATCAGTGTTTCTGCCCAAGTAATGACGCTTTGGTTTGGTGGCTGGCCAGACTGACCAACCAGAAGCGTCAGCATTTAACGAGTCGGGAATGAGACTTAACCATCTACTAGCTTACAAGTTGGAACTTTAACAGCAGGCATCCTCCACATGTGCCTCACCTGCTCTTGTGAAAACTGAATCACAGGTTGTTTTTTGGCTGTTTTTGGTTGGTGCCTTCCCCCCACGTCGCTCTGTGGGAAACACTGGCTGTACTGTAATACAGGGACACCCTATATATACTCGCTACTCCCTCTGGGTGCAGCAGTGGCTCTCTGAGGCCTTTGCCACTTCCATGAAGTTAAATGATGTCAGACTTGTCCCAGCTGCACTGTCTGCCTCAGTGATGGTCCGGGCCGAGAGTGGGACTCCACAGATCCAACAGGACCTAACAAAAATACAATGGCGTGAGACGTATTTATTACCGTGTGGCCGAATCTTTACCACCAAATTAAATTTCACATATGAAAATGTGAGCGGCTGCTGATCGTTCGGCCTAACCTTTTGTGAATGCGTTAATGCACTGTCGTCCAGTAAACTATATGCAACCCTCCAGAAAAAAACATTCACATCAAGTGCAGTATCACAGGAATAAAAGTCAAGTGACATTATACATTTAAATGTTCCATTATGTGACAGTCACACCATCACCGAGGCTCCAGTGTCTTATCTTAAAGCATCTTCTTTATATCCGTTCCAATGGGGAATTACATTAACTGTCACAGAAATGAGACATGATTCATAATGTTCCATCCACTTTACTCGAGCCGATTTCCTTCTTTCCAATGATTCTTTTCAGATCAGGACTTATGAACATTTCTTACCACACAGCTTGGCATCTGTCTTAGAATTCTCATAAAACTGTCCATACAGATCACACAAATGTTCCCTGTGAGATGAGCCAGACGGATTTTTGATACAACACAAGTGGTCTGAGGGGTTTCAGAATCTCGACGGGATTGTTGCGTCTGTGGTAATGGTCAGAAATCCTGCAGGAGCGGTTGGGTGCGAAATGGGGTCGGTCTGGAGCAGAAACTACCCCAGGGTGTAGCAGATAAAACACTTTGTTCTCTGACACCACCTGACCCCAAGAGGCATTGGAAAAAGTCCCCATCTGACCTTATGACACCTGAGTCGGAGGCTTACAAACAGTGTGTGTATGTGTGCGATTTTGTTATGTATGGACACACACACGCACACACACACACATTCTGCCATATGTTCCTCACTTTTCTCTCCTCACCAACGCCTTATCCCCGGCTGGCCCACAAATCAACGCATGCCATTTTCACGAGGTTGGGGTTCGCTATATTGCACGTGTTTTTTCACCGCGTACCCTGTATGGAAAGAATGTGCTCTGTGCATTCCAAAGATGACTGAGCAGAGCTGAACAGCCCTGTGTTAAGCTGTGTCCAGTCCAATCAGCTGAAGCCAAGTTGACTGAGATGAACACATTTTACAATTATATACACAGGCAAAGTAGTTGACACAGCTGCACAGCTGAGCCGCACAGATGCTGCAGTTGAGCTCCGTGGGGTTTTTGGTTCATGGTTCCGTGTGTGAAGGTGGTTTAAATGGCTCCAAATGTAACCAGAAAGGCATTTCGCTGAGTTATTTTATTGTATATTTTTAAAAAAAGGTCTACAGCCTGATATGTCTGATTTGACAATGAATAGCTCATCACTCATATTTGCTATTCTTGACAAAAAGCCCAGACTTGAGACACGTGACCACAGTATCCATATCAGTAATTCCACATTAGTGTCAGGTAACATAAGCATGCTGTGTAATTGAAGGCGGGGTGCCCAGACGTTTTCCCTTGGAGGACCAAAACCGAAACTTAAAGGGGAATTCCAGTATTTTTAAACCTGGCCCCTGTATTTACCTGAATTGGTGTGTAAATGATTCGTGCTTACGAGTTGAAGTAAGTTTTGGAATCGGTCGAACGCCTCAGCTGGCAGCCACGTCACGGCTGCAGTGGTCCACTAAAAGTGCTTGTTTCAGCCACTCACAGGCTGAAGTTGGTATTCTAAGCATCTGGCAACTTTATGGGAACTATTCCTGCGGAGCTGGACCTTTTCGATTCCAAAACTTTTGGGAAGTATGAATCAGTTTCCCACCAAAACATGTCAATTTAGGGTTTAAAAAATATTGGAATTCACCTTTAATGGCCAAAAGCAAGCGAAACGTCGCTTTCACACCATGCTCAGATTATAAAAAAATAGTTATCCATTAGGGAATCCATCATATATAAGGAGCATTTTTTACCTCACAAATATAAAACGGCATAAACAGAGCCATTATATTACCTTTTCTTTTTTTTATTAATTAGCAGATGTTCTCCCCGAGAAACATCTGGCGAGCCTAATCGAACCTTATGGCAGCCCTGTAAAAGACCTGTTTGGTGGAATTTGAACACTGATGTTCCAACAAGTTACACAATACATGCTACTGTGTTAGTTCACTAATAGGTTTGGCAACAGCAGGACAGCCATCATGAACTCACACATCATTTTTCAAGTCCCTAAGCCAAATACCACCAAATAACATCACTGAATGTTGGATATAGTCAATTTAAACAGATGTGCCTCTGTGAACTGTAACAGAGCTCTCCCAGCATTGGACTTGAAAGTTGCCTGACTTGTACACTGCACAAGTATATACTTCCTTACCGTAGATATCCCGGTATAAATAACCCCCCCCCCCACTATTTAGAATGTTTTCCCAATTAGGAAAGGACAGGGACACATATAGAGCAGCGAATGCCACACAGACGTGCACAGAGGCTGGCACACACAGACAAGTAGAGGCGGCAGACGTGTAAAGGCAGAGACAGGTAAACAGACAGACACGCTGACAAAATGCCAAGCAGGAAGGCAGAAACACAAACTGAACAGATAGACAGGTTGACAGTTAAGACAGACAAACCAGACCAACAGGCGGGCAGATCGGTTTAAAAAAAAAAAAAAAAAAGAAAAAAATAATCAACCGACTCCTTAGTTTACAAGGCATGTTTGGCAGTGCAGCTCACAAGACACGTATTAAGTTCAGGTTTGGCCTACATACAGTCTGTGAGGTTAAAAGTTTAATATTTCCATTTCCCACTCTAGGTATTTTTATTGGACTTCTTGGAAAGGCTTAAGGAAAGGAAAAAGTTAATAACCTGTTATTTAATATGGGAGGAAGTTGTGGCCTAAATAAGTAATGACTCTATTTAAAACCATAATGAGAGTTAATATACACAATTCGAAATGCTCGTTTATTATTTGCGAAGAAACGCATTCTCGCAAAGGCTTCTCTGAGAGTTTGTGTCGAGCGTGCACATTTTCTCCCCCCCTCATGGTATTGGTTGCGAGCAGAGGCACAGTCCTGCAGCCTCTAAAGTCCTCTTAACATCCATCTTTGGTCCGGTGAGCTGGTCACTGATCCAGCCACCGTGTAAAAGAGAACTGTTCAGGGAAATGTTTCTACTGTTTCAATTAGGCTTTACTTTAAATAGCCCAGGTTTCTGGTGATCCCGGGCCTCGCCTTTGGCTTCTCTACAGGGCTTATCACCCTGGGATGTTAAAGCTGGACCATTGAGATGTAAGCACATATCAGCACATTAACCCCTAGACTGACTAAGCATGCAGGCCCACTGCTACGTGTCCAACTCGCCACGCGATATGGCAGGGGGTCAGTGAATGAACAAACCATTTTTAATATAATGTTTAAATGAATGAACATCAGAAGGCCCTTAACTAATTCTTTATTTTCAGATGAACTGACTTATTACTAATTACTAGCTAGATAACTTGGGACAAGGATTGAAGGCAGGTCTATATGAAGGATGCTTCGGTTGCATTCGAAACAGTTTACACAAATTCATCATCATAGGCCATCAGCCTTCACGGTGTTACAGTCTAAGTCATCCCATCATACAAAACTGGCGTATCTGTCAGTCAAGGGACACTATTTAACATTCACTTATTAGTGCAAAAAAAAAAAAAAAAATCCTAGTCTGATAAGTGTATTTTCATTGCGAATTAAAAATGTTAAGCGGGACACTCGGCACCTCTCAGGCCAAACCAAGCCTTCTGTAAGTCGAGTTTCACTGAGCTCCACTTTACAACATTGTGCCGCACTTGTTCATTGTAGTTAGAGAGCTCGGGGGAATAACAGAGAGGTCGAAGGCTACAATTGTTAAAGTTTACCTCCACTTCACTAACGGCTCGTAGGTTTTGTGTTGTAGCATCCAGCGCAGTACGCAACACTGCAAGGTCAAAATGTGTCATTTTCCCAAGAGCACCCGTAGAGCTTAACCGGTGACCTCTGTTGTTTACTACGATGTGTCTTATAGGTCTGTATTTACACTCACACCAGTGCAGTTCAATGAATCTGACTTTTCAGAAAAGCAAAGCTCTAACTGAATAATTGTCTTAATGGCTTATTGGGTCAAGTGCGATGTGATAATCTCACATACGCCACATCACTGCTGGCTGTTTTCCAAAGCTGACTTGATTTCCCCAGTGGTCATCTATGATGTTGGCAGCCACTGGTAATCCGTCACAGTGAACGCTAAAGTTTCTTTTTTTTGTTTTTTTGTTAAGGGATAAGTTCACCGAAAAATGAAAATTCAGTCTTTATCTACTCAGCGTCACGGCAGTGGAACGCCAGGTAAGGTTTCGAAACTCGCGAAACACTTCTGGAGCTTCACAGCCAAACATCGTTTCAGCCAATAAAGATTTCCCACAAAACATGAGATGGGCGGTAAAACTTCAGAGCAGAGCACCTTCGCTGGAGTGTCGTGTATTTGCTCTGAAGTCTCACCCAGGACGGTGCCGGCGCTGCAGAGGATTTGTGATTAATGATAGGTATTATTAAGGCTCTCGCGTTTGAAGTCCACCAGCTAACATTCCCCCTCATGCAAGTCTGAGCAAAAAAAATCACTTTAATTAATCCAGATGCTGTCACCTCGCCGCTGGGTACAGTCCGTCTTTCTGGTGCTGCGACACCGTCCGGGTAATTGCACTGTCAAGGTCAGAGATGGTTAGGTTTCAGTACACTGTTGGAGTGGAAGGAATTGAATCAAAGGGCTCTGAGAGGGTCTAATCCCTGCGCTGGAATGGCTTTGATTGAGTCAGGGAGCAATTAAGCATAGGTGCGTGCGTGTTTGGTCAATATATCAGTCACCGAGAGTCACTGCGGCACATATGAGCACTTTGAAACTTGGGTTGTGAGGTATTTTAATGCTATACGGAGCGGCTGAGCCCTTTCCCATGTTCAATCACGCACACAGGCGAAGCAGAATTTACACGGCTGATGTTGAAAGGCCATACATTTAATTCATTTAATGTTTAATATTTGAATCCGGGTGATATGGAAGCTGGGGTTTTGATAAGGATTTGAGCTTCGGCGAGTCACAGCCGTTTTGCCTGGCCTCTGATTCAGCGAGTTCGGGTCTACTTCTGTCCCCTCTTGTGCAACCTCCTGACTCCTGAGATATAATAAACATACAGTTCAGCCACGGCCAGTCAGCGAGTGTGTGTGGCGCCTAATGAGGGGCCGCTCGGAGAGTTTGGGCTGATGTTAATTTGTTTTGTTTTTGTTGTAAACTGTGTGTCTGTAAATAATGTGTAAATGACGAGCTGGCCTCGCATGCCAACCGGACGGGCCACACACATGGAAACACACACACACACACACACTCACACACGCACACACCTCACACACACACTCATTACAAGCGAGCCCCTTCAGCGGCCCCAGTGATCGCGGTGCCAGGCTCTTTGTTTAGAATGCATTCATGGGTCGTTCATTATTTGCGGGCCCAATTTTGGAGGTACAGAAAAAAAAGAAAAGAAAAAACTTGTTTCAAGTTTAGTTTGTAAAAACAAAATTGGAAAGGGAGAGCTGGGTGGCAGTTTGGTGTCATCAGCTGACACGAGAATCAGGCCACCAGCGTTTCAAACTTGTCAAACTCAACACTCAGCTCGACGCTGCTGCTTGATCTCTTCTCTCATGAGGACTCAGTGTGGTGTTGAGATGTCTTCCTGCCTGGAACTGATACCTAAACAAAAAAGTCTATATTATTATTGTTTTTATCTGCTGTATCCTACCGACCATGTTGCAGTTTAAATCCTTTCATAAGACATGAACAAATATGTACAGCCCATGAGTGCCACATTTATTATCTCATTTGACTGTCAGTCATAACTGAAAGAGAGCACAAATATCAACAGGTGTTTTTGCTGACACGTGCCTAAAGTGGAAGAATGTGCTTGCTGTTCATTGGCTACTTGTACGGTAAAACAATCCGTGTACGCAACTTTACGGTTGCAGACTCAGGATCTTTGACGGGCAGGGGCGGGAATAAAAATAAAAAGGGCGCTATAAATATATATTTATAGGGAAGAGAGGGCACTTCACCACGTTTTCAATACTGGAAGGGGCACGCTATCATGTTTTATTAACCTTAGGGGCACCCAAGAAGGTATTTTCGGGCCTTTTTCTTTTAAATGGGGTCACCAGTGCAGTGATGTTGCTGGGTAGTAACAGTCAGGCTAATAGATAATGTCTGCACAGACTCACACACTCGCCAATGCCAAAATCCAGAATTGTTAGTCTGTGTCAGAGGCATTTGAGATTCTGTCATCGGAACAACCGTAGTATACTGTGTCAGAAGTGCTCGTCGCATGGTCGTACATATTCGGAAACCCCCTGACCACTCGCCTTTTCCAACGTCAGTATCCCGTCCAACTGTTTGTGTAGCTTTATGATAATCTGAAGTTTACGCGATTGTCCAGGTGGGTTGATTTGAGGAAGTAAGCAGAGTTTCAGCTTCCCTCTGGTTCTCCTTTTTGCATTTTTCACCTGTTATTTCCAGGTTAACAACCAAGAGCAACGCCACGAAGGGAGCGTTTCACCTTTACTTTGAGTGTGGCTGTTCAGGACAGCTTTGCCTTCTAACATGAACAGGCCATACGAAGTCCCTGTTCATCATTTTACTCACTTCAGGTCAAAAAGCGTACGTCCAGTGTGTAGCGTGGCGGTCGGCTCTGCCTTGCAGCGGAGCGGTCCCGCTGCTGCGTGCTGCCGCGGGCGGTCTGATGCAGTGAGTAGAGCTTCTCAAAGTCCCCGAAAACTCCTAAAAATAGAGCCTTTTACACGCCCACGCACAGCCACACATGCTCGGCATATGTAAACATACAGCGCACGCACAGATGCAGAAACACATGTACAGGCAGAAATGCACACGCGTACACACACACACACACACACACACTTGCACGGCCGCAAGGGCAGCCCGCTCACGACCGCTAATGCAAACATGGGATAATATTAGCTGACTATAAAATGGCAGGTCATATTTTTGAAATACCAACAGGGGGTCATGAACTGCTGCATAAAAGACCGTCACAGTTGCGAGCCTGAGCTGTTTGGCTCCAAATATACCACCGGGGTCTAACTTAAGACCTGGAGAGGTGCCTGCAGGGTATTTTTGGGTCAGTGTTTACAGGTGTTTGTTCAGTGGCAGCGGTGCCAAGAGGCTAATAGGATACCCACTTTAAGAAGTTCAAATAGGCTAAAGTCCGCGTTGTTGAATTTGTGGTTGTTTTGACCCGAGGATGGCCGTGAGGGAGGCTTCGTAGAGGAGAAGAACACCTTTAAAGCCGCCCGAGGTGTAGCTTGTATTGCAGTTATGTTAATAAACAAAAACACGTCCCAGCAGAAAATGGTAGAATGATTCAGGGAAAGCTGACGGCTAGACTGAGAATGAGGGAGGCATCTCACTTTCAGAGACTTCCGGCTTGCACATGTTGCGCAAATTTATGGCAAACCTCTGTTTGAATGTACCGCAATGACGGTGAGAAGGTAAATCAGGTCTGTTATCTTCCAAATGAAAGCCGATGTGGTTTATCTCGGCTCAAATTTGTAATGTTGTCCAAAGACTTGGTTCTCTAGCTGACTATCTCTACCTGATGAATCAAACATTTTTGCTCCTCTTTCGTAAAAAAAGAAAAATTAGTCATATTGCAAAACACTTTCTGTTGGGACAAGATGCATTTAATTTCCTCACGCCTCGCAATTTATAAGCAGCCACTCTTCCTCCCTCGTTGCTTGATGTTGTTTACTGTGGGTCTATGTGGGTTAAGAAGTGCTCTGCGCTATATCTGTCTCTTCAGAACCTAGACCTCATCGTCCTTTCCTCGTGTCATTCCTCTCCTTCCTTCATCCTTCCTCCCTCGGACCTTGTCAACCCTTCCCCTCCTGCCGTTGTAGGTTTCCACTAACCTGACCTCCATTTGTCTGCTCTTCTTCCCCTGCAGGTTCCCGCTCTGTCCACCGCGCGTCGAAACCGCTCCGACCAGGCAAAACTGTTAGCGTGAGCCGAGAAACGCAAAAACATGGCTGTGGCCGGATGCCCGGATTATTTCCTGCATCACCCAAATTATCAGGTAAGTGTCAATTTCCGTTGGCTTTTCTTCAGGAAGTTTAAATCTGTCTTGAGGCAGAATTTACATGCTGCTTTAGCAGGTCGACTAGTGTTTGCAGAAATGAAATATCACAGTTTAAGGCTAGAAATGAAACAGCCAAGACTAATGTGGACACCAGACTGATGGTGGTAGGAGGTGCTCCCAGAGTTGGAGTTGCCCAGAATAACTCAATAATAGAAAGGCTGATATTTCTGAAACAAATTTAACATTGTTCCAACGTTGGGCTTGAAATGAGATGTATAGGAATATAGTATGAGTTGTTGTTTTTTTTTAAATAGGAAAAATTATAATCCAACCATCCAAAAAGTACCTGAGGCAGCTTCTAAGAATCCTAAGAAATATTGAGGGTGTGGATTCAGATGGTTGTCCTGCCTTTCCCAGCCCATTACAATCAGTCTTCAGATGCTCTTAATGGTGTATTTGGGTAATTAGGTAGTATACGCTGGAGAGGGAAATAAAAGAATAGTCTGTGCTTATAGTTTGTCCATTTTTAGTCTAGTCGACTGAAGGAGAGTCAGTGAATGGCAGTGATATGGTCCCAAGGAGCTGTAAGGTTGTGTTGGTCCAACAGAGGTACCGAAACATCTTGTTTTGGCGAACACACCGCCAAGTAATGGTTGCCCCTTTAATTTAGATTCTGTGTTCAGCCCATTCACTAACACACAGACACATAGACTGGGTTGTACCAAGTGCATTTAGTGTGTTTCTTTGTGCAGCGGAACATTTCATCATATCGTATCATATTTCATGTTCCTGTGAATCCAACTCATCGGCAGCCGCCCAATCAAATCTGAATGAATCACGTTTACTTTTCTTCCTTTTGCCAAAAGAGACATTCAGTGTGGCTGTGATGATCTCCATTATTTTGTGATTGATTTATCAGTTTGAGTCACTTTTTCCAGCCTCGTAATCGTAAATGTTTAATGGTTTCTTTACTCTTTATGGCAGTAAACAGAACATCTTTGGCTTTGGGTTACACTGATCGGCATTATTTACCATTTTCAATCAATCGGGAAAATAATCCGCAGATAAACAGCCAGGCGCAGCCCTTATATTTAAGCATTTCCATCCTGGGTTTCCCGACGACTGACTGAAGCTCATGTGACTGTAACGCTAAAACAAGGCAGCAAATCTCAGAGTGTTCAGTAAATCCCGGCACACAGAGGAACACATACTGTGGGAACATATCTCTTGTTTATTTGTATTTTTTAGGTAAGCAGTTGTTGAAAAATAACTGCTTAAGTGTTCTTTTGGCGCTAATCCTATTGTTCTGTGTAGTTATTCAGCATTAGAAACATCCCATGCCTAACTGTGGAACTATTGTCCGGGCTTGTGAATAAGGAGTTGTGCCCCATTGTTTCTCCTGGATACGGAGAGTTTGTTCCCGGTGATGTGATATCCTCCTTGTTCCTGACGATTGGCCCCGCGTCAGAAATATGCCGTCACTCTCGAAAGGGCATGCGACCGGTTTTCTGGCACGCAGCGCGGAGCGGTAAGAGTATATGGATTACAGAGGGGACAAACCAAATCTGTTACTTACTGAGCAGTGTGTACAAACAAGGGGCTCTAAAACATAAGCCGCCATCCTGATGTGCTGCAGGGCAGAGCCTGACCTCGGGAAAATCAGGTTTGGGGTAGTTTAGCGGATTTGTTCACGCCGGCCACGGCAGAGCAAAGGGCTTCCAAACATTTGTGTTAGTGCAGTGGCACTATTAGCCCGATCAGAGGCTGCTCTGTTGTTTGCTCGTCATCTGGGCCATGGCTTTATCTATGACCTTTGACCTCGGAGCTGCTAGAGGACAGAGAGTTCAGCCTGTTTGAGTCTCCCAGATCTCCACAGCTTAGGGAGACAGAGACCAGAGTGTGCGTGTGTTTATGTGTGTGTGTGCGCTCACATGCTTGTGCTGGTCAGGGTCGCCGGTGAGTGCATTGTCTCCGTGTTTCTGCCTTGTTGCTTCAGCTGCAAAGATGAAATCCACATAGGCGTAATTTTTAATGAGGCATACATTTAATAACAGAACAGTTTAAAAGGACTAAGCCAACAAAAATAAAACTACGGGGAATGGGTCTTGAGTTGAAGCTGAGGTGACAGCCCCCGTGGCACGGTGAGTCATCGGGCTCGGGGTCCAAAAATAGAGCAACGTAAACATGTGTAGGCTCGTCCCCTCCGCGCTCAAACACACCGACCCCTCGGCGCTTTGCCTTTGTGATTATAATCAAAATCAACTGGGGATTTTGTGAATAATCACTCCGGCTCTTTCATCCTCGCCACCGGTTTGGATCGGTGCCGCCGGAGCTACAGTACGCCGACCCGAAAGCGCACACACTCTACCAGCGGCGCGCTCGCGCGGACACACACTCGCTCGGCTGTTTGCAGAGCATTCAGCTATAACAGATGCACCTTGACTTGCTGAATGAGAAAACCCATTCACTGTGAAATTCCAGGGTTACGGAAAGATTTTCCCCCGATAAAACCGCCGCAGCGACTCAAAACAGATTCAAGTGAAGATAACATTCATGCTAAACTCGGGGGGATTACATCGCCGCTTTAATCTCGTTTCTGTTGTGTGAACAAGCGATGGTATGCGCACGGCGAGGCAAATGATGTGTGGTTAAAAAGAGAATTGTTTATGGCGAGATGGTAGCTGATTCAATCCAAAAAAGACGGGCCGTGTGATACATTTTATATTATTATAGTTATATGAATTTAAAACTAACCCTGGCCCTGATGTGCGGTACAGCTCGAGAAGATTAAACACCAAAAATGCTGTGTAAGCGGAGTGCGGGGAATCTATGCACGCCAAAAAATAATATTGTCCTGTGTAGAAGGTTCTGTATGCCCTCCAGTGTATTAAGCTCGCTCAAACCTATGTTGGATGGCTGAATAAACAAGCAGTCCCACACTGGAGCGTAATGTTCACTGTGAGAGGGAGCTGGATTATTTTATCAGGGGCTAAACATTAACAAGATTGTGCAGCGTTTCCCATAACCTAGAACCAACATCCAGAGATATCGCAAGATTGCGTTTGTTTGACTTGCACTTTTGCGTTGCGATTGGTTTATCGCGTGGGCGTCGTGTTGAGGCTACGGCGACCGAGTTGGCACCGCGACTTTGTCATCGCTGTCGCACGCTGGAGTTTAATCGAATGTACAAAATCACGCCGTTTTTCCAGTTCCAGTTCAGTTCCTGTCCCTGCATTTCATATGTCTGAATTTCTTGCCGCAGGGCAGACAGGATGAACAGCTTGGAAATTGTATTCAAGAGGTGTCTAAAAGGAGACAACTGATTTTATTTTCGGTTCTCGTGGTGGTAAACAGTGACCCGACTCCTGTTCTCACCTTATTTTTAAACAAGTGTATTATTGGTTTTGGAAGGACACTAGTTGCAACTGTTGGATAAGCCAGTGAGAATCAATTCTGATGAGTGGCATAAAGTTTTCATAGCCTTTTCGGTCAAACTTTCTATGAAGCCCATGTCTATAATGCATTATAATACTTCTATAGTGCCGTACTATCATAGTTGCTTTATAAACAGGGGTATATTTTGATTTGATTGTACTGAATCCCCACAGACCTATCTGGGTAAATACTGTAATAAAAACAACAATTGAATTGAATAATAATAAAAAAACCCTGAATGAGCTAATATCATGTAAACATATGTCATAGTCCAGCTCGTCAGGGGCTCAGCTGAGCTCTGACAGCAGCTTGAGCTGAGTTTCTGCTGTATAAACAAGCAGATGAACGAAGCACTGGAGCAGACATTCGTTTGACCCCCTGATCTCCTTCTGGTTAATTATGTAAGACGGGATTTACACTTGCTGTCTAGTGTTCATGTATGTTGTAGCGGGACTGTCTCGGTTAGTGCTGTCGCTGTCAGCGAGAACTGCCAGGAGCAAGTCTCAGACCCTTGAGTAAGATTTCCACACGTTCGAAGCCTTCTGAGCTCTCGAGGTAAACCCGACCTTAACAGGCACTGCAGTTTTATACCGATCAACTTCACGCGTCCTTGTGGATCGAGTCCGTTCTCAGCTGTTCCATCTTAGCAAAAAAACCTGTCAGTAAGTCAGCTATTGATCATATTCAATCCCCGGTCATAACGTTTAACCTCGGCCTGACCTCCTCTAAAGGCGCAGCTTTGACATACGCCTCAGTCTTTTCCTCTTTGTTTGAGGCCCAGTCTCCAGACCTTTGTGTCAGTCCTGCTTTCAGTGCCTTAACCTTGTCTCTGGCCTTCCACTGACCCCTTTTTAAAAAGCTGAACCCTCAACCCCTCCACTCTTATTTGGGAGTTCCTTTTAACTTCATTAATATGAAAGGGCTCTTATATGCTTCTTGTCAAAACTTGGCCCTATTCAGTCTTGTTTTGACCCCTCTTTGAGAACTTAAGCAACATGTGTGTGTGTGTGTGTGTTTGCCCGCGCCTGTGCTGTGTGTAAAAGAATTAAAGAATTAATGAGAGGGACTGAAAAGGCAACAAGGATAAAAGAAAGAGACAAAAAAGAAGAAATTCTGGCCTTTATTTTCTTATTTTCTCTCTTCTTTTTGTAGCCTCGAGCTTATGGGCTTCAATAAACGTAATCCAAATGCAGCGTTAGGCAAAGGCATGGCTGAGAATTATGCTAAATGGCCGGTGTCTATAGGATTAAATCCCCAAGTTAACATTCTGTCAATTGTCTATAGAGGCATCAAAGGCTGTCTGGGTTTTGGATTTTTGTTGGTAAGATCCACAAAAGAGATAAAGGTGTGCTTTAAAGGTCTTTTGGTGTGTGTGTGTGTGTTTGTGTGTGTGTGTGTGTGTGTGTGTCTCAACTCATTTACTCCCAGACAACCATACAAAACAGCATTCAAGACCAGTATATGGTGTGAAAGAGTCCCTGCGTTTTTGCTCACTGGAGCTGAACCATGACCATCCTGTCCTGAATACGCACACATGCACGCGCGCACACACACACACGCAAACACACTAACGTCGTTCTGTACCGTCCCACCAACCAAACCGGCGTCCCGGTGCTGTTTGGGTGACTGGGTAGGGATCAGTCACAGTCTGGTAGCTGGACCCCCAGACGGTGTGTGTTGATGATGGGGTTTGCTGCGTCACGGGAACCAATGGGCTGATGCGGTGGTTATTTGACTACTTTTTTTAATTTCTAAAGAAGGTTAGTCCCATTAAGCTCCGAAATCTCTTTTTTTTCAGTCCAGCCAAGACGGCTGGAACTGGAGACAATACAAAGATGGAACAATGCAGTGTAATGATTGGATGCGGTTGGGTTAGTTGGTATAGAAGAGGCATCGGGGAGGGGAGGGAGGGTGGTGGTGGTGGTGGTAGAAACAACCATATATTAACGTTGAACTTCCAGTTATGCCCAGTGTAGTCCGAACGTCCGCACCAGTACGCCAGAGAGGGACGCTAATGACTTCTGTTTCAGTGAGTATGAAAGCTAAAAAAAAAAAGAAAATCCAGGCAAATCATTGCTTGTATATCACCAAACTGTTCAGCCGGGCTTTTATTTTGAAGAATGGAGTCATCAGAGTGGAATTGTACTTCAGGCTTTCTTCGCGCAGTGAGTCGATTCTCATTACACTGCTCGTTAAGCCTTTTTTGTAGAGTTAAATTAAATGGCACAGGCTATGGAAGTGTACGATGATTTTAGCCGTAGAGATGAATATCGTCATACGCAAACTTGAGCTTTGCATTCAAAGTGTCTTGTTTAGGAAACGTATTGAGGCAGTCTGCTGCAAGGAGACACTCATTTAATATGAATTATAATTGGAAAATGGTTGTTATTTACAGTGATGCTGGTTTGTTTTCATATTTTGTGTAAAGTGGTTATGCATAAGTGCATATTGCATTTGTGTGTGTGTGTGTGTGTGTGTGGGCGCGCGTATAACAGCTGAAACAAGGCACAGCAGTGAGAAAGAGCCTCGGTGTGAAACTGTGATAAACTTTGTTCTGTTGCAGTAGTGCAGCTCTCAATTTAAGAATTGGCAAGTACTTGTCATCTTGTACTTGTGCTTTCACTCACTTATGACAAGCCTTTAGTACGGCCTGGACATGCTTCATTAAATGAGACGCTGTCCAGACAATATGTCAGACTCCGGGTGTAAAGTAAAAGTACACGATGTACCAGGAACATCATCGCTGTGTCACTGCAACTCTGTCGCTCTGGAGGCAACAAACAAACGTCTGTTAAAAAGAGTCAAATTAGGCAAAGGGACCTTTATCACAGGAAATGCTTTTTGTAAAATGATCCAGCTCCGCCTGCATCGTCTGTCACTACCCTAAATGAGGCAGAACAAGCAACCACAACAGCTTTTATTGCAGCATCAGAGGAGGTCTGCTGTGTTGTTCAGTAGCAGTCTTTCCCCGAGTACAGTAGTACACCACAGAACGTTCTGTTCCCATTCCTGCTGTTGGGCCCTGCACGGGATGCCTCTCTCACACACACACACACACACACACACACACACACACACACACACACACACACACACACACAGAGAAACTTCCTCGGGGAAGTTACTTGACAAGTTATTAGGAAAGAAATTGCAGGGACTTAAATTCATTTCCTGCAGACTTCTAACCTGTACCTAACCCCAGCCTTATGCTGACCCAAAACTCTTTTGTCTCTTTTTGCACAAGCCGTCCCCAATTAGGAGTCTGAATGATGTCCCCGAATGTAGCCTAAGTCACGCTCGCGCACACACGCCCACACACGCCCACACACCCGATGTGTAACCCACAGTTTCGTTTGGCTTCCAGTTTTTTTTGTTTTTTTTGGTTGGATGTGCTTGAAACAGATCAATATAAATAAATGTGTTTTATAAACATGTAAAACATTTTTTGGGTAATTGTTTTTAAGTTACTGATCAGTTTTTCAGTTCCTTGAAATATGACGGAGAAAAGGGTCAGCCCAGGACATTTGGGCTGAGTGGTATCTTAAACTGTGCTCTGATACACACCTGGTCATGTTCACACACTGTTTGTGGGACGCAGCAGTGTGGAAAGAGCAGAGGTTACCTTAGATCCACTTTTTATTTGAAGTTCATCATATTTCTGTTTAGTGTAACAACTACTGACCATTGCTGTAATACTTGATAATAGCACTATTAATGAATGGTACATTTATAGTTTATGGTAAAATTTAGTTAATAGTTATTTCATTCACATTCATTGCTATCAAACAAGGTTTTTTTAAAAATTTTTTAATTATAAATAGGACTTTGGTCGATAAATAATGTCAAGATGAACTTGACTTTATCTCGACGGCCATTTCAAACTTGCAACTGCTGTTTACAAACCTTTTCAATGGTTCAATACATTGTTAATTAAGCATTTTATTGTTTGTGAATGATCAAATTATCATAACTAAAGTTTAATTCACTATAAAATGACCACTTGTTAATGATGATTATTATAAAGTGGAACCCCCATCGCTATTTACTGTCATTCCTGGCACAGTTTTACTTTATCAACTGCTTGCTGCCAGCCCACATTTGAAATCTGAATCGAGCATGTCTCATGTTCCTCTCCAGCCAGCTGCTTTAAGAACTTACTCTACATTTTCATTTTCCTGGTCTGTATTTAAAATAATTCCTCAGTGATGTCTTCACTATATTAGCATTTAGTGAACATACATCAGTTCCCTTGCATGTCATCTCTTTAACAACAACAAATCCATTTTAAATCGTCATTAAAACTTTATTCAATTTGAATGTGCTTCGTTTGAATGATAACATGTGGGCGACACAATTCTTTAGCACTGGGTTTCTTTAACCAGCTACAAACTAATCAGTAAAGACGGAAGTATTGGGACTTTTTTTTTCGGTTCCACTGCTGTTTTGGAGGTTAAGAGATGCAGATTTGTCTTCTTTTAACCATGCTGGTTGAGGCTTTGACTCTTTTAACAAACTTCCAACTGTGGTGACAACATTTTCTTTCTTTCTTCTTGCTCTCTCTCTCTCTCTCTCAGCAGGACAATATAGACCGGTCCTCCAATCACAGGCAAGCCGACCTCATTGGTCCAGCCTTCCAGCAATCAGCCAATCGGAGTTCTCCAAACCATCAAGGTTGGTCTCTCACCACAGATAGGTGTGCGTGTGCGTGTGTCTTTAGTTACACTGGTGTTGTATGACACGGACGAGCATACTTGGTTATACTCTGACATCAAATTACATATGACTTCATGTTGTGGGACTTGTCATGTGATATTGCATTCTATGGAGATTTACTGTACATTGACTTAGTGTAACATAAACTTGCTGGGTATTCTCCAGTTATTTTCATACATAAGAGAATACAGAAAGGTCATAGACATGACCTGGTAATTTGGTTCTACTACTATTGGTTTGTGTTTGTATGCGTGTGTGTGTGTGTGTGTGTGTGTGTGTGTGTGTGTGTGTGTGTGTCTTGGCTCAGTACAGTGTGGAGAGCGGCTTGCTGCTCATTATCCTCCACTGAGCCCGGGGTGGGGCGCGGGGGATAATATATATTTGGGTCTCTTCCGCTGTAAACATTTCAGTGGTTCAAAGGGTGATCTGCATGGACACAGGGTGCCATTATAATTACGCCGTCTATCTAATTGTGCCATACAGGGTTCGTCCATGACAATCGGAGCATGAGATTTAAGCACAATATTGGCCCAGCATGGGAGGTAAGGGCGGGGAGTCTGCGAGGACTCAGCGAGTGAATTAGAGCGCTTGGCCCTGGCATGGGAAATAAATGGAGCAGAAATTACATTGTCATTTTTTCAGGATCAGCCGGGATGGAGGGAACTCAGAGGGACCGGAGCGGCAGACGAATGGAGATGGCTTTAACTAAGGAACATTTTTATTTACACTGTCTGAATAATGATATTTTGGACAGATACCCAGGGTCTTTTTGTACAGTAGATTGGGCCAGACATGTGTTGGGAGCCTGATTTGTGAGCACAGTGAAGTACAGTACGTAGGCTATTAAGATTTTTGTCCTCTGTCTCACTCTTTTTTTTTTCAAGAAGTGGGTGACAATTTATGGCCAGCGAGCTACAACTTTCAAGTACAATGCCAGTAAAAGCCTGTATCATTTAAGCATCCGAGATTTTGAATCCAGCCTCCGTGCCTGTGGTGGTGTTATTAGTGGGATCACAATCCTTGCTGGCGTGATTTAACTTGTTTTCCAGTAAACCCACTTGTTCGCTCGTACAGGACTTTAATAGAGAAACCGGCTGCTTGCTGTGTTTGCTGTCAAGCTCAGGTCGTAAACCTATTAATTTTGAAAGGAACAGTACAGCTTTGTTTGAACATGACCTGGCATCGTGTTTTGAAATGAGATGCGATTGAGGCGATTGGAATCTAGTATTGGATGCCTAGAAAAACTGAAGTTGCCTCACGCGGCATTGCCGACACGTAGGCTTTAAATCGCACCATGCGTATAAAATTTTACTGTGAAGTTAAGTTTAATTAGGCTTGTCGGAACGCAGCCTTTAAAGAACTAGAAAAATGATTGTCGTCGTCCCGGGCGGTGGCACAACACGCATGCACACATGCGAGTCCTCTCCGGTCGCTCACTGATGCGATGTCACAGGCTCGCACTGTGCAAACGCTGTCCCCCCTTTGTTGTTTTTCCCAGCCACACACCAGAGTGACATCAGTCGTATAGCTTCAGTTCATTGTCTGTACCGTTATATAACTTGCTGTGCGCAGAAGGGCCATATATGGAACCGGAAATTATATGAATTTTGATTTTTTTAAATTAATGTGTCTTTCGGCTGGCCTATGAGACGAACAAAACAAGGCTCGGGTTGAATGCCACGGCCCGCCTAACCGCCGTAACAGCAAACAACGACAAGCGAGAGGGATCAACAAGAGTTTTCCGAAAACCAAGAACGTCGAGTGACACAACAACAATAAGTCTGAGATATGGTCTACAGTCACTGAGACAGCTGATGTCTTTGCTCCAGCTGAAAAGAATCAAACATGTCAAGCATTCTGATGATGTCCTTCTTTTTATAGCCTGCCTCACTCCCTCTACATCTTTATCTGAGCTGCCAGCACCAGTGCTTTTGGGCCTAGTGTTTGGCTCCAAAAGTGCAAAAATACAGTATGTTCCGAAACACACTTTCGTTCCCTTGCATTTTTTATTTGCTGCCGTTCATGATTCTTTCATCGGCTCACCATACCTTGTAGCGGTTGCTGACTGTTAAGCTTGAGAGCCAGTTTGACAAAACAAAACCCTGCAGACAAACTGCTGCAGGTACCAGCCTCTTTTAACTACCCGTACACACAAATACATTAGAAAGCAAGAGCACACGGCAGAGCAAAATCCAGCGTTGCCCCTCAGTAAATTATACAGGCAGTGACAAAAGTCCACCAACAGTGAAAGTATCACTTGTACCCAATTTGTCTCAGCCCGTGTCAATTTGTCAAATTAGTCTGTGTCCTATGTAGTCGAGACAGTCTGACCTCATACTGTATGCGTCAGCTTGTAAGTACACACCACGCTGCTTTTTGAACTCATGTGTTGCCAGTGTGTGACGCAGGGGTGTGTGTGTCTTTAACCTGTTCTTATACCTGGAAATTCAAAGCTGTTGTTGAACCATTTGGAGTACAGGCATGGTTTTGGGCTCTTATGAAAGGTTATAAGCTGATTTCCTCCCCCCAAGCTGCCAGGAGCTCTGTAACTGCTCCTGGCATTGATCTACAGAAGTTTGAACACACTGAATTATTTGTTAAATTTTCTCGCCAAAATGTTCGTAATGCAAAAATAAGCCTGCAGATGACCTGTAACTGCCCCTGTTAGCTAGAAAACAGAGTAGGTCCACATCATACGGTTGTACACGGTCAAAGTTCAAATTTAATAACAATATCACAGAAAATGAACATGTAGGAAAAGGAAGTTGTCAGGAAATAGTCAGGGGCCAGGCAAAAAATGCTATTTTGTGACCTCAAAATATCCCTGATTGAGAGTAACAGGGGCAAGAACTCAAGATAGTTCTTTATTTCCTTATTTACACTAACTTTGTGCATATAACACAGTCAAAAACAAGTGCTTAGGTGGAAAAACAGCCTGTTCAAAGAACAAAATGCATACCACTACATACACTTTAAAAACTGATATAAACTCTGTAGTGCTGTATTTGAAATCTCGTCTCGCTACATAATGCATCAATCATCCGGAGGCTGGCGTGCAAGTGGCTCAGGAGAGAGGAGGAAGATGAGAGATCTTGTCACTTCTTCTACCAGAAGTTGAACTTTCAAAGTAAAGTTCAGTTAAAGTTCAAACACATGTCAGATAAATGGTTTTGAATTTTTGACATTTTATCTCGCTCAGTTTGTTTATACGATAACATGAACTCTATCACAATTCAAATATTGTGGCTGAAAGCTCCAAACAAAACCGCTAACCTTGTATTAAGAACCACATTTAAAGTCAATCAGCTTTTGGGAGTGAGATCATGCCATGGCGAGTGAAGAGCATGTGATCCTTTAGTTCTGATCCTGGGATTTAATCTTGTTTCCTGGCATAACATTACATCCATGACTTACAGGCATGACTTTATTGAAGTGCCATAAAATCATCTGACTTTATGAAGGTTACTTGGTAACAACATCGGCCGATGTCTCAGAATGTCTTAAACTAGCACTGAGGTATCTGAGGTGAAGCAGCTACACCCTGTTCCATGCTGTAGCAGACACGATCTCACAGCCCGCATGTGTATTTATTTGCGTTTGTATGTGTGGTGCGATAAGGGGTGTCTCGGATGGACGTGCAGCTGCTTAGGCAACAAATCCCATCAATGGCACCGATGCGGTGCAGTAATCTGACGGCGTGGCTCCACGGGGGCCGACCGGCCGTGATCTCAGGCCTGGAAATGAAGCTCCCACCTCCAGTTATTCCAGTTATGCCTTTTTTTTAGAGGGAGAGTGACATGCCATGGGCACGCACGCATGGGCATACACGTGCAGGCGCACACACACACACACATGCGCGCACACTTTCACTCAGGAACAGCGAGGGGCCGCATTCCTGAAAAGAATGGGGCTCTTTAACAGGGGGTTAAGGAAGGGTGGGGTGTGTGCAGATTACAAGGTGATGTGAAAGCAAAAGTGTCACTTCATTATGCTGTTCAGGCTTCACTCTTATTCACACACACACACACACAAGACATATAGATAGTATTGGAGCACAATTATAGCAACTGAGTCTGCATCAGTTTTGCATGAATCTGTTTTTACTGTTCAGATGAGCCTGACTAGGTCTGTAGCTATGCTCTGCGAGGCCGACACAGTTGTACTATCAGTACATGCTAACAATAGCATGCATCTTCACAATGACAGTGTTAACATGCTAATGTTTACTAGGTATTTTAGCCACTTTCACCATCTTAGTTCAACGTGTTATTCCAAAATCCCAATAGTCCAGAAAATGTCCCTCTTGACCGAATACCTGCTTCTCCAACAGCCCGTTTTGCCCCGAAACAAAAACCCACTGCTCCAAAGGCCTGTGTCTCGATTTGCTGTTGAAGAGCCAGTATATAAACTTTAGTGACATCTAGCTGTGGGGTTGCGGATTGCTACCAACTGAACACCCCTCGTCTCACTCTCCCTTCTAGTGGCCACTAAAAACACAAAAAACGGCAAAGGCCCTCTCTAGAGTCAGTGTTTGGTTTGTCCGTTCAGGGCTACTGTAGAAACATGGCGGTGCAGCGTGGAGGGCTGATCATACTAATGAAAACACAATTATGAAAACTATATTACAATAGATCCTCCTTAATCCCCCATAAATTCGACACACTGGACCTTTAAGAACTGTCCTTTCCTTCAAGTGCAAATGCACTCAGATTCAGATGACCTCATGGTGGAGCTAAATGACAAGTCAGAGCATCACTAAAGTAACATAAGAAAATCCGTGCACCTAAAGTAGGTGCTTTGAAACCATAACAAAGTTGATGTCTTTAGAAATCAAACTACTGCAATGCAAATGTGAAGAAAAACCAGAATGACCAAAAGAGACCAAATCATGCAAAGAAAGTAGATAAAACAAAGATTTGAGTAAAACACCACAGACAAATCCAAAACACTTGTAACTTAAGTGCTACTTTGTGTGAAGTCACATGGTCGCCTCACCCCTGTCACCCACTCTCCCTCTCCCCCTCTTCCCTTCCAAAGTTGCCTGTCTCTCCATCCCTCTGTGTCCCTCCCGCTCATCTCTGTTTTCCCTCCCTCCCTTCGCTCGCTTCTCCCGTTTCCCTCCGACCCGCCCACTCTCCCTCCGCATCAGGAGCCCTGACCCTTGGTGGGTGTGTGTGTGCTGTCACCAGAGGTATTGTGGTCCCTACTGCAGAGCCACGCTTTACAGTTTAGACCCGTTCTCTCAATACTCCCACTGATCCCTCTGAATGGAAACCCCTCTGCTGGGCTTGCATTCAGAGGCTGTTTATCCCCCCTCCTGTGTCTCCTCTGTGTGTGTGTGTGTGTGTGTGTGTGTGTGCTCTCAATTGATCTACTATATACCCCTTACATTCCCCTCCTCTTTGTTTTTAACTGACAGGAATGAATAAAAAATGCATAGACTACATTCCTGGGTTAAGGAGAAAGAAAGAGCCATATGGATCTGCCATCAACACAATGGTCCTGTTTTGACCATGTCTCGCTCGCTAACGATCAGAAGCATCCACAACAACTTTTTATGCAGATTCCTAACAGACACGAGTAGTTTTGCAGTTGGTTAATACTGTATTTAGTGTGGCTCAGACAATAGAGGAAGCTTTGGCTATTTTTTACCCCTAATAACAGTCAGTTATAGGTTCTCAGACAAGGAGGGAGGGGGTTAAACATGTCAGAGGAGAGAAGTAATTGGACCACGAGGAAATCAGAACAATAACGCCAGTGTTATCCTCGGACCCATCGGAGTTTTATATGTGGTTATGACCTCTCCAGTAGAGGTTAGGCACAAATGTAAAAATAAGCACGGCTGGGTAGCTATGGGACGGATTATAAAAGAAAGATCTTTAACTTTTACATGTTACACGTCAGAAGGATTCTTCAAATAATGCAAGTCATCATGGAAGTTGATGTATAAAGCCCCAAATCACAAATCACATTGCCTCGGTGGGATTTACAATCCGCACCGTGTGTACCACCCTCAGTTCCATTCCAAGGAAAAGCAGCGCCATCAGGAAAGCCCAGGGGAAAGAAATGGAAGAAACCACCGGAAGAGCCACAGAGGAGGGATCAGCACACTCATGCAGTAAATGTTTGTGTGTACGGAAAAGGGCCAACAAAATCACAGATTACGATGAGAAAACATCCGATGGAAGTAGATGATAAAACATATGTGAAGGGTGTGGCTCCAGGAGGACGGCTGTGCGAGGCCGGGGCGTCGCCGAGTGCTGCCCGAGCCACACGACCGCCTCTCCGCCGTGGTTGACCTGGATAAGAATATGTCGCAATCATGAGCAAATTGTTGATGATCGATATAATATTGGGCAACTTGGTAATGGTTCAAAGTCAAGAAAAAGCGTTCCACTAAAAAAGAACATGTCCACCTTGAATATTCCTGTAATTTTGCAACCCTGGTCACAGCTGCAAATAGTCAACAGCTCTGACTGCATCTGTAGCTCTGTGTGCTCCCTGCTGCTCCAGCTCCTCTGACACTTGGGGAGGATCTAATTAATGGCTGTAATATTGTAAGACCAGACGTGCTGTGACCGCTGAGTGTGTGTTGGGCATAAATAAATGTGTTTATGTTCTCTTGTCCTTGCCCGTGCCAAGTATCTGGTGTGACTTCTATTTTCTGTGCTCCATTTCAAAGAAAGAACAACCACAGTTTGCTCCCTGGTCCAAACGTCCATTGGTTTAAATCCTATGTGTGTGTGTGTGTGTGTGCGTGCGTGCCTGCATGCTGTCTGTGTCATCAGTGTCTGTCTTACACCCAGGTGCATGACGCATGCCTCTGTTTGTCTGACTGTGACATGCATAGGCGACTGCATCATTGTGACGCAGACATGCTACATCTATGCAGGACGTTATGGGCTGTGTTTCTTTGTATCCAAACAGCTCTGTCAGTTCCCTCCCGAGGCCAAACTAGGTCATATTTATGAGGAAACATTTGTCTCTCTCGCCTGTGGGCACATGTCTCACCTAGTGAGAATGATGGATGATGAGCAGATGAAGTGTCCCGGGCAAAAGTCATTTTGGGAGTTTAACTGTCTCGTTTACCCTCAAAGCATTGGTTTTGCATTTGTTTGATTGTTTTTTATATTGTTAAAAAACGTATTGATTTATAGTTATATCTTAAATGTTGCTCTATCCATATGTGCTACAGGTGTCTTGCCTCGACCTTAGCCTTGTGTATAGCCTTGTATGCACCCTGTGTCCTGTGGTATATAGCTCTTTAGCTCTTCAAGCTATCTATAAGTAGCTGCTCCAGCTTACCTGTCACTATTAATACCTACAGATTAACCACCTGTGATTCACTGGCACCTGTGATACCGCTACCTGACATGTTTTCAGGAAAAGCTCCTCAAAGGGCGACACTTTAGTTCTAGCGGGTAGCTTTTAGCATCAGCGCTGGAGACAGAGCCACGCTGCTACGTTGCAGTGATGGGGATGTTTACGAGCCTGCTGATGTGTGGCTGCTGCTGCTGTTGTTGTTCCCGCTGGAAGTCTTTTTTTTTTTTTTGCTGTGGAAAGGGAAGGAAACCGTTTCCGTGCCAGGCCGAGTGGCTCAGTTTGATGCCAGTGCTTTTAAAACTTCACATCAATCAAGCTGCTGTTGTTTCCCAGTGTCAGCAGACACAGAGCAGTGGGACTTTTAGTTGCGTTAGAGTGGCATGACCCTCGCGCCACCTCGCATGATCCAGCTGTCAGCTGTCCTGCACCCTGAGCTGTGGCAAGTTATATGAGTCATGACACATTTTAAGCCGTGGAGTTGTGACAGCAGGACTTAATATTCATTCATTCATTCATTCATTCATTCATTCATTCATTCATTCACTCACTCACTCACTCACTCACACAGATTTATTTCTGAACAATTGGCTGTGACTGGAGTTTTTTTGCGTGTGCTGCAGCTCAATAAATGTTATCCTCTCTGTTTTTAATTTAGTTAAAGAGAACCAGACTTTTTCAACTATGCAAGCTATTACAAAAGCAATAAAGATAAGAAAAGGAGGGCACCTGTAGTGAGAGCTGCAGCAATTAATTGACTCATGGATTAGTTGTCAACTATTAAATAGCCTCCAACCATTTCGATAATCCGCTGATCGGTTTGAGTAAAATCAAAAGTCAAAGTTCTCAGATTTCAGCTTCTTAAATGTGAACGATGTCTGGATTCTTAACCCCATCATCACAGTAAACTGAGTATCTTTAGGTTTTGAACAAAACAAGTCTTTTTCTGACAAAGTTCTAAACAAATCGATCGATCAAGAAACTAATCAGTAGTTGCAGACCTAATTTCTGGAATCATAATAAAATAAAAGGGTACTAAATCATAATGTCACTGTTGTACAAGGCTAATATGTACCACCTGCTTACCATGTACGACCAGAGTCAGATTAGAAATAGAGAGTAGAAATCGATTACAGTGAAACTTCAAATCCAAATGTACATCAACATTGTTTCTGGTCAGATGGTTCTCTGTCCTCTAGTGTAAATATCGAAGTGACTTTCTCCACACCCATATCTACTATCCTGATGTCTGTTTCCCTCACATCATCCCAGAGTTCCTTCCGTGCACAATTAGAGCTTGTCTCCCCCTAGTGGTTTACACGCGCTCTACAGTACGGTCCAGGGATCTGGATAGAGATGTTTGATGATTAATTCATGAGCTCGATTTCTTTTTCATAATGAAGAATTATTAATCACAAGAGGAGTCACCACTGCAGATTATGATTGAGAAAGAGCAAAGTTTGGCGCCCAGTTTACCCAAACGATAAAACTTTCACAGCGTGAAGCAATTAGGGAGAGAGCTTCCCTTCGATTGGGCTCTCTGCGAACTTTGATTCAACACTCTGCCGGAGAGACAGTTGAAAAATTCACTTCATGAATTTAAATGTGCCTAGAGGTTCTCACTGGGGCTTTGAGGATAGCCCCCCCCCCCCACACACACACACACGTCCTGCTTTTAAAGACCCTTTAAAAGCAGAATGCCTGATACATGCAGAGAAACAGAGCAGATGCTTGCAGTGCGATGCCTTCGCTGTGAACCCCCGTGGTGAGAGTGTGAGAGGCAGGTTTGTGCCTGTACCTGTTATCCCTGGAGATTTGGCTCACAATGTACGTCGTCAAGATAGTCCTGCTGATTGAGCACTGGCAGAACTGGTTACCATTGTGTGCGTGTGTGTGCACGTCTGTGTGTGTGTGTGTTTGTGTGTGTGTGCGTGCTCTTGTGCTTTGTGCGTGCCAGTGTTCTTTTTTCCTTTTCTTTTTGGTATTACTTGGAATTAAGGTGGTGCAAAGTGAGGTCACGGGTTCAAATCCTGGCCACAATGAAATGATAGAGAAACTGAAATAGAAAACGGGAAAGTCCCGACAATATCCACAGTCTTTACTTCTTTTTTTGTGTGCCTCAACTATTTGAAACCAAAAGCATCAGGCTTATAGGACTTTCATTTTTTCTTTTATTGTGTTTTATTGCCTTTATTGGTTTGGATTTCTTTCCAGCTTTAGTGATGTTTTTTCTGCTTGAAACCTTCTTCTCTATTGTACTTGCGTGTCTTGCATTCTTGATCAGTGATAGAATGTGACTATTTACTCAAGTAATGTACTTGAGTATACTTTGAGGTACTTGTGCTTTACTTGAGTATCTCCATAGCGTTTGGGAGGCTAATATTGTACTTTCAACTCCACTAAAATACATTTTTTACTTTAGTTACAAGTTCCTTCACCTATGGCATGCTGCACCAGAGCCTATGTAGCACATTTTAATTTAATTTTATTATCAGTAACCAGATTAAAGATATATACAATGATTCCGATAATCAGAAAATTTGCACCAAAAATCCAGTATATGTTCCGCTTTTGATACTTGGTACATTTGATTGGATGCATATGATGCTCAGATGCTTTAAGACTTATGTCTTTTGGGTAATCAGGTACTTTACAACGCTGCTCTCTCTTTGAGGGATTTTCATTTTTTTGGCTACCAGTTTCTCATAAACTTCAGTCAGTGATGTGTTCCTTTCTGTCTCTCTCCTCCAGAGGATGACGTTGATCTAGAGGCCCTGGTGAATGATATGAACTCTTCGCTGGAGAGCCTGTACTCCACCTGCAGTGGTCAGCAGACAGAGTCCACCCCGCTGCTGCATAATGGACAGGCCTCTTCCTCACACCAACACCATCACCACCATCATCACACGCAACACAGCCAGCCTCGGCATGGTCAAAGCCACGTCTCGCCCGAGCCGCCCGCCTCCTCGTCCGCGGTCTCACCTCAAAGTGGCCTCCGACGGTCACAACCCATGCACATCCTCGCTGTCAGGTAGGTGTGCCCACCTTATGTGCAGATCCTTAATTGATTGTTATTGTATTTCTTTGCCCACTTGAGCAGCTCATAGGCTGCTGTATGGCAGACCTAGAGGTAACCTGAGAGGGAGCTGTCCAGTTGGTGGAAAGTTGGTGAAATAAACATATATTTGGCTGCAGTGGCATAGTGGAATTGGAGAGCGCCCTTCAAAGCAGGGAAACAACTATGAATCCCCCCCGCGTTCAGTATTTATGTAGGTTCTTGTGCATGTAAATCAAATTGAAAGTTAAAAAGTCTGCACCAACAGATCCCCCTAATTTTCTGACTTTGTGACATCACACATGTATCACATTTGCATAATGTATGCATAGCGGCTAGTTTGACACATGAGAATTGATTTAGCAAAGCTCCAGTGTTGCAGTTAGCAGTGCTGGCTCAGGCGTGTGCGAGCTGACCATGCCGAACATGTCAATCTGTTCTAGTACTAACCCGAAATAAATGATTAACCCGAAAAATGAGCACAGTGTGTCTCCTTACAGAGCAAACGATTGATGGAATAATAAACAAATGCGTCCCTGTACTTCACTTCAGAGGTGTCTAAACTGATGTCAGCATGCTAACCAGCTAGCATCGGCACTTCCTGTCGAGTACCACTTTTGTACCTCGAGATATGATGATGTGACAGTGAAGCTCAGGCCTCTGGTGGTGGTAGGACTGCTAGCTGCGCAGCTATCTAAGCTAACAAGCCAAAGGGAGCTACAGTTAGCAGCAGTTAGCGGGTACTCTGGTCATATGCTACCCTCTATTTGTTTTGAGTGTGAATTGAAAGGTAACCGATTCATACATATTGCACCTTTTTATCTATAGATGAAGGAAGAAGGTAGTAGCAGTCCTTATTGAGTTGACAGTAACGGTTGAAGGCATATTTTGTACCAATGTGTGCATTCATCAGCTGTACTCGGGCAAACAGAAGCACGGCGGTGTAAGCTCTGAGCTAACTCCTTCCAGCCTCCTATTGCACATGTATAGCCACATGCACACGTGCAGCAGAGCTGCCGACCTTTTTTCCCTCCACGTTGGAAAAGAAGCCTCTCACTGTACACTGTCATCCCTCCGCACCCTCTCGATAATTGGGCGCAACGTTTCCTCCCCGCTCCCTATCTTTAGCCCTGGAATGACCCGTTCCTCCTTGTCACACCCTCTTTGACTCAAACGGCACCAGCAGCAGGAGAAAGGTAAAGATTCTCATTTGTTTTAGTGCAAATGTCTCTCTCAATTTGAGGAGTAATAAGCGCGAGTCCTTCCTAACGCTGTTGCTGTATGCGTTAAAAGCGGCTGCGCTCGCCTGCAACAGAAGTATGGTTGCGTACACACACATCCAACGTCGGCTCTTGTTATTCACCTTTAGAGTGTACGACAGGGAGGGAGGGATGATCAGGAGTAAATCTGTCTTATGAGCTCTCTCTCTCTCTCTCACTCACTCACACACACACACACACACACACTCGGGCCCTGAAGTTCTTATTATTCAGGGCTGACCTCTGAATAACCCCGTTCTCAAGCTCAGATGGGACAACATCAAACGGCCCGTTCCCTTTTGAACTCGCTGGGTTTCTACAGAGAGACAGAATTTAATAGAGACAGAGAGAAAGAGTCTTCTGCTGTGATTCTCGGAGAGCTACCTACCCCGCTAGAGTTTCGCGAACTGACCTGCCAATTACCAAAAAAAGGAAGCAGGCCGGATCCTGAAAAGTTGATGATCGGCTGTCAAATCAACATTCCCCTCCCAGGCCGCGGGCCTACAGTATATGCGCCTAATTTAAAACACTGCTTTAAAGTGATGTCTTGATTCAATATTGATGCGCGATAAATATTGCAGAAAATTAGCTAGCAGGCTGCGGGGGTCTGTGATTTCCTCTTCATTATGGGTAGATCAGATGGAAACAGACATGAGGCTGGATAGTGTGCGGCGGCGCTTTATTAACTCTGACTCTCCCTCCTGCGCACATTTCACATGTGTCAGCAGCTCTCTTTTCAAAGTTCTCCCATCTCACTTTTTTCGAGGGGGTGTTCCAGGTCGAGACCTAAGGCCTCAGGTCATATTTTTGCATGAATGTTCTTTTGTCCTCTTCCCCCCATGTCCAGGAGGTTGCAGGAAGCGGAGCAGCAGCTGAGGACATCGTCTCTCCCAGCCATCCCAAACCCCTTCCCCGAGCTCTGCAGTCCAGCCAGCTCTCCTGTCCTCAGCCCCGGCTCCCTACCTCCCGGAGAACCCTCCACTGGCAACTATGTAAGTCGGCCCCCGTGAAAAAAACACACTGCAGAGACTTTCCAGATATGTTGGCTTTTCAGGAATCCAGAGCACAAACACTATATCACGTCTCCCAGCGGGGCTCTTGTGGGTTTAATATTTTACCCTGCTTTATAATTTGGTGCGGCTGGATTTGATACAAAACATCATCTTCCTACGGTATGGGAGGCCATGTCAGATGCTTTTTTTTTTTTTGCTCTGAAAAACAGGATATGAGACATCAGCTGATTTTGATTTACTTTTATGTTGATAGCCGAGGCATGTGTGACTCAAGCGGCTTGTTTTGAACGACGCAGGATTTTTGCATATCGTAAATCAGCTGTGTGTAGTGGTCAGCTGCGTGTTGGACATAAGGGTTTAGGAATTTTTTCCCCCCCGCTGTATGTCTGCACCATGTTTTGCTCATCTGAGGACTGTTGATTGCTTGCATGTGATAGCACTGTTGCTGTACAGTGCATGTGTGCTCAGGGGAGGGTTTGTGGCTTTGTTTGAGGGGAAAAAAAAAAGATTGAGGAGGAGCAAAGACTGTGTGTGTGTGTGTTTGTGTGTGTGTCGGTGTACCTGCACACATGGCTGCGTTTCTGTGAGCCTGTTTGAATTTGTGTGTTCATTTGTTGACAGAGATTTAGAGATCGGTCCGTCTGTTCCTGGAACCAGAGTCCCTCCATCATCACTTTTAATGATCTTCACATGGGGCCAGCCAGTGCTGGTTACAGTAACATTCCAGCTTACAGTAATGTGAGGGCGGGCTATTTCTCATAAATATGCCTCCTGGCGACGATCCGGGCCTGTTCTGGTCATGGCTCTCATGGTGTGGGATCATACGCTTGCAGTTCCAGTGAAGCCGTCTCTCGCCAACATGCGAGTGCGAGTTTCTCCAGCGTGAGCTCATGAATCGCTTGATGAATTGATCAACCTGTGGCAGCCAGTAAATGCTTTAAGAGTTGGGAAGCTGTGGCTTTGAATTACCATCTCTGACATAAATAAAGCTCTAAATATTTAATGTAGGATTGAGCCCCGAAAAAAGGTTGAATTTCACTCTGGTCTTCACGAGTGGGAAAGTTGTTTCTTTCTCTGTGGGAATGATGGGATTGAATTACTAGCCGCGGCATAAATTCAACACTGCATTGTAAATCTGTGTTCATACGGTAAATAGGTCAAAGATTAATGTCTTACTAAGTGGTTATGAGTTTTGCGTTGAATTACTAGCTGTGACATAACTTTGGCCCTGTATAAGTAAAACAGGCGTGTCTGGTAAATATTCAGAAACCAATTTATTGGACTGGGAGACCTACACGGGACGGGAATGTTGTTGCCTTTTGAATTCCCAGACGGCCTGTTAAGAGTGCATTATGGACCAGGAAGTGGAGCAGGGGGGATTGAAGGGGGGTGCAGGGGGGAGGTGGCGATTAGCAGCAGAGGTACAGACGGGAATCAGACGGGAAGAAGAGGTGATTTAAAGATCAGTAAAGAATGGGTGCAGGTCTGACCATCTCCAACATTTCCAGTTTCTTTTTGGACGTACAAAGGAGACCTAAAGAATATTGTTACCGTGAACTCCATGCTCATTTTATAATGAGACGTTTGTTAGTGTTGAAGCTGCGATATGTAGTTTTGGAAAATAAATTCAGAAACTTCAGAAAGGTAATATTTACAATAATGACGAGGAAATATTTACCATTTCCATAAGTGAATAAATAAGCCTCAGAGGGAAATGAGGCCCCCATAACACTGTTGGAAGCTAGAAAGGTGGCAGGGTCCGCCGAATATAAACAAAGTAAAACAGTATGAAATTGTGTCGTCCTCTAAGGTCAGCTTGTGTATTCAGTTTATTCAGTCATGAAAACGAAGAGAGTTTGTTTATTTAGTTTGTTTAAATCAATCAGTAGAAGATTTTTCTCCTCTGTTTACAATTTCTTCCCCGAAACTACATAGTGCACCTTTAACACCAGATTGTTTTGACCAATCTTTAATGATCTTTACATCAGCTTAACATCATGTGTTGAAACACTGCCATACATCTGCTCAGAATGCACTAAAATCTAAACATGGCTGTAAAGAAAGAGCGTTTGAGGAAAAAGCAAAGTTTTTACTGTTTTGTTTTCCACGCACCACCAAACTTATGCAACGGAGGGGCAACGCTGAGAACGAGTTGTGGAAAATTGAATTCCCTCTGTGTGTTTAGTGTGCGCACACACTGTGCACACACTTGTGTAAACTTGTGCAAGTGCGCTGTGCATCCATCCGTGCGCATGGCTGTATTTGTTTTTTAAGATGCATGTGTGTTTGTGTGTTTGCGCTCACGTCGGCCTGTTTGTCTTTGCGAGTTCTGTAAACTATTTACAGCATTGGCAGTGTCTATCCATTGTTGATGGCAATGGAAAGTATGTCTCATTGTGGTTGTTCTTCAGTGGAAATTCAATTCAGCACCTTTCCACTAGAAAAAGAAAAAAAAAGAAAACGCTCCCGGGGAGCCGTCTCATCACACACATGTGCTTCTAGGGTCCTGCTCTGGAGGCATGTGGAGCAGTCCAACATGTATTCCTCCCTTGAGTGGTCCAGATCGGCGGACAAGTGGGATGGTGAGCAGGTAAATTATTGCTCCCAGCCCACTCTAACCATAAACATTTCAGCCATATGTGCTCTGCTTTGTGCCCTCTTATTTTGTTTCTGTGTCTATCTGCCCCTCTCCCTGCCCTCCAAACATCCAGTCCAGCGAGCCGGGGCTGCCGGTGAGAAGTTTCTCATTTTAGTTTACCGAATTTTCCAACCTCCGGGCGCTTTCTGACAGACTCTCGTGCTCCTGTCCCTCTGTTCCTCCTTACCTCACTCCTTGGCCGCTGTGGAGGAGGCATGAGGACGCAGCTCCGGGCTGTCAGGAATCACTGGCCAAGCTGTTTGACACGGCCATATGATTCCCAATTACCTCACTTTCCTCCGCTCTCCTCTCCCTCCTGGCCTTCTCCGTTTCTCCTCTCCTAGCCCTCCTCTCTGCAGCGTGTCTTCATAGCTGTGCGTTCTTAAAGGAGAAAATCTGAAAAATAGAAATAAAGTGCAGTATTAAAGGTCTAATATGTAAAAGTTTAAATTAAGAACGTGCGAAAGGTGCGATATGTAAGAATATTTGTTTTAAACATTCAAAAAATGTAATAAAATGATGTGAACAGGATGTGAAGAAATAACAGTTTTGAAATCACACGAAAGACGTCCATGTGTGATGTTGAAGAGATATCTATTGAAGTTAGCATGCTAACAAGCTAGCCCCTGCCTGGTTTGGTTTGCTCCAAGCTCCCAGTCTAGGCCGAATCAGCTACTACAACAGCTAGCTGCATGGATATCTGAGCTTACTAGCTAGTAGAAGCCACAGTTGGCGGCAGTTAGCGGCTAGTCTGATGATATGCTGGGGATGTCTGGGCTCCACGTGATGTGTTGGACCTGTGCAGGCAAACATTCATGTGGTGGGTGTGAAAGGGTGATACAAATGCAGTGCTTCAGGTTACATTAACGGCATCGGGTTTGAGCTGGGTCAGACATGAAATGCAGAACTCCCATCTAATTCGGCTCGGTCTTGGTCACTAATCTCTCAGGCTTGGTCGGGTTCAGACAGAAAAAAAGGAGACACGAGACTCACTCTAGGTCCAGTGACCCCTGTGCTAGTGGTGTTAACAACACCAACACTCCCCTTGTGCTCCAAGCTCCCAGTCCGGGCAGAGTCAGCTAATCACACCGCTACCTGCATGGCTAACTGAGCTAAGTAGCTAACAGCAGGTTACTCTGATGATACGCTGCCCCCCTATTTTTTGGGCGCAAGGTGGCCAGTTCTTACGTAGTGCACCTTCTAAATGAATGTAGTGTTCATACCGTCCAGGTGATGCTGCGGAAGTCTCCTGAGAGACTTCCGCAGCAGTATTTATTCAAGCTGTCGTTCCAGCAAGCCTGAGAGATTCAAGGCCAAATCTGAATGAATGCGTTTGGTTAGTTCGGAAGCGACGGGATGATTAAGAAACCCAGAACTGGGAGGCTGCCGTCCAGCTCCGGTCCGGCGCGGTACGTGTTAAAGTGTGGCCAGATGGGAACATATCCTTAAAAACAGTGACTTCCTGTGCCTGCTCAGGATTACTGCAAACATAATCCGGGTTTTATGGAATTCTAAAGCTGCATACATCTTTCCACATACAGGCAACTGGCCAAGAAGCAGGTATTACAACCACACTACGCTTAAGAAAATACTCTGAGCTCGGCCTGTGTAATCCATGTCGTGCAATGGAAAGAGCTATAAGAAGCCTTGAATGTAAGTCAGTTAGCTGGTATATCCATTAATTTTCTCTTCTGGACAGTCCGCCCTCAGTAGTGCAATAGAGAGCGCTGCTGTGTGTTTATACTTGGACACTGTGTTCTCATAACTGCCCCAGTCCTTCTAGTGTGGGAACACTGATTTGATCACTGGTTGCCAGATTTTGCTGGATTTACTGTACTTGGACTGGATGTCCTGTAGTGCACTGTGCTCTATGGTATGGCTGGATCCCCACGCCCTGTCTCGGCCGCCCCAGTCTGTGTTTCATTATCTCGCCACCGGTCCGTCTATCTCTGTACGTCGGTGTTTATCTTACTGTCTGTCACAAGTGCTCCTCCGTCATCCCTCTCCTTTCCGAACTTTAAGTTGAGGCAGAAAGATTCCTCTCGAGTACTGTTCAGAGTGTCCTGTAACAATTTAGCTCGCTAGATGAGAACTTATTCACACATGGTGAAGTAAGAGGGCCTAAAATAGTGCATGGTGCCAGACGAGCAGTGGCGCTCGGGTTGGCACTGATAATGTTAGCAAATGGGCTGTTGGTGCTCAGTCACACAAGTCTGAAAAATAATGCCACTGCTTTCTATGTCATGCAGGTTAACGTGCTTGTTGCTATTCTTCAGTTGGGGACAGCTAAGAATAGTACGTAGAAATGTTCAGGGTTATACAAATACTGCATCTGTTCATTGTGTGCGTTTTTTCCGATAGTAAAATCAGCATCTGAAAGTGAGCACAGCTAGTGTACAAAATGTTCAGGATTATGCAAATGATCTACCTATTTATAGCATTGTATTTAGACGATGGAAGCAACATATTCAAAGAAGTGTGCGGAACATAATCAGGGTGCGTATTGTATTCAAGTACACACATTAGCATGTTGTACGTCTTTTGAATATGAATTTGAATAGAAATGTTAAATAAAATGAAATCACATTCTGTAAATATACGAAACACACGCTTGTATGTCGACAGACTTTGCGTTTTGAAAGAAAACCATTTGTTTTGCCGGCTGTTATGTATTTCTAACATCATTTCCTGTGTTTTCATTATGGTCCACAGGTGACGTTACTGGCTTTCTTTAGTATCCTTATCTGTCTGTCTCTTGAAATCTGCTACAGCTGCCACCGTGTCCCTGAAGGGATCATTAACATTTGCTCTAATGACGGTGATGCTGATCATTTTCCCACTTCATCTCACTTTTCCTCACCTCTCTCTCTCTCTCTCTCTCTCTCTCTCTGTCTGCATGACTTTTCCTCTAGTTGAGTCAGCCAGACTTCAAAGCTTTGACACCTACTTACCAAAAAAGCATTTTGTGAATGCTGCCAGTATGGAGTGTACTGTTCTGAAGTGTAATTCTGAATGATGAGCTCATGATGTTAGCTCGTAGAGATCATGCGACCTGTTTTTGAACGAGTCTCAATTCAAGATCATTACTGTCGCGCAAGACTGAAGACGCGGTAAATCCGGCGTAATGAGCGGCGACATCCGCTTTTCATTGAATTAATCACGGAGAGAAGTGAAAGGGGCGTACGATGCAGGGATGAGACGGGGAGCACACTGTCTATTTTTGCGTCTCGGCGTCGGACAAGCTGCCAAAAAAGACTGTTAAGTGTCGTCGTTATTACTTCTGGTATGCCGCAGGATATGAATGTTGCATACACTCGCTTGTAATGCTAGTCCGCCCCGGCAGCTGAAAGAAATCTGTGAAGTAATAAGTAGCCAAAATTTTTATGTGAAGGAAAGTTTTTCAGCATATTCCGAAGTGCCACCTGAACCAGAGGCCAAAACTTTCTTTGCACAAAACTTTAACCCTGCAGTAATTAATATTTTGGCTAGAACGAGCTGTAAACACAACACTGACCTTTTATTCCCCCTATAAAGTTGATATGGTGCACGTTAGCACCTGGTGGCTTATTTACACATGCAGACCCAGAGCACATTCATGGAGTCATGTTGTGTTCACCAGTTCAGTGTAAGTTTCATGTTCAGTTTTTGGGCTCCACCAACTGGTGTGAAAACGCAGAGGTAATATCACCAGGGGACCTCGTGTGATCTAGAGCGAACCATGTTTGTGTTTCATGCATGTGTCACAAGCATAAATACACGTTTAGGTAGCATGCAGCAGAATTTTTACTTTTACAAATTCCCTTCACGTGGGATTAAGATCACAGATGTCCTCCGCAAATTGTTAAAACAATTAACCAAAGGTCTCCAGGTAATACTAGTCCCGTGCGAGTAGGGCTTTTAGCGGCTAAATTTTCCACTGGCTCGATGCTAACTTTGTCTGTCTGCGGTTTGGTGCTGTGCAGGTACTGTGCCGTGGGTTTTTAGAAGTTTATTGCTGTAAACAGCTGCCTGCTGCGGCTGAAACCCGTACTGATTAAAGCAGTGAGAGTGAACCAGAACAGTAAAGTTGCTCGTCAAAAAAACAGATGCCCATAGAAATTAGGGTTACAGGAGAGTTTGGTGATTATTCTTTACACTACGAGGAGTCATTTAATTTACTATTATGAAAATATTGATCGGAGCGTCTTTTCGTAAATGAAATCGCCTCATTGCCAGGCGATGTCTGTAGAGTATCATCCTCGGTTTTTAGGATGGATTTCAGGGATTCAGCTTTGAGAAAACAGTTTTTACTCAATGAGCGCTCGAAGCATTCTTGTTGTTGAAACGAAGACAGTGGAGCTTAAACCAGAAACACCCGGTGGATAAACGATGGGCATCGATCCATTCCTCCTCTCGCTCTGTTAGCGCTGAAGCATGGCATTCCCTGGCTGCCTCCTTCCTCCATGTTGTAAATACTCCGGGTCAAAGGCGAGATTTTTCCACTGTAAACGGAAAAGCAGAATGGAATGCTGTCGATGCCCAAACGGTTGGCCTCAATGTGTGGGAACGTCTGCGGGGCGCGTGCGTGCGAGTGTGCGTATTTTAAAAGCGAGGGTGTTTTTTTCGTGAGGAGGTTCGGTTTTGCGTGTCGTGCGTGCGCCCAGTGTATGTATGTTTGCCTTTACAAGCAGGGGATACTCGTGTGTGTGCATCTGCGAGAGCGTTAGGCAATATGTTTATGTGTGTGGTGTGTGTGTGTGTGTGTGCGCGCGTGTGTGTGTTCTGCTTCTCATTGTAGTTCTGCAGGCCGCACTGTGCCGAGATCAAAGGTGACACAGCGCCAGAAATCTGCTGGCTCACTCTTCCAGCAGCCAGCTCGCTTTTAAATAGATCTTAAAGGGAAATATGGAACACACACAGACACTTGTTGCATCGTGTAATCAGCGTTTAGTCACGTTTACACGTTTGCGGTGTGTGTGTGTGTGTGTTTGCTGTTTACGCCACTTTGATTGTTTGTGATTATTTATCTGTGATTATTTGTAGCTGATGTGAATATAAATAAGAACTGGACGTTTTTATTGAGCTTGTGCGTGCATGCGCCCATGTGTGTATATTTGACGCATCCCTGACTGCTGGCCTCTTTTAATCCTAACATTACATCTAGTCTCTGAACACACACACACGCAGACACACACACACACACACACACACTTGCATGTTATCTGATGCTCTTTGTGGCAGAGGTAAGGAGAGCATGCAGGCGGTACAGTAACCCTTTGTCAGCATACGTGACCCTGCTCTCTTTCTCTTTCTCAGGGAGACACACACACACACACACACACACACACACACACACCAACACAGACACAAATTGAATTGAGTGACGTTGAGCGGATTTTCAGCATTCACATGTTACGCGGAGAAGAAACAGGCAGGTTGCGGTCGAATGTGGATCATGTCAGGTGTCAGGGCCGTATCTATCCCCCCCGCTGCTAAATGGAAACACGCTTCAACCTGCTACTGCCACACACACACACACACACACTCACAAACAGGCACACACATATTGTTGATGGTCTGAGTAATGGCTCAGTTTAAATAAATAAACTGGACAGAGCCGCTCGGGAATAGATGACATGTCATAGCTCGTAGAGAGTTTTTGTATTTGCTTGTGTATTAGTATATTACTGCACAAATAAAGTCCAATCAAAATGAAGACTATCACAGAGGAGGAACTGTCCCACTCATGCGAATCGTACGACACGGAATTCTACACTAAAAACAGTTCTGTTGCATGCTAAATGAAATTACACGCTTCCAGTAAAAATAGGTCAGTGTCACTGCTACCATTAAGCCATCTGCAGCTAACATCCACTGCCTACGCTGTAACAGAACATGCAGCAGTGATCGTAGGTGTCAATTACGCTGGGGATGCAGGGGACATGTCCCCACCACCTTTTGAAATGACCAGCTTTGTGCTCATTACTATATTTAAAAGCATAGTTAGAAAAAAGTGTGTTTAAAAAAGTGTTTAAAAAATGTTGATGAAATGAGTTTTGACGCTCCTTGTTGCAATTATTTCCCGCTGTAATTATCTACTCTGACCTCATTTAATCCCCTCATTGAAGACCATTTAAAAAAAAAAAAAAGTCCCCGCCACTTTTCAACACGAAGTGAAGCTCTTGGCAGTTCAAGTCCAAAATAAATTCCAGCTGTAGTGATTATTCACTGAAATGTACACTGCTGCTGCTAAAATACTCAACGATTGATTTAGAACAGGCACCAGAGGTTGACTTAGGCTGAAAATACAAGCACTGAGGAAGCGTGGAGACGGTGGAGGGACACTGGCACACTAGAATGCACAAATAAACAAAGTACATGAAATGAATCCTTAAAAAATATAAAACTGTATCTGCTGCCAAACATAGTGCTGCAAGAAAACATTGTAACAATCTCTAAAAAAAAAGAAGAAACAGTACATCCGAGTGTAGGGAAAATTTCGACCAGGTCAGCCAGCTCGTGGACGGCGTACATTGAGACTAAAGTGAACACTTCTTCTGATCTCAAGCTGCTCATTTTGCCTGTGTGGAAACAGCAATTTAAACTTCTTAAAGCTCACAGAAAAACCAAACGTGAGCAGGTGGAGTCCTGAAGAAGCCTAAATAATGCCGGTCAATAACTACAGCCATACAGGCGGACTGTCGGGCATTAGGTCCCTCTTACCCCAGCATTAAATTATGTCCCCGCAGTTCATTTTTTAGTGATGGATTGACGAGGGAAGCCTGTTCGGAGCATTTTAAATTGAACACTGAGGTAATGGTAGGCAACCGCAAACCTTAAATATTAAAAAGTAGTTAATATATCATACTCCACTACCTTTCCGTATTGGATTTAACTAAATAAATGTCTTGCTGTGGAAACTCGACAGGACCACCCAGGCCATGCGCGTGATGCACCTTTAATAGTCCATCCCTCACTCCCTGTCCCAGAAGGCAGGCGGTGTAAGATTAGAAGCCACAACTTTCACCCTGCTAATAGGGCAAGATCCCATTACTCCTGCAGCTAATGGGAATCCCTGATAGCGTTCGCTCTCTCCTCCGTCTCTGTCTATGTATTTTAGATCGTCGGGCTATCAAACGTGTCTGCTTATGCATTTATCTTTCCTGGACAAAAAAAAAAAAACGACGGACTAATGCGAAACTCATCAGATGATACAATGTAAGGTTTTGTCCAACAAACTTTTAGCCAGGTGCCTTTTTTAGCACGCAGTTTTGGCGTATGCGTACCTGCCGTACGTGCCTGGATACAGGTGCATACGCATGTGTGTGAGTCTGTGTGTGTCCATGTGTCTCACAAAGAGAGCAATGTGTTGCTGCCCGTAGGCATTTCATCTGGCCAGAGCTGAACAGAGCTGTTGGACTCATGTAGGTCATGGAGACTGCATCTCCCTCTCTCTCTCTCCCTTCTCTCCGTCCTCTGTCTCTTTCTGTCCCCCCTCTCTCTCCCTCTCTCTCTCTCTCTCTCTCTCTCAGGGAAAGTAGGACAGCTCGGATTTCTGAGCTGCTGCTGCTGCTGTGAAAGGGCAGAAAAAAAAGGAGGGAAGAAAGAGGAATAAGCAGAAGCAGAATAGAAAATGGGGGATTTAATAAGCTGCCCAAAAACGGTGGTCATTTGATTTATTAGAGTTGTAAAAGTTTTGAAAATGGTCATTTATGACACGGTGCACATTTCAGTAGCTTATTCTGTTAGTGGATTGCTCATCTGGCATGTATCACAGGTCAGGAAACAGTTCATCATCCGCTCAACTGTTCTTTTTTTAACTTCTGATCTTTGACATAAAACAACTATTATTGGACAAAAGCTGAGTCAGAAGACAAAAGACATAACTATTCTAATTTGCTGTTATGCGTTTGTAAGTGTCTCTTACTTGAATTGCCACAATACCTAACAGAAAACTTAATAAGGGTGGACAGGCCCTGGTCCACCCGAATGAACAGAGTAAAGAATGAGGCATGGAATTATGTTACAGATGGAGCCGTGGCCTTCAGTCTTTAAAGTTGTGTTATCAGAGAACACATTTGATTGCTGAGAGGCCCTTCAACAAAGAGCTGCTATTGGGATTTATGTCAGCAGAGAGAATGAGAGGGAGAGCGACAGACAGAAGACACTGTGATCTTGGCATCTCCAGAGACATCTCCCTGTTATTGGGGACAGTTTGTACAGAGCTGTGGCACATACTGTGATTCCTTTGAGTGGGAAATGATTGTTTGTCGTCGCCTGTGATGCTAGCTGCCCTCTTTTTAAACCCGTTGGACACAAGGACCTGTAGATGTTTCCCGTCCTTACTGTTATGTCTCTTTCTCCATCTTCCTTTTACTTTTGTACTAATGTATTAATGCGATCATTCAGTATCTTTATTGTAGTTTTAGGATCATTCAATCACAGAATTATCACATCCAGTCACTTGTCTGAACAGAACAGTGGTCCAACTTTGAAAGTTTTATCACATGTATACAATTTAAATATGAAATGCAATGTGTCCTCAGGCCACCATGCAACAACGCCACTGCTTGCCATACAACTAGTGGAACATTTCCAGTATATTGCCAAAATCATGCCAATGATGTCATCCTTTGTTAACCCAATCACAATTCCCCTGCCTCATCCCTCTGCCCTCCTGCTGTAATTGGACAATGGCTCCAAATCAGCAGTGGTCTGAAAGGACATTCGCTGCCTGGGGTTTGCTGGCAGTCAGCTCCGGCGCACAATTAAGCATCCGCCCCCACTTTTGGTCCTGTTGGTAAAATATTTGGCTCCATGCGGGGCGTTTCTCAGCAGGTAGTCCCGCAAAATAAGGGAGAGACTGTTCTTGCATCATCATGACCCTGTCTGCAGGGCCTTTAGGAAGTGTGTTGCCGTACACTGTGCGTGTGCAGATCTAACTGAATTTAAATAAGGGTATGTTTCACCTTTCAACCAACTGCGATGTTGTTGGATGAAACTTTTTGGAAAATTACTGGTCCTGTTCTGACCAAACTACAAAATGGATATGATCAGGTCACCAGGTCACCAAAAGTATTGGAGTTAGTATATATGAGTTTAAAAGAATGTGTAACATTACATTAGTAGCTTCTGTTACGTTATGTACGTGATTAACTTCACTACACTTCACCATCGACTTTTGGTTTAACACAAACTGCTGACTCCTGAGTGAAAGTACCTTCCTTGTTTGACCCGACCATCCATCCCTGACCTCCTCCCTGTATGGACTCTTTATACTACTTAACACTAACAAGAAACGTAAATATGGGGTGTACTAAGCTGCTTTCTTAGTTTAATGTCATCACCAGCAGAAACCTAGGAACTGAAAAACTAAAACAGAGCAATCTCAGATAGATTGGGATTTCACTTTCTCTTTGTGTCGGCTGGACTTTGACACAATTACCAGCTCTTTTTTCCTTATCTTTAGATGAGTCCGGAATATTCTCCTTTTCAAAAGAGGAATTACATCTGACCGAAAATAGACATTTTACATGATCTTTAACTTCAGATTCCTAAATGTGTGCTACCTGACCTGCACTGCTAATTACATTTGACCCGGGTCAGCTCCAAAATCAGCAAACCTTCCACTTTGTGAACCTGTGTGGGTGTTGAGACTCCATTATTCCCTGACAGAGCAGCCTCTGTGGGCTAACTAACTGCCCCTGTATACAGTGTACGGTCTGATGCATGGCTGCACAGTGGCGGAGATGGCAGCCTTCCACCGTACAGGACTCTGTATTGTTAGTGTGCGCTGGGAGTCTCTTCCTCCTACATTTCTCTCTATACATCTCTCCATCTCGCCATACCATCCTCCCCCTCTCCCTTCCTTCCTCCCTTTCTTTTTCTCCTCTCCCTCTGTCCCCCTGCCCACTAAATCCCTTTCTGCCTTCTTTTGCTCCGCTGAGCCCAGATAGGCCTCTATGTCTTGGGTCTTAATTTGACGCGGTAATTGGATGACAAGGGACAGTTCACCGTCCCTTCCTCATGAGTCAGCAGAGTTTTCTTGGCCAGCGCCTCCCACTACTGCTGACTACAGGCGCTGAGCGGGGGTATGGCCAATTGTCCGAGGCCCATTCAGGTTTTTGTGTCTCCATCTCATCTTTGCAGGGGCGGCCCGGACCACACACAGCAGCACAGTACAGTCAGAGGGGGCTTTATAGACGATATTTGTTCATGGGAATAGGAAGCCGGGGTGCGTCGTGTGAGCCAAATCAGCTTATCAATGGCTACAGTTATTTTTTGGCAACACGTATAGAGGCTTTGTAAGACGGTGACGGAGCAGATATAGCCACAAATTGACAGCGGAGGGGTTTGTCTCGGCAAGACCGATGACCTACTAAAACCAGCACCTTGTAATGTTGTATATACAAGACAAAAATATAACCTTTTACTTGTCTCGTTCCCACAATCCAGTTTGTCTCTCGGACTTATTCATTTTCATACAATAATCTCACAAATAATTCTTGAAAATTTCTATTAACCATTATCATTAAATTTAATCTTTAAATCAATCTAATCTCTATTTAAAATCACTGTTAAATGCAATAAGTGAATCTTTATTGCTCCAAATATTGATTATGCATACTGCTACCAAAAAAGTTGATTGGATGTTGAGGCTTTAGATGGTTAAGGTCAGTTTAAGGGCTTTGGTTTGAGGTTGGGGTGTGTCGTACTAGTACACGGCCTGAAGGCTCAGCTCAGGGCAAGAACGTCTCAGTGCGTCATAATCGGAAAAAAATCCCCTTCTGCTTCCATATTCCAGGAAGAGTTTACATGTGAGCTGACATCAGGGTTGAATTCGGCGTGACTACCTGTGATAAGCACTTGTTTCCTGGGACTCTTCTCCCCCCCGAACAGCTGTTATCCACATCCACTCCTGCTTCGGGACATTGGCCACATGTGACGGATCCTAATGTGTGTGCAGGCTTGTATGCCTGATGGCTAATAGTCTTTTCAGAATGTAATCTGCCACAGTAACTCCTATCTGATGTAATGGCTTGCAATGCGTACGTAATACCAATGGAACTATTTATAGACCAGCAGCCAATTCTCAGAGAGATGGATGCGTGTGAGCTGCTGGGCGTGCACACACACACACACACACACTTATGTGCATACTTCAGTTTGCACAAAGCACGTTCACATACGGCGCTATTGACTTTTCTTTTGTCTGTTTTGAGCCTAGTTTCTGTCTAGGTGTGTGTGTGTGTGTGTGTGTGTGTGTCTGTGTGTCCCTGTATGTCTGTGTGTTCATCATGGCATGTACTATACGTATGTCCTCAGAAATTGCATATGTGTGTGTGTATCTCAAGATGTGTATGTGTAAGTGAGCACATCTGGGTGCCTGTGTGTCTGGTTTGTGCGTGTGTGTGTGTGTGTGTGTATGTGTGTGTGTTGCCTGAGGCTCTCAGTCTCTCCCTGGGGGATTACATCACAGGGCAGTTATCAGACCTGAGTCATCAGAGAGGTTGAGCGGCTCTGCTCTTCCATTTAAATGAAGACAATTAAAGCATCAGAAGAGCTTTCTCTTCTTTCTTTCCTTCTCTCTCTCTCTCTCTCTCTCTCTCTTCCACACATGCCTACATCCCTTTTTGACCCACGTCTATTCTTTTCCTTTAAGAAGACGTAGAGAAGTAGAGTAGGTCAGTCGAAACGTGTCACTCTGCTGTCATCTCTGTCTGCTTTCTCACTCCTTCCACTCCTGAGGCGGTCTGGTAACATCGCCGCACTGCAAGATAAGATCTCCACAGCTCCGGCCCGAACTATTCCACATTTGTTGTTTGATTTGTTCGCCTCAAGGAGGTTTGCGTTGGGCAACTAATATGGAGCGTTGCGTTAGTTCCTGTCGAGCTTTGAAGTCACGCACACTCTCAGCTGATCAGTATCATCTGACTGCTGAAATCACCAGTCACAGTCAAAGAAGTCAGTGAGGTGGCGTCTATAATGAGACTAGGAGATACTTTTCTGATGATTCATTCAGCTCCCGCAGATGCTGGTCATTACATTTTTCCCACCAGCTGCCAACTGCTTGTCCTGATATCTCCCTCCACCACCACCACCACCACCACCCTTCCTCGTTCCTTAAATCCCCACTGAAACTGACATACTGCACTGTGTTTTCAAAGTACCGGCTGAGCCCTCGGTCACCATTGTGTCACCTACATATCACCCTGTTGAAATAAATGATCCTAAATGTATCTCTGGGCTGATGTGGGTTAGTGAACACGTAATCAACCTGCATTTGACCTCTGTGTGCAGAGATCTGATTATCCCTGTTCACATAAGACCAGGTTGAAAACTATAACTCCATACTGAACCATATAATTAAAAAGGACTTAGCTTAGTGCTGTGTATCAAATAGGATTGTGGTGTTGCAGCGATGTGTGGTGGACTGCAGATTGGACAGTGGGGATAATTCTTTCCGTATTTATTTTTATACTCGTATAAATATACTTATTTTTGATCAACTCCCAATTTCTAGCTCTGCTTGCACCTTGTCGATCTTTGTTGTCTGTTGAATGTCGATGCTAATCCCCAGATTCAACCCTTGCCTTCCCAGCAGCAGGCACGGCCACACTGAACCAGTTCAGTGGAGCGCGTGATCGCGCTAGAAGTGCTGCCACTCCATAAGAACCGGGGGTTTGTTTACTCCCACGCCACCTGTGCGCCGGCAAAATTGTTGTACGGACATACTCCTTACTGTAACCCTGTTCACACTGGACATAAACCCAACGGATTCTAACCCCGATGAATATCTGGGAAAGGAACAATCGGCATTCCTGGGTCAAATGACTCAGCAGTAGTCACAGGAAATTAATCAGGCAAAATGATACCTGCGCGGACATACTAATTGCCCTTGCTGATGTTTTTTTTTCCAGTGGTGAAGCTATGACATGCATTGAAATTCTGGGTTTGCCGCATCAATAGCCAATGCCGCAAATTCCAGAAAGGCAAGCTCTTCTACTGGCAATGGGAAAAGAGTCAGTGGCCTATTTGTAGCGGGTTACCTACGCTTAAAAACCTGCATATCCTTTATTATCCCCTCCCGTAGTTGGTACCTGCCTTATTAAATGGCAATAAATGTGGTTGATAAGATCGCTTGTTCATGAGTCGAGCAAACATCAAGGACTTGGAACTTGGCTTTGGACTTTAGTGACAAGTATATTCACTCATGATTGTGGCAGAACAAACACTTGGATTATAATAATCCTGTAGTAGAGGCTCATGATGAACCTTTCATACTCTATCAAAGCCAGCCAAGGTCACACACACAGTGCGTTGACCTATTTGTCCAAATGGCAAAACGTGAGGCTTTTCCTGGTTCCTTGCTCTCGTCTGGAACAGCTCTCACAGAAACCGTGCGGTCGGATCCAAACTGAAGCCTGAAGGTGGACCGGACTGATGAACCTGCTCGAATAATTACAGCTGTGTGGGTGAAAACCTGTACTGCAGCATGTGTGATGTGCGCAGCCTTCTTTGGGGCTTTCCCCTCTGGCTGACTAACCGTGACGTAGGCGAGGGTGTGTGTCTCGGTCTGTGTGAATGGCAGGGAGGGGGTGGGTGGGTGGCTGAGACAGCTGTGCAGGCTAGATATGTAGTTAACAGTAGGAGGCATTCATACTACACATTCTGCTGCAGTGTGTCACCAGACGCTCTCTCTCTCTCTCTCTCTCACTTCCCTCTGCTTCCCACTCTTTTTCCCTTCACGTCTGTCTGTCTGTCTCCTGTTTCTCCCTGTCCCACACACACACACACACACACACACACACCCACATACGTGCCTGTTTGCATGTGCAGTCATTCACACACACTTCATCTCCTCTCGTTCTCTCTCTCTCTCTCCTCCCCCTCCCCCAGCCGCAGACTACGCCCCCTCCCCTCCCAAAAGTTTTCCCGCTATAGTAAATTAAGTTGTATCGCTCTTGACATGCCGCCACTTTTACCACCATTTCCTCCTTCCTTCTGCCGAACTGTGCTTATTCCTGGATTACACCTCACCCACACATGCACAAACACACACATACGCACACACACTGTGCCTTCCACTGAAAAAGGTGGTGGTGGTGGGGGGGGGGGGTTTAAGAGGAAGTTGCTTCAAGGACAACGTAAGGCTGTTCTCGCCTCTCCCAGACGGGGTGTGTCAAGGCTTTTGTCTGTCTGATGCCGTATTAAATATCAGGAGTTAAAAGGAGGGGTGGGGGGGGGTTTGTGTGTGTGCGTGCATGTGTGCATGTGTGTGCAAAAGTCTCCAGGTTTTTTTTTTTTTTTTGTTCTTTAGAGAGAAAGAATGTTGGCACGAAGCTTGCCACCAGGGGAGGAGGAGAAGGTCTGAGTGCTCAAGTGCTGCTCCAGGTTTGTTTCATTTCATTTGCTCTGTAATGAGTCTTGTTACTGCTGTGAGCGGCAGAGAGATCTGACTGGGGAGTTCAAAGTTAAGCCACGGGGAGGGAAAAAAGGAGGAAAAGGAGGGAGCAAAGGAGGGAGGGAGGGGGGGAAAAAGAGAGGCAAAGAGGGAGAAAAAGAAGAAGAGAAAGGCACACAACGCCGAACAAGCCCTCACTTGAAAAACTTCAGAGCGTTTTCGGAGGCGAGAAAAGCGACAACGACAAACTTTTTCTCTCCTTCCTTCATCCTGTCTTCCTGCTCCTCCTCCTCCTCCTCCTCCTCCTCCTCCACACTGCCCCACACCCTTCTCAAATGAACCCTCCCGCTTCGAGCTCTGAAAAAGAAACTGAAGCAGGGAGAGCTCGCAAGAGGTCTGAAAAAGTTGGCTGTGTCTGTGCATGACTGTGCGTCTGTGTGTCTACTGGACTGTGCATGCCTCTAAGAGTGTGTGTGTGTGTGTGCGTGCGTGCGTGAGTGCGTGTGTGCCTCTGTATGTGTGTGTGTGTGTGTGTGTGTGTGAGCTTGGGTCTGTGTGGGAATGATTACATCAGCCTGCTGCAGCCTTATGATTGGTTGTTGAGCGTGTGGTTTGATTCAGTGTGCCTCGGAGCCCGTGGCTGAGGCTGTAACCCTTTGTGAGGGGGAGAGAGAGAGAGAGAGAGAGAGAGAAAGGGAGAGGGAGGGAGAGAAAGAAAGATAGTTGTCAGACTCAACCGGCACTGGGAGCACTGAGCTGTACCTGCTGCCATCCGATCACTGGCTGCCTCTGTGTCTCTGTCCTGTGAGCTGTACAGACACCGGCTCTAGGTCACACAGACAGGGTTTTTTTTTTTTTTTTTCTTCATAAGACAGAGCTGCCGGCCTAGATAGGACCGAAGGACCGGTCTCAAGGCTGTGTGACAGGTAGCAAAACTGTCAACTGTCGGCATTCGAATTTCCTATTTGTCTTTCTGGAGGAGACGGGGCGACAGACAGAGCAGCGAGGTTTCCTGTCTCAGTGACTGTGTGTGAGTGAGTGTGTGTGTGGGGAGCCGGGCTCACTCCAAAAAATGCCTTCGTGTTCCCCGGACTGCTGCCTATTGCGGGCCGTGGAGGTAAGACCGCTTCTCTCTTTCTGTGTCTCTTATCTTTCCCTGTGTGTCCCTGCCTCTCCTCGCCTCCTTCTCCTTTTTTACATTTTAAGACCGTTTTTTTCTCTTTGAAGCGCGGCTCTGCTCGACCAGAGGCGAGACACGGAATGTGTAAATACCTTAAAGGCTGGAGACTATTTGTCTTTTTTTTTTTTTTGGGAGATGCGAGCGGAGCAATAAAAACAGAGAGAGTCAAAAAACGTCAGCAGCTTTGAATGATCGAGGCTCCCTCGCTTTTTTTTTTTTTTGCTTTTTTTCTCTTCGTCTTGAGCAAATTTTGGATGGATAGAGCGCCTCGGGCCTGGCAAACTGTGATGCTATGAGCTGCGTTTCTGCTCAGGAAGAGAACAGAATTTCTTTGTCATGAAATACTATGTGGGAAGTGTGCATACATGACATGTGTAGGCTTCGTACAGTAGGCTGGATTCCTGTGTAGGCTAACAAGGCTGGATTCCTCTGCAGGTTAAGTATCCGCTCTAGTTCTCTCTGTGGGCCATTACGATGTGCATCCTCATGATGTGACTGCATGATATCTCTGTGAAAAGCCAACCTGTGGACAAGTGGTGGAAGTCAGTCTAGGACTATGGACCACGTTATATAGTGACGTACAAGAATATCTGGGTGACAACTTATAGTGGAGTTTAATCTATTTGGAGCTTGATGCGCTGTTGCTGTACAGATATATATACATCATATTGGACACATCAGTAATGGCTCAGTGTGTGTGCGTGAGTCAGTGTTATTAATGGAACCAAAATGATAACAGCTGTTATTCCTGGTTTGGCCAATTCAGCATAAATTATTCAACGTAAAAACACTCTCGTGCTGAAATGTAATATGTTCATGTCTTATCGCTGGCCCATATTCAACATATTAAGTTATGGAAAACTTGTGCTGGTGAAGCTGAAGCCTTGTCCAGCGGCCATGTCTTATCTCGGGATACTTGCATACATTTTCTTGATAAGCTATAATTGGAAACACCATGCTTGCTTCACCTTAAGCTACAGTGCAGTAGTGTTAAGTGTAGGCAGCCCTGCTTTGTGTGAACAAGAGCAGATGCTTGTTATACACTGGGGTATATTTGTTTCTATATTACACCAACAAGTTGCCATAAGAAAAGCCTGTCTGTGATTTCTAGCACCGCAATTGCTACATAGTCCCGAGTGTCTGTTCTTTTCTATTGTGCGCTCTAATTACAGGCCTTGGTATGCTATAGAGCATGGGGCACTATATATGATAAATACAACGCCAGTGTTTGAAGAAAATTGCTGGCTTCACCCACCTATTAGTTTTCAAAAATGGTTTGTGTTAAATGACTTTTTTATCACAACTTAGAATTCCCTCTGCGGTTACCATAAATACAATCACACTGAAATGGTGTTCAAAACGTATCCTTCACAGCTCGAGACGTCTTGCAATCGTTTAAAGAGTTTTTTTCTGTCCTCCTTATTGAAACCCTTTCTCCTCAGCTCAACTCAAGCTCTTTTTCTTCTTCTTACCAAACTGCTTTCAGATGATCTGTGTTTATTGTAACTCACATCTAATCCGTTGTCCCCTCGCAGATCGTGAAGATCTTCAGTGAAGACGGCCTGGGTAAAGTGGTGGAGATCCCGGCCGACATGACAGCCAGAGACCTGTGCCAGCTCCTGGTTTATAAAAGCCATTGTGTGGATGACAACAGTTGGGCACTTGTTGAACACCACCCGCTGCTAGGACTAGGTAAGGGCCTGAAACACTTTGCATACACACAAAAGCACACATGAACACACATGAACACACATGATCAGACACTCATACACACTCACTGACCCACAGTGGCTGGACCTTTGGCTGGGACATGCAAAGCAGTCACTGACACACACAGGTGCATTCACATATATGCATGCATGCATGCATGCCCGCATGCTCGGGCAGACACACAGTTCAGGCACATTTTCTCACGCAAGCATGTATTCAGGCATGAGTGCATGCACATACTACACAGCATATGCACCCACTGAGCCATGATGTCCAGAGATCTAATCGAGTTTAACACAGTGGCTGGCTGTGTAAAAGGTCTCTGTAGCAGTGCGGTACCATGCAGACGAGGCAGGGCGAGATTGATCTCTCGTGAACAACTGAGACGGACGTCCAGCACACACATTGAGCTGCTTGTCATTGAAGAATATTTGTGGTCAACGTATTGATCAGCCGACAGCAAATTGGTGGAAACAGACAGAGCAGTGCGCGTGAGATCAAAGCTGCTCCGACACAAACAGGACAATGGTTTTCTGAGTCAACGGTGAGGAGACTGTTGGAAGAAAAAAGAGGAGCACTCGACATGATGCCGTTACAAAATCTGATGCTTACTTCAGGTGTGTTGAGATAAATTCAATAACTGTCCTGCTGACGCTGAACTGTTTCATGGAGGTGATGCAGAGTCCAGCTTTAGTTTGTGTTGTGCGCTTGGAGGAGATTAAAAAGTGAGGCATGTCTGAGATCAGGGTTATTTTAAGTGATTACATGCAGATTTACTGTAAGTGGAGACAGTCTCTCCCAGGGGCCCTTACTGAAGCTCACATATACTCTAGAACCTCTTGAGGAACCAGAAGAGACTCTTTTTGGTCCCACCTTTAAATTGTACGGCGACGACCTCAATCTTAAGACTCTCATGTGTTGGCAGTTGAGAGCAAAGTTTATGGTTCATGCACACAGGATGGTGAAAGCAACAGAGTATTGTGTATGGTATTTGACACCCTTCCCTGATATTTTTAACTCGGGCAGGCTCATTTAAGGTCACTAGACTGTTTGGAATCAGGTCTTTCAGAAACTTTAGAACCTGGACAAAGATCCAGGACAGTCCCATCCCAAATTATTCTCGCTCCTGAGCTACTTTCCAATAATAATCATCACGCAGAAGATTATATTATGATGTTGTACTCCGTAAATTGCCGCAGAAGGGGGATTACATGAGGTGGAAGCGAGTCGATGAGACGCTGAAGCAAGAGGAGGTGATAATTGAAGGTTATGGATTAGGAGGCGTAGCGATGTAACTGATGAGCGCTGTAACAAAACCTTTGCCTGCCCGCGCTCCTCTCAGTGTCAGAGAGGGTGTAATGTTATCGATCCGGGACTATAAATGACACGGCAGAGAGGTGATGGAGCTGATTGATGAGGAGTTTAAAAGGCTATCTTTCATGTTAAAGGAAAATGGAAACCCTCACTGCATCAGACTTGAGACCTCGTGACTAATGTGGCGTGAAAAGGTCAAAATGTTGACGAGGAATGAGGAACAGTGTTCTGTGTGAGGCATCACATTTGATCCAAGCGCTGCATTTTAGTTCATCAGCAGTTAGAGAGGCATGTTTCACGGGGGAGTCCTCATAGATGTGGGGGTAAGGATCGCTTTGGGCGTTTTGAAAAAGTGGAGGGAAAAGCTGCAAGACCAGAACAACGCTCACCGTTCTGGTATACTTGAGCACCAAATGTGACACTAAAACAACACAAGGAAAGGTGTTTAGAAAAGTAGAAAGCAATCGTCGAAAAAGATGCTCAAATCGGTCGATCAAGGAATTTGAACTCGGCGCCGCTTTAAGAAGGACGCAAGCTTTGCATTACTGTCGGGGTGTTTTATGTTAGACTTGGCAGCGTAACAGTACGTTTGGAAAGCCGTGGCCGGTTGAACGTTAGAAACCCCAACCTCCCCTTGAGGAGAGGGCGATTATAAAGCACTTATGGAAGACAAGTTGAGCCTGTGCTCTGCGCTCATGTCTGTACAGTTTAACAGATGTGGGAGAGAAGGGGGTGTAGTTTTATATAGAGCAGTGTGCCTGCTGGAGAGACGCGCTGAAGCGGGAGACGTGGTGAAAAACATGTGTGAAAACACCGTTTCAGCTGACAACTTGTGTGCGCTTTTGCCAAACTCGAGGCTTTACATGCACACGCGGGCCGTTCGGCTGTCATGTGAGGAGACATCGCATTATTCAAAGTAAAGGTCCCCGAAGTTCAAACCTAATATTTCACCGTCCATCACGATCTGCTCACATTTCTCATCAGCGCTGCCAACAGGATGCTGCCAAATACATTTGGGTTGGCTTGTTGTAAATGACATCACTTTTGGCTCGGAGCAGCAGTTTTCTATTATAGCCCTTCTTCTAGTCTATGCTGGTGCACCTGTAGTGCAACTGTCTTCTTTTAAGGCCTGGAATAACTACTTATCCTATTTTATGTTTAGGACTTTCAGTAAGATGAGATGTAATGAAGCAGCAGCGTGCCGATGCTTCAAATTGAAGGGTTATGCGTTCGCGGCTTTCTGCAGAGCGTGTGTGTTTGTAGATGTGTGCCGATGCGGATAAGTGTCTTTGACGAAATTAGATAAAAAAAACATCCGAAGAATATGTGTCACAGTTGCTGCCGAAATGCGAGAAATATGTTGGTTTGAATTCAATTTAGTGATGTTTGTTATCATTTTGTGTATTGTGTGCATTGGCATATTCGTTACAGTAATTTAGATATTTCTACCAGTCATTTGGCTTGTTTGGACCGGTGTCTGTCTTACTGCCTAGGGCAATAACTAACGACTATTTTCATTGTCCGTGAATCTGTCGGTTATATCTCTCGATTAATCGGTTATCTATCTATAAAATTCTATAAAATCTATGAAATTTATAAAATCTGTGCAAAATGTTCATTACTCTTCCAAAATCATGTTTTGCCCACAACCCAGTGACAGCCCGCTTACTATATTTAAAGGGGCAATGTGTAGTTTTGGAGAAGCAAACTCAAACTCAGGATTTTTATCTTTACAATATTGATGAGGTGATAATAGAAAACTCAAATAATAATTTTTTTCCATAACTGAATAAACAAGCCGTTTCTCAGAGGAAAATAAGGTCCAGAACACTGTTTGAAGCTAGAAAGTGGCAGGGTCCGCCACATGTAAACAAAGTAACACAGTATGAAACCGTGTCGTCCTTTAAGGTCAGTTTGTTTATTCAGTTTATTCAGTCATAAAAAAATCTGCCAGTGAAGATTATTCATTTGACTCAGAGTTTGAATAGTCAGAATCCATGTTTGGCTGTATCTGCTCATATTTTGGATCTTGTCAAAATGAATATTGCCTTCATCTACAAATACAGCTCAGTATCAGTCAATCAGTAGCACACTGAAGAATATTTGGAACATTTTCAGCATATGTCAAGTGCTTTTTACAGTCTGACATGAGGCGGTGTGTGGAGGCCCTTCTTGTGTCTGCACAGAGTGTACGTCTGCACTGCACATGTATGTGCCGTGATACTTCATGTGTGCACATGTGGTTGGCTGCTAGACGGGAATAGGAGTTTCCAAGAGACCCGAACAATAGCGTGTTTGAACAGAGGGGCCTATTCCCGTCCGCCGCTGCCCACTCCCGCTACGCTGCTGAATGGGATGAAGCGGCTCTTTGAGATAAGTAACACTGACCTCTACTTGTCACCCCTAAAAAGGTTAACAGCTCGGGGACAGTGAGGTAGTGTTGCCACGGGTGAGTCACTGTCACGAACATGAGTGACTCATCAGACAGGCGACGAGCGGAAACAGAAAGCAAAAGAAGAGTCGTGACAGTTTTAGAGCGGTTGTGACAGAGGGGATGAAGAGGGGAAACGAAGGGATACGTGCGATGAGTTAATGATGTGAGATAGAGCTGTACAGTGAGAGGCTCTGAAGTTCTCCATTTCACATTTCAAAAGCAACATGTCACATCAAATACCGGTATTGCAAAAGTTAAGTTGCAAAAGTGTAATTAAATCTACCCGGGAAGGGAGGAATGTCTTCTGTTAAAGACATGACAGCGGGAACTTGTAATGATGTTGGAATTGTCTGAGTCACGACCAGTTTGAGCATCACAGGATGTAAATCACCGGCACCTCTGACCACATTCGCACTCGTAGCTGAATCACGGTCTCTTACACTTCCATTGAGAGAGAAAAAAAGGCCTTGGCCTGATATCAGTCGCAACATGTTCGATGAGTACAAACGGTTGAAGCCGGTCTGCATTTCTCAACGTCCTTCAGACCGCTGAACAGGTCAAATGAAACCCAGAGTCATTTTCCAACACGAGTCCCATTCACCACTTTATATTGAGTTCAATATTGCCATAAAGTTGAAGAAGGCAGTCTCAAGGTGCGAATGATTGAGTGTGAGACGGAGCAAAATGTTACCGGCAAAAAACGGTCAGTGCTTGCAGGACCTATGCTGGATAAGAAAGGGTTAAACATTTTGGATGGCTGAGCTACACTTGGAACACACATCTGACGTGATGGTCAGATTTGAAACGACACAGAACATCGCGCTCTGGAAAAACGCTGCTTGACTTTATTGGGAACAGGTGCCGTCATCTCACACCAGACATGTTTTTTTGTTGTTTTAAGAAAATCAGATTATTAATGCTTAAAAATAAACTAAATCACTTGTTGGGAAGAAGCGAGTGTGCTCTCGATGTTCTCTTTCTGACAAGGAACACTGACGCAGCACGTCTGCAGGTCATTAAAAAGTCTTAAAATGTCTTACATTTTTATTTTCTCTATCCATCTCTTCATTTCTTTTTCAAAATAAGTCAAACTCTTAGGTGTGAAATTCCACATGTATAATCTTACAAATCTTCAAACCTACCATTTACCTAAAAGTGTTTTTTTTACCTTTTACTTGCAGCGTTGCTTAACCCAAATCACTCTAATAACCATATTCCTACATGAACCCTACCTCTGCATGGGACCACATAAATACTGCTTACATGTACTCTGACATACCTGCAAAGCTTTCATTAAAAAAAAGATGATTTGTCTAGAAATCTGTCTTAAAGGTGCAATATGTGAGAATTGCCACCTATTGAACTCATACTCAAAACAAATAAAGTTAGTGCTAATTGCCACATACTGTAGCTGTGGCTAGCTAGTTAGCTCAGTCAGCGGTGCAGCTAGCTGTCTGGACAGGGAGCTTGGAGCACTAAGGGAGTGTTGGTGTTTCCATCACTTGCACGGAGAGCTTTGGACCTGGACGGGGAAGGGCTAGCTGGTTAGCATGCTAACTTCAGTAGATATTTCTGCAGCACAAAATGTAGATGTCAGAAAGTCGAAACTTGGATTTATTTATTTTCTTCTTCACATTCCATTGACTGTTGCATCTTTAAATTTGGTTAAAATATCCTAAGAGAAAAGTTGTGATGCTTATATGAACATCATATTTACTCCTTGGATGTACAAATGTTGTAATTGAACTTATATGTAGTTGTAGTAAACGTATAAACTATCCTGACTATTAATCACTAACCTCCTTCACTGTTGTCCTTCCTGTCTCTGCAGAGCGCTGTCTAGAGGACCACGAGCTGGTGGTCCACGTCCAGGCCTCTATGAACAGCGACAGTAGATTCCTCTTCAGGAAGAACTATGCCAAATATGAATTCTTCAGAAACCCTCTGGTAATCGCTTTTCCTTAGACATTTTCTCGACATGCCACGTCACTCACTCTGACGTCCTCTTGTTGAAATATGTGACACCTATTGCTTGTAAAGTAAATACACCTGTGGCAGCAGGGCCTCGCATTTACGTGATGTTTAACATTCACACACATTTTTTTTTTAGAACATTTGAAATGAACACGATGTGGCAGTGTTTGGACTGCTGAATGAAAAGAGACGTGAAAGCTAAAGAGTTGTCTGGTGATTTGCTCCAAAGAGCGGCCACTTGCCAAATGCAATGTTCTTCGGCGGAGTGTCTCTCTTTGTTATGACAGCTGACTGTACTAATGAGATTTGCATGACGTTTCTTTTTTCTGTCACAAATTCCTTTCCCATAACTATTGTCACAGTGGCTGATATTCTCTGTGCCTGCCTCTCTCCACCTCCTCTCCTTCCAACCAGACATTTTTCCCGGAGCAGATGGTTGCGTGGTGCCAGGAAACCAGTCGGACGATTCCACCATCTCAGCTCCTTCAGGTACGGACGGCGCGCACGCACACGTTTCTCTCCGTCTGCCTTTCATTCTCTCCTCTCTTCCTGACACGCACACGGCTTAGTTTACCTCGGAGTCAGCACCCACGACATACTGTACAATCAAGCTGACATACCTCACCTCTGACCCTGAGACAGTGTGTCTCGTCAGAGCCTGCAGTAATAACTACTGTTGATCCCCCGTTGACACATGACTGTCTCGGCACACGCACCACAGGCCCGACGCTTGTGATGGATGGTATTAGGCAGTCGGGAATAGAACATACAGTTCCTCACCTGCCTCTCGTATGTTTGCACAGCACGACTTCACACGTGTTTCAAGCTTCTTATCCGCCTCGCGGGCCCACACACTGATTTCACGAGAGATAGGAAGGGAAGAAAAAGTCTGGGAGAAAACCAGACAAAAAAAAAAAAGAGGATTCTTTGGGTTTTGAAGAGCTTTGGTCCTAATGGATGGAGGGTTTACATGCAGTCTGACTCTCCTTTATCAAGTAATGGAGCTGTCAGAGACAGAGCCACCGGTGGAATCCATCCCTTCTACCTCGCCACTCACAGAAAGCTTTTAACTCCCCTGCTGATCACATAGATGTTATGCTCCGTTGTGCTCCACATAGAGGAGTCAGTAAATGAGTGGGGATGTGTTGAGCTTGAGTTGTGTCAGGAATCTCCATTGTTTGACTGATTCTAAGAACAAGATCTTTGCAGTCAGAATCCTTTCTGGCCTGAGCTCCACCAGGTGTTCGCAGTATTTTCCATTACGTATGCGACATCATGTCGACGCACAACGGCAAGGTGAAGTGCCTGAAACGGAACGCTTTTTGAATGAATATTGCGTGTGAACGCGTGCTCCGCAAGCGTCAGAAAACACTCAATGCGTGAGGCCCTTTTGTAGGATGTTTCCAAAACACTGGGAAACATGTGCTTTAAATATTGAAGAGTCCTCTGGAACAGTTTACCTTCCGGCCGCAAGCCACAAATTCCAAATCAGCTCTAATAACTTAACCTGCCACTTCATGGCGCGATATTTTTGTGAAACATGGAAACCACAAACTCCAAATACCAAAGACACCCACAAGATCATTTCGGCTTGAAGGGGTTCCCAAAAGGAATGTTATTTATTGTTTGCGCTGTGGCAGGCTGATGGCATAACATGACACTTTATTTTTTACTTTTGAATTTTTATTTTACTTCCTTTTTGTGTTATAAATGGAAAAAAGCAACACAATGGCAGCCCTAAACATCAGTGTTTGATGATCTGAAGATGAGACTGAACAATCAACTATCTGTCTCCAGGAAGTTACATGTTGTTACTTTAAAGGGACATTTCACCCCAAAATCAAACCTACATATTTTACATTATCTTTTGTGCTATTAAGCCATCTAGATTTTTTAGTGTGAGTTGCCGAGGTTTGGGCATATCAGCAGTAGAGATGTCTCTTTTGCTGCTCTGAGCGCCACAAGCCGAGTGCCGTCAAGGTCCATTATATTCAAGAGACGGCAGACATTTCTACAGCAACTCAGCAACTCACACTGATGGATAGACATGGATAAAGAGCACAACAGGTAAAAAGGGAACACATGTGCTAATTATTTGTTCCTTTAAAACACAAATACATTCTGTATATTCTCTACATGTTTTTTCGGTGAGTGTATTTTTATACACAGGACAGTGTCAGGACGGTGTCAGCCCTCCCCGGTGCTTCACACCCTCTGATTTTACAGACAATAGTCTAATGTCGGGCGTTTATCACTGTGGCTGCCGTGGTGTGTAAGAACTCAAGCTGCCGCCCATCGCAACCATCGCGCCAGACCACCAGTGTTGATGTCAGTCATTGATGCAAGAAGCCCAGATGACACTGTGTTCTTTGACGAAAAGCCTCCCGTCTGTGCTGCCTCTACAGATGGTGTCCGCCTCAGCTTTCAGTGTTCAGCTGCGCCTTCAAAAAGCGAAAAAAATCCCTCCTGAGGCTCTCTCACGGAGGACATTGTGAAGTGAATGAATCCGAGCGGTTGTGTGCTGATCCCTCGCTCCTCCCTCTTTCAGAACTTCCTAACGACCAGTAGCTGTCCGGAGATCCAGGGGCATCTGTATGTGAAGGAGGTGGGCAGGAAGTCGTGGAAGAAAGTTTACATGTTCCTGCGGCGCTCAGGACTCTACTGCTCCACGAAAGGAACTTCAAAGGTTGGAGCGACTCACGCTTCTCATCCATCAGACAGAATATATTTCATTGTGATCCTTCAAACGTGTCGCTCTTTCTTTTTTTAGCTACTTTGTAATTACAGTCATCATTAATCATTAAAGAATTCATATGCATGCCCCATTAACATTTTACGGTGATGACACAGTAAATATTCCAGATTAAACACCTTCAAAGAGTCAGCCCTTTTATTGATGGTGGTCTCCCTCGCTCTCTCTCTGTCTGTCTGTCAGCACACCTCCGGGCTGTGTCTCTCTCTGATGTTCTGACTTATTAATTATTCCTGTCTCCAGGAGCCCAGACATCTACAGTTACTAGCAGACCTTGAAGACAGCAACATCTTCACTGTCATCACAGGCAAAAAGCAGCACGGCGCGCCCACAGACTACGAGTTCTGTATCAAGGTGAGTCTCAGATGACAGAAGCCAGATGAAGATCTAATGAAATATTATGAGCTGAGCAATGATTGACGTGCTGCGCGCCTCCCTGCCTCATGAGAAGGGCGTCGGCATGCAGATGTGTATATATATGAGCGCTGAGGTTTTGGTTTATTGATGCATTTCTAAAATATGATTTTGTGTTGATTTATTACTAAATTCTGTATTTTGAAAATGTTGTATTTGAACAAACGGTCAAGGCTTTTTCTCTTATCGTCCTTACCAGCTCAGTTTAATCCTTCAGCGGTAGTGACGATAATGATATTGATCACCCCTGTACTGATTCTGTACAATGTTCATCTGCAGCCCAATAAAGGTCGAGGGGAGATGAAGGAGTTGAGGATTCTGTGTGCCGAGGACGAACAAGGCAGGACTTGTTGGATGACTGCCTTCCGGCTCTTTAAGGTAAAACCACGACAGTCATTCTGCCACCATTGCACAGCAACCAAAGTTTGATCATTGTTTCTGGACGAGGATCAAATTTCGGGTTGGGGTTGGAAATGGGTTGGGGGAGCTGTACTCCCTTAACCTGACCCCGTCTGATAAGACTACCTGTTTCGGCAAAGAAACTGTAACCACAAGAGAAAGATCCTCATTGGCTGATTTTTTTTGACACAATTTCAAACTGTTTTACTTTGTTTATATTTGGCGGACCCTGCAACATGGGACCTTATTTCCCTCTGAGATCAGCCTGTTTATTCACTAATGGAGAAAAATAGCTTTTAGTTAGTATCGTTTTTTATTATTACCTCATTAATATTGTACACATACTTTGACAGTGTTGGTTGACCAGTGTGTCCCCCTTTTCTTTGCAGTATGGGATTGTATTGTACCAGAATTACAAGGTTCCCCAACAAAGAAAAACCTTACTTTCACACTTCTCAGCACCTGTGGTAAGTTTATCTTTATCCTCTTTATTTGAAATTCAGTTAAAAACCTGTTCCACTGAATCGACTATTTCAACAGCACTGCTTTGAATAACCCTCAGATCCTTTTGGCACGAGCAAAACATGGATTGTGCTGAAGGGCTATTGTAATTCATGCACTAGGAACAGCTAATAGACTGGTTTAGGAGAGACTAACACGCACCACCTAACACTTTTCACTGCACTGCCTCCGTCCTCTGCTGCTGCCTGTGTGCTGACGCTTTTAACCGTCACGTGTCTCTGTCTCCCCCTAGCGGAGTGTATCGGAGAACTCCCTCGTGGCGATGGATTTCTCAGGGAGGATAGGCAGGGTGATTGACAACCCTGTGGAAGCTCAGAGCGCTGCCATGGAGGAGGGACATGCGTGGCGGGTGAGACACGAGCTCACCACAGATGGCACTATTTACCTTTTTTATTTTCTTCTAGTTGTAAGCGTCGATTCTTTAGTTATTTTGAGCTGACAAAAGTCTGTTTGTAAAGCTGACATGGCTGTAGGGCAGCTGCCAATATACGTCAGATTCTTTAACTAAGTACACAGTGATGACGTCAGTGTGACCAGGTGTCAGCTTCGCTCTAATTTAAAGTCAACGGTTAACAAATGTGCGTCTGAACTGTCACATATACCAGATCATAAACTAATCCCCGTTGTTTTGTCTGTGTGTGGCATCTTTCTCAGAAGAGGAGTCAACGAATGAACATATTAGGCTCCCACAGTCCACTACACCACTCCTCACTAAGCTCAGGTAAAGGTGATGCAAAGACATTTAAGTCATTAACTTCTTTTAGTTTGAATGATATGATTTTATTATTTTTTTTAAATATATGTCTAAATGTGTTTTTTTTTCTCTTCCTGCAGTCATCCACATAGCTCAGTTGTGGTTTCATGGCAGGATAACCAGAGAAGAATCCCATCGCATCATCCACCAGCAGGGACAAGTCGATGGGTAAGAGAGCTGGAGCTCTTTTTTACACATGCAGTTTTCCTCTACTCACTGGATTTGAACAAAACACAACTAAAAAGCTGATGTTTTTCATTCCGCATCTGCAAAATTGATTCAGCTGAATATCTTTCTCACTGCGTCCTCCTCTCTCTTGCTGCACAGGTTGTTTCTGCTGAGAGTCAGTCAGAGTAACCCCAAGGCGTTTGTGCTCACATTGTGCCATCACCAGAAAATCAAACATTTCCAGATACTACCGGTACGCATTCGTTGGTGTTTCTTTTTTTTTTTGTTACTTTTGCATTCTTTTATTAAATAGCAGCCATTACATGTTGAAAGTACATGTGGGAAGACCAACTAGCAAGACAGTGGCAAGCACTGAAATTAGAGGTTGTTGTAATTAATGCTGTTATTTTTTTTTTACATTTCTTTATGTCTAATATCTTTCCATGGGTTCCTACAGCTTCTTAAAATCCTTGAGTTTGTGTATTTTAGGGGGAAAAAAATCAAGGCCTCAAAAAGTTTTTGAAAATAGACATGGGTCATTGAAAGTGCTTGAATATATGTGTATATTTGATCCTTCTTTATACATATTTTTCACAAAAGATAGTTTAGTGTTTTGAAAATATCAAGGCATTGTATTGGAGTTATAAAATTCAATAGACCATTAGTCTGCCATGACTGTGCCACAGTGAAACAATATCTTCAAACATTCAGTAATTTAGTAGTTAACTTTGATCCATGTTTCAAGCTGTGCCATGCTGGGTCCTTAAATTTAAGGGGAAATGGGCCAGGAAAGTTCTTGAAAAGTCCTTAAGAAGGTGTGGGAACTCTGTTTTTTGGGAGACAAATAAAAGAACTTTGACATCGATTGTTTGCTGATCAAAATGATCTATGGCAAAAGGCTGCTGAGCTACCTCAGATCAGATCATTGCATTAAGCCATTAAGGCAAAGCATTAAAAGGATAATGTGTCTTTGGTCTTACTTGAATTAAAAAATAAAATTAAAAAAAAAACAGTAAAATGGTTTGCAAAATGATTAGCAGTAACAGAAATATTTGTTGCTGACAAGCCCAAACATTGTAAAATCATTGTCATAGTCTAATTTTCTCTTTTCTTTTCTCTCGCCACTCGTGTCCTGCTCTATTTGCCCTGGAACCTTGGACAGTGTGAAGAGGACGGCCAAGTCTTCTTCAGCCTTGATGACGGCTCCACCAAATTCACCGACCTGATTCAGCTGGTTGAGTTCTACCAGCTCAACAGAGGAGTGCTGCCTTGTAAACTCAAACACCCGTGCACCGTTGTGGCCTTATGACATCTTCGGATCATCTGACCCCATGACTCCTATCACTTGACCTTGACTCTGCCTATAAACACAAAACAACAAGAACCTTTCGGTCGCTCGGTTCTTTTTTGTTTTTACCTTTATAAGAAGCTGGTGAATTGACTGATGTTTCTTCGTTGTCGTTTATATTGTCGTGAGTGACTGACTGCTGACTCGTCGGATTCCTTTCGGTTTGCATGGATGTTTCGAGGAGTCGGATGCACAACTTGCCCGCGAGGTTCCGCAGTCGAGAAAAGAGAAGATGGAGGAAACGAACACTGCCGTTTGTATCAATGCTGTTGCAGAATCTTCCACAATCTTGCTACCCATAGTCATCAATAAGCTTGGACACAGAGACCTGAAGGTTGTATCACACAGCTCAAGTGTAGACTGGATCTCCCTTCAGCTGGACAATCAGCAGGACAGTTCAGTTCTCGCGGACCACTCCGAGAACAAACTCCATCACACGTCCTCAAAGAATATTCTGTAGATGGAGAGTTGATTGTCTCTTAGTTTTGCACTCATCGAACTGGGAATGGCCTTTGACGGTGCATGACTTCTCCGCTGTCGCATTGCTAATCTGTGAGATGGTGCCACCGCCCTCTAGTGTCGTGGGCATGTAAGGACATGTCAAAACTCAACATGGATGAGACTGGGAGGCGCCTGAAAGAGTGTTGCTTGTGAATCCTTTGGGAGTTTGGAAAACGGCAGTACAAACCTGGAGAAAAATGGCTGAGGGCGAATTTGGAACATGTAAAACAAAGTATTTTTTTTAATGTTAGACAGTACAAAATCTGCATTGTCCACCTTCACAAAAATTAATTTTGCTCGTATCTGACCGCACAGGGTTTCTCTTGTTAATGACGCATTCATGTGTTGTCATCAATGTTGTCTTCAGTCCACCTTTTGCATCCTGGATAGTTGCAACTATTCACATAAGCTACAGTACGGTAATTCTGTGCTTGTTATTCTATCGAAGTACTCACCAAGTATTTCTCATGCAACTGCCACAAGAATGAATGGGGATAAATCAAACCACGGTGTCATTCAGGGTGAAACACTCAGTAATAAAGCTAGAAGATGTAACCAGGTTGACAGTTTTGGCTCTAGTGAAGTTGGAAAGTGAAACTATTTAGGGGGAAATAAGCAAGTGCAGCCACAGCGTATGCAGGCTATGGCAAGATGATACCTGTTGCAAAAAACAAAACAAAATGGAACAATGGAGAGTTAGTCTAATGATCTTCGTACCGCAACACAGGGAGGGATAACCACTAGCATTTCCTTAAGGTGTTTTTGAAGCGACGGCAAAATCAAAGAAAACAAAAAAGTGATTCATCAAAACGAGATAAGTCCAGAGATACAGCGGATCCTGTGGGAAATAAACAGTTTGCTCCACAAATTACCTCCTACCTGTTGGAAGCCAGTCAGACGCTGTCGAACACGGTTTTTAATGTGCTCTGCCTCCACACGGATAGTAGACTCTGTGCATTACATTCCAAATAATGCGGCCTTTTTTTTTTTTTGCCTGGAAGTACTTGTGAAGCGATAGTGTCACACATACACCTACTGCCTACTGCGCGCCACCTCTGTAAGAATTTGGTTAGAAGTTATCTGCTGTTGCTACAGTGTAAGTACAGAAGAATATTGTAAGAACAAATGATAGCTGAATGTCCTTTACTTTCTTTAGCCTGCCGTTGGATAAAGTGAAAAACACACTAAGAGGTGTCGCAGCGATGTAAAACTGGAGATGCGGAGAATTCAGAGCCCATTTTGAGTATTTTCCCCTTTCGTCCCCCTCGTTTTGATGGATTGAGCCACGTATGGTACAGGACGTCATTTTGATTGACGATAACGAGAGCGTCAGACTGAAGCAGAGGACATACAGCTCTAACTACACCTGCCCTTTGTCCCAGGCTGTGCAATTGCAGCAAAAGTCAGCCGTTTTCCTAATACTGGCCATGGTCAGTCAAATAAAGTCCTCCTTTTAATTGTTTTTCCCCTTTGTGTTTCGGCCAATGGTCTAAGATGTAGCTCCTGTGATTAACATTAGTGAAAGGAAGTTTTCAGCCCGGTGTCTCCAGATGACCCTGATCAGATTTAATTTTTAACTAGATGGGGATCCTTTTTTTTTTCCTTTTAGCCCCTATTGATCATCATGTCTGGCAGAATGAAAGTTAATGGATAACACATGAACAACAAAACACAGCCCCCCCCTGAATTTAATGCAATAATGTTTGAAAGTATTTCTGATGACATTTATACTATTCGGTTCATGACCATCCTCTTTGGAATGTCTCGTCACAAACAGCTGTTTTCATCATTTTTCTGTGATTTCGTGACTTCGCCAGATATCCATTTGTACTCACATGTAATGCAACGTGAACAGCCATGATTTATTTACCTGCAGGTTGTCTTAAAGTGTGTTGAACATCAGAGATGCAGAATAGCCTCACCACATCGACTCTCTGTGCATGGTCACCATTATTTATCTAAGATGCAATGACTCAATCATTTTTTTTTTTAAAGTATTGTTGCAGCAAAAATGTATTTATTTATCTGGATGTGACTGATTACTTGAAAAATTTTAGATTTCTTTTTTTCTCTGCGCTGTTCTGTACTGTTTTCTTTTGTCATTACCATGAAATGATTGACCAGTTTGATTTATGGTTCTAATTATTATTATTATTATTATTATTATTATTATTATTATTATTATTATTATTATTGTAATGACATAGCGTCTATTGATGTATTTTGTTTTCTCTTTTTTTTAGTTTCATCTTGTCATCATCAACACTTGTTGTGAAGTGATGTTCAAAGCACACTGGCATCCATTAGTGTTAACGTTGTCATTCCAATAGATGACAGGTGGAATGTTGTGAAATTGAAAACAAAAAATACCTGAGTTTCCCAAAGCATTGGTCACTAAGTTCATTTTTAATCCTTTTAAATACAGTTCTCATCCCTCCCAGATCTATAAAAAATACCTTCTTTTACCAATTTCAACTTTTTGTTCTCTTCATCGCTGTTTTGTGGTGAAAGAAACTAGAAAAAAAAATAGATATTAATTCAAGTAATAAAGCCACAAATGTTTTGGGAAAGTGGGTCGAGTAAGCCTCAACATTCTCATAACCACTGTTTAAACGCCTTGCCTTGGTAGAGTTGTAGAATTGTAGATGTAGGAAAAAAAAAAAAGCCCCCACGTGTAATTCAAACCACACCAGAGCATCATTGTTAGATCGGTCGCAGCATTGACCTCCTTTCAGCAGAAAGTAGCCGGGTTTTAAACATGTGCATGACCGGGGATTATAATGTGTAGGGATTCTTGTCACTGATATTTGACAGGTGGATATTCGGAAGAATCTGGATTATAACAACACAGAAATGCGTTTGTAGTTGCTGAAAATCATCTCAAGCTATTGAGACGTCCATGAAATGTTGATTCTAGCTCTTACTAAGTCCCCTTCTCAGCAGACGTCAACATGTGAGGGACTGATGGCCTTTGAGGTGGAGTTACTATCGATGACAAACTGCTATATTCACAGGGTCTCGCTCTAAATGCAAAGGCAGAAAGTAAATTTAACTAGTGAAAAAGAAATCAGGGGAGCTGGATAGCCACGTTTTCACTCTTAACAGAAATGAATGTAACTGGGTTGCTCAGGGTCGACGTGGAGCATGTTCAAAACTACTGGTCCATCAGACGTCTCGGACTTCAATGTACAGGATGATGATGGATTCATAAATATTTTTAGTTCCATTGAGGTGGGGGTCGTTACAGCAGTGGTTTCTCCATTGTATGAACCGCCAACCAACTTGAAAAGTATACTTGCAGAAGATTTGAGTAGATCCAGTACTATTTAAAGAGTACAGCCAACAGTGTTGTTAATGCTATTGTTCAAGCTGTTTATGAAAAAGCCTAAAATCCTTGCCTGGCTACCTGAGCTGATATAAAAACTGGTCACCAATTCATAAAAACGTCCCGAACTTTCACACCATCAGCTCTACTAAATTAGAGACAAATCTGTATAATTGAATCATATTACTTTGTGTCTCACAGAGTTAATCAAACAGACACTCAAACGTGTCACAGTGTCAGTTTTGGTAGCCAGGTAACGTGCAACAACAGATGGTGCCTCTCGTGACTCCTCTTCCTCTGCAAAAAACAAAACAAAACAGGCCTGACGTGGACCAAATCTCAGACAAAGCTATCGTTTGGAGGGGGACCGTTCACACTCAACAACCTTTTCAATTTGAATACGTACTCGATGACGGCACTCCTAATTATTCTGGCGAGAGGTGATGGAGAACAAATGCTCTCGTTCTCCGTTTAAGTTTCACTTTACTTTCGGGAAGTGAATCTGCCCTGATCCTGCAACGATGGATTATTTGATTATCATCTTGACTCTTGTGCATCCTCATAACACTGTCACAATGCAAGATACCGTGGCTGTACAAATGAGTAAAGTAAAAAAATATATATATCTATATATAAAAATATAAACTATTATGTATTTCAGGGAATGCAAAAAAGAAAACAGTAACTTATCTCTTTTTTGTAAGAGAGAGCTCCTGTGTTCAAAATGTGCTTTGCTTCAATCTGTAAATAGTTGAATGGCTTATAAATCTTAATTGTAACCTTTTCAGGTATTTTTGTACAAATAAGGGACTGATATATTCTGTTTATTGTAATTAGAATAAAACATTAATACATTGATATAAGAACCTGTGTTTGTCTTCATTTTGAGAAAACTGTTGTGTAAGATTTATGTAATAGATTTGTTACTATACGTGCATTGGTCGACTGACCTATATTGTAAGAATAGTTTTGTGTTTTCCTTATATTGTGTGTCCAGAATATGAAAACATAATGCTCTAAAGTGTAGTTTCTTTTCTGGGTAAAACACAGATATTAGCATTAAATATATAAAATTCAATTGAAAACCTCCTGAAAGAGTAACCCTTCAGTTTTCCACTAGATGGTGCAATACCACAACAAGTTCAGGGCTGATTAAATGAATGAATGAATGAATGAAGTTATTGAGTCACTGTAACCTATTATGGAAATCAGTTTAGTAAATATATGAAGAGCCAACAAAGCCTTCAAATAAATAATTTTGTAGCATATAAACACAGATAAATCATGATACATGGGGTCCCACAGTCACAACACTACTGCTGGCCCTATTGAGAATTGACCCTTTGATCTCTGGTCTGGCGTGTGTGTGTCACACCCTTTGGATTATCAGTCATGCAAAAGCAGCGAGGTTTCTTGGCTTATGGTTTTGTTGTGGGTGAAGAAGAAGATTAACGTGTGTGTGTGCATGCGTTCACATAGTGTCCCATTAACCACAGCTTCAGGAACTCCTTATAAATCAGTCTCTCTTGTATTGGCCATGAACACAACCATCATGATGCAAGGTTGGTTTGGTTGCTTGTTCTTTTGGATCTCGCAAGTCTGATGCGAGTGTCAGTTCAGGCACTGCTCAGGAGACCTCGACCGCGCTCCAGTGAAGTCCTGCACCCATTGGTTTTGTGCAATTTATCTGTTCACGATTATGCAGTGAGGATGAGTTACCTGGACTGTTACGCAACCTTACCGCCTATCAGCTAAACACCAATTAATATCCTCAACAAGCCCTTCACTACCTTACCGTTTTTACAGGAAAAGCATAAATATGCAAATATGTGAAAACACAGCACTTTGCCTTCCGACTTGAGACTTTTAAACTTTAAACTCAAAGATTGTTACAAATGCCCCCGGTCTCCCCTACTTCCCTTTTTTTTGACTGTCAACAAGTGGAACATGGATACAAGTACAATAACAATGGTTTAATGAAATAGATTGATCGTCATAACTAAAATTAAATTCCTGGGCATTCAAGGTTCAGACAGTGTGAGGAAAGTCTTTTAGAAATGATGATTCCGATGACGAAATTTCCCCTGGTATCCTAGTCTATGTTGTTCCAAATTGTTTTATAGGAGTGTGTGGCTGACAGGAAACGGCTCCTGCCAGCAATGATTCAAGTAGAACCGGTGAGTCAGCAAGAAAAAAGTTCTCAGGTGGTTGACCAACTGAGTTAACGGGGAGCCCAACATTTGGAAAGTGCATTGTTGCTGACCAAAGGGGAGCAGAAAAGTGGACTTCGACAGGTGACTGAGGAATAACTTAAATTTTAACTACCAAACAACAGAACAAAAAACAAAGCCAGTTTTTCCACCAAAAACAGTTGAAACTCTTGGCATCACAGCTCAGATGGATGACCTATCTGTACTGTTGTTCATTTTGTTTAACCATCCTTCTGTCAGCAGAGCAGTCATCAAAAAATCTACAAAAGCATAAGCGCAAACTCTATAAATGACTTTTCAAAGACAATTTTTTTAATAAATAAAGATCTCAGAATTTGTGAAGATGGAAGATGGAACAGTAACGCTAAAAACTAGTAAATAACCAGTACAGTTGCACTTGTAGTTCTACTGTTGAATTCTTAAGCCTGAGTATGACCTAAAGGTCACAGCAAAGTATATCACATCAAATAATCACCAATACTAACCTCTTTTTATGCTTATAATATGGTTTCATTTTTTTCTCTTGATGTGGCTAAATTATTTGAATATCTACTTCAATCTATACACACACTGTTAGAAAATGTATTCACACATGTGTGTGTGTGCATGCGTTCACATAGTGTCCCATTAACCACAGCTTCAGGAACTCCTTATAAATCAGTCTCTCTTGTATTGGCCATGAGCCCCATTCCTATTGGCTGGCATTGTGGGGATGGTGGGGAGGGGGTGGTTAGTGGCAAGATAAAAGGAGCAAATGTCTCTTGTCCTGCTTACACACACAAACACATTCACCACGTGCCTGCCTGTCTGTCTGGCTGTCTGTTTGCGGACGCTTAAAAGGAGGAGAGGGACCACCATCCAAACACCACTGCTGAAGCTTACACCTGAAAACGTAAGTATGCACACACACGCACATTCACGCAAACATGTGTAATCCTATTTAAGATAGGGATAAGGACAAGGGCTCTGCTCCTCAGCAAGGGAAAGAGACATGCAGATTGAAGCACTTGTTGAATGATAAGGCGCTGTAGAGCAGGGGGCAATGTTCATGCTGTTGTGCCATTTGAATTGGCAGCACATCAATCATTTTATTTAAAGCTTTTGGCTACTTTCCAATGAATTAATGTTGTACAACTGCTTTATTCTTAATGTTTGGCATGTTCCTGATTTGCAGATGATAAATTGGCTCATTAATATTGCTCACGAATGTCCCTTATTCAATGAGCTGGATGTTGATGTGATCAAGAAATCTTGATGAACCTCTGTTTCAGACAGGTTTATGAAATTGCCGTTTGGAATACTGTGTTATGATCAGAGAATGAATTTATAACAAAGGTATATACAGACTCTTTTAGACAAGGAGATACATTTTGCTACCACGCTTTCCTGTTCACCTCAGTGTGTAAAGTGAAAGTAACCTAAGCTACGATCAGACTGGCTTAATGTGTTGGTAAGAGGGTCAAGGGCTCATGCATACATTTAAATTGTGCAAGCTTATACAAACTGTGTCAAGGAGCATGGCTTAGGCTGTGTGTGTGTGTGTGTGTGTGTGTGTGTGTGTGTGTGTGTGTGTGTGTGTGTGTGTGAGTGAGAGAGAGAGAGAGAGAGAGAGAGAGAGAGAGAGAGAGAGAGAGAGAGTGTGTGTGTGTGTGTGTGTGTGTGTGTTTGATCTTCATCAGTTGTATAAGTACTAATTATTCAATCTCACGTCATTTCCCCCACGATGAAGAAGACATGCAGTGCAACCAGACCTGAGATGTGCTAATGTGTGCTGATTGTCCAGACTTTGACGTAACACACTGTAGTAAAAGTGTAACTGCATCACATCATTCTTTACGATTTAAAATTAGCTGCAAATCAAGTTATACTTGTTATCGTATACATTTCCAGGTTAAGTGTAAGTTCATCCAGGGTGAAATCAATGTGCAATCAATTCATTATCATTGACCTCATGTGGCACAGGAAGGCTTGTTAAATCTAAAATGATTAATTAATTCCTATCACTGACATCAACGGTGTAACTAGTATGGGTGTGAATGTGTACGTATGTGCTTTTTAATGCGTCCACTGTTGGTCTAATCTGATTCAAATCAAGTCAACGAGAAGTTGGTATCAACAACATGGTGCTTTAGAAATGAAATGTTCCTGCGCTGTATTCCAGTGGTACCATGGACGCAGCAGAGTTTCGGCGCAGAGGGAAGGAGATGGTGGACTATGTGGCTGACTACCTGGAGAACATAGAGCAGCGACCGGTCTACCCAGATCTGGAACCAGGGTATCTTCGCTCTTTGATCCCAACCGAGGCCCCGTCAGAGCCTGAGGCTTATGAGGAGATCATGAAAGATGTGGAGAGGGTCATCATGCCAGGGGTGAGCTCATACTTGTGGTGGTTTACTGATGCACTCAATGATGTTGTTGGTGTTAAGAGAATAATAGCTATATATGTATAATTGTTGAAATGAAAGTTTTTGTAGTAATGTGGAATTGTAAGTCTTTTAGAACATCTGTACTGCAAACCAAGTGATCTGCAGGTACTTTCTACCAGTACTGCATAATGTACATTTAATCTTCTCCTTTAGGTTGATGCTACTAAAAGATGTTGGTCCATGTATTTGTTAGCACTTCCAATGGCTTGTTATTTACATCACATTCCCAGCTAGCACATCTGCCTTCCATCAAACACTGGCCCTATATCCACTCCTGTTCTCCACCCACTCAGATCGTTGTTTGTTTGTCGCCCCCGGTCACTCTAAAATAGCATATTGTGAGTCAGTCATTGTGTTGTTTGCATTACCTGTACTCATCGTGTTTCCTTGTGCTTCCGTGATCACTACCCTGTCTGCTTGCTTACTAAACCCATGAGCTTATCCTCAGCCAGATACACTCACACTATCGTCCACCTGTCCCTCACAGCTCAGCATTGGTATCCGCAATTGCCTCTCTACCTTCTGCCTTGCCTGCCATCCTCATTCTGTTTTTTGTATGAGTTCTTGTGCATGTAAAAGGTCTTGAAAGTGAAAAGAGAACCTCCAACCTTCCACAGAAAACACCGCTCCTGAAGCGCCTCGTCAATAGAACTGCCTTTAATTCCATGGCTTTCTGACATCACACCACATCATCATGTGAAACATTTACATAATACATGCCTATAGTCACAGTAGAAGTGAAGCTAAGTGCAAGCTGAAAACAGGACAGAGCCGATCATGGCTCCAGCAGCTGGCTCAGGCGTGTGTGAGCTGACCAGTCAGAGCAGAGAATTATGAGCCTGAAAATGTACATAATATGTCTCCTTTTACTTCATTGTCTGTGTCTGCCTTCCTGTCCACCTTTACTGATCGTAACAGCATCTTGGCCTTCAGCAAGAAGGTCCTTGGTTTAAGTCTCATTTCTTTATTAAGTTGGCATGTTCAACCTTTGCACTGGTTTTCTTCTGCAGTCCCTGAAATGACCTTTAAGTATCTAATTAGCAGGCATGATAAGAGCTGGTTAAATTCTCTAAATGCTATGGAAAGGTGCTTCACTGCTTCCTTTAAAAAAAAAATCTCATTCAGCATAGCGTACAGTAGACCATCTTTTTATGAAAGAAAAAGGAATAATGCTGGCCCACAAGTCCTTGCAGCATCAACTTGTAAAACATTTGTCGGTTGATGATAAGTTGTACATTGCAATAGTACAGTCAAGGGTTGCAAGAGTCAAGTGTAACAGTACAGTATTATAGCAGGCTGTCAATTATCAGCAGAGGAGCTTTAAGGGCAAAGCAAGCAACTGTATTTATATAGCACCATTCAAAGACAGTAAAAGCAAAAGGCAAAAATAAATAGTTACAGATTAAAAAAAGCAAAACAAAAAAACCCACTGGAATCACGCCAAGTGTCACTGTGTCTTTCTCCAACACTTCCGTGTGAAGTCCAAAGTGCGATTACACAGTAGTTTTAATTGATGACCCATTCTGGTAATTACATACAATGGGGATTCAGTGATTGTCTTGTGTATGCAGACTTCTGTTGCATCCACAAAATACAGCAATTGAAAACCCCCTCTGTGGTTCTGTTGTGAGAATGAGGAGTGCTGCACATCACTTCCTGTTACTAAAACTGTATTATGGTAACCCATAAGGTTGGTATTGTTTTCACATTAATTCAGTATTTGAATGTTTTATATTCTTTCAGATCACCCACTGGCACAGCCCGTACTTCTATGCCTACTTTCCAGCTGCTTCCTCTTACCCCGCCATGTTGGCCGACATGCTGTGCACAGCCATCGGCTGCATTGGATTCTCCTGGGTACCAAACGCTTTGTTGTGTCTCTGCATCTGACTCATAATTTTGATCTTAAGCCCATTAAGGTCAAATATTTGAGATTTTGTGTGTATTTTGGTTGTGTTTTCAGGCTGCCAGCCCGGCCTGTACAGAGCTGGAGACAGTGATGTTAGACTGGCTGGGGAAGATGCTGCAACTGCCTGAGCATTTTATAGCTGGGACCCATGGTCACGGAGGAGGTGTCATCCAGGTAAGTGCTTTTATGCCTGTGTACTATGTTTCAGGCAGTCCAAGGAGTAAAACCAACTTCTGCTTACATGTAATACTCTTCCACTGTTTCAGACATGTAAAGCCAAGTCAAAGGCTCGAATTGAGGCTTTAATTGACTAACAGGAACCATTTTTGTAGTATCTGTATTTCCATAATTTCTCCAGCGTGCTTCACAGTTTGACCCTCATGAAAATAAAGGTGTTCATACGCACTCACAACCGCCCGGAACCTGTGTTCATTGGCAATTTGCGTACTATTGATTTGTCGTCTCTTTGTCACAGCAGCCGAAAATTGGCAGGAAATTGCCTTTTAATATGTCATCCACCGGCAGACACAGATGATGGTGCTGGGATTGTTTCGTGTGGCAAAAGGCTAAGCATCAGTTTAGTGTTCCATTGACAGGAAGGCAGCAGCAGCAGCAGCAGAGGATGCTCTCTATTTATATGTGTGTGCGTTCGTGGGATGGTGAGTGGTGGAGCATGAGAGTGCACTCTGATGACGGATCATTTCATGCCTCCTCTATTGTGACCACCTGAGTGTGTGCGTGTGCTCATGTTTTTGTTTCTGTCTTGCCACTCTGCTTTTTAAGTGCAGCTTACCAGCTCACTATGGCAACGAATAGGCTGCTTCTCACTGCAGCAGGCTAATGAGCGTTGTGTCAATGAAGCACATTGCCAGTCTGTCATTATAAACCTTATACCAGCAGAGCCAGGGGAAAATGGGATGGCTTCAAAAAGACCCTCTGGTGACCTTTTTTTTTTTGTTTTACCCCTGTGTGAGCCATTACGCCTCAGTGGCAGAACAAGACAGTTTGGCTTTGATTAGAATAAATTACAACCGACAGAAAAATACACATCTTACTTGACTGACGCATTATGAGGAAAATAATGGTGCAATCATTCCATGGTTACTTCCAGGTAAAGTTGTTAAAGACGCAAACTTGCTGTTTAGCTTTTAATCATCATTTTACATCATCAGGAAGAGAAACATCACTTCTTATCCTTTCACTCTTAATAAAAGCGTGTTAAAGAGTTACCCAGCGTGACACCGGGTTCGGCAATGAAATGTTATATTGACCTCATACTGGGTTAATTTTAAACTGGAGTATTTCTGGTGTGTAAGAGCAACTGTGCAGTTTGTCTTTTCAGCTGGTTATGGGAATATTTGCAACAAGCCCAATGTTAGATTTGAAGCAGAAGAGGCTATCGTTCGCTGGAGGGTGGGAGGATGGAGGGGATCTTTATAAAGGCTACCAGTTTGAGATATGATTAAATCTCAAGGTTTTTTTATAAGCAAGGAGAGGACAGGAAGTACACTTGGGCAGGTTTGGAAGCTCGGGGATGTATTTATTTATTTATTTATTGTCAGTTTCAAACTGTTCCTTTAGTTTTGGCGCCCCAACAAGTGATTTGATGGATGGGTTGATTCATTCGGTGGGCGCCTAACCTCTTAAAGTCGGGCCTAATTTTGTCCTGCCTGTTGGTATTGGATTTGACACAAATGTCAAAACCAATACCAGCCTGCTGGAGTGATCCGTGCTTATTGATTGAATGATTTAAACATTTCATTGACTTTCTTGTGTTGATGCCCTCGGATACCTCAGAAGCCACGCTTCAATTCATTATTAAGCCTCAAACAGCTCAGACTGTATCGGGCTGGCTGCATGATGACTCACGACACATTTTCTAAACACAGTGATTTCCTCCTCTAATGAGGATGTGGAGGTGTCACAGCGTTCACATCAAAGTGAATATCCAAATGTTCAGTGTATGCATGCATCAGTAGGATGCACACATCACAGGCTAATAATAAAATTCGTAAAGTAAAGATTTGCAGTGTTTCAACATGCACTCCAAGATACCAGTTGTATTCAGGATACTTTCAAATACATTCTGATGGATGCATTTTATCATATTTCAGATATTATCTTTATATTATCTTTTATTTTGTTTATCATAGCTGGGATTAGTCCAGAATCCTGGTGGCTGTGACATGTAATGTGTTTGCTATTCAGCCAACAGCAGACAGTAGTGACTACTCTTTCAGTTAGTGTGTTGAGGAGATCATTTTGAGCTGCAGCTTTCTAAGCCAACAGGTTGTGCAGCAGCGGCAGCACTGTTCCTGCAGCGCAGACCGGCAGCTCATTGTCAAATAGTGCAGGGCTTCCCCGAAGGTCTCCATGTATTTGATTTTTGCTTTGTAAATTCTGATAACATTTAAGTTTGGCATAAAATCCACAACAGTGGAGCTGCATTGCTTTACATGTTACTTCTTTTTCTCCAACAGGGCACCGCCAGTGAGGCCACCCTGATGTCCTTGCTTGCTGCCCGCTGTAAAGCAGTCCGATTGGTCCAGGCCTCCAACTCTGAACTACCTGAGGGTGAAATCTTCTCTAAACTGGTGGCATACACCTCTGATCAAGTGAGCACAAACAAGACTTTCCAGTCTTACACATTTACTGTTTAATGTAGAGGCTAGGATTAACTGATTCCTTTAATTTTACCATCATACCATTTAACATTTCTGAATTCATACACACAATTTTATTATTTGCTATTTTCAGATATGACTAAGTCATTTTAAAACCAACTGATACATAGCTTATTGAATGGCTAATGTCATAAAACAAAATACAATGCAGCATTTGAATACTTTCCGGAAATATGTTGACTCTCACTCAACAGCTTTCCACGTGAGCTCAGATCATTAAAGGTAACCTCAGTCGTGGCGTTAGTTTCCCAGTGATTGAGTGAGACAGAGGGTCAGTCAGGCAGCAGCTCCCTGTGATCAGGTTTAATACCAGGCTGACTTCGTGATTGGGTTAGAGAGTTGCCTGAGGGCCACAGAGACCTTTACAAAGAGAACAGTTTGTTGTTTCTCTACTGAAGAACATCGTTCTATTGTCCGGGTGTACAAACCAAGGCATATACGCATTTATTTTTGGATAGTGATATATTGTAGATGATCAGTAATATGTTATTTAAGATGGTCGTTGGTTTTTATCAGGTTTATCTCAAAATTAGGATTAGGCTGTCACTGATGAGTTCTAAATGAATTACATGTTTACTAAGTACGCACGGGTCGGACCAGACCCATCAAACTCGGCCTTCGTTGGGATCTGATTTCCACGCCTGTTAAGTTTCATGACTGCATCAAACAGACAGACAAGGTGAGGACAATAACAGCTATTCAGCACTGATTCAGATAATCAAAAATATGCTGGATATTGGATCTGATAATCAGCCAGGCCGATAATCGGTCAACCCGTCGTATATTTACATACATGTAGTTAGTGTATACTTTACTCTTACCTGTATTTTTGATACTTAAGTACATTTAATATCATATACTTTTACCCATGAACTATTTGTATGGGTGACTTTCACTTTTACCAAAGTAAAATTTAACATGTTATCTTAACTTTTCTTATCTTACTTTAGATTACACTGGGAACACATTTTGCAGTGATGAGACACACACACACACACACACACACACACACACACACACACACGCAGAGAGAGAGAGAGAGAGAGAGAGAGAGAGAGAGAGAGAGAGAGAGAGAGAGAGACCTGAAAACATGAAATTCAGTAACCAGAAATATAAAATTAGGTTTAACTTTCTTACAAAATACGTGAGGAGGTTCAACTCTGATCCAACAACTGGTTCACATTACATTTCTGACAAATGATGCATCTCTTCCTTCCTAAGGCTCATTCTTCAGTAGAGCGTGCTGCTCTCATTGGAGGAGTGATGATGAGGAAGGTTCCTACGGACAACAGCTATGCTGTCGGAGGGGACGCGCTTAAGAAGATGGTGGAGGAGGACAAAGCAGCTGGACTCATCCCTTTCTATGTGAGACAAGACAAAAAACATCGAGCCATCAAACAATTACACACAAAGACAGACACATCCGTAACAATACATATTGTTTTGTTTTACATTGACTTACACACATCTGTCATCGGATTGCTTTTGCCACACATGCAAACATCTCCACCTTCACAACCGCTCACAGTGATACGATTTGCCTGCACCGAGGCTTCTGTTGAAGGCTAACATCATTTCTGCTGAGCCTAATGTATGTCTATCTGGTTAAGGACAATAACCCCTGTCTCATCTGGACCTACGGATCACCATCAGTGAACAGTGTTAACAATATGATACAGGAGCTGCTATGATTTGTATGTTTGTGTCTTTCAGTTCTGTGCGACTCTTGGCACCACTCCATCATGCGCTTTCGATCACATCACCGAGCTGGGGCCCTTATGTGAGTCAACTGTCGCAGCGGCAGACATTCAGTATTTTTGTGTTTGTGGAGGGGAAAGCGAGAGTCAGGGTGTGATACTGCTTTTTTTCACATATACAGTAGTCCTCCCCAAGACCTGTAAACACACTTTTATGTGTAAAATTGGTGGAGTTACCCTTTAATAACTTCTCTGTTTCTTGTCCCTTCCAGGTAACAAGGAAAATATGTGGATGCACATTGATGCAGCATATGCTGGGAGTGCATTTATCTGTCCTGAATTTAGGCCTTTGTTGAACGGCGTTGAGGTCTGTAATAATATGCAACACTCACTCATCATACAGCACGATATACCACAACAAGTGTTTTGACAACAGAGTTTCTGCTTCTTGATAAAGTTTCTAGAATAAGTCGCTCCAAGAATTCTCATAAGACAAATGACATGGCGGGGTTTTAACCTTGATCGTCCTGTGTAGAAAGGATTTATGTCAAAAAACCTGAAGTGTGCATCCACCTGCACAGACACATGTTGCTGCTGTTAAATTGGTCGTGAAGTTTATCTCATAGCATCTAAAAAAGGAAACGCTAACACTGCATACTGATTATGTCCAGCTGCTTTCTTTCTGTTTGAAAGTGGCATAACGTTAATGTCAAGGAGGAAGCGGGCAAGAGTGAGTAATAGGCCGAACAATCGGCGTTCGGAGCAGGCGCATCAATCCGCCTTTTGAGGCTGCCGAGGCAGCTGCTGCTCCCGGAGCTGTGCAGAGGCGCAGAGATAAGGACAGAGTAATTTCCTGAGGCAGCGATAGACCTTTAGATTTCACTGTTTATTAGACACACAAGTTCAAACAATGTTGGCGGGGAGACAGAGAAATCAGGCTTGACTGTCAAAGGACCAACTGTTGTTTCATCCCATGACCTTTCAAATTCATATTTCTTTAGCATTTTGAATGCAATAGGAATTTGAGATTTAGAGTGTTTCCTCAAGGAAGTGGATGAATACACTTTTTTAAAACTTAAATCTGTAGTAGATTATACTCTACATATTGTAGTTATATTATATGACTTTTAAACATTATGATATCAATAAATATTACGGGTCGAGTGCACCAACAAGGAGCCCGATCTTTTAGGGATGAGCGTGCGGCCCTGCTGGAGGGTTGGTTGCTAGGATATGAGTGATGGGCGAGCAGGCAATCGGCCCCCCTTTGAATCAGTCAGCGTGGCAACTGTCAGCCAGGAGTCTGTCTCACATTGTCTCTCTACGCTGTGTTATTGCATTCGTGGAGGTGGAGAAAAGGATATTACAAAAGATAGCCAACAAGAGATGAGAACAGATTAGGAACAGGTCGCCTCTCTTTGAATAAACCCTGACGCGAAAGGGTTATTTTCCTCGCGCCCTGCAAGCTGTTGGCTCCTGTTCCTCTTTTGCATTTCAAATAAATTGTGGCTGCTTCAGTCCAGATCATGTAAAGGTTGTCTCTGTGACAGTCATGATAAATACAGGTGTATGATAGTGTGTGTTTTTTGCAAATTCTGCTAATATTACATGAAAAATATTAAAAACTAATGACCTATTAATACATTTTATTTTGCTCTGGGCAACCTATTATATCTCCCAAAGCTCAGAAAAGCTGCTGATATTAAATTAAATCATTTATATTTTATTAATCATTGTTATTGTTACTTTATTAAAATTTTTCTTGTTTCTAGTATGCAGACTCCTTCAACTTCAACCCACACAAATGGCTTTTAGTTAACTTTGACTGCTCTGCAATGTGGTAAGTTGTCGCACTCTTCTCTTATATTCTTGTGTGAAAACATTATTAGTGTGGCTATAGAGCAAGTCGTGACTGTGCGACACAGAGACCTCATTAACAAAAAAGCACTTTCTCTGTATTTTTTAATTAGTCTGAATATTTTTACCTCAGAGTGACTCATGGTCCCCATAAAGTAACAATGTGTCATCACAGAACTGATGTCCATCTACACCTCAATCATTTGCACAGTAAAAATAGAGCCACGCCTTCCATCTGCCCCTTCTGTCAGCAGCAAACAAAACCAGACGTGCTTTGCACAAGATGGAAACGGAGGTGTTTCAAACCTTGCATGTGACTCAGTGTGTCCCTGCTGACATGATACCTGTTGCCATTGAGATATCCTTGTGCTTAAGTTGTCTGGCACATCTATAACCATTAAGAGTGTTAAAATACACTACGGAATATGTTTGACTGTCTGGTCTGGTACAAATTAGTGACCATATGGTGTATTACACTATAACGGCATACATGACAAATGACAAACACACGGGAGGGTACTAGACCCGTAGTAAACACACTGTTGTAAATCAATTGTTGTGACTGATGACTTCATCAGTTACTGGCTTCATCCACTGGAGTTAGGCTGCTGTTAGTAACAAGCGCGCAAACAAAGTGAAGTTTAAGCTCAACAAAATTACTATTACAGAGCAACTGAGACATATTACCTAGGTGTATGAATGCTAATGTTTGCTGCTTTGTTTTATCACTGTCATATTCCAGTTATTGATCTTGCATAGCCACAAATATACATTACTTCATCGTCATCATGGTTTTTTTTTGTTTGTTTTTGTTTAAAAAAAGAAAAATATTACTAATTATACATTGTGTCTTTCTGTCACTCACTTCCAAAACAAATGCACGACTTAGCCAGATCAAGATCTTTACAAGAGGAAGAGGTGGGGCTCACGCCGTTTTTCAAAAAAATGAAAGTTCCCTGTACAATAGCTGCTAGTAAGGTGCAATAAGTGAGAATTTTAAAAATGTTAAATTATCAACAGAAAATGAATTTAGCATGCTAACTAGCTAGCCACTTTGTGTCTCAAGAGGGGACAGCCCGATAGTAAACAACACCAACACTCCTCCCTGTCCGGCAGGAGTCTGCTAAAACGACAGTTGGGATTATTAACTGAGCTTACCAGCTGACGGCAGCTAGCTGTGTGTTAGCAGCAATGTTCACAGTTGTTTGAAGTATGAATTTGACAGGTGGCCAAATCCTACATATTGCACCTTTAATTAACTACACAGCAGATAAAAATTATATCAGGAACAAATATTGTTAATGAAGCTTAAGAAAACAAAGCATGTTTAAATTGGTTAGAAAATCGAGGGGATGAGCGGGAAAGGTCAAGGTCCGATAACAAGGCTATGTTCAGGGTGTAACTAAGAATTAAATGCATATATAATATAAAAATGCATGTAAAATATTTCAAAAATATAATATTGTGTAAAATCTGAAGTAAAGGGCCATAATCAAGCTAAAAATAATGTCTAAATCTGCACATTTTACAACGTGTTCAGTGGTTTTTGGTATGATGATATTTCTTGTCCATACTTATCAACAGGGTGAAGAAGAGAGCAGACATTATTGGAGCCTTCAAGTTCGAACCGCTCTACCTCAAACATGAAAACCAGGAGTCAGGTAGGGTCACTTCACTCCAATTATTTGAATCAAGCTCTAATAACGAAATGACAACAATGAACACCGTTGACCTTGTTTACTGTTCACATTGTGCGGAAGGGACTTCTGAGCCAAAATGCACACCGTTCTGATTCAACAATAACTGCTGAAGCATTGCACTGACATCTTAAAATGCTGTGCTGTGTAGCCGAAACCAGATAAACACAGGCATGGAGATGAATGTGTGACGTCCTGACAGGTGTGTGTGTGTATGTGTGTATGTGTGTATCTATACTAGTGATGACCAATTTGAGAATAAGTCCTTGAAAGGAAAGACACATTTGAAAATTGAGGAAAGTTTTTAGTCTTAAGACTTGTTTTGAAAGTTTTTATGGGAATGCATTCTGTCACAAATGTGTGTGTGTGCCTGCATGTGTGTGTGTAAATGTTGGCTTCTCACAATTCTATACCTCCTGAAGTTAAGCCGATTAACTGCATTTGTGACTTTATTTGATTAATACACCAAGGTGGCATCATAGTTTCTCCTTAAAACAAATCCAACTTCATATTCTAAAAATCCCATAATATTCAGTGTCTGTGTGTTTATGTGTCCGCTAGCGCTGTGTGTGCTGGCGGACATGCTCGTCGCCTGCAGATGGGCTCAGACCAGGACTGTAATTTGTCTGACAGACGAGCAGCCAGAGAGAAAGACGAGCACCTACCTCCCACCCCACTAAGGCACCTTACAAAAGCCTTCCCTCATTCAGTCTGGACTCTTCAATCTAATTAGTGGTTATTAGCACCAGCTAACACGGGGCCTCCATTCAGTAGAGATGAGCTATCTGTAGCCAATACTGTGTGGGGACTGACAGGGCTGTGATCAGTGAGATAAGGGGGGCTGGGTGCACTGACGGCAGCACCTGGACGCTGGAACACAATCCACATACAGCAGCTTTAGAATACGTCTTTTTCTGAAGCTAATAATGTTCAGTTGTTTTGTCTGTTAGCCTTTTGTTTTACAAGAAGGTGAAATTGCTCTTGTTTTTTGTGTGATATTTTACCAATCCGACTAAATTTCAGGCATTTTGCAGCACACTGACTCTAAAATAGCTTGAAAAGCAGCATTAATACCGCACACTGTTAGTATTTGGTATCACATTTTTAACATATTCCTGAAATGTGCTTCTGTCGACAGGGCTGGTCACAGATTACCGGGTAAGATCAATTAATGCTTATTTAGTTTCTCGCAAGAAATTGAATAACTCCAGCTAACATCAAACCTGCAGAGGTTACAGTGATGCTCACCCTCCGACTCATCTCTGCTCTGTCCTGCAGCACTGGCAGATTCCACTGGGGAGAAGATTTCGCTCACTGAAGCTGTGGTTCGTCTTCCGCATGTACGGGCTCAGCGGGCTGCAGGCTCATATACGCAAGGTAGGAGAGCGACTGCCTGATGCACTCAACTGAGAGTCAACGTGTAACTCTGCACTTAAAGCCCAGTGGCGACGTCAGTGGATTAGTGGCAACAGGATACATTTGAGGGCTCTGGAGATGGTTAATGGGAGAAGGAAGAAAACAAAAAGCTGATTTTGGTCATAAAAATGTGTTTTTTCATATTGTAATGAAACCATGTGAGGAGTTGTCTCCTGTCAGAAATGTCTCTGTGGTGGAGAGACAACAAACAGCTCAGAGACACCTGATTGAGATAAAGTTCAATTTATAAAACAGTATAATCACAATGTTTCATTTTGTGTAAAAAAAAAAAAAAAAAAAGAAGGTAGAGTGGGGTATTGGTTTTATGTTTGCAGTTTAGTGTGAAAAATGCACAAGTATTCAAAAATATGTGTGACAGCAGCTGAAAACCAAATATTTGTTATTGCTCATATCGGTGTAGTAATCCTGTAGAGTTATTTACTTAATCCAGACCCTCAGCGTGTCTCAATCGCGCCTGAAAACTTCTGACAATCACATATGCCTGGTCTTTATGGTAAATGCCATCCCCTTCCTCCCTCCCACGCCTCACCCCTAATCCTCCTTAACACTAAAGTCCCTCCAATGCCCTCATCTCTGCCTCCATCAGCAAATCCTGTCAATCAAACATATCTAGTCTGTATCCTCAGATTATTGCAATGTTTTCTTACGTTTCTCCTCCTCATTTCTTACCCCTGTTCCATTCGCCGTTTCTTCTCTCTGCTTCTGCCCTGCACACTCTCTCTCTTTCTCATGTTCATCTTCCTCCCTCCAGTCTGCTCTGTCTGTCAATCAAATGAGCCTGTTTTGTGTTTACTCTCCATTTTAAATGAAGCAGAAGCAGAATTGATCCCTGCAGCCATAACCCGTGACACACTGCTCTTCTGTACATCCGTCCTCAAGATTAGATAGAACAGTTTGAGCTGTTTGTGGTCCTTCAAGAGTCAGACAACATGTTCAAATGGAAACACAGCGTCTGTGATGAAGAAAAACACATCTAATTCAACTTGGTCTTTTTTTGTCTTGACAAACACTGATGAAATACCCTACCCCCCATGCGCAAAAGAAGTTGTAAAATGAAGCATTTTAACAAGTCCAACCGAGCGTACAGTGATTACCGCAGCAGAGAAAGAGACAATTACAGTATATGAGCTTGTAAAGACCTGTGAGCAATGGTGAATGAGTGGCTGGGAATGAGGAAACCTGCTGGTGGTGGTCAACAGTTGGTCAATGTGTTCAGGCAGGAAAAGAGGAGTTGACGTTAGTACATGTAATTGCGGTTAGACGCGGCGATGTTGGAGGGGCATGTTTGATCGCACAGTAGCATTTGAAAATTATTCATGACATTTCCTGAGATCAGAGTTTGATACGGACCATTTCATGGCGATGGAGTGCTGCTTTGAGCGAGCAGTGGTGCCATGGTGCGCACTACGCCTTAACATACTGTTTTAATCAAATGCATTTGGTTATCAAAACATTTCAAAAAGTGACATTTAGCCCACAGTAATGTGTTTCACTCCTGTCCTCTTATTTGACTGGCTGAAGGCACGGCGCTGTGCACATGTAATGATCCAGCACTGCCATCTAGTGAACATGATAGAAATTACAGCCTGTAGCATGGTCGCTTGCGTGAGACTAATTGTTTACTTTACAATAACAATCATTAATAAATGGTTAATTTAAGGTTAATCAAGTTTTAGTTAATAGTTATCTGACTGTTAAGAAACAATGAAATACTTTATAAACCATTTTTTCAAGCAATTGTACAGGTTTATAAACATCAGTAGCATCTTTATAATGGCCGTCCACACATTGTTTGTAGATGAGTATTTTACAACTTAACAATAACAACTGCTCAATAAATGATATGCTGATATAAAGCATTTCATTGTTTTTTAACAGTGAAACAACTATTAACTAGAGTTTAATTAACTGTTAATTTACCATTTGGTAATAATGAAGCCAACATTTTCTCTGCTACACTGTGTATAAATTACTGTACTGATTACTGTGACTTTTGCCCTTTAACTTGAGTGATAAAGATTAGACTGAAGATCTCGAGCGCAATGCATGTGTACCATTATCCACACACACAGTACATCACTGGATACATTTTCATGCAACAGTGCATGAGTCATAGTATATTGATAATCTACAGTATGTCTCCTTGTTACAGCAAGTGGGCCTGGCCAAGGAGTTCGAGAGTCTGGTACGAGCAGACAAGAGGTTTGAGATCTGTGCCGAGGTCATCATGGGACTGGTCTGCTTCAGGCTGAAGGTAACAACATCGTCATAGAACTACTATAAGTTGATCAGGCTAGTGTGGTTCGATTCCCTCACCCTGTAGAAAGATCACAGTTGTGTTGTACACGCAGGTCTGAGACAGGATGTCCATGTAAAAAGAATCGTCCCTCCTCTGTGTGCTCAGTCCTTGTTTTCATTGGCAGAGGAGAGCTGAGGTCCATAGGTTACACTAATTATGTTGAATATGGTGTATCTGGTGACACATTTCTGAATGAGACTTGAACAGTCTTTCTTACACATAGTGCTTATGTTGTTTAAGTGGTTGACGAGGCACATACTGTAACAATCCAGGTGAGTTATGAAGTGGCGGTTAAAGTTTGCATCGTTGCAGAAAGCTTGTTTTTCTGCATGTGACACAGGTAGCAATGTAGGTCTGAGTAAATGTAAAGGTCCCTTAGGGAGTAAGCAAACGGTATAAAATGCAACATGAGCAATAGTTTAACCCAGTTAAAGTCTGGCTGTTGTAGCTTCACCTCCTCTTTCCTCTCAGGGCTCCAACGAGCTGAACCAGGACTTGCTGAAAAGGATCACCAACAGCAGAGAGATCCACCTCGTGCCTTGCCAGCTCTCCGGCCGCTTCGTCCTGCGCTTCGCCATCTGCGCTCGCGCCACAGAGTCACGTCACATCCATCAAGCATGGCGCCACATCACGCAGCTGACCTTTGAGCTCCTGCAGGAGCCCAATCATTGACCAAAAGGCCACCCTGACGGCGAAATGAGGACCAAAGTTCGGGAAAAAAAAAGCAGTTGCAGATGTAAAATGTCATAAAGATAATGAACAATGATTTAGCAGCTCACTTAGTGATCAGGTGTGTTTCTGTCTGCAGCCATTTTATTCAGTCTCGTAAGCAGCGGTCATTATTTTGTTGATTTTTTTTCGTTTTGCAAATCAGTGTAAATGAAAGCAGCTTTTGCATTGATGAAATGTGCATAAGAGGAAAGAACGCAGGTTCCAAATATTACATTTTCTATCTGCAACTTCTCCCACCACTGACTTAGCTTTTATCTTTCACTGTTTAATGAGTATGTTACTGTCCTCCTCATAATGCACTCCACCCCACGCAGCCCTGTCTTTACTGCCTATGCCGCTTTTGTGTCTTCTACGTGTACACTGTTGTTCGGGCTGAATTCTCCGAGTTCCACGATGAATGTATTGCACATTGTGTGTGTGTGAGTGTGTAAATTAATTTTTGAGTCCATGTGTGTCTGCAATTTTCTGTGGGCGCTCATACAGAAAAAGCTTTTTTATGTGTATGTTTAGTGAGAGGCTTTAATTAAAGGAAATGAATGGGTTGAGACAGATGAATTCATACTTTGGTTATACATTGTATGGAAAGCTTCATAGAGCATGTGAGGCAAAAAAAAGAAAGAAAAAAAAACCCTTCTATAGATGCATTAATTTATTTCTGACCTCATTAGCAAAACTTGACTAATGTCTAATATATACTGAAAGAGAATTGCCTATCATCGTTTCCAATTACTTTCCCCCCTTTTTTTTTTTTAATCATATAGTGTCTTTTGCACAGATGGTCAGTATTCCCTACAAACTGTAGCACGAGACAATCACTCTTCCACTAAGATGAGAATGACTCTATGTGAGTTTTGGGGCACACAGGATACATATTTGTTTCTTATTCCCAATTCATTTGTGACACATTTGACATAATCGCCCTAAGCTGTGTTGTACCCTTCTGTGTTCAGACCAAAAATAAATGATCAAAAAGTAGAGTTAAAAGAATAGAAACAAGATATCGTGTGTATTAATGGACAACACATTGAATATTCACAGTGATTTTGTGCCTATGGACCCAAGAATATCAGAACCAAATTACTGTCTCATCATATATGTTTCAAGATTTCAGATACATTCTTGTGATGAACAAATGTAATTAAAACAAATCCCTCCTGTTGTCCACATCCACAGTTTATCTTGTTGCTATAATTTGTAAATTTGCGATCCCTCACATTCGTCTGCCAGGAGAAATGTAAATCTGTTGTGTAACATCAAAAACCTTGTTGTTAATTCGTATGATCATGTCAAAGTTGGCTTATCGAGATGTCTTTTTTTTCTTTGGCTTGGCTGTGTGCTGCATGCAATGGTGTGGGTTTGTTTCAATAAAATGTACTGTAGTCTGCACAGTGTTTGTATTTCTTTTTTAAATCCTCATTAAAGGTTTCAAATATATCAGGGCCTCAAAGATAATATGTGAATATTTCACATTAAAAACAAAATCTTTAACACGCTGCTGGATGCAACAGGAGGTCATGTTTATAAGTGAGTATATTACTGAAAGAGTTGTACAAATGCCCGATTGAGTCCTGCTGTCCCTCTGCTGCAGTGTACTCAATTAAAGATGACAGGCATACACACACACGCACACACACACACACACACACACACACACACACACACACACACAACCAACCAACATGCTGCGCCTCCTCTGAGCGCTGTAATCCCCGAGGACAAAGGCCTGTGTTCTATAAATACAGATGAGGATTCAGTATTAGAGGTTAATTCTTAGCCCCTCTGTTCTACAGCATTGGCCCGCTCATTCACTTGCTTTAAAGGTTAAATAAATATCGTTCTGCAGGCGACTTTGCAATACAACAATAGTCGTAGACGGGCAGACTTAGGCTAGAGTACTTTGTGTGATTTGTAAAAAATGAATCATACAGCTGGTTGAGTCTCTTCAGACTAAACTGTAAGCTAGGATGATGGGACTCATGGGACATAACAATGTTATTAAAGAGGTCCTACAGTTCAAGTACTTGAAGTGGTGTACTTGACCTGTATACACTAAATATGAATAAGATATGTGCTTTCACATCATTTCTACTACATGTCAGTTAAATGCACACAGAGGAACAGAGGCTACTGTCCGTAGAGGCAAGAATGTTTTTGTATATTTTTGTTTATTATTCACGAATTAGACTTCTATTACATTGGTTATCATTACCCATATACATTTGTCGGATATTGTGCTAAATGTAGCAATGCAGGATTTGAGTACTGCAGTACTCAATGCTAAGCACAACACTGAAAAAACCTAGCATCTTACTATCACGGACTTCATGTAAAGTAACGATACGATTTAAACAACATACACCATTTATTTGCAAATTTGTAATATAAAGAATGAATCATAATAACGACAATAAAAATCTGAAAAAAATGTACAAATTATTATTAAAATTATAAAGACAACGTAGTATCACAGATCAGTCCAACAATATAACTGTATTCTGACGAGACATGTCTGGGTAAATTAGTCTTCTTAATCCTGTTGGATGAAACCAGGCTGCTTGTGTGGTATCGACTGCGATGACTGGAAACATCCTCACATGTACTCAAACATCTTTGTTATTATGGGATGCTTTTCATGGCATCGCCATTACTGACCATTACTGATACTGAGCCCCAGATGCTTTTAGAATTACTATTGACCTACCAACTGTAATTGAACATTTATTTGAGCTATTTGGTCTCAGTATATTCATACAATGTAGTGCAGACAGAGCACTCAATACCAGTACAATATAGAACCACAGTGGTAGAAATACAGGCAACGCTTCACAGTACGGTACAAAAAAATATGAGTGCTGCAGAACAAGTGAGGAACAAATTAAGAATGCCCTTGTAAGTAATTCATTATCCATGACCAGTTCCCAAATAACTATGACTTTAGGGTAGGTGATGATGAGATATAGAGAACATACAATTAACAATAATTAACATACTTTTGGGGTGAATGAAGTGTATCCGTGCATATGTAACAAGTACTTAGCTTTTCTGTGAACAGAAAACATGCCAAAGCTAATGCTAATTCCTACATATACTCTGCTAATGTGGCATGACACAAACTAGGTTTGTTGGATTGCTTCATTTTTCACTCTTTTAAAAAAAAATTCCTTACAAGTCCCAATTTACTTCTCGACCATTATTCTAAATGTTGAGACTTAGTAACTACTCAGTGTGTTGGGCCAAGTTACTTGTGGGGGCACTAAAACAATAAGTAATGACTAAGTAATGAGTTGTTAATCAGGAACGACTCATAGTGCAGTGTATTTCTGTATTATTTGTGTTGAAAAAGTACAACTGCTACACAAATTTATTTTTAAGGGACAACTAACGTCTCTAGAGTTGCAGTTGCTCAGATTTCCCACAAGAGGTCACTTTGCCTCCACATGTTGCCATGACATAGGCTGTCAAGACTTCCATCAACTGGCAGCAGCACAGTTGTCAGTGTGTGACCCACATCCCAAAATATGCTGCTGATACTGATACCAACGGATATGCACTAATGCATGACCTGCCCTTTGCACGGCCAGTCTGTCTTTGGGTCAAAAATACTGCAGTGTACTATGTAAAGACGAGGTCACTATACTTGTGAATAGAGTGTAGACTTCACTGTGTGTAGTAGATTAAAGTACCTGCCAAGAAAAACAGTAGAAGGCAGATAAACTTTCGGTGCTCTGTTGCTGCTGGAAATTACCTTCTTGAGCAAAGTTTTAGTCAGTCGCTGTCAAATATTTGTCCTCAGGGGTGGAGCACAATTGTCTCGGCTGTGTGGGAACCTCTCAGCTCAGCAAGTTAGCTTTTGATAATATGCAAATAAATCAACACGGAACAGGCTTAACACACTATATCCTCCTGGAAAAAAAAGCATTTGAATTACTATTTTTTTCCCATAAATTTAGTGTCAGGGTGGTTAAAAACATATTGCAAAGAAAAAAAAATGTAAAACTTAAGTTTATTCAAATTTTACAACACGTCCACTGTAGTGGACAACAGGACTTACTTGTTCTACTGAACACATGTGAAACAAACATAAGTACATCCAGTACAGTACTCACTGAAATATTCCTGAGATGTTTACTTACTAAAACAATTGGAAAATAACATTATTATTACTTTTTTAAATTATGAATATCATGCTTACCTTTCTATTTTCCATAAAATGTGCTTTCTGGGATGGCAGCCATTTTGAAAAGACATGCACAAGCAAGTTGGCAAGGCCAAACCCCCCACACATGTGGTGTCATTTTAAAGCTCCAGTTGTCCTCTTTAAAGCTAGGGTCTACGATCCTGGAGAGCTAGCAAGATTTCAAAGTGGCATCTCCTCTAAGTTCCATCCCCCCCTCCCCATCCCGTCAGTGCTCCGTCCAAAGCCACGCCCCCACAAACTTGAACGCAGCACCGATGTTGACTCGGCTCCGACTTCTTGCTTTATCCAGAGCCTTTTTCGTTGCACCCTTTTCTGCCTCAGGCTTTCTTTTCCTTGCCTTTTTAACAGGGTGAGTTGGTAGAAGTAACGGTGGCTGCATTTTCTCGGCAATTGTAACCAAATGAACTCCGCATTCTAGTGATGTTATGGTTTGCGTCGAGGCATCGAGGCATGTGTCGAATACGTCGGCTCCTCCCCCAGCGAAGCTCTGTGTCGAGCTCTGATTCAACTTGGCGAAATGACATTGCGTGTGACAGACGAGGCCTCGTCTCAGGCTACTGTTCCACGATGTGTGTTCAGAGGCCTCAACTACATTGCCCTATCCACTATTCCTGTATCATGTTCCCAAAAAATGTTCAGTAACAAAAGCACTTTCACTGTCCTGTTGCCTAAAACACATCATTTACCAACAAAAATTACAGTACCCAGTTCCAAGATCACGTTAATGGCTATTAATCATGTTCATTCTCAGTCATGATGCAGTGTGATACTACTTTAATCTGTCAATCACTGAGTATTATTAATTAGTAAAGTAGTTGATAAGACATTCTCTTTTGCCTGGGATGACTAGTTCAAATCTTTACCAAATAATTGACTTTCTCATGAGCTCAGGAGATATTTTTGAACGGCACACTCACACACATGTATCACTAAAATGACTTTAATTCTCAAATGATGTTGGATCAGCACACGAAGCAAACGTCACATTTTGGGTTGGGTTGACTGGAGAAATCTTTTTCTTTCATCATAATTGCATTCGCCACTAGGTGTCTACGTGTTTATTTGAGGCTTTGAGGTCGAACCATTTTGGTGGTTCATCCAGCTGAGAGGCTTCAACGTTTCATGAGGCATCATCTCGCCATCACTACCGCATTCCTGCAGAGGAGTGTGCTGAATATTTCCGGCATCAGTGAAACCGGACGTGTGCACACGCGGAGGAGGGCGGGACATGAAGGCATCTGACCACTGAAGGCACTGAGAAAAAGCTGACCAATCCGTGCTATTCGGGCCGGAGAGCACGGATTGGTCAGCTTTTTCTCAGTCATGCAGCTGCCACAGAGGTCTGATTATTTTCGCTCCTTTTTCTGAATACATAATGTATTGACTACTCTCAGGACAGAAGGTCCATTTCACCCTGTATAGTGGAGCTGTTAAGCTCAATAATCTTGCTTTTTGTGAAAGAAGCATGAAACTTTCAGGGTTTGTTCTTCAGGACATAAGCTTTAATTTAAGATGTGGAGGCATTCTCATGCACAAAATTGTAAATGTGCATATTTGAGGATCTAAATGTGATAGAAATGTAAACTAAAGATGTATTTCCATGTATCTGGGCATGAGAAACTCATGATAGCACTCTAAGAGGTCAACATCATTAAGTGCAGTGAAGGTTACTAGGAATGTGAGTGGCAGTAAATAGGGTAAAAAAAAAAAAAAAAAAATAGATATCACCATGAAACTTTCTCAGTTGATTACTCATATTAAGCTAAGAAAAAAATGTATTGCAAGTTTTTTGTATTTTAATGTTTTGCACTAATTTGCATACATTCTAAAAAATGAAATCAGATCGTGTGATAAAGCCAGGATCAAAATATTTTTTTCATTTTGTTGTCATATTAGATGGAAAAATAATTACAGAGGGGTTTATGGACATCTACTTCTGTTATCCTGACCTTCGTGACCTTTTCAAACATGTTGTTCAACACACGGTTGTGTCGTCCCGTTGAGACAAACAGACTCCATGTTTCGGTCTGGTGGTTTAATCGCTGACTGAGAACCTCATGACTGTGGGTGGAAGACCAGCTGTGATTTAGCTGATGTCTAGTCTCAGTTGTGGTCAGTAAAGTGTGCTCACATGTTAGTGTAGCGGTCTGAACTTAGGAGGCAAAGATTTCAGTGTGTGAGTTCAAGTCCTGTTTATTGATGCTAGTAAATGTTTTCTCACTCCATCACAAGTTAAATGCTACGTCTGACCAACATGCTCTGCTCCATCAGGAGCGGTTCACTGTTTCAGGCTTCATATGTAATGTTAGCAGACAGTGAAACAGTAAAGTCTTGTGGTTTGGTTCAGACCTCGCTGAGGTTGGAGGAGTACGGAGCAGCAGGGTGACGTCCTTATACAACGAGCTGCTGTTGAACCAATGTTTGGGCTGGGCAACGACCTGATGGAGACACAGATGGACAAACTGAGACAGCCTGGACACAAACTCAAGTTCAGATTCACGCACCTGATGTCCAGGTAGCTCAGTGTGTCGGAGGACTGTCCTGAAGGTCTGAGGTTGTAAGTTTGATCCTTGAGGCAGTCTGAGTTTTGAAAACAGCTCTTAAAAGAGTCAAAGGCAGGACACTCAGGTATCTGATGAGCTGGTCTGGAGGTTGTGGGTTTGAATCCTGACTCTTTATGAAGCTGCTGCTCAGAAGAACAAGTGAAATCTTCTGACAGACTCTTTGGATTTCACTTGTTCTTCTGAGCAGCAACTTTATAAAGAGTCAGGATTCATACCCACAACCTCCAGACCAGCTCATCAGATACCTGAGTGTCCTGCCTTTGAGCACCATCATTGTTTTACCGAAAAGAAAACCCTTAGACTATTAGATCTTTGATGATGCTCACCTGTTTCTAAAAAGTGGACACCAACACCTGGTTCTCGTCTGTCACCAGGTGCTGCTCATGAGGGAAATGTTGGTCTCTGCAGATGAAGCAATCAAGGAGTTTGAGCAGGTCTAAACCAACCTGGAATTATGAAATTACCAAATAAAGATTGAGTTAATGCTGGATGATCTTCATGAAACCTGCTCATCAAAGACTTCATCCAACATCTTTAAAACTTTGTCACATCCTCACACTTCAATAAAAGTTTAGTTGCTGATGGTTCATTGTCCCATAACCCCCTGCTTCCATCTCTGAGGAACCTCGGGAGGGGACACAGCCCCCTCCCTGTCCCACTACTGCAGGACTGAGGCTCCAGGTAATGGCAGCCAGCAGGATTCGACCCGGTGCAAGCACCTCTGGTTACTGCCAGCCAGGAACAAACCCACTGCACCACCAAGTCCCCTTTGCTCTTGGTTCTCTTCTCTGGGCGCTTTTCAGTCCGTACTTCAAACTTCACTGAGTTTTTTAAGAATCAAACCCAAACAAGAATCGAACCCACAACCTCAAAACTGCTAACTGGGCCTCCATCAGTCTGAGCTACTGGATCTGACTGATGCACTGTGTTTCTTTCAGATTTCATGTTTTTGAACGTCAACCCTCAAATTTCACACTGCTGAGCTAACAGGATGACAGCACATGTGATGTCATCCTGTTAGCTCACATGGTGACACCAGGTTAGAAGTTCTGAGGCTGTGGGTTTGATTCTTGTTTGGGTTTGATTCTTATAAAACTTAGTGAAGTACAGACTGAACAGCGCCCAGAGAAAGACAAAACATTTCTTACATTTCACTAAGAGTTCTGGATTTTATTGGAACAAGAGCCAGAATTCAAAACAACACATGACAGAAAGTACAAGTCAATGCAATTTCCACAATTTAATGGAAGAAGTTTAAAATGTACATGAAGAATCTTTTCAATCAGTTTGAATCATTTTGTACAAAGTTAACTGAAGAAGCTGAAAGACTGATGTGACTGTGATCCTGTACAGACTCAACTGTTAACTGCACTTAATGATGTTGACCTCTTAGAGTGCTATCAATGGCATAAATGAGTTCCTCATGCCCAGATACATGGAAATTTCTATCACATTTAGATCCTAAGATACACACATTTCTAATTTCAGGCCTAGAAATGTCATATCACAGAGGTCAATGACCTCTAGCTGACCTCAGAGGTCAAACTGAGAATGCCTCCACATCTTAAATTAAAGCTTAGGTCATCAAGAACAAACCCTGAAAGTTTCATGCTTCTTTCACAAAAAGCAAAATGTGTTTCTGAACAACATCGTAGACCCTAGCTTTAAGGAACAACAGGACTTAATAGAGTGACATGTACAGTATGAGAGATATTAGCAAAAACGTAATGTCCACTACAGAGGACAAAAATGAATTGCTGGGTCTCAGGAGGGTAGTTGAAGGACAGGTAGCCTTAACATGACTACACAAAATAGATACTTTTTTTAATTGCAGGAAGAAAAGGAGTGTCAAGCTTTGAAGAAAGCCTTTCTAGTGAGGTAGGCTGCATGGAAGCATTGTCCTTATTAATATTATTATCTCTACATCCACTAACACTGTCAGACAATGTTGACCTGCTTATGTATGTACTTCATTGTAAAGTATAGGTCAGGGGATGGATCCAAAAACAGTTCCAAGTCACTGAACATCCCTGGGAGTTAACTTCATTCATCCATCATAAAGAAATGGAAGGAATATGGTGGAATATGGTGTAAATCTGCCTAGAGCAGGCCATCCTCACAAACTGAGTGACCATGCAAGAAGGTGACAAGTGAGGGAGGCCACCAAGACACCTATGACTAATCGGAAGGAGTTAAAAGCTTCAGCTGCTGAAATGTGAGAGACACTGCATACAACAACTGTTGCCCTAGAAGCCATCCAAAGGCATGTGGGAGACTCCAAGATCAACTGGGAGAAGGTTCTTTGGTATGATGAGACCAAAATGGAGCTTTTTGGCCATCAGGCTAGACACTAATGTTTGGCGGACACCAAACGCTGCATATCACCACAAACACACCATCCTCACCATGAAGCATGGTGGTAGAAGCATCATGCTGTGGGGGTGCTTCTCAGCAGCGGCCCCTGGAAGACTTGCAAAGGTAGAGGGTAAAATTGATGCAGCAGAATAAAGTGAAAACCTGGAATCAGTTTGTAAGAGAACTACGATTTGGGAAAAGATGTATTTTCCAGCAAGACAATGACCCGAAGCATACAGCGAAAGCATGCATTCATGTGAGTTAGTGTATTCATGTATTTCATTGATTGTATTGCTTTATACCTTATTGCTTACTTTCACTGCTATTATAATCTTTTTTATTTCATTATAGGTTATATTTACTAATTCAATATTTCTGTAGTGGAGACTCTCTGCCAAAGAATGTCACAGTGCACAGCTGGAATGACGATAAGCATCTTGAATCTTGAATTACAAAGAGAAGAGGACATGGTGTTCCGAGTCCAGGAACGACCTTATCGTGTCGTGCGCCATAAGCCATTCCCTCTCCTATCCAGACATGACAGAGATGATCAACACAACGTAAAAGGTGATCATTTGTCACTGTTACTGTAGGTTAAAAAAATATGGTGTGTGTAAAATTGATTTGATAACTTGATAAAATAGGGGGGCTGTAGCGTAGGGTGTGTCTTAATGAAGCGCACAGTGCAGCTGTATTGCAATCAATAAATATTTAGACAGTCTAAATGTTCTGCTTCAGCTTAAACTTGGACAAAAAAGTAAAAAATCCTGACACAAAGCAGGATGATGCATGAAGTTCCAGTGTTAAAGTCCAGCCCAACACATGATGTCAGCACCACTGTTTACCACACACTTTCCTTGGCAGCCTCCACACATCCATCGTTTGAGGTTATTGGTTGGATGCTCGCCGCAGAGATGTTCTCACTTGGGAGGCATCAGATGGGAAAACATTATAGTCTAGCAGCTATCAGCACATAAGTGAATCTGAAGTCGCAGCTAGACTTGAGACCTCCGAGATCACGTTACATGGCCAACATTTAATGCCTCGTGTTGAACTGTGCACTGATTTCTGTTAAAACTAAGACTTATAATTCTATTAGGATAAGTGTTTCCTTTTTGATAATTCAATAGTTGTGTGATGAATGTTATTTCACAGCTTTAGTATGCAAGAACTATGGGGTTGTGTTACATGTCTCCTGAGGATGTGTCTCTGTTGCATCACTGGTGGAGGAGAGTGTTTTCTATATGATGTAGAGGCTACGTCAGTACCATAAAGACAGTTATGGTCTCTCCACAGTAGCTACCAGAGGGAGTAGGCCCCGTTAAGTTGGGTTTGAGGTGGGGACGGGGTGGAGGGAGGGTGGAGTGAAATGGAAGAGGGACTGGGTTTAAAGTGCACACATTAGAAACCCATACATTAGAGACTTGATAGGCTCATTTTGAATGCTTTCAGTATGTGCGATGTGTGTGCGATGCATGTATGTGTATCTGATGCAACATTAAGAGCTTCAAAACTGACATACCATATTAAAACTTGTTATTAAATATTATTGTTTATTGTTCTCAAAAAGAAAACAAAAAATTGCAGGCAAAGGAAAGTCCTTAAAAGCAAAAGGAAGGTAATCAAAACAATAATCTACAATTGCAAAAACGAAACAAAGCAGTAAAATAAAAAACAGGGAGACACAAGGAGCACGGGCAGCAAAAATAGAGAACGGAGGGGAGAACGAAGAGTGAAGGAGTCCACAGGATCCATCCTTTTCATGCTTTTATTCTCACTCCTCATTTGCATTAAGTTGAATTCTGGCTATTTTAGGCAAATCTTGATGTTAAAATGAGGACAGATTTAGCAACTGCATGGCTTATTTCTTGCCTGAAATGTCCTCCAAAACCCATTTCGCTAAGTTATTCTTGTAACATCAGAAAAAAGTTTCCATATGAGCCACCATGACACGGCCAATGACTGGCTTTCCTCCAATAAGGTGCAGCCAGTGAGTATGTGCGTGGTTGGTAACACTACAGCAGGTTGGATAGTTGTCTCATGACACTGAATTACAGTATACATTCCGATAGTATGGCCACAGAGCAGTTTCAATTTCCATATGTTATGAAATAATTACAGAAGGCATCAAACAAATGAGATTGCTTTTATACTGTGGGTGGGAGGGAGATTATGTAAGTAGGAGAAGAACTGTGAAGTAATGCTGAGTATGAGTCAGGAAGAAAGCAAAGAAGACAGGAGCGGGAAATCAATTGATGGCACCGAACAAACCCCATTATCAACCATCGCTCAAATCAAGACATCTGAATTATGCAGCCCTGGGTCATGTTGTAGACTAGAAGTGCGTCTGTCCTCTCATTGATCCGGCCACAGCATGGCCACAACATTCACTCCATGTGCTGTGGCAGAAATTCATGGGGGTGTTTAGTGCATGTTGAAAGCACAGAATCAGGCACACATACCGGTAGCAAGTTTCTCTGGGCAGCTTTCCAAATCTCAGCGGACTTCTACAGTCTTAATGTTGTGAGCTACTGCAACACGAGACGTCTTTCACAGAAGGCCTCTCCTCAGGCAGTTTTTTTGAAAAGTGGAGATCATGTTTTATTTCTCTGCACTGGGTGTGGTCTAATCGAGCAGACAAAACACTTTTATAGTTCTCCACATCTGTGTGACTTTTCTACCACGTCAGTGCTTTCACTCAAAACGTGATGCTCAGGATGATGTTTCATCATTGTTTAACATGGATCCTATATCATTGTATTCTATCTCGGGAAGTTATTGTAAAGGTTTTTTTTTTTTACAGTCCTTTCGCTGAAGCAAATAGGTTTTTAACTAACATGTGAGAAAACATGTTGGACAAATGTATTCAACCTTCCAGCTGAAACTGTTTTTGCCCACTGCTTTTCTTGCCTTTCTTCAATTGAAGGAACAAAACATTTAGAAAAAGAAAAATAGAGAAAGAAACGCTGAAAAAGTTCTGATATGGTAGAAGAACATGATGCAGTGAAAAAAAAACAGTTTTACCATCAATGCATCACGACTTTTTGTACACTGGCGCCCTACTGCAGGCAGCTGGTGCGCTTTTTACTGTCTAGCCAGCCTGAGTCCGCCAATGGTTGCAACTAATTAAAAAAAGGTGTAATGATACAGTAGGCTCTATGCCGCAAAATGCATGGCTCAAAGTTCATTCAGTGTTTTAATTAAGGTTAGAAGTAAAAATTCACGATGAACAAAAAGCAGCAAGGTCTTCTCAATGTTCATTAAAATTCCCCTATTAGATTATACTGCTGGGCAAACTGAGCCAAGTCCAAACTATACCTCCTAAAATTCAATTTATATCCTGTAGGCTACTACTATATGGCATTCAGTAAGCCATTCAAAGCTGGTCTTTGACATTGGAGAGTGGATTTCATGTCTTGAATCCTGTGACCTACATAGCTCATTTGCTTAAGCTTACCCTATGAAAACACTGATTAAAGTTACCGTGTGGTTAGGATAATAACGACTTTAGATGGTGAAAAACTGACCATGTCAAGTCAGTGTTGGCTTTTCTTAATGTTTGCCAAAGGAATTTAACATATGCTTTAGTTGCAACTGGCAGATATTTTAGGGGAAAACAAATAAGTTGACAGTTTTGCAAACATATTCAGCTACTTTGCAGACACGTTCATTAGAAATATTTCATATTTAAAAAGATATTTGCTGGAAATGACCACATTATTATGATCACACACGTAGTTTAAGATGCAAAAGAAACAAACCCTGAAAATTAGTGAGGAAAAAATTATGAGGAAGGAAATACAGTCAAGGATGCCCACAATATGATTCAATATGGCTGTTCTTCTTTGCACTGCAGGATTTTAGCTCGGAGCAGAGGCAGCAGTTTATCCATATAAATTAAGTCCAATTCAGCAACATCTCAGTATCTGACAGGTTAGTAGAAGAACCTCAGCAACACTGCGGTGGAGATAGGTATATAATCTAATCTAATTTTCCTCGCCCTGTCTTTCCAGTTCATTCAGACCAGTGGGTTTCAGTTCTCACTTGAGGCAGCTAAAAATACTTTATCTTCATTCATTGAGCATTGAATCCGACATGTAATTCACTTTGACTGGCCCCATCAGTGTCTTCTTTTTCGACAGTGCACATACCAGAAGACCACCCACATGCTGAAATGTTAAGGAATCTACTGGATTGGTGAATCAGCCACAGTGATGGGAAGAGATTTTACAGACATAGTACAAAAACAGAGGAGAGAATGATCCCTTTCAGGACATTGGGTGGAGAGCTGGAGAGGATATCTGGTGAGACTGTAAGCACAATACATTGTTTATAGTAACACCAGTACAAGAATGCATTCCCCCCCAATAAAGATGACTATGACCAATCAAAAATATGAAATGGAGCGAAGTAAATGGAGGCTACAAGCCAGGTAGTAAGACCAGCTGTAAGACTGTCAAACCCTTGAGTGTCGTTGACATTCCTCGTCGACTTAGCTCAGAGAAGCCCTGAGCCTCCAGTTAGCCCGAGGCTCAGTTTGTCAGTTTGATTAAGAGCTCCGCATAAAATGGGGACTCCCTCCAAACCTGCTGTTGCCAAGACAGACAGTTTGAACTACATTTATTTAGCAAATGTTAAACATGTCTGAAAGTTTTTTTTTTATTATTATTACAGGTGCATTATGGACGATTCCAGGTGCAAGAATTGGCCTCCTGTTAAATTCATACTCAAAACAAATAGACAGCAGCATATTCACTGGAGAAACCGTTAACTGCTGCTCACTGTAGCTCAGTTAGCTGTGGCCCAGGACAGGACAGGTTTAGCTGCTTATCATGCTAACTTCGGGAGATATTTCTGCAACATAATACATAGTCATCATCATGTCAAAGCTGTTGTTTCTTCACATCCTGTTGAAAATCGTAGTTAATCCTTTGAATGTTTTCCATGAAAATCTTACGTACTGCACCTTTGATATCTTTCTGAAGCTATATTCATATTGAATGGATATGTTATATTTGCAAAGTTTACACTATAACTGTCCCACACACTGTTCGCTCATTGCATCCAACGCGTGATGAAGTGTTCAGGATTTTATGAATGCAGCTTTCAGCAAGTATTTGCTTAAAAGTACACTTCAGCTATTTAATACTGATCCTCCTCATGTTACTGGACTCCCAAGATTGTGAAAAAGAATCCTCTAGATAGAGGCAGCAGATGTCAACAGATCCTGCCTTTCACTCCCTACTATGGGTCAAGCTCCAAAAACACTGGATCCTGCAGTCCCCATAACGCAACCGGATAGATTTGACGATCCTGACATACTCATATCACTTCAACAACTTCCTCAGACAGCTCCTCCAGAGCAACAGAAGACATTATACAACTGCTGTCAGAGGCTAAGTAGCACCCTTTGTGTCTCGTAAACCGAAGACTGGATTGGATTGAGTTTTTGAAGAGCTACTTCCTGAGTTGGAGCTAAAATGTTGCCAGTAAACATTTAGAGACAAAGTTGGTGAACGAGTATGTTAGGCTGAGTCACTGCTGCAGGGAATAATTTAATGAACAAACACTAATGGGATGTTCGACAGACAGTCAGACAAGTGCACGCAGTTTACTTGTCTCCAGAAAGTGCTACAAAATCCCCATGAACATGCCCATACCACGCTCATTCGCACACAATTAAAAGTATGCTTCCAACTCTTTGCTGTATGTCCCTCAAGGCAAAACAAACATGACGGTTATTTTTCCATTCGTTCCAGTCTGCTAGAAAAAGATTAATGACTCATGGCCTGTACTGTGAGAACTTGAGCATTACATCTAAGAGGAAGCTTGCAGGTATCAACACATCCGCGATCGCTGGCACAGAGCTTCATCCTTTGCTTTTCATTGCTCATTGTCCCTTTAATTCAAGCCTATCAAGTAAGAGCTGACTTTGTGATAGGAGATACTCAGCCACACTGCACTTTGTCTTATTGATCACATTAATTAACCTTACCATGGCTCATGCTCTCTCTTCTTACATTGTTTAATACACACACATAAATATATTGGCTTAACTAACAGACAGAGAAGAAGGAGCGGCCCTGCATCATCCACTGGCTGCGCTTCCTGCTCTGCTTCACTGTTGTGGTGGGAGCGGTGAACACTGGAGTTTGGATACGTTGCTCCTCCCATGTTCCCTTGCGCCCTCACGCTCTGTTTTTTTCTTTTTTTTTTTTTAGGTGGTGGGGGTGGGGGGTTTACACCACTCCTGTTCTTGTGGGCTGATCACTCTTAAGATCTCTCCCACTCACAGCACACCACCTATATCTCCCTCTCCCCGGTTTCCTGCTCTTTCTCTTCATCCCTTCTTCAGAGCCTCATCACTCCCACTCCAAACTAGGATCTACAGACCAGCTCTTCAAGGTAGGAAACAAACACAAAAAAAAAACACACCTCCTCTCTCACATGCATTTGTTAACCATTTAATTCTTATATAACGCTTAATCGCAAAGGGTTAATTGACACATGCAGGTATCTTTATTGCATTGTGTGAGCCGATTTAATAGTTGTGCGTGTGTGTGTGTGTGTGTGTGTGTGATTCAATCTGATATGGTAAATGCACGTGTTGGCACTCAAGTACATTTTCTCTACTCTTCACCTACCCGGAGGACCAGTCCCTACAGGCAGAGCTCACAGCATGTGTAAATACTTACAAGCTATTTTATTCCCATGCAGGTCCACAGGGCTGTCTGCAAAGGGATCATGTGGGTGTTGTCAGTGCTGAAGCTCACAATGCAGGTTCCACTAGTTGACCCATCATTTGGTTTAAACTTAAGACCAAGCTCTGTTGCACTGTGCATTTTGTTTTTTCCTTGTGCACAAATGAAGAGTAAGATGGGTGTGTTTTGCAGAGGGATGGATAACAGAGGGCAAAGTGGTTTTGGAACAGTCGGACCCAACAAATATGCCATCTTGTGCACTTTGAATGTTGCTATAAGAGAATGCACAAATGCTTGCAATGTAAAAGTGTAAATGAATAATGACACGGGAAAGAAGATGCATCCTGTAGAAGGGAGGCATTTTCATTCAGGGGCAGGAAATGTCAGTAATATCTCTTTAATTTGACTTTTGCTGATTTGCAAAACCATTGTTATAAAAAAAAACTCCAGGTTTAGGTCGAACAAACTAGAGCATTGTAATTCTGTTTTGGATTGAACTTATAATGACTTCAAAACTATAACGTTGAAGTGAAATTATGTAAAAACTAAGTCACCCGTCTCTACTTAACTCATTTGATCTTATTGTGTCTCCACATTTGGCCAATTTACAGCAGGCAGTTTGTAATGCAATGCAAATAAAATTTTAATCTGTACTATGTGAGGTTTATTCACTGACAACAGCGCTTGGCATAGTTGTTCATGTAAAAGGCCATCAAGAGATGAAAAGTAGCAATAGCGACACACGGTGCAGCACATCAGTTGCATTCTCTGTATTGGAGATATGTTAAAATGTTTACATATTTGAGATAAGTTACTGGTAAAAAAACATGATGAAGAAGAAAAAACAGAACTTACTTTAAGTAGAGAAACTGCATTACCCCTGCTTTAGGTGCGGTAAAGCATGCATTCTTTACAAACTTAATTCCAGTCCCTAAGAGTTTTTACTTGAAAAATATGTAAACTGTGAAGTTTGTAAACTTAAATGATTTTAGCTGACAGCCACTAAAAGTCGCTGACTTTTTTCAAGGGTTCAGGCTTAGGGTTAGGCAGAGGGGCGCTGATGTTAACGACAGCCGGCCAGTGAAGTCAGAGATCAATGGGCTCAGGTTACTATGTGTTTTTACAGGAGTTTCCATTCATATAAAAAAAAACAAAAAAAAACAGCCTTTCTTCATAGAGGGGAAATTATTAAGTTAGTTAGAGGTCAGTTTACATATAGTAAGTCTTGTAAAATGAATAACATGCAGATGTAGTGTGTTTCTTATATCATTCGGGCAGAAACTTGACAGTCAAAGCGCCACTGTAGCTCTTTCGCACGCCTTGAGAAACGGTCTGATAAAATGGAATCAAGTGTGTCACACACAAATAACACTGAAGCGCTTAGCGGACTCAAGGACATGTTTGTCAGAGACATGACAAAATGTGTGTTGTCATGTCTCCAGGTGTAATCACACCTCGTCCAACAGCTTTGACTCGCTGTTGCTGTGGTAACACTACAGAGGTGATCTAAGACAAGAACAAACATTGTCTGTACAGTGTTGTTACAGTCTGCTGATGATGGCGGAGAGACATGTTTACTTTTGAATTTATATGGCTTAAAAGGAAATTCAGAGAAACTTTAATATAAGCAAAAAGGTGAGAGATAGAGAGGGAGACAGATAATTGGTGCGCTGCTTCGCCAGCTGCGTAACAGTCTGGTAATAACACACATGACAAGGCTGACACAGGTACAAGGCTGTGATTACAATGTTGCAATCGTTGATGCTGAACTCATTCTTTGTTGGTATCCATTCATTTCTTTCATGACTATGCTGTTGTCCTCCTCTTACTCCTCTTATGGGTTTATTCAGTCCTTGCTATTACATAACATGGCATGGCAATGCCGTTACCATGTGTGTGTGTGACCTGTAATGGCAACCATATTGCACCTCTATGACCTCATGAGACATGAATGTGTTATTCAGGGATAAAAACAACAGCCTTGCATATGGGAAGTATTTCATCGAAGCACACATGAATATACATCACTGAGTGTATACTCAAAAGTCAAACAGAGCAGTTTCTGGCTCGCCGCGTTTATGACCAACTTGAAAACTTGACTGAAAAAGTCTTAAGAATTGGTTTCATTGCCTGCAGCTTGACAAACATATTTGTTCTAGATATTAACTGAATGTCTGGCTGCTTCTTCACAGCCATTAGGAAGAGTGAAACACTAAGCAAACAGAATTATTTTTAATTGCAGGTTTCCTCGTCATTAGGTTTGTGCCATTTTGCAATTTGGCAGCAGCTCGATGTTGGATGTTCTAATACAGCTCTACACTCAAACCACAGCAACTTCTGCCAGTCAGTGTTTGGAATAAGGTGGAAACATAATTCACTACAAGGGCTATCATTATCGTATTTCAGTGCAGCTACACATTCACAAGTTCAAACGACACCTTTGAGATTTTGAAAACTATGTGAGACGTCAGCAAAATGTACTTTCTGGCTGTTGAACTGCATTGTTCTTAGAGGCTGTTTGTGTCTTGCTGACCGGCAAGCCCATACAAAATGTCAACACTTGATCGTGCTGGGAAGTGGTGCCTCCCAAACCTCTCCTAAATCACACCTCAAATAATCACGAAACCTCGTCTGGCAGAGGCTTGTATTGTCCTTTGCAGACGCTTTGCAATAACATTTTGGGAGTAAAATATCTCGCTGCGGGGATTACTGTTCATGATTAAAGGTAAGACTTTAACACAAAACAATTCAGCCAATCAGGATTCCCCTTTGATTCTGATTCCTTTCATGTGTTTGTTAATGTGACTGTATTGCTGAGAGGATCAATACTATTAATGCTGCCAACATCATCCACGAGCATACAGTAAATAAAGTGCACTATTATTGCTCTTCATCACTTTTCAGACCTCTCCACATGTCAGCAAGCTGAGGGCCAAAATGCTTTTAGCGAGAACCACACTACTTCTTTTTCTTCATTTTCTTTTGCGTTTCTTACCAACAGGAAATGGCCTCCAAACAGGAAACGGCCAGACGGCAAATGGGCTTCAAGTGTCGCATAGCATGGGTGTTCCTACTCCTCTTGGCCAGTATTGCTGCACTTATTGCTGTTGCTGTCATCCAGGACACCTGGAAGTTCAAGGAGTACAGCTTACAGGTAGACACATACACACACGTAAACTGAGAGGGAATGCTATGTGGCTGTAGATCGTCTTCACTTTAACAAAGTAACGGTACAAAACAATTCTCAGAACACATCCATACAGAGAAAGAGAGACAGAGATGTGTACACAAACACGTGTTTCAGCTCTAACACACACTCAGTCGTGAATGTGATGCTGGACGTTATCCAGATGTAAGGGTCAAGGCAGCTTGCTGATGGATGGTCCTGAATGCCCATGTGTGATTTTGTAATGGTGTGCTGGTAAGGCGGTGGGGGTTGCAGCAGCCTCTCTGTAGTTAAATTCAAATGGAAAATGTGACCCTGTAACACGATTCTTGTTCTTCTTCTCCTCTTCAGTATGGCATAGTGATAGACTCGGGTTCGTCTCGTTCCACCGTGTACCTGTACGAGTGGCCAGGGGAGAAGCAGAATGACACAGGAGTGGTAACTGAGGCAAAGAACTGTAGAGTTGCTGGTGAGTCATTGTCTCTAAAACAACAACAGCACTATGCAGCTTCTGTACGTTAAAGTTTCACATTTTCTCGAGATTTAAACATTTAGGAGTAAAAAACGAAGTATGGGATGTGATGAAGATAAAGAGTATTTGAGTACTCCATCAACCTTTATTCAACTCAGTTAAAAATGTTACAAAAACATTAACTAAGGCATTTTACTTTAGGTGTTTAGTACTTGCCAGTATGATTTTATCTTGGCCTTGTGCCCACAGGTGACGGTATCTCAGAGATGAAAGTTGACCCGCAGAAAGATGCAGCATCGTGGAAAGCATTCCAAGTCTGCATGGACACCATCATCAATGCCATTCCTGCTGAAAAACAGAATGCCACACCTCTCTATCTGGGAGCTACTGCTGGAATGAGACTGCTACAGTAAGAAAGTGTCAGCGACAAGTTAGCTTCGAGCTATTCTCTCACCATGGATTAAAATGGAGAGAAGATGGGAAGGATCAGAGCAATCTAACCTCATTCATGCACCACATGGTTTTCTCCAAAGTCATGAGGAAGGGCCAGCAGTAAAAGCATGTTTAAACAGCAGGCTGGGGCAAAATTCAAGAGTCAGACAGTGGAGCAGTGAAAAAGAAGTCCAAACATGGGGTCTTAGGCTAGCTTTACACGACAACGATCTGAACACAATCCGCAAAAGTGGCGTTGCGTTCCCACTTTTTATTTTGCGTTTAGACGAGCGTCTTTGGGTGGAAATCTGCATGCACACGGTGACGCAAAAGTGTGTGAAATTTGATGTAGTGTGCATGCCAGGTGGCTAGGTGGTACTGTGAAGCACTGCCATACAACAACACCAAGAGCGCACGCATGCATTGAAACTTCCTTCTACTTCTCTCCGTAGTACTCGGCTTATTTGCTGAAAGGACTCCTGAATAGCTATCAAAGCAGCTAAGGCCACTTGAATGTCTGACTGATGGAAATAATCCGACATGTTTGTTATTGTTTGGCTGTACTGCACGTGGATATGACGTCAACGCGTATGCGAGGATATAGCCAGCGTGAGCAGCTCAGAGCACACTTTTGCGTTTTCAACCCTTTAGACGTCGTGTAAAGCCAGCCTTAATTGTGAGAAGTTCGGCCTACATGATATTCTAAGTTTCTACCTCAAACCTCCAGGAACTACTTTTCACGGAGCTAAAAGGTTCCTCCAGCGTGTATATAGAGCCGTAAAGACAAGACAAGTTCCTCTGTTAAAGAAGTGAAAGTGACAGCTTTTTTTTTTTTTTTTTCACATATTTTTACATAATTTAACTGTAACTCCAGGTTGAGTCGACTCCAGGTTGATGTGTTGAAGCACATTGAGAAACAAACAAACTGGTTTGTGGCTGCAAATTTCTAAAAATGCAATGAATGTCTAACCAATCAGAAATGTTTAATGCTGCAAAACCTGCCAAAGATCTTGCAGCATTACACATAAATACGTGTACTTTTGGAGTGCTATCCCCAAGCAGACTTTTTTGAGGGGGAATGATGTTCCTGGAACTTGTGAAGATCCTGGAACCTGAGGTGGAAAATCACTGAGTTCCTTGATAGGTTTCTAGTCCAGAGGGGAAGTATTTGCAGTGGAAACACAGCTAGATGCTAACTTAGCTTTAGGGGTAATTTCATGCTATTGGTCCTAGAGATGATTTGATCCTTCACTCTGCTCTCAGGTTTTGTGGTCAATACTTACACTGGTTCAACAGGACATTTCAATGTAGAAAATAGATAACAGTCCAGCACAGAGCAAATTTCAATTGCTTGGTTTGAATTATTTGACTTGCTTTCATTGTAAATACAAGTGTAAATACTCCATTTACTATGGATGACTTTCAGCTATTGCTGTTGCTGTTGGACATTTGGCCAAATTATTTACTTTACTGCCAAGAGGTCGATCTGACGATTGATACCACTCTCATATTCATGAAGTTATATCAAGGAGATACTTACGTTAGCTTAGCATAAAGACTGGGATCAAGGGGAAACAACTGGCCTGGTATTGTTCAAAGGTAAAGTTATATCCTGAAGGTAACCACATATTTACAATACTCAGTACAATACAATACTTTTGTATGGCTTAAACAAATGAGGTGTGCTTGGCAGGCCAGGATTTGTGTTACCTTTGAACAGAGCCAGGCTAACTGTTTCCTCTTGGATTTAGTCTTTATGTTGAGCTAATTGTCTCCTAGCTAACTCTATTCATGTGTAGTGTACAGACATGAGAGTGGCATCAATCAGCTTATCTAACTTTCAAAGTGAACAGCTACACACTACTGCTGTTTTCTGTTTTGCTATAAGTGAGCAGGATGAGAAGAGGTCCAACGACGTCTTGGCAAGTCTCCGGAAATACCTGAGTTCTTTGCCGGTTAACTTCAAAAGCGCTTCCATCATCACTGGTCAAGAGGAAGGGCTGTATGGGTGGGTCACTGTCAACTACCTCATGGGAAACTTAATCGAGGTAAGAAACATCTATATAGATCAAAGTGTACTCGTCCTTTAAAGCTGGGGTTGGTAAGACTGTAGAAACCAGCAAAAGCAAGCTATATCTTTTATTACCAAGTATCCATCTCAAAAAGTCCAGTGGGTGTTGAGGAACTGGGTTAGACCAGCAACCTTGAATTAAATCTGGTCACAGCATTAGAGGTTTCATTCAAAATAAAGCTGCTCAGTGGCTCATTCAAGCCAAAAAGCCGAAACAAGAAACGTGCTCTTCCTGGGGGCTTGGGTTAGACACAGTATTTTTGGTTCTCCAATGCCTTTTTAACATAGCAACAGAGTGCAGGACAAAGATCAATAAATACATTTGCCGTTACATGCCAAAATGCCACAGTCATTTACATAAAGGTAAAATAGCCTTCACAATTCTACCTCAGCCTGAAAAAGCTACATCACGGTGTGTGCTGACATAGGCTGCAGAAAGACGCTGTTTCTGCTGATGGAGCTCTGTTTGGTGCAGGGGTTGTGTGCTTTGTGCTAATTTTAGCCACTACAGGAGTGTGTTGCAGCCCCAGCGGCTCTTGTACTGGGTTTAGGGGCTCCGTGCTTGATGGTACTCTGTTTGCACCTGAACAACAGTTTATCACAGCTGCTGCTGTTGCTCACTCATTCTTTGGGTCAGGGGCTGTGTGCTTAGTGCTACAAAGTTATCAAGCTGCTAAGATCAGGCTCAGTGGCTGTGTACTGTGAGGGCAGTAACTTTGTCTTTGTCAACCATGTCGCAGTCACATCTTACAAAACACCTAGCACTGTCTCAATGAATGTAAACAACGAACATGGCTATTGTTAGTACTCTCCACTGTCAAACTTGGCTTTGGCTGCATTTTCTCTGCTATTCTTGTGCCACTAGCTCGCTAATAGCCTTAGCAATTTATGTTAAGAGAGCCAGTATTGAGGGATTAACATTGGGATGTTAAGAGATTTACTACAAATAAAAGAAAAAATGTTCCTAGAATAACCTACAAACCATTGCTTTAAATATGCTGCTTCACAAACAGGCCCATCACATGGTATACTAACCTTTTCCATTATATTTGCAGAAAAACATGTGGAACGCCTATATCCGCCCAGATGGGGCAAAGACTGTTGGATCTATGGACCTCGGTGGAGCATCAACACAGATTGCCTTTGCAATCACGGATAATTTCACAGGTCCTGACTACATGCCCATCAAACTGTATGGTTATCCTTACAATGTGTACACACACAGTTTCCTCTGCTATGGCAAAAATGAGGTAGAGAAGAGGATTCTGGACAAAGTTATCCAGGTAGGCACCTTCTCCAATCATGTATGAACATATATAAACTTCTTATTAACTTACTTTCACTCATATGTGAAAATGTGTTAAAATGTAGAATTCCCACGTGAAGAAGCAAATCTCCGTTCATTTTATCAGCCATGCTTTACTTCTTCATATGGAAATCCTCATCCACGTTTTTTTAAAGAGCCACTCACATATGAACAACTGTAATGTGAAAATGTACATTTCAACATGTGACATGTCTTTTCTTTTCACATGTTAAAATTTAAATTCACATGTGAAAATAGCAGATCAAATGTGAAAATGTTGAATCCTCATGTTAAATTGTGATTTCCACATGTGAAAAGGCACATTTCACGTGTGAAATTTCACACAAGGGTTACGTTAGTGTGCACGGAAATATTTTGCCCATCACTGAAGTTCAATTCTCTTTGGGGTGAGTTTGCCCCCTTGACGGTATATGTTTGTGTCTGGAGCAAGCAGCAGTGGGATTATGTGCTTTTTCTGCATACATGTGCAGGTTAAACATCCATTAATGCCAAGTTAAGCAAGTTAATTGCTAACTGGCAAAGGGAGACAAGTCAGGAATGCATTATGTCATTAAGAATATTGAACGGATCGGGAATGCAGTCAGGCTAGTCTGTGAGAAATGCATCATTTCTGGCAGCTTAGCAAAATTAATAGTAATTCTTGCTGAAGAAGCATGGCATATGTTATGCTGTGAGACTGTTATGGGTATAGATTTGCAACTGGGTCTTAGTATAAAATGTTAACTAAAGTTAGCATTAACATCAGGATCTGTATTTAGTTCAAATAAGTAAGTCATGGTTTATATGTAAAGATGGTGTCTGTCAGTGGGACTGTCCAAACTCTCCCCTCTCATCTCATCCCCCCATGTGTTTTCCTCACCCAATCCATCATTTGACATTTTCTTCCTCCTTCTAATGTTCCAGGGATCATCGAACCCAGCCTACATTATTAACCCCTGCTTCCCTGAAGGTTTTAACATGACCATAAAGGCCTCGGATGTTTACGACACAGAATGCACAAAGAAACCAAGCGGCTACAACCCCGATCAGCAATTCTTCATGGTTGGAGTTGGTGACTCAGACAGGTGTTTAAGCATGGTGAAGTCCATATTTGATTTCGAGACTTGCTCCTCATCTCAGTGTTCCTTCAACGGGGTTGAACAGCCACCCGTCACTGGAGATTTTATGGTAACACGCAGTCCAAATAAAACGCATGCATGAATATGTTTCTATTCATTAAATAAACGGGATGTTTCTAATATGATGTATGTTTCTACTGTTCCTTCCAGGCATATGCAGGATTCTTCTTCACTGCTAGGGCGCTGCTGAAGAACGGCACAGAAGATCATGATGACTTCAATTCAGATTTTGACCAATTCAACGCCTCGGTCAGGCAATTCTGCAACTCACAGTGGGAAGTGGTAAGTTCTTCTAGTTGCTATACAACTAGAGGAGGAGAAAAGGTGGAACAAGGGGGTGAGAAGAGAGGAAAGACAGAAAAAATGTAGAAACAAAGAAAGAAGCACGCGCAAAGAAGTGGTGAGGCAAACTCTACCATTATTGTACATTGGCCAACCACATTCCACAATAATTGTACTTATCAATGACGAAGCAGCTTGAAGATCACTGACTGGGTTAAGTAATACAATTTCCCCTTTCTGTGATTTGGTGTTGGTTAAAGCATGATGTCAAAACATTACATTACACTTACACATACAGATCAGATAAGTTATTTTAAACAAGAAAAGAATTCACCTGTACTTTAAGAGTATTTCTGCCATGCCAGAGTTGATATTTCTCCTGTGCATCAAACTCCGAAATAGCTGCATCATATCTAAATTTCCTTCTGGATAGATGTTTTTTCTGATCTTATCTTAAAGGTCCAGTGTGTGGGATAATGGGAAGTTTAGGTGCAAAAATGGAACATGATGTTGATATTATTATTATATTATGTTTTCATTAATTCATTAGTTTTCATTACCTTACCTCCAGATTCCACAGAGCATGTCAGTCGTCGTGTCTATTTTTGGTTTTGACAGAAGCTGACAGAGGCCGTGTCAAGCTACACAGAGCAGATAAAGCCAGGCAGGCGGTCAGACACGGGAACGGCATAGATCACAATAAACACACTTTAAAAAGACCAGCTACAAAGTCTCCTCAACAGTCCTGTGGCAGAGGAGCAAAAATCAAGGCAAAATAATGAAATGAACAAAATCTGAGCAAGTCAACAATATCAGGCAGGCATGACGCTCCACTTCCTAAAGGCTTCCGTTGTGGTCTGAAGCCGTGTGGAGGACGGAACAAATCCAAGTTGCACTCGCGGGGTTACGAAGATGTGCCCGGTGGAATTAATTTGTTAGAATGAGTCTTTTATATCTAGAGAGAGAGCTTGTCCTCTTCCACTGCCATGCTTCTAAAGCTGCCCAGATTGGACAAAGCAAACACCAGCATTAGAAAGGGCCTCTTGCGTTTTGTATGTTTTCAGTGGCCACCTTGGAGAAGGAGGGGTGAGATGAGGCGTGTTAAGTTGGGAAATATCTGCAACCTCAACTTAACTGTTAATTAACATCAGTCTAGATCACACATTGTTTTGTCTCTGTCTTGTCTTGGTCTCAAAGTCTTTCATCTGAATTTTGACCATAACATTGATATTTTGTTATAAGCATTCAGGTTCATTCATTTGGATCCTTACTCTTCCTAATCACAGGCTGCACTCTGACCTCTGTTTTCGCTTTCTTTCAGCTCAGGGGAGAAAAGACATGGATCTCTGCCAAATATCTTAAGACTTACTGCTATTCGGGTCACTATGTGTTCAGTTTGCTGGCAGATGGATACAAGTTTGACAAAGACACCTTTAAAAACATCAACTTCGCAAAACAGGTTGGTTGAACAAAAAGCGACTTGCTCCCACTACTGTCTTCTGCTTTTCAATACAGAGCTATGAAGCCAATAAATACCCATTCTATTCTTTCTATGTTCATAAAATCTCTCAGAAATAATATATGCATTATATATTTTAGATTCTTTTGAATCATTATGAGATATAAAAACATCAGAAAATGGCTGGGCTTGTCCCTAGTGTTCAGATGTTCAGCAGCATTTTAACACAGACAAACGTGAATTGGGCCACCCATTAGGACCCATAAAGGATGGATGGCTGACATACCGATCATCTGCGCTCAAAAAATTGAGGCCAGAGTGAAAGGCAGGCAATGTATCGCTCTGGGACACCCTGAGGACATGGAGCCTTTCTCACAAAGGAACTCCCTCAACAGAAGGGAATTCCTCATTTGCGACACTCCGTCTATCACTCATGAGTCATAATGAAAGATAGCAGCCATTAAAAAGTGGCACATTACAGCCACAGTTTCCAAATGGCATGACAGTTAGCCCAATTTCCAGTCCCGACCAACAAGGGAGTTAGTGTCCCGGGTGAGCTGGTCAGTGCCTTTGAGGTTTCTGGGAGTCTGGTGACACTTGGTTGGTCCTTTCAGAGACAAAACAGGAGACTTTTTCTTTTTCTTTTACAGGGATGGTCTTTAGTTGTTATGACTACTTTTTTGCCCTAAAGCTGTATAGTCATCATGGAACTCCTCTAAACATGCAAAGTGACGATTAGCTAACTGGAAGCATGTGCTATTGACAAAATACTGTGTACAGCATACCAATTCACAGTCACACCGTCTCTTGTCTTGTCTTCTCTTATGTGCAGGTAAAGTCAACCAGCATAGGCTGGAGTTTGGGCTACATGCTGAGTATGTCCAACATGATCCCATCTGAAGTGAAAGAAATCCTCCCCATGACGAACCCTGTCTTTGCCGGCCTTATCTTTCTATTTTCAGCACTAACCATTGTGACTGTTGTCATAGTTTTCATCTTCCTCATTCGCTCCTGCTTCTGAGAGTGCAAATTACAAAGGGAAATGATCTGCCTCTGTAAGCCTATGGGGCTTCTGTAATCCTGTAAATAGTGCGACAGTAGCATATTCCAAGACACTTATACTGGACATTACAAATGGAAATGTTTTTTTTATTTTTCAGCCTGAGCCATTTCAATCCATACAGTTTTTAGAAACTGAAGTAAGAGCCTCACAATGAAAACCTGTGTATCCTGCTCGCTTCACGTGAGAGACGGGTTTTCTTGAGACAGTAAAAACACTTCTAAAACATTTACCTTCCATTTTGTACCTCAGGGAAACTCTCAAACATTTGAATGGGATCTTTTTATATTTAGTTTGTCATGCTCCACTTAATTTAAATATTGTTGTTTTATAGGTGATAATGTGATACAGTGGTTTACGTGCACGTCATGTAGTCTTGGGATTCTATATGTGCATTATCGCTCACATGTCACATACACACATGGACCATCTGACAAAAGTTTGAACTGTAATCAATGATTATGTTTTTTCCCCTTGTATTAAATGTGTATGTTTATATGGAATTGCACTGAATGGATCTGCTTTACTTTTAACTGATGGCACTTTGTCGCAGATTTATTGTAGCAAAACTACACAACAACAATCCACATTTAGCGAAACAAAATGAAAACCTCCCTAATGAATAATGTATTGAATGTGCAATGTGCCATTTATTCATTATGACTATATGTCACAAATGTCATTTTTTATATCCCTTTCGTAAACAGTTAGTAGTTTTAAATGCAAGATGAATGATTTTCAGGCAGAAGCCAGCTGGTCACTGGAAATGATTCATTGTTTCAACAATTCAGGATTTTTTTAAGCTTTAAATACACTTCATTTAAATACTGAATCTAAAGAACAAAGTATTGTAGGATTTAACATAACTGGTTAAATCGTAGGTGAAGGTTTGAGATAAGTCAAGGGTGAAATCTGAGAAAACGACAGCGTCACATATAGTGTTGGGGATAAGTCCTGTCAACACCGATAATCCACACATTTCTACTTGTCAGTGCAATCTATAATTAGTGTTTGTTTATTATGAAAGGTTCCTGTGTCAATGTGCAGCCTTTGATGAGTCATGTATTTCAGTTAGCAGAGACTAGCTTACAGATTTAAAGCATTGACCACAACGAGTTATTTTATTATTTTGGCTGGCAGGGAGGAATAAAACAAACTGGCAACAAACTGTACATGAAACACTTCTGTACATTCAAAACATTCAGAATGAGACTCTTTCCTTTTATTGTACTGTCTTGTGTTTTTTTTTTTTCAAGATAATAGCATCACAGAACATTTAATTACATTCTCATTTCTGACAGGAAACAGCATGAATAAAAATGTGCGTGTGAATGTGTGTGTGTGCATCTCTGAGGCGGTATAAACATGATGCTCATTTTCCTTAATATTGTTGTCTTTGCACTGGAGAGAATTATGCATGGTTCTCGTGTAATGCTCTGACTGTATTGGTCCTGTTTTGATAACAGTTCTCTCTCTGTTCAGTGTATAATAAACTTATCTACTACTACCTTTTGTTGCTGTTATATGAGATTGAGGCTTCTGTGCTGCACCTTAACATACATTTACTGATGAAATGACTTGAGCTCAGCATGTTACTGAACACTTAAATCTCTGGTGGCTCCTTCTTCAAACAATGTATTAATTAGCAGAGGTGATGTTAAAGATAAATTCCTCTTTTTCATTTGTGTCAGCAAGCGATAAGATCCAACACACACACAGCTCTTCCTCCACTAACCTTTCAACCCCCTCTCATACTGTGTACTACATCGCCCTCTAGTGGTGCCGTGTTGCCGGTGCAGAACACACAAAATGAGTGTTGAGTGTTTGAAATGTTTTTTTTTATTGAAAGATTTGTATAAAAAGAAAAGAAAAAAGAGACATTTGAAACTACAGCAATATCCACTGGTTCTACAGACACTCTCAGAATCACAATTTTGAAAGACATGGGAGGCAATGTGTTGATGAAGGTTCTCAGTCATCCACGTCATGGTAATTCTAAGTGCTGTATTGTAGGCAACTGGACATGTTTCGGTTTCTTGAAGACGTTTCACTTCTCATCCAAGAGGCTTCTTCAGTTCTACCTAACTGGAGGGAAGTTGCAAGCTTTTAAACTCTGTGTGGGAGTCTTCTTACAGAGTCGTTAAGGACACGTGTCAGCTCTGAGTTTCAGAGTCGTTAGGGCCACTTGTGGGTAGTTGAGCCAACTGGCCTTCATGGGGGTTACTAGGACTATGTGAGCCCAGGTTGTTAAGCTGTCTGTGGAGGGAACTCAGTACTGCAGGTGGGTGATAGGGAATATCATGATATGGTAGGCCATCTCCTCTGCTCAAATACGGTCATTCAGGTTTGACACAGATGGATACTTTTACTCCTCTTTCAAACCATCCGTCTTCTCTGGCCAAGATGTCGACATTGTTGTCTTCAAAGGAAGGATTTTTCTCCCTCAGATGTAAGTGGACAGCAGAGTCTTGACCTGAGGAGTTGGCCCTGCTGCGTTGTGCCATTCGTTAATGGAGAGGTTGTTTTGTCTCCCCAGTGTACAAGTCTGTGCAGTCCTGGCTGCACTGAACAGCATCAACTACATTTACTCAGTACACCTCAATGTTGAGGCTTCTACCTTCTTCAGTGTGCACTGCGCAGTCCAAGAGGGGCAGACTGTCTCCTCTGACATCTTCCTTAGTATCCTACCACCTCTGGTTGGTAACACTCAACACCACACCAAAGACTCACAGGATTTAACCAAGAACACATGAGAAATAACATTGAACTCAGACTAAATAATGGTTTCCCATGATGTCACCTCACTTTTTACATGCATTCCCACTCAAGAAGTGGTAAAGATGGTGACGAAACACCTGCTACAGGAAAGCCCTCTGCCCAGCAGAACCAACTTCACCCCAGACCACATTTGTGCCTTACTTGACCTCTCCCCGACGACCACCTACTTCCACGGCTGTGCCATGGGCTCACTGTCATCACCAATAGTGGCCAACCTCTACATGGAATGTGTTGAGAGCAGAGCATTGATCACCTTCACGGGAACTGCTTGCCCCTGAGTGTTTGTGTAGCGTGGTTATTGACACCCTCTACCTGTCTCTCTCTGAGGTTACCAGAGGAAGCCGATTACAAAAACAGCCAGATCTGAGGCACCTGGGCCCTGTGCTCAGGAAGATATAAAAGTCCGACATCTAACTAGATAATGGCCATTTCCATTTGTTCCAGTTTAATAGACAGATTAATGACTCATAGCTTTTACGTTGGAAACTTGAGCGAACTTGAGCGGGAGCTTACAGGTATCAACACATCCTCGATTGCTGGCACAGAGCTTCACACTTTGCCTTTTACCTACACCACTCCTCTTCCTCTTCTGATCACTCTTCAGACCTCTCACACTCACAGCACACTACCTATATCTCCCTGTCCCCTGTTTCCTGCAGTTTTTCTTCATGTCTTCTTCACTCCCACTCCAAAACTAGGATCTACAGACCAGCTCTTCAAGGTAAGAAACAAAAACACACCTCCTCTCTCACATGAATGTATTAACCAACAACAAGGAATGCATTTAATTCTTATATAACACTGAATCGCAAAGGGCTTATTGACACATGCAGATACGTTTATTGTATTGTGTGAGCTGATGTAATAGTTGTGTGTGTGTGTGTCTGTGTGATTCAGTCTGTTATGATAAATACACGTGTTGGCGCTCAACCACATTTTCTCTACTCCTCACCCTCCTGGAGGACCAGTCCCTACAGGCAGAGCTCACAACATGTGTAAATACGTGTAAACTATTTTATTCCCATGCAGGTCCACAGGGCTGTCTGCAAAGGGATTATGTGGGTGTCGTCAGTGCTGAAGCTTACAGTACAGGTTCCACTAGTTGACCCATCACTTGGTTTAAACTTAAGACCAAGCTCAACTGAGCAGTCGGCCCAAAAAATATGTGGCTGCACACTCTGTGCAGCACATCAGTTACATTCTCTGTATTGGAGATATGTTAAACTGCATCGTCCCTAAAACCAGAACTTAGATTAAGGAGAGAAACTGCATTACCCCTGCTTTAGTTGTAGTAAAACATGCATTCTTTGCAAACTTAATCCCTGAGAGTTGTTATTTGAAATATGTAGACTGTTTGTAAAGTGTGTAAACTTGAGTGATTATAGTTGACAGCCAATAAAAGTCTTTTTTTTTTTTTAGAGTTCAGGGTTAGAGCTATGCAGAAGGACACTGAAGTGAAGCCAGAGATCAATAAGTTCAGGTTACCATGTCCTTTTACAGATGTTTCCATTCATATTAAAACAACCGCCTTTCTTCAATTTATTACAATTACAATTCCGGCAGAAACTTGGCAACAGACTTTCTCATGACTTGAAAAATGGTCTGATTACGTGGAATCAACTCTAACACACACACATAACAATGAAGTGTCAGCAGACACATATCAGAGTTGTGCAACATTGTCTGTACAGTGTTGTTACAGTCTGCTGATGATGGTGGAGAAAAATGTTTACCTTTGAATTTATATGGCATCAAAGGAAATTCAGAGAAACTTTAATATAAGCAAAAATAAACTCATTCTTTGTTTATATTCATTCATTTATTTCATGAATTTCCAAAGACAAGTATGCTGTTTTCCTCCTCTTATGGGTTTATTCAGTCCTTGCTGTTACATAACAGGGCATGGCAATGCCGTTACCGTTTGTGTGTGTGACCTGTAATCAAAGCACACATGAGTATACATGACTGAGTGTATATTCAAAGGTCAAACAGAGCAGTTTCTGACACGACGCGTTTATGACCAACTTGAAAACTTGACTGAAAAACTCTTAAGAATTGGTTTCATTGCCTGCAACTTGACAAACATATTTGTTCTAGATATCAACTGAATGTCTGGCTGCTTCTTCACAGCCATTAGGAAGAGTGAAACACTAAGCAGAGAATTATTTTTAATTGCAGGTTTCCAAGTCCATTAGGTTTGTGCCATTTTGCAATTTGGCAGCAGCTCGATGTTGGATGCTAATACAGCTCTTCAGTGCAGCTACACATTCACAAGTTCAAACAACACATTTGAGATCTTGAAAACTAAATATGTGAGGATTTCATGAGACGTCAGCAAAATGTACTTGCTGACTGTTGAACTGCACTTTTCTTAGAGGCTGTTTGTGTCTTGCTGACCGGCAAGCCCTTAAAAACTGTTGTTATGCCCAGGTCATTTAAGAGGACAACCAAGAAGGGAGAACCACACAGCGACCAGTTAAATTAACCATAAATTTAATTAAATCACAAAATTTAAGTGTAGGTCAGTAATCAGTGGTGTGGTGAAAGGTGTTGGATGTGCAAGGGGTGTGCGTGTAATTATGAGAAAACAAAAGAGCCAATGAAACTCAACCAAACCATACAAAACCACACTGGGGTGCCTGGAGGCACCAGTCATCCAGGAGGGGGAGAGAGCCATCGTGGAAATGCCATGCCTTTATAGATGAGGCCACAGGTGGGGTGAATCTCCCCAACGAGGTGGGAGGGCGACAGGCAGGGAGAACCTGGAAAGGGAGGAGCACAGAGAGGCCAGCAGAACACAAAATGGCCAAGGGCCATCGCATTGTCAACATTTGATCGTGCTGGGAAGTGGTGCCTCCCAAACCTCTCCTAAATCACACCTCAAATAATCAGTACTCTTCAAAGAAACCTCGTCTGGCAGAGGCTTGTATTGTCCTTTGCAGACGCTTTGCAATAACATTTTGGGAGTAAAATATCTCGCTGCGGGGATTACTGTTCATGATTAAAGGTAAGACTTTAACACAAAACAATTCAGCCAATCAGGATTCCCCTTTGATTCTGTTTCCTTTCATGTGTTTGTTAATGTGACTGTATTGCTGAGAGGATCAATACTATTAATGCTGCCAACATCATCCACGAGCATACAGTAAATAAAGTGCACTATTATTGCTCTTCATCACTTTTCAGACCTCTCCACATGTCAGCAAGCTGAGGGCCAAAATGCTTTTAGCGAGAACCACACTACTTCTTTTTCTTCATTTTCTTTTGCGTTTCTTACCAACAGGAAATGGCCTCCAAACAGGAAACGGCCAGACGGCAAATGGGCTTCAAGTGTCGCATAGCATGGGTGTTCCTACTCCTCTTGGCCAGTATTGCTGCACTTATTGCTGTTGCTGTCATCCAGGACACCTGGAAGTTCAAGGAGTACAGCTTACAGGTAGACACATACACACGCGTAAAGTTAGAGGGAATGCTATGTGGCTGTAGATCGTCTTCACTTTAACAAAGTAACGGTACAAAAATGTTGTAATGGTGTGCTGGTAAGGTGGTGGGGGTTGCAGCAGCCTCTCTGTAGTTAAATTCAAATGGAAAATGTGACCCTGTAACATTATTTTTTTCTTCTTCTCTTCTTCAGTATGGCATCGTGATAGACTCGGGTTCCTCTGGTTCCACCGTGTACCTGTACGAGTGGCCAGGGGAGAAGCAGAATGACACAGGAGTGGTAACTGAGACAAAGAACTGTAGAGTTGATGGTGAGTCATTGTCTCTAAAACCACAACAGCACTATGCAGATTTTGTACGTTAAAAATTGAGTACTCCATCAACCTTTATTCAACTGCGTTAACAGTGTTAGAAAATCATTAACTAAGGCATTTTACTTTAGGTGTTTAGTACTTGCCAGTATGATTTTATCTCGGCCTTGTGCCCACAGGTGACGGTATCTCAGAGATGAAAGTTGACCCACAGAAAGATGCAGCATCGTGGAAAGCATTCCAAGTGTGCATGGACGCCATCATCAATGCCATTCCTGCTGAAAAACAGAATGCCACACCTCTCTATCTAGGAGCTACTGCTGGAATGAGACTGCTACAGTAAGAAAGTGTCAGCGACAAGTTAGCTTCGAACTATTCTCTCACCATGGATTAAAATGGAGAGAAGACGGGGAGGATCAGAGCAATCTACAGCAATGTAACTCCAGGTTGAGTCAACTCCGGGTTGATGTGTTGAAGCACATTGAGAAACAAACAAACTGGTTTGTGGCTGCAAATTTCTAAAAATGCAATGAATGTCTAACCAATCAGAAATGTTTGACGTTGCAAAACCTACCAAAGGTCTTGCAGCGTTACACATTGCTATCCCCAAGCAGACTTTTTTTGGGGGGAATGATGTTCCTGGAACCTGAGGTGGAAAATCACTGAGTTCCTTGATAGGTTCCTAGTCCAGAGGGAAAGTATTTGCAGTGGAAACACAGCTAGATGCTAACTTAGCTTTAGGGGTAATTTCATGCTATTGGTCCTAGAGATGATTTGATCCTTCACTCTGCTCTCAGGTTTTGTGGTCAATACTTACACTGGTTCAACAGGACACTTCAATGTAGAAAATAGATAACAGGTCCAGCACAGAGCAAATTTCAGTAGCTTTGGTTTGATTTGTTTGACTTGCTTTCATTTCAGACAGTACAAGTGTAAATACTCCATCTGCTAAGTAATCCGGCTATTGCTGTTGCTGTTGGACATTTGGCCAAATTATTTACTTTACTGCCAAGAGGTCGATCTGAAGATTGATACCACTCTCATATTCATGAAGTTATATCTAGGAGATGCTTACTTTAGCTTAGCATAAAGACTGGGATCAAGGGGAAACAACTGGCCTGGTATTGTTCAAAGGTAAAGTTATATCCTGAAGGTAACCACATATTTACAATACTCAATACAATACAATACTTTTGTATGGCTTAAACAAATGAGATGTGTGAAATCGTGAGCTTCAAAGTTCTTGGCAGGCCAGGATTTGTGTTACCTTTGAACAGAGCCAGGCTCCTAGCTAACTCTATTCATGTGTAGTGTACGGACATGAGAGTGGTATCAATCAGCTTATCTAACTTTCAAAGTGAACAGCTACACACTACTGCTGTTTTCTGTTTTGCTATAAGTGAGCAGGATGAGAAGAGGTCCAACGACGTCATGGCAAGTCTCCGGAAATACCTGAGTTCTTTGCCGGTTAACTTCAAAAGCGCTTCCATCATCAGTGGTCAAGAGGAAGGGCTGTATGGGTGGGTCACTGTCAACTACCTCATAGGAAACTTAATCGAGGTAAGAAACATATATATAGATCAAAATGTACTTGTCCTTTAAAGCTGGGGTTGGTAAGACTGTAGAAACCAGCAAAAGCAAGCTATATCTTTTATTACCAAGTATCCATCTGAAAAAGTCCCACCTCCTCCCATCAGAGCTGCCTTTAGAGACACTCCTCCAAGACACATGACTGTGCACTACCTGACTGCCCCATAGCTCTCACTGGCCAGTTGGGAGACGTGTTACCACATCCCAAATTCCTTCTTTATTTACTCGCCACCACCAGATGTTAATAACGCATCATCACTTAGCGCGGCAGAATTTATGGTGTTCACCTGGGTCTTACGGTGTAAATTCAGAGTTTACATATTCCCATTTCACACAAAAGCCCAATCTTAGCAGGTTAAAGTGGGATTTTGACTAGTGGAAAAGGGGTATAAGTCAGCATGAGAGGGAGGGGCTGTCACACAACTCTTACAATATCGAACAGGGGCTGTAGCTAAAATCAGCAATCCGCAGCTGCATGACCTTAACCACAAGTTCCCTTTAAGCTGGGGCCATGACCCAAGTTTCTGCCATGTGTTGAGGAACTGGGTTAGACCATGACCTTACATAAAATCTGGACACAGCATTAGAGGTGGAGCCCCATTCTTTCCTATGAAAAGCTGCTCAGTAGCGCTTTGAAGCCAAAAGAGCTTGACTTCCTGGGTAAATACCGAGATCTTCCATGTTGTGTGGCACTTAGAGCATGTGCACTAGAGACTTCCACCAACCGAGCCAGCTAACTTCTGGTTTAGTGCCCTGGCTAACATGAATGGGGCTGAAATAATTCAACGCTGTGGCTCCACCATTTCTCAGGCACTTCTTTCAATATGGCGGCTTATGGGAAAAAGGTTTTTTGGGCCACAGTGCGTCACGTGACAATGTTATTACACGGTTTGGCCAGTATGAAAGTTGGCTTCAAAGTCTGGTGCTCTTCCTGGGGGCTTGGGTTAAACACAGTATTTTTGGTTGTCCGATGCCATTTTAGCATAGCAACAGAGTGCAGGACAAAGATCAATAAACAAATTACATGCCAAAATGCCACAGTCATGTAAACAAAAGCATAATAGCCTTCACAATTATATCTCAGTCCAAAAAGCTACACCAGGGTGTGTGCTGTATGCTAACATTAGCTGCCCAAAGATGCTGTTTCTGCCACTGCAGCTCTGTTCAGCCAGGGGGTTGTGTGCTTTGTGCTAACGTTAGCCGATATAGGAGTGTGTTGCTACGGCAGTGCCTCTTTTATTGGCCTCAGGGGCTCTGTGCTTTGTGGTACTCGGTTAGAACTTGAACAACAGTTTGTCACTGCTGCTGCTGTTGGTCACGTGTTCTTTGGGTCAGGGGCTGTGTGCTTAGTGCTACAGAGTTAGCAAGCTGCTGAAGAGCAGGCTCAGTGGCTGTGTACTGTGGGAGCAGTAACATTGTCTTTGCGAACCATGTCTCAGTCCCATGTAAGAAAACACCTAGCACTTTCATAATGAATGTTAACAAAGAACATGGCTATTGTTAGTACTCACTGCTGTCCAGCTAGTATGCTAGTAAACATTTTCTAGAATAACCTACAAACCATTGCTTTAAATATGCTGCTACACAAACAGGCCCATCACATGGTATAATAACCTTTCCCATTATATTGGCAGAAAAACATGTGGAATGCCTATATACACCCAGATGGGGCAAAGACTGTTGGATCTATGGACCTCGGTGGAGCATCAACACAGATTGCCTTTGCAATTACGGATAATTTCACTGGTCCTGACTACATGCCTATCAAACTGTATGGTTATCCTTACAATGTGTACACACACAGTTTCCTCTGCTATGGCAACAATGAGGTTGAGAAGAGGATTCTGGACAAAGTTATCCAGGTAGGCACCTTCTCCATTCATCACAAATCACTTCACATTTATAAACTTCTTATGTCAAAATTTTGACATGCATTTGTGAGCAATGCTTCACATGTGACATTATTTTCTCACATTACTTTGAGGTCATATGTGAAAATGTTGTCAAATATCATTCCCTCAGACATGTTTCCCTTCTACATGTGTAAATCATGATCCATGTTTAAGAAAAAAGCCACTTGCATAATAACAAATATAATGTGAAAATTTCAATTCTCATGTGAAAATAGCAGATCAAAAGAAAAATGAAAAGAAAGATGAAATTATTGAATTTTCATGTTAAATTGTGAAATTTCACACAAGGGTTACATGAGTGTGCACAGAGGAAATTGTGTCTATCACTGAAGTTCAAATCTCTTAGGTACGATATGAGTGGTCCTTATTTTCTGAGTTTGCCCCCTTGACAGTATATGTTTGGTTTTTGTTCATGTTAAAGTGCTTGTGTGTCGGGCAAGCAGCAGTGGGATTATATGCTTTTTCTGCAGGTTAGACATCCATTAATGTCAAGTTAAGAATTGATCTGTGAACACAGCTGTCCCTGAATTGCTAACAGGCAAAGGGAGACGAGTCAGGAATGCATTATGTCATTAACAATATTGATCGGATCAGGAATGCCGTCAAGCTAGTCTGTGCGAAATGCATAATTTCTGGCAGTTTATAGCAAAATGAATAGTAATTCTTGCTGGAGAAGCATGGCATATGTTATGCTGTGAGACTGTTATGGGTATAAATTTGCAGCTGGGTTTTAGTATAAAATGTTAACTAAAGTTAGCATTAACATCAGGATCTGTATTTAGTTCAAATAAATAAGTCATGGTTTATATGTAAAGATGGTGTCTGTCAGTGGGATTGTCCAAACTCTCCCCTCTCATCCCCCCATGTGTTTTCCTCATCCATCCTTCATTTGACATTTTCTTCCTGCTTCTAATGTTTCAGGGATCATCGAACCCAGCCTACATTATTAACCCCTGCTTCCCTGAAGGTTATAACAAAACCATAAAGGCCTCGAAAGTTTACAACACAGAATGCACAAAGAAACCAAGAGGCTACAACCCCGATCAGCAATTCTTCATGGTTGGAGTTGGTGACTCAGACAGGTGTTTAAGCATGGTGAAGTCCATATTTGATTTCGAGACTTGCTCCTCATCTCAGTGTTCCTTCAACGGGGTCGAGCAGCCACCCGTCACTGGCGATTTTATGGTAACGCTCAGTCCAAATAAAACGCATGCATGAATATGTTTCTATTCATTAAATAAACGGGATGTTTCTAATATGATATATGTTTCTACTGGTCCTTCCAGGCATATGCAGGATTCTTCTTCACTGCTAGGGCGCTGCTGAAGAACGGCACAGAAGATCATGATGACTTCAATTCAGATTTTGACCGATTCAACGCCTCGGTCAGGCAATTCTGCAACTCACACTGGGAAGTGGTAAGTTCTTCTAGTTGCTATACAACTATAGTAATAAGAGGAGGAGAAAAGGTGGAACAAGGGGGTGAGAGGAGAAGAAAGAAAGGAAAAAATTTAGAAACAAAGAAAGAAGCACGCTTAAACAAAGAAGTGGTGAGGCAAACTATACCATTATTGTACATTGGCCACAACATTCAACAATCATTGTACTTATCAATGACGAAGTATCTTTAAGATCACTGACTGGGTTAAGTAATAAAATTTCCCCTCTTTGTGAAATATATTTATACAAAACTTAACTTCGTAAACATACATGACACTACACACAAGAAAATACTTTAAGAGTTTTTTCAAGGAAATTGAATCGAAAGCAACTGGATTTGGTTTTTGTCTTGAAGACGTTTCACCTCTCATCCGAGAGGCTTCATCAGTTCTGCTCCCTTGACTAGGCTGAGACTAGTCCAACTAGCCGGTGTGGAGGTCCAGCTATTTAACCTCTCAGGAGGCGGGCACAAGGCCACTGAGGCCTCTGGGTTGTATGTGCTCCATTATTGCCAAACGACAGTACTTAGTATGGTCGTTGGGGATGGTGGAAAGTTGGTTTCGACTTCGTTAGTGTTCTATTGTGTTGTAACGACAGTCGTTGGAGTCACAAGAGGCCCTCCGACTGTCGTTACAACACAATAGAACACTAACGAAGTCGAAACCAACTTTCCACCATCCCCAACGACCATACTAAGTACTGTCGTTTGGCAATAATGGAGCACATACAACCCAGAGGCCTCAGTGGCCTTGTGCCCGCCTCCTGAGAGGTTAAATAGCTGGACCTCCACACCGGCTAGTTGGACTAGTCTCAGCCTAGTCAAGGGAGCAGAACTGATGAAGCCTCTCGGATGAGAGGTGAAACGTCTTCAAGACAAAAACCAAATCCAGTTGCTTTCGATTCAATTTCCTTGAGATAACTATGACCTGGATGAATGAGAATATTCACAAGCTTTAAGAGTATTTCTGCCATGCCAGAGTGGATATTTCTCCTGTGCATCAAACTCCGAAATAGCTGCCTCATATCAAAATTTCCTTTTGGATAGAGAAGGAAGATAGAGTCCGCAGTCTGCCTCACTTTCAGATGGAAAAGTAGTCCAAAATATTCCATTCCCTCTCCAAAGCCCTTTGCCGGATACTCCTCAACAACCACAGCCTGCCTTATGTCGTCCACCTCCTGGATGGTTTTCTTACAGTGACTCCACCATCCTCCCCTCAAGTAAAAGGTCTCTCAACCCTCAAATCAACCTCCCACCAACTCAGCATTCCCCTTTCCGCCGAAAAAACAATAGGATCCAGCACACATTACGAGTTACGTAGTAGTGGCTACTACGTAACTCCTTTTATAATCTCCAAATACCTCCTTGCCCAAGCGCCAGCTTCTCTCCCTGTTCAGGCACCTTAATCATGCCATCTGCATTATCACCTAGGGTCGATTCCTTCATCTCCCACCTACTATCCCTTTCTTCCGCCATTCCATCCCTCCACGACTACATCACCCTGGACGACTCCTGCAAAATGGAGCTGAGAATGTGGCGCGACTTTCTGTCTTCATGGAACAGTATTCCTCTCTTTTACAACGACTGAATCACCCAACCAGAGGACATCCATCTGTACACAGACGCCGCACCCTCAATAGGTTTCATCGGCTACTACAGTGGTAGATGTTTCGCCTCTGTCTGGCCCCCAGAACTGTCCTCACACTCCCTTTCCTCTGCCCTCTATGAACTACCTCCGGTCCTAATCGTCGCACTTCTTTGGGGGCATGAATCATCAAGAAAAGTCATCCATATTCACTCAGACAAGCTCACTGCCGTCGATTATAACTAAGGTTAAGGAACTGGAGCACGTCACCTCATCTCGCTGATCTGCCACCCAGGCCCATCCAATTAAACCACCTGTGTCTCATCAACCCAACCACCTGTGTCTTATTAACTTGACCACCTGTGCCTCATTAACTCCATCACCTACGCTGCCCCGATGTGGAGGACGGAACAAAACCAAGTTGCACTCGCAAGGTTACAGAGTCATGACCAGTGGAATCAAGGCGTTAAAATGAGTCTTTTATATCTAGAGAGAGAGCTGGTCCTCTTCCACTGCCATGCTTCTAAAGCTGCCCAGATTGGACAAAGCAAACACCAGCATTAGAAAGGGCCTATTGCGTTTTGTATGTTTTCAGTGGCCACCTTGGAGAAGGAGGGGTGAAATGAGGCGTGTTAAGTTGGGAAATATCTGCAACCTCAACTTAACTGTTAATTAACATCAGTCTAGATCACACATTGTTTTGTCTCTGTCTTGTCTTGGTCTCAAAGTCTTTCATCTGAATTTTGACCATAACATTGATATTTTGTTATAAGCATTCAGGTTCATTCATTTGGATCCTTACTCTTCCTAATCACAGGCTGCACTCTGACCTCTGTTTTCGCTTTCTTTCAGCTGAAGGAAGAAAATAAATGGATCTCTCCCAAATATCTTAAGCGTTACTGCTATTCGGGTCACTATGTGTTCAGTTTGCTGGCAGATGGATACAAGTTTGACAAAGACACCTTTAAAAACATCAACTTCGCAAAACAGGTTGGTTGGACAAAAAGTGACTTGCTCCCATTACTGTCTTCTGCTTTTCCATACAGAGCTATGAAGCCAATAAATACCCATTCTATTCTTTCTATGTTCATAAAATCTCTCAAAAAATAATATATGCATTATATATTTTAGATTCTTTTGAATCATTAATATATATATATAAAAACATCAGAAAATAGCTGGGCTTGTCCCTAGTGTTCAGATGTTCAGCAGCATTTTACCATAGACAAATCTGAATTAAGCCACCCATTGGGACCCATAAAGGATGGATGGCTGACATACTGATCATCTGTGCTCAAAAAATTGAGGCCAGAGTGAAAGGCAGGCAATGTATCGCTCCGGGAAGCCCTGAGGACATGTAGCCTCTCTCACAAAGGAACTCCCTCAACAGAAGGGGATTCCTCGTCTGCGACACTCTATCACTCATGAGTCATAAGGAAAGATAGCAGCTATTAAAAAATGGCACATTACAGCCACAGTTTCCAAATGACATGGTGGTTAGTCTTTAGACTTTGCAGGAAGTTCCTTGACAGCTGGCGAAACTACCAATCACCAATCCTGACCAACAAGGGAGTTAGTGTCCTGGGTGAGCTGTTCAGTGCCTTTGAAGTGTCTGGGAGTCTGGCGGCTGAATTTTTTTTTACAGTGATGGTCTTTGCTTGTTATGACTTATTTTTTTCCCTTGATCTTAATCTTCATGACAGAGCTGTTTAATGTCCATAACTTCTATAGACATGCAAAGTGACGATTAGCTAACTGGAAGCATGTGTTATTGACAAAATACTGTGTACAGCATACCAATTCACAGTCACACCATCTCTTGTCTTGTCTTCTCTTATGTGCAGGTAAAGTCAACCAGCATAGGCTGGAGTTTGGGCTACATGCTGAGTATGTCCAACATGATCCCATCAGAAGTGAAAGAAATCCTCCCCATGACGAACCCTGTCTTTGCCGGCCTTATCTTTCTATTTTCAGCACTAACCATTGTGACTGTGATCGTAGTTTTTATCTTCCTCATTCGCTCCTGCTTCTGAGAATGCAACTCTCAGGGAAATTAGGGAAATGATCTGCCTCTGTAAGCCTATGGGGCTTCTGTAATCCTGTAAGTAGTGTGACTGTAGCATGTGCCAAGTCACTTATACTGGATGTTACAAATGAAAATGGTTTTTATTTTTTTTTTTCAGCCTGAGCCATTTCAATCCATACAGTTTTTAAAAACTGAAGCAAGAGCCTCATGAAAACCTGTGTATCCTGCTCGCTTCACATGAGAGACGGTAAAAAACACTTCGAAAAAGGGTAGCACTTTACATTACAGCATGTTAATAACATGGTAATTGTCTGGTAATGATAAGGTAATAGTTAAGTAACACCATGTAATTACCAAAGCATTGACCAGACAATAGCTTGGTATTAACAATGGGTATGTCTGGGTAATATTGGACTGAGATGTATGTAACAGGGTAATAAGGGGTAATAATGGGGAAACACAGTTCAAGATGACAACAAGGTAAAACTATTTTGTAACGGTATAGTAACATTATGGTAACTATATGGTAACCTGATGGTTATGTCAGTGCAATATTTGGATTAATAATGATAATATGGTGGCATTAGTATCAGTAATAACCTGGGGAATTAGTAATACACTTATCTGTTTTCGGCCCCTTATTACCTTGTTATATAAATTCCGTCCAATATAACCCAGATATACCCATTGTTAATACCAAGCTAATATCTGGTTATTACTTTAGTAATAGTTTGGTAATAATAAGGTAATCCTCAGGTAACACCATGTAATTACCACACTATGGCCATGTTATTATCGTGCTGTATTAAAACATTTATGTTTCATTTTGTACCTCAGGGAAACTCTCAAAGGTTTGAATGGGATCGTTTTCATGCTCCACTTAATTGAAACATTGTTGTTTTACAGGTGAAAATGTGACACAGTGGTTTACATGCACGTAATGTCATTTACGGACATGCATTTTGTACAAACTGTAGGCGGGCAACTGCTGTGTTGTTTAGACAAGTGAATAATGAGCTACAGTGATCTAGTTGTTCAACTGTGTTTCATGGTAGCATTGCTTTTACCATGGCGATATTTCTGATTTGTAAATAAGTTTTAACAAGACTGTTAATGTGTTGATTGAAGTTGAGATGGCGATTGAAAACAACGCCTAGGTTTCTAGCTGACTGTTTTGTGTTTGTTAGTGGTCCAAGGTGAGGGGTGACAGTATTAGAAATCATTTGGACCAATTACCAGTGCTTTAGTTTTGTCTGTGTTGAGCTGTAGGAAGTTGGCAGCAAGGCATCAGTGCAAAAAGTCCAGGTTATTGTGGTTTTCAGGGTTGAACGAATATATCAGAGAATCATCAGTGTAGCAATGTTACATATGATAACAGGGTTATTGATACACAAAAAAATAAAAGAAACACTACTCTAAGAACTGTGCTGGATCAACCTTATGTTATGGTTGGGCAAAATAATAAACAAAGCACACAAAAAATAAAAATATAAAGAGTAAAATGGCGAATAACATGGACACCAGGCGAAGAGTCTGCACTCATTAATATATCATTTGTCACTCAGTAACAAACAGTAAGGCTGTTTTCGGTACTACAAACCAGATTGGAAGTTGCCAAATACATCGTTCCTACCATTATTTCTAAGAGTTGCTTAGCAACCACTTTTTCAACGGTTTTTGAGTGTAAAGGCAGCATAGATATGGGACGGTAGTTATGTTGGAGTCTTGGGTCTAGGTCCAGGTTTCTTTAGGAGAGGCTGGATACAGGCCTGTTCTAAATAGTCTGGGACAGAGCCAGATAAAAGCGATGCACTGACCATGTTGAGGAACCAGGGGGCGATCACTCTAAAAGCCTCTTCGAATAGGGTGGAAGGAAGAATGTCAAGTTTGCAGTTACTGATATTAATACTGGATACAATGTCAGAAAACGGTTATGAGTCTGAGCTTATCCAGCAGTGTGGTGGAGGGTGGGGACTCAACTGGTGGTGAAAGTGAAGCAGCAGGAGTAATAGAGGCAGTAGAAACAGCAGCTGGGGAGGGATTCACTAGTAAGTAAGAGAGTCTCTTGTTCTTTACCAGTGAATTAAATGCAGATAATAATTCCCTCACATGTATTTTGGGAAGTTTGGGTTTTGTGTTTTTCCACCTACATTCAGCTCTTCTACATTCTCTTTTTAGATTTTCATTTATCCAGGGTCTTTGTTTGAAGGTGTGACAGGGCCTAGCTTTTATGGGTGCTATTTGGTCTAAGGTTTTTAAACACATAGTACAGAACTGATTAACCATGTGAACATGAAAGCTGAGGGGTTTGTCCACTGGGACGGGGGTACAGTTCAGATATAACTCCAACTACTTGATTAGGTTTGTTTCCCCTTGTATTAAATGTGTATGTTTATATGTAATTGCACTGAATGGATCTGCTTGACATACAAACTGATGGCACTTCGTGGCAGCTTTATTTTAGTGTTGATAACAAAAGTACACAACAACAATCCACATTTAACGAAGCTAAATGAAACCCCCCCTAATAAATGTGTTAGATGTGCAATAGAAACTAACTACATGTTACAAATGTCATTTTTTATATCCCTTTTGTAAACAGTTAATAATTATTATTTTTTAAATTAATACATTGTATTTATATTTTAAACCTGTGTTATTTTCATTCTGTACTTAAAGAACAAAGTATTGTAGGATAATAACAGATATGCGTAACTGGTTAAATTGAAGGTGAAGGTTTTTTTTTTTTAAGATAAAAGCATCAGAGAGCATTTAATTACATTCTCATTTATGACAGGAAAAAGCATGAATAAAAACGTGTGTGTGTGTCTCTGAGGCAGAATAAACATGATGCTCATTTTGCTTAATATTGTTGTCTTTGCACTGGAGAGAATTATGCATGGTTCTCGTGTAATGCTCTGACTGTATTGGTCCTGTTTTGAGTTAAGTCCAGTTCTCTCTCTGTTCAGTGCATAATAAACTTATCTACTACAACCTTTTGTTGCTGTTATATGAGATTGAGGCTTCTGTGCTGCACCTTAACATACATTTACTGATGAAGTGACTTGAGCTCAGCATGTTACTGAACACTTTTATTACACATTTATTAATTAGCATAGGTGATGTTAAAAATAAATTCCTCTTTTTTATTTGTCTCAGCAAGCGATAAGATCCAACACACACGGCTCTTCCTCCACAAACCTTTCAACCCCCTCTCACACTGTGTGCTACATCGCCCTCTAGTGGTGACGTGTGGCCGGTGCAGAACACACGAGATGAGCGTTGACTGTTTGAAATGTTTTTTTTTTTTTTATTGAAAGATTTGTCTAAAAAGAAAACAAAAAGAAAAAAGAGACATTTGAAACTACAGCAATATCCACTGGTTCTACAGACACTCTCAGAATCACAATTGTTGAAAGACATGGGAGGCAATGTGACCAAGCAAATAAAAAAATAGCATCATCAAAGTTATTTCTGTTGCATCTTCTTTTACACACCTGTACAAAAAAATGATCTCATAAATATTACTTTTTGTTCTCGCTTTCTCTACTTTCTCTCTTCTCTCAATAATTTATGTTACCATAGAGGTTTGTATCTGCTTGATTTTGGTTGAACCGTGCTTTGTTCTGTGTATGTGTCCGTCTGTTCCTCCGTCAGCTTCCTTTCATTGGTGGAGGGTCAGGTAGGTGGGGCTTTGAGGGGGTGACCTCAGAGCAACTATCAGCCAGTTGAAAGTCCATTTAGTATTTTTTCTCTGTTGGTGTTTGTTCCATTTAACTCTATACAAGTTATGCAGATTCTTATTTCCACGTTTTAGGATGCTTTCAACCTCACGGATGACAACTAACCGTCTTCGTCTGAACTCAAAATGGTCAGTTGCCGTCACTCTGGAGGTGCACCTCTTCCGCACCCACCCAACACAAGACAACCTCAATCCTCGATAATGTAAAGTATTTAGCAGCTCACACATCTTAATCAAAAGACAAATAAGAAAAAAGGCAACACAAAAAGAGAAGGGAAAACAAAACATCTCTCGTTTTTAGAATATACATGAGCTTAAATGATTTTGTTCAACAGAAAATGCCCGTTCCTCCAACAGAGGTCATCGTCCCGCTCACATTTTAAATGGCTTGTTTGGCAAGACAACGGCGTGAGACAGTTTTTTTTCATTTTTTTGACTGAAAGAATTAAACCTAGAGCTTTTTGGATAGGACTTACAGCCTCTCAGTGTCTGCGTTTAGGGTTCGAGATTGGTCAATGCAGTCTGAAGAGGGTTTTGTTCGGTGTATACACGGGTTTTAAAAAGTACACACGCAAATATTCCACAGGGTTTTATGCATTTCATCAGCCTCTTTACCACTAAAGTATCAGAACCTGTTCTCAGTAACATACCTACCTCTTTCATTCCCCACAGGCCGGTCTGGTCTCTCAACTGATGCTGGGAACCATCACCACTTTCGATCACGTGACAAACACTCTTCTGTTTGAGGCAGCTGTGTTAAAGACCTACTGCATGTTCTCAGTCACTGGTAAAAATCATCGCACACAATCAACAGCATGACAAGCAAGAAAAAAAAATCTCAGTTTCAGAGGTGAAAAAAAAAACAATAAAGAAAAAGCAACACAAGGAAGATCTCTTCACTACCTAGTTTCTTCATCTTTGGTATAAAATATGCCACCTGTAGGCTGCTTTTGTTCAACAGTTAAGAAAGACTCAAGAAACTGTCAACAGTTTTACTAAAACTATTGCTTTTTGCACATTTAAAAATCCTAGCATTTTTTTTCTGCTTTACGTCAAAGTCAGAAGACATTTTTTTCAACTTTTCTTTTTTTTTTTTTTTTTTGCTGTGAGACAAGCAAAGCAGGCAAAGCAAAAAACTTTGTGACGGTAAAAAGACTGCAATCAAAAACCCCCGAAAACAAAACAAAACAAAACAAAATACAAATGTGATGAAGAAACAGAACTTTTTATCCCATGATTAAACTTAACTGCATTTTCCAGGAAGCAGTGGATTGACCCTTCCCACATTAAAGAAGATTTTTTTTTTTCCTACCGACCAACATCAGCTGCACTGCACCACATAATTTAAAATCATCGTCATACAAATACAACCTTATTTTTTTTTTTCCTGTACAGATAGTTTTGTAGATTTCATCTCCGAGGAACTCCGAGGAACCTCTCAAATCATTCAACCACTCAGTCTTTTTTTTTTTAATAATTCAACACTATGGAAACTTTTTTCCCAAAGTTTGAGAAAATTAAGGCAATAAAGATTTACGAAAACATTGATATTCTAGAAAAAACTACTCAAATAATAAAAAGAATGAAAATAATGTAGCTTAATATCAAAGGAAGACAATCTGTTTTTTTTCCCCTAGACTTTGCTTCCTTCCTTTTTTTTAATAAAAAAGTCTGAAAATCTACCTGCACATTCAAATGTTCTTTTTTTTTCTGTACAGCTTGTTGGTTGAGTTTAGATTTCAGTCTGTCTTCTCTTTATCCTTTGGAGGCAAAGTCCAGTCTCACAGTGAGAAATGATAAACTCAAAGTTGCAGACTGCGTTTGATTTCATTGTCCTCAAGTTCAGCAAACCATCATTTCTCTTTTCTTGGTTCAACCAGGTAAGAAATATAATCTTTTTTTTTTCTTCATTTTGTCATTTATTTGGTGCCTGTGCACAGTGGAAGCATTCTCCCCTCAGTGTTGCCCATATCACGTCTTTTTTTTGTTTTTTTGTCCCTGTTTCATTTTGATTCTCTCCGAGTCTCCGGCGCCTCAGTGCAGTCCTTCTGAAGGCAATGCAGCAATGATTCCTACCAATCGTGTTATCTAAAGGAGACAGAAAAGCAAGTCAGTGAAAAAAAAAAAATGGAGACTGAGGCACAACAACTTTGTGTAAAGGAAAACCACCGGCAGCTTATCTGGGAGGTAGAAAAACGACACAAATAAACAGCTGGAGAGAGAAGAAAGAAATCGGCGGGGATCGTTTTACAAGCAAAGTTTGGATGATTCTGTGGCCAAAAAACAACACAGCAGCCGGCTTAACATTTTGTCAGCGCAACAACTACACACTACAGTCGTACATGTTTAATCATACAGCTATCAGCCACAACATTAAAAGGACAAACAGTTGAAGTGAATAACACTGATCATTTCATCACAGCTGCCACCAGGGAGTGCTGAATACCAGGACCTACGTTTCCCCAGAAGAAAACTGCACTGTAACGAGATGCTTCGTGTTATTCACTTCACCTGTAAGTCCGTTTATAGTTGTTGTTGATGAACATGATTTAAAATCACCACCTTAAGCAGACTCTGTCGAAGGACATTTGACAGTTCAGTCTCTTCCCTGCATATACGCTGAATGAAACACATAATGAGTTTGACATTTTGGGAAAAGACAGGATTGATTTCTCAGCTGCAGCCTGCAGCAGGTTAGCTTAGCTTAGCATAAAGACAGGAAGCAGAGGGACACAGCTAGCCTGGCTCGCTCAGAATGTAACAAAATCTGCCAACCAGCACCTCGAACGAGTGTGAAAATGACAAGCTGTGGTTTAATGAGGGCTGTATGGGCTGGTGTGTTCCTGAGCTGTGTGTTATGATGAGCCAGGCTATTATTTCCCAACAGTTTCCAGTCCTTTGTTCTTCCATTCCTTCAAGATACTTAAATTGTTTACATGGACAAGTACACTGTGTTCCTAGAGCTTAAATCTGAAAAATGGAAAGTGATACATTTCTAAAATTAAATTCCTAACAAAGGTGGAGAATCACGAGATGATTGCAGTGCTAGTAAATTCAAGCACCAAATCATAATTCCCATTTGGGAATCTATCAAAACTGATGTCCACTTAGAAAAACCAGAATCCACCACAGGCATCCATCCTGTTTTCTACTCAGCGTCTACTTTCAACAGAACTGCCACCGCTGTTTTCATCCATTTAAAACAGTGGAACAAAACTTGAGAAAAACTTTATGTGCAAATAATCAGATGTCCATTGACAACACTCACTTAGACTGCTGGTAAGAGTAGGCTGTGGCATGATCTCCTGTGCTCTCCACTGATAAAGGCTGCTGCCCGCTGGCGTCCTGCGAGGAGGGGGCAGCTGTCTGTGGAGAAGGGTCTGTCACCACGCCCTGACACCACAAACACAGTTACACAAAGTGTGAGAAGGGCTCATTTCAACCTTTCAACCTCAGACAAGTGAGGTGAACGGAAGACTTTTTCTTTATCCACAGAGCCCTGAAAAAAAAAAAATGTTCACCGAGAGCATCCAAAAAGTTTAGCAAAGCTGAAATTCGCTCTTTATTGATCAGAGGCGAAGCGTTAAACTTCGTCCTGCAGACTCAGATATATTGCTGCTGCCCGTTCTAGAATTCAATAAAAGTCTTTTGGGGGAAGTGAGTCCAATTAGTGGCAATCGATTATTCTGATATTATCTAGGCTTACAACCTGAAATTCCCCCGGTGGTGATAAATAAGTGGCCGACACGGAGGTGTCACAGAATATCTAGAACATGTTGGGTCCTCAATTAATGATGGCATAACCATTCAGAACTACACCATCATTTACCAGCATCTAATTCATCTGAAAGGCACAATACACGAGATTATTCAAGCCGATATACAAGCCAAGTCTGCCCTGTGAACAGACCGCTGTGTGAAGTTGGTATAAAGTCAATTAAGAAGTACTTTTTGTCCTTACTTCCACTGTGATGGCAGAGGCAGGCACTGCAGTGTACTGGGGAATGTAGGTTCCTTGCATAGGAGCAGCGGCTGCAGCAGGCATGTACTGCAGAGGGAGGGAGTGGCACAGACACTGTTATAATACAGGCACAAACAATATGTCCTCCAGGATGTCTGGATTAAAAGTGCTGTCTGACATTCCCTGAGACATTACATAACAGTGTGCATCGGTCTCAGGGTCACTGCACACCGAAAAATGCCGTTTCCATGTGTGTGATGATGTGGTTTTTGCTGTAAGATCATTTAAATGACCGAAATCTCTACTGTCTGATTACACAGAGTGTATTAACTCAAAAGAAAAACACATAAATGCAGAGTTAAGACAGTTTGGAGGAGGCGAGAGCTGAGACTCACTGTGCCTGTAGTGCCCAGGGACAGGTGGTTCATCTGCTGGGTGAGCGGAGCCATTACACTGGAGGGGTGGAGAGACAAACTGGGCTCTATGGCCGCGGCTGGGGTGATCACGGCACCCTGAGGCAGGAAGGAAGGAAGGACAGGAGATCGGCCGGGTTATAGACATCGCTGTGCAAGCTGAACAAACCGTTACATCCAGTATTATATGACAAACAACCGATGGGATCAGCGAAGACAAACACAAAACACTGTTTATGAAAATTCGGCTGAAGCAGGCGGATTTGAAGGGGACGGCAGAGCAAAGAAGACTGAAGCTGGAGGAATGAGGCGATGAGAGGCTATGGAGGAGAGAAAAGGGAATTAGAGCAGGATGAAGGATAAAGAGGCAATGACCTTAAGCTCAAACTAAACTAAAACTAAATCTCAAAGTAAGCTAGGACGGATAAGAGGGATCCGAAGGGGATGGAGTCGTTGAAGGGAGTCGTTTTGGGAAATACCCTTATTTACTCTTTGCTGAGAGTCAGATGAAAAGTTCAATACTGCGCTTTTCCCCGTCTAATAAATGAAGCCAACGCCAAAAAGCCTTGAACCCGCATTCTTTCTAATGGCCAGCAGGAGGCGATGGTTTCAAAAAAGAAGTCCAATTGCATATAAGCTTATGAGAAAATGATTGCGTTTCTCACTCGATTTATTACCTCCTTAAACATTTGCCTAAAGAACACATGGTCTCAGTCATTAGTTTCAAGTCAAGTCTTTTAACACAGCAGGATGTTCATTTCAGAAATGATGGTCCCATTTAGAATAAAATAGACAAAGCAGGTCATGCTTTAGGACATCGCTAGAACTTGTGAGTTACAAGTCGCTGCTACAGCATGTCCTCTCAGTCGAATCCAATAAGGATAGAGGCTTAGAGAGCTCCAACGTCTCGTTCAAATCTGGTACTTCTGGCTCCAAAAACACAAGATGGCAGTGGCCACCCAAAAAACGTTTACCCATGAGCTTACATTGTAAGAACAGCATTACGACCCCCTCAAAACGACTGCTCTCTTTATCAGAACTTGATCCATTCTGTCCAATATGGAAGAGCCACATGAATAAATCGCTTTATCCCCATTAAAGGTAGCCGGGGGCTAAACCGGAAGTCAGCTAGTTCGGCCACTGGAAGACTCTAGCGTGCATCCACAGCTGGCCACACATTGCGGAAGAACCGGGTAATTTTATGAAGAGGAAGTCAAACTTTGTTTTGGCTTCATGCGTCGCTGAGCAGCTTTCATAGGAATGAACAGGACCTTGTCTGTGATGCTCTATCAGTTTTCATTATACGTCAGTGCTTCAGAATAGTAGTCCACAAACCAATCAGTGCTGACATGGTAGCTCCGTCCACTATTTGTTTTACAGTTTATGCACCGAATGTTAAATATGAAGCTACGACAAGGACAAAGTTAACTTAGCTTAGCCTAAAGGAAGCAAAGAGAAACAGCTGGCCTTTCTCTCTCCATAGCTAAAATCCACCTGCTGTAGAAACCCCTCTGAACCTCACCATTAAGCTATCTTTTTTGCTTAGTATGAGAAATTGACTATTTAACTTGTGGTGGAAAACAAATGGGATGCAACACGCTTTGTGAGATTGTGAGATCCTACTAAGATTTATTTTGGTTTTATTCTTCTCATCTAACTTTTAGCAAGACATCAAATTTCCACATTTCACTTCATGTCTTTCCTGCAAACACTGAGAAACGACAGTTTTTTTATGCTATGCGGCTAAATAAGACCTTTTCTTCTAAATACACACAGCTAGTGGAAATACATCGGCTGTAGAAAGACTTCCAACCCAGTTTAGTTTGACGGCGGCAAATAGTTTGACTCTGTATGCTGCAATGCAGCCAGTCAGCGGTCCTGCCAGCCAGGCTTGACGGAACACGCTTCTGAGCGGAGCAGCGAGGCTTTTACTGTAAATCTCTTCAATGTGAGGGGCTTTGATGCCTCCTAACACCTTGATGCGCTGAGCTCTACTTTCCCAGTACAGCTCTGCTGCAGACTCAACAGCTCTGTATAGATTTAATAGGAGACTCCTCGCGCTGTGTGCCGAGACGCCCGGCAACATCCCTGCACAGGTAAACGCTGCTCATCTGTGATAGCTGTTTAACTACACTTCCCATGAGCGCGGACAGCATCGGTGGATGGGTTGTCGGCGCCGCGCCGGAGAGCAGTCAGCGCTTTTGTAGCTGCGCGTTGAGACAGGATGTTAGAAGAACACAGGTATTAAATGTAGGTGTTTGAGGCGCAATCTCAGCTGTATGGCTGCCGTCTTAAGTTGTCGAGTTTCACACGCAGGTAAACACACACACGCACACACACACACACACACACACACACACACACAGTAATGAAAGTTCTAGCTGTGTGAAGCGTTCCTCACGAAGGCACATATAGTCCTGTCGGAGTTGTTCACAGTTGTGAATCCGTAAGTGAAGATTCCTTATGTCTGCGAGTCTTCACAGACACACACACCCACACACACACACACCCACACACACGTACAGTGCAGACAGGGATTGTCAGAGCTGTTAACAGTGGTGAGTGCTCCTCTTCCTGACTGCTGTCTTCATAGGGAGATGTGCTTGAAGAACACAGCCGCCTGGCTATCAGAAATGCTCTGTCAACACTGTCCTCAACACCACAAGTGAATGACTGGCACTTTCTCCACACATACACTCACCCAATGCACACACACACACACACACACGCTCGGAGGCATCCACACACACAGACGCATCAACAGATCTTCCCATTAACCAGCACAAAGCCTTGGCTCCGGCAGGTAGATTTAGCAGCCAGAATCGAGCTAATACCCGAGCTTTTCATCCATCTATATAATACGCACTCTCGTTTAATGATTTCTCATCCTCCCTCGCTCTTTCTCTCGCCTCACCCAATCTCACAGCAGGCTTCCACGCAAGAGAGAAAGCAGCATAAAGGCGAAAGAGAAACCCACAATGACTAATTGTCTGCGCTGATACATGGCTGTACAAGTGTTCAACCTGCTACCTCCGCGTGTGTCTGCGCGCGGACGCCACGCATAAGCTGCCGTGGGAGTGCGTTACTGTTAATGATTTCATGTATCAGACATCATTTCCTGGGGTAAGCAGTGAATGAGTGCGCGAGACGGACCCCCCCCCCACACACACACAACTTTGAACTGGCTCTTTCTCTCAGGCCCTCCCTCCTCTCTTCCTCACCTCGCCTTCTTTCGCTGTCATTTTTTATTCTGTTTTCCAGTGGAGAAGTGAAGCTGACTAGCAGAATGCTGCAGGCACCGTGCAGCATCAAATACGCAGTAAGAGCGATAATGACATCCGTTTATCGGGAAAAAACACAAACAGAGCCGGTGGACGGATGTGAAGTTGTGAACCTGATCGTTTATTTATTTATTTGACACGCGTCTGGCGGGACTACGTGGAAGCGTGAAGACTGGTATTCCTGGGTTGTAAACTCTGACATGCATGCACGGGATTTTTGCACAGACCGACACTGGTGCAGCACACATATCCCGGCATTCTAAGAAAGGCAAGTATTGTGCAGTATTTGGAAGCTCAGATATGTACTGATCTGTGCCTTCCTTCACCCCCTTTGTCTCCTCAAAACGAGTTTAACGTGGCAATTCAACTCGGGAAGATCTGAAATCCCAAATTCTTTGGATGTCTCATTACAGCCCTCCCCAATAAGCCGCCTTCCTTGTCTGCCTCGCTATGCATGGTTAGGGTAATGCATTCATTTCCTGTAGGGGGATTTGTGAGTAATTATGCACAAAGACATCCTCTCGCTAATTAGGATGTAAAGACAGGGAGTTCAAGTAATCTGGGCATTCCACCAAGGCTCGGAAACACACAGTCCTTAAGGCACTCCACTGTGTGTGTATAGGTGCGCCTGCGTGAGTGTGTGTCTGGATTAATTCGAGAGGGTGCATACTTATGCTCGTGCCTGCGAGTGTGCAAATATAGTTATGTGAATGCATGTAAGAGCATTTAATGTTGTTTATTATTTCTGGGACTCTAACCTTTTAATTAGACTCATTAACTTCTTCGGTAACCGTGTGTCCACAGTGTGTATCCGTGAATCTGCGTGTGTTGGATGCGCGTGGCCGGCTCCCAGTTTTGGTACCGCGAATATGTAAAAACGGCTGTTTGATGTACAGTCGAGTGAGTGATTAGCAGAGGTGCGCTCGCGCGCGTCAACCTAAATGTGTCAACGGGCGCACGCCGTTAATCAAAGTTACCAGCCAGTCACTTTGGTTTCGGCGGCGAGGAAGCCTCTGCTACCATAGGAACAGAATTAAGCCGCTGTGTCTCCCTCAGCCTCCCTGCCCGTCGCAGCTTTAATTTGCCAAGCTCTTCTGTATCCAGGAAATACAATGACTAGCCTTCGCCTTTGTTGTCTAACAGGGATTTTGACTATGCAGAGACAAGGCTGGGGGAACAGGCGCGCACAGCTCCAGACATGCTTTTGCAGCAGTTGTTTTCTTTTCTTTGTTCTCGATTTATTCTTTGTAATCCCTTCTTTCCTCTCCTTTCCCTGCGCCTGCCTCTTTTCCCCTGTCCTCTCGCTGTCACACACACACACACACACACACACACTTCTCTCATTTGTTTATTTATTTTCCCCTTCCTCCAATCCCTTATTCCCCCTCCTCCGCCATCTCTTGCCGTCTTTCTCCCGAGTCTTACGAAGTCATATCAAGCGGTCTGCCAAATAATTAGACGGGACATTTGTTTGAAAACACATTTACAGACGGGTATTATCCTCTCTCACAGACGTAATTTTAATCAGACATGACAACAGAATGTTTTTTTCGGAGTTGGCAGATAGACACAAAGAGGGAAGACAGATAGGAAGAGAGAACTGTAGAGAGGGGGAGCAATTGAATTTGGAGCTAGTTTAACTATTGTGTTGTGACAGCGTTTGCTGGAGTCCCTCAGTGCATGGCTGATATACCATATCTGCGCTGCCTCCATCTTTCATCCCCCTACAGCTGCCAATTTTCAACGGAGCAGAACTGAATTTCGCAGGTGTAAAATAGTCTGCAGATGTTGGCAAGACACCAACTCATTAATACTTTCACAAAGATGATAAAATCTGTCTCGAACATTGTTTTTTTTCTTGAGAACCTTATTACAAGAAAATCTCATTCCAGGAATCCTGAGCGGGCAAATGCGTCATCGTGGGATGTCACGACTGTCCAGATAACGTGGCACGTCTGAGGGCTTTTGTAGGCCGCGATGGCCAAGATTATTAACATTCCCAATGGATTGGGCGCTCGTCTTCTGATTGACTCCCTTGCTTCATAAAATTTCCACATAAAAATCTTTTTTTTTCAGTCACTCATTCATTTCTTTCCCCTTCATGTGAACCCTCCTTTTGGAACAGGTGTGTAATTAAGGGGTATAAAAATTAAATGCATGTTTTACAAGCAGGTTTAATAGGTTTCTTTTTTTTCATAGCTCGCATAAAAGGACAAAGAGCAGTACCAGTGGAACTGTGACCTACTTTAAGGGAACTTCCAAGGTTACTGCGCAGTCCCAGCAGGAGTCTAACCTGCCTGTCATTTTCTTATCTACTGAGAAACAATCAACGGGGAACTGCTGCGGTCTTTCACCTGCCAGGCGTGGTAATAATTCACCTCACTCCTTCCAGCGATTGCACTATGCAAACTTCTTCTTTTTTTTTAAAGGCATATAAACAAACAGAGACAGAGTACGTGATACAAGGCGTAGCAGTTTGCATGAGCCGAGGCTACAGGAGTTTAGGGCCAATTTAATTCATTAATCAATTTGATTCCCCAAGTGGAGGAGAAATCTGGTCTGGGACCTCGGTTGGTTGGTCGTTCATCTTAGATTATCTGGTAACATGAGGGGTTTACAGATCTTAAACCTCCCGAACATGAGTTTGCAGGTGAACATGAAAGTCCTATGTTTACATTTGAATGTGTATTTTAGACTTAGACTGTCTTTTATTGTCATTCGGATTTCACTTCACAGTGCAATGGGAACGAAATGTCGTTTCAAATGGCTCAGAATAGTGCAGGATAAGAAACAGCAGCATGTATTTACATGAAAAAATAAATAATTAAAAAAGTGTAGACATAAATACTATATAAAAATATACAATATATTGCACAGTGAATTATTTTCTTTTTATTACACGCATATATATTGGAGTGTTTGAGTTATGATGGGCTGGGATGAAAAAGAGCCAAATGCCTGTCTATAGGTCCTACAGCTCAATAATATAGGTTGAAAAAAAGTTACATAGTGCCCCTTTAGGGACAAGACTCTGCCCCACGTCTGGAGGAGGAACACAGAGTTTATACTGTTCGTCCAACAGACAGGACGAGACTCAGCCGAGACTGAGCTCAGAGTGAAACCTTTGGAGGCTCGAAGTTCAACCTCCTGGTACTGTATCTGTGTACAGTGTCTGGCCCACAGCAAAGGAAACCGTGAAGGGCGTGTCTGTGCGTGAGAGATTATGAGAGAAGAAGAAGGAGAATCTGTAGGTGAGAGCAGATTTACAGTGTTTGACTGAACGCCTACACTCACAGTCAGTATTACATATATTAGTATAGTATACCTGTGCATATATGTGTGGGTGTGTATGAGTGTGTGTGTGTTTGTGTTTGGACAGACAGTCAGAAATCTTTCATGTCACATGTTGTAGTCTTCGGCAGACACGAAGCACTGATTTTTATATTACTGTAGTGTTTTATATCATATATCTGTATCTTGTTGTGTCCATGTTTTTCATTGATACTTGTTGCATTTGTTTTACATGGATCACAGTACAATCATGATCAGTAGTTACCGATCAGCATGAGCATTAAAATCGACATCATGTTTAGTTTGCTTCTTACCTGCAGTTTTATTTCAAACCAGCAGGGAGCAACCTTTTATTATGGATTTCACATTCTGCTCCGCTGAGCTCTCGGAGCTGCTTTAAGGAGGTTATTCTCAAGCTGATTCAGCAGGGTAGGACTCCGATGCAGGAATAATGTGTTTTTTTTCCCTGGTCTGACCTGAGTTTGGCTCTCATATACTGTTCCAGGAAACTGCGTGCCTTGTATTACTGGGGTTATTGCAATGCTCCATCATTTGCACTGATATTTGTGATAATAATGAAAAAAAAGGACATTATAGCACAGATGAGACCTATGGTTTCTAGGATGGATGACTGCAGTTCTGTTTAATAAAACCCGCGGCGGCTAATTTGACATTCACCTTACATATCAAGCTTTTTAAATGTCTCTTACTGCGAACAATCTTAGCTGTTTTTTGAGATTAGCAGCCTAAGACTCGCACGAGGAGCAAAATACAGAGACATGCCAACACACAGAGATGACAGGCAGGAAGGAATGTAGCGAAAAGTGTCGTAAAATTGAGAGAATGACTCCACCGGGAAAAAAGATGACATTCCACACAAAAAAAAATCAAAAGGAGAGGCGGGTTCATAAACATACCGTAGGTTGCATAACATACTGTTGATGTGGCATCCAAGATGTGCTCTGGACCTGCGGAGATGAGGGTCGGAGGGGAGAGGAGATGAAACAAAGGGCAGAGGTGACGGCAGTGAAATTCGGAGATGATGCAGGGAGCAGAAAGAGGGACGATGGAGGGGGAGAAGAAAGGAAGGGCCGAGAAAAATGAAGTAATTAAGGGAGGAGGGGATGGGCACGGGTAGGGAGGATGCAGAGGGGAGGTCAGGGGGAGATGAGAGGAGAGGGAAGATCAAAAAGAAGATTGTTGTAAAGAATTAAGATAAAGAATCGAGGAGGAGAGAGCATAAAGGGGGACAATTGGAAGGCGGAATGACAGGAAGGGAGCGAAAATGAGAAAAAGCAAAGAGGAGAAGAGAGAGAAAATTAATCATTAGCTCAAGTCTTTACAAGCCCATTTCAGAGCTTCAGTCCCTGCGGCAGCGTGTCTTAAAGAATATTACAGCGGTAACTGAGGGTCCACTATACAGTATGTTATGTAGTAATTATAAGAGGATATGAAGACCACAGAGAGCAGTACAGTCTAATAATTACTGCTTCACAGTGGAGGTTTCATCATCAAAGCCTGTCTTGGCTACAAATCAACACTTTCATCTCCTGCTGCAACCCACTGTCCAACCCCGACATGAGGAGGAACACGTCCCCTAGGCCCCCTCCGTCACATGTACCGGAGGATGCACGTATGTAGTAATTGCGTATGTTCGCTCACCTGCGCCTGTCAATGGCGAGGTTAATTTCCACAGGGCGCAGGATGTGGCTGCGTCTCTGGGTGTAATTCCGTGCCGCCGAAGGTGTGTCTTTGCATTCGCCTTTCTCATTTATAGCAGCGCTTTCGTGCTAAAGAAAAACCTGTGGGGGAGGACTGCTGTTTGTTTTACAGTCTGCGTCTGACAAAACTGCAGATCAAGTGCGGAGTCAGTCTCTCAAAGAGCCTGAGCTACATCGCCAACTAGCTTTGACATGAATTGGATGGGTTTGTGCGCGTGGAAGAGGGAGGATGCGACACATGGGAACAGACGGAGAGACAAAAGGAGGATTTGTGCCTAAGAATGAAAGATCGATGGGAGGAGTGCTGCAATATAAGCCTGTGTTTTATCATCGCTAGACTAAGAATTGTCTTGAATGGGGAGAGCTGATAACTCAATTTCTGTGTTCAAGTCTATCCTGAGAAAAGACGAGCACCGCCTGCTCGGCCTGTACTTCATGTCCAGAGACTACACGCGGGACAACAGTGAATAAAGTGGCCAATTCTACACATTTTTGATTCACTGGGAAACCAGATACCGGCTTCATCACATTTTGAAAAGCCCATGGTCCCATGTAAGTTGTTAACTTCACACAAGATGAGGCAGCTGTTCGTTCGATATTTTTCTTTCTGCCAGAAAATCCCATGAAAAGACCAAAACCAACAATGTGTTAGTCCATCTTTCAGACTACCCCTGTGTGTTAGACTCAAAGCACCAACCTTTACTGAAAGCGGCTCACAAAAAACTTTTTGAAATTTTTGAAAAAGGGTATAATTGTCTTAAACAGCTTAACATTTTATTAGCATTAGACTATTTTCAGTATTAGTGAGTGTTTACAGCAGAGGTGTTTGTGGAATCTACTCAAAATTAACTACATGTTCATGATAGTGAAGAAGTCTAATCACTGATGTGTTTTAAAGTGTGTTGACAACAATGGAGCTTAATGGCACATAGCATTTTCTACGTAGACACCACTTGTTATTCGGATCAAATCATTGTTGGCTCTGGTGGGACTGAGCTCGTAAAGCTCCAGTCCCGCAGGTTTCTACTGAGTTACATGGCTGCATTACATGGCCTTGGGATGCCATATTGGATTTTTTTAAGTTGCTTTGCTAAATCTGTTGGCTGGCTAGCAAGCTAGCAAGTCACAATGTCTGAAACTTGAACTTAGGTGATGTGCAGCAGTGGCAGCATAAGACAAAAACACTCACAAAACAGTTCAATAAACTACATTGAGTTTGGAAAGTAAGCAACATGACTTAGCCATTAGTTCAGCTATAAAATTATCGACCTAAGCACACAACTTTTATTCTCTTTTAGACAGCCACTTCTTCAATGGCCCGTTCAAGAAACGCCTATCGATGTCTAGAGCCCTTGTAGTCTCTCAAAGTTCAGTCTCACCAATAGACTGTATAACATATAGTGGATGGAGCCACCCAAGAGTTTGTGGTCTGCTGTTTTAAAGCCCCAAGCTTGGCATTATGGCTGATGATATCTTGTCTTTCTGGAGCTAGAAAAATGACTTTCTTGGACGAGATAATGGAGTTGAGGTGGTTAAGCATTGCTATGTGGTAGCGACTTGTCAATCACAAGTTAGCCACGCCCTAAAGTGTACCCTACTTTAATGTCTATTCTACTCTAAATGGGACCATAATTAATAAAATGATCATGCTGTGTTGAGGGAGGAATTAAACTAGTGATTGAGACCATGAAACCATGAGAAGTAGGGTCATTTTCTCATAAGCTTACATACAATCAGACGTCTTTTTGCAACCAGTGGAGTCGCCCCCTGCTGGCCATTATAAAGAATGCAGGTTTAAGGCACTTCCACATTGGCTTCACTTCTCAGACCCGGAAGCGTCAACCACTTAACACGCTGTCTAACTTAGAAGGGATTCCACCCACCTGATATGTAGAGACTGGAGAGGCAGCGATGAAGGGTGTGATGGATGTCTGTGCAATCATCCGATTGGTGGAGATGCTGTACGGCGAGGAGTAGAACCTATGACGGCAAACAAGAAAGAGGTTCAAAACATAGACGTCAGGTCAAACTGAACTGAGACCCTTAAGAGGATTATCTGCACACACAGTTATAGGTTTCCAGATGTAGCCGCATGCAAAGGTGAAAATTAGCCTTTTTGTGCCTCTGGGTTTCCAACCACCACACAGTTCACTTCAACACTCAGCTGACAAAATGGATCAGACATCATCAAGGCAGTCATGGAAACAATAAATATTGCAGCTTCGCTTTGTGCCACATCATCAAAGACGCCTCGGAATGAGACCTGACACTGCACCGGAGTACACATCATGTTACAAAGGAGTCTGCTCCGCCGCTATGCATAATATTGAATTATCACCTTAATGTGTGAGTGGGTGAAATATTCCAGCATTACACTTTATGTTCCCACCTACGCTTATTCCACCCAGCAGAGAAGGCTGCATCTGAAACATCTGCATTTTGTACTCTGTTTACTTCTCTTCCTATACCTTCTGTTTGCCCTTCTGATTTTGCTCCGTCTGTCTCTCTCTCTCTCTTTTTTTTTTGTTCATTTCACCCCCTCAACCCTGCAGCGGTAGAATGGTGTGGCTCGCAGTGCTTTATTTATCATTGTGTACCTAGAGAGGACATGTTTCATCCGCCAGGCCGTGTTGCTGTGCCCGATCGATCCCAAAGTGTCTGTTGACTGAATAATGGAGCAAGGGATGGGAGAAAGAGAGAGGAAGAGAGGGGTAGAGCGGCAGAGACGGAGAGAATCCTTCCTCTAGCTCTATCTCCTGCACAGCCGCCAACGTATAAAAAAAAAAAGCTGCTCGCAACAAATTAAGTGTTGCTTAATTGAGGGGAGAAAAGTACTTGAAAAACAAACACGCTGCTGGTTTACATTAAAGTTTCTTTCACATATCGCATTATTTAACATTCCCTGTATTTGATTCTTAAATGTCTGTATCACACGTAATAGAATTCACAATGTGCGCCCTGTTCTTTACAGCCGAGATGACAGTCTGGCTCAGCACCCAGCCACAGACGGGAAAATGTGGACGGATCGGTGCTACTCCGCTGTGACACCGCCACACACCTCATTTCAGGGGTGAAATGGGTTTGCCGGGGTGCCCACCTGTTCTGTTATTGCATTTTCTTTTTTCGCATTACATTTGTTTGGTCAGTGATAGCAGCACGGGCAGTTTTGAACTCAGCTGCGAGATGCAAAGCCTGAGATATATATATTTCAACTATTGCACACCAGCCCGTGCGGATGCGGTTGGTTTCCAGGCTGCCAGAGATAAGCTCAAGAGCTTGATTGCGCTTCACACGGACAACCGGCCGCCCTGTCGGACATTTATGCTCTACTTGGTGTGTTGAAGAGTATAGCTACAGCGGTTACTAGACTGTACAACGCGGCTCAGAGGAAGAAATCTCATGAATTATTAGAACTATATATTTTCTATGGTTCATGTGCAGGCTGGTTGTGTGTTTTATCTTATGTTTGTTGACACCGGCTTTACTTAGATTTTCCATTAACTCCTCCAGGGACATAGGTTTTCTTTCCCTTTGCAGTAACGCTTTCTATGAAGCCCAGTCTGTAATGCTTTTAAACATACTTATAATGCCGAAAAATGTGCCTCTCATATATATTGTATATACATAATAAACATTTTATAATGCATTATAATCACTGTAAAATTGCATATAGATGCATTATAGACATGGGCTTTATATAAAGTGTTACCAACTATTGTTTAGCACCTTTCAGCTCTGGTTTACCTGAATGTCTTTGTATAGTTCAAAAGCAAATTATGTGTCAGTTATATTCTCTGATCTAAAATTGCAAAGATTAATCGACTAGTTTCACAGCTATTAATTGCCAACTATTTTCTAGTCTTATTCCAGCTTTGAATAAAATATTGTCTGGTTAATCCTCTATGACAGTAAACTAAATATATTTGGGTTATGGAGTAAACAAGACATTTGAGTTCGACTTCTTTGGCTTTAGAAAACGCTGACCAACATTTTTCAACACTTTTTGACATTTTATACCCCGAGCAACTAGTCCATTAAAGCAACATTGAGTAGAATTGGCATTTTGTGTGATTTTCCGCCCCTCACACTTTCTGAGCTGTCATTAATATAAGCCCCAGGTCTGTAACAATTTATCAGATGTAACGTAAGTGCTAACTACAAACAAAACTCATTACGTCGTAACAATGTGATGTGTTGAAAACGTGTATCTTGAAGTAAACGACACTGTGATCTGACCCTCTCACTCTCTTAAGTTACATAGAGCAGAAACAAGTGATAGGGGGGCGGAGACAGAGACACCATTCACCCTATTACAAGACACTGTACCATCAAAATGATTTTTAAGCTGTTATTCTAAGGTAGAAAAATTACATAATGTTGCTTTAAATTAGGAAATTAAACATTAGTTGCTGCTCTACTCTGATCTTGTGTTTTTCCTTGAGCAACAGCACTGCATGTCTGCATTGTTCCAACCTCGTACGTCACTTGCAAAGTTTGGACAGTTATAGTGGATCGATTCAAGTTGGAATAAAAACCGGGACACGTTTGTCAAAGTGGTGGGAAAAAAAACGTACTTATAACCGTACAATTAATGTATGACTTGCATTAGAGATACTGTATTACTGTCACTGATGAATACAAATGAGCAGACGCAGCTGCGTTATCCAATACAGTCCTCTGATTGTGTTTATTGTATTTTTCATTAGAGTGATGTGTATTGAGAGAGCAAAATAGTAGGTAGAGGACAGATCCAAGGTTATTGATGGAGGCTATTAGTCCTGAGCAGCACGCTGTCAATAGGGACTCTGGCACGGCTGTTTAAACAATACACTAAACATGTAATTGCGAACAGAACATTAGCACGAGATTGAATTTAAAACCTCTCTGTGAATCCCTGGTGTGACCTAGCCGCACTGTCAGGAGTTTGCCCTGAAAAATTAGCGAATGATTTAGTGCCGACCTCAGTGACTTTTCAGCGGGAAAATGTTGGGGAGCATGCTAAAATATGTGTGTGTGCGCGCGTGCGTGTGTGAGTGTGGACGAGAGAAAAAAAGAAGAAAGAGAAGACAGATAGAAGTGCAGAGCAAGAGAGGTAAGAACAGAGGCAGGGAGAAACAAAAAAAGACAGCAAACAGACCAGATAGGGAGGCAGGAGATTGAGTAAAAGAGAGCCGGAGAAAGTGAATTTTGTGTCACCCTGATAAAAGAAAGGACAGGCTATGAGCCAAAGCAGTCTAGCCAGTTGGGACACATGTTTCCAATAACATCAGATTGGCATCAGAGCCTAAAAACCAGCCGTCCTCGAGCTTGGACAGAAAACCTGTAATTGATTCGTACCCTTCCCCTCTCCTTGGGCTGACTTTATTTTTGCCTTTGCCCAGCTCTTGACCCCGTCCAGCCTTCCCTTTTCATTCAACCTCCTTCCCTCCCTGCTTTCGCCTCTCTAATTAGCTGCATTAGCATTTCACAGTCATTTAGCGCTTCGCCGGAAGGAGCTGCGATGACCTCGGAAGAGAGGTTGGAGAGGGGCTGAAGCACTGCGAGCGCACAGATGCGTGTATTTACACATGCACAATCACGCACACACACACAGAGACACCAGAGATGGCCAAAAGGATAGCGTCTGCTCGTAAATGGAGAGTAGGAATTAGAAGAAGGGGGACTAGACAAAACAAAAACATGCAGGAGAAGGGGAAGAGTTGAGAAAATTGAGGGTAAGGTTGGAAAACAAGGGGACTGGTTTAAAGGTGATACGAAGAAAATGTGTACAACAGTGAAGAAGAGGAGGAAAGGGGAAAGTACGGAGTCAAAAGAGTAGGGAGGACTGAGCCAGCAAGAAGGAGGAGAAGACAAACACAGAGCTGGAGGGAAGCGTCTCCTGGGATCGCATCACCAGCAGCATTCCTAGCAGACAGGACCGATCTCCAATTTCCCCCTGAAACAGGCAGACACTCGGCTCGCCGCGCCGCATTCAGCCTGAGAGCACTGCAGATAGCCTCGGCTGACGAAAGTCTTACAGCGGCACTGCAACACCGCCCAACTTCCCCGTGTGCAATCAAAACCTACACGTCTGACAGCTTATATGCATAGGTGCATAAATAAATGCCCCGTCTGCACCAGTCAGATGTGAGGACGGCGGCGAGGCAGGGTGAGACAAAGAGAGCGTCTGTTAATGGCCTGCGTCTCCCCGTAGCTGTTCCAAACATGTGTGTGGTCCGCTCATTTGCATGCGAGGGCTCTTGTAGATATATCAGCGCTGATGGTTGTGCTGATGCGCTTGTCTTTGCAGGTTTGCCGGCGTGAGAGAGGCTCATAAACAGGTGCTGTGGCTGGGACTCCAGCGATCTTGCTCATTGCAGCGAACGTGAATCAAAAGTAAAGTTAGCGGACAGGCGAAGTTGTAAACAGAGTTTGTAAGCCTGAGAAGAAAACGTTCCACCTACCCGTTCTGCATTGCAGTGGGATCATATGTCAACGCCATGCCACTCTGGGGAGAGAGATAAAGAGAGACACCTAAAGGTTAAAACACTGAAAAATGGTCAAACCAATAAAGGTAATGAACTGAAATGGATTTAATTAGACAGGCAACGCAGAACAGTTTGTGATGTAAAATTAACAATGAACGCAAAAGCCTTGACTTTAAATTCACAGCTAGCTGCTAAATAAAGAACAACTGATGACGACCCCAGTAGCAGCAAGATCTCAAACGAGCCTGTTAAAAGCACTTATGTACAATGAAATCGTCGTGCGTTGATTGTGTGTGAGCCTGTGGACCACTCGAAATCGTACTTATGTTCAAAAATACTCACAGATATAGTAAAATAACCACAAAAGGGCATTGCTGGAGTGTTACTGCATAACAGAGACTTAACTACACGGTGATTCCCTGGGTCACTCATGACATTTAAACTGTTTCTCATTTACTGCTCCTCAGTCATTAAATGTTTATAATATATAAAAATGAATAATAATAATAAGAAGAATGGTCAAAATTAGAATGCTCAGTAAAATTCTGTACCTGGTCATCACAAACACCTCTTTTCAATCCAAATGTGGCATTGAAGGTCAAAAGAAAGATGCACATGGTAGAAAATGATAGATGGAGATCAGAAGAGTGCATACCTCCACTTTAATTCAGTCTAGCCAATTCAATGTTAAACACCATTGTCATGTGTCACTCTAAATTTTAAACCTCCCATAACTGCTAAACAAATTCTTCTATCTGCTTCAAATTGTACTCACTCATAGACACCAGCCAGCTAAGCACGCCTGATTTGACAAAAATGTCGAGAAAACGACAGAGCTCATAATGTTAAAGAAAGGGAGAAGATAATTCCTGGATCCATCCCTTCATCTGGATCCACACCAAAAGTCAATGGGGTCTATTCTGAACGGAGACCCATTCTCCATCTAAGTTGTGTGTTGAGCTATTCCGTAGTTTTTGTTTAATTCTACCATCTGACCGACCGACCGATAGGGTGCAAACATAACCTCTTCGCCGGAGGTAATTAGCAGTTGTTTCCAATATGGATTTGGGAACGCACAAAGGAGCAGAAAGAAGACAATCTGGAGGAAAAATGGAAATTCTCGGTGAGTTTTGAAATCAGTCTGTCGGAGCTGTCACACACACAGTTGGCGCTTGTTGTCACAGCAGACATCTGTACCGTCAGTCAGGAAACCGACGGCGGCCAAAAACGCACCAAAAACCTCCTTCATCAGTTAAAATGAGCCCAAACTTTACTTCACTTGATGCAACTTGCTCAAGGAGACCTCTCCCAGTTAAACAGGCTATTGCAAATATCTACGCAATATAACGTTCTCAGCTCCGTTATGCACGCTGTCACCATTTCGTAAATCAATGTAAATCAAATGGACACATGACAGATGGAACAACAAGCGGACACCATACTGTCATTTTCTTATAGCAATAGCCACCATTTACAGGCCTTACTTATACTACAGCACTCTGTATACATGAATAGGATAAGTTCTTACATTCCAGCTGCATTATATCAGCACTTAAGCAATGCTGCAAGAGCATATTTTAGTTGCCAAGTGTTCTCTGTCCCTCCTCCTCTCCAGTAGACGTTGTCCCTATTAAGTCAAGTGTGTATAATTAAGTGACACTCTTCTCTCTGAATGTTTTCTCTTTGTGCCTCACTTTCTCTATCACGTTCAAATGAATGAGACTGTATTCTTCACAGCTCGAGCTTTGAAAAAGATCTTCATCCACTCGACTGCCTGCTGGCAATATTAGAACAAACTTAAAGCAACAATAGTGTTTTTAGTCGTCTACTCTTTATTTTTCTCCTTCTCTATCTTTCGCTCTGTCACTGGTCCCCCTCCTCTTCTGTCTGCAGACGTACCCAAGTCCTTTCTACTCGGTCTTTGTTCCACACAAGTCTCTTCTTTCCAAATTGGCACATGAGTTGAAAGTGTGCCCTGATTATGAACTCTGCTGCAATGTTTGGTTTTTCCCCAAACACTGTTTCTAGCCAGGACTGGGGGAATATAGACTGCAGAAGCCATAAAGAGGAGTGCCAGACATTGATTACATCAAATAGAAAAACTTAATCATTCCAAAGCCCAGGATCATTTTCCTACCAGCTCTGCAACAAACATCTGATTTAAAGCAGGTGAAGACTACCAGAATCCTAGTTTTCACCTTGAGCAAAATTTGTATTCACCGCTGGTTCCCTGTCAATCTATTGAATTGTCTTTTTGAACAGACCATTTCTGAGACAGAGCTAGAGGAGATCAGCGCTGTGAAGCATCCTGATGTCTGCATCTTGTCCTCTAAGTTTCCTTCATCTAACGTCAAAGACTGGACAACAATCCTCACTGCTACATAATGCCAGCACCGTCCACCAAAGTGCATGTTTGGATATGTGTCACATGTGTTGCCACTGATCTACCTCTTTGTTTGTGCATTCACAGTATATCCTCATGGATGAATGAATGACTGAAAAGAGATGCAAAATATTTCGGATAGACATCAAATAAAATGACTACAAAGAGATATAAAACGACTACAGAGAGACATAAGGTCTCTTTGTAGTTGTTTTATTTGATGTTTCTCTGTAGTCATGTTATGTCTCAGACATAACATGACTACATGGACACATTAAACCACAAGAGACACATAAAAGGACCACAAAGAGACATAAAACGACTATGGAGAGGAATAGAACAACTACAAAAACAAGTACAGAGAGACATAAAAGAAAACAACTACAAAGAGACATAACACGACTACAGAGATACATGAAATAAAACAACTACAGAGTGACATAAAACAACTTCAAAGAAACATGACAAGATTATAAAGAGACATAAAATGACTACCAAGAGACATCAAACGTACACAAAGACATAAAACAACTACAAAGAGATGGAAAATGACAACAGGGACACAAATAAAATACAAGGACACATAAAATGATTACAGAGAGGCATAAAACCACCAGAGACACAAAAGGATGTTACAAAAATAGAAGCAAAATGGCCACAAAGCGGCACAAAATGACCATGACTACAAAGACATGCAAAATGAAGACAAAGAGATATACAATGACCACAAAGAGACACAAAATTATCACAAGTGTCAGTTTGCAGTTGTTTTGTGTCTCTGCCCACTTGTGTCCTTCGTGTGTTTCTCTGTACAAATGTTGTATCTGTGAGTGATCACATGTGTAATGTGTGCTCATGCCACAGTCCCAAGGCCAAGCTCATTTAGGTGTGAGGGGTTCTGGGAGATTAGGGCCGGATGACTGAGCGTGAGGATGCAGTGAGGCCCCTCCGAGCACTTCCACGGCCAGATGTCTCTATTAGTCTGTTTGGACTCAGAGACCTGGCTCTGGCAAATGCATAAACCTCTGTAGAGATGCTTTTTTCCTCAGCAAGGCCGAGCGGGGCTTGTCAGGACAAAATGTGTGAGGAATCCCACAGAAAGCGCTGATCATTTATTTTAAGTCCAGCTGACAACAAGACACAGAGAAAGAATCACTAACACTTGGGCGTCTAATCTAAAAAAGCAATCGGCGCCCGCTACACACAAACACACATGAAGGCCGTGCGCAGACTGTGGCCTCCTGTTTTTGTTGTGGCGGCTCTTATTTCATCGCATAGTTGTTTCAGCCCGGATCCATTTCATTTCACTTCACCACCCTGCTCTTTCCCAACCTCCACGTAATGCAAATGTTGGGAAACTGTTAAAAACTGTACTCAGTGTGTGGGTGGCAACTTTATTATTCACTTTCCCTTGTTCTGTAAATTAAAGCTTTGGTATCGACACTAGCAACTTCTGAACCCTCTGCATTGTGCAACAGTCAATCTGCTCTCAGTCCGCTGCACAAGGTCTCATTCTCCTGACGATGACAGACTGGAGGTGGGAGTTTCAACAAAAGGGAAAAAAAAACAACTTGGCATTGGGGTCTTGGAGACATGGTATTTTAAATTTGACACCCTTTATATATGCCAGACTTCACTTTCAGCAGCATCTCTAATTCGGCCTACAGGATGTCAGTGGAAATGAAAGCTGATAATGACCCGGTAGGGGGGCCTGTCAAGCCATTGAAACTTGTTGAGAAATTGTGAAAAAGAAGCTAGTGTTAAAGGAAACAGCCGCCAGATATTTATAGTTTATGAAAACGATGGCTTTTTAGACCCACTGTGATGTTTTCTGTGAGGCAGCTGGGATGGGTTTCAGTACAATCTGTTGTACTGTATGCAACAGCATTTCATTCTCACTTGAGTGATGTGAGAGGATTACTGTTATGGTTTTGCTAGAAAGCTGAGTCGGGAAAGGTTTGGAAGAGGTTTTTTGGTTAGACTAACACCACTTTTGGTTTTGTTAACTTGACTTTTTCCTCTTAAAAAGCCTCCGAGCAGACACGGTCTACCCATTCTGACTGTCGGAAAGGACAGGCTGCTGTAGATTTGGAAACTGTCAGCTGTGGTATAATTCTGACTGAGTAAAAATTCTGTTTCTGACTTGTATAGTGGCAGAGGGTGAGAAGGATTATGTTGTAATAAACTGATTGAAAGACATGGTTCTTGTGTTACAAATTACTTTTGTGAAAAAGCTGCAGTGGCTCCTGAAGGGGATCTTTTACGACTGGGTATTGGTGAGCTCTTTTTGATGATTAATTACACTTTTAAGCCTCACCTCTCCTTCCCGTGTCCACGGTCGGCCATTCTGGGGATACTTGACCTGGGTCTGCCTCTTCTTCTGGCCTCCGTCAGCAAACTTGCACAGCAATGGCTCTGCAGGGGCTACAGAGTGAGTCAGGCAGAGAGAGAGAGAGAGAGAGGGAGGCAAGGACAAACACAGAGATGGATTAATCATCTAAATAGCAGGGAAAAGTCAAATTTCATGCATTAGGTTAAGAGTTACATTTCAAAGATAAGATTTAGAGGCTGTGGCTGAAACAAAAACATAACATAAATCAATTGGACCTGAAAACAGCACTTTGCTCTTACATTTATCTCTTCCAACCCCTAATCCAAACATCTAAACAACAGCAGATATCGCACCATCTCTGCAACCCCCCAAAACCATACTTCAACAAAAGCAGCCCTGACGTGGAAACAAAGCCACGGGCTAATCATCAAAGCATGGTGAGCACGGTTCAAACGGCACACCAAAAAGGCGCACTCGATATGCTAAATAACTACACACAGCCTGACCCCGGGCAATAGACTGCGATTGTGATTGCTCCAAAGACAACATGGTCCTTTTCTGGACCAGGGAAAGAAGAAAGTCTTGATTACAAATAGGATTAGCTTAGTGTGACCCGCCGTACAAAAGTTCACCAAACTCTAACTTCAGCCTGAGAGGCTGCGGATTCAAACAGCCTGCAGTCTTCTGAACTGGCAGGAAGTGGCTGGGAGTGGGGTTACACTAAAGAAAAAGCTTTGGTACATATCAGTTTATTTCATTTTAAAAGCACATCTTCAGAATTTGTTAAGAAAGCAAGAAAGTGTGACTAATGGTATCTATTTCTGGGAAATGCTTCAGCAACAGCATGACTAACCAAATGCATTAATACAAGTATCACCCTAACATGGACCAGGACACGCAGCTATCATTTCTGTTGGTTTATTTAGTCAGACAATCGACCGATAGTCTCCTGCTTTATGTAATCTCTGACGTTGCGGTGCATTTCCTGGATTTCCAGTGGCTCTTCAATGACACACAGGGATTTATAAACATGCAGAGTCACACCCAGACTTTTATTCCACACACTCACGCACAATGAAGATAATATAGTCTGATAAGAATTTTTTTTACAGAGGACGTGTTAATTACTAAACATATTTGAAATTTCTTTCAACTTACCCACAAATTACCACAATAATTACCTTTAAAATCCTCCGACATGATTCAGTGATAGTATTTTGCTATTTTCACATGAGCAGTTAATCATTTATTTAATACATTTCAAGAAACTGGTTTCTGCTCTCTGTGAAACGATGCACTGTCAGGAGAAGTTAGAGAGAAACTAGGTGTACGTTTCCTGGAAATGTATTTAAGAAATGACTAGCGTCTTCTTAACTGCTCGTAGATTATTAGCAGAATGTCATTATTAAACAATATTAGGGTAATTTTCAATAAATAAATAATTTGGGAAAGAATCTTCAGATCTGTTGCTTGGTAATTACCACCTACGTACCATGACATTTCCAAAGTTATATAATGAAGTCTTACCATGTCTTCTTACACTTTACTTGCAGTCAGCAAGTCCTCGTGATTGTCTTTTATTATCACACAGTCGCTAATAACCTTACGGAGTGCTTTGATTCACTAAAGGCACGTAAAGTATGCTATAGCGTATTACTGATGTTTATAAGGCGTTATCGCATGTCAGCAACTTAGAATTTATAATTGGTTACGGCGCGTTAGAGGAGTTCTTTAGGTGTTCTTTATCAATGTCCGAAGTTACGGTAGTTTTAAAGTACTCTCGTCACTTTGGCATGGAGGTGTAGAGCATTATGAATGTTCACCTTATGCTGCATAAGGTCCACCACTTACAATACTTCATAAAACTGGTTATGTGTTATCATGCAGGATTATAAAGAGTTTTATAAAGACTTATAAATGCATTAAAATATCTTATCAACAAGCAACATGAGTTACTGAAATGCTTATATACAGTTTGAAAATATATATAACAGGTTACTTTTGTAATACATGTGTAAAATTAGAAAAAAAATTATGAAAACTTACACTCGACTAAAATCTATCTGGGACCTAAAACATCACAATCTATTTAGGAAAATCCAGCACATATCTTCTGTCTTACATTCAGTGTCCCTCCCCAGTAAAGAACAACAAATGAATAAGCTAATATTCACAAAAGAAGACGTACGGCAACAAATGAAGCTCGGCGAATCATCATAACAGTATGTTAAAATCGAAAGGCATTTAAATGTCATTAAGACTCCTGAAGCACTGAGCTGTAATTGCAGCACTGCAGCACACCAAAAAGTGTTCTGCTCGTGTCCTCATTCAGTTTTATAAAGACACCTCTTAACCCTGAAATTGAATAAGCCGCCTACTTTTATGCATTGCCTCTCACTTGTAACTTTAATACGTCCACCAAGGCAAGTTTGAGTCATTGACTGCATCTTAAAGAGAGGCTTTTAGCTGGCACTCTTGTCTTACTTCACTGGCAATGATTTCAAACTGCAGTGAAAGTCAAATCCTCATTACTGTGTGCTGCTGAGAAAAAAAGAAGTTCTTAGAAGATGTGGAAAATGCCACGAACTAACAAAGGCACTGTAATCATGCCCGTACTGATTCACACATTATGAACGCCAAAATAAACTGCACAATTACCTCGCCTCCTTCAAGAAAAATGTTTCTTCATCTCGGTAAACTGAAAAATGAGAAGAGGTGTTCTCTGCGGAGGAAAGCATTCAGAGCCCAAGGTTGAGACGAGTTATTTGGAACGCCTGGGGCCTGGATGGGTACTCCGAAAAAAGGTAAGTAGACGGAGAAACGCAGAGCCTTGTGATTACACGGCGTTTAGGAGTGCTTTGTCATTATAATGTTTTAACTTGATTTCTATCTGAATAACAGGCCACACAGCTGGGCTCAGCTCTGTTATCATCATCGCCTTTGCTATTCATCTTTCTCAATCACTCCCCTCTCTCTCTCTCTCTCTCTCTCTCTCTATTCTGCCCACTCTGCTCCATGCATTCATATACATTCGGTAAACAGCCCCGGTGTGTAGGTGTGTGAGCGCGCGATGTGAGTCTGCATCTCGATGTCTCACCGCAAAACTCAGCGTAGCTTCCTCATGACAAACAAGAGCTTGGCTCGGAGAGGAATGCAAAAAAAAATTGCAGAGATTTAAGTAAAAGGTGACGGATGTTTTTCAATGAAGACAACAGAATCAGAGGAGATACAGTGTGGGGAAAGAAGCGTGGATCACTTTAGCTGAGGGAGTTTATTGAATAGGGTCGCGCGAAAGCCGTTAAATAAAACACGATGATACTGTCTGCTTCTTCGTGTTATCAACCTCACCTCATCCATCCTGTCTGAGCTGAAAAACTGAAAAAAGTTAATAGTTTCAGAAACTGTGGAGCCACAATATATAAATGTATGCCTATGTTTCCACTGCATCAAAGGAACCGTGGAGATGTCAAATTAGTCCAATATTGCATTAAAAGCCATCGGTGTGATTCACACTGGGGAGGTTGGTGAACTACTCTGACCTCACACAATCCCCTTATAACATTGTGTTGGGACCTCACCACATGTTTCTGATTATAGCGAAGCCTGCATGTAAAACCAAAAGCCTAACATCCGGCCTCCGCGCACCAACAAAGCAAAAAAAAAGAGTGCCCACACTCCAGCAGTCCAGGAAATCTCACCTGGCTGTTAGTCTATACAAAGTCACACCTGAACGCACCTCCGTTCTGGCAAAGCGGCAGTGTTGTCACAACACTTTAAGTGCTGCTCCACACCACTCCTCACCGCTGGTCCCACCGCAACACGTTGCTGAAGGAAGCTCCAGTTTTTTCTTCTAATTACGAATACAAATAAATAACTACTGTTACTGATTACTATTAGTAATTGTTAATAGACAGAGTGACGCCCTTGTTAAAAACCACAGAACGGTTTGAGACACAATTTTTCACAAAAAAAGGACAACAACACATAGATGTAATGAATGGATGCACATGAGAAGTGCAGAGCTGGGAGAGGAGACTGAAAACCTCCAGAACCGTCTGAGCGCCAGGAACTTGTTTTTGATTTGTGTTTTATCCTCGAGGTATCTGATAGTATAATCACCAAATCTGGGATTTTTGGCACCAGGAACTAAGGTCAGAAGAACTAAATTTAGACTCCTGTTCCTTTGGTTGAAACTCAGGTTAGGTTTCTGAGTTTCTGAAATGGTTCTGGGAACACAGCAACACCTCATGTGGTGGCTAGTAGTTTTAATTTGTGAGACTTTGGCAAAACCTCTGGTGATAAATAGTGGACATGTGGACTGGGCCACGCTGGAGGATCACCCACTTGACTGGCGCCATCTTAACCTGCTAATGTTTACAGCACTGTTTTTCAACTAACCATTGAACTGGCAACATACCCAAACTCGAGTGATATTAAGACTTAACAAACCTTATGAAGCGGCTATGGTCAGTTCTAAATCACTGGTGCCTTTGTTAATATTGGACATTAAATACAAAACATTAAGATGTTTCTTTTCTTGTAAAAAGTCAGTTTGTTGCGGTATCGGCTCTGTCTGCTTCCACGTCTAAGGTGCGTCGTACCTCCCAACAGTTGTCTGAACACACCGTTTCAACTGATTCCACCAAATGTATTGAAGAATGTAACATAGGCATTACATTTTACAGCCACAGTAAACGGTGGCTAATAAAGGCTACTTCTTTGCACCCTGAGGGGAAGGTCGCCAGACTCCCTTAAAAAAACACTAAATGTTGAGACTTAAAACTTTATCAAACACTGTCTACAACACATTCTTACCGTAACTATTTGGCCCTTCTTGTTTCGACAAACATCATACATAAAGATATTTCTTTCTTTGTGTAAAAAACGTTGTATCGGCTTGCTCCAGTGATGTGGTATATTTGCATGTAGAGCAGGGAAGTGAGATCCGATCCCACGAGAGGTCACGCGTGTCAAGATGCTTGTTAATGCCAGGCGTGGACTGAAGTTGTCGACTTGCGATCGAATCACACGGAACTCACGTTAGTACCAAATGTGAACAGCCTCTATGAGATGCAAATGTTAAAAAGCATTCATGTGCGGAGTTTAGGCTCAATCAATATTTGGTAACGATGGGCAATAGAGAGATGGAAAATTATTCATATAAAATCCCTATAAAAACAGGAATAGATTCAAGAATATGCTAACAGAAACATTTGAGAATGACACGGGCAGGATTTAACTGTCAGGTTTATGGCTACAGAAAAAAAAAATATTTATGCCCTCACAAGTCAGAAGTTCATTGATGTGTGTCTTTGCATGTTAAATGATTGCTACTTCATAAGTACGAGAGAATGTGTGATGTGAGGACACACACACACTGGAGACTTAAAGGCAGCATCTGTGTTCTGCTGCCGTTTTGTTTTATTGCTGTGACAGACAGAGAAAGACACATTGTCGACGGCTGACAACTTGTCAAGTTTATAGTCAGGACACTTTTCTTCCATCTCTTCTCTAAAGTACCAGACAAAGAGGGAAGAAACTCCTGCTGATCTGAAACAATTGTTTTGTCCTCAGCGTGTGCATGAAAAGGATACCTCTGTGTTTTGGATTGAATCTGGTATTTTTTTATTCTCCCGGCTTATCACGTCGACAGCAAAAGGTTTGTGTTTTTGGACTGAAGTGAGATGACAAATAAAAAAATAAAAAAATGGGACCATTTATTGTTAGAATTAGTGAAGTAAAAAATGCTAAGAAGCTGATCCTAAGCGGGCAAAATAAAAAGCATGTGACACAAGAATGACGGGCTGAATTTAAAGTCTAAGTGTAGTTTTCTGTCACTGTAAAGCGCATGTAAAGCATGCAGCGCGATAACAGGGGGGGAAATGTTCGTGCTTGTTAAAAGTGACACACAACAACAACAGGGAGGGACACTGGCCTTGCTCCATTTTGCATAATCCCCTGTAGTAGAATGCATCCACATAAAAATCCACACGCACAAACAACACTGTTGCTGTAAGCTGTTTTCATAATAGAGCTGGTGAAATGGCTCCACACATTAAACACCGGCCCAGCGCTATGGGCCAGTGTTTAGATGCACAAACACACCCACACACACAGACATGCTGTACATCAATATTGTTAGAATATTTTGGTGGCCTTATTGCATTTGGTTGCTGCAGGAGGCAGGGTGTTTGGTGAAGCAGGGAATTTGGACAGACTCAAACATGGAGGCAGTTGTGTTTCTTTTTTTACATTTCTGCACACACAACACATCCTTGGATACCTTGCGTTTGTTCATATTATTGTTTAAATCTGATATGTCAGACGACGCTGTCATGGCGTTTCAGAACACCGCCAAAATAAGACATAAAATACCAAGAAGATTAAGCGTTTGAGCTGCAGCTCAAGACAGAAAACTAACTGAAATGAAAGAGTAACATAACGCAAACGTTGATGCCGTAATGTGACTGCGTGTTCCTGTCTGAGTGAAGGAGAACAGAGCCGACTGTTCGTCTTGTTGGAAAAGAACTTTCTTTTGGTGTGGCTTTTGTTAATTTTCACCTTCAGAGGAAGGGGATATCTTTCATTCCTGGCATAATAAGTCAATATTGTGAAATTAGTCCCACACGCCAGAATTTCAATGGGGCACAAATGGTAACAAAGGGATAGCCGAGGGCCAATTCATTAATTAGTATTGGCCACATTAAAAGGATACACGGCAAAAAAAAATCAGCCAACCTATAAAGGCATTTTGTCCATTGAATGATTCCATTAAAACAATTAGTCTTTTCAACAGAGCCAGGATCTGTGGAATTTGTCTCGACAGAGCAAATGTAGGGTGAGTCACACAACCAAAGACACACCTACACTCCTTTAAATTCACATCATATTCCAGCCACAACCTGACAACAAGCAGGCACAATGACACTGTCGTGTTGGCCTTAGGTGATGCCTGTGGCAGCATTTCTCTGAGGGAGCAATGAAACGCATTCCACTTCATATTCATTAACAAGCACGGTGACAAGTCATAAATACTGATGATCATAATGGCAATAATAAATGTTATTTATTCCTAAGAGGGGAATTCAGTCGTCACACAATCAGGAGGCAGAAACAACAACAACAACAACAACAACAACAACCGCAAAGCACCCGGAGACAAAATAACCTGTGGAAAGAGCCGAAGCTCGAAGTGGTGCATCAAATTAATTATTCATCCTGCTTTCACCGTTACATTACTACAATCTGTTGCATTTCACAAGAGGGCTTTCAAAGGAAGAAGGACATTTTTAATTGTCGGTTTGACCCCTGCCGATCTCGCTCTTGCGGCTCGGTAACACAAAGTGATGAATTCCTGATGAATTTGGGCACAGCTGTGCCTGCCCCCTAAAATGGGTCACTTTCGGGCATGTCAAGTTAATTAACATAGTCTGAACCAAATATTTGGATATCTATAGAGTTCAGGTATGTAAATGTATTTTTAGTAAACAGGACATGGAGCTGGAGGATTGAAATTAAATCCAAATCGAGTGAGCAAAAAACGATCGTCACACATAAATCGATCTTTGTAGCCTCGAGCACAATGTTCCCCCGTCTTTGCGTCCAGGGCCGTTTTGACTCGCCGGCGTCCCCGACAGGTAGGGAGAGGGGGCTCATTCTTCTCTGTGGAAAACCCAAACATCATCGCTTAAGTTTGCCGAACAAACTGCTGCACTGCGCAGACATCTGCTCGGATCTCATAGAAAATTAATGGAGGCAGTATTGGCCGCTAAGAGGTTCGCATTCGGTGGAGCTTCGCCGTAACAGAACAGTCGGTGTCGGCGTGGATCTACACAGTGAGCAGGCAAACCGCGAGGGGAGAGAAAAGCTGCCAGCCAGAGACATGAAGGCACACACACGATGACAGGTGTTATTCTAATCTTTTCTATCACACAGTCGGGCAGAAACAAAGAAATCTTTACTGACGTGGTGAGCAACAGATTTGTGTCGCACAGAGCAAGTGGCGACCTAACGACCTCACACGCAAGTATGCTGTTTATTGTTTCATGTATTTATGTGTTAGAAAAATAAATACAATCCATTCTAAGTGTAAAAAATCTGTAACACGTGTGGCTAAACTCTGTGTGTGTGTGAAAGTGGGAACTGAAATGCTGAAAACCCACCCAAACACACACACATGAAGTGACTATCTGGTGTGTGTGCTGATCGTGTGTGCAGAAACATGTGTGTTTCCCTGCAGTCAATGATATTAAACAACATAAATCGTTTGCCAAGAGCTGCAAAACTTGACAAGGGCAACTCGCTGAAGTGAACAGACGGAATATTTCACTGGACAAAAGCTGCACGTGCGCTCGCCCGCAAATTTGGAACAGATTTATTTGTACTCATTAGCCAAGGCTCGCAGTGGCTGATTTACCAGTTTAATTAATCTATCAAAGTGTCACCTGCTTTGTGGATCACATGGTGAATAGCTTCAATTCTGTTAATGTGCTTTCTTGGCTTCGTTTGGGGGAAAACGTTGTGACATCCCGCCGCTGCAGAGACGGGCAACGCAAACGGGAAAAAACAAAAGACACGAAGGCTGCGAAAAACATCGATAAAATGGCAGAGAGATCGGTTGTTCATTCATTCATTCATTCTGAATGTTTGTCAGTGCTATAGGGTAAAAACAAAAGAACTACTGGTTTACTGATTTGAGTGGGGTTTTTTTGTGTGGCATTTTGAGGTTTTGTGTTTGACTGACAGCAGGTGTACATAGGGACAGACACAGGTGGATGGCTTGCACTGTGAAGAGCGGATCACATACCGTTACCTCTCGTTGGAGCTGCTGTCTTTTCTGAATATAACCAAAAAAAAATCCATGTTAAACTAAAGTTCAACAGTGTAATTGCATCTATCATATTAGATAACATTTGTGAGTGCAGCAAATTAAGCACTGTGTAGTTACAAGGATCTGTTCGTTAATTGACAGATATCTTGTATAATTATGTTGTTTTCACAACAAAACTTCGAATAAAAGTGTTTTCTTTTTAATGTGAAGTCACCACCTGACTGTGACTAATTTTTCCCATCATGCATTGCACTAAGCAGTTTGTTAAGTTTGCTGTTTTATGGTCCAAAATGCAAACTGCTGCCTATGTGCATTATAAGAGTATCTGACCATAGTTAAAGGTGATCTTATTGTTTTAATTGCAGAAAATTATTGCATTTTTACTAGACTATTTTATGTCTGTTATTTTACAGAATCTCTGGGCCCCCTTCTGTCAGCATATTACCTCTTTTTAACAGTTTTCATTTTTTCATTTTTAGTGGATATTAATGATCTCAGCTTTGGTGCTTCTAAGCAAAGCATCGGTGCGTGGCTAGGTGAAAGCCCTTATTTTATAACAGCAAAATGGTTTCAATTTTCACTGTGGGAAGAGGGGGAATATCATATGAGTGGGATCCAATCCCTCAAATGGGAAAATTCTCATTTAAAATAAAATCCAATCCATTAGCAAGCAACATGGGAAATCAGTCAGTTGGAAAATGGGATCCAATCCCCAATTGTGACAAAATGAGGAATCCCTCAGCTGGGCGGAATGGGATGACATCCTTTTTTGTTTTTTTTGTGTTTTTTCTTTAAGACAGTCGGCATCAAAGAGCTCAAAGCCCGGGGACGGAACAATATGCACTCTGGAGGGTTCCTTGTTCAAGCAGCACACATGAGAGGGAGCCAACTATTTGCCACCAAAATCAAAAAATATATGTTAGAGAGTGTTTATTCATATTGCTATCAGCACTTTAATATCATTAAAATGTATTGGATTTGCTCCTGCAATAAACAAAACAGTGAGGGCTGTAAGATCATCTGACTGCCCAAATGAGACGAACTGACGAGGACAACCACTCACCAAACCCTTCCCTGACAGCACCCCCGGGCGAGAGGAAGATCACTACATTTTCTCATCAGAAAGCAACACAAAAGGAACCGACTGCGAGACAAGCAGGGATAAAAATGTATCGATGCGCTGACACAGTCATTTAAAAAATCTAATGCCCAAAAACGATGTAAAGATAGCACCAAATGTCTCTGAAACTTTCAGAAGTCGACATCTTTGATCTGATTTGGTTAGAGCTTCAAAAGCAACACATTTTAAACGCCCATAGCGATGTCTGAGTGCTGAATAAGTGGCTCCAGATATCACACGCAAGCTGACACCGAGTCTGACGGTGCAGTGCTGCCACATAATTACACAATATTTTTCTCAGAAGCGCCTCGTTCAATTTTTTCCCCCCCATTATCAGCAACATCAAATAAAATTAATTTCCCATTTATGAAAGTATTGAACCACATACTGCATTGAATGGGGACTCAATGCCTCGTGATCATGGCAGACGTTCCGAGGCTGCACGCGCATTTAAAAGCCTCCTGATTATTATTGAAACTATGACTGATAATGGGTCTTCTCTGGGATCTGGATTCTTTTCATTCCTGTCCTCTGTTTGTAATACCACTACATCAGCACTACATCAGATAGTGCCAGAGAAAGAGATGGAGAGAGTTATTAGGGAAAAAAAGTGAATGGAGTGAGAGAGGATGAATGTGGGGAGAAGAGATGTAATAAATAACATAAAAAGAGGGAAAAAAAGACACCAAAGGAGAAATGAAAAGGGCGAGAATGAGTCATTTAGTCTTTTCCTGAAGCCTGCGTCTAATTATTAATCAATTCTAGAGTCGGGATCAATCTGATCAAACATGTCATAATTCACTTAAGCGTATAGGACATCAGAATGAAATCCACCAACCAATCCAGATTCCTCAGTCTGACAGATTGATTGCTCTCAGCAATTATCTTTTTGCTTTTGGACTCATGTATAGAAATCTACTCACGAGCAGTTGATAATTAGTTGCCGCGCACTTCGTTTGTTCAGGTTTTTCAACATTACGGGAGTTGCCATAGCAATCTGCTTCCCCTCACCTGTTTGTGAAAAGCCTATTTAACCTACAGTTCAAACAACTTGCTTTAGAATACATTTAAATTCAATATGTCTGCTGTGTCAGTTTTGCTCTTTTTGCTCAGTTTTCTGCAGCCTCATGTAACCTTACACATAACACCACCACTATTCTGGTAACACTTTAGAATAAACATCATTAATAAATGGTGAGTTTGTAGTTAATAAAACTATAGTTAATAGTGCTTTCAGTGTTGATAATACAATGCTTTGTAAACCATTTATTAAGCAACTGTTTACTTTAAAGTTGAAACTGATGTTTGTAATACTTTGTAAATAAATGAATAATAAATGTATAATGGATATGTAAATACTGTGTGGTTAATCTATAACAGGGCTGCCCAAAGTAAGACCCATAGGCCAAAGTTGGTCCACCATAGGGTTTGATTTGACTCCGCCAGATGTTTCAAACAAATAAAAAAAGAGAATGAAAAGAAAATACCGTCACCTGTTTGATTTTTGTGAGGTAAAATGCGCTTTAAAAAGGTCTATGTACGATCTATAATTATTAATCTCGCTCATAATCTAAGCACAGAGGGCAGAGCGACAATTTGTGAAGGAAGTCAGTCAAAAAAGGGAACATGGGATCCTCGTGCTACAGAAGCCCTGAGACAGTTTCTGTGACAGATCCGTGATTGTAAAAAAATAATAAAAGATCATTCATGATTTTAAAGGTTAAGCGGTATATATTGTTGCTGGGCTGCATGAGTGTCTAATTGAGCCTTATTATTACCAAATCTCAAATAAGCATGAACCAACAAGATCTCTTGAGAAACTCGCAACCTTTACGCAAAGGTCCAGTTTGTGTCTGTGTGCTGGCAGCCGGGCAGTAAACTAAAATAAATCTAAATAGCAACTTATTTATCTTTTTTTTTCTTGGTTTATTTTTCTATGAAAAAAAAAAAAGAAAAGACAGGAAAGGAAAGGAAACAAAAAACTAATACAAGGGAGGATTAGTCCTTAAAGTGGAATCTGCATGTATTATTCCAGTAATCTTACACAGATTTAACTCCCAGATGTGGTTTTGAGAAAGATTTGGATAATAATCACGATAAATTCAACAATTCTTGACCAGAGATGTAAGATATTAATCCTGCCTTAGAGGAGATTTTCAAGTCCAGTGATAGCTTTATCCCACCACGGTCCATGAAATCGAAGGAAATGCAGAATCATCACTTGTGTTTCATTTTTATCTTTTGTGCCCACTTTCACATTCACCTGCTTTCAGTCTTTATGCTGATACTTATATACTTATACTTAAATACTTATTCTTTCAAGCTCTGACGGAAGGTGACATGGCCACGACGAAGGTGTAGAAGATACATGCTCTTTATGGCTGGCTGTGGAAAGCTTCCCACTGGTGCTGACTTTCTCCTTCACAGCATGGGGACAGGACATTATCGAGCGCGGAGCACAGACAATACAGAATTACGGCAGATAGTATAAATACGCAGGCTGTGAATACTCGATTTACACCTCAGAGTGAAATGTCGAATTTGTGGGACAGCTCCACTCGCTGTAAGTGATGAGACGTTAGGAGCAGCAAGGTTGTTTCCAAGCACACATTAAAATTTATGGAGAAGAAAAGCTGTGGAGCCATTCTAAAAGCCCGAGAAACAATACAAACCTATTGTAGACATCCTGTATTCACACAAAGTAACCTCACAGTGAAAATGATATGGATCTGCGTGAAGTCTGACTAAAACCCAGCACGGATAAAAGGTAAAAAGCAAAGAAACTCTCGTCTAGGTCCAATCTAGATACTCTATCTCTATGACAGGAACCCCCAGTGGAAGTCAGAAAGCTCTGGATCAATGGACTTCCTGTTAACGAGGGCTGATGGAAGCTCGGGTCATGTGATCAATGTCGGCATTACTGTCGCGCTTGAGAGTAAAATATTGCTGATGCTTGTCAATACATCAGCCTGGATGGGCAGACTGTGGCCTTAATCAGAGGAACGCAGGAAAAGGCACACACACACACACACACACACATCACACACATGATGTCCGCGTCACATCTGTGTCCGCATAGCAGGTTGAACCTCTGATAGCAGTGAACAAATGTGAATAAGGTGGTCGACCATAACAACAATCCAGAGCACAAAGGCCTGTCATAATGCCGCTGCAGCCTCGCAAATGTCAGTGACACAGAAAACCAGTGACATAGATCAACAGAGCCCGCTGCGTGAGATACTCTGTGTATTAGATAGGTGAAAACAGAGTATGTGTGTGTTTTGTGGATCAGCACACACAGGGTTCCTACCAGTTTCACCAGTTTGTGGGTTCAGAGCGACTGAACTGGTCAACATATGCAAAGACGTTCGCTCCCACACACACAGAGAGCCGACAGTGAGATAATGAGCACCCCTGGCAAAGACAAGCAGTGCGTCTCTTTCAGTATCGAGGTTGGAGCCTTAGCAAGTATAGAAAGTATCATTGTGTCTACATTTGTGTGTGTGTGTAACTTTAAGTTCAAACCTGCATTGATTCTTTTTGGGGGTTTTTTGTGGCCACTCGGGGGTAGCACAGGATGTAAATACAATACGTTTTCACCTTATAGAAGTTGTGAGCAAACGTTTACTTATTTAAATGTCCACAAAAAACTTTCATCTGGATCTGGCTTCTGTCCTCTTGATTAAAGGTGCAATAAACCATCAGTCCAGAGCGTCGGTGTTTGATGACCTGGTGATGAGACTCAACAGTCAACTATTTTCCCACAGAATTGCTTGTTACTTTCTTTCTTTTAGCTGTATTTTAGTCTCCACTGAGGACAATATTTAGCTCTTTAGCTTCTAAACGCTCCACTATGTTCACCAGCTAGTTGCTAACGCTGTCGATTTGCTGTTTGGTGCTGGGAAAGAAGCGTACAGCTGCTTTTTATAGCTTTTCACTGAAAGCAGCTGCCTGCTGCAGCTGGAAACAAGAACCTTGGGGCAGAATCCAAACAGCAAAGTTATAGGTGCCAAGTCTGAAACAATGAAGTGAAGGATGGTAAAAAAAAATCTCCATGGATGGGTGACACTTTTCAGTGGGTTCACCACTATAAGTCATAACAAGCCCTTAAACATTACATATTTATTTGATCCACTGTAAATATCAAAATATTGATAAAACAGCTTAATTTTTTTAATTAATTTCTCAATTATTAATCTGATAACCTGTTTCAGTTTGAATTTTTTCTAAATAGATTTTGATCAAATAAACTTGAACAATAATCTGCAACACTGAGTTCTTCAGTGCGCACCACAAAAGTTTTCTTCTCAGATCTGTCGCCGTTCAAACTCGAAACTCACGAGTGATTACTGTGATGATTGTTAAGATTCTGTGTTTCTCTCTCTCACACACACACACACACACACACACACACACACACACACTCACCAAGCTGCAGAAAGCAGCAGCAACGGATGGAATGATTTCATTCGCTTGCTACAAAATTACACAGCTGTACCTCACAGTACAGAAGTACAGCAGTGTGTGTGTGTGTGTGTGTGTGTCTCCGGGTGACAAACTGAGCCGCCCACCATGCTGTACCTCACAAATCATGCTGCCAGGGCACGGGGCACAGCTCTCTGTCTGTCCTTGATTTCCATTTCCTTCGGTGCGGTGCGGCTCCTCTCTCTCCATCTATATCTGATCATTCAGTATCTCCATCTCTTCTCTCTCATTCCGTGTCACTTTCAGTTTGGTTGTCCCCCACCTCGGCTTCCTCTTCTCCCTCACCTCGTCCCTGCCCTGTTATCTCGCTCGTGTTTGGTCGCTTGGCCCTCTCTTTCTGTACATATCGTCCTCCGTCACGCTCACACATGCCTCGTCATGTCATCACAGCCAACAACGATCCCGTCCTCACTTTATGTCCTCCTTCTCTCCTTCCTCCCCTCTCTCTCTGTGTTAAAAGGCAACAAATCTTCGCCGTTTATTTGGGGGGACAATCACAGACAGATTGTGTGCTTGAGGGGGGGTGTTTGTCTGTGCACGTACATGTGCATCGTGCATGTCTCAATTTGTGTCCCCGTGCAGTCCAGGAATTAATCACTCAGATCCTCCTACTAAATCAGCTCAAGGTGGTCTAAGGAGCAGGACGGAGAGAGGAGGAGAGCAGCGGAGATGACGCTGATATATTATCAGCTGCACCGACACGGCTGCGTACACAGACAGATGTTGTAGCACCAAAAGGCGTAGATGTCCTTTGCGTGACTGCAGCTGATAAAGCTGATAAACTGTGATCCAGTGATGAAAATACACTGATAGCTGGACGTGAAAACAATAATAAATAAAGGGCGCTTTTGAGTGTCGTGCATGAAAAATCCTTCCATGTGCTGATTTGATGTCACACATTTGTCTTGTTTCTCTACAGACCTAAAAGACGAAATATTGATGTTGAGGATCAACTAATTTCCTGAGGCAAGAACAAGATATGCATTAATGTTGAACTCTGGATATTAAACCTCAATTGTTTACCATAATCACCGTCAAGTATCAACGTTATTAGGTATTTAAAGCCAGGTCAGATTTTATATTATGATTTAATAATTCCTTTTTTAACATTTCCTCATTTACACCATCATGAAATATTGTTATGTTAAGTCTCTGTTTTATGTAGCAAAAGATCTTATGTGGCTGCTCGCGTTGGGACAACATAAAACACTGACGAACTGAAAAGTTATCAGGATGCCCTTGTAGAAAATGTGTTCATATTCCTGTGACTATGGTACTGATATTAGTATTATTGTGGTACCAAAACCCAGGTACTTTATTGACACTGCCATTAAAAAGCTCATTTAAGCTGTCCTCATTTAATAGTAATAATATATATAGATATATAACAACATCATGCTGTGCACATGCAATATTTGACAAGACAGCTGTGTTCATAATGGAACAGAACATCATGAACACGTGTGTGTCATTCATCTGTGCCACTATAGCACTAAAAATTGAAGCTAAGCAAGAATTGAGCCGTTGCAATAGTGGCATTTATGTCTGAATGTCGTGCTGTGCTGATCAGTGTGTCATTTTAATGCTGCACTCACAGTGTCAGTGAATTTTGTCCCATGCTGCCATCTTTGAACTTCTCTAACAGTGCGATGTAGGACCACCGTTTGGAGCCCAACACTGAGACTGCATCCTGGCCTTCAGACACAAAAGCTGACATACAAACCACTGAACTTTTTGGAAGCGCTTTCAAAAGTTGTCTACAAACATAATCTGAGTGCGGCTGTGTATAGGAAGGTTGAGAATAAGATCCATCTATATGAGCCCCCGGCCCACAGAGGAGCGCCTTGTTCTCGCTACAGAAAAGCACAAGCTTAGCCGCTGTAAAGCAGCTGTCTTGGTGACAGACACCTACCTGTCATGCCTGGAGGGGTTTTCAAGAACTTCCCGTTGAAATTTTGAATCACCACGTCGCACTTCTCCGTCGACTCCATCCTGACGGAGACAGAAAAGACGCCGATACAGTGACTCGAGGACAATCGGCTCCTTATGTTAACCACTCGACATGCACAGAAGGTGCTGTGGCTCTTTTTAACGTGAATGTGCTGTATGTGGATTTGTGTGCGTGCAAATGTGCATGACAATACAGTAAGTGCGTTAAACGCCTGTCTGTTGATGCATCTGTGCTTGTTTGTCTGTGTGTCCCTGAGCAAAATGCCTTAGGTAGGTGTACATGCGCATGTGTGTGTGTGTTTGTGTGTGTGTGTGTGTGTGTTTTCTATGGGGTTTCCTCTCCTTTGTCCCGGTTTAAAAGCTCCATTCAGTCTGAGCTGTTGTGTGTCATGTCCTCTTTGTCTGCCCCTATTCAGCTCTGCTCACCCAATCACAGCTCAATGACTAATTGCCTGCTTGGCAAGCAAAAGCCAGTGTGTGTGGGAGAGGAAAATGGTGACGGGAGTGTGTGTGTGTGTGTGTGTGTGTGTGTGTGTGGTATGTGAGCACATGCATATCTCTCTGTGTGTCTTGGGTTTTTCTTCACATAGCCAGTGACCCTGAATGGAGCTCTGACTGCATTCTAATCACTGGCACGCTCCACGGTGTAATGGAGAAGACCACGCACACGCACACACACACACACACACACACACACACACACAGGAGGGTAAAGGGGCCAAGGGTAAAGGAATATGGAGCGGTACCACTGGAGCTAGAAGTCCTTTGGTTGTAAATGCAGGGACTCATTTCAGGCTAATGTCGCTTCTAGCATTCAAAAAAAATAATCTGTGCCCTACAGTTGTGTGATAATTACACATCTGTATTAATTGGTGTCTGATAAGTAATTGTATTTTGTCAAAAGCCTACATTCAAACAAAGTTGGGAGTGACCGACATACCTAGCGAAGCCTACTCCTCTGCTCAGGCCATTGGCGTCCCTCAGTATCCGTGTGGAAATGACATGACCGAAGGGCTTCAGCATGTTCTCCAGCTCCTGCTCATCCATGGACAGCGGCAGGTTGGAGATGTAAAGATTGGTGGGGTCCTGCTCCTGTTGCTGTGGGAGGGATAGCAGCAGAACACATGGATTAATGAATATATGATTAAATTAAACAACCATTCAGTTCTGTCATCGACCATGCACCAAAATATTCCTGGACATTTCATTCAGTACAGATGTTCTTAACTCATCATAAGTTCAATACAGAAAAATATTTTTTAAATGTGCCAGCTTCAAGGGGCAGAGAAAGGATTCCTGTTCTCTGCTGCGCATTCAAAGATCTTTGACTCCTTAAAAAGTCTGCTGCAACATTCGGTTTGATGCAATATGCATGCTTGATTTGAATATATGTCTGTAATTTGGGAATTTTTCTACAAATCTAGCAAGTAGTCCTGTAATTGTGCTCAAGTTATAAAATAGTTTATTGCTCTACAATACATGTAACTCAGCTTCCTCAAAAATAACATAAGTCTTTGTAGCCCATTGAGATTTGTGCAATGTAGCCCAAAGAAAAATCTTCTTATTGAGCCTGTTTTCTAACATATTAAGCAAACATTTTAAACATTTTAAATTATTACTGAACCAGGAATCCAACATATATCAACAGCCAAAGAGGGATAAAACTTATGGACAGCTGTATAGAGTCTGCCATTTAATATCTTTAAAACCCCAAATCCCTGAAGCGTAATTTTTATAGCGACACACGCATCATAAAGTTGTGAGTAAGTGAAATATCCAAGATGCAAAGTGAGAGGCAAAAATTTCAACGACAGCCAGAAAAGAGAAACTGCATATTTCATTTTGGGCTCAGAGATGTGAGCACTGATTGTAAAAGCCTCTCTGAAACCTTGGAAACAATCAATTGGTAACAGATCTCACAGGGACGCTTGTTTTCCTGAAGGAAAATGTGGAAAGTAATATGGAAACCTTTTATTTATTTAATCTTAATAATTAAACCACACACAGCTAAAAAGATCAGCAGTTCACATGCTTAGAAATGGAGTGTACTGGTGAACGGATCAGATGCTGGATTTATCCTCCTCAACAGGATATATCCAGACATGAATGAGAGTTCTCTTCTGCTAAGGAGAAAGTTTTTTCCTTTTAAGTGTTCAAAATGCGGAAAATGGAAAGAGAGAAATGAAAGAGTTTACTATAAAGCTCCACTAAAAGCTGGTTTTGCAGCAATAAAATGCATTAAAGGTTAAGGCAGTGCCACTCCACTTCTTTTATTTCCATATTTATGACTGAATATCCCGCTGCAAAATCACTCAAGAATTTAACCGGAGTGGCGAACTCTCCTCAAAAGAGGAATAAACATTTCACTGAGAAAGGCTGTGCACCGGCTTCACGCTCAGAACCCCTGAAGCAATAAGGAAACCCCCTCAGGATTCATAGATGTTAACCGAGCTGCATTACATTTTTTCAGGGGAATGGGAGAAGCTTCCCTCTAATGTGCCTCGCAGTTAGTTAGACTAGTATATTTCAATTATTTTCATTCTGTTTAGCAGCACTCCATTGAAATGATCCTCGGCAGGAGACCAAAGCCTGCGCGCGGGTGTGCGTGTGTGTGTGTGTGTGTGTGTGCTGGCAATTAAAGAGGGATGGATGCAGGAGAGCGTTTGATGGAGGATGCTCTAATTTGCAATCGAGCCAGACAAAAAGAAAGAGTGACAGAGAAACAAACACACACGCATGTTGTATTAATCATAACTACACGATTTCAAAACATAATTTGGATATGTGGCTCTCCAGAATGCCTATTTAAACGCCGAACGGCCCTGTGATGTGATTTCATTGCTTCATGAGAGTTTACGGCTTCATTTGCTTAAAAACTCTCCGCCATGTTGTAATGATGCGTAGTATTCACTCTGGCCTCGGTTATAACTAATCTTGAATAGCGATCAGAGCCAAGGAGTGCCTGAAAAGTTTTCTCAAATTAAACAGCAGTGCGTCACATCTTTACATTCCCAACCCGGTCTCACTAATCCGCAGTACAGATAACACGACTTTACATATTCATACATAATTGCGAACACTTTAGCGCGCAGGCAATAATGCCAGTCCTTCCCATTAACTTCTGCAGAGAGTAGATTCATGTTCAGGTGACCTTTTGTTGTCATTGTGACACAAATATTTAATAGAGAAATTAAAATTAAAATAAATTTAAAGAGAATTTAAATTAGAATTTAAAAGGTAAGGTTTGGGCAACATAACTATTTGATAAGTAGCATTCACAACTTGAAAGTGCAATACATAAGGAATGGCCACCTTGAATTCATACTCTGAACGAATAGGGGCAGAATGTCACCAGAATAACTGCTAAATGCTGTTAACTGTATTCTTCTCATTTATCCAAGACTGTAGCCACTGTTAGCTTGTTAGCTCAGCTAGCTGTGCAGCGCAGTTGTTTGCACTGTCACCACTGGAGCTTTTGGACTGCTGGGGGATTCTTACATACTGCACCTTTAAGTTAAATATGTTTTGTCCATTAAATAACTTTTGCTTTTGTTCGTTTGATCCATCCGTCTTCGACTGATCCAGCCTCTACCCTGCTTGGACTTTGTTGCGCTTTATACAACGGTGCATGGCAAAAGTCATGTTATTTGTATGCAGATTGAAGCAGCTGGGCTAATATTCCTCTCATCTGATAGGAATACAAAGAACATTGAATCCTGTGCAGTGCTGGAATGAGACACTGTTCTTACTTTTGATTCCACCATTGTCATGGAAATTTAAACAAACACTGAAAGTGCACACGGCGTGTGTTATACGGTATATACTGGTAATAAGTCAAAAATGTTGTAGTCAAGGACTACGGCAAATAAGAATATTTGTGTGTGTCTGTTGTTCGGTGAATAGTACAAAAAAGCCGCCCTGCGTGGCTCATCTGGAGCATAAATATTCCCTTTATCCACGGAGGATTTTCTTTTGCACGCACCAGAGCTGTTCGATTTCGAGAGAGGGAGTTCCAAATCTGTTGACGTTGACCGAAGCCATCTATGTAATCAGTGACTCAGAATGAGCAGAGCAGCTCCGGCGAAGAAGTCTGAAATGTTTTACCTTTCTATTCTGAGTCTGAACCGTTCTCTTCGTCAGCAGGGATTTTCCTTTGGCAGAGTGTCCAATACGCAGATTGGCACAGTTGTCTTCCCACGCAGGGCGACTGGCTTTGAATGTGATCTTTTACATTTGCGGGCATGCTTCTGTGTGCGTGTTTTTATTCAAGCAGTGACGGCCGAAAGCAGCGACATCAAAGGCGTGGAGTCACAGGCACCAGCTGTGGGACCTGTCAGGGATCTTAGAGTCGTCTTCCTTAAAGACTTGCATCACTGACATCATCAAGCCCTTTTATTTGCCACAGACCAGAGTAAACCATAGGTTTACTGCTTTTTAACACAGATCATATAATTATATTATTGGAATTTTATATATCAAATGTTTTTTTATCATAGGGTCCACAATTTTTCTTGTTTAAAACGACAGATGTCACATATGGTCATATTAACAGCTTTTGCTGGCTGGAATTTTAATTGCCAGTTTGAACAGGGGGAAGGATTACGGCAAGAAAAACCTATTTCCAGGTTTATAATGGCACCTTAGTATTGTTTTAAAGGAGACCTTCTATGCTTTTTCGTTACTTTCCTTTCTCGGTGTTTGATATAGGTTCTTATGCATGTTAAAGATCTCGAAAATTAAAAACGTCTACTCCAACAGAAACTTCTGATGCCTCGTCAGTCGTCTCGCATTCAATTCTGTGACTTTGTGACATCACACTGTGTCACCATGTCACACACTCGCATAATTTTTGCCCTGCGGCTAGTTTGGCACGCAGCGATTGATTTTAACACAGCTGCTCTGACACGTCAGACGCGTGTGAGCTGACCAATCAGAGGAGACCGGAGGCCTTAAAGTGACAGGAGCTAAAACAGACAGACAGGGAATACAGTGGTGCAACGCTGGACAGTGTGACAAATGTGTTGTTTGTTAGCATTAAAGCATGAAAACCTTTTCTAGTAGTGACCTGAAATAAAATTATGAAGCTAACAATGAACATAATGTCTCCTTTAAAACTGCAAACCTATCCTTTCATTACTGTGGAGAGCACCACCACATTAATAGCTGTTAAAGTTGAGATATACCACTGTTTCACCACTGTGCTGCAGCTTCTCACAAGACTTAAGGGGAAATCATTCAAGCCTTCAAACTCTAGTAATTAATGTAATTAATTATGTCTACATATTCTCCTGGTATAATCACAAATGATTCTGTCAAACACAGTGAGGACACGTGTTTAAGTTTGCCAACTTTTCGTGTTGATTGATTGAAAGCAGGGTTCTGTGAGCTTCTCATTAAAACGTGACCATACAGGGATACCTGAATGTACTGTGAGCTTTTTGTTTAAGGAATCAAGAGGCGAACAATTGCCTCAAGGGATGGTGTTTATACCCACTGACAAACTGCAGCCCAGTGGTCAGATTCAGTGGGATTGTGCTATGCATAATAAGAAATAATGGGAAACAACATCTTAATAAGGCCTGGGTTGACAAACAGGAATTCATAGACACAGTTGCTGAGAGAAACCATTGTGAATACCCGAGAGAAGACTGAGCAGTGAAACACTGTCTAAGGCTAATAAGGCTGGAGCTAATAAAGGTACTATTTCACATCCGAGCAACGAGAATTCAGTGTAGTAATCACTGGAGAAACTCAGACACATCCATCGCCGTGTCACACTGTTTAAAGTTACAAGTCTCTGAGTTCATGTCATTCAAACAAATTAGCTCCGGAGCACACCTCAGGCTATGCGCTGCTCTGCTTTAAACTCTTACCGAGGCTGTGGACTTTGTTATTGACAATAACTCGCTCATCTGGACACAAAGGCTTTCAGTTTTGTACAGTCACTCTGTGGGGAGCAGAATTTCCCTCCGCCTGTGTGAGGAGGGCAACGCTGACAGAAGCCTCTTCTCCCCGTCTTCAAGCCATAAAAAGATTAAATGGTAAAACAGAAGATTTCCTATCCATGTGGTCAATGTGGTTACAAGCAAATTTCATCCAAAGGCAATACGTCTTAAACAAAATCTCACCGCGGTTTTCCCAGTTTGGGCAAAAAAAGTGGGTCAGCTGTTCTGCTCCTGTACACATTTTCCGTACAGTGTGCAGTCGCTGTAACAAGGGGAATGAATGCGGATTTGCGGGAGCAAGAGGGAAGCCTTCACCTCGCCTCCGCTCCTCCGGCTGCTCATTATAATGCGTGTCTGTGCCTGCCTGGAAACCCTTAGTTTTCCTTTGTATCGTTTATATTGTCTTAATCCAGGGAAATCAAGAGCGAGATGGGTACAAAATCAACAGGGGCATCGTGGTGGGTTATTGGAATCACATTACACTTCACTACACCATCTCCAGACACAGTTGGCTGTAAAGTCATTTATTTGCACAAGTACTTCTGGGATATGAAGTAAAGTGCTTTGGAGCACCCATATGTGAATGAACTCTGCTTGACTTTGCTCAAAGTTGCCGTTCGCACAAAGTGACTCTTGGTGATCTCTCACTCTGCGTGTTGCAAATGACTCACCTCTCTCTCTCTCCCTCCTCTCTCTTTCTCTCTTTCCCTCTCTGTCCCCTCTCTCCCTCTCTCGTTCCCTCTCGCTCTCTCTCCGTAACATCTGTCATGAGCTGGAAACAGCTTCACGCCAACTGTGCCTCTCCCTGACTGTGCAGCCTGCCTGCCAGCCAGTCAGCCCGCGTTTTCAGCCCCATTAAACCTCATTGCTGCATCATTATAGCAGGTCTGCGCCTCTTATCATGCAACTTCCTGGTTACCCCGCGATGCAACGGCACCTGCTGAAGAGCTAGAGGGTAAAGAGAGGGCAGAGCAACGGTTAAATACCTGTGAAAAAAACACCGGCTGGGTCTCTGTGCGCGAGATGGATGGATATGAGGCGAGGCGGTACTTGAATGTCACATTTCTTTGCAAATAGCAACACTTCGCAGCAGAAGTGACGCGCCACAGCCCTCCCACAGCCCCGCACAGGAGGGTATTGGAAATGGAAAGATGTGGAAAAAATAAGTGAGGACTCGGGCCGAGAAATGCCTCAGCAACAACCAGCAGAGCACTTTCATAAAGAAGCAGTATATGATTAGGGAAATGAGACTTTCTGTTCATTATGTGTTGACTCCTTCCTCTTACCTTTCAAACTTGCCTTACACGTAATCCTGCTCATTTCCTCTTTTAATCCATCTATTCTTCCCTCTCGTTCGCCCTCCTCCAGCCCACCTCCTCTCTATCCTTAACTTCCCCCCTTTCTCATGCTCACCCTCCTCCTCCTCCTCCTGTCCTTTCCTCTTTTCCCTACTTGCTATTCGCCCCTCCTGTTCCTCAGATTAAAACCTAATCTCCTATAATGGTAGCTTTGCTGTCTAAAATTCTATCTGAATGCTTAATTAATATTTAAAGAGCAGAATTTTTCCCCTCGCCCTTTCCCCTCCCTCTTTGTCTTACATTTCCCTCCTCGCGCCGTCCTCGTCTCTTTTCCCCTTTATTTCCACCCATCCATCACCACCGCCGCCTCTCCTTCTCTCCCCGCATTTCTGCCTTCCTCCATCTTCCTCTTCCTCAAGCCGAGTTCTAATCTTTCATAATGATTGTCTGGGTGTCTAAACGCTCTCTAACGGCTTAATCAATACTTAATGAACATACCATAAATACTTTATGAACCCTAAACCCTGAAATCCCCAGGGTTTCATTAGCCATGGAGATATACACTTTTCTCCATCTTCATGATGACTCGAGGCTCAGTGAAATCAACACTGGATACTGATTACCTCATCATTTAGTCTCTGGTCAGTTCAGATTACTGTAGGCATGCCGTTTGGCTGCTGCTGCTGCTGCCTCTCATGTGCATGTTTCTGCTCTTGTGTAGTAGATCGAGCACAAAAACAGACATCTGAGGCATTAGTTAGTTGTACATATTACTAGGGATGGAAATCAATACGATTTTATTGATGAGAATGTCCTTATTGATCCCTAATCATTCTTTGAGCTGGCTGTAGACTGACAAGTAGCCGTAGAGAAATGAGAGGATATGTATTAACATTCGTTTTCATGGAAGGTTTTCTGAGTCAAAGACAAAACCTGCCAGCGTGACGCTAATGTTATAACATATATTTAAGCTCGGTAAGGGACGTGCTGCTCAGCTGGAAAGCAGCACCACACATTTGTGGAGCGTTAAATACATCGCATCCATGGAATTTAAGTCTACGTTGCGTGGAAAAAATGTTTCAGCGTGTTGCTGTCATCTTTCTTTGTGAATCGAAGCATCGCTTTGGACCGTTTTCCCTCTCTCCCCATGACTCCTTACTGTTCCAAATTTGCAGCAGCGTAGATGCATGAGTGTGACATCATTGACTTGAAGCGTAACTCAGAAAAAAAATGCAAGCATCAATAAAAAGGAATTGATAAGCTCGGACTCGATGGATGAAACACTTTGGATAGATCAATTTGGACACGTGTAGTTGTTTGTTACAACAAGGAAACAAGCTTTACTTGAGAAAAGACGGCCGCCAGCAAGACTGCGGAAAAACCAGGAAGTGAAATCCTACGTCAGAGCGCAGAGGACGAGATGACTCTGGCGGTTCCGACTGACCAATCAGCTGTATGCAGTGTTTCAACTCCACCTTTTAGTATCGGATCAGTGTGCTAGGTGCGTCAAAAGAGGGGTGACGAACAAACAGGACGGTACAGAACGGTTGTTTTGGTACCATCCACAGCTTTTGACAGTGGAAACACAAAAATAAACGTTCCAAAGTGTAACAAACTGAACTGAACTAAACCGGACTGCTTGGAAGAAGGGCAAATGGGGCAAATGGTTCTGGTTCTCCATTCCAATCCCAACATATGAGGTATGTCCTTTCAGTTATACAGGTCTTAATACCCAGGAGTCAAATCTAATGACTTTTAAGATGTTGCTGTAACTTGTATCCACGGTGTATTTCCAGTCTGCTGCATGGATGAACTACTTTTCCTATTGGGTTTATCCACCCACATGTGAGTGCGTTATAAAAAATGGAAATATTCAAACATGGTCAAAGTGAATTTGTGGTTTTATATATCTATTCAGCACAAGCAGATCCACAGCTGGCTATTTCTTCTTTATAATGTGTGTCGAGCGTATCCAGGACAAGGACTTTGCCACTGTTGTCACACCCCTTTGACTTCAAGGAAATAACAGCTTTTCAAGCAGAAAAAGGAAAGAAAACTTCAAATGATCCATGCACTGCGTCAATTCCTCACCAGGTTTTCGCTGTGGTTAATTGGCTACAAAGGTCATTGAGCTTAGCTAAATCTTACAGGACTGAGCTAACACTCAAGCATCATTAAAACTGGGGTTTGGAGGCCTTTCAAGTGGAGGCACACTTATAAAAATATTCAGAAGTAGAAAAACTGTTTTCCACTCGGTGGTTCTCTAGTGGCTGTGAAGTGGCGAAGAAACCCTGACTTTTCAAAGAAATGGCATCACACTCGACTAAGTGAGAGACCGGCTATGTTTCAATGTTTAATTCAATTTTGTGACGGGCAGAACATTCTTCCTCCCTCTGGCCTGCGTCTTCACACTCCGCATGACTCATTTAAAGCAATAAGAGAGGTCTTTCTGAAGACGACACTCACACACACACACACACACAGTTCTCAAGTCACACTATTCACCCATTTAGTTCAAGTTTACTTCTCCTATTCAGCTCTCAATCTTTGCTCTTGCACTGCGATTTTCTGTCCTTTCTTTCTCATGGCGATTTTTAACCTGGCCTCCTCTCTTCTCATACCACCTTTCTCTTTTCTTTTTTCTTTTCTCCACTAACACTGTCTCTACTGTGTGCATTAAAAGGCCGGTAATTCATCACAGAGTCAGAGCAGAGTGCAGTCCCTGCTGCACACCAGTGTGCAGGCTGCTTGTCTGCCAGCCATCCAGAAGCTCGAATCAATCACCCAATCCTGAGACACTGAAACCATCAGGGAAGGTCGGACAGAGATAGAAGAGAGGGAGAGGCAGAGATGGAGGGAGAAAGGGTGGAGGTTGACACACAGAGAGATAGAAAAATATCCTGGGTGGATTAAACAAACATTTCCCGGGCTGAATGAAGATCGGATTGCCTCATGAGGCGATCAGCTTCCCATGGGTGCGATTTAAAGTAAACTATGGACGGACAGACGCACAGACAAACAACATCCAGGCCTGATTGTAGTGTCGTGCTGTTTTTTTGCTGTTGATGTAGCTGTTTATGCTTCAGACTGACCACACAAACACATCTTACGGGCGCATCTTGATTCCTAACAGCTGAGTGGAAGCGGTGTCATTTCCTATGGTCCTGTGGTTGTTGTTGCTCCTTTATGGCTCGGCCTTGAACTTCTCCAGCCAAAAAACCCAAATGTGGCATTCAGACTCATTGAAAAAATATGCTGTCCCTGTGATGATGTTCTTGTGGGGATCCATCAGACACAGGCCTGTGATCCATTTTGGGTTTTAGATTACAACTTTGGTCGGCTGGCAGAAGGTCTGAACTTCCACGGTGGGAAGCCAATTAAAGGAAATACATTTTTGAGGAATCATGCCGCAAAATATAAAACATATGCTCATGGACGTCGACCCAAAATGAGTTCCTTGGAATGAACTGTCCTAAGGCAACAAACCATGGCGAGGCGCTGCTATAACAAGGATTTTACACACAAACACCTACACATAGGAGCCGGAAAACAGACTCAGTGTGTACAATGCACGCACATTCCTCGCTCTGCGGCTCTATTTCTTTTCTCTTTCTCCTCTTGTGTAGTACTGAATGCTCTAATCAAGGCTAATGAGACTCAGCTGTTGGCCGGTCTAATTACCTGGAATGTAGACGGATGATCCCGGATACAGGCCTACACACACACACACACACACACACACACACACGCACGCACGCACGCACCACATGCAGTCTAACTATTTTTCATTTCATGCACCTGCCATTCAAAGTGTGCACGTACGTAGTGTGAGTTAGCGTGTGCTCGTTTGGATGTGGTGTGTGTTTGTGTGTGTGAGCAGAATAAACATAAAGTGTGCGTGCATGTGTGTGTTTGTGTGTGTGCGTGCGCGCACTCATGAATGCATGCATTTGTTAAAAGGTCAATAAAAAGGCTCAGGCAAAATTTCCATTCCTTCTCCAAGTCAAGAATTCCCAGTGAACGGGCCGGCAGAGAGAAGCACGCTGATGAATTTACAAACAAAAAAAAAACTCCCAGGTCTTTTTTTGTGTGTGCTTTTATCAACTGAATAATTCTTGCTAATTTCGACCTGGCCTGTATTTTCCCATCATTTTCACTCATCCTGTTTGCTTCTAACCAAATTCTAACCTATTAAACACAGACTAGATTTATAAACAGTTACTCAGAGTATACGTGAAATAACCTGGAGTGGAAAACGTATTAATCTTAAAGGTGCACTACAATAGTTTTGGGGAAGATTTTTTTTTTGAATCAGAAATGACTAATTAACTGATTTTTTTTTAGGCCTAAAATAACTAAATAAACAAACTCTTGGTTTTTATGACTGAATAAAATAAATTAACAAACTGATCTTAAAGGACAACACAGTTATATACTGGTCTAATTTGTTTATATCTGGTGGACCAATTTCTTCATTCAGTTATAGAAAAATAAATATTTTTGAGTTTGTATTAGTACCTCATTAATATTGTAAATATAAAAATTCTTCTTCTCCTTTAAAACATTATTTTTAAACATTTTAGCAGCAAAGCTCTGGTCGCTCAGAATGCCACGTGTGTTAATATAACAGGATCAAGAACTCCAGAGTTCAGACGGGGCTGACTGAAAGGCTTTCCAGAATATAATGACAACACAGGCTTCCTGTCTCAGAGGAAAATAATTGTGCTTCCCATCCCACAGATCCAATTTGTGCATTATTAACCCCAGTGGAGAAATCATTAAGTAGCCTTGGATGTTCATAAAAACGGAGAGACTTTAAAACAAATCTCTTGTATGTCTGATAAATGTGTCTCAGTGTCATTCGAGGCCTTGTCAGCCCGATGTCGTAGTGTCTGCCTGAGGAGGGAGCAGGCTTCAGGGAAATCCTCGCTCTAAATGATTAATGGAGTCTGGAACCAAGGAGGGGGAGTTGTCTCTGACTCTGCATGTACACACCCTGTTGACACTTTTCAGAGAAGTGTGTGTGTGTGTGTGTGTGTCTGCATTTGAAGCTGCAGCATCACAGTGATGCCTGTTTCATGGCAGTTCAGAGGGACTCATTAATGATGGCAGCTACACATGCATACGACCATACATTAAAAACCCACACACACAAAACTATAAACAGAGGTGTCACGTTGGGTTGAGATAATCAAGGAAGGAGCAAGTGAGGAGGAAGAGAAGCCTGGATGAATGGAAATTAAATAGATAAGAAGCAGGAGTGTGGAAGAGAAGGGGGATGATAAACAGATTCATTGGTCCAATGTAACTGCAGCGTATAGTTGTTAGTTGTCATGCTGGTTAGTTAAAGGTCATATTGATAAAAAAAAAATTGTAGGCAATAATTTTCTTTTAAATAATACATCTACAGAGCTTTTCCTTGTTTCCTTAAAAACATCGTCATGACTGTGCATTAATAATTTCAAAAAATATGTCGGGTCCATATGATTGTTTTGTTTATCGCTGACAGTTGCTTCCAACAGTCAATTGCACAACACTGTTGGTATCATGTGGTATCTGTGTTTCGTCAACATCAAGGTGCCCAACATACTGAACTGAGCTATTTATAAAATTAATTTTCCTATGTTTATCTGTATAATAAATAACAAGATGAAGGATTACAGTAAAAGGAGAGTTAATATGAATAAAGGTTATACATAGTTGTGTATCCAGTTTCTTGGTCATGCGATGCCTTAAATGTCAACAAAAATCAAAATGATTTGATTGTTGTACGAAATAACATTGCATCACTGTGAGTGGTTTTGTTTTTTTTTTTTTGTTTTTTCTTTTTTACAAATAATGGTAATGGTGATATATATACAAATTGTCCTGTTGAATTCATACCCATTACAAATAGGGGTCAGCATATTGGTAGTGTAACCGCTAACTGCTGCTAAATGTAGCTACCACTAGCTAGTTAGCTCAGTTCCCCATGTAGCAATGGGGGGGGGGGTTACATCAGTAGTACAGGAGCTTTGGACCGGGACAGGAAGGGGCTAGCTGATTAGCATGCTAACTTCAGCATATATCTCTGCAACACAATACACAGGCACCATAATGTCAAAACTGTTATTTCCTCACATTCTGTTGATAGTTATTTTTGTGTCTTTTCAACTAAAATCTCACATATTGCACCTTTAGTGTAACATTGAAATTGTGAGCATGTGTTGTGTTACCAATTGACCGTGAGTCAGGCCTACATAAAGAGCTGTATCATCAGCATACAAATACTAAATGGATCCTCTGCCGTTTATTAGGCCCAGAGGCAGCATTAGAAAATAAAAGAAGACGAGAAGAAGAAGAGAAAAAGTGGATCCCTGGGGAACAGCACATCTAAAGCACAATAATTAAATCTAATCCATTAGATAGCATTTTTTACCAACAGTAGTCATCAGTTTTATGTCTCTATAATTTGCTACTGAAGTGACCATGTTGCACAGCAGCTGTATTTCCACTTCACTGGACAGTACCTTAAAAAAGAGCGTCAGGAATGAGGGGAGGAAAGAGGACAAGGAGTGGTCAACTGGTCGAGAACAAGACTCAAACCTTACAGACGTGGGTGCGTGGTCTGTAGCCTGCACTGTAACCCTGCACTACCTACTCTGACAGATTAAAAGCGAGTTCAACTGTGCCCCTAAAATGACTCACATACTACCTCCTCCATTTCCCCCCTCTCTCTCTTCTCCTTTCACCGAATTGCTCCTTGATTGCCTGTCTGTATCAGAGCATTTCATTAGAAAAATGCAATAAACCAGAAGGCCTGCTGGATTGCTGGATTATCATTGAGGAAGCACTTTCTTGGATAAGGGAGGAGAAAATTAATAAAGAAAGTTTTTTAGACAAAGTTATTGAATGCTTTTTTTTTTTTTTTTTTCGTTTCCGGCTTCTTTTTGCCCCGCTAATGGCGTGTGGCTTGTCTTCAGACAAATTATTGGGAAATGAAGTTAAGAGCCACAGCCAGAGAGAAAACAAATTAAAGGGAAACTGCAAAATTAAAAAAAGTTCTGGAAAAGTGTCGGGGAGGAGGAGTAGGTTTTTGCTCTCGGCACTGCGGTGATTAAAACATAAAACACTGGCTAAGACACAAAAATCACATCGGCTCAGTGCGGAGAAGGAGGCATGTTCGATTCCCGATGCATCATGTTACATACATGCTGATCTGAGTATGGAAAAGTGCCCCCATGCATCTATTGTGCACGGGGGATCGTTTGCAGATTTAAAAAAAAAAATCCTCTGGAGAGCAAACAAAGTCACTGGCAGAGTGTAGCTGAGGGGGCTTTGAGGCAAAGGCTACAACCTTTTTCTCACCTTAATTGCACTGCGGTAAAAGTCCAAAAGTGAAACTGTCATATCATCCAAGGACATATAACACTTGCAGCACTTATAAAAGTTACACAAGCTGGTTGACATGCTGTATTATGGGGAGTTAAGCTGTCCATGTCCACCCACACCTTCTGCTGGCCTTGGCTATAAAGTCCTGGAGGAGAGGAATACTAGTTTACACTTCAATAAAAGACCTTTTTCATCCACTCTCCTTTTCCCACCACATCCGTCATGCTGCGATCTGGCCAAGGTCAAGTCCATGTGTGTGGGTGTGTGCGTGTTTGTGTGTGTATATTTGAATGGATTTGTGTGCTGTTAGATAGCAGGTATGACAATGCAATCGAATAAAAAGGCAACATTGAATTTTGTGAAAATTTGAAAGGGATCTGTTCGATTTAACGATGTATAGATTTATCAACTGCAGCTACGTGTAGACTTTTTTTGGTTCTCGCACAGTGTAACATGAGTGACTGAGCAGCGAAGTCTGGGCGAGTGGAACCTCTCGATTTTCACACAACCACACACTGATGTGTGCACAGGCACGCGTGTGTGCGTGTTTGCGCTCACACCCGGCAGTGGGTCTGCTCCATTTTAGTGCGCCGGTGCATCACTTAACATGTATTTCAAGGACCAGGAAAAGTGTTTGAATTAAGTGAAATCTTTCAGCCAGCAGCAGCAATCATGTAATTATCAGCCGACAAAACAAACAATAATGTTGGCCTACAGGGCAAAAGCCATAATGGCTTTCCTGATTTTCCTCGAGCCATTTTCACACATTACACAACATAAATCCACATTTACTTCTGCGTCAGTTGACTCACAGGTATTTATCGCCTCTGGCTCCTATCGGTTTGGGTGAAAACGAAACAGCCGGATGAACACGTATGTGGCATGACGTGAGATGCAGAAGCAGCGCTCAGTCAGACCTGAGTTTGAAAGAGAGGCTGAAGTGAAAGACATTAAATGGCTTCCGTGCTTTTTAGCCTCTGATTGGCACTGTGCATGTGCAAATCTCAACAGAGATGAAAAAGAAGTGATACGTTTCCCTTAGAAACTTCTGTTATCAGCTCCGGAAGAAGCTATGTGTCTAATTCAGAACCGTATTGATTTGATTTTTAAAAACACGTTTTGACGTCTTCTGGTCGTAGTCTGATGAGGCCTAGATCTGCTGCTTTCTCCTGTTCTCGGCATTTCTGGTGTTTTCGTGATGACAAACATGACACACAAGGAACAGAGGAAGACGAAATTTGTCTCCTGGCAATGTGAAAAAAATCAAATAGCTATTTTTAGTGGGTTTACTTTTCATGTGAACGTTGTAGTTCTGGATCTGGATTCACTAAGCCTGACAACCACGAATCATACGGTGGTTATCAACTCAGTAAGTCAACCCAGGAGGTGTTTGCAGCATATGACCAATCCACAAACAGCAGGGGAGCAGAATAATTTGTAAGCGTACAGCAAACTATAATAGACAAATAGGAGAAGTTACAGCTGCCAACTGCAGGAATGTGAATGTGTATAGGCTCATGATATAACTGTCCCATTGTTTGTGCACAAGTAGCCTATAATTACATTTGTGTATTTCATTTAATTAATGTGTTGTTTAGATGTATTCTTATGTGTGATTTTAGCCTTATCCTTTTTATCTGAGACCCCGGCAGTGTCTAACGGAGCTGGGAGCGACTAAAAAGTAACACTGAAAAACATCATTCAGGGCATATCTTTGGAGTACAGGTAGTCTCTGTTGTGGGATGATATCAGTGTACAAAAGCATGATGAAATGGCTTTGACATTGAAGCAGAGTTGCTGAATATCTTTACCCTGGAAGAGGATTCCAAAGGCCTGCTTTTCAGTGACCCGAGAGGCTGTTTACGTGTGAGGAAGAGGCCAAAACGCATTTCGGTTTCAAGAAAATACCTGTGTTTGTGTGGACAAGGTCTTAAAGATTTGATTTTTCACCTTAAGCTTTGCCTGCACTACGCCTGCCCACATCCACTGAATGATATCTCTCACTGTATTTGAGTCTGCGGTTCGATCGTAATTAAATACAGTTGTTTTGACTTTAAGCCGTAATTATATGTGTGGTCTTTCTTGTGTCGTCTGGACTTCGAGCTGGTTCGTGACACTTTTGTCCTACAGACCCAAAGCTCGAAAAGCCGTGGCCTGTTGCCATGGTTATCTCTATTTGAAACCGGAGGGATTAACCTCCAGGGGGATGGCTTGGGGGAGACAGGCAGAGAGAGTAGTGAGAGAGAGGACCAAAACAAGAGGGAAGGTGTGAGAAAAACAAGTTTGGGTGAGAAGAATATGATGACTGAACTAGATCAAGCCAAATCAACGATATTAAAAGGTAAACGGATAAAGATACACGGGCTGATAGATGGATAGATATAGAAAAGAGAGAGAGAGAGATCAAAATAGACAAAAAATATTACAGGAAGACATGATATACAGTACATGACAAGCTGCCATTACTGTGGTTGCATCTTCCAACAACATTTGTTTGGCTCTTACCTTTACTCTCTAAGCAACTTTACTGTTGACAACGATGTCAAGGGAATCAGGGAGAGCCTGTGCCGCTCTAAGCTGCTCTGACAGAGCAAAAAAACTGAATTTAAAATACGTAAGCCAATACTGCGGGAACGAGTCCCAAGAGTGAACTGATCAAGTGTCAGAAAACAAGCCCGGTTAAAGAACGTTTGCTGGTGGGTACTGAGCCCGACATTGCTCCGTGCTCTGCTGCTAGCATTGCAATTCCACTTTTAATAATCTCCACAGTCAGATATGAAAAATACAGATTTGCGTTCGCAGTCTATTTATCCCGACTGTTGCCTCTCATCTCATCTCTCGTCTAAGCGTGCATCCGTCCGACTCGAATCACAACACTAAACGCAATGCACTGATTTGATGAGTTGGCCGAGTTGAGTCGTGCGTACGATTAACAAAGCAAGCAATTGGCCGGCAAGGGTTCCTGGGATGCTAGTGGCATAACAGCTGGAAAAGCTGTGTTGTCAAAATGTAATAATTGTCAATAATTGATCAGCTATAGGTATGGGTCCGGATCAGGTCCAACTTTCAGCCTATTAGTGATCACGGGGGGGTGGAGAGGAATGGCCGGTCAACAAGGAGGACTCATTTTTTGTGATTTTGTGTGATTTTGAAGTGGGATGTTGTCCCCGTCATCCAGCTCAAATCGGCTAGTGCTCGTTTATAATGTTTTCATTCTAATTTTGCCCCTCTTTAAGTGACCTGAGTCTGGCATTTTGTTGCTCAATCGCCAGGCGATCAATTAAACACGACTGTATACAAAACATGAATTTGTGTTTTTACATTTTTTACCAATGTCTTTTTACAGAGGATTTGTCTGTAGGGGGACTAAGAGTGAGGAAAGCGAGGACTAGGAGAGGTAACGAGTTGTGATGTCCTAGTCGTGCACTGTCATGTGTATGATATTATCACTTAACAACACACAACCACAGTACTTTAGTAAATAAAGAATAACCAAATGGCTAAACACCGTTTAGTTACACTGTGATTGACTTTATTTACCTCAGCCACGTCGCCATCATTATCGCCCTCCTAAATTACAGGTTGGTTTGCTTTGGCCGTAAGAAAACCACTGGCAAGTATTTCGTGTCTAAATATTGTATTTTCCTCACTGAGATGTTGCCTTTACGCTGGGCTTTGGTTACGCTTTGTTATGAAAACCAACAGAATTTAGCCGCTGCCGTCACACTCTCAGTACAAACAGCTTAGCAAACGATCCTGTTTCTCAAACAGAAGTGTGCGAGTGTGAACCCGGGCCCTCCGGTTGATGAACACTCCGCTGTACGGGCGACGCGATCAAAGCAACATGTGGCGACATGTGAGGGAATTATTTTAATACGCTGGCAGAAAATAAAAGCATGTAAACTGTACCAGCTCTGCATCAGAAGGTGGCTTTTTGAAGATACAAGTTCTTTGCGGCGGGCAGGCTGTGTGAAGATGTGCTCGTGGTGTGTGTTGCTGCGGCGCTCAGATGAGAGAGCCGAGATTTTCTCGCCTTCTTTAGATGTTGGGACGAGGGCACAGTGGGGCCAGCTGACAGCTTGGCGGACCAAGGTTATTTACTTTTTAGAAAAAAAAAACGTCTGAGTCAGCGAATACTGAAGGGCAGCCACACACACACATACACACACACACATAAGCTCATGCAAACACACATGCACATGCACAGACATGAACCTCTAACTGTTTCATCTTTTATACGCACGCACAAGCGCACACCACCAGAGGTTAAACAGGCTCATCGCTGGAACACCATTGAGGAAACAGCGGCCTAATTACCATCATATCCTCCACCAAGGACACCTCATGACAGCGCACTCACATTCATCTATTCATTTTACCTGTAAAAACCACAGCCTCCCCTCTTACAAAGCCATTAGGCTCTAACAAGGGTTCTTAAACCCTTCCAGCCCAAATTGAGCAGGTTTAGAGTCCTCCAGAGACGGAGGCTCGTTAAAGCTTAATCATACGAGCACCCACCACAAACTGGCCCGTGTTCTATTTGGGCTCCCAGCAGTGTCGTAACCCCGAGTCTGACTTATATAAGATACAATAATGATAAGAATCCACCACTTAACCAGTCAACCCATTAACAATGACCTTATCACTAACACACGAGCGACAATAGAAGAAGCAACCGCACGTGATTTACTGTAATAGCGTGCACAGGAGCACAAATCCAGGCACTTCAACATTTAACATTCATGGCAGCAGCCAGGAATTTTTATCCACTTGCTGGACCATGGCTGCTAATGTCCAATTTGCCCTCTCCAGCCGGAATATGAATGCTCCGGAAAAAGGACTCCCAGTGGCAGTCAATTGGATCCTCTAAGCTCTCACCATAATCTATAATTTGACATTTTTAGCTGCAACCTGAAGGGCAACCTGCAAAAGAACACACTGTACAGAATTGCTGCTCTTTTTTTTTCTCCTTTGAAAAGAAGTCGTCTTTTAAGATTATCAAGAAATTAAGATTTCATACCATCGAGTGGCTGCTTCTTAGATCCACTTGACTCAGCTTGACACTGTACAGAACTGATTATGCATCATCTCTCACACCCGCCGTCAAATAAATTAACCTCAGATAAATCTATTTGAGCGATCAGGTTTGTTGCTTTTTCCTTGAAATTGCAGGTTCATGCGAGTTAGCGAAAAAATGGAAGGGGAGTATTTTGTTGTGAGGTTCTTTTCTGTGGAGGAAAAGAAAACGAAGTGGACTGAGTTCCTTAAAATGAGTCATGATTTAGATTAAAATGCAAGGAAACATTTTGCTAAAAGAAATGTCTCAATTTCTTTTGCATCTTGCATTCAACACACATCCAAGCCTGGAAGGTGCTGAAGAGTTAGAGTCTCAGATGGTACATTTACTTTAAGATGCTCAGTGCGATGGATTTGGAATGCAAACACTGAATTCCTTTGATTTAGTCAAATGGCAGTTCAGGGAAAAAGTGATCAAAAATCAGAATGTAGTAAGGGAGGGACCTGTCAGTGATACTGATTGGCATTTGCAGTGCTGAATGTGTGTTACACTGAAGTAAGCACTTTTTAGAAACTTTAGCAACATGTAAAGCTATCTGTGCTGTCTTTCTGCTGCTCTCTTTCTCCATTCAGTTCCACACGAATAAAGTTATGAAGTTGAGTTTTCGTCTTTTCACACATCCATGGTTGCGTTCTATTAATGGAGACAACGTTTATTGTTGACAGAGCGCTTTTTTATCTCGAATTTTAAGCTGTAAAACAGTTGCCGCAGAGTCGCACAAGCGCATACAAATCTTTCATCCGAGTAAATGTTACGAGGACCAGCCGGCGTCGCAGGTGTCTCGCTCAGCGATCATCATGATTCCTCGTGCATTCCCGCCGAAATCAATAAAGACAACCGACCCCGAGGAGCCGAGCGCGGAAACTTTCCGGGAGGAAGAGGTGAGACGGGAATGTGTGATTGAAGGGAAACGCGAGACGGAGGAAGAGAAATAAAGACAAGTGAAGAGGCAGAGTAGACAGGCGGCGAGAGGAAGGGAAAAAAAAAGGCCTCATTGGTTTTCAGTGGGCATGTGCAGACTCAGACGTACTAAAAGGTTACAGCATTTGATTTGTGATATTCTACTCTGAGCTCTCTCTCTCTCTCTCTCTCTCTCTCTCTCTCTCTCTGTGTGTGTCTGGAGGAGCAGTTTGGCTACTGCTGTCCACAAAGTTTGATCGATGGCTGAATTATGCCATCGGATTGTGAATCTAGCCGACTCTGCTGCCGCCGCCTGCCCAATGACAAACAACAAACACGCCTGGCCACCAATAACAATGAGAGATGCGAGGACCGAACAGCCAATCGGAAAAATAGACTTAATGGTGTCCCCATAAAATAGGGACATTTCAGTCAGCCGCTCCCACCTTCTCTGATATACTTCATTCATATGCACCGCGCAGTGTGTGTGTGGAATAAGGCTTGAGATGCAGCACCATCCCTTTTCTTCCTAAAGCCCTCCTTTTCTTGTAGCCCTTTATTTCCTCCCTCTATTTCTTCCTTTCTTCTTGATTACTCTCCATTCCTCATACTCAAAGTTCAAGCTGCCCACTCCACATTCACTCCATCCCTCTCTCTCCCTCTCCCTCTCTCTCTCCATCCTCCCTCGCTGCAGTTCGGGCTTCCCACTCCCTCCCTCCATCAATCTCTCTATGCACCCTCCCTCGCTCCAGCAGCCCACTCAAAGGCTAATTCCACAGAGGGAAAGAATGTGAGGAGAGGCGTTTTTATAGTGTTTTCCAGTTATCTCTGTCCTTATAGAGCTGTTCTCAACCCAGCTCCATCAAACCGAGCACCACCCCCACTCTCCAGCTACCTACAGTGCTCCACTCCTCCTCTGTTCGCGGCAATATTTCCCTCATTCCTCTTTGTTTTCCGTCCTCTCCGGGGGTGATGCCGGGTGATAGTGAAGCTGAAGGGTTCCATTCCTTAAACAAGGCATTCACTCTTAGAAATATATCTTACTCTGAGAGAATAATGCCTCTCAGTTTATTCTTAAATAACAGCATTAAATATTGCCTCGCAAGGTTGAAATGTGAAGCAACTGAAGATGTTCTACTCTTATTCACTGCCGAATTAGATACAATACAATACGTCAGGATAAATGTTGGCATTTAACGTTTCTGCAAACCAGGGACATGCTGAAACGTAACATCGCGACCTTACGTTTCTTTAGGTTAAATTTTCAATTTCTGTGTGAGAACGCAGGGTTTATGAACTGGTCAGGTTCAGGCACAAAAACTTCTCCTTCGACGTGCGATATGTAAGAATTCTGGTTGAAAACATGCAAAAATGATCAACAGAGTCAGAGGAAAAACACTTATGATGTTATTATCTCTATGTATTGTGTTGAAAGGCACATTTAATATGCTCACCAGCGAGCCCTGGCCTGTCCTGTTCCAGATCACCTGTGCTGGCAAAGTGAACGACTCCTCCCTGGTGATCTGAGCTCCCAGTCCAGACCGCAAGCTGCACGGCTAACTGAGCTAACTAGCCAACAGTGGCTACAGTTAGCGGCAGATAGCGGTTACACTGGTCATGTAATGCCTGTTTATTTTGAGTCAGAATTCCAACAGGTGGCTCATTGAGGTTTTATGGTTTATGTCACCACTAGCATGGATTAAAAAAGGCAGATCTCTAGTCAAAATATTCAGTTTTGTTGCCACGAACAAGGCTGGAAAATGTCCTGTTAAAGAGATCAAGCGGTTTCATGCTTACAAAATGTTAAAACGCCATGTCGAATGGCAGTCTTGCTCGGCAGCCTTCTTGGCTCGCTGTAACTCCACCGCCAACCTCTCCACTTCGACATGAAAGCAAGCTCATATACATGTATGAATGGAATGTAAACGTGATAGGACATGTATCGTTGAAATGTTCATATGTTACATGTGACATATACAAATCATATCTATGGTTGCTGAAAACGTAAAATGACAACCTTTTGTTCTGGCGACTGGGCTGCCATTTGTTTTGGAGTCTATCATTCTGAGCTCTGGAGTTACTTCTGTGCAGGTGTTTGAGCAAAATTGAATTAAAATCCATTCCACACACCAGGCTACTTACAGGTTTAAACAGACGACACCATATCACTCCGATCTCGGCTTCTCTCCACTGGCTCCCTGTACGTTTTAGAACTGACTTTAGGATAAGCTCATCTGGGTTTTGCCCCAAGATCCAAAGTAGAAATTTTGACCATGCACATATGAGCCTATTCACAGCCTTACGTCCTCGGGTGGGGGCCTTTCTGAGCATTCCCAAGTCGAGGCTTAAATCTAAAGGCAACCGTTCTTTTGTCATCGGGGGATTTTGTCCACCGACTTTGGAACGTCCCACCTGAGGAGATAAGGCTTGCGATGTCAGTAACTTCCTTTAAATCACTTCTTAAAACCTCCTTTTATAGATTTGCTTCTACGTGAAATCCTCCTTTTTACATTTCCCTTCAGTCTTTGTAGTAGTTTATTCTTTCATCAATCAATTTATGTTTCTAATCCTCGTGGTGTCGTCTTCCTTTTATTTATTTTATTTTTTTCTATTTTGTAATGCTTTCATTTGATTTTGCCTTTATGTCACTTCTATTCCTTTGACTTGTATTTCTTTATATTGTTTTGCATTTTGTGCCTTTCCTTCACGTTTGAACTTCTTAACCTGGCCTTTCTTGTCTTTGGCTCGACTGTTGAGAATTTATTCAGTAACGCTGTCTTCCTGAGTGTTCTCCTGTTGCTTTGTCAGTCAAAGCACTTTGTAAGCTATGTTCTCAAAGGTGCTGTATTAACAAAGTTATTATTATTACCGTGTTATGTTGTGATCAGCAGATACAGAATTCATTTTGGCCTGGGGGCGAAATCAAACATGTACACATTTATTACGTGGACACCACTTAGACGGGTATTTCATTTGATTTAATTAATTAATATTCAATTATATAAACAACATCGTTTTTCTGGCTTTTAGTCAACTTTTTTCAACTGTGCAGTGTGCACTTCTTTTTTATTTGTGCATGACCTCATGTCATGACATCATGGAGCACATGCTGGTTTAATGCTGTGGAGTATATGATTCTATGGGTTGGGGCCACATTTTGATGCACTCTGGGAAAATTCTTCGAGAAGCAGCAAAACCGCTGTAAGTCTAAAAACATGATGTTTTCAAAGCCTTCTTTCTGATATAAAATCAGGCTCTGGAGCTCCTGGGACATTTCCGTTCAGCGTGCAGCCATCACCACTTAAACACCAGCAAGCTTTTGCTTCGCTCCCTCTCTGCTGTCAGGCGTGATGCGGCTAGAACTGCAGAATTCACAGTGTGTTAATTGCTGCCGTCCACAGAGATATCTGCATAATATGAGATATAAAGCTAAATATCTGACTTAAATTAACAACCAGGGACCGCTTGACAGAAAAACTTTTTGCTGATCTGATGTAAGGATTTCTAGCTGATGGAATCACTTGCATATATCTTTTCCGAAACCTAAAACCTGCTTTCTAGCCACCGCGGCCCTTTGATTGAGTTAAACAGATGAAGAACTCAGAGAACATCAACACAAACATGGTGTCTCCGTGGGATACTGGTTGCAAAGTGATCTCTGGGACACATAACAAAGGTGTTGGCAAACCACAGAGAAACATTACCTCGATCTCATTTTGACAGATTTCATGATCTCCTCTGTATCCGAGGTTGGCAGGATGACCGACCCTCAAGTGTCTGTCAGCCTCTTTATTTTTCTGACTGCTCTGGCAAACTACATCTCAGAACAGACACAACTCCTGCTCCAAGTACAAAAATTATCATTTTTAATGAACACGCTGCATAAAGTATTTATGAGTCTGGAACCTTTAGATGGATGGCTTTTGGCTGCATATCACTTAAGCGACAGTATGCCGCTCCTGGCAGAGTAAACACAACAAGTTCTTTAAAACAGAAAGTTTATATCCAAGAGAATAGCAGCCGGAGGAGAGAGGGAGAGAGGAACTGAAGTACAAGGACAGCGTATGTATTTCCGAATTGGTGCAGACGGCTTATTGTAAATGAACCTTAGAAATATCCCAGGTCTCATGTTACATTTTGTGTGTTGTGGATATGAAAGCGGACTATGGTGATGTGTGCAAAATTACATATATTGTCTTAAACGTATATATGCAAGGATGTAATGTTAGCAGTTAATGCCTCTGCAAATAACTGATATGTTGTCAGATTCAGATTACATGTTTATGACCTTACTCTAACATCGTAAGGTGGAGTCGCTGACGGTGGTGTTACAGGCGAGAAAGCTGACAAGGCGATGCCCGCAGTTAGAGAACATCTGTAAGTGTGCACCGCTGGACATGGTTAAGTGGACTTCTAACATATTGTTGATGGGAAGTCGGGACATCAGCTGTGTTTGTGGCGATCGCAACAGGAATTTTGCGCCAAAACATGATCTTTCCCCAACATAACCAAGTGGTTTCTGTGTCTTAACCTAACTAAAAGGCTTCTCAGTGTTGTCACGAGAAATGATTGAAAAGTGAACCTAAATAAACGTAAAGTTGCCAAAAGCACTGCTTGCACATTTATTCTGGCTATTGGGCTGGTTTCATAATAAGTCCTATTTTAAGCGCGACACAAGGAGTTACTCAAAGCTGTCTAAAAATAGTCCTTCTGACACATGTTACAGTTTCCTGTTGTCTTTACAAAAATATTGACTCAACCTGCAGAACACAGTGAAACCTCCTTGGTCAGAGGCAGAAATTGGATCAGACTGAATCTGTTTCCGACTCACTTTGTGTTAATCAGAGAATAAATCTTCTTCGGTTTGCAGTCTTTGTGCGTGCACTGTTTTGTCACAACTTCCCAAGTGTGTTTCACTATGATTTAAATTGTGGCAACAGCGGTGCATTATCGTCCACATGCAACCTCTCTGAGGGCTTCATGCACAAATTAATGCAGCACAATGAAGAAACTGTTTAGTGTCACCAGGAATTATCGTGATTACTGTTGTGATGAGAAAATATTTTTTTCATTAGCAGTGCCACGGAGGCACATTAATCACCCAAACACCCAAATTCATCTTCATTTTCCTCTGCCTCTCACACTCTTTCCTCCTGCCATCCCGTCCATCTCTTCCTTCTCCCGTCTCTCGCTTATCCACTTACTCCTCCGTCTCTCTCTCTCCCTTCTCAACACACACACAGGCACGCACAACCCAGGGCTGGTAATGCAGGGTTAATAAGATTGGAGAGCAGCTGATGCTTGTGCACATTCAGGCCAGATTACATTTAATTCGATTGGGTTTCACTCACTACTGGGCTCCCTCCCACTCCCCTATCCTCTCTCGCTTTCTCCCCTCCTTCTCGTCATTGTCCTCCTCCTGCTATTGTTGGACCAGAGGTGGTCCAGCCTCACAAAAAGACACAGGTTCACACAGATGGGATACACACACACACACACACACACACACATACTGAGCTTTTATTTGAGAGCTGCAGTGGATACACACACGCACACACACGCCCTTGGCCACTCCGCTGTCCTCCACTTTTAAACAGAATGTGATTCATTATCTGTGTTTTACAATGTCAACTCTGCCTTGAACCAGACACAAGGATGGAGCACACTGGGAAGAAAAGAACATTGTAATTAATCAAGTGTCGAATCTAAGATTTTAAAATAGATTTTTTTTTAAGATTTATTTTTTTAAGATTAAAAGAAAAAAAGAAAATGTGCTTTGCTTGAACACTGTACAGAGCAGACAAAGACTGCTATTGGCTCCTGCTGTTTGAAGTGGCGCTTGAGCAGCAGAGCTTGACAACATACAATTTTGATCCTATTGTATGGAATCAATGAGGAAATTCAATACATTTTCATGTGGCAGTCTCACTTGACATGGTGTTTGGCGGGATTACAGTCCTTCCATTGATGTCGTTCCAGAGTTAGTCGTGCTCAATTCTTATGCAAAACACTCTTGAATTCTACTGTTAAATATACATCGGTCTTATTATAGTAATAATATTTCTATTTGATCTCTACAGCGGAGATTAAAACACATTTTTGGTATGAAACCAGTCGTCTATATTGTAGTATATCTGCAGTGTTTGTTTTGACAAGTCCCATCTGTGATTTGAGCACACGCCACAACACTTTATTGGGGCTTTTCCATATCCTGTACATGTGCTGGGTCAGTTTGACTCGGACTGGTGCTGCCGGGATTACAGGGCTGCCCAAATGACACTTCAGAAATGCCTTTCTCTCTTATCTCCGTGAATCAGCGCGGCACAGTTTGACTCAGCGGGGCCAAATGTGAAAGTGGTAGAGCCCGACATGACTTTGAATCACAGGTTAATGTTCAGATGCTAAGGTTTGCCATCCCCACATCTGGACCCATGAAAGAGAGACAGCCATCTACATGTAGGTATGGCAACCACGACTCGGACAGACCACATACAGAACTGCAGTAAAAGCAGAACATTTGTTCAGTTACTTTGTGATTATGGTTAAATTTGCTAATGTTCTAAGACAACAACGAATAAGAAACTTTTCAAGACCTCTCAAATATTTGTGAAAATTCCAGTAAGTCTTATAGTCTAATAAAAAGTCTCATAAAGATACATAATGTACTAAGCTTATTTTCATTTTTTCAGTCTTCCTTTTACAAATATGATATCATAGCTTATGTATTGTTTTTTGCTTTACATTTTCTTTTCATTATCCCTTTTTTTGTTCTATTTGTTTCATGCATATGTATTACCTGTAAAGTGTGATTACTGAATGAGCCTATATATTTCTATGGACGATTAATATAACGCTTGACAAAGCCTAAAAGAATAATGTATCCAAATATTTGGAAGCAATTGAAGCAATATGAACATTGAAAAATATGATATGCTACGACAGGTAACCGCACATAGCTGTCCGAAATAGTCATTATTAGCGAGTTTGATCATAATATTAAACTGACATACACATTTTTGCTTTCATGGCAGTTCTTTGTGTGGTTTGTCCAAATTGTGTTGCCGTACCTAGCTGTCCGAGATGGCAGGCACACTCACATCTACGCCATATAGCTTGAAATGTGGTAGCCAGTTAGTTTGGCTCGTTAGCTTCGACTTTCCGAGTTGAATGCAAATGAAAAGCTTGATCGGCACTCCCACAGCTGAAGGGTTTGAAGGGACAGAGGGCTTAAATTACCAGGCGGTGATTTGCGGTTTTGTTTAAAAGGGGGAAAACTTTATACTTTATTATACAAAAGGAGAGAATTATAATCCCAGTTAGCTCGCAATGTCAACAACAAGTCAGTGGTATCTAAGCAATACATCCTCTCTGTCAAACACAATGGTTGTGTATTTTTTTGTAAGGTATACTGTGTGTTCTCGTAGGTTACGAGGGATCTGAGACCAATCATTCTGAAGTTCCCTCAGAAGCAGAGCTGAAAAAAAAAACATCACGGCGGCACTATTACTGTGGCTCGTCTCATTTTCAAATGATGCTGAATGAGTTTGCTTGAGAAAAGCAGAGCGCTACCAAATTCCACATTATATATGCTGGCTAGTGAAAGGATTGTATATTACATCTGGCTGACAGAGGCAGAAAGAGGGGAAAAAGGCCGAGCTGAGGCTGGCTAAGGAGCGGCGGGGAAAAAGAGAAGAATATATCAAAAAAACAAAAGGTACTGTAAACAAACACATTTGGACAAATAGGGGTGACAGATGAGGAGAAGGGAAAACAGAGCTGGAAAGAGAAGGTCCGCAGTTTCAGGAAAGAAAGAGACGAGAGAGTGACGGACGGACGGGCGGGCAGAGAGCGGGGTGAGAAAGAGAGGGATGCTCACGTCTTCCAGTCTATCTGTTTTTGTCTTCGCTCTTCTTCTTTTTTTATGTGTCACTTGGCTCTGTTGTCCTCCTCTTCCCATCACTAACCTCAGCTGTCACACACACGCACAGAATACACAGGCATATTCAGGGAGATGCAAGCTAGCGCGCACACACACACACACACACACACACACATACTGGATACATCAGTAAGAGAACATCAGCCATCTGGCTTTTATCAGGCACACACGCAAGACGGAGGAAAGAAAGAAAGAAGGAACACAACTGGACTAACCCAAGGGTTTAATCAGGGTTGATAAATGACAGTCATGCAACGGAGTTCACGTTGTGTGTGTGTGTGTGTGTCTGTCCTCTCCCTCTTTCTCATCACACCAAGCCATCCTCTCTCAACCCACACAGACCCCCACCTCCTCTTTCTCTCTCTATCCTTCACTCTCTGTCCTCACTCAACCCTGTAACTAATGACTCTGGAGGAGGCATTGCAGCACCTGCTGCAGACAAACACACAGGCACCTCACACGCAGACACACACACACACCCCAACACATAAAGAGGGAGGAAAGAGGGAGAAAAAAAAAGAGGCGAGAAGAAGAGGAGGAGGAGGAGGTTGGGCGGGTGGGTGTGGGGGCGGAGGGGAGTTAGATGAAGAGAACGAACTAGGGCAAAAAAAAAAAGGGGGGATCTAAAAAAGAAGAGAGAGACAGAAAAGGGGGAAAGAAAAGGCACGAGGTGCCAAGGACAAAGTGGAGGAGAGAAGAAGAAAGGGAGGGAGGTGTGAAGTGTCACTGCCAGTGGTACCATCTCTCTAATTAGCATAGTGACCTTGGTCCTCTGTAACTGTTATTGTACACACACACACACACACACATACACACACGTGTGCGGACACAGCGCTCTTAAGCACGGCAGAGCGCGTGTTTTCGTGATCGCACGGTTTAAGCAGCTCCTGACATGAATCTTAATGCACGATAATTTTACTTTGCGAAATGTTTTGGTCATGACAACATTTCACAAATACTTCACACAGCACACACACACACACACACACACACGCCGCAAGTCCGGCATGTAACCGGTTCGTGTCGGTGCGAGTGTTTTAAAAAAAAGCAAAATAAAACACAATAAAAAGCACACGCACCCACATCACACACCTGTGTAAAGTTCTACTGGGTCCCGTGTAATGGAAGGAGTTTAAGCGCGGGGTTGACTAAAGTGTGAATGTACTACAGACACACTTACAGCGAGAGACAACGCGAGAATGAGGCAGGGAGACAGAAAAACTAACTGTGAGTGAGCAGGCAAGAGAGAGGGGGAGTACAGCTGTAGCAGTAATCATCTTTCAGGTCAACAGTAATTACCAAGAAGACTGAGGAAGTGAGTGTAGGACACACACTGACACACACACACACACAAGCATGCACAGGCACACACACACACACAACTTCTTCACATCTCGGCTTGCTGTATTTTCTCGTTTATTTCACAACCAAAACATGCACCTATCACAAAGGAGATGTCAGCGCGGGCTGCAGGGTTTAATGGATAAAGGTTTCTCTCAGCGAATGCTATTATGTACACACAAACAGTCTGATCTTGCTTCGACGCGATTTAATTAATTCACGGGTAATGTCAGGAAGTGGCTTTAATCACGGTTAACTCGGAGGATGGCAGTTGAATTTGCAGACCTCTAACAGCACACTGTGAGCTACACAGCTCCTGCGTTGGTACCTTTAAGCTCCTCTGAACTTCTCGCCCCGAGCGTAGCCTCAGCGCACACACCCCCCCCGACACATCCCTCACATAATGTGCAACGCAGCAGGACTGAGCCCGTGTTTGTCTTTGAAACTGCTTGTTAATTACTTTCTGTTCGGTGTACATTTATGTGGTTGCTGAATCCGCTCTTAACAATGTACCTGTGCGCTGGGGATGTTTGATTTCATACCTCTTTGTCACAGTCACTACTCTACGGGTCGCCGGCCGTGCTCTCTCTGGCGTTACTGTGGCAACCCCGGTGTCATCAAAATGTCACTTCCCATTCATCTTATGGAGACAGGAGAGCACGGACGCTTGCAATTGGTTCACAACTTCCCGCTATCAATTAAAATCACAAAATTAAAAAGAACACAGTTTCATTATCTGGCCACTAGCGGTGCTTTATAGGCTAACATTAACAACCTGTGCTCATACTGATAATAGAGGAGTGGTACTTACTGCAGCATCGTCGCTGCTGGACTTTGGTTAATTGTCAGGTGTCATATATCATTAAAGGGGGAGATGCAACATTGAAATATGTGAAAATGCAGGACTGTCGTGCCCAAATCAGCAATAGCAATGTAGCGCAAGCTAGCTACCGAGACATCAGCAAAGCAGCGGTGATTTATGCTTTTCATTAAAAAGAAAAAAGGAACACAATACATTGAAATGAAAGAGTTCTCATAACCCTTGGCTTGAAACGTGCCTCTGAAAAACCTCCGTTTGGAGGATCATGTAGCCCTAACACTTCATCCTGCCCTTCTATCTCAAAAAGTTTCGAGACACTCCGCCACTTGGCGCGAACGCACAAAACAGAGGGGTGGGGCTAAATGACAGGGGCAAGGGTCGTATTGGGATTGGGCCAAAGTATTTAGGTTCCTGACCAGACACACTGAGGCCTAGGATAGCAGTCCTTTCCCTATGTTCCACAGTCTGTTCACAACCACAAACGAGTGGAGAAAAAAAAACAAAAATTCTACAGATAAAACTGAAGCCTAATGCAGACTACAAGTCTGAGGTAGCTCTGGAGACTTGGCAGCGTCCTGAAACTGCACTTGGGGGAACTTTCCAACATTTCTGGCGTTGATTAGTTTGTCCCATTGCAGCCGATGAAATGATCGCTTTCCGTCCAATCCTGCCGAAGCTTTGTGGAAGGAATCCTCTGATTCTGCTGCCCAGGGCATGAAGCAAGCAGGACAGTAGGATGGTGCATCCAATCAATGTTCACTGAAAAGAAGTTCTTCATGCTTAATGACCACTTCTAGTCCAAGAACTTAGACTTTTATGGTTTGAACTGAAATTTGGCAGCGAACAGAGAAGTGTGTCCCAATCATTGAACAGTGCCAGGCTCCAGTTTAATCCGCACTCCACAGATCAAGGATGTCTGGGCAAAGCAGTGACCCTGCAACTACGTTTGGGTATTATCAGAATTTTCTCCTCCTTCAAATGATAACCCTCTCTATTTTTTGATGGTGGATTTCTTCCTGGAAGAAAAACCTCTGTTCTGATGTCCTGTCGACACTCTTCAGGCCCAATAAAAGTCAATATGTTTGGGGACTTCAATTAAACGTAGATGCCACTAGCTGTGAGCTCTTGGGTGTGATGAAATTGTTTAATTTGATTTGTTTTATGATATCTATATAGAAAAGGATGAAAGAGAATGATGCAGAGAAGCGGAAAAAGACTGAGCTCAGTGTGTACCATTTCCATCTGACAGAGCTTTCATGCAGTCATAATGCTCCGATTAAAGATGTGACAGCTAAATGTTTTCACCAGCAAAGACAGCCACAGAGCTACATGTGAGACCATGGATAACCGGGGTGAGGGTTACAGTTCCTGCTGCCCTCCCTGCTATTCAAGGAAACAGACGCTCCTGTCAAAACATCAACACAGTCCATTAGGTATGTTCCTCGGTGGCTGATATATGGGTTGGCTGATTTTATCTGCTGATACTGGCAACTCGGAATCAGCATATATGTTGTCCCATATGTGTTGTTTTTTTATAGAACACAATGCAGAAAAATATGCTTGAGGTAATTTAGAAACTCCAGTGAAGTTTACCTGTTGAGTTCATTCCATATGTATCTTTGCCACAAGTGTTTGATGACCACATTTTAGAGATAATTGCAAAAAAAAATTTATATTCATGTGTATCATCTGTGTGTATACGAATATTGGCTGATATATCAATACCCGATTATTTTTCCTCCGTAATATTGGTATCAGCTTTGGGTTAGGCCATAGATGTGTGTTTTGTGTAATGTTCAAATGCTTACCTTTGCCTACCAAGTCTAATTTTTCAAAAGTTTAAGTGATGTGGAGGTGGTTGTAAAGTTGAACACGTGGCTTGCTTGGCTAGTTTTGAATTTTTCTACTATATTCATGTTCATGATACCACATTTTCCTGCTAACAGGACACTTACCCTCTTTCTTAGAGCGACTTGTGGGGTTGTCATCATTCCTTCATGAAGATCTAGGTTAGCGACTTTATCGACTGAATACTACTAACGGCATAACTACTGCTAATCCCTCCCCTTGTGTGCCCACGGTGACCTTGTGGATTGATTAGATCCCATGAGGACATATATATACTTTGCTTGACCCAGCGTTTCAGCCCACTACAGGCTCTGTGTTGATGTCCAGTGTCAGATCAAAACTAGCTCTCTCCAAACCTTTATTCAAACCTCCCCTCCTCGAAAAATAATCAATATTCACCTTTTGTTAGATGTCTCATCCCTCTTTCACAAAAGCGACTCGTGTCTTTTTTCCCTCCCCATCACCGCCTTACTGCTGTCTTTGGAGGAAAAGCTTTCAACTCTGTTGCCGATTAGAACTAAGAACAGAAGTTTTGTGTCCCAGCTAACCTACAAAACCTCAGTGTACTCTGAGAAGGGTGTGCGGAGTGGGAGGGCATGGAATTTGTCAGTCTAATTGGTGCTGAGTGTGTTAAAACCAAGACTTTGTCAAACCCCAATTAAGCCGCTCATCTTACAAAACGTTAGAGGATCCGGCTGGAAATCCAACATCAGTGGTTTGGAGTCTGACTTTCTCATTGCACCCTGATTCGGGAAAGTTAGCCGGGACATCAGCAGCTCCCTGCGCATAATTAGTTCATGAAACAGTAAGAAGTCTGTGTAATTTCATTTGGAATTGACTCCTTGCCCTCCATTCCATCCCTCCGGAAAACTCAATCTCCAAGGAGTCGAGGGTTCTTCTCTCTTTAATAACAGCTAAACACATCAACACTGCGCTTCAAAATGCCCCCCCGGGCAGTTAGGAACAAAATAAGAGATGGAAGTCTAATGAAAAGAGGTTTAATAGAAGAGCGAGGCAAAGGTGGCTCAGAGGCTTGCTGCTGTTTAATTCAATGGGATGCTCCTGGTGCCTGAAGACTGGCCCATTTTAATTGCACTCGTCTCTCATTTATAAAAGGAAGTATGCAGCGATACAGCTTTAATGAATCTGAAAGAGAAGGCAGGCTATTCAGTTTCTTTCTCTCGCACACATTGAAGGATAATGTGATTGTGCTGGTTAGGCCCACATGTTTTGGCGCGGCATTGTCGCAATACAACTGCCAGCTACACACACACGCGCTCACACACACATCTATAACTGCAAACACCAACGTGGATGATTATTAGCATCTGCGAGGAAAATACACGAGGAGCAAACAGGTGAAACAACCCCCCCCCCCAAAAAAAAAGAATATTGAAAGAAAGGAAACTCAATCATCCGCTCCGTCCTTTCTTCTATCTTTTTCTGGGATTTGATCAATAATCTCATCATGGCCATAGTCGTTAATCAATAACTCTATATGGACTCGATCAATAATCTCATCATTGACTTAATCAAAGCTGCACCTATCAGTCTCACGTGAATCAATGTAAAAGCGGAACCGACATACAGTGGAGCCGCTGGTCGTTATCATGATTATCATCATCATCGCACTACTGTTGTCAGCGTTGTTATTATGACCGCGCATCTGCCGCCACCTCCGTCTTTACGGTCACCGCTAACACCGTCAGCCCTTCTCCAGACAGCGACTGAGTCCACCTGGGAAGGATCACGCCGCGAGAAAAACACCTCGATAACAACGAGTGAAGCGGGGCCGGAGAGCTTGAAGGGCGGGGGTGAAGCTTACCTTCGCCATCTGTGCCTGGACTCCGCTGGCTTTGAGCGAGGCCACAGCCTTCTGGGCTGCTGCAGGGCTGTCAAAGTCCACAAAGCCGTAGCCTGAGCACACAGACAACACAGGAGAGAAGAGAAAAGAGGTGGGGGAGAAAAGAGTATCGGTTAACGTTCTGAATATTACCGAGGCCAAAAACAGCCAGCGCTAATGCCTGTCAGAGATCCAAGCCCGTGTGTTGTTTCAAACACTGCATAAATCCCATAAATGTGTCAGAATCAAGTCAGGTCACGTATCTAATGAAAGCTGCTAGTTCCTCCATTAAATGTGTTTTAGCACAGAACATCAACAGAATCGGTGTCATAACAGTAACTCTTGCCATCTTGTTTATGAGCCAAAAAGATCCTCTAATGTCTGCGCAAGTTTCCGTGTACAGCGGCTCTTTTTAATGAAACCATCTCTGCGATTTCTAATGACTCTGTCTTCCGGTGCACTAATGGCTCGCTCGCCATCCCGACAGCCTCTATACAATGTGTATAATGACTCAATGCTGAAAGACTTCTTTGGTTTTACATGCAACGTCCACCGGCCGCCTATTGTTTGACATTTAATATCCCGCTGCGTTGTACGTGAGCTCATTTTGTCCCTGAGCCACGGTAAATCTGCCAGAACATAGGGCTCCTATAGCGGTGGTCAATAGTGTACGGCCCTGCGCCAGTGACATCGAGAAAAATCCCCCACATTTAACGCGGCGATTAAAGTGATTCAGGGCCTTGTTTAAAGGAATAAAGACGCAAAAAGAGCGAGCATCAGTCAATTTTACTGCGATAAAATGGACGTCATTTTGCTGCGTGCGTGCATGTGTGTGCGGCGCATCTGTCAAATTGTTAACACTCGGGCGATCTAGGTCGGGCCCTACAGGAAGCCCCGGAAAGACAAAAGGTCTGAACGCACACATATCAATCTCTACTTTCAGAAATACACCCTGTTTTACTGGGTCAGACGGGCGGGGCGGGAAAGAGATGTCAAATAAGACAAAAAAAGGAGGCACAAAGAGACGCAGCCCGTCTGCAGTGTGAATGACAGCTTGCGTGCGAGTGTGTGCGGTGTGTGTGTGTGTGTGAGCAAAACCGAGAGACTTTTAGTGCGAGAATGGCTCCGACTGTGTGTTTATACGAGAGACTAATAAAAGGGAGACATTGACACACTGCCAATGGGAGAAATTTCCGGAAAGCACAGCAGCTTTGAAATTCCAGCTGTAGTTTTGAGTGGGCCGCGTGTTAACACAATTAAATGATCCACATTTCAAAAGCCTCCCTCATTACAATCCTAAATGTAAACATGGTAAGAATGAGGGAATACTACTGCTCTCTCTCTCTCTCACACACACACACACACACACACACCCACAAACACACACACTTCATTCCTAACATCTGTTCTTGTCTGTTGGTCTTTTCCAGGATTTGGAGCCCCGCTCTGTTTTGCTGATAAGCAGATGAGTTTTTATTGTTCAAAGGCAGCAAGCTGCTTTCACAGCAAGATATGTACGGCACACACAAATATTTATACTGTTGCTAATGAGAAACCCATAATTTAGCCAAAATAGGATAACACAAGCAGACACGCAAGCTCTTACTGGAGTACGTACACATGTAGCGTGCACACATTAGCGACTTTGACAAACACGGACCCAGACAGGCATGGGTACACACACACACACACACGCCGAGGAAAACAGATTCCTGAATATATGCAGGCATGCTCGCACACGCACTCGCTATTTTTTTTTTTTTTATCTATATTTATCTAATTAGGGCCAAACCACAACAGTTGAGCTAATTGAGAATGCACAAACATACAGTATTCATCATTAGCCCGGCGAGATGCTTTCATTTTATTCCAGAAAAATGTGAAAAGTTTCACGTCTCATATTTCACACTTTAACTAATGGGCGTTTGTTCAACCGTAGACGGTTCGTGTAATTAGTGAGAAAATGAAACCGAAAACACAATTTATAATGCATAATTCAATCAGCGCTGGCCGAAACAGAAGCCTTTTGTTTGATGGCGGTTGTTCAACATTATCGGCAATGCGCACGGTTGTTGAAATAGAGCGACTCTAATGATAAAGCAGGTGCTTTAAAGGGGAACTCCACCGATTAAACACGTCAAAATCTGTTTACAGCTCTTACGGAGTACTACTGTGGCTGCACCCCGATCTCTGACCGAACCACTGCTGTTTGGGTAATGTAGGCAATGTAAATATCATTTTAAGTACAGTTTCAATCATTATTGGGTACACCAGCTTCAACACAAAATGACTCTATATTGTTACATTATGAGAGCACCTTGATACGTTTTTGGGAGGTTTGTCTGTTAAGTGTTTTATTGTTACATTTCCATGTCGTCCTTCCTAGTAATTAAGCATGAAACTAATCATGGATTATTATGTTTTGGTGTTATGAGTGCAGCAGGGGGCTCCGTGACACAGCAGGTCTGCATTAAACCATATAATTTTACTTGACTTCAGCAACTGTGTCCTTGTTAGCCAAATGTATGTTTGAAGTTGCAGGTTCAGGGCGATTTATTTTCTCATTATACAACACAGGGTTGCATAACGAAACCAAAGCTCCTTCCTGCCACAGTACACAAAGCTCAAACATGTATACATCGATTTAAGCTGTAAACATACATGGTAAACATCCAGGGAAATCATTCTGAGTGCATTTATCTAACTGCCTCAGGGTGAATGTAAACGGCAGCAACAAGACGGTGATGATAATATGGTCGGCAGCTTCGCATTAAAAAGTACACCATCAGGTAAACACTGTCGATGGACTCTGACAGCATGCGAGCATCAAGGATGTAAACACAGAGTCCAGCTCTATTCGTCGGCTCAGATCACGGTCCAACCATCGAGTGCGACGGCTTAATCTGGGAGGATGTAGATCCACCCGGGATGTAAAAGGTTAGATTTTTACTAGGATGAGATAAAGAGGGTACACCAAACAGTCTGTTCCATCAGTTTTTGTGTAAGAGGAAAGCCCCGTACACTGGTAGGTCGTACCTTAAAATGATTTGGAAACAATTGTATGTAACTTATATTATAACTAAAATATCAGAAACTCAGTATATCACTCTGTAACTGAGGACTGTACGTATTCCTAATGACTTCAACATGTGCATATTTGTGCACATTCAAAGCGGTTTATTTTGTTGAAGTAGAACAGTCTGTGGGATATTCATAATCAGTGGTGGTAACTTTCTGTATGGCGCTAGCAGGGGATTGTGTGGAGCGAAAACACACCACTTAAATGTAATCGGCAGATTGCGCCACTTTACGGCCATCAAACTAGAGGCTTGAGACTTTAATCTGTAATGTAACCGAGCGCCACTTCTTGGAGCTGCGCTGTTTGCAGTGATTTACCGATCAACTGTGTGGCTCATATCAGACGTGTCCTCGGCATTACGGTACCAGAAAAATGAGTCCGTGCCTCAGGAGCCTTGTACATGATCTCCTCATAAAATATTGAATTGTTGTAGATGTTGGCATGTAATCTGGCTTCGCCCCGCACATTCTAGTTAGTCCGTACATCTGAAGATGTCTGAGCGTCGGCTTGGCCAGGAAAATATGTCACATCATTCACCGCTCTAGACGCATGAATGATGGAGACATTTTTCCCTCCAAGTGCACATCTCATTGACTAGTTCGGTGTGATAGCCTTGAAATTCACCATTTGCTTTGACTGCATTCATCACTCAAGGAGAGATCTGTGTTTTCTGAACATTTATACGCCCCTCTCTCCAGCGGAGGTCGGAGGTTAAGCGTTAGCGATACGGCACACATCCCAGGAGTTGGTGCAGATTCTATGTCTTGCTCAAGGACACTTCAGCTGTTTGGAAGCTCGTCGAGTCTGTGGGCAAATGCCCGCCTTTCAAGCCGCCGGACGGCCTCCCAAATCAGTCCGCCGCGCTTCTGCAAAACTTGTAATTTGTGCATTTGTAATATCATCTACGCACTAAAAACCTACCCTCTCAAATTCGGTGAAATCTCATCTCATGTGCATGTAAGGGATCGCTCTTCTGAGCGCGGCGATGAGCATGAGAACAGAACAGAAGAGTGAAAATAATATCTCTGAGTTATATAATCCGTCTCATTTGTGCCCTGTCCCACCCATCTGTGGCCTTATGATGTCACAGAGATGAAAACTCATCTTGCTCAGTCAAGCCTGACAAATATTCCGCTCGTGAATGAAAAAAAAAAACATTTATCAAGAAGCACACACACGATACACACTCATATGCGCTCATAGACACAGATTGAAGCACAGATAAACATGAGTACTCTCTCTATCACACACACACACACACACAGATACACACACACCACTAGCTCCCATCTAATCTCCTGAGCTCCCAGAGTTCCTGGCCTTGGGCCATTAGAATGGGCTAACCGAGTACAGAGGGAAAACGAGAGATGGAGCGAAGGAGGAATGGGGGGAAGCAGGGGGAGAGTGGCAGGCAGACAGAGAGCGAGAGAGAGAGAGAGAGAGAGAGAGAAGAATGAGATGAGCAAAGGGTGAGGGAGGGAGGGAGGGAGGCGGAGAAAAGGCAGGAGACATGGAGACGGTGAGAGGGAGGGCGCTTGTCTTTGGGAAATGGAAATCCTTTACAATCTAAAGTGGTTTCCTCTCCCTTCCTTCCTCCATCCTGTGCTCTGTGCCCTCTCCCTCCCCCAGAGCTCCCACGCTGCTAACTAGAAAACTGTCAGTGTATTTAACATTGAGCCCGCTACAAAGCAGAGGACTTTACAAAGAAAACCTTTACATTATGTCAGTGGAGAATGGAAAAGTTCGGATTTCTTTGTTTGCTAAAACGGCAACTAATAAGACACAAATTCTCAGGGTAAAGTATTTTTTAATGCTATATATATATATTATATATATATATATACATATATATATATAAAACGTACTGTTCACAAGAAAAATCGTATAAATGAAATAAAACCATTGGCGAAATTGGGATCACAAGGCTGTCACATGACAACAGCTGTACACCAGCTGATGGAACACTGTCCCTGCAGGCTGCAAAAGCAGGAAGACTATTTATCTACCTGTCTCCTAGTCTCTCACGCTCTCTACCTCTCTCTCTTTCTTCCGCAACATCTTCCTGAAAAGACGAGGCTGTGTGCTAAATCATCAGTTTCCAAGGGTCCCCTTCCTTTTTCTGTCAGCCCCAGGTTATTTTTACCCCCTCCCTCCACCTCCCGTGCCTCCACCCATCCATCCCTCCCTCTCCGAGAGAACTCTTTGTGCCAATTTGTACTCTCTTAGTCACGCTAAGCACTTATCTTGTCCCCACTGAATGCCTCTGCAATCAAACCAACACTTATCCGGTTGTAAGGCATTCTAATGGCCGACTGATAATGAAACTCCTTCATTGTGAGTTAACAACTGGCTAAGAGATGTATGAAGTCTACATCACAAGCAGAGAAATTGCTGATGGGAGCCAGAGCCTGTAGAAATTGCCTGTGCTGCTACAGCTGCTTCATTCGGTATTCTGTGCATTAAATAATAAGCATAAATGTATTGCTGAAAGTATTGGATTGGACTTTGAAACAGTCTCTCTAATGTTTAGTATTCAGAAAGGCCTCTCCTGGAATATATACTGTATGTAATACAGTGCCAGATCCACTGCCAAGACTTCCCCTACTATTCACTCACAAACACACCGACTCACCGCTTTCGCAGAGAACACCAAAACTCTACCTGGATTTGATTTACTTGGGAGCTAAAGGGAAGTAAACAATCCGAGCAGACAGAAATAAAAGAAAAGAGAACAACATTAAAAACATATGATTTATATCCACCCATACAAACGGCTCACTCCTGCAGCTGTGCACCCTCACAGGTGACTCATCCAGCTACAAATTCAAACTTTTGCTCTGTATTGATTTTTTTGTTCGCCCACATTAGGCCATAAAATGCGACTGAATGTGATTAAAGAAGTATTCGACTGCTGGAAATGGGGTTTTCATAAAACTCTGCTATCTGTGCAGTAGAAATTTGCACATATTTTTTTCTTTTCTTTTTTTTTTTTAATTGGTGGTACATGACCAGATAAAACAGAGCAAAAGAGCTGTGGTATTCACTAACCCTTCCAAAAGTAGGAAACCTACAATAACCAGAATGCACTGGGCCGCGCTGGACGACAAAACGCTCCCACTGGTGCTTGGTTTTGGCTTTTCTGGTTTCAAGCAAAGGTGGCTGGTGACAAACATTTTCGTATTAGAGCTGAACATTAGGTTTCTGATGTGAGAACCAGGCTTTGCAGTCACATTATTTGTGTCATATTGGATCATCGTTGCCTCTTATGTTAGCTTGATCCGAGTTTCTGATCAACTCCACTCTCGATACAATTTCTAGACTCTTTGCGTCCGCGGAGGCAGACATACAAAAATTTGAAAGTACAACCTGTAACTCCAATGACAACCCACGACAGATGGTGGAGAGGTTTGACATTGTTTATTTGCATATACCATTTATATTCTAATGACACAAAGCTGGTTGAAAATGATTTCCCTTTAAACCAGGCTGTCACCTGCTGCTGGGGTTTGGAGCTGTTGTTGCAATCCATCTGATGACTTACTGACTGTTAAATCACAGTCTTTTTACTTTTAGCATTATTAGTACGGGCATCAAAGTGACCTTTTTATATCTGATTTTTTGACAAAGGAAACAAGAGAGACGATCATGGGATGCACATGCAGCTTGTTTATACTACATCAGGTTCCTGCCTAAACTTACATTTTCCTAGCTTTTTCCCTGTGTCATCAGCACTGGGCTGCGAATGCATCGTCCATATGGACAGTCGAAATGAGGAAAAAGATTAATTTTTAATTTGTCAACAAAATCCAATGAGAAGACCAAAACCAACAGAGAGCTGGTCCTTTAAAACAAGCGCGAGGCCGTGAATCTCACAGGTCACAAATGCATTGTCGCTGGTAATTGCCTCAAACAGCTAGGAACTGTAGTTCTGAGAAAACATTACTAAAAAAGGAGCAGGAGTTGCTCTGGTGAGTATTTATGGCTGCTGAACTCTGCGGGGAATGACTCAAAATGAACCAGTGTACAGATTTCCATGGTAATGAAGGAACATGTCAGCCGGCGTGACTCACTGATGTACTTTTAATAGTTTTAGACAAAAACGGACCTTTACGACACGGAGGAAAACACTATATCAGGCTTTGGCTCCACAGGCAATGCTTGTTACTCGTCAACCGGATCAGTTTGTTGGTGGTCTTAAGTAATTACATTAAAGTAGAGTAAGGTTAGTTGTGATTAGTTTGTAAGAACTGGATGTTAATGTCCTGTTCAGATGTAATGCGGTCTTAAATAAAACAGACGTTGTTTTCCATTTTGTAAATCACACTAAAAAGAAGCACGGAGCTGTAATTGGCAAACATAATAATCTTGAACTGGTGCGCTGAGGCTGTACTGAATCAGGTTTTTAAAACCCCATTTCAAGTAACGCCAGTGAAAAAAAAATTTAATGAGTTGAGAAAATGGAAGAATAACTGATAATTATCACCGGGTTTATAGAATTTTCTGCCTTCCCTTCGGCTATGCTGTAATGATGTCAGGACGGGCATTTCAATATGCTTTCAGAGCTCAAAGCCATATTTGATTATGTGATGCCAAAGCAGGTACTGGAATGATAAAGTTTTTAGGATTTATATAACCGGCCAATTAGACAGAGCCGAGATACAAACTGCAGTATAAGTTTTAAGGAGATGTTCCTGTTACGATGTTAAGGCAGGCTGGAGTGGCGATCATTTACTCAAAATATTGTATCTTGAACAATCACAGCAGATGGAGTCTTAGAATTTCACATTAACATCTCTGCCATTGTCATCAATCAGACTGGCTTTTCCTTCAATCATACTATCGACGGTGATACGCTGATTACAGGGCGTTCGTGCTGTTGTCCTGAACCATGTCAGGATACCTTTTGAGTACAGCCTTTGGCAGATGAGCAGCAATCATGCTGAACACATGCTCTTGTGTGCCTCTTCAAAAGCAGACGACTACAATCATATTGATTAGTGCTTTGTTCAGACCACTCCAACAATCAAGCAGACTCTCATCAGAAGACACTCGAGCGAGCCTCATCCACCGCAGAGGCTTTCTGGAACGAACTGTGGCGATTGTACGGTGTTCTCCATTTTGATTTGGCCAATGACAACAATGCAAACATCTTGCTTTCAAAAGCTGCTTGACTCTGAGTATCATTAGTGTACGATCCTGAAATTATCTTCATAGAGCAGTAATACAAAATAGAGGTACTCTAGCAGTGCATCGTTTAGATAGATTAAAGAATGACATGGTCAGTATGGCAGTCGACACTGTTATGTTGTACACGGTGTAAAAACACAGGGCCTTACCGCACAGCAACACACAAGAGGCGAACACATGGGCGTTGTGGGTGGCTCACACAAGTCATTTGTTTTAAATTGATGTCACGCTGTTTGTTGAAAGCCTTTTTCAGCCAGTTGTGAAAACCAATGAGCATTGATTAATTGGTGATGCAAAAAAGCACAAAACCGTTCCTCAGCACGCACTGATTGGCCTGATTGTAAGCTGCCAAGTGTCATCAATTCTCAATTGATGTTTCCCACACTGAACTCTGAGTTTGTGAAGTGCTGTATAGGGTAACTTTGTAGGGCTACGGATAAACAAGATGAATAAAGTCAATTGTTTTTCTCACTCACCTTTGCATTGATTGGTGTTCTTGTCAAGGATGGCCTTTGTCGACACAATCTTTCCATATCTGTAAAAACAAAAAAATGAAACACCGATTAGCCGCTGAATCACTTATTTAAAAGAAGATGTGCTCAGGTTTACATGCTTTAATGCTTGAAAAACACATCAGTATTGTCATACTGTTCAGCGCTGCAGCACTGCATTCACCCTTCTCTCCGAAGCGCTCTGTTTTAGCTCCTGTCTCTTTAAGCGTCCCCCTCCCGAATACCTAGTCTGCTCCGATTGGCCAGCTCACACATGCCTGAGTCAGCAGTGCTAACAGCAACAGAGCAGCTGCACTAAATTAATTCTTACCAGGCAAACTAGCTGGTAGGCATAAATTATCCACATGTGTGTCATGGTGATGTAGTGTGATGTCAAAGTCACGGAAATAAAGGGAAGACTTCCACTGGTGTGGACTTGGTGCCTTTTAACTTTCAAGACCTTTTACATGCGAAAGAACCATATGAGACACAGAAGGAAAGGACAAAAAGGTAAAAGCATGAGAATGGAGTTTTTATGCAAAGACAAGACAGGTGGCAATATCAGACTGTCAGCTGGTCATTGTGTTGCTCCAAGATTTTGGTCAAGACTGGAATATTTCAGCTAATGGATGGATTGCTAAGACAAGTACAGACATTAATGGTCCCCTTGGGATGAAATGTAATCATAAAAGTAAATACGTTTTCCATTCCCAGCATCGAGTAAAAAGTTTAAATGTAAGCATGCTGACATGCTGATGGTGAATATGGCAAACACTGTTTCTACAAGGCATGATAGCGTTGTCACTGTGAGCATGTGGCTGTACAAGCATTAGCATTTAACAGCAGTGTGCCGAAGTGGAACAAAGTATCGCCTATTTTATTTTCTAGTGTCTGTTTTTTGCTGCAACTTTAAAACTGTTTTTTTTTTTTTTTTTTAAACAGGAGACACAGAAAAGAACACGGTGTGACCAGAACACAGTTTTTCGGGGGTGTCTGCAAGAGACTTTATCACAGTAAAAAATGTCTATCTATGCTGTCTATCTATCCATTCTGCCCCTATCTGTTTCAAATCCCACCCTCAGGCCTCAGAACACAGACAGTACTGTCCCATAAATGATGATAATAACCAGACATCTGTATGGCACCCAGTTCTGCTTGGAGGGCCCATAACAGAGACAGACAACCTCCATACTTCTTTCTCTCTGTTCCCTCTGCCAACCTTTAATGTCTCCTGTCCGTTTCGCTACCTTACTCTCTTTCTTACGTTTGACACCTCTGCCTCTCCCTTTGTCTTCTTCCCTTATTTCCCCCTCCATCCCAATCCTCCGGCTCTCTGTTCTCAGAAAAGGAGTTAATAATGTTTCTTATCAGCGCGGTCTTTCAGTCCCTCCTGGAGAGAGACGAGCGCGAAATGGACAAAAAAAACTTAGAAAGAAGGCTGAGGAGGTGAGGAGGGATGAGAGAGAAAGAGAGAGGAAGAAAGGGAGCGAGAAAGAGGGAAAAAAAGGCTGAGACAGAAAGCTTGGATCGCTGAGATCAAGCCTGGATCTCTGCCTGGCTCTGTGGATGAGACTTTTAATTAATGTTTTAACACTGCTGCACAGTGACTGACTGGCTGGCTGAGCGACTATCAAGCAGATTGACAGACTGACAAGCTGGCTGACTGGCTAGCTGACTGGCTGATGGCCACAGGTGAGGGATGGGAAGTTTTTCCTCTTCCCTTGGAGAGACCGAAACGATAGGAGATACAGTGTGGGAGGTTGTGAGCCGAGAGGGTGAAAAAAAAAAAAAAAAAAAACGGCGGGAGGGGGGAGAGAGAGACTCGGAGGAATGAGAAATACGACGAGGAGAGGGAGAGCAGTCAGTCAAAAGATAAAAAGAGGCACTGAAGGCGAGGAGGAAGCGAGGTAGTCAGGGAGCGATAGAGAGATAGTAAGAGGTGTTTAATAAAGAAGAGATCATTTAGTTGTCACCATCAGGAGAGTCTCTGTCAGCCAACTGCTTCTGTCAGTGAGAGGAAGAAGAAGAGAACAGAGACTCGCCCGCCTGACAGCCTCAAATCAAACTCTATTGGGACAGGAGACGTGAGAAATAAAGAGGGAAAAAAAGGGGCTTTAAAAGGCTGCTATCACACATGACACGACAGCTGAGCAGCTTATGATCTGGAAATTGGTAGAGAAGAAAAATCGGCACTTTTATTCTAAAAAACAAATTTCCACACGCTTTTCCATCGATGTAAGATATTTTTAGGGGTGTTTACAAATCAAGCCGATCGCGACAAAATCAAATGTTTCTCCGTGTTGTTTTTTTTCTCACAAAGCCACGGCTGCTGGTAAACAAGGTCTTTGGCCGGCGGTTAGGGGAGCAGACGTAAAAAAACACACTCGGAGAGAACAAGGCAGGACTAATCGCCCACACATATACGCAAAGACAAACACACATGCAGGCACACACGCAAGGCTGCATCGCAGATCAAAAACACCAAAGCGGTAATCACACACTACACACATCATCTGGCAATGCCTGGCTCTTTGTTGACTTCTGCCTCACTGTGAATCAAACTTGGTGTGTGTGTGTGTGTGTGTGTGTGTGTGTGTGTGTGTGTGTGTGTGTGTCAGCGTACGAGTGTAAACACCTACAGTGAATGTGCCTGGACACATCTGAGCATACAAATACTTGTGTGGGTGTGATTCCTTGCTATCGTGCATGTGTGTGTGTGCGTGTGTGTGTGGAGTGAGTTTGAATGCATGACACCGATCTCACGCACCATCGGTGTTTGGGCAGGTTGTTTTCCCCGGCAGAAAAAGTGAAACATTTCCAGACTGGTATATTCATTTGCGTGTGTGTGTTTGTGCGTGCATGCGTGCATGTGTGTGTGTTCGGAAAAGTGAGATAGGGAGAGAAAGACAAAGAGAAAAGTAACCTGGCTCGACACATTACGAATCCCGAGAAAAAAAAATATGTTCGCAGTTGTCATTTGTATTCGCAAAGTGGAAAACAAATGCGGCGTGTGTTTAACGTGTCGCTGTGTGTGTATGTGTTATCGTCAGATTGATGTGCGTGATGCAAGAGGAGAAATCCACCTGCTCCCGCTCTAGTTACACAATCTGGCCGGACTTAAAAAAACAACAGGGGAGGAGAGGAGAGGAGAGTGGAGGGATGACGCCATGGCCTTGGGGAAATGTCAAATTACCACAACACTGCGCCATTCAAAATGGTGTCTCACTCTGGACTGGATTCAGTGGTAAAATTCCATTTTATCCAGACGGCCACGACAATGTGCTATTGTGCTGAAGAAATAGAGGAAAGTATTGATATTAGATCAGGTGGTGCAGTTAGGAGGTTGAGGAGAGTGTGGAATAAGAATAAAGAGCAGAATGTCCTGTTCTGTCCCGGCTGGAACCCGTTCATCCATTCCAGCTGAAGCCTGGAAGCAAGTCGAAATAACATCGACCTGCTCTTGACCCAAAGGCAGTGACAGAGCAGACACTCATGAAAACTAGTGAAATACTTACAACATACCAACAGAAGACCACAAAGAACCAGATGGTTAGGGTTAGCGCTTCCTTATTCCACTACCTTCCATTGTGCCAAAGAAACACCGAGTGAGTTGTGAAAGGCATCTGAGTGTGTAATTTGTTTCCATTGGATGTTCATCATGACTAAAGAGTCCGTAACGAGGTGTGAAGCAACAGTGGAGCAATTTTTCCAACAAGCTTGACAAAAGGGCTGAATAAACCACAGCTCTGTGGAGCTGTAACCAAACGCTTCTCCTCCCTGAAGTATAAATAGAAGGATGCTCGTTCAGTGGTTCGTGTCATTATATATACAGGATGACACGCGGCTGAAAGTTTGTTTAATCTGCGCCTATTTCCTGTTTGTCACTGTCAGACCCATCATGATGACACTTCATTTATACTGAATCCTGGTTCAGATCATCCTGATTCCCTGCGTGTAACAGAGCTAATGTTTCAAGAACACGACTACTTCTACACGATATTTAAAAAAAATGTATGATCACATAACTGCAGGATGTGGGTAACTAATTACACCCACTCAAATCAGTCATTTCTGGGTACTTTTAGTGTTTTTTCACGTCTGTAATTTGACTCTTACTGAAGTATGCATTAACCCATGTGATATACTCAGTTACTTTTTCTCATAAATGAGAACTGAATACAATACATACTGCATTTTTGTAGCCAATAAGGCACTCCGATCACAAACGGGCCAATGAAAACCCTGACGTACGACAAAAAACACACAAACTATATATATACTATACTCTAATCTATATATATATACAGTATACAGTATTTTTACTTGTAATTGAGTAATATTTCAGTAATGTAACTTTCCATGACTGCACAACTGTATAATTATGACTACTTTGAGTAAAAATAAGGTGATTTCAAACTTCCTGTGTTTTTTGTTTTCAGGCTTTGGAATAAAAATCCAAATTGGCGGCTGTGGCTCAAGGGTACAGCCAGCGTCTTGTTGGTAAATGGTCTTTCTACAGCGCTTTTCCAGTCTACTGACCGCTCAAAGCGCTTTACAACACTTGCCACATTCACCCATTCACACACACATTCATACACTGATGGCGGAGGCTGCCATGCAAGGCGCCAACTGCTCATCAGGAGCAATTTGGGGTTCAGTATCTTGCTCAAGGACACTTCGACATGCAGCTGGGGAGGAGCTGGGATTTGAAACCGCTCTACCTCCTGAGCTACAGCCGCCACTGTTATCAGAAGGTCGCTGGTTCAATTCCCCTGGTCTGCATGTCGAAGTGTCATTGGGCAAGATACTGAATCCCCAAACAGCTCCTGATGTGCTGGCTGGCACCTTGCATGGCAGCCACCACCATCAGTGTATGATTGTATGTATGAATAACTGTAAGATGCTTTGGACAAAAGCGTCTGCTAAATGCCCTAAAATGTAAATTCCTATAGGTTGTGACTTAAGCCAGCACTTGTACAACCCTGATACCAAAAAAGGCTGGACGCTGTGTAAGACAAATAAAACAGAATGTGAGAATTTCCTAATCCCTTTTGACATTTACTCAATTTCAAACAGCACAGAGACAATATATTTAATAATTTCCCCCATCAATTTTCCCAACCATCAAATATGTGCTTATTCTCAATTTGATGCCGGTAACAAGATTCAAACCAGTTGGGACAGGAGCAACAAACGACTGGGAAAGTGTTGTAATAGTTTATAACATTCCACAAGGTAAACAGGTTCATTAGTAACAGGTGATAGTATCATGACATGGGTATGAAAGAAGCATCCTCTCAAGGCTCAGCAGTTCAAAAGCAAGGATGGGGCGAGGTTCACCACTTTGTGAAGCGCACGATCATGTAAAAGATATTACTATGTGGGCTCGGGAACACTTTACACAGCTTTTTCAACTTTTTGGGAGTTGGAGTTGTATCTAAATTAGGAGATAAAACTGCCAAAAAGGAGTAGCTGGCTAGCCTTGAATTCTCTATTTTATTTGGCGGCACAGAAATGCTACAAAGCTCAACAACACAGCGCTAAGCCAGAGAAGATGGCTTTTCTACAGCATCTGTCGGAGGTTGTGCTGGTGAGAGGGTTCACCTGACAAACCGACTCTCACTATGACAATCCTTTAAGGACAACTTATGTGTCTTCTTCAACACACAGAAACTCTCTGGAATCCTTTCCAAAACCGAATTTCAGATGATCTTTTTTTCCCCCCGACAAGAAAACGCGGTACACAAAGAACGGTTAGACCGGCGAAAGTGACAGTGTTTTCCAGACTGTCAAGATTCAAGGAATGTCGACGTGAGACTCGGAGCACCCAGTTTTGGCAGGCTTGGCGGAATCTGTGCGCGCCCTGGCTATGCGTGTGAAGTGTTAATGACAGTCCTCAGAGGGCCCTCACAGCATCAGATCCGTGTTTTTTCATTTCCTTGAGGAACACCGTCAGCCTGTGGATGCTCGCCGTTTGATGTTGACTGAGCCACATCGCCAAACCAGCCCCCATCCCCCTCGACACGCATCATCTATACATCTCTCCAGGATGTTTGTGAGTGTATATATACACCCATCATGTACATGTGCACGTTCCGTGTGAGCAGTGTGTGCGCCGTCTGAGGGCTGTGTGTGTGTTTCGAGTACCTGCTTGAGTGTACAAACGCAGGTTGATCTCTGTGTGTGGTATCTCCTAATTGGGGATCCAATACAGCTGTCTTGTCGCTTGCATTTCCCTCATTCTCCCCCATCTCTGCCGGTTAGACACGGGAGTGCGGTGCTTCAGAAGTTCCTCAAATTCAATCCCCATATGTAGTTTAACATGCTCAGGCGCCGTACAGAAATGAAGTGTTTCCATGATGAAAAGGGCAATGCGCTGTGAATTCGGGGAGATGGCTCGGCGCTACTGAAACATTAAGTTGATCCGCCAAAAGGGTTTTCCGTGAAGTTTAAATCAGTGGCTGCAAGGCACTCTGGCTAAGTGGTGCTTTCAGGAGTTGGTACTGTAGCAGGAGGGTAATAAAGGGGATAAACTACTGTCTGACTACAGATTCGTGGTCATTTTTATTTCCGGAAAAAAGCACTATTATTCATTTATAGATGGTTTACTTCATAGGGATGGATACAGTATACATAGCTAAACCGGAACAGCGGTCCAATGGAAGTATCACAGTGTTTACAGTGGAGCTGGACCAGAATATTCCACTGTTGGGATATTCATTTGGTTTTGAATTTTGGGATTTTTGTATTTTTTTTGTTTTGTTTTGTTTTTGCTAGGAGTAGACTATCAACAAAGGCAAACTGCAAAATAGCTGTTGACACAAAAAGTGCATACAACAGGGTTTCCCATTAATTTATTTTTGGCAGCCCTCCACAATATCAAAATTGTCTGTTACATATTTATTCTCCATTTTCAGATACTCTTTAAATATTTGCTGTTGATCAGTACCAAAGTTCTGGAGCCCTAAGAAACAGTCTTCAGGACAGCCCTTGTTTATGGCAGATGCAAAATTTGCAACACCGACTCCTAAAAGGGCTTTTAGTTTAGCTGATACTTTTATTTTCCCTTCTTCTGCTTATTTTCCTTTAATCTGATAACACTATAGGGTAGAGTGTGAACTATTGCCATAAAGATTTATGTCGGACCAGATAGCTGGGTATTACTCCATTTCAAATACAATGGTGGGTAAATTGAGTTTAGATGAGTTTCATCTCCACTACATCCCTGGCCATAACTCCTCAGAGAGCTCAATACCTTCTCCATTTAGGATCCTAAATATAAGATCTTTTTATCAACAGAATTACGGTGAAATAACGCGTGACAAAGGAACATGACTGTTGACCCTAAGAGGCAGGTCGATGCTGGAAAAGAACATTCATCAGGCATATTGTCTGTCCACACTGGAAGGTAATAGTGTTTGTAGCTCGCAGCTACACTCGGTTGAGGCATGAAAAGCCAGTCAAAGAGAAGGGGGAACGCTCAGTGCTGGTTCAAATGGAGAAAAGGGAGCACGCTTTTTGACAGTCTCTCCTGGAAGGCATTCACAGTGATGCACTTGGCCGTAAGCAAAAAAAAAAAAAGGTGACGGGGAAAAAAAAAGTGAAGGATGAAAAAAGGGAGCCGGAGTGAGGGCTTCAAAACCCTCCTCACCTCCAAACAGCTGGTCAGTGTTTGAAGCGGGTTTTAATGTCGGCTCATCAGATTCAGAAGAGTTACGGAAAACGCTGAATACAGGCCTCCCTAATTCTAACACGTTTTTCGAGGGAGGAGGTTTCTAAAGTTATCAGACCATCTAACAAGCACTTCTGACGGGCACGCTGGCAGCTCTACCCTGCCGATTTGCAGTTCATTCCTCTTGTTGGGTGCATTCCTTGTACCATCCTACATAATCAGAGCAGCAGAGAACATCAATAATGACACGTCTGTGGTACACCTACACAGGTGATATCTCCTATTTTGGATGATTACCACTCTGCTCAGGACTGTGTGGGCACATGCAAACTATTTGCTGCACCAGCCAATGTCAGAGAATTTTAGCGAATTAAGTTGGATGATTCCCAGAATAGATTAGTTCACCGGAGCATAGGTCTAAGTGAAAACCACCCATGGGCAGGGGTGCCGACAGGGGGGAGCATCAGGTCATTTGCCCCGGGCCCTGGGTCATGGGAGGGCCCAAAAGGGACTTAAAATAATCCCAAGACATTAAAGTAATGTGCCAGGGGGCCTTTGGAGATCATCTCGTCCCGGGCACGAACAAGACTACCTGCCTACAGGGGGTGTGCCAGGCCTTTCAATCATGTTTCCCCTACTCAAAATAAGTTTTTGCTTGTTTTTTTTATTTTATTTTATTTTATTTTAAGCAGTTCACAAAAATGGAAATGTATACACATCTATAATACCGTGACAACGGGCCAACTCCACCTGCTGATGATGATCTTGTGATACGATCAAAAGCTCCACAGCAGCTACTCGACAGAGCTTGAGGTGAGATTGTTTTGTATAGCTACTGCTTCAAACTGTGAAACTGGTTTTGTCACTGATATAATAACCAGACTAAGATGGAATATTTATTCCAGCTGTTTAAGTACAGCTCAGTATCACACTGCCATACTTCACTGTTTACAGCGGTGATGTGATTGTTGCTGCTTTCTTTTCATTTGCCCGCTGGATAATACTGATTTTCCATCCTCATATGTTTTGAGGACGTCAATAAAAGGAAACTATCACTCAGAGTAAACTTTTATTCCGTAGAAAAAGCAAGACACCTACCATCAATATTACTGCGAGCGAGAGGCTGAGGCAGCATCACTCAAATACATTCTTGTCCATTAAACAGTGCGACGATTAAAGGTGGAATCTGTCTTTGAGATATTAGATGATGCATTTCAGGACAGAGAGCTATGCGGAGGAATCAGGTTTCATATCAGTCAACCGCTGCCAAAACATCAAGCACATTCGGGCAAAGCTTTTCAAATTCAAATGAGCCATATTGAGATTTATTTTAGAACGATTTCGGAATTTGTAACTCGGCTGCTGCTGATTAATGAGCGATTGTGAACTCATTCAGTGTTTCATATTCTTCTTCAGTGATTTCTCAGAAGTGGCTTTGAGAGTGGTTAATGCCCATCTGTCCCCCTCATTTAACCAGGTGGATGGATGGATGGATGGATGGATGGATGGATAGATAGACGGATAGATAGAGTGTTGAATCCGTGGGAAGCGTGACAGGGAGACAGAAAGACAACAAGTGTGAGAGAGAGAGAGAGAGAGAGAGAGAGAGAGAAATTGCCCTTGTGCTCTGCTTTGGATTCCGCTCACGTTCTGCTCTGTCCCCAGACGTTAAAAGTGTGTCCATAGTTTGGGCGACCGGGGGAGTGATTGGAAATGTCAGCTGACAACAGCACTTTTCACTGACACTCTGAGAACTGGCACAGAGACAGAAAAAGGGAGGGAGCGAGGGGTGAGGGATGGATGGAGGGAGGGTGGGGTTGGTGGGGGGGCAGAGAGAGAGAGAGAAGGATGGAGGGAGGAAATGAGGAGTATGACAGAATGGGAAGGGAGAGGATGGTGCCGGTGGGCGGGCTGGCACACGAAAAAAAAAAGCCACGCTTGGTAACAATAAAGATGAGGATGACATTGATTTGAAAGAGTGTGTGCGTATGTGCGTGTGTGTGTGTGTCAGTGTCGAGGGACTGTCCTTCCGTTATTCATTGTCACTGTGTGCATGAATGAGATGCCTGTTTGTGTGCGTTTGTGCGCGCACATGCATCCGTGTCGTGTCGGTGAGTGACAGGAAACTGCCACTCAGTCTATTTCCGAAAGCCGGAGAGATTTGGGAACCCAAGGCTAAGACTGCTGCCCAACAGCACACACAGCAGCCCCCCCCTCCCCCTCTCTCCCCAGCTGACCTTTCCTAAATGTTACTGGCCACTTGGCACACTGACTGGGCCTCTAATGAAACTTTTATTGGCCCCCATTTTTCACCCTGTTTCTCCAGAACGCCTCAAGGGCTAAGCTGAAATACAACGGGCTTGAACTGCAGCTGACACGCAGAAGGGCAAGGTATGGTGAGTCTGTGTGTGTGAGTGTGTGTGTGTGTGTGATAGTCTCCACATTTTCTTCTCTCCTGTCTCTTTCTTTAACTGAAAAACCATTTGATCAATTAGAGATGTTTATGCGATCATTTAAGGCCCTTTTCCTGCTGAACACTGAGCTCCACATATCATTCCCCACATACGTTTGATAACAGCAGGTTATAGCTGTCGGCAAACAAGTCCGTCTCCCGGAGCGCTGCTTTATCGTTTGCATTACATCCCGCGTCGACTCTGTTTGCTCACATGGGGACAATTGACCATGAAATGTAGGTTCGGCTTTTAGCGTCGAGGACGAGAACAGGATGAAGTCACTACAGTCGAGGAATCATCAGGACAGCCACATCATTCAACCGACGAGAGGAGGGACGCTCAGCCGTATTAACTGTGGGAGGAGGCTCTTCTTCTAGCGTCATATCAGCATGCTAGCAGAAATGCGTCATTGGCACTGATCTGCTCACACCCTTTGGTGTAAAAGTGGTTTCCACACAGCTACTAGGAATGTTATTAAAAGGTGTCAATGAAGTTTTTTTTACCTGCAATTCCTATCCAAGCTGAGTGCTGATATTCAAGTGAATAGAATCAATCCAGTGTGGTAAGATGTGTAAACACTGCATTGCTCATAGTTTTGTTAAAAGTCTCATTAGGTTTCATTTTGTAAACATACCAGCTTGTCGATATCCTGTTTGTCTCCAGTGCGATCACTAAAAATACTAAAAAACAATTCAACAGAGGGACAATTATAACTGACTAACTATTTTTCTAGACTTATTTTTTCTATTAATCTGCCAAGGAAGACTGAGTTTAACGACTGAAAGCACCACAGCAGAACATCTGTTAGGTGGATCTTGCTGTGGGACTGTTTTTGTCAAATACTGTTTCCACAGTTAAAAAGTAACTTTCAATCTCACCGTTTACAGTGTTTTTTTTTTTAAAGAGAGCAATGGGACATTGACAACACAAAATGTGTGTGACAATTGATGCACAGAGGGTGAAAATAAACACTGGATCAGAATTTGTTTAAACTCGGGGCATTAAAAATGTGCTGACCAACAATCAGAAGTGGAGCCAAACACATCGAAACGATCTTGTTACAAAGTACAAACACATACTCATCAAATGTTTCAAAATAAAATACCAGTATTAATTATTTGTATTTGTACATTACTACATTTTAGCCATTTTGGAGCTTCGATATTGGCTGGATTTTGTTGGGCCAGTTCTTGAATTTTGTTTTATTTATCTCTTCTTTTAACTCACAGTGTAGCCCATCCTGATTTTACACTCAACATAGCTCATATCAGTGGCAAAAACAGTTTGCTAATGGAATAAAAATGTCCAACATATTTCGTATATTATAAATGATTAACCGATAACCCATTGTTAAGACAGCTGCCTTTGATTTAAAGAAATTGCTTTAGATTTGCATCCCATCAACCGTAACCTAGCTGCTGGTGAACGATGGGTGCATTGTCTTCATTAGCTCCAACAACAATCCTCCAGATCAGATGAAATGTTTACAGCAGACGTATTCAACTGGTGGCTCATGGGCTGATTGCATTGTTTGTTTAGAAATCTCATTCTGGCACTTTGATTCATTTGTTAGCAGGCTAATTAGCCCACTCTTTAGTTACGTCTGCTGCTCAGCACAAAAAATAGCCTTATTACATTTAGAAGTTTTTACCCAGGCTGTTTAAGCAGAGAGAATTTGTGAGTATCAACATGACAACCTACTTCAGAGAAAGGTGTTTTTTTTCATTCATTTCATTTTTTAAGTGAAAATGACATTTCTATTCAGACACATTTTATGATTATCATTGTCATGACTCAAACGGTTGGCATATCTGGAAACGATTGAGGGGTCAATGTCCTAAGCTGAGCGATAAAGGGATCCAGTGTATGTGTTGCTGTCCTTGTGCAGCGTGTGTGTGTCGATGACCCGAGTGCTGAAGGGAGCGGATGGGTTAGGCCCAGCTGGGTTGTGTTTTTTCCTCTGAGGAAGCACAGGGGAGGGACAGAGAGGTCAAGAGCAAACTGTTGATACTCATTATAAGCTGCTGCTGGACTCACGCAAAACTAATTACCACGAGCTGAACTGAACAGAGCACAGGAGTGAATGGAGCTCAGCGGCACTGACGGATGCATCCGCAGAGCGGGCGCGGGGGTCAGATAAAGTTGAGCAGAGTGGAGCAGAATAGAAACTCACGGCTGGCAGAGTTTGATGAGGTCCTGGTCGGTGGTGGCCGGCGGCAGGCCTCTGATGTACAGGTTGGTCTTACTAAGCTGCTCCACTAGCCCTCCTCCATGACCACCTCCTCCTCCACCTCCACCACCTCCTCCTCCTCCTGTGGTGCCGGGGCTGGGCGGAGCCATGGGCGGAGGGGGAGGAGCATAGGACTGCTGTAGAGACAGAGAGAGAAAAGGAAAAGGTCACTAAAGGTCGAAACACGATGTAAACAAACATCTTTTCTGTGCCGTAATAATCACAAATGGAATAATGTCACAGAGAGTTCTGCCACTCAGTCCCAACCGTCACACGAAACATCATCTTTCTGAAATCACTCCCTTTTGCATAATCTCTTCCTTCACCAACAGGAAGCGCATCAAATTAAGGAAGCAGGATGTGTGTAATTAGCACTGTGCATTATGATACCAAGTCTTTCTACGGGAACATGTATCAGAGATGTTATGAGAGAGGATACAAACAGCTGAGGAGCATTTTCGAATAAAGAAGTCACTGATGCAGGAGATGGCACATGTCCCGCCCAATCGTCTGCTTTGTATCGGCCGAAACAGGAAACGTATCCGGCCGATCGTGTTGTTGCACCGAGAGAAGCGCACGGTTGAGATTCACGACAGGTTTCGACTAATTTGGTGCAGCTGTAGAAGGACCTCTAATAAGCACGGAGGATATCACGCTAATGCCCATCAAAAACCTTTCGGTGTGCGTAGTAGAAGTATAACCTGCAGGAAAACGCCTTTTAAACCCTATGTTTTTCAGCTTTTTAAGCGTTTTTTTGTGATATTTGTGATGTCTTGGCTTTCTCCACAATAATTTGGATATGGGCCTGGTCTTTGTGGCCTGAAATAACTGCCAAGGGCCGTTGCCAAGATGGCTGCTGAGTGGGGAGACTCGCCTATAAGGATTTTGCATGTATCAATATCGATATCACGTAGTGCTGCATCCTAGCAGCTATGAAGTTCACCAATTTTAAGGCAGCGTTATCGATAATTTAGCCGGTTTCGTCACGTGACCTGCTGTGATGCTTTGGCCGTATTGAATATGTGACGTATGTAGACCACTCGCAAATGTGCAGTTGAATGTATATTTAAACTGGCTAAACCTGCAGCGCAAGTTCGACGTGGGGCCGGTTGAGTCGCAGTTCCAAACAAGATGGTGAGCTTTCATTTCGGGGATTGTGTCTTCGGTTTTTGGAGCCGGCAGCACTGTGAGTGAGTTTTTTCATGGAGTTTGGAGTTTAATTAACATCTACAGACCACAGTAAGCCAGATAAAGTTACTACGCAACCACCAGCTGTTGGTTAAATGCCAGCCGAGTGATCGAGTCCCCAAAGTGGGAGTGGGAGTCGAGTGTTGACGGGCAGAAGCTGCTGAGTGTGTGGCTTGTCACTGGTGTGTGTAATTGCGAATCACATACAGTAAAATCTGCATCGGCCGTCTTGACAGGCCATTTCATCTGAAAGTGAATCCTAAGCGGTCATTTAACTTGTTTTCTTATGCAAGAGGACTTGGATCAAAAAGATCAAATGAAATCATCTTGAATCAAACATGATTGTTGATAGTATCTCGATACCAGTGATCTTCCCACTTCAAGGTGCTGTCAGCTGTTTCTGAAACAACACAAGACCACACTGGGCACATTTACTGTGCTTTAAGAGGTTTCTGTCAAGTATCACATTATGGGTGCGCAAACCAGGCCAACAATCAAGTGTTTAATCCAGGCCCGCACCCTTTATCACCCTTAACCTACTCAAACGTTTCCCATCAGCCCGCACTGTCCAATTACACAGCTCGATGCTGACTAAATGACTTAATAAGATGACCACTTCTGGCAGGGAGGAAGGGCAGAGCAAAGATTAATGATCGTGGGAACCGATGGTTTCGGAGTGCACGCCCACCCCTCGCTACCCCTCGGTCTTAGGCAAATTATCAGGTTGAATGTTGGAGTTAGCAAACAGGCCAGATGGCTCGTATGACAACAGCGTTCCAAACACTCAAAACAGCCACACCGGCTCCACATAGAAATCTGGTCTCAGCGCTGGTCCGACTGTGGGGAAGTGGTTCAGGCCGGTTCTAGTGTGTGTCACAGTGACAAGCGAGAGAGACATGGTGAGACGGCGGAGGGAGGGAGACAGACAGGTGAGAGGAGAAGCATGTGCGCTTGGAAGTATACTGTACTCAGGGGGGGATGTATGTGCACGGTACAGAAATGCTAACAAGCGCGTGTGAGCTTGCGCTGTGAGTCGGTGTTTGCGATAATGACAGGCTGTCACCACACAGCGCCGCGGAGCCCGAGCCGGCTCCGATATTAATCCATTACCTGCACTTCCCTCGACTGGCAGGCCGCGCTAACAGGATTCAACACACGCACAGCGGACGCGCAGCAGTAAAACGGGGATGGTGCCTGTGGAGCAGTGTCATTTACAGGCCAGTGCCTTACACTAACAGCCAAGAATGAGCCTATACACTGCAGCAATAACATGACAGAGTACAGAGATGAAAAAAAAAAAAAAAGCCTACACCGGGCAACACTTCATTTTAATGGCCGTGACAAATCCTACTCTGTACTGCGAGTGTCTCGTAGAAAAACCCTTACAATCGCAGTTTGGTGTTCTTTTTACAAAAAATATCTTCCAACGCTCTGCTGACTGTGAAAACATTGTCTCTGGATCTGAAGGCTACTGACAATACAAATGTATTGAAACCAACAATTTTGAGAATCAAGTTATGCTTTAGCCCATTAATCAAGCCAAGACTCCAAACATTGTGCTAGTTTAATTTTCTCCAGCGCGTGCATGTTTGAATTTGCTGCTTTTTCTTTGAAATATATCGCTGCAACCTGAATATCTCTGGGTTTTGAACAGCTGGTGCGATAAAACAAAACATTTTAAAAAATAAATAATCGTGTGCTCCGTGAATTTGTGATTGGCATCTTTCACCGCTTGCCAACATTTTATAAACCAAACTATGTGTCAATAAATATTTACTGATTTACATACAGTACATATCAGGAAGAATCCTCATTTATTAATCTGTGGCAGCTCTAACTGTCACTTTCTCCGTCATCTGTGTACAAACAAGACTAAGCTTTTTTTTTCCTGCATAAAAAAAGGCAGCACTCGTATTCATTTGAGTGGAGGCAGTCGATCAACGATGCAGGGTACCGACGCGCAGGGGTCCAAGCGAAACAAAACGCTGGGTTGTAAGCTGAACCTGGCCTGACGTCGTTCAGCAAATTAATCAAATACATGCAAACACACATTCCTGCACTGAAGATTACTTTGTAATGTGGACGCCTTATTCCCTTAAATTTGGAGCCCAATTGATGTACAATTGATATATTCTGATATATTCTGTATTATTTTAGGCTCTACTTAAGTCATGGACACCAGAAGTAGAGGTGCTGGCAGCACGTCCTAATACAAGGCATTATGAAAACTGTCAACTGATCGTCCACATGATATCAGACTTTCTTTGATAATGAAGCCTGATGTTACTTGACGATGCTCTGTTTTATCAGCCTATTGTATGAACTATGCTGCAGACTGCTGTCTTTGTTGAAAGAAAGAAGAAAGACAGTCAGGCATTTTGTCATAGACAGCATCTCACAAAGTTTTAGTTTACTCCAAAACAACTCACAAAACTGAAAGATTTTATCAGGAATTCTGGGAGATTTCTCTCGCTGCAGTTGCTGTAGTTGCTTTGCTTTAGTATGTTGGTGTTAAGTAGCTATTATCATATAGTTTATTATCATAAGTTATCCCGTCAATTCAATTTTTTACAAGAAGCATGAATGTCGTTCGCCGTTTACTCCAACATCATTATACAGCCTGACCCCTCAGCACCCCCGACTGTGACTTACTGAAGCGCATCGATCTGTTACTCTGACTGGACTTCCTGGATCACACCTACCTGTTCCTTTAAGAACATGCCCTACTAATGCAGCCCCCTTCGCTGTTTAAACGGAGTGCTGTGAGCCACGCTCGTCGCACTGTGAGGTTGTGCTGCTCTGAGCTAAAAAACAAAATAAAAAAAAACCTGCTAGAGGAGGAGTACGATAACAATCCAGCTCGGTGCTCATTCATGGTCCCGGAGGAGGATCCCTGTGGCCGCGCTGCTTGCTTTTCTTAAAGATACCAGCACTTCCTGAGAATACAATCGCAGTGTGACCGTTTCATTAGTGTGAGTAATGGCAGGAAGAGGTTATCGTTCGTATTCTGCGACTGAATTCTGAATTCATTCGTCAGAAAACAGGCAGGCTGAGCCAAGGATCCGACTCCAAACTCCTCCAGAGATGCCGCTCAGTGCCCAGCGGTGTGCGACGTGCACCGAGAGGCGCGTGTGTGTTTTCATGTGGCGTCTGTGATCACGATAATGAAAACCTCACGGCGTCAGAGCCTGAACTGCGCTGAGGGCTGATTCGATGCGAGCCTTTTAACAATGGGTTTGTTTACCGACCACCTCTGGAAAAATAACATGGGAGACACGTTTGAAGGGAAGTGTCAGATTCAAATAAGATACCCGAGGCTTCGTCTCAAAGCGAGGCATCACCTGAATGGAAGCCATAACATGCCTCAGATAAGACACATTTCACACATGGCGTGCTCACAGACACAATGCCGGTCATGCGATATATACACACACACACGCACAAAAGCAGAGCCCGGCTGTCAGCGTTAACCCACACACACGCCGTCAGTCTGATCTGTGTGCATTCATCTCATACCAACATCATTTGAAGCACAAAAGAGGCCTTTTTCAGCCGCATACACACACACACACACACATCAGTTGTCCAGGTATGCACGAATGTACATCTCTCTCTTTCCTCTTGCTCGCTGACACAGCACACACACACACACACACACACACACACCTGATCAAAGGCCTTGCCCAGGAAACCTCTTTCAGCCAATTTGTGCAGCTGTCAGGGTCGGGCCGATAGTGAGCTGTGTATGTAATGTGTCAGAGACTGTGATAGGGAAATCCTTTGAAACATTGAATTCTCCCTCTCTCTCTCTCTTTGGCAACCGCGCTTTCTCCTCTCTCCTCGCTCGCTCGCTCACTGTCAAATTCGACTCAACCATCGCTCAATCTCCTGCTCTTTTCACCCCCTATCCTTCCACTTCCTGCGCGCTCGCTCTATATTTCTCCCTGCCTCCTCCCCTCCTCCCGGTTCCTCTCTTTTAAGGATTACGCCGCTCTCGGAGTGTGTGGACTGAAGGCTGCCTCTCAGCTGGTATTGTTGACACACTTAGTACAGTGGAGCAGCTCTCGCAGTGGGGAAAAGGCTCAGAGGCAGCGACACAAACTGTCACACAAAGCAAACACAGTCGCTGGGTTTTTGTAGATTTCACGCACGGCTGAGCCTGTGAAACGGCGACACACCGCAAAACACTGCTGCTCGGTGTCATATATGTGCCCGCTGCCGACTACCTGACGAGCATATATTTGACTGGAAAAGGGATTTGCAAAAGAAGACTGAGAACAGAGAAACAAAACTATATAAATTATGTATATATATAAATTACCAATGCAGATGCCTGCCAACAGTAAGAATCAGTGCTGATGCATTTTGGAGCTGTTCTTGTGGGCTGTGGTGGCCCAACACCTTAGTCAGACACCTTTGTCAGATGGATAATATTTATTGAATCCAACAAATAATGTCTCAACCTTGAACATGCCGGCTCTCTGAACTGCTCTGTTTTCTCTGCACTGGGCTGCGTCTGTACTCACTTGGCATCCTTTTGTTCAATACAAAATAAATGAGGAGGTTAAAAAAGGAGAAAAAAAAACCTTTTCGACCAAGTGGGTTCAGGTGTTGTTTCGGAGCGAGTGCCTACTCTGGAACCAGGTCTTTGCAGTTTGACAGCCAAAGTGAACTGGTTCCAGAGTAGACGAGAACAAAGAACCGCTGACGCTAGGGTCCAGAGGCTGGATTATCATGACCAAGGACTAACTAAAACTGCTCACAGAACGAGCATGTTCTGACTTGAAGATTCTCACTATGGACGTCTGAATCGAAGCAGCAGTGGCCCAAGGACCAGTCATGTTTGGATGCCAATGGAGGGCATGCAAAGCCAGGAGCAACAGGGGTAAAAGAGACGACGTTTACCACCATAGTTGTTCCTAGCAGTGCTGGGACACATATGGAATGATGTGACTCTATGGCGGCTCTCATGCCTGTGGAAAAGCAAACCAGTTCCTAAAAAGGTCAACTATTGTCTAAAAACCATTCCTCTTTGGTGATGCAGTTTATATCCAGACAGACGGGGTTAATTATATTTGTCAAAGGGCTTGCTACTGGTCAAAGTTGACAACTGACGTGTCCACCAAAGTTGAACTTTACGCAAACAGTTTTGGGCAGTTTTCCTTTGCCCCTCATTGCCACTCATTTTACTCTACCATCTACGATGCATCCATCAAGCAGCCCATTCTGTGAACCCTCTTCCTGTCCATCTACTGTTTTCTTCGGGGCAAAGACGGGACAAAAAAACACACACCAAACACTCAGACGCCAGCAACTGAGCTCACATGCATGCAGACACACTTCCAAGTACAGTCTATATATAGCCCCTCGTGTCCCTAAAGACTTCTCTTCTTTCCAAACAATGAGTAGCTCCTGGAAAGCACTGCAAATGGGTTTCAACTAACCCCCCGCGCACACACACACTCACGGCTCAGTTCTTTCCAGTGTTCCGGTAAAAGTACAGCGACCTTGCTAAGGTCAGGTTTCCTCTGCTATTTTCGGCGAAAGCGATTTTCATTATTGCATACTGAGGCTCTGCGTGTGTGTGTCAGTGTGGTGCCGTTGTATCTGTGCACAGCGATGTTTGTTTCGGCGAGAAACACAAGACAGACAGAGAGACTCAAACCAAGTGTAGGACAGAAACATGGCTTGGTGAGATCATAGTTACAGCCAACAATTACTTCATTCTTTCTGCTGCTATCTTACACATTTAACAGGGGCTCATCCCTGGCAGTTAACACGATGCAACACTTGCGTAAGCGTGTATGTAAAGATATTAATGAGCTGTATTCAGTCCAAGTCGGTTTACAGAAGGAGGGCTTGAAAGTGACGGCAGAGAGGATGGAGAGTAGAGGAGGTACCCAGTCCCAGAGAGGGGTGAATTTTCGGTGAAAGGTAGGAAGGAGTGGATAAAGAGGCAGGAGAGAGAGAGTCGGAAGAAAGTACAGAGATGGCGACAGAGGGGAAAGCTGATGAGGAGGACTGAGTGGGAAAGGATAAGGGGAGAAGGGATGGGACACGGGAGAGCGGGCTGTTCCGGCCTCTTCTGATGCTTCCTGAAACACAGAGGAAAGAATGCGGGCTATTTTTGGGTCCAGCGCTGAGATTCTCTCTGACTCTCCGTGCCTCTAAACACAGCAGCGGAAGGGTTTAAGGAAGAGCTTATGAATACATCGGAGTGGAAACACGGCTCCCAATATAACATCCCCGTTAAGAGATTACACAAGCAGCTGCTAAATAAAGCCCTGGCCACTGCTTCTGTCGGAAACCCTAATAAGACAACAAATCTTTTTTTTGGGGGGGATTCACAAAAATAGCTTGATTTGCGAAATGTCCACTCGTTGTTTGATCGGATGGTGCAACCTCAGGGTTTCACAATCGCCACGCAGACAAGGAATGTTTTAAATGATGGAGATAAAGGAAGGAAACATGGCATTTTTTATGTTTGGGGAAGCAGAGGGAGCCCGTTCCAAGTTCGGTTAATGTTGTGTACAGGTATAAATAGCCTTCTGGGAGACGAGCCTAATGATGGCCAATACAGGATACTAATAGGTTTCCAAGTGTCAAGCTCAGGTATGTGTAAGCTGGAGATATAGTCTCTGGAGGGGAAATGATATGTCTTGGGGAAATCACGCTTGAGGTCTGTTGCATAAAATCTTTCCAAAGTCCAGTTTGTTCCACGAGCGGCTTGGAACTCCAGAAAAACGGTTAGGTTTAAGTGTAGTGATAACTGAGGTGCTAAGACTGAGGGCAATTATACAGAGTGTTCGCATGTTTTAATTAAGTTAAATTAAAGACATTTAAAGACCTTTTTTTATTTGTGGCAGTTACGAAAACGACCTGCACAAATCTCCAGTTAAAATAAATGTCAAACACCGGTCTTTATGATTAGGGTTATTTATCACTGGACAAACACATACCACACCGGCCAGTACATTTTACAAGTGTAACACTAGATTTAACTATACCCCTGAGCTAATACGGCTGTAATTATTGTAATTTAAGGCCGTTAAACGAGTTGGTCAGGACGTGCAGACGTTCAGTTTTTTAAGACAGAAATATCCGCATATCATGTTTTACCAGGGTGTCTGCAACTTTCATCAGCTTAGACTTAAGATCGCTGTACGGTCAATCAGAACGGAAAAAAAGATCACTCTAATTAGTGATGCAGAGGGTTAACCTTTCAGAATAAAGTCTGCATGACCTATTTAATTTTCTCACCAGAAGAATACCGCTGCAGGAGAGCACAACATTAGCACGGCTTCAGAGGGACAGCCTATCCCTCGAAACAAACTCAAAAAAACACAAATGGAATTCTGGAACGAGACATTTCTCTCGAGTTTTTGTAAATGTAAATTTCTGGCGCGCTGAGCACCGAGAGCCGAGTGCCATCCAGTTCCATTATATTCAACAGAAGGCAGACATTTCTAGGGTAAGAGGAACAATATAACTTAATGTAAAGCAGTATATTTAACTGTATTCAAACCTACATTTTGTAACAAATGCATAAAATACACTGCTGGTAATATTACTCATCTTTTTCTTCAAAATGTTTCCCTGGACTCACACAATAAAAACCCATTCTGCCAGTTCTTCCTGACATAAAGTCTTTGTTCCTGCATTTCAGTACAAGCGGTGCATTAGAGCCACTTACACTAAAGCTGATCTCTTATTTCGCAGTCGCACGCTGCCTCTTCATCCATCCGCCGCTACATTTCACGCACTTCCACTCTCCTTCTCCCTAGACCTCTTGTTTATCTCTCACCTCTCCCCTCATTTCCTCTCCCCTCTCACCGCTCTCCCGGTCGCCTTCCCAAACCGCTCCTTCCCACCTCTCCTCGGAAGATCAGGTCGCCTAGGTTGCTTCCCAGCGGAACGCCGTGTTCCAGCCGTCTACCTCTCTATCTCTCTTGTTAACATCAGCGGCAGACAGCATCAACAACACTTGGGCTGTCATAAACAAGTTGCGCAAACATCCCAGGAGGACATCCAGTTTGGGCTCGGTGCTGAATGACCTGGTGGGAGATAAGGGGGTGATGGAGAGACTGTGGTGAGTTGCTGAACTCTCAGCAAATTCTTGTGGCTGTGTTTTTTTTTTTTTTTGTTTCTTTTCCAAAAGGTCAGAGAGAGGGGAGGTTCAGACAGTGTGCGACTTTACAGACAAACTGTTTAGCTTGAGACTGATTTGAATCCGCTTTAGGCTGCAGGGCTATTGTTCTCGGGGTCAAGGCTGTGTGTGTGTGTTTGTGTGCAGGGTTGCGGGGAAAAGACAATACCCACCAACATGTGCAACAACTGCGTCTATATCTGTGTAAATTCTGTACGTGCGTGTTTATTTGCTCTCATTATGGAGCTTGACTTGCAGAAAAATTGTTGGTACAGTTCACCTTCATGTATTTATATCAAAGTCAGTCAACTGTAAACCGGAGAGAGCCTGATTGTTGATTGCTGACTGTTAGAATTGCCGCGGATGTAAATGGTTGAAAAATCGACTTCAATTTACTGACCTGCAGAAGCTGAGCAAAAAGCTATTGCAAATCAAGCTGCAACGACTCACTTCAGTTTAGTGTGCCGCTGAGGGGATGTCAGCCAGAAACTAGTTGGAAGTTAAAATGACATGATCAGCAGAAGTTAAGCAGAAACCAGCTGGACGTTTCTTGGAAAGCAGAATAGTACTGTTAAATAATACAGGTGTAATGTTCAATCATTTCTAAGATAATTGCTGTGGTAATTTCAAAGAAAGTTCAAAAAGTTGCTGGGTAATTACCGCCTACAAGGTGTGACATTTCCAGACCTGTAAAATGAAGTGTTACCAAAGTCTCATTTGTACAGGAGGGGATACACGCACCAGTAACACCGTTAACCCAACAAAATCTGGGCGAGCACGAGTGGCGATAGCTACCATGGCGAAGGAGACTTGTGTGGAACTAGTGTGGTGCAGCGCTGTCTTTCTGAATATGTTTGCCCTCGATAATGGCCATCAATAAACAGAATGTTCTATTTGAGTTTGATTCTGTCCACAGAAAGTCTAGAGTTTTTAATTTGATAAAGATGGAGGTTAAAAAAATTCATGTCTGTGACAAATTCTACAAATAAAAGCATTCAAACTGTAGGGAAACATGTGATATCGCTGGTATGATGTCAATATGACTACCTACATATCCGTTTCACTGTCATTTCTTGCTATGAACCGTGCATGTCATTTGAAAAACAGGCAACACGCAGAATCTGTAGATGGCGCAAGAGGTGAGGTTGTGTTGTGTGAGGTGAGGGTTCGTGTGCCTGCTTGTGTGTGAGGTGAATCAATAGCGTATTGCTACTCTGCTTGGTAGTTGAAGTCTGGCGTGCAACGTGAGACGGCGGCATATGTGATAATGTGCGTTGCATGTTCGACTTTCATGCAGGGGAGTTGATTTCGATGAAGTCAAGTGATTCTATTAGCAGTACCTTTGTACTTTCTCTAAGCTTTACCAAGAGTTTGATTTGCTATTTGCTATTACAACCATATTTCAACTGCCATCACCAAGATCATTTCCTGATAGCATCCATATTACCATGCATAGACACAGACATACATAGACATGGACGTGAAGGACGTTTTCCTGCTCTGCTGTTGCAGATCTGGATACGCAAGTGCCAAAAAACAGGCGCCCACTACTGCTACTAAGATGGAACAAATGCTGTGGATGAATTCCGGGTATGTGCAAAGTACACCTGGCCAAGAACAATGCTTCCAAAAAAGTCTGAGCGTAGCAGCGCACGCCTCCCAATAATAAAACCCGTTCCAGTTTTTTTTGCAGTTTAAATGTCCTCACAGGCATTATGGCCAAGTGAGGGTTTTACTTACATCTCCTAACAATAAGTCTGCCAATGCTCATATCCCACGTGGAATATATGTACTACACACATGTTGGCTCACGTCCTCGTCAAAGTTACGTTCTCGCGTAAGCGCTGCCTTCCCTGTCTGCGACAATCACTGCGACTCACAGATCTAACTCCAGCAAAAACGGCTGACCTTGTACTCTCTCTCTTAAAGAAAAAATCCCTTCCTGAGTGACGTCCAAGAAAAATCATTCCACTGCATTATACTTCAAAAACCCACCCTGCAGATTTTCCCTTGTCCTCTCTGAGTATACTCCAAAAAAAAAAAAAAGGAAAAAAATCATATGCTACGTTCTCTCTTCTTAATTGCATGACCTCTAGCATGCAAGTTACAAAAAGGGGAGAAAAAAAACATGCATATTGAAGAGGAGCTTTTGCACAAAGCTCCTTTATTATGTATATTTATGCAAATGAAACGTTAGTTTATTCAAGAAAGTCTCTCTCGCTCCTCCTCTCGTTGCCCTTTGGTCAGTGTTTCCAGCCTGCAGTGTGCATGATGAGCGACGGCAGACGGGGCTCGTGATTGGTTTTACACAGACCTATATGAGAGGGGAAGGCAGGGAGGTTTCGCCGCTCTTTAGTGACTCCCCCTCAAAGTTTAAAATGAAGCGATGTTGAGTACCGCAGGGTTTTTACAGCCGTAGTTCTTTGTCGCCGCTGGCTAACTCTGGATGTCTCCTCATAAGGTGAACTGTATATTCCAACCTGCCGCTTATAATCCAGCAGCGCCTATATCCCTCTTTATCTTATTGTCTCCACCTTGCATATTAATAATATCACCCGGCCCTCTCTCATCCCTTCATCTCCTCACTGTTCCAGTCAAACATTCTGCTTTTTCTCCTCCCCCATACATAACTTCCTCTGCTCGTCTTTCTCCTCCTCTCCGTTCCTCAGCCTCTGCCCTCTCTTCTTTTCCCCGGTCCATCATCGCTTTCCCTCTCGTCTCATCTCTTCCTCGTACTCGCACTCCTCCTATCTGCTGCCTCCACCCCCCCCCCCTCCTCCTCCAACACCGTGCAGGAGATTAAAATATGAGGAAACAATCAAGCTCTGGCTCATTAGCATATGAACGACAGGCCGACGGGCAACTGCGGAGACGACAACAGAGCCCTGGAAATCCACCGCGGAGCTTTTTTTTTTAATCCCAGGAATGACTTTTTACCGTATTTTGTTGAATGAGACGGAACAATCCTCCGCCAGTCCTTTCAGGCAGTCAAATTACCATCAGAATAAGGGGGCATAAGAATAAGACAGAATGCTTATATAGCGTCAGGTCAAAGAATGGAGACTATAGAATAAGTGTGCAGACGGAATAATGTTTCACCGCCGCAACAATGAGGAGCTGAAAAGATAGGAACTGGCGTCTGCGTGTGAGGCTGTGTGTGTGTGTGTGTGTGTGTGGGTGCGTGCGCTTGTGTGTTGGGTTCGTCTTCTCACAGCAACAATGAGAAGCTGAAAAGATAGCAATTGGCAGGTCTGTGTGTGTGTGTGTGTGTGTGTGTGTGTGTGTGTGTGTTGGGGGGGTCTGCTCTTAAAATATCTCTATTCTAAGCGTAGCAGCATCACAGGTCGTGACATACAGTAAATTACGTGGGCATATGAGGCAACAGAATAGATATGGTAACTGGAATAGGCTGTTAAGCATTAATATCAGGTGCTGGTGAATAGATCCTGTGTTGTGAAAGTCTGTTGCAGAGGTGGAAGTTTTGAAAAAGCACAGCAGGGTCACTGCTAGTCTATATCACCTCACATCGGTTAATGTCGCTGTTCCATTATAAGGCAGCGCATGTTCAAGGCGACACACATGGGTGCAAGGAAACTAAAAGAAAAAATGCCCTTCAACCTCACGAAGCAGACGGCTCGCATCAAAACATAATGGAGACTTTAGATTACCCTGTCAGTTATAACAAGACTCAGAGTCTCGCTAGCAGCTCTGTGAGTCTGTACTTCAAAAAGAAAACGCCAACGTCAGCATGCATGTTCACCTTGTTACTTTTTATTGTGTGAGTTTTTGCAAATATGTTATAGTAGGCATGAGTAGAGCTACGGATGATATATAAGAAATAAGAATGACTGTTAAAATGTTAAGATAATCCTCCCAATAGCAGTCATGATATTTCAGTCGGGGGCCACAGTAAAGACTGAGCAACCAACCTATCGTTTGTCCCAAGGTCCGATGTGCCCAGGGTCCTACAATAGACCTACATTATGTTCCCGGGGTTCTCCAATAGGCTTGTTTTCCCAGGGGGGTATTATGGATCCCATAGATTTTCTTGCAACACGCCCTACACCACCATTGATTGGCTTGCATCTATCTGTTTTCGTATGATCGAAGCCTTGGCAACTTTGTGGTCCTGGTACTCCATGATAAACACATCAAACAATTTTTTCAACAGTATAAGGCGAACGAAGCAGTGGCGTTCCACTGGGACCCGTGCCCACAGCACCTGTCCTAGGCTATCTCCCATGTCCACACATCCCTGGGTGCCCCTTGTAGTCCACTGGACAACCAGAGAGAGGGAGGAAGGTCTGCTGTTTTTCTTGCAGTTGTTTTGTAAAACAGCCAGCAGCAGAGCTGACACAGCACATTGTGAGCTGTAGTTTCCCCAGTAAACACACCAACCTCTTTGGCTGCCGCAGCTGCAGTGTCTCTCAGCGAGTTAGCTGACCAGAGGCAGGGGAAGTAGGGTGGGTCCATAAGAAGAAACCAGTGGGACTCATTGGAACACTTCCCAGGGCTCTGTTTTGCCCAGTTCAATTATTCTGTTTACACATGTTAACCCTCCTATTGTGTTCATCTCGAAAACCCTAACCCAGGGAACATAGGAACCTTAGAACACAGGATGCTGGGAGACGTTGTTGGCAGGTGTGCAGCATGCATGGAAATCAAATACAATATATCTGAATATATTTCTTGGTAAATAGGTCGCTACATTTCTCACTAGTCATTTTAGAGAAATGAAGGGCTGAAAAGTCACTTAATCTACCAATAAGGCGGCAAAGCTGGCCACACTGCTGGGTGAACACATAATGTAGAACTGGGAAACATAGGACACTGGGTACATTGACCCTTATATACAACCATAAACTATGTTCCTATATCCATCTGAAGTCTTGGGAATCATTCAATTCTGTAGTACACAACCCTCTACCGATCGTAGGATGGGTGTTGGCACTCAACAGCAGCACACAGCTGAGCTGCCCTGTAAAACAAATCCAAGGCTGATTTATTCTTTCGAAGAAAATCTATGTTAATGCAAGTCATATGAAAACACTGCAAAGATGAACTCCTGTTTAAGGACACCTCACTGAGCTGTGGTAGCAGACAGAATGAGAAATTATAAGACATGTGACGGTGCCGTGGGCATCCGTACATAGATTATTCAACTCATGTGATCCTGCCGGGTGCTTCAGGGTTTACCAGTAACTACACTTGTACTGTAAGTGAAACAATGCTGCAGTGTCAGTGCACAACTACGTCTATATACAGCCTCACCTGATGTAGTAACAAGGTTCAATATGCCTCTCTCCTTTCGATCGACCAGGTCTGATTTAAACACACTTATCTTTTTCTTGTCTGCTCAGGGTCACTGACCATTCATTATTGCTCCGCTTCCCTCCTTCACTGTGTCTCTCGTTCCTTCTTGTTTCTCTCTCTGCTCTAATTAAATTCCTTCATCAAATCTGAGCGGAGCAAATATTCGAGGAAAGGGGGAAGACGAGGGAGGGGTAGAAGGAAAGAGGGATGGAGGGAGGGAGGAAGAGATCAGAGCGTAAGGACATATTGAGCGGAATCCAAGCCCGCTGACTGAGATCAGATGATGACCTGAGGATATCTAGAGGGAAAATCCATAATAGGGCACGGTAACAAAGGTAGAGCTCAGTCAAATCATTACGGTTTCTTATTTCTCATGTGGAAGGTTAGACGGAAACATGTCAGAGAAATGTGGCGGAGAGAAAAACATAACGCAGCCAGCCAGACCAGATGGGGAAAGTAAAGAATCAGACCCCCGTGATACGAGTTAGGCCTCATAATGTTACACTTCCATTCAGAAACGCACCTCCGCTGCTGAAATGAAGCTGGTCATTTATATTCTATGCGGCGTGTTCCAACAGTATGTTAATAGAGTCAACTGCCAAAACAAATTGCATCTGGATTATGACGAGCCACTGGACCAATATAATATATTGAGGGGATGCCGTACCATTTTCCACTGGAAATTCCATTTGCTACAATACTGAATGGCGGCATGAAGCAAGCCGGATGTTAAATACATTTATGTCCCTACATCATTTCAACTCTCGCTCCTCTTTTTATCCCTGTGAGAGATGATACACAGCGACTCGCATTTATAATTCAGAAACCAGTATCGAACCATTCATCAAATCAGAAAAGAGACATGGTTCGGCCATTTGAAATAAAAAAAAACAATGGCTGCGCAGTGGGAGCAGCACTCGATGTATTCGCCGATCAGACGGTGTGTGCGTGCGTGGATTGATTTAAAGGCCTGATCAAATTACCTGGAAAAGGTTAAAAGTATCCATTACCGGCTAACATGCTTTTGCTATTGAGCACAGAGAGAAAAAAAAAGGGGGAATGCAGCTGCGTAGAGCAACAATCAAGCCCAACTGTATCCTGGAGGCATAAATATACAAAAGTATTCAGCGAGGGGAAACACATCTTGAAACAGAAATATCACAGTGAACAGACTCAGGGATTGGGAGAGGCAATGGAGTAAATGGATTAAATCCTTCTCATATATGCCTCGCTGATAGAACATATCACTATATCTTTGAGAGGAAGAGGGCTCAGGTTCGGAAATGCAAGTCGAGTAACTCCGAACAAAGAACCAGACTTGTTTTTTCCATTTGATTTCTCAACTAGAGGAGTGAAGTGCTAATACGTTTCAAAAGATCCATCCATAATGACTCAGAGGTGGCGCCAGGGACACCAAGACCGAGTGGTAAAAAGCGAAACGAAAGGGATCGCAGGGACTAAAATCAGAAACAAGGAAGGACAGTGAGGGAAAAGTAGAGGAAGGTTGGAGAGGAGAGCAGAAGAGAAGAGAAGAGAATAGCAGAGGAGGGAGGAAAAGGCCACCAGAGAGGTCACTTCTGCGGTTAATAATTTATCCTTTAAAAACCAGTCTGAGGCTTTAATTGGTGCTGTGGCTTAATCCTGGAGCACACATACACACACACCTCGGGGAGCCTCTTAGCAGCTGTGCTCCGGCTAAATTGGCTACAGTGCAGCGGCGGCAGCACCGAGTTCCCTCCAGGTATAACGCAGTCAGCCAAAACAGCGGTCGCAGGCTCTGCCAACCCCCCGTCTCATGAATCTGGGCGTGACACTTCTATCTGCCTCACGCTCGCTGTCACGCTCTCAAAGCGAATCTCAGGGCAAATCAAGACGACACGACGTTAGTCCCCTCGCACGCTTGTTAGCTAGATAAACACACGGCTCACTCGGGCTGTAATCTGCGTTTAGCTGAGGAAGACGTTCTGCGAGGCATCGGGGGCTTTTGCATGACTTGGATTAAACTCATTCATCGGATGATCTGAGGCTTGACTCGGCGCGGAGCAGAACGACAGGTCGTGAATAGAATCTGCCTTTCCGGGAGCCGAGGCTTCACTACAGTTTGAATAGTAAAGAAACAATACGCAGCGAGAGGTATTATTGTCATGTGATAGCCTCACTGCCACAGCTTGTTCTTCTGTTTTGTTACAGTAAGAGCCGGTTTCATGTAGCTCTCTCTGTGCCAACACGAGCCGTTCAAAGGCCTCTTGTAGTTCAAAATCTGCACAGGTACGAGTGGGGGGAAGTGAGAATGTTCTTTTAATTCTTTAAAAATGGTTTAAAATGTGAGCTTTAAAAGTAAGGAGAATGCATTTTTTCAACAACGGAAGAAATGATGTGTCCGGTCGGTGCATGCCTCTGTTTGCAGACGCATCTCTAAACCGCTTCAGCTGTGTGTTGTAAAGCAACTGCAAATCAGCAAATTGTGCTTACTGACCCCGAAAGACGCCTCTCAGGGTGTAAGGAGCTGGTGCCTCAATGTGCCGGACAAATAAAAATGTATGGGTTGCTGAATCAAGGGATGTAACGTCGAATGCACACTGAGGAACACTCTTCTGACGCTCTCATTCATTGCCATTAAACACCCTGCTTTGTTCAAGACGGACTAGAAGAATCACCCACGATAAATGTCAGGCAAAGTATTTAACATTTATCCCGTCCAGCCTCACTAAGCGCTGTCCAGCTGAAGGCACTCTGGCAGCGTTACATCTGTGCCTGAAGGTTGATGAGCACATTTACCGCCCCCATATCCTATCCTCGCACATCAGCCCTGTTGGTAAGATAAGCACTTCAGCCTTCAGCTGATCCAAAGGGAAACCCTGCGATCTGTTTCATATCGCCTCTCATACCCCAAGACTCTGCCTTAATGTGCGATAGAGACTTTCTGTCCAGCTATCATTAATACGTTAGTCGTTCAATTCAAAGCTCACCTGATCGAAGAAATCAAAGCAAAAAGAGCACCTCTGAGGTATCTAGGATCGCCTCGGCTTCTCCTCAAAAGAAGAATTAAAATGTAGCTGTATCATACAGAGGTCTATCCACATTACTACCAACCGACAGTATGAGGAATTGCAGGAGAAAGAATCTGGTTTGACAACTAAGAATCTACTTCATGGCTATGATCAAATGGTTTGTTTTTGACTCTACCATATGTTGCTCTCAAGCCTGCTGATGCAACTATTTAACCCTTTGCAAAACCACAACAGCAAAAAAAAAAAAAAACACAACCCTTCTTTGGGCATCAACATAACTTCTGTTTCTTTAATTTCTAAATTTGTGATTGCAGTGCTGACTCTCCCGGTTCCCATTTTTGAATGACGAATACAGACAACCGCCAACTGGAGAGTCATCCGTAGTCTTTGCGGTGTATTCAAATTCAACCTTTTATGGACAGGACACAGGGGACACGAGGCGACACAACGGTTGGCCCTTTGCCATTGCGAGTCAGCTTGGTGTGTCAGGGAGATGCAAACTGAGCAGGGCTCATAGATACATGGAGTCAGATCAGCTGGAACAGACCGTCTGAAGATCTCAGATGTGCCCCAGATGTAGCAGTTTTTTAATTTTGAGCTAAAAAACTTCTCTTTTCATGTGTCTATGATTGAGCTCTAAAAAAAACTTGCACTTGAGCCCTACTGAACTTTCATTCTGGAAATAGACCTCTATTCACTCCGGGCGAAAAGCGACATCTTGGGCTCACAGCTGAGCTTGGTGGTTCTTTATTTGGTGCTCCAACATGATAAAAACAAAGTCAAGCTTACTTCCACTATCTTATCATTGTACTCTTAGTACAGTTCTTTTAATTGTATGTCGATGTTCCTTTCGGTTTTATTTATGAAAAGCACACGTAATTGCCCCTGTGTACAAATGTGCTATATAAACGAGGTTGCTCTTAATAATGGAAGAACCTTTACATTATTTTATATTCAGTCAGATGTTAAATATTTTACAGTGCATTGTCACAAAGGGAAAGAATACAATAGTCAGTGTCAAACAAAGAATACGCGGTTAGAATAATGATTTTATTGGCTGTCAAGTGTGTTTCAACTCGGGAAAATAAAAGAATCGGCAGCTGATGCCACAATTTAATCTGTTGAGCCAGATCTAATTGATAGTACTGATTTTTTTTTTTTAAATCGAGATGTTGCGTGACTGTATCGTATGTTGCGACGGTAACTTCCCAATAACTCCCAAAGTGTCACCTCGGAGTGTGCATCATTGTGAGCCGCATTTCCACCTTGAGAATTAGATTTCCAAAGTGAGATAAAAAACTATTCCAAGAGTTGCTGCAGTCCAAAATCGCCCAGACAGCGAGGTTATCAGCCAGACCCCGGCACCGGGAGAATACATAGTGTCTCCCAAATCCTATTGTACCATGAAATGTCACAGCACATTAGCTACAAGAGGGATTACCCTTCCTTGAAAGTAAAAGAGGGGAGGGAGGGAGCCATTGAAAAGCAGATAGAGAGACAGAGGGAGGAGAGGGTTATACACATGGAGCCTGTGGGAATGCGCATGTGAACACATGCCGGCGCGTACAGGTGAGTGTGGCGTGAATATAAACTAAGTGCATGCTCTGTGAGCTGTAATTGCATTTTTTAAATCCTCGCTAACTATTTTTTTTCCCCCACATCGCCACTTTTCCTCCTCTCTTCTGTTCCCATTCTTCCTCTCTCCTCTCCTCTTCTGTGCCACTGGTCATGATAATCTCTAGATCTTGATTTGGCTACGCTTATGAATTATGTACACACACATACACACACACACACACACACGAGCACGCACGCACACAGAGCTTATCTATGGCTGGGAAGTTGAGCTAGGTTGGCAGACTGAGACCAACAGCTTGTGGCTGTACTTTGGAAGAAAGCGAGAGTCTGTCTCTGTTGCTTTGTCTCTGTTTTGCCTCTCCACTTTTGTCAGCACCATTTCCCTTCTGTCTGAGTTTTGCCACTCAATCTGTAATTCGGCTTGCTGTCTCTGATTGACTGTTGTGAGGTCCAGACTGTACGTTTTGAAATCAGCGACACTGACCATCTTCCAGCTTTCCGTATGACACAATGTCCCGTTGGACGTGGTTTATCAAATATCAAGTGAATAATTTATTTCACATTCTTGCTGTCTAGATGTTTCCCTGGGCAAAACAACAGAAAGCACACAATAATAAAAAGTGTAATATCGAGAACTGTAGTGTCCTGGCAATACAGCCTTGGCTATATTTGAAAGAAAAGTCAAAGGGTTTTTTTGCCGAGAGAAATAAAAGTTAAGAATACGATATACTGTATGATCCGGGCTGGAAAAGACAGATTTGGAAAAGTTCAATTTTTCAGTGTACTTTAGCAACTGACTGCTGGACCCGCCTGAATGATGAGGGGATCGCTACACCAAACAGCCCTCCACTTATACGCTTATTTTAGAAGCTCTTCATGTCTCCCTCTGTCCCCCCGTCTCTTCTCCTCTCCGCCTTATCTGCGTCCTTTGTCCCCCTTCACTCTGAACCTCTCCTTTATTTCCTCTGCCTCTCCTCTGCCGTTGTGCTTTAACTTTTTTTTTTTGACCCAGCACCTTCTGTGGATGTGCAATCCACCAGACGCCTCCTCCAGACTGTAACCAACACCACCTGGGCCTGCTCGATGTCTGCGCGAGTATGAGTTGAGCTTGAGGCTCGAGTGAGGGGAGATCACAGCGTCATTATGTAATGTCCGTTGTGGTGGGATATGTACTCTCCCCTCTTACGTTATACTGCGCTGCCGCTGCACCCACCTCAGTGCGTCTGCGCGAGCAATAAAACTTCACGTATGGAAATGTTGCACACTTTTTATGGTATAACTTGCTGTAGGTTCCTCTACTGCTTCCATAACTCTCGCTCTTGGAGGCAGATCTGGGTCTGGACAGTACTCAGTCACAGTCACAGTACCCCATAACAAGAGACATCCATTAGTGGAATACATTGACTTTTTGAAAATAATCCTTTGGATCAACTTACTGCAGTGCAATAATCAAATTGGTTGCAGTTTCACCTCTGTCTTCCTACTATCTAATCCGCTCTGGTGGTTCTGAGATCATGCACAACTAAAAAAAAAATGTAAAACTCGGTCATGAGCTTTACCGTTTTAGCACGCGCCGCACACATTTTTACTGGCCGTTTGACAAACCCAAATATTGGAGAAAATAAACAGTTTACGGCTGTCAGACTGAAAATGGTATCATCGGGTTACATCTGCATGCTCGTCGTATTCTCCACAGAGCAGGAAATCATCTTCAGTTATTGTACGCTTCGCTTGCAGGTGGGTCTCCCACCGTACCGGCTGAGTGTCCGTCACATCGCTGATTTCTTCTCAAGAGAGAGGACTGAGAGAGACCTCTGCTGAGAGGATAATTCCAGGGTTGGTATTGGTAAGAGTGTGGCAGTTAGTACTTTCTGTCACAGCGGTGCACTGAATGCTCCTCCTATTGTACTCCGAGCCTCCACTGCATCTAATCTAGCAGCTGACAGTTGCCGTGTGTGTGCGCGCCGGTGTGCGTGTGTGCGCAGTCAAAATAAAATAGTATTTGATGGAAAGGTAGATTCACTTGTGACCGGGACAGAGAGGGTTCCGCATACTGTTGTCCAGAAAGTATGAAAAAAAAAAAGAGGGATCATAATAAAGCTTCTACTGTGTCTACATCAGGTCCTATTCATGTAATATGATGTAATCGAATGTTTCTTCTGCGGCTTATCCAGGAGACAAATAAAATAGAACTGGTCCCTGTGCCAGCGTTCAGTGAAACAAACAGGATTTATGCATTAGGGATGATTTTGGCAACACAATCGTCACAATAAATGTTACGCTTCTGCAAACCATGGATATGTCGAAGAGTCACATTTCTTTATGTTGCAACATTTCTTTAGGGTATGTTGTCACGTCAAAAGATCCTCTTTTTACTTAAACCTGCTTTTGTCACCACAAATACCGCAGGCAATGTTCCCACCCTCTGTCAAATGTATACATTTTCTGTGCCAAGCTTTCCTTTAAGATATCCAGTAGTGTCGCGCTTGTAATTGTGGAAACACGGTCTTGAACTCTGGTCACTGGCTCGGTAGCCTGCTTGCTTAACTCCGCAAACCATCCCCTCAGCCTACCAGTATGAGGTCAGGTAATAGACATGTTATGTAAACGTGACAGAAATGTCAACCTGGTATGAAGCTTATGAAATAAAAATGTATTAGTGGTTTTAACTTCCATCATTTTATTTGTGGCGACCCCACTGGATTTTGGCCAATGGAACACTCGAGGATTGCAAAACACTGTGATTTTTAGTATTAGGATGATTTTGGGAAATCCGGTTCGGCCATGGTCGGCCAACCTCAATGTCGTTGGAATGAGTCGGTCACCCCGAGTCATGGGTCAACCCAAGAAACAGCACAAATGACAGCTGGATCTCCTTGGAAAACCCACGGACACAAACATGAGAGAGAGAGTCAAAGAACAACTTCGAGCTCTACCTCTGACTGGGCTGCTTCTGCACCGACGCCCTGCAGTACATGTTGTATACGGAGCATCTTCTTAATGGACGAGGTGTATTTTGATGAACTCCAACATGGCAGACATTAACGCGCAGATGTGCACACACACACTATCTAAGCCTGTAAATGCACACATCAGCTACGCGCTATATACGCGGCCAGACAACTGAGCATACATACGAGGATGCAAATGTACGTGCACATGGAGATGCCTCCCAGGGTATTAATTATTCATACAGGAAGTTAAATCAATGAAATATGCAGATTGCCGCTGTACTACAAGTAGAAGACTAATGTCTCTGTCTCATCCGATAGTTCGGCATAAATGACAGCGCGGCGGTGCAGTTGGAGCGGCGCTGAAACTGAATTACTACGGTATGAACTATTTAGCAGTGGCTTCCGTTAACTCTCACCTCGCTGTTGCCAAAACGGAGGCAGCCCGTGCACTCCTACTCATTCAACTGCGCCTTAATTCCCGTTTTGTTAACAATAAAAGGCCCAATGACTGTTAAACCTCGCTGCACAAACACCTTGCCAATAACGAGAGAGCTTCTGCTGCTCTCTAAACCTTGGCTAAAGAGCAGCGGAATACATATTCAATACTTGAAACAGCGCGAGGGCGGATGAATTGTCAAATATCACAAGCAGCGTTGCCACTTTTGAAGCCGTTATGTTGTCTGTTCAAGTTAAATCGAGCACACCTCAAGCTTTTAAAAAACACTTTAAGTGTTATTTTTACCCGCGACTGTCAGTCTCCTACACACAGAGAGACTAACATGGGAAGACAGTTCTGCGAGCGACTTAGCATATGAATTATTATTGTTAGAGACTACCTGGACTTTAAACAGTTGGGTGTCGAGCTTGAATATGCAGTAATTCAGCCTCCCACTGTTAAAAACAGCGAGGTTATAATTATATTAACAGAAATGAAGGTGAAAAAAAAAACAGCTTCAATGTTTGATCTGTTTCCCATCTCCCTCCCAGAGATAAAGGACGAACAGAACTGTGGGTGACACTAAAACCTCCATACCTCACATCCACAGTGGCACTTCACAGTGGTAACATACATTATGTCCAGCGCAGAATATTGCTGAAATGTCACAGCGGTGATTACTGCTCTCAGTGCTGTTACAGTGGCTGCGGTGGCTCTGCTAATCTACTGCTTTATTGTACAGCTGCACCAATATCAGCAGAGTAACTGCATCCAACAGTTGCACACACAAACACACGCACACGCCATCCGAGCATCCTCGACGCCGTCACACAAGTACGAGTCTCTCAGACACACACACGCTCAGTACAGAGTGCGCTGAAAGGCCAGGCAGTACAGCACGCCTCAGTAGTGTGTGCCAGCCTAATCTAGTCAGGCCTTTTATCCCATCTCCTCCCTCCACTTCCACTTAAATCAACACTCCACTGAGAGCTACAAAGCTAGTTTGCACCCTCGACACATACACGTACACACGGACACGAGCGCACGTGCGTGCGCCTCACTTCTTCTTCGTTGTTAGTCTCTGTTTATCTCTCGCTTTGGCACTCACGCCTCATCTCTCTGTGTCTCAGGCACAAGCACAAACCCACATCTAACACACACACACACACACACACACACACACACACACACACATCGGCAGTCGCACACCGCAACATGCTTGCACACAACACACACACTCTCGCACGACTTTGAAAAAGACTGGTAGTCTCTGAGGAGAGCCGGTAGTGTGAATGAATAGAGGCTGAATGTAGCTTAACAATCTGTGCCCAGTCAACTGAGTTGGCTATCGCCCAGGCTGAGAGTTGGTACCCCAGAAAATAATTATCCACTGAGCAAGAGGATGAATACACACCGGAAGTCAGTGCAGAGGTCTACCTGGGCTCAGCAAACCCTCAGACATAAAAAACAAAGAGGTCCGACAGTTCCAAAAATCTTCCTCTTTTGTCAGCCTCTTTGTCTAGTTTTAATCACAAGGTTATTTCATGCGTTTGAACGGCCAACACTGTTGTTCTTTGAGTGAGGAGAGCCTTGAGGTAGCCGTGAAGACCCTCCCAGAAGGAGCAGCCGGCCTACAGGAAGTGCGACTTCAACCGTGTTCCTGTTTATCAGCGGCGCTGTATTTATGCACAAGTGTCAAGTTGAGATGTTACAATCACCAGACCAGACTGCCGACAGACAACACAGCATGGTGTTCCAGTGTTGTACTAGCTGTCGAAAATTACTGGCATATGAGCAGAGGCACACATGCAATCGCTTTCTCACACTCACACACACACACACAAGCTGAGGGCAATATAAACAACTTACTTTCAAGTGTCATTAGTGACCGTTCACTCTGGATGTGCTCCCTGCAATCAGCGACAGCCTATGTTTGGACTGCCTTAACATGCATGCCCCCCCCCAACACACACACACACACACACACAGACATGCACATACACACAGTTACGTAGACAGCTTTGATAAAAGCATGAGAGCTCTGAAAAGTAATTTGACTGGGGCCCAACAAAAGGAGTGTTTTCCGAGGATAATCCCTGGCTGGGACTGCAGGGGTTCTGTGAGTGTGTGTTTATGTGCGTGTGTGTGTGGTGTGTGTGTGTGTGTGTACGTACCAGAACCCTGGAGAGTGGGTGTCTGTGTTTGTGTGTTTGTTCTTGTGCAAGAGTGTGTGTGTATGTGTGTGCGTGTGTGTGTGTGTGAGAGAGGGATCAAGCCGAGCAGGGAGGGTTTTATTCGGGATTTCATTAGCAGGGAATAGGAGATGTTTGGCCCGGCCAGCCACCTCTGGCGCAGGGACAAGAGTGTGTCTGTAACCCAGCTAAAACTGTCTGTAAGGGCAAACACTGTGGCAGTTTTATAGAGTTCAAATGTGTTTTCTTTATATATTCCGATCAAACTGAGAAAAAAGAACGAGGAGAGAGGTCGAGCTCCGGAGTTTGTTCACACTTGGAGCTGTCCTGCTGGTGCTGCCGGGTGAAAAAAACAAAACGGTGCTTGTGAGTACTTTAAAGTGACATGGATTTAAGACCAGATCGGTGGTCAGCAGCCAGTGAGGTGAGACAGAGGAGTATCCAGAAGAAGGCACATTGCGTGTTGGGGTTGAATATTTTTCTGGGGTTTTATGCTTCTCAGAAATGCATCATTCCTTTCTAAAAACTGGTATTTCCCTCTCGATTAAAAGCCTGCGATAACATTCTAATGAAATCATAAAAAATAAGTGGAATACAACGATCATTTTTTAGAAACGCACTTCTTTAGGATGGAAAATCCACAACGCCAAGCGATGCAGACTATGGGGTTTAATGTTTTCTGGCACATCATCTTACCAGTTTACACATGTCCATGTGCTTCGTTACTGGAAATATGAGGATCTCTTTAAGCGCCGAGCTGAAATAATCCCTGTATGCACTGGCATCGGAGGAGAATTCTACACATGGAGCCAATTTGGAGAGGACTTCATCCAGTTGCTTGTTTTTAATGTATGGGACCATTAATGGAGTCTGTTCTGCATTTGATGCTCATTGGCTGGATGCCTCTTCAGAATCTTGAGGGATGGAGGCTTTTTGCTTTTCTGATCAAAATACCAAAATTGGTTAAACGTTAGGCGGATCTGATGTTTCGGTTACAGATTTTTGCGCTTGGTGACGACTTTACTGAGGTTGGGAGGTGGCTGGTTTTCTCTGAGCGCATATACTAATCTTCAGCACAGATAAGATACAAGCATTTAAACAGATACACAAGCAGGCATGCTTTAAAGTCCAAGTGTCCTGCAGTTATTCCACCCAGAAAAGACTTTGGTAAGAAATCTCTGTCAATACCACGACTTTATTTGGGGGGCTTTAAGGTTTACCAGAAGATGTTGGCCAAGGAACTTTGTGGAAAATGCAGGGATGTAATGATGAGCTCTGTGATTTTATTTCACTGTGTGCAGCCTAAATCTTTCTCTAAGGGCTCAAGCTGGCTTCAGCAGGGCTCGATGACAAGCTGATCATTCGAATCAAGTGTTTCGGAGCAGGGAAACGTGTAAAACATGCAGGGCAGACGGCCCCCCCGGGAAAAGGACTGAGGAACACTGCACCAGACAAATGTATCGCTCGGGATCAGGATATATTGTACTTTAATTGTATTACCCACATTAATCATCGGCATGTGATGCTGGTGAGGGCCGCCCTGATTCATTTATACACTAGACTGTGATAGAGGCAGGGGATCATGCTGAGATGAGGTTGGGGGGGTAAAGACTGCTGCTTAACGGGAAAAGAAATTCAGCCTTTTTTTCGACTCGCAGTTCTCGCAGCACCAGTTCTGTCTCCATGGCTGCCATCGTCACGATGTGTAGTCAGCTCTTTGGTTAAATGGCAACTATAAATGAAGCCTTACTATCACACTTTTCTCTTGATTGTAAGGGTTTCTGGTCATTATCCACACCTAAACTAACACTGAGATATTTTATTGATTTAAATACTTGACTATTGTTTGTGGAGCTCTGCACAGAACAGTCAGCTCCAGCACACTTCCTGACCCTGGTGTGTACAATTCTATGGAAACTGTTAGTTCAGTAAGTGATACTTGTACTGAAGCAGGCTGCCAGAAAGAGAAAAAGTCCACGAGTGATGACAATGACTGGTTTCAGACTTTTGTCCAGGATATGTAGCAAAAGATAATGTGCGGAGTCTTTTTCATATTTGCTCCTCTGAAAAGATGGACTCTCTTCACTACAGCCATCACTACCCTTATTAGTCTCCCCTCTCTCCACAAGTGGCTGGATCCTGCTCTTTGGAGGATATTAAAAGGCATTCTGTGAAATGTAAAGACACGGAAATAGCTGAAGGGAGATGGGTAGATGACAAAATTACTGGAATGCGTTTAAGGTCACAGTTCCATTCACACTAATTGTGGTATTCAAAGGTATTTAGAGGGGGAATTTTCCTTTAAAATGTCCAACCTGCGATGCCCTGAGACGAGAAAACAGACGGATACGAGGAGACGAGGGAGAGTGAGCGAGGAAGAGAGGTAGAGATGGAAGGGAGCAGCAGCTAACTAGGATAAGAAACAACATATGGGGGAAAATCCCCCGGGCCATTCTTTCAATTATCTCTCTGGTCCCTGGTGAAGGGATCACTCGCCCACCAATGCGCCGAACCGCCGCCACCCCACCGCCTCACACAGAATGAGAATAAGAAATGCGCCCACTAAATCCCCACGTTGATGGTAATAATGACATCATGCATTGAAAGCAGAGAATGTGTGGAAATAATGATTGCGTGTTAGAGCTGATTATCTTTGACTGGGTAAATATATTCAGTCTGCGAACACCAAGTTTCAACATATTTATAGTTTACATACAAACAAGAGGCTAACGGTGATTTTCATTTGTTCAATTCTTTTTCTCCAACATATTTTAACCCCAGACGCCCCCCAACAGGATGACTACTTTAGAAATTGTGACATGGACAAAGAGCGGCTGAATCATGAAGTTGAAACGAGGAGTTATCTACTGAATATTGTCACCTTTTACTACAAAAACCTTTAAAAAGGTGCCAGGCTGGAGGGAGATTGTCAGGGAGCTCCCTGTTCCCGATAAGAAAACAAACTATCTCCCCTTTCCAGTTGGATATATTGTATTTTATGTCATTTCCAGTAGAAAAAAGTCCAAACGTATATTTCTGTTTAAAAAGTACAAACACAGGAAGACAGGCTATCTTAGCAAACTCACGCATCTTTTACTTCAGTGGTTAAGTCACCAATCGGATGTCCAGCACACGGCTGATGGGTGCGTGGTTTGTCGCCATGTAAGATGTAACAGATTGCGTATTAAAGAGATTCAGTGTGGACAGCGAGCATCTGACGTTGCGTGGCATTGGACGCTGACATGCAGTCAGGGCACAGTGTTAGAAATGGGGGGCTAATTAAATGCTAAATTCATTCCAGATGACTGCTACCTTTCGTGAAGTCTGAGAAAACGAGCAGTACAGTGTGTAGCGTAGCATAATGTAGCAGGCTTTCATGAAAAATATCATTTTATTTATGAAGAAACAAAACAAGCACCCTAATTAAGTGTAATGAGGAGGCTGTGATATTTATAATGTCAGTAACTGAGACAGCATATAGGTGTAGATGTGACACATTCAGACGTCTCTTCACGTCTGTGATGCACGGCCTGATTCCTGTCCCGTAGGAAAAGTGCTACGTTGAGGTGAAGGTGGATGAAGAACTGTACATGTCCTGAACATCAAGTACTTAAAGGGGAAACTCCAATAACTGTACACATTAAAGTGTGTTTACAGGTCTTGGTGAGTACGACTGGTAATGTGGGGAAAAAAACGTAGTATAAAGCCTTTTGTGAGGCTTCCAGAGGAAGCTGCATGTAATCTGATAAATATCCTCCAGTGATGTCACTCAGTGGCTAATTTGCATCCTGGGTAATGTAGGCTCCAGGTTATGAAAACCGTTGGACTCATTGGACAGTGTTTCAAAAACTGATCAAAATTCATACAGCGGAACCAGAAATATCCCTTCGTATATCAACATTTTAACAACTGTAGTCATCTTTCAATCTGCTCTTTAATAAATGGCGGCGAGCAGTCTGAACATTTGTTATTTAATGTATTGTTAAAGGCCACGCTCCACATAATGCAGAGATGCTGGCATTTGTAAAATCTGGACAGACTTTGACTCTATCTAGAGAAACTAGATCAGCTTCGTGGCCGGGGGCCATACCCTCTGCACTGAATCACACACACACACACCACACACACACACACACACACAAACTTAAAATAGCTAACAGCTAGGGGTTGTGCTCTTTGTCTCTCCCTTTTCATTCCACCAATAAAGTCTTTGTCAGGCACTTAGCGGGGTGTTCTAAAAGCCAGCTCACTGATGGCCAGAGCTGCACATCTCGAGGGTCGTGACATCAGCGCGAGCCGTTTTTTTTTTTTTTGTTAAGCCCTCACTATTTCAGTTGCTTCCTGTAAGTAAAATTAGCTCTAAACATGATTTGCCAAAACATCTGCAGACTAACTGGAATCATGTTTGCTGCCAGACAATATTAGATCATTGGACGTTCTGTCAGGAAGTGTTGGGGACTATTGGAGCCCTCAGCAATTTCCGTGGTGTAACTGTTTGAGGGAGAGGGCTCTGACAGGAGCTTTTAAGAGGCAGAGAATCCATTAGACAAGGGTCGCTACAAAGTGGCCAACTATTAAAAATGCAGCAGCACCATTATTCCCTGACCCAGCCTCCAACTTCTGTCTCCTTCACTGCAGCGCTCTTTATTTCCCTTCGGATCTCCATCTCTCTCCCTCTCTTCGTCTTTTGAATTCTTTCTGCTGCCGCCATCTGTTCTCTTTTTGATATATCTCACTCTGCTCTCCTTCACATCCCTTTTTCTTATCCATCCTCCTTTTTTTTTTTCGCTTCTCTTTGCCTCCTCCACATTTTATTCTATTACAAAACTGGCAGGGGTGAGTCTCTCTCTCGGCCCTCCGTGCACGCGCTGACCCCGCCGAAGCTTTTTCACTCCTATTCAACATAGCGAGGCACCGGTCAGCGTCCGCTACTGTACCGGGACAAGAATAGAAACAGCCCACGGAGAATAATAAATGGACATATATGGGTGGTTAGGAGAGTCCCTTTTAAGCAGTAAAAACTACCCAGGCCCGGCAAACTGAACAGATGGTAGGAGAGGGAGAGAGAGAGAGAGAGAGAGAGAGAGAGAGAGCCCAGAACACAGTGGGAGAGAGGCAGGAAAAGAGAGAGAGAGAGAGAGAGAGGCAGAGAAAGAGCAGGGAGAGGAGGGCTGGGTAGGGCATTGGAAGAAGGCAACATACGGCTATATTCTCGATTCTCCGCATTTGCATACGATGCTATCAGGAGCAGAGCCCGAGATCCAAACAGAGGAGCCGGGTCTTAAACAACCGCCGCGCCGTAATATTGTCGGTTGTAAAGCTACAACTGGTGCAGGCCGGCAGATGTGTGAGGAGAAACAGGGCCTGGGCAGAGTGCGTGTCGTGCTATAAACGCTATACCCTCTGTTTACTTTGCTCCCAACACACACACACACACACACGCACCAGTTTCTGCATGCGTGTGCGATGCGCGCTGCATAATTTATGGTCGCCGTTTCTGCTAAGGCGAAGTACTTTATGTCTGACAAGAGGACGAGCGGGAGCTTGTGAGGAAACGAGGGGGGAAGGAAGGTGTCCTCTCGGCGTTTACACAGGCGTATCTCCATCACGTCGCGCGTGCATGCGTGTGTGTGTGTGTGTGTTCGTGTGTGTGTGTCCCTCTTCGCCTCCTGCCTTTTATGATGTTTACTCATCACAGCTGAGCCAACCACTGACCACATTTATCTAGCGCATAATAGAGAGTAATTGAATGTGAAAAGCTCATTTTTGAAGGGATGAGATATTCTATTTAGATGTCCGGGCGTGTCCGCATGTGTCATTACTTTGATATCAGCTGAATGCTGTTTCTCATTACCCTAATTAAAGCTCCTCGTGTGCCACTGAGCATATTAGCACACTGATCTGCGGAAAACTGATGATCGGCTGGTTGATAATGTGACTCGTTTTTTTCCCCCCTCCTTTCAGCTTCTCTCTTATCTCACTCTTGACGGTTATCATCAAAGATTCACATCCTCAGTCAATCATCATCAGAGGCTAAAGAGATTTTTTTTCTAAAAACCTGATTAGCTCCACTACATTCAGAGGCACCACCATTCGCGCCTATTCAGATGAAAGTTCCCATATACTACGGGCGAGAATAGATACGTGAAATCACGCGTATAGTCAAAGTCGAGCAAATCTTGTTTGAGATGAGAGGAGATGAGATGGACTAGAAGGTATCCCAGGAGTATGTGTAAACTTAAAGGAGCAGTCCACCCTAAAATCCAAAATACTAGATAATAAGAATTGAACTGAATATAATCAAACTAGATGGCACTCAGTGTTTGGTGTTCAAAGCGCCAAAACAATACAGTTGAAAACGCCAACAGCATTGTATCTTTCCAGACGTCATGACCCAGTTACTTGAGATAATCCACAGATCTTGTTGTGAGCAGTTTAACGTAGGGACTGTTTTCTTTCGACTCAACTACACCTGCCAACTGTATCACTTCTCAGGAGGAAGCGTGCCACACTCATGGACGAGAAGGCTTTTCCACGAGCGCTTCTGGCTGTTCCGAATCAAACCGTGCCACACAGTTATACCAGTTCAAACACACAGGGTTGAGCCGAGCTGCGCCCGGGATTAGACCCTCTCTGGAGTGAGTGAGGCCAAAGCCTGCTGCCCGACCCGCCTCCGAGCGGGCTGGGGTGACATCTAATCCAGTCTACGTCAGCCCCCTCTTCTCCGCCTCAAACAAGCCTGTGCTGTGGTACTAAACTAATGTCTGTGCGGGAAACCAGAGAGAAAGGTGATTCTAAAAGTCTTCAGCTCTCAGTGCTTTCGAAGCTTTTAACTGAATCAGCGGTTTGAAGTTTAGTTTCTCTCCTGCTTCCCATTTTGGACTTCAGATACCTGCTTTATTTTAATGTTTCATCACGTTCACTTTCAGCTGTTTGAGGAGTTGTGTTAAGTTACCGCGGGTAAAAACTAAACACTTCCTAATTGTCTTGCTAACCAACATCAATTCCGCACTGGGCTGAAGTGCAGAGTCAAGCTGGGTAAATCCTTGCCCGCACATTTCCATGGAAAAACCCCATAAGCTAGCTAGCTGTGCACAGTGATACGGTGCAGTTCAGTAGAAAGAAAAATAGCTCCTACATGAAAATGCTCACAACAACGTCTGTGGATTATCTTGAGTGACCGGGTTATGATTTCTGGAAAGAGACGCCGACGTTGAGTTTTTTTAAATGTATCACTTTGGCACCGCGAGCTGAGTGCCATCTGGTTCCATTATATTGGAGAAAAGGCAGACATCTCTTCGGCAAATATCTCCAAAACTCTGCAACTCACACCAAACAATCTGGATGGATAAACAGCACCACAGGTCAGTGGGAAAATACGTATTTTATATTTTCAGGTGAACCGCCCCTTTACGATGAGGAAGAGTGCTTGACTTCTGCGTCCAGCAGATCAAACTCATAAAAATGTTTGCAAATAGAATTTCTGATAATCGGAAGCCTCGCCAGAACCAACACTCACGTACGTCACGAATGCCACTTTTTCCACTTCTAAAAAAAGCAGCAATTTTGTTGTTATTGCTGTGAAATCTGTTGTGCTGACACATTCCACCCCGTTCGCTCAGACGCTCAAGAAAAGTCACGGCAACAATCACGAGCTAAGATAATTTGTTTTGCACTTTTCATTTTGCTCCGATATGAGATTTCACAGGCTGGATTTGCAAAATGTAAGAAAAACGCTCACAAAGTGATCACTCAATCATGCCCCCGGAGCAACGGAACGTGTTGCTCGGAGCATCAACAATGCGCCAACTGAAATGAGCTCACGGAGGCTATTAAGAAAATCCCAAACATTGATTGTACTTAAGAATGATAGATTTCAGCTATAGCTTGTCCCTGCAGCTACCCTCTGGTTAAATTTTAACGAATCACACGGAGGACGCCACAATGCAGCTGCGCTCCGGCATTAACCCTCCCGCTGATCCCCTCAAACCCTCTTACAGCCATGATTAAGGGCCACAAGGCACACATAAGAGGGCATGTTGTCCCTCCCTGCCCCCTGCTAATGTACACTAACTGTACCTATAGCCCATTATGGAGGCAGAGCGAGAGCCATTCTCTGTTTAATAGCTGCACATTTACACACACTCTGTCATCTGGCTGAGCATTGTTGGTTTAAGCTAGTCATTTCATAACTGCCTTTGTGTGAAGGTGGCGCATGTGTGTGTGTGTGCGCACTTGCGAGTGAGTGTGTCTGTTTAAAGATTGCTATTGTAGGACGGTGAAGGCCGGGCACGCACACACACACACACACACACACACGATTGATTTCCACGGGAGAGGAGCCTCCACTCCCTGGAATCAAGATTAATAAGAGGTCATTTACATCTCCAATCACATCAGTGAGCGAGAGAGAGAGAGAGAGAGAGAGAGAGAAGAGAGAGAGAGAGAGAGAGAGAGAGAGAGAGAGAGAGAGAGAGAGAGAGAAAAGTGTGAGAAAGAGCAAAAAAAACACCACAATAAATACAACTGGCAAGTCTGTCTGCTCTTGTCCATTGTGAACAAAGAGTCTAAAAACTACCTGAACACTACAAACCTTCACACACACACACACACACACACACACACACACACACACACACACACACATTCCTCATACTTGAAGTCAGAGATCAGCACAGGCAGATCAAACACTAGGCTGTCGTCAAGGTCCATATAGATGTATAACTGGGCTGTTCTATGGGGCCTCCACACACACGCACACGAACACACACACACACAAAAACTGTTCTTCTGGGACCCAGAGAGCTTTAATGACAGCAAGCTGCACTGAGATGGGGTCAGGCAGGGGAGTCACTGTTCAGCAGCCACACACACACACACACACACACACACACACACACACGCTCACATTCAGACCGGATACACACGTGTGCGCCTTTACACACAAAAAGTGAGCAAATATATTCAGTCCACGCGTTGACGGACAAAGTTCCAGGCTCGTGTTCAGTCACGGATACAAAGCTCACAGGATGCAGGTTTTATTCATATTTGGACGTATATGCGAACACACACACACACACACACACACACAAACACACAGACGAAAGCAGGCGCAGCCCGAGAGGGAACACTGGGGAAGGTAGGATCCAATTTGATTTGACCTTGACAGCAGAGGCAGGGAGGGAGGGAGGGAGGGAGGGAGGGATAGCTGGTGGGAGGCTGGGAGGGATGGAGGGATGGATGGAGTGTAAGGAACGAAGCGATGGTCTGGGCCAGATGCCTGTTGCAGATACTTGAGGGAAATTAGATGACCTTGAACCGATGGAGATAAATCATCGAACGAGAGATGGCAGCGTGACACGGCGACATCTGCACACATAAAACGGTGCGACAGGCGCGCATCAAATGTTGAAGTTAATCTAACACGCGTGTGCATTCGGCATCATCTCGTCTGAAATGGACCCACAAATCACACGGTGGATTTGAGCGGGCGCTCCTCGATTTGGGTGTCAGGGCTGATTAGAAGGGCTTCTTCTTTGTTACTGCTAGGAAATCAAATACAAATTCCTTTTTAAGTTCATTATAAATCTGATGCAATCACAGTGTAAATACGCAGCATTAATGCAGCCACAGAATTAACGATGAAAATGCTGCCGAAAACATTGACTGTCAAAGTTTGAGGATGATTTGTTAAAAAAATGAATTTATAAAGAAGACAAATTCTATTTTTGTTGCTTTAATTAATTCCACTCAGGGAAAAATAAATGCATTAAAGAGAAGAAAACACTTTTTCCAACAGACAATTACCATATGTATCCTTGAAGTTTCTGTCATTAAAAGGAAATGTTGAAACAACACGATTAATATCATCCACGAGCAGACGTGCGTTTGCTCCCTCCAAATTAGCAAAACAAAAAGGCGTCCCCATCATCGGAGATGTTGCCTCTAACAACCGAATCGCAGATGTGCATTAACAAACTGTCTCCAGCTTCTGTTTGCTCGTCTCGAGCACACTCTTAAAATGATCAGACAGCTCCCAGATGTGAATGTGTGCAGCTCCAGGATCAGCAGATAAGTCTGCGCTGTCGGCGTGCCGCAAAATACAATCTGCACATGTCATCTGCGAAGGCATCCCGCAGTTAATTGGAAATATTAATTTAAGTTTTCTCAGTTTAAGCTGAAGAGCAGCTACAGTAGATGTGTTTCGGGCAATGAATGCATTTTTTTTACTAAACTGAAATGATCTTTTCTCAAAATTAAAACTTTCATTAGATTTAACAGTATAATTTATACTTACTACTTACTTAATTTATACTTAATATACTGAATGTATAAACTGCATTTAGTATGTTATCCAGCCTAACAAGTGTCCACAGCTTTCATGACGGATTGTTTTCTCCGCCAGTGTTGTGTTTGATCAGTATCAGCTCTATTAAACCCCCAAAATGTCTCAATGTGCTCCGGCTCCAGCTTTCGTCTGTTAAATAATTGTCATCCACTTGTGCTCTTTGTGGCAGCAAGAGCTTCTTTAAACATGACAAATTTGATATCATACCAATCCTGTGACGGCACTTTAGATGTTCTTTTTCAAACTGGTCAGTGCTATTCGTCTGTAATTTATAAATTACAAGAGATATTCATATTACATTTTGAAAGAATAAAGAAAAGTGTGGAGCTGTAGAGCTATTTGTGTGCTCTCCAGTATTTCTCTTGTGCGCTATGCAGCTGTCCAAAGAAGAAAAAATGTAAATATCAGATTGGAAATTGGCCGGAGGCTCAGTATTAAATCATTTGGATTGGAATCTAGGAAAAGAAATCCTAGTGATGGGCTGCAAATGCATCACGCAGTCTGCCTTTGGTTCAAGGTTCAACATATTTTTAACTGCGGAGCAATAATTTTCTTACCTGCTCTTCCCACACTGTGTCCACCCAATAGCATGATGTCTCTATTCTCACAGCAGCCCACTCCTACACTTTCATCTCTGCTTCTCTCTCCATCTCTCTTTCCCACTGACATGTACACATTTACTAAATATTGCAGCAAAGCTGTCAACTCCTCACACTTACTATCACGCGAAGGGAAAAAAACTAATGAATCACAGCAGACAACGGGAATGGCATGCTGGGTGATATGATGCAGAAGCAATCGATCAGGCCATAGCGATCCATTTTGCTCTTCCTGGTGGTTAGAACCCTCAAAGTGGGAAATACGTTGTGTGTGTGTGGATCTGTCTATGTATGCGATGCATAGAGTAGGACAACTGGAATAAAACTGGAAGACAAGGAAAAAGACCGGGCTCAGCCCTCTGCACTCTGGGTAATCGGAGGAGGGAGTCAGGCTCCATACATCAAGTCAACAACATGCTATCATAGTGGTTGGGGATGGGAGGCGTAGAGGGTGACAGAGCGGGAGAGGGACAAAGTAGGAGGGGGGAGGGGGGTGGGGAAGCAGAGGAAAGGGTGGGCCTCATGCCCTGAACTTGAACTTGGAGCTGGTGGGGTCGGCGTGGGGAGGACGGGGTCAAGCGCTCAGTGTGGATGGAAAAGGGAAAAACCCAGCTGAGTGACACCAATTTATCCCTGCTCGGAGACAGATGGGGGAGAGGGGACGCGGTGCCATTTAGCAAGCTGTCTTGCGCGGCTATTACGGCATACGTCCCTGGCTTTTTTTCAAGCAGTTTAACCACAGGACCTATAGGCAGTCATTTCCTGGCTTGGTAAAACACGCACTTTTACTTATTAGATGTGCTACGTCAGACCCCTTGTTGGATCCTGGAGCATGACATAACTGAGGCAAGAATGACTTGATATTTAAAGAGGCGGCAGATAAGAGAAGACAGAGAGTCGAGGAGGGCTCCGAGATGGTTTGGAGACACTTACAAGATGAAAGACTGACGTGGTTTTTTTGTGGCAAACAGACACCCTCCGAGGTTGGAGGGGTAAAATAGGTCAACCCTGCGGACCATCCTACCTTGGTCTGGAGATAGTGGGGGTAGTAGTAGGTGTAGTGGGGGTACATTGGCTGCTGCTCCAAACGTTTTCCCATGTAGCTGGAATCCAAACGAAGGTCCTGGTGGCTGGAGATAGAAGCTCGCAGGTGGGGTGCGCTCGCTCCGAGGGGCTGGCCTGGATCCTTCAGACGGCTGTTTCCAAAGAGTGGAGGATGCAGGGAGAGAACGCTCTCCTCTCACTGAGGTATGTGTGTGACAAACGCACGGAGGAAGGGATGGACAGAAGGGCAGATAGTACTTGGGATTACAGTCTGTCTACTTGTCTGGGAGCTCACGGGGGGAAACCTCACAAAACCATTCTTCCCGTGGGTCTGGAAAGAGAGACGGGGAGAATCCGGAGAGGCGGCAAAAAAAAAAGAAAAAAAAAAGGAGGCTGGGGGAGAAAGGGGATGGAGGGTGAGGAGAGGAAGATGTGAAAGGATAGTATACAGGAAACAATAGGGGGGATTGAAGAGAAGGACGGAGAGAGGTTAAAAGAAGAGGGGAGAAGAAGAGGATGAGGAGGAGGAGGAGGAGGAGGAGGGAGGAATGGATGGGATCCGGTTGCCGGTTCCTTGCACTCTCCGCTCTAAAAACCAGACTCACTCTTTTTCTTCTCCGCTGCCCTGAACATGCCCCTCAATTTGCTTTTCCGGCGTCTCTTACTCTTCTCTCGCTCCGTCTCTTTCTCTCTTCCTGTGTATCCGTTTCCCTGTCTCGCTTCTTCCTCCCTCTCTCTCTCTCTCTCGCGCACGCCAGACGAGACCCTGATCCCACCGGGGGCTCGGCTGTATCCTGGAGAACGCACGCTGTCCTCTGCTCTATCCTCGCAAGACAGTTAAATCAGCGATGAACTTGCAAATGGATGTGGAGCTGTGGAGAGGAGAGGAGGAGGAGGAGGAGGAGGAGGAGGAGGAGGAGGAGGAGGAGGAGGAGAGAGGGTGGTCTAGAGCTGAAGCTGTGACTGCCTTTTTTCTCACTCTCTCTCTCACTCCCTCCCTCTTTTGTTAAGCTCCGGGGATAGATAGGTAGATATCGCTGGAGCCCGGCGTGGAGGATGAGCAGGGGGGAAAAAAAAAAAAAAGGAGAAAAAAAAAAGCCTCAGTAAAAACTCCTCACGCTCAGGAGGGAGCAGATAGCCTTATCCAGACGCGCACTCACACAGAGGAAAATCCCTCCTGATCCACAAGGTGCCTCCTCCAACTCTCTTCTCTTTTCTTCTCTTCCCCTCTGCAATCCCTCTCTTTTCTTCTCAAGCTTTCTCCCTGACGGCGTGCTTCCCACTGCGCCTGGCAGCCGTCACTGGGTGTGTGTGTGTGCGTGTGTGTGGCGATGGTGGTGGTGGTGGCGGCGGCGGCGGCGGCGGCGACAGCGGTGGCGGTTGTGTGCGTGTGGTATGTGTGTGACTGTGCATGTAACTGAGAGGGGAGTGTGTTTTTGTGGCTGTTGCCGTCTGCTCCGCTGTGCGTGCTGAGGCATAGAGGGGCTCGGCTTCAGCGCAGCGACGCTCCTCCCCTCCCTCGCTCCCTCTCTCTCTCTCTCTTCCTCTCTCCGCCTGCGTCCCTCTCCCTCTGTGTTTTTCATGGAACTATAGAACAGTGGGAGTGGTTGGTCCTGCCCTCGTTCAAGCCCCGGGTGTGTGTGTGTGTGTGTGTGTGTGTGCACTACATAGAAACTGAGAAAACAGAGAGAGACAGAGATGGGCTGTTCTGTTGGCAGAAAGGCGGAGCTGGGGAGGGAGTATGGAGAGCAGGAGCAGGGGTAAAGGGTGAGCAGAGGATACACAGGGAGGAGAATTTGGAAACAGAGAGGCCCCCCTACTGGCACTCTATAGGCGCAGCAATGGCAGATTTTGCACATCCAAAAGCTGCGTTTGGACTCCTTAAGCCGAGCGACATGACACGTCGCGTCTTCCCGTTTTACTTTGGCCGTCACCGAAATCTCATTTTCCGTCAAACCGACTTCTAAAACACGCGCAACGTGCAACTCGAATGACCCGCCAACAAAAATGTGCGCCTGAACGCCTCGGCGCACACAGAGATGCTCCGCTCGCACACACACACCCCAGCGACGGGGCCCCCAGCGCAGAGTGTGCATGTAGTTCAGCGGTTGTGTGTGGCACAGTGACCCACTGACACAGTGCTGCCTGTTATGTGATGTAACCAGGTTTAAGTAGTGCTCTTACATAAGCACAGTGAGCCATGCATGAAAAGACTGCTCTGCCCTCTGACTGCAGCTGTGCTTGCGCGCGTATGTGTGTGTGTCTGTGTGTTTGTGTGCGTGTGTGTGTGAAAGACACAAGGGTTGGCAGACAATGCAAGTTCACTGCAGTGGAAAAAAGGGGACGCGAGAACAGAACGCAAACGCAAAAAAACACTCCACGAAGATAAGGGCTTCATTTCTTGCGGGCAATTAAACTACTTTACAGTCCGTGCTGCAAAAAAACACATCGCTTCCTTTGTGCTATTGTGCAGTTGTCTGAGAGTACTTTTTTTTTGTTTTTTTGTCGCACAATAATGATATGTTTGAATCAGATCAGGCAACAAAGCGTCTTCACGCGCAGCATATAGAAGGCTGTTAGGCGAAGACATCTCAAACTTCTCAAAAGTGATTTTGACGTCTGACAATTCTGAGTTCGGCCACTCGCACGTTTGATGCAGATTAGCACTTGCCAGACGAGACGAGGAGTAAGGACGGCAATTAAAATCGCCGCACACCCGCTCACAATATACTAACCACAGTCAAGTGTGCACAAGCGCCCCGGGGGGATGAGCACGAACGCTACTCCAGATTTGAGAAGTGGGTAAACATTGTGTACACCGCTGATGATTACAGTGTTTACAGTAAACAGTTTACAACCGTGAAACTACAGGGTCGTCGCTGTGGATTTGCGCTTGGCTTAATCGGGTTTCCGTCTCATCGAGAGAGTTTTCACTCGCCTCTTGTCTCGTCTTACCTCGGCGCTGGTGTGTGAAGCGGCTCTCTGAGTTACAACCTATAACACAGTGCAACACCATGCCCAGAGGCAAGCCCGGACTCGGCTCCGTGAATCACTCGTATTTTCATTTTTCATCCGTATCGCCTTGTTAACCACGTGGCAAATTGAGTTTATTCATTCCTCCGACTGAAACAAGTGTGTCTTCGGGACGGCAGTGTAATTTGTATACAGTATTAATGCATTGCTCTAATCAGATATCGTGCTTTCTGTAATTATTCTGTTTATTTTGCTCCATTTTTTACCCTTGGATTTTGTTGATCACTTCAACATGGTACATCTGAAGGACCTTGTGATCGCATGTTTTATGATCATAATTATCAGCAACAACAGTGCAACAATCGCACTTAATGGGTAAAATCATGGACGTCGCATCGACAGGCTCGAGGGGCTTTCCCTTTTTGCTTTTCATTTCTCTTCTCGTGCACTGATTCGCCGAGCTGAACAGACAGTCAGAGTGATTCATCTGTCTGACCGGCTCCAACGGCAATTCAACATGCTCACAAATCCGTCCACACGGGCCGACTAGTGCCAGTGGTGAGGGAAACAGATTCTCATCCACGGCCCTGACACTGCCCGTCGATCTCGTGTCAAGTCAGTCTAAATTGTTGCAAAACCACTTCACTGTAATGACCCACATGTGAATGTTGCCATAGAATAACATAATGGAAACACTGCTGTCAGGCAGGGATGGTGGAACAATCAATACGGCTTACCATCTCCGCTTCAATGACACCGATTATATCAGTTTCTCTTCAAGGCTATCCAATTTCATTCATTGGGACGTTTCCTGAAGCGATATGTCATTTTGTGTGTTCTGATGTTAATTCACTACAACTGAGTTTTTAATGGAACCGAGTCGTGAGCCGCACTCTTCTGCGTGAGCTCATCTTTCAGCGATTCCAGCCCGAGAGTCACAGTGAAACATGTGAGTGTGTTGTAGGGCAGTACGTTACAAGCAGAAGCAGGTCGTATTGATTATATTGCACGTGTAGTTAAGGAGTGCGCATTCCTGAAGCTTTGCAGTCGGACGGGTTCCACGCAGGCGGGGCTAAGCAGGTTGATGGAGGAAGGTTATGCATTCATTCAGTGGCACGACGTGGCGAATGCCAAATGATAGAGGCGTACGGGGAGATGGTGCATGTGTGTGTGTGTGTCTGCTATATGTGAGCGGCACACAAGCCAAAGTTTCCATGAAAAATTAAGATTCCGCTGACACCGCAGCTTGGGAAAACAAAGAGGGAGAATTGATTCTTCCAACTGCACAGTACAGTCCTATTATGAGAGGCACAATCTTTACATCTCACTCCATACTCTGCCGCCATAATAAAGCTTCCTAATTACCTTGTCTAGTGACAAGACGGCCATAATGGTGGTGGTAAATACACACCAGTTAATTGCACTCATTTTAATATCAAACAGACTTCTATTACGTCTTAAGCACAATCTAATTGCCTACTTGTTTCTGAGGGCTGAGTGTGTATCTGCCGCATCTGCATCTCTTTGCAAAACAAAGGGGCCTGCTTCTCCGGAGGAACGCTGTTTTTCCCCGTGTCCGACGGCTGAAACGCACCAGACAAAAACTGACAGCTGGCGCAAAAAATATCAAAGTGTTTTCATTGACACTGTGTGTTCTTAAAGGCCCCGGTCATCAAAGCACGTTTCAAATGGAGCAGGAAAGGCCACGCTGTGACTCAGGGATGTGCTCCTCTCATCGCTGACCACCAGATGTATAACAAACACTGAGCCAGACAAAAAAAAAAAAGAGTTGCAGCAAAAGCCTCACATCTCAGCTCAGATACAGCTGGGAAAACAGAGGAGGTCATGATGACGATAGTCCTATTTTACAGAAGCTGCTCCGGTCGGTTTTCAAGGAAAACACTGGCCAGGATATCATCACACGTACACACACACACTCACACACTCGTGGTATTTGCACGCAGCAGATTTACAGTGGTAAATGGACTATTACATCCAATTGCCACACACAGCATGAGCGAATTTGTCTCTTTGCAAGTCTCTCGAGATACAAACACAAAGACCGCGGAGAAAGTAGAATAAACTGCTTTCGGTTTGTTTGATCCGGGAAATCGAACGAGGAGAATTCTGGCTCAAACACACTGAGAAAACAGAAATGGTGTCTCTGGCAGTTTAAGCCCGAAAGAGTGTGTTAACATCAACATCACGTTCAAACACGTTCACACAGGGTCAGTATTCTGCAGAAGATGGTTTCGGGGTCGAAGAGGAAGCAAATATGTTCCTAAATCTGAGCAGGTGGCTCAGAGCTGGTTGGCCTCTAATTGTGAGGTTTGTATTTTGATGGCTGACTCCTCATCCACGTGTCAAAGTGTCCTTGATCCTGACGGCACATTGGTGTGTACGTGGTGGGCAAAAATCTCATCCAATCTCTGAATCTCACATAACAAACACACATTAGATAGACGGATAACTCAAATCATTCATTTCAGAGAAAGTATGAGACAGACAATATCGGACTAATTCCACTTTGTGACGTCGAGGGATTCTCAAATGACTCTCGTATGATCTGCGAGGTGAGGGGTCAATGCAACTGTAGGAAAAACAACAAGCACCATTCTCATTCACCAATTTCTAATAAAATGTATCCATTTTCCATCAATCCATCCATTAGCTGCGTCACTTATCCTTTTTGAGACACTCCCATCCAGCAGGATGCTGTGGTCCATCAGGACCAAAACCCAACACCGTAAAAACAGTTCCTTCCCATCTGCAGCTGGCCTCAAGCCCGGGATCCCCAATGAAACTGTCTCTGATTCCTCCCTCTACACATTAAATTAACATAAAGTCGACACAATGTGTGACATTAATGCACATCTATTGGACTCGTATCTTGCAAATATTCCTGAAATTATGACTGTGAACTTTTGCACATTCTCTGGTCAATGTTGTGCACATTCCTGCATTTACAGCGCTTTCTATTTATTGTCAAAATTGTGATAAAAGCTCAGCAAAGCAAATTGTGAAAATGTTAGCAGGTTAGCTTGCTAGTAGAAGTGCTAGCCGCCCTGTCTCCCCTTCAGATCATGGCGAGTGGATTTTCACATTTTGAGAAAAATGGACAACAAGAGGCGACCACACATGGGACTGAGAGAGAATAACCAGAGCATCGGCATCTTTGCACAAGATTCCTGCACTGCGGACAGACATTTAGAGGTAATTTCACAGGGGCAAAAGCCACAGAAAAACCTGGAACACATTCATACAACACTTATTATGTGCGGCTCACGATAACAGCTGGCAGTATCTGTTTCAAAGGATTTAAAATGGGTTGCACAGAGTGGGTAAAGAACACCAATCGCAAGTATGATGAGAGCATGTTAATGTCTCTGGCAGTGAGGCAGATATTTTGTCACACAAAAGGAGAAATTCATTCTAAACTCTGTCTGCAGCCATAAGGCCACGTGAAGGATCACTTCAAACCAATAAACCCTCGTACAGTGCAACACGGTGTGCTTAATTATTTGACTGAATCAAAATGGTGACAAATCACCTCAGGCCCTTTGTAAATCCCTCTGCTCCTGTCCTCCTCTTCCATCCACCCTCCCCCCCTCCCCTCAACAGCAAGCCACAGCTCACTTCAACACAAATCATCACTTTATTAAAAAAAGAAAAAAAGAACGGCGCGTTAGTGGATTCATTTGAACAATTATGCAAATCAGACAGGAGATGAAGCTTTTATTAATGTTAGAGAAGTGTTGCATCAGATACTGCTGAAGTTCATTAAGTTACTCTAGTTGAAGATGAATACACTCTGATTAGTTTGATGTCACCATGGTGTGCATCACATCTTCGTCTCGGGCTGCGTCAGCGCAAAAACTCTCCGAGGATCTTTTTCTCGAGCAGAATGTGGCAGAGGGGTGATATTTCACGGCTTAAAAAAAAAATGGGCGATTTGGATTAATAACCCAGATGCCTGGGATGTTTCTCCTCAGATATTTTTGTTTTATTATTGTTTTCTGGACATTTGGGGTCTGTCTGGTGCCGTCTCTTCCAGTAAAATGTATTTTTATTCATCCCTTTCTTTCAAATCGGGTTCATCGTTGCAAACATTGAGTCATTCTCCCCATTTGATTTCCCATCTCCCCCTCTCTCGCTCTCTCTGCAGGTACGGGGCCTGGGAGGTGGCGGACCGTGACTGACTGACTAGGGCCCATGCTTGCTGTGGCTCCGAGGGGTAATTAATTTCAGCAAACGACCGCCACGTCTGTCGGCTTTTATAAACGAGCGTTTACGCGCTATGGACAATTTAACCACTCCACTGAGCCCGCCTTGACAGAGATGAGTAGAGCGATGTGGGGGAGAGAGCGAGAGAGAGGCAGACGGAGAGAGAGAGAGAGGGAGAGGGGATGGGGACCATGCTGCTAGGTGACTGATGGGAGATTTAATCAATAGAGTAAGCACATTTACTCTCATGATGCTCGCCCAACATCCATATTCATGGTGTTAATTCTCCCAACGCCTACGCTGTCGCACACCACAAAAAATTATAACGCACGGAGGATTTCAGTACATCTCATCAGGCCCCATCAAAGGCCAGTATCATCACTGCTAATTATGTGTAGCGTCATGGGCTAAACATCAGTGTGGTGGCTCTAGTCAAATGATTTTATTCTAGATCGAGCTTAATTCAATAACCAAAATAACTGCTGCCCATTACCTCCTGGCACACACACCTTAACAGCCCGATATTCCTCTTATTGTTAAATGGCACTGCCTGCGTTTTGGAAGCACGCGGCACATCCTGGAAGATAAAGGTGTCATCAGTACAGTGTCCTTGGCAACTAATCCTACACTTTGTGAAGACGTAAAATATTAACTGCATTATTGAGAGTATTTGTATTGGCCGTGTCTTCACGTCTGGTCGGTCATCACTGTGCTCGTGCGAGTCCAGACGTTAGAGGACGTCTCTTGAGGTCAAAGAATAACAGTTCACTCTTTCACCACCCGTGTCTGCCCCTGAAAACACACTCCGCCTAGCAAACCGGACTCCACAGACTCAGACTTGGAAGGCTGTGAAGATATGTAGGTGTGGTTGCACTGGGTCGCATACAGCTGTCTCTACAACCATACAGGAAATCTGAGAAAAAAAATCTCATTTACAGCGGCCTGGTCAGTGGTTAGTGCTTCTAAGTTGGACGCTGTAGTTGCCCCTCTAGCGTCACTTGCTGAAGGTCCCCTCTAGTGCAGTAGTATAAAGAGCGAGAACACTCAGAGTCAGGGGGTAGTTGGGGTGGTTAGGTATGTCATTCACAGGACTTTCCCTCTGAAGAATGAGGTTTGCGTCCTGTTTGTGTCCAAGAGTGATTTGTTTAGTAAGTTACCATACATGACATCCATTATAAGCCTAATAACACGTTGTACAATATGTATTGTCACTAACCTGAACATGAAGCCCTTCAAGTCCAAAGCTGTGTTTCACCATTACATAAATATCCTATTTATAGTTACTGTAAGATTTCTTTTTAAATAGTCTACCAAGGCTGCTTCAGTATATCACATATTTCAACTATTATTCATCAGAGCAGATCCCAGGACTGCCTTTCTCTTGATAACTCACAGCAGTTCCGAGCTTGGCGTGCTCGTATGTGACTGGCTGTGTTGTGCTGTGTATTTATTCTTTACTTCCTCTCCTGTACCATACCGTACCGTGTGCTACTACACAGTAATGTGCTGAAAGCTTTTTCATCACTTCTCCCGTATTCCAAAACTGTCACATTGCAATTTGCTGCACAGTCACTCACCACCTAAATCACTCTCCCACCCCGCTTTTGAATACACGCCCTGCCCCCGAAAAGCTGAGGTCAATAAAACTAAATCAACTTAAGTTTTCTCACTGTAAGACTGTTATTATAACTCAACAGCATGTAACATTGACACGTTCTACCCTCAGAGTTTCCACAGCCCCGCGAGTGCGGAGCCACACCGCAGTCACTCGGCAGCCGGTCAGCCGAGTCCTGTGAAAACCCTTTCTGTTTGCCTCGAATGCTATCAGGTTGCCAGACTATTAGCGCTGCAGCCGCACTCTGCTTTGTTCCCCCTGCCAAGGCGAGTTACATGGCCTGCCTCAAAGCCAGTGTTTTCACAGCTAGACATACATTGCCGTGTGACATCGAGCCCCGGGGCTTATAGATCGCCTAGCTTGTATGACAGGAGCCTTTATGGCTTTTGCAGCAATGTATGACGGCAGTCTGCCTGCCTGGATACTTGGCAGGGATAACTACAGTATACCACAGTGGGATCAGACGAGAGCAGCCATACGAAGGGGCCTGTGGCAGCAAGTGTTTCCATAGCTACAGTGGGCCGAGGGGATTGTTTACTGTCCGAGAGTGGGAGATTAAGAGAACGAGAGATTCCCCAAGTATATGCTGAGTGACCATTTCTGCACCATGTTGTGCGTGTGAATATATACATGTGTTTTGTGTGTGTGTGTGTGTGTGTCCCTCATAGATGGAACAGCTCTTATTAGGACCGTGAGGGTGCCCGAGAGCATGACCCACTGCACTGACTCTTAATAGCACCACCCGCCAAGTCAGTGTAATCAGGGCAGCGTAATGTGTTTACCTCTCTGAGGTATGAGAGTTTGATTAAGGAGCAGCCATCTGGCCGAGGAGAGGAGAGGAGAGGAGAGGAGAGGAGAGGAGAGGAGAGGAGAGGAGAGGATCCTACTTTAATGACCAATCTCAAGCCCTTCATTGTGATCATTATACCCACGCAGACAGGCCCGCGCTACCATCAATCAGCAGACTTGCAGCTCAACCTCTAGGACAAACTCCATCGGACATAAAACCGACAATTAACACCCACAACACCTGCCCCGCATCATCATCACACAGACATAAACCGGTGGCGTCTAAAGGCTGACATTACCGTATTATCGGAGTCGAAATGCCATCGTTTGGCACTTCTGTCTCCAATCTGCTCTTAACTAGCCAACAGGGCGTCCATTTAAGGACTTGATATCGATAAGCAATGATGGGTATAAACGATTTTCAAGAAGAAAGGCAACCGCCGATCAGCGACAATGTGGCAATTCACTGCTCTGCTAAGCTGCCAAGAAATCTTCATTGTTCTGTAGAAATATTACAAAATATATATGAGATGAAGGTCGGGCGATGTCTACTGAACTGGCAAATGGCGACGTCTGCAGTGAAACATTGTGATTAACGAAGGGGTTTCTTTGAGATAGCGTGTGTCCCCTCAGAGTTGCCGTAAGACAGGAGTTGCTCATCGGTCGCTCTGACGGCAACCTCCAACTGTCTCACCCAGCCGAGAAAACTTCCTCAGAGGAAGTCAGATCAAGTCTCACAACCCTGTCTGGAGACATACATCCCCATGCAGGGCTAAAGGGTCTTTGCTGTGTTCAGCCACAGAAACAAAGTCGGCCGGCTAGCTATACTGAGGAAGCTAAGCTAAGAACAGAAACGCAAATAACAACGGCACAAATGACTTGTAGAGAAACACTGCTGCCAGCAATGAAGCCAAGTATCTTGAGTTCACCTCACAGGGCAGCTTTAAAAAGAAATTAATTAATGGGACATGAAGAAGAAAAGTTAAATGCCAACACCTCCTGCCTCCCTGGTAAGGCCCCTTTTTGATATCACAATGTTGTGATGGTACAGGGCTCAAGGATTCCAAAATCCAAGATGGCTGCTCTGTGCGTCAACAGTAAGTAAAAGTTGTTTATTAGCCATTTAGGCTTGTTTTTGTGTCATTAAATCAGTCATACACGTGCAACTTCTATCCGTGGACATTGTTATTGTGTTTCAAGCCCATAACATCACGTCGTGTGTCGTTATCAGCGGGTATTAGCAAACAATGCTTCAACTACTGATAGCTAACTCTTCCGACTTCTTAGCTCGTTACTGGATGGCGGTCAACTGGGATGTGACGTCATTCCTGGCCCTGTGATCCAACTTCCGAGCTAAACGGAATGCACCATCAGTAGTCGACGATGGGCAGTGGTATCATCCATTGGCCCGACCCTATAGAGATACTGCTGTTAGCAATGCTGCCTCATAGTACCAATAGCACGCACAATGAAAATACAGTGTTCAGTGTAAAATATGAATGGAGGCCGTTGTTAAAGAAGACAGCAGTATCTTGAGTGTATATAACCTTCCTCTCCCCTCCCTGTGGTACCTGACAGGCCTGTAGCTAAGCTCACCCTCAGCCATTACTTCTACTGTAGCCTTCCTGCTCCATTAAACTCAACAAGCTTAACTCAATGGCCTTCATTCCTCACGGCGACGGCGTCTGCTTCATACCCTAGTGGCTTTTAACAGGAGAGGGGCAATTTGAGTGGAGGGGGGACAGCATCGCCCTTGTTAACACAAAATATGTCATGCATTGCCCTTGTTAACTTTAAAAGAAAAACCTGTGAAAACAATATTTTTCCTTCTCCGCTGTCCCCGATGCTGAATATAGAGATATTGCTCACCGGGGGCCGAGGCGAGGACCTAACAACAGCAGTAAAAAAAGGAGCCATTAAGTTATACTGTCCTTGTCCTGCTGTGGCGTTTAATCGCCGGTTTTAATATGCGACAAGGAAACGACATCCCACTTACAGTCCGGAATCGTGCAGGACTCCATACTGAGTCAGCGATTACTGATCACGGTTGGAAGCGTTTTGGAAAATAATCTGTTTTATGGCAGTTCCCCTGGGTGTTGATTGTTCAAAGGCCCAATCCTCACACTGGATATGTGACGAACGGGAAACCCCGTCAGAGGCAGGGGGGAAAAAAGACACCGCCCTCAAATTTTAACGACAGCACCCTCGTTTCAAAAAGCGGCAGCTAATTTGATCCTTAAAAATCAGAGGAATCAAAAAGTAGCAAACCACTTTCTGACAAGACCTGTGAAAAACGAAGCTCCATTCTGAGCGATCGGCTGCAAGAAACAAACGCACGTTCAGAGAGAGAGATCAGAAGTGGCTTGTTCTGCGAGGGCAGACAGGTATAATAGAGAGAGTCTTTAAATTGTGCCTCTCTCAAGTAATAATGTGGGGAGAAATTTTGAGAGTGTTGTATCTGGGACACATAATAAATATTTCATGGCATATTATGAATAGGTTCTTTGTTTAATTAGACTTGTGGAGTTGTCCCCTTCAGCCACTTCTGTCACGTTAGCATGAAAAAATACAATCCTTTTCCACTTTAATTATAAAAGTTCTTCAGGCCAATACGCTACGTTATAATTTAATCCATCAAACTTTTATATAAATACAAGCCATACAGTCTGTCAGGGGCAGACCATAATTACTTGATTTAAATTTTAACGCCATTTTTGTGTTGTTTCAAACTTTTCATAAACATGTTGTTAGGGCATTTGCCACAGTTTAAAATGACTGCTAATTGCGGTAGTCGGTGACAATAAATCGAATGAAATTTCGGCGCTAATTGCCCAGTCGAACCGCAAGTAATCACAAAGTGGCTGAAAACAACTGGATCGCGTCTCGATTTCTGTTAAAGCAGTAGCAGGAAAAAAAAAACTACATTTTTACATTAGCATTTGACATCCCAACTACGTGTGCTCTAAAAAACAATCTATGGAAATATTTACCTCAATTAAATGTAAGTAAATTAGCGCATCAATCTTTTCTTTTTCAAGTTAATTAAATCTGGCTCAAGCCTGGCAACTCATTACATTTGATGGCCTAGTTGTAAGCACACACACACACACACATCTATATTGTGTTTTATACACTGTATATATACTGCGTACTTTTCCTGTTTGGTTTGATCTAAAGTAAATATCTTGTTAGTGGGACCCTGCATCATTTTCAGCCTTACAGTATGAGTTTAGCAGCAGCTCATATCCTTTCTCTCTCTGCAGCACTGCAAGTAGAGCTAACCCAGGTGAGAATGCTGTACTGCGTCGGCCACAATTAATTGCAAATAACCCGACTCCACGCCCTCTGCAGCGCTCTGCACTGGAACCTTCCCCCGACTTGCCTGCAATTATCTCGGAGAGGCTTTTTTTGCTCTGACGCTGTTGTGAAACGGAGCTTATGAAACTCGGCGACAGCCATTCTTTTGCTCCGTTCCTGTCTGTCTTTGTCGGCGATCTCGTTGTGAAAGCCTGTGGAGCTACAGTGTAACACACCAGGGAGGAAATACTGGACACAGCTCCGATGCCTTTCATCTTCACAGGCTGGGAACAGCTTCCTGTTTTTCAATGGACACACTAATTAGCATGAATTCAAACATGCACTTCGCCCAGACAAAGATGTGAACAGAAGCATGCTGGCACACGGGCACGCACGCACACACACACACACACAAACGTGCACATACATACACTATTGCAGCACATGAAAATACAGTCGAACTGCAGCCCTAATTCATTTTCCACTTCTCCACTTCTTTTGTGCACTTTACACCGCAACAGCAGAGGGGGGAGGAAGGGAGGGGGAGGCTGAGGGGGGGAGAGGGAGGGTGCCCACACTTCCAGCACAGTTTTTACGTAATATTTTCTTTTCTTTGAAGTGGCACGGCTAAATGAGTTTTCAAATCTCCGTAGGTTTCAATGCCACAGAGAAAAACGACCACAGTTGATAGGCACCACTTACATTCAATTATCTTTGTTCCACACACAGAGCACTAACACACACACACACACACAGAAAAAATACACAGACACATCAGTTATTTCTGTGCAGAAGAAAATTGTGACTCATTACCAGCCCATTGTGAACAGTGAGGCACTGCTTCAGAGCCCTCTATCTAAAATTATGTAGATACGGTGCTCTGCTGCACTTCACATACATCAAGTAAAGAGATACATAGAAATCCTGTGGGGGTGTAGAAAAGATGATGGAAATGAAATGCTTCATTAAGCAACAGCTATGGCTTTTGTTTTGTCAGACATCTGATGAATTCGGAAGTCACTCCGTGTGTACAGACTCACGGTGCCTCGGTGCACGGGGCTTTGTGTACAGCACGCATCTCATTTCTACTATTGGTGCGAGTGCAGTCAATTAAACTCTGAGCTAAACAAAAAGGATAATTGTTTTTGTGATTTTATTTGGTCCAATTTGGTGATTACTGGGCTTGGTATGGTCCTGAATCAAGTTCCTGAACTGTGCATCTGAGAGTCATCGAGGTCGGCCAGTCAGCAATGGAAATACGCACATTTCGTATGTCAAATATCTTAAACAGGATCTATTCAAGGTGTAATATATATTATATAATAATAATAATTGTATCTATACAGCACATCAAACATAGATACAAAGTGCTTACAAACAAAATATATAGTTAACATTACAGTTGGGTTAACATCGGGATAGTATTATCGTCCCTCCATCTAAAATATTGCCAAATTCTTAGAAACTAAGTCCTGTTGAAGCGCTGTGTGCATGCAGCTACATTACGCCAATAAACCTGTAGTAACCTCCAACACATTGCCGCGTTTTGCCTCTGCTGCCGCAACAGCTCTGTGTGCATTATCTTTTTTTTTTTTAAATAAAAAGCCCAAATATGCCGTAACGGCTGTTCGATATTATGAAGAATATTGCTCAAGCCTAGTTAACATAGTAAAAGAAAACATGTTTACACGGCACATTTATATGACAATGTAAGAAACATTAAAAGCAAAACTAGTGCGTAATAATACTGCAAATGGATAAAAGTACACCATACATACATACTGTGCGTGCGCTTTTATATGAAAACAGGTTTCCACAAACGATTTTAAAGAGGACACTGAAGTTGCTAGCCTCATTGAACGAGTTCGATAAACAAAGGCACCTTCTGTGACAAGGCGGTGACTTAGGAATCAACAGGAGGAAACACGAAACAGGAAAGGGCAGTGTTTCACCCTGGTCACTATCCGCAGGTAATGGTAGAGGACCTGAAATAACTGTGGAAACTCTACACTGCAAAGGAAAAGAACCCCGCTGAGAGAAGAGGCAAAGAAGACGAAAAGGGAGAGGGACTGAAACCGAGGTAAATGGACACGAATTCACTTGACGGAGAACGCCATATCACAGCACTGAGATCGGGGTTTGTCTTTCAAATTGGGATTCTTACAGTTTATTTTTGCTCTGGACTGTAGCCAGGCTGCTAGCAGTAGCGATGTTGCTAACGCTGGGTTCGCAACAGCCATGGTAACACTTATACCAAAGGGAAATGCTGGAAAGTTGAAAAGTTGTCTATTTCTGCTTTAAATATCAAATGTCGTTACTGTGGCACTCCCAACTCACATAAGTATAATTTGAAAAGGAAGCTGAATTAGTACAATACATGTCATCTGGACTTGGACAAAGTTTAAAAATTGATCCAGTGATGAATATTTCCAGAGCTGTGTGAGCATATTGGAGTCATCTTGTGATCAATTTTAAAAACGCACAACAGCGAAGTTGAGTTTCCTGTTGAATAGCGAAAAAAGAAAGTTAACCAATTTTTGTGTTATATTTCAAGCCTAACTAGTGTTTTGATTTATATGACTCCATAATGCCAAAAGTGCAATTTGTGTGTGAACTATCCCTTTAACCTTTAACATAACCATCACTTATCCCAAGTACAGTGTGAAGATGCATCATCAGATCCATAACCCCTGCCCACAACCATCTAGAAGATGATCACCGACAACTGGACCGTCTCCCGCCACAGATGTTAAATTGAATTTAGTCACAGCGTCTCTAGAACTTTCAGCCGCTTTCACCGACACCAACTCATCACCCCCACCCACATTCACATGGTTCTTGGCACAGACTGGGAACTCGACTGTAGCTCTTGGATTCTGGACAGTGCTTCATCACATCTGTGCTGCTCCACCTCCTGTGGAGGCGCAGTGGGGGAATACGTCTATAAATCTAACCGTCACATAGCAGGGAAATTAAGTTGGCAGAAAGATGGACGAGAGAGCAGTATGCTGAGAACAAACAATACGACCAGTAATGGTCTAAATGATCGCACATGGCGGCGAAGGCATCGCCGCTCTGTATTCTAAATCCATTTCTCTCTCTTACACATTTACTACCACCGTCTCTCTCATTCCTTTCCAACAAACCCAATGCTCCCATTTCCTCTCCGTCTCCCAGTCTTTTACAGCACGTCTGTTCACTGCAGCTTGTTCTGCAACAACTTCAGCAGAAGTAATTCAAACTCAAACGTGGTAATTGAGTCAGTAAGTGCAATTATCCTCTTTGATGTGAGGAGTGACTCATCTTGAGTCTTTGCGCTGCATTTGCGCACTTTGCAGGATTGCCAGTTAATGTCAGCCCACTGACTCATTCTGTACTCTACCCACTCGGGAAAAAAAAGGAAGAAAAACACACAAGTTAACCGCTGTATCTATTTCCAACGTAAAATGAATACGCTCATCGGACAGCTGACAGCTGACAAACTGACGTCAACCAAGACACACCAAACTGACGTCAAAGAACTAGCTGCGTTGTAGGCCGACCACTGCGTCACCTGAAATCTCCTGTGTCTTGGTTGCACTTGAACACACCACAGAGACTACAGCCGGTGGGAAACAAGCCCGCACAATATGCACCTGCGTGAAAGGTTATACCTCTCTGTCGATATACAAACAGTTTTTATGATTAAGCAGCAGCAGTTTTATGCTTGTCATAAAGAAACAGACCATAATATATTGTAAGGACAGATAGCTCTCGTTGCCTTTGTTTCAAAGTGTGCCTCTGAAAAAGCTCCATTTGGAGGGCCATGTAGCTCCAACATTTCACCCAACCCCTCCATCCCAACAAGAGTCAGGACACCCTTCCCCTACAAGTGAATGCACAAAGGGGTCAGGGCTGAGTGGTGGGGGCAAGGGGTGTACTGGGATATTTTTATTGGGGCTTAGAGTTTGGTTCAGGTAAAGGTTAGGGTAAGTCCTGGGGTTAGGCATTCAGTTGTTGTGGTTAAGGCTAGGCCAAGGGGCCGTGGAGTGCTTTATGTCAGTGACCGTCCTCACAAGTGTAGAAGTACGAACATGCGTGTGTGGTACAAAAAGTGCCTGTGGGCTGATAAACAGCGAGCGAGCTAATCAATAGTTTGCCATTTCGGATTTGTTACCAACAACAGTTCACGGCGAGCCCTGTTTCTCATACTGGTTACAGCACTTCACAAGGCTATAATTATCAGGAGTGCTCCAGCTTGTACTTAGATTACAGACCAGCGTGTGTTCGCCACTGTGTCCATTTTTCACTGATTAAGCTTTTTATTTCCCCCGCAACTAATTCAGGAGGTTGAGGCAAAGACAAATAAAAGGCGCGATGAATTTGGGAGAGAAAAAGGAGAAGCGACGGGCGAGTGAGGACCCACGGCAAGGGAGAGAGGACGGTTATTAAAGAGATGAAAGATAATGTATGAGGGAGAAGGCAGAGAGTGAAAGATAGAGAAAGAGAGCGGCGCGTTGGGTGTGATGGATGGAGTTGAAACGGAGGAGGAGAGGAGGGAGGTATGCGCGTTCTACCACCAACTACCTCTCTGTCAGACACTCGGCTGTGCTGCAGGAGTAGGCGGCTGGCGAGAAGTGTGTGTGTGTGTGTGTGTGTGTGCCTGCGTGTGTGTGTGTGTGTGCGCGCGCCCTACGTAGCATATGTGTGTATGCCGCATGTACCATGAGTCTGGGGACCGGTGGGGGGTTGACAGATTATCTGTCGAGAAGCAGGTTGGAGGGGTCCCTCTCTCTCTCTTCCACTCCTCATTTTCCACAGTCACTCGCTCGCTCGCTCCTCTCGGCGCCGCTCAAGGTCACTGCAACACTGCGAAAGTTTGGAAGGTACATGATACCAGGAGCTCAAGGGTGAGTCAGCACTTTTCCACTCCCGTGCTCGTCTCTAACAGCCAGGACTGGCACAAGATCCGAGTGCGCATCTTGTTACATACACGGTCCGATATATCTCACTTGTGTGTCACTGCTGGCGGCATCATGGGTAAATCGTTTGCTGATGAAAAATTAAACGCGTTTACGGATGTTGGGGCTATGTCGCTCTTTAACTGTGGCGTTTTACAGTGTTTCGGATCCAGTTTTGACACAAAAGGCAGTGGTTCTAATTTAAGAAGGAATTCTGCTTTCATAAAATTAAATCTGCGCCGTTCGATCAAAACTTGCAGTTTTATTGCCCACACTTACGGTAAGTGCTTACTCATAATTTGGTTCTGTGTCGGCTTTACTCTCTGGCTTGTGAGAAAATAGGCCAGTGGAAAACAGAAATATCCCACTTTAGAAAACCAAAAACAATCATCATTTGTAATGTGCTTGTTTGAGGTTCTACGATGAATAAGTGGTGAAATGATCACAGGCCCAGTTTTAAGTCTGTGGGCAGGCACCCAGCCAGTGATATTATGCATAAAACATGGGACTATGCTTCTTCTTGCCTGACCCTTCGCTTCCTTCCAGTTGTGTCTGCCCAGTAGCAGAGGATATTGGACTTCAGCCTCACGCTGCTCCCAGGCCTGTCTCTGGACCCCATCATGTAAGCTTGGCAGGACAACAGACGAAATACCCCAGCACAGACGTAACGTCAGCCCCAATAACAGCACAGACCCAAAGAAAAACAGGAGAGTGCGACATGTTGGATATTTAATCCTCAATGTATCAGCCTCACATTAGTTACTTTACTCACGACTCGCTAGAGATGATCAGTAAGGTCTAATTAATGTCTGAGACCACATTTCCCACAAACCCTCTGTGTATTACTGCGTTGTAATGCAGACCCCAGGAACACAAAGCAGGTGGAAAAGCTGTGAAGTGCCAGGAAGCGCCGCCTGCTTGCTTTTGGCATCCATGCTAACCAGTGATGTACTGAGGTACCCGCTCTTTACTGCAGGGTTTTCATTTTGTCTTACTTTACACCTCCACTTTACCAGATTTTGGAGGCAAATGTTGTACGCTTTACTTTGCAGATTACATTCTGCATCAGAGCCTAAGTAGCACATTTTTAAAAATATTTATTCTATTGGCAATCAGATAAAAAAAACACTGATTTCAATATCAGAGAAAATGCTGGACCCGTAGGATACAGTTCCTATATACATGTGAATATATGTAATTTACTTGTACTTGTGATTTTAGCACATTTAATATCAGATACTACTACTTTTACTCTAGTACTACTCATATAGGCGACTTTCACTTTTACCAAAGTAATGTTTTAACACATTATCTTTAATTGTACTCAAGTATGACTTTTCTGAACCCAATCAATTGGGCGGATCAGAAAAATGTGCTGCTGGGCTCCATGCTGCAGACGGATGCTCGCAGTGTGTAGCAATAGTTTCCATGTCTGTTCCATTTCCTCCGCATGTTATCTGTTAGAAATGGTATCGCCGCTGCTTGTGACCTGGTTTTTAAATGAAGTAGGCACTTATTACACATTATTCGTCAGTTGTGTCTAAACAGAGGGCGAGCGAGACGAGCACACACACACACACGGAAGGAGAGAAGCCCCTCCCCACAGGCTATGGTCCTTTTAACTCAACTGCTGCAGATGACGCGACACCCGGCTACTGCTCACATGTATCGACCTAACACGTTGTTTCCGCCTCCTGTGTCTGTCCCCTGCGCAACTCATTCCACAAGTGTTTTACCTTCGATCGATGTGACAATCTTTGAAAGCTGTGTGCACTGGAAGATCCTTCTCTTTTTTGTGACGTGAAGCAACCCCCACCAGTGCACTATGAGATAACCGGAGACAGAATTCACAAACACATGATGACGAGAGATAAGAATGATGAGAACAGGCAAAAACATCCCACGTGTCAAACCTCAGGCAGGGACGATTCTCAGCTGTTGCATTTGCGGGACATGGCGGCGGACAGTCATCACAGTTACTCATGATAGGTAATGAAATATTCATTGATGCTAATGTTTCTTTTGGCATTCAGCCTTTACCTCAAAGCGACTGCGGAAGGACTTTTTTTGTTCCAAGTGCAGAGTTTCATTTCTGTTCTTCTTAAACCACATGCACACTTCTGCTGAGACGAGCACATTAGCACGGCCTCAGCAACATGATACCCATCTGACAGAATGCCAGCCGGCTTTAGGAGGAGTTGGTTATTGGTTGTAATCTTTCAGTGTTTTATGTTCACCAGTGACTAATAAGGGATACTTACTTCATTGAATTGCTGATAGGAACTTCAAATGAGGTCAAAATCATTAATTCCCAGAAACAACAATTACTCCTTCCAATGACACATTCCCATGACTCCCTTTCTCCTTTACTTCTCCTTGGCTTTCATATTTCTCCCCCCTCTCTCCCTCTATCTCACACACACACACACACACACACACACATACACACTTCCTGTGTGCCTCCCTCTGTCTCACGGTCTCTCTCTCCCTCTATGTAGTCCAGCCAACCACTGTGGGTTTTCTGGGATTCCTGTGGCTGACTCATCTTGCGCTCCGTATCATCCATAATATCATCTTCCCAAAAGTTGAACTGGCTTAGCATGAAAGGAGTTTGTGCAAGAGAGAGACACAGAGAGAGCGACCTCCTTCACGTCTAGTCCTCTCTGTATCCGGGAACAGCCAAAATAGCGTCAAATGACCCTTGTCCCAACCCTCCGCTAACGCCCCAGACCAACTTCCCAGCTGGGAAGCCAGCTCCGGCTCAAATTCTTTTGTGTTCCAACTTATCTGTAATCCATCCATCTATTCAGCACAGCCTTAGCTAAAGCAGGCCTCAGCGTCCCAGTGTGGTCCAGAAAACTGACAGAAGAACTGAACACAACTCGGCTTCCGCAAACCTCAATTCGTAGTCCGTAAACCAGCTCTAGAGTCATGCTTCACTGCAGTCTCCACATCACAGAAACACAAGTCCTCTCCCTCCGCCACACTTCATCCTTAATTCATAGTCTCCCTTACACCGAATCCCACACTATAAAAATATTGATTTAGCATCAGAGTAATTTATTGTATTGGGTATTTTAAGTGATTAAATAAAAGTCCATTCAGCGTTGCAGTTATTACCTGGGCCAGAAATACTAAAATACAGCCACAACAGCTTGGATTTTTTTTTCTTTGAAGCACTGCAGTAGTTTTGTTTTGTACACCAGCCTTTGTTCCGGGCTTCACCCCAGTTTCTCAACACTCACCGCACACTTCCCATATCCATCCCTCCTCACCCACAGTTACCTCAGTCCTGCACTCACCCGAACCCAAACTTTCAACTCATCCTCTAAGCTTCCAGTTTCCCAGCTCCACACCCTTACCCCTACCTCACCCCTTGTTCCCAACTTTCAACCCCGCCTTCCCAGCCAAGTTCTCTGTCCCTCCAGCCCAGAGCTCACTTCCAGGATCCTTAATCCCGGTCTATCTGTTGTCATTAATTCCCAGCCAAGACCACAGATGTTTCAGCAGGCCGCTTTCAATCTCTCACAGTTTGCGTTAAGAAGGCCAGGATTTTGACAGGGTGGTTCCTTTAAAAGGCAGACAGAGGCTGCCAGGCAAAACTTCCTTTGAAACCTTGCTTTTAGGATTAGCTTAAAAATGCCTGCATATAACATGCTATATAAATAAATGCATCAGACTGATGTATAAGGCATCAAAATGTACTGATATATGAGTGCTGGGTGAAGAGAACTACTTAATTTCACCCTGACCAACTAAACTTTACGCTGTTTAGCCAAACGTGTAGCAGCCAAAAAGCCAGGGAACCCAGGAACAGAGAGTATTGGCCAGGAAAAAAACGACATCATGCTATAGCCAGCCTGTCTGTGATCCAACCAGCCACCCACACTGCCAGTAAGCAAACCAGCCAGCCAGTCGAGAGGGCCAGACACTCATTAAAAACAACAGGTTCCCCTCTTCATTTTCCATGGAACCTGTCTCTGCATTCCTTTCTCTGTGAGGTGGCTCTTGACTCATGGAGAGGTCAGGTTAAAGGAAGTTAGTCATAATAACACGAGCAGACAGTGGCCCTTCAGTTTGCCTCCTAAACCGTAGCTCAGTCTCAACACAGCTGCCAGCCTCCGACTTCACTGAAGCTGCACTTCTTAATCCTCCACAAAAAGAGGTTTAAGCGTAGGCTCTATAAAGGGAATGCAGTTTTTTTTTTTCTTATTCCTTGAAAGACACATCAGTGCTTGTGACAGATCAGTCCTAACAAACCAAAACTACTTCATATTCAAAGAAAAACATTTTTGTTGTCTTTTTTCACCCCAAACGTGAAATGCAAATTTTAGAGGGTCAGCTGGCACAGATGTGTTAGTTTGGGGGGGACATTAAATGGACTACACCAATAATGGCTGGCTCATGAGTAGTGAGGGTTGATGCCAAAATCCACTCTCATTAGACTTGAGGTTGTTCTGTTCAGTGTACACGCAAACACATTAGCATGTAGAGTGCGTTATCCCACAGGTGAGGCATTGGAAAGTGGCAGCATCTGCTCGGCTGGAGCTTAATTTAAAGGCATACATCTGCCTTGGAACGCTTCTAAACAGAAGTTGGCGTTAGAATGGCGAGAGACTCCCGCTCACCTGAGAATTTGGAACCTGTTTTGTTTAAACAGGACGTGAGTAAAGTTAATCAGACAGTGCTCCTGAGTTAACACGAGGAACTCAAACCCCAGAATGCTGCTCTACAGTCTCAAGGCTGTTTGCAGACAGTTTGGAGGCCAACTTTGAGCACTCGGTCATGCTCGTCGAGCCATTCCTGAACAGTTTTTGTGGTGTAGCAAAGATGCACTGACCTGCCCACGGGGTGTAACTGCCATCAGTGAGGGCTGCTGCTATGACGTGGGATATTTGGTCTGAAGCAGGTGGGTGGTACATGCCAACAAGTAACATCCACAGGAATGGCAACTCAAGGTTTCCCTTGAGAACACTGGAATGTAATGAGACGATCAATATTATTCACTTTGTTTCAATGTTGTGACTGATCGGTGTATACTGGTGCTAATTAATACACAGCAAACTGTCTGAGTGCAGTCTGCTAGCCTGACGAGAGCTGACGATGGTCCACATAACACCTTTGTGTACAGACAAACTGTGCAAGGAATCAGTGACTCACAGTGAATCGTCTACTGAGATGTGTATAGAGCACAAAAATCCTCTCTGGATTTACATCAGTACAACAGAAACACCACTGAGTAAAAACCAGAATGCAAGCTAAAAGATCTTGTTTGACAGTGTATTGTGCAAATTCTTGTTTCAGGACAAATGCTACCAGTCCTCACTCGAGCACAACCCAACAACAGCACAGACAGAGAAATTGATTCAGTGTTACACCAAATAATACTCCGTATCTAACGGCTCGGTAAATAAACCATGGATGTTGTCTAAGTCCACTTATCAGGCGGAGTGAAACAACTGAACAACATGATTCAGGATTTCGCTCCCGTCAGAATAAAAAGCGAGCCTCCGCGTCGCACTGTCGCCGAAAAAGCGAAACACTAGAGGTGGGATTTGAAGCGAAAAACAATAATGAGAATAATTGAGAATAAAAACTGAAGCGTTTTATAAATTACAACTTGCTGCTTTTAAATGAGAGCTGACAGCGGAGAGAGGAGGGAAAGAGTACGAGACCTGCTGAGAAGAAAGAGATACGGAGCGAATGCGAAATGCGAGAGGGGAGGAGAAGTGGGGAGAAATGAAATCAATAATGAACGGCTCCATAACAGGAACTTAATCAGAACAGCAGGTCCCTATATTGCTCCTGACTAGCGCACGCATCACCACTGTCGATTCAATTTACTCCCCATACCCTGAAAAAATAAATAAAACATGGAAAATAAATTGAGACGCTCATTCAAATTCATTAGAACTCGTCCCTGTGTGCCTACAGTACATAATATTCCCTTCAAGAAGTAGGAGGAAAACGGAAAAAAGAAAAAAAATGAAAGTATGCCAACAACTCAGTATTGGTTTCTGTGAGAGAATGAAGGCGAGGGTACTAAGTTATAACAGCCTCCTCAAACACCACTGTCTTCTTCCTCTCAAGCGTCCCCACACACACACAGACATTATTGCGTATGAATACATATACGCTATTCATACACTATAATGGAAATAAATATGCAAGCAGCCTGTAATATGTGAGAATAAGTATACGCATTAGCAGACAAATATATGTGCGTGCCTCTACACCCACGTGTATATGCGAGGGCCCTTTTTTTCCCAAACGCACACCACAGCCCTCCGATTCTGTGACTAAGTCTTTAGAACAAACTCATCAGACTCATAAGAAACGGCGACAACAACAATGGAGGGAGAGAGAGAGAAAAAAAATCAAATCAGTGAAAGGCAATGTTGCGTAAAAGCACAAGCTGGGCCGGTGATGACGTGGGGAGCCAGACCGTGGGTGGTCGGCCAGGCATGGGAGTTGTGTTCTGATGGCGGCGCAGGAGTGATGTTTTAATAGTTGGATCTGCTCCCTCAACCAATACGTTTCTTCCACCCCCCCCCGATTCCCTTCTCACCTCTTTTCTCACTCCGTCTTTCACAGAAATCTTTCTATCTCTGTCTCGCGCACTAATGTCATAACTCACTCTCACCCCTTTTTTTTTTCTCTTTTTTTCCCCCTTCTTCTCTCCATCACTCCCTCGCTCCCAGTCTTCCAGACAGCTTCATAATGGCTGGCACCTCCTCAACACTGGCTCTAATTGAAAGATGAACGAGTTTATTTGGGCTTAATCCATCACCCTGTCACCTGAGGAGAGGAAGAAAGTCTGGGAGGAGGAGGAGGAGGAGGAGGAGGAGGAGGAGAGGAGAGGAGAGGAGAGGAGAGAGGGAAGAACGAGATCACAGAGGGGCAGATAAGAGGAAAGAGAAACAAGAGAAATTGAGGATGGCAGAGGAAAAGCTCTCCTGAGAAACGGGGTGTTAGCTGCATCATCATCGTCGGCTTTATCAAATAACGGGCACGTATATGTGCCACACACACACACACACCGACACACTCGACACCTCGGGAAAGACAAACTCATTAACTGTTAATTATGTAGATTTAAATACTGTGAACATCATAAACAAAATGTAAATAGAAACGGGAGTTAACCGCAAACAAAGTCTGCTTCTCCACAAATTGGTGAGGAGAGCACTTGGCCAGTGTAACCGGCCAAACGGTGTTCCTGTGTTTAATAAGAGTGGCACCAGCGGGAATATAACTCCGAACCTTGACAGTGGCAGGGGCATTCCTCTTCTACTTACTTACCCGGGATAACAAATTGCTCCTTCATGCAGAGGCAACCACAGAATCTGCCTACTGTGCATACTTACTGCATCACGACTATAAAAGCCAGTGCCGGCGTTCTATAAACGCTGCAAGTCGGTACTGAACAGGCGTATTGCAGCAACCGAAGCTCGTGTCTCAGATGACTGTTAGATATTCCTTTGCATGCCTTGCAGATATTCTTCCCAGGTGGCATTCGGGAAGGAAATACAATTTTAATTACTCAACAGATCATTTCCAAGAAAAAGGAAGAGTCTGGGGCAGGAGGAATGCTTACAGGCTGCAGGGGAGGAGGTGGACGACCACCCGTGTGACGTCAGGACCATCAATTATAGACGTTCCACAAGGGGGTTTAAGAGTGAAGTAAATTCTGTTGTCAGCTGTCACAACAGTTGAGTGTTTAAGGGCCGTTTGCACAAAGAACAATAACTATACGGAGAGATATGATAACAATGTGACCACCCACACTGATGATGACATTGCGTAAGCGGTGACGTCAAGCTCGCACTGCACGCTACAGCTGTGTCAGCTGCTTAGGGAGATGGATAAGGAATTGCTGACCTGTGGCTGCTGTTTATTGCACGGAGAAACAGAGAAAACCAGATGGCTACAGGTTCTTGAGGTTCCTCACAGATGGAGTGTTGGGAGGAAACACTCTTTTTAGATGACTTGTCGTCTTTTGAATACACATTTTATTCAAACTTTCGTACGAGCAAACAACAATGATCAAAGAGTAAGGACGAAACACACTTCAGAGTAGGGCTGTCACCATATCAGATTTTCATTACACGATCATCCTGCCAAAACGAATGCACAATCATGCAATATTATTGTGATAAATATTGAAGTATGAAAAAAGAAAAATCACGTGATGAGATGATGATAATTTAAATAGATCTTTGATAATTAAAACTGTGAAGAAATGTATGTTTTGTTTTCATTGACGAGACGATACTGAAATATTAGTGTTGGGCTATTTGACTCAAAAAGTAACTGTAAGTCCAATTAACTAAGCAGATATACACCGATCAGCCACACCATTAAAACCACTGACAGGTGGCGTGCATAACATTGATCATCTCATCCTAATGCGATGTTCTATTGGGAAACCTTGGGTGCTGGCGTTTATGTGAATGCCACTTGACACAAACCACCCATCCAAACACTGTTGTGGACCAAGTACACCCCCCTCATCACAACAACACTACCGATGGCAGTGGCCCCCCAGCAGGACAATGTTCAAACCTTCACAATATTAGGCAGTTGGTCATAATGTTATTCCTGATCGGTGTAATTGTTAATGTTTAGTTAGTGTTGACTCAATTTTATGACCTGTAGTTGACTAAAACACTCATCATTTATCATCAACTTAAACTAGGCAGACTATGAAGGAGAACAGACTAAAATGAATAAGCATTTTCATTCAGTGAATAAAAATACATTTCAAATCGCTGCCAAAGTTAACTATGTGCAGAGACTCCATCTGCTCCAAAGACCTTTTGGCACTGTATCTCAGGTAAAATTCCATTTTTGAATGTGTAATTTGCAGCCAATTACGTTGTGAACATGACTCCCTGTAAATTCAGATGGATTTCATTTGGCTGTAAGTGATTCCATTGTTCGTCTAACCACTCTGAAAGTGATCCCAACCATTTTGTTTGCCACTGTCATCGTCAATGGCTGACTCCAACATCCACTTGAATTAGAACTATTTAATAAAATGATCTATTTATAGTTTCTGTAATAGTGATCATCCCTGTGTGGATAGCCCTTAAATCCCAGCTGACAGCAGCAGCTAAAAGGTGCAGTACCATGTTAATGAGTTGTCAAAGCATTGTGAGCGCCCCGCAAAGAACCATGTGGTTTAACGAAAGTGGTCCAGTGCTTAAACAAATCTACAAGTGACCAATGCCATTACTTTTGCTCTGACAAGCAGCAGGTGGGTGTGGGTGTGTAGCACCATCTCTACGTGGTAGTGGTTTCAACTCTCCAGCCGCCTGAGAAATGGTCATCACAAAGGACACGGTCAAGCCTGGATGATTCTGTAACTGCCAGTCTGAACTGATCTTTTTCATTCTCCATTTCTGGCAGAGGCAGGTGTTACATCGCCTCATTGCTAGTTTCAGGAGACTGACATGGCATGTGTTTTTTGTTTTTTTTCACCGGGGGGTAACTCATAAATATCATTCATTTGTCATGTGACGATAAATGGCTCCTTACACCCAGAAAAAAAAGGGACCAATGCAGGCGCTTTTATCTCCTGGTGAAAACTGTCCTCACAGTATCACAGACGCTGGTGGGATTCCTGTGCCTTGGGCAAATTCTCCCTCGCTATTTGACCTAGTGAATGGAAGTTTGCTTGCATGCCCAGGATGTGCTGAATTTCATTTTTATTGGTGCCTGGACAGCCCTTCGAGCTCTTTGTGCAGATCTAATACACCACCATGTCCCTTTATGTTCCTACAGCTGGTCCTTAGGAGAAAATCCTTCGGAGGCCTGGAGTACTTTCGACACACCAAAGTACAGAGTGCTTTGTTTGAACCACAGCCTTCACATTTATACCACACCAAGGTATGACCGCAGAATGGCACTGACCAACCAATATTACCCAAGACCAATAGCCAGGTCTGAACCACAAGCAGCAACTCTGCCCCACCAATTTTACATCCAACAATCCAAGATGAGACAGCAAAATCTCACCAGCAAATCACAGTACAGATGATGCAACGAGGTCTTGATAATGGGTCAGTCCATTGAGGCATGTAAGTGGAGTATAAGCAGAGGAGACAGCAGCAGGGACAGGGTGCAGGCTTTCAGTCAGTGTTAAATATGTCCATGTGTACACCCAGAGTTCCGGGTGTCCACCTGCTGATGGCTAAATGAACATATGAATCTCCTCTTGTGTTATGGCTGCAGCGAGGGGCAAGGGTTGGTGTCAACCGACTTTCTAGAGGCAGTCACAGAGTTTCATCCGCATAAAAGGCGGGAAATGAAGCCACAATGAAATGGAAGCCAGCATTCCTTACAGCGAGTCCCCTGAAACCAGCAGCCATTCAGGACTGGCTGTTTCAGTCCACAAGGACACCAGGATGGGCGCCATGCTTCTCTGGTGGCATACAAAGGAGTCAAAGCACTCATTCTATATTCTGCTGTCTAAATGCTGCAGTCAACGCTTCAAGGACTTCCAGAAGTATCTAAGGATCATCCTCCAGAGATATCCTCTTCAATGAGGAGAGAATCAGAGGTTGGTGGAGATGTCTTAGAGCACAGGTTTCACCACTACTTGTGGTTTTACATATATCTGTAGATGCTGCTACTGCAGGCTAACTTAGTTGTCCCATTAGACTTCAGCAAAGGGTTTTATCGTTCTAGTAAGTGGTGTGACACTATGTGCAAATACAGACATTTTGGTCGAGGTTGCTTGACTTAATTTGGATTTATTTGTCATGTTGATGTTTCATAATCAATATTTGCCTTAAAGTTGACATCCACAAAAAGGGAACATGCAGATACATAACCCGAAAGTTGCTTTCTGTTTTTTGTGTGCTGACTGCGAATAAATACTTGTAAATTATTGAGTCCAACTTCTGCCTGAGCTTGTGCCCCATCTTTGTTGATGTCAATTTGGTAGTTCAAATTCTTTGGGGCATTCGTGCCCCTTCCTTGTGCATGAACGCTGCTGCCTGTTTGTTTTGGCTGCAAGGTGTTTTCTGAATAATTAATTCTTTTTTTGGTGAAAAAAGAAATCAAACTAAGACAAATCCATATTCATGTAGCATTGAGTGAGCAGTCAGAAGTGGTTAACTTGAACTTTGCTGAACTCCCTCCTATTGTGTATTCAGCAGCTCAACGGAAGAGCACGTTGGAAATCTCTTGTGTCTCTGTTAAACGCTTTATCTCATCCCTTGCCTAGCAACCAGTTATAAAAACACACACACCCAAACAGCCAGGCAAGCATAAACACACAAACTGAAGCTGGCATGCACCTGCTGTCTCACACACGCGCGCACAATCACAAGCACACACACCATCCATGCACTTACACCAACAAGCACAAATGCACTCATACGCTCCCAGATGTGTAGGTGCAGGCACACTGTCACACACACACACTCATGGGCCTTTCCCCACCCCCTTGTATTTAATTAAGCTTACAGGCTTGGACTTTTATTTGATCAAATGTTGGTGAGTTAATTGAATTAGCCAAGCCAGACAGATGTAAGGGTGTCTGCTCCATTGGTAGAGTGTACAACAGTTTGAAAAGGATGGATGAACCCTCCTAATATAGCAAGTAAGGTCAGCAGTGTAGTCCAAGCAAAAATCAAATTTGATGTGTTCGCACAGGTGAAACCATGTAGCTATGCTTCAAACGCTCAACGTATCTGCCAGGCTGACTAACCTGAACTTGTTGAAATTTTCCCAAAGCCTACTTAATGAGACCCCCGATGCATTATCCATGAGTTCATGCATCCATTTATGCCACTCGTTCTTCGTTTAGACTGGAGACACAATGGGCACAGTGAGGTAGGGCGGCCTGCCGCTTCTCATTTACTTTGAGGATTGGTAAATCTCTTGTGTCCCCGGGAAAGTAGAGAATTGTGGCACGCCAACCGATTGCACCTGAGATCAGTCAGATTTTCCTTCCTTGTCAAGGTCCTAAATCTGCAAATTGTTATGCAAAAGAAAGCTGCTGGCCCAAAAAACACCATACCCCCTCACACTTGATGACAACAAGCAATCTGAACCAAAAGTGATGATTTTCTATGAGGTAAGTTTTTCTATTTGTCCTTTTACTTTTTGGTTTAATAGTTTAGTAAACCTATCTCATCTATTCACCATGCTAGTTTTGACTGACATGGTCAGATTAGGCTAAAACCCATGACTAACAATAATTACGAGTTAATTCATGAGATCAAGCTGCAATATTTCATGACAAGGAAATTATCAAAGAAATGTATGATACTGTAAACAAATAGTACTCACCCCCTCACGGCTGTATAACTCTGCACACTAGTCAAGTTGCCGTTTACCTCCATGCCTGTCCAGACTCGCATAATATAGCCTATGTAGTAGAGACAGTGAATTTAATAACATGAATCCAATGAAGTTCTTGGGGAAATGGAAGTTATCACTATATTGATATCTATGATTCCAGTGAGAAATATCCACACGACATTCTCATAGAGGACAGCTGAGCTTATGGATGGCTGTTGCTGTCATGTGTCAGTTCGTTTAGAGAAACAAAAATCCCTTTGCCAATTAACCTGATTCTGATAGAACATTAAGAAGCGACACATTTTTTCTTCACATGCGAAATTCATCTGGCGAGAGTCAGGTTACTTCAACCCAGCAGCACAGAAGATCTCTTCTGTCATCACAGTCTCAAAGCGGACACCCAAAAATAATGTCACCAAATAATTATCCGAACAATTGTTATATACAGCGAAGTTGACCTTTGACCTTTTGGATACAAAATGTCCTCACTACATCAATTTATCCTTTTAGACATTTGTGTGACATGTTGTCATAATAAGCATGTGAATGATTGCGTTAATGTCCAAAACATGTTTTGTAACCTTGATTTTGGACCACCAAAATGTTACTAAATGTGTTCCTGAGATGTCTCATGAATGGACAGACAACCCGAAAATATAATGACTCACTGCTATCTTATGAAAAACAAAGACTGTTGATTCCCTTCTTAAGCGACAATTTTACTGAAAAAAACAATAGTCAGACTGCACATGGTGCATGGAGAAATAAGAGTTAATCACAACCTGTCATTTTATTGCTAGAATGTTAGTCCATCCCCAGACACAGCCAACCATTGAAAACCAAAACTAGCACAAGAGAATTAGCACAGTTAAGTAGCTACGCCAACCACAGAGGAAATTAGGAAACTTTGCATTTGGACCGTTAAAACTAATCCTATTATTGGCAGGTGATTCTAGGAGGAGGTTAGGTTTCTGGCACCTTGCTACATCCTGTGCAACATCTTTCCTCAGCCTGTGTCTCCTCCCAGAGACTTGTGCACTCCTGTATAACTATGCCAAATTCATTTGTGTCTGCTTTATACTGTCAGCATGAAGACAGACATAAATGGGGCACCCTGGTAGCTCAGCTGATGGAGCATGCTCCCCATGTACTGAAGCGGTCCTCAGCAACGCCTTGGGTTCTATTCCAACCTGAGGTCCTTAACTGCGTGTATTCTCTCTCTCTCCCTTATTTCCTGTCTCTCTAGAGCTGTTCTGTCCTATAAAGGCTAAAAAGCCCAAACAATAATCTAATAAAAAAGACAGACAAAAACAGGATGTCTATGTTACTTTATCTTTATTAAGTCTGCCTCACCAGCTCCTTGAAACAAAAGCAAAAACAACTTTCTGGCCAATTAGCAGCACTGCTGAGTGATAGACTTTGGGTTTCCTGGTGTATCTAAGGCAGAGTAGAAATACTGAAAAACTTCTATATTATACATTTATAGGATACTGCACTTCTCTGCTATGCGCTTTTTGTCCCCATCTTCCTGTTTCATAGAACTTGATACTTTTTGTCTTTGAGAAAAAAACTGCCTTTTATATTTATGTGCATATGCAATTTGGTCTACATACTAAGCAATCAAAAATTAAGTGTTTCAAAAAGATATATGTAGAAAATCTAATTGCATTTATCAATAACAGCCAGGTAAAAACAGATACATTGCAGACAAAAGTTAAAAAATGTCTCCAGTATGTTTTTTTTATAACAATATTTCCACATACATTTTGTGTGTTATCTCCTTTTTTTGATGACCTTGTGTGTCTGCTTTACTGTCCAGTTTTTTGCCAGTGTTATTGGCAAAGAGAGAAAATTGTTCCACCAAATGGGATAATGTACAGCATAACGATCAATTGGCTCCAAATACTGTTTGTCTAAGCCCCTCATAAAAAAGGGGGAAAAAAGAAAAGAAAAAACGGTGTTGTTCACACACCATAAATCCACTGGTCCACAGTCAGTGGCTGTGTGCTAGAGTAAACGAGAAGAGACGGTGTGTGTGTGTGCGTGCGTGTGTGAGTGTGTGTAACGGCACCAGGGGGACTTTATGATGGTTACGGCAGCCACCATGACGGAAACTCCACAGTTGGCTCGGTTGCATCAGCCCTAATTCTAGAATAAGGATCATAAAAATGACACTGCTGTCATAATTTCATGTTATGCACCAGACGACTAGCAATGCAGCATGTGGAACATATGAGTGCGGTTCGCCTGGAAAGTGTGGGTCAGAGATGGCCTCGTTCTGGCCCATTTGTGCTTAGTCAACTGATGACATGTATTTGTCACTAAAGGGAGCCACCGCCAAATGTGTATCACATGAGTCTCTAGGCTACAGGAGTATACACACACACACACACACACTAGTCAGATAAGTGATATATGCTCTTTCTCCAGTGCAAGATATTGCTTATTTCAGTGTCTTAATAAATAAAGAGAAAACAGTTTCTCTGTAAAATTAACCCCTTTTTTACTTTTAAACAATTAACATATGAATGACAGACTAACATGAACTATCCAAAGCCTACTACATTTGAATGCACAGTGGAAAAAAAACAGCTATTTCTCTGCGTGGATCAGTGGTGGTGGCTGTGCAAGAGCTAAATATACAGTGTTTATTTGCTAAAGAACCCGGTTCACTCTGCTGCAGTGATACGAAGCTCTGGAGGTGTATGACACATCACAACAGCTTTAAAAAACAGCACACTTAAAAGTTTTTAATACCCTGATAAATCTCTCTGACAAGCTTTAAATGGAGTTTCGCCCACATGTCAGCTGACATTTATACAGCTATGTAACTGCAGCAAAATCATTTAATAAATGGAGAGGGGCATCCCAGCAGACTTGAATGCCTCCTCGGGGTTCTGGAGACTGAGTAGTACTTCAGGATGAGCTTAGCCTGCAATTTATCTAGTCAGGAATTCAAGCAACGCAGTCTCCAACTGTGGCAGTCCTTTCGTCTCACTTAAAAGCCCAGCTTCCACTGATGGCTATTTATGCAGTGGTGTTTTTGTGTTGATCTGGAAGCATTTGGTATAGTCTGGAAATGCTGTATCTGCAGAGGTGGAAGTCGAAGCAACTCTTATAGCTCTTTCTCAAAGGTTCATTTAGGTTTAACATGTTATAGATCAAGGGTGCCCAAACCTTTTCCCTTTGAGAGCCAAAACTGAAACTTAAACAGATCTTCTTGGGACCTATTATGCCTTTTCATTTTCTTTTCCTTCCCTTCAGCGCATATAGGTTCTTGTGCATGTAAAAGATCTCGAAAGTTAAAGCCCAAAGTCAGCACCCGAGGGAGCTCCTCACTCCCACCAAAAGCACTGCTCCTAAAGTGCAGCCCCTTTAATTCTGTGACTTCGTGACATCACACGACGTCGGCGTGTCACACATTTCAGAATCAGAAATACTTTATTGATCCCCGTGGGACTACACTGCATGACTGATGCCTAAATCCATGGTAGAAGTGAGGCCAACTGGGAGCCAAAAGTGTGACCGAGCCGACCGGAGACATGGTGAGCAGTGCTGGGTCAGGCATGTGTGAGCTGACCAATCAGAGAAGGTATTCAAGGAGGGGGTGGGGTCTTAAAGAGACAGGAGTGTTTCAGACAGAAGGGTGAATACAGTGATGTGGCACTGGAACTAAAAGATAGCCATACTGGAGTATACTCTCCTTTAATGATTGGGCAAGGGCCAAAAGCAAGCAATACTTAAAGAGAATTTTACCTTGGATAAACAGTTACATATTATAGTTTGTGTTCGTTTGTTTGTTTGTTTTTATTATAGAAAAACCTGGCAACCAAATCAAGCTCTCTACTATTAACTGTCATTTGGTATGTTTGTTTGTTTTCTTCCATATTTATGATACTTCATAGATTCTAATGAGCTGATGCTGCAGAGGAAACCTAAATCCAAAGCCTGACTTGATTTTAATGACATTTTGATTAAATTCAAATGACCCAGTGATGGATCACCACTGATGATCATGACAAACATTCATCTGTTTTGCATCTGAAATCCTTTGGAATAAGGATATAATACGTAACACTTCTGCATTAAAAAGTCTAAAAATCAATCAGACCTTTGTTGAATATTTTGTCGTGGTTTATATAATCACATATGTTTCCAACAATCAAACCTTCAAACCCACAGAAGTTCGTAATAGTATTTGAGGTAACAGCGCATTTCATTTGGTCACCTCTTGATATAGCTTTCGGGGAAACATCAGCTGAAACATCAGAGAGTGAGGAAGGAAGCAAGGAAGGAAGGAAGGAAGGAAGCATGACTAAACATAACATGAAGAAAACCAATACATTACCTTGTCAGACAGCCAACTGTGTTTGTTTAACAATGACGATAGCAACTCCCATGATGCTACTTCCGACTACATCTTTTGTTTTCAATGTTTTGACGGAGAGACCCCTTTCGGCAGAAATTACATATTAAGCATTTATGATACGATCATAAAATACCAAGAAGACGGCTTTAGTCGAACAATTTTACCATTGTAAGAAAAAAACTCAAACAAAACCATCCTACCCAGCCGATGCCGGTGACAAACAGCCATCTGCCTCATGTTCTACTTTTCCTCTACAGAGGATGTCTGGCAGCCTTTAATTCAAAGTACATATCCCATCATTGTCACAATCAGCGTAACATCAAAGTAAAAAAAAACAACAACAAAAACACTATATTTAAAGCGCCCGTAAAGCTGAAGGGGACAACAGTGTTCTGGTGCATGCCGCTCTGCTTTGTAATTAGGCTTGTCTCGATCCTGAAGTGTCTTTAGTTGATGTTAAAATGAGGGAGAATCTGTAATTTTACTTAATTAGAGACAAAGCAAGCATTAAGAGGATCATTTATCCCTCACTGTCTCATATCACTAAAATGACACACCACAATCAACAGCCAAGATTAAGTACCAACTCATCTTAATTATTTTGTCTTTGTCTTTAACTCCGTCTTAATCATGTCTGCCGGCATCAGTGAACATGGAGAAGGCTTTGGTGTTAATTATACCTGACACTTCGTCTGACAGTTGGTTCTTTTCTTAACTTTTTCTTCCCTCTCGTGGATCGTAGGCAGAGGCCCGATCACATCTCTGATCCGGTGCCCGTGTTTACTGTGTTTACATGAGCTGACCGGTAGCTACAGCATGCAATAATGACTACAACAAACAAGGCCAAATTATCGCTGTAATTAAGTTCTTGAACAGCAAAGGGAAGGAGTGGTAGCAGAGGGAGGGGGAAGAATTGGCCACAAATCTTGTCTGCACTGCTGGAGGTAAGCTGGAGTCTGTGTGTGTGTGTGTGTTTGTATGTTTTCCAAGACAGACTGAACACTACAGTCCAGAGTCTCCTTCATTCTCCTCATTATTGTTTTGCATTAATTGTATCGCCTCGTTTACTGATACCTTTCATACATCCTATTTTTTTTTACTGTCTTCCTCTCTGCTCTCCTTCTCCTCATTTGTCCTCGAGCTCACATTTCCTCCCTGTTTCCTACTTTGCTGTATCACTGTTGCTCCATGCACTCTTTTACCTCTCTCCCATGTGTGTCATTCCCTCTCCTCTGTTGCCATCCAACAACTCTGTCCAGATTTCAGTGAGGCACTTGGTTCCAAAATACAGTATTTACCAGGACAAACACAAAATCAATATCCACCCAACGCAAACACAGCACACAGGCAGTTCAGCGGATCTGCCAATGACACTGGCTCATACCCTGCAACTGAGTTCAATGATTACAGAGCTGAAACGACTAAAAAAATAAATCTTCCTTTGGTTGTATCAAATGCATTAGAAATGCTCTCCAAAGCTGTACTTGACAACACTCAATACATCTCGTTTGCCACAGTACTACATGACAAACTCAATACTTTACATCGGTTTGATGCTTTACAGTACTACAGTAACTGTTTTTGTGCAAATAATTGTAGCTCTGGAAAGGAAGTAAGGTTTGCATAATGTATAGGAGCACAGATAAGACGAGAAGATACATTTGCATGTCTGTAGACAAAACATGTTGCCTTATGAGGCAGCCTGATTCACTCGATCATGCACAAGACCATATGAGAATCCATCTTGCCAAGTTTCTTGCTTGTGGGAGCCAACCACAGTGGTTCAGACCAATCAGCGTCCTGTGAGGAACAACTGGCAGCTACAGGCAGGGTTTAGGTTTGACAACAGCAAGAGAAGTGACTGTTCCTTCAGAAACGACAATGGGGGCTCCTCGAGAGGCTAGCGTAGCTCCTGCTATATGATTGTTTATATATTTCCTGATTGGCTTTGGCAAGAGTTTGATTTATCAACTGGCACTACTAATATCACTCTCCTCCGTCATCATATGGTTTGTTTATCTAATTAGTTAAAGTAAGCCAGTGATAGATGGTTCATCCAATCACCTGCCAAGTATTACTTCAAAGACCCTGCCCATATTTCATATGTTTCCAAGGCCAACTTCTCAGATAAATACCAAGCTAGAGACAGTAGCTGGAGACATTTAGCATGACCAGATTCCAGGCAACCAGTGGAGACTCCAGAAAATGAGTGGTCCTGCCCAAGAAGTAGTCTGTTACATCGCCCTCAGAATAACATGTTGTTGTTTTTTTAACACTACTGTGTTTTTAAGATATAACATGTTAATCACTGAGCTTCAGAGGCGCTGCTAAAAGTTTGTCTGTCACTCTTAGACAGAGCGAGGCTAGCTGCTTTCCCTGTTTCCAGTCTTTTTGCTAAGCTAAGTTAAACGGCAGCTGGTTCCAGGGACATACCAAGATGAAAATGAAAATTCAGTTATCGTCATGCAACCCAATGCCAATGGAAAGTCGGATGTAGAGAGACCACAAAACATTTCTAGAGCGTCACAGCAAAATAGTGTTGCAGCATTCTCCCCCCAAAAAAACTGAAGTAGATGGAGAATTGTTTTAAAACATAATAAATAAATGTATAAATAAAACATAATACATTTTATGTAAGTCTTCAGAAGCCCTGAGATCCCAAATTGATTTAAAAACATGATATTTACACCCTCAGCCACAGCCACCACCCAATAAGGACATTTCTCACTCTTTAGACCACCGGAGAGGCGCTTCCAGAAATGACACTAGAGGTGTACTTAAGGTGTCATAGTTTGAAGCATTGGGCCACTGATATATTTGACGCCTCGGAGGCTCGGGCTGCAACTTGCCTGTTTCCCACCATGACTCAATAACATACTGCCATGTGCCATAATGGAGCAACAACAGACAATAGACACTGTGCTGGAACATTAAATCTAGTTTACCAATTAAGTGCTGAGAGTTACAGTGAGTCAGTAACATCTTAGCATTCACAGAATACTTTGGACATGAGACAGAAGGGAAGGTAATCTGACAGTCCCCTGGAAATGACTAACCTCTGAGTAATTAGGTGAACTAAATGTAGTGTATCAGCAGGTGTTCCCCTCAGAAAACCATGCCTAACATCAAACAATGAACCACAAGCCTCAATTTGAATGCCTACAGCCTGATTGGAGGTCTCTTCTTGGATTGGCCACTTTAAGTGGTTCCATGCTTTTGCACTTGAGCCTACAGGATATAAAACCCACAAACTTTAAAAAACGTTCAGACAATCCAAATGACCGCCTGTTTCCCTCTTCAAACAGCCCTCTTTTTTTCTTATTTCCACAAAACTTAATTCAAGCCCCCTCGGTATTCCTTGAATACAACAGTCAATACTTTCGTTGATACTGCGGCTCCAGCATTGTGTAGCCAGAACATCCGTGGGGGCCCGTAGCGAATAAAATGTGCCTGTTTAGTGTTTCTCCAGCTGGGCTGATCTGAAGCGACAGAAATTCAACCAACAGCCAGAGTGTCTCTCAGGAGACAAGAGGCTTCAGATGTCGGCAGCGTCACCACTGCTGCAGCTGTTAAAATTATCTGGATGAGAATGGCGCTAATCTACCACCCTTCATGGGGACTTCACACCGAATTGGGGACATAAAAGGAAATAACACGCGTTCCTCTTTCGACAGAGGGAGGCGCAGCGGAAGAGGGCGACACAGTGAGGGAGGTGAAAAGGGTCAAAATTGAGGGAGGCAGACGTGGAAGGAGGACGAGCGAAATAGCACGCTCTCGCCTGCCGTTCCCAAAAAGCCACTCTGATTTCCCCAATCACCGCATTGTTAGCGTTCCACCTGACGCGTGCAGGCACATGCTGGGGAACACGGCTACACAAAACACACACGCCTCTCTGCAGTGAGGACAAGGAGCTGAAGTTTTCAAACACTCTCTCCTGGGAAACCGCATCAACTAAATCATTTTCTCCCATCACCTAAAACTGATTTTGCAGGCTCGTGTGGAGGCTGATGTAGCAGAATCTCCGCTGTAACTAGGACACAAAGCCGACGCCTGATCTCAATTCTTGGTGCTTTGTAACCTCGACAATCGCAGGGGTTGCTCTCGAACGCATGCAGTCGATCATTTCTCGTGATTATGCGGGGGATGCTTTATAAATCTTGTCATATCGTTCACTGCGACTCGTTACATTCCCTGGGCTAAACAATGCGGTTGTATGGCTGATTATAACAGCTCACTGTCATGGTTCGTCGCTTTGCCGAGGTGCAGGCACATTCCCTCGCAAATAAAACTCCGACTGAACCCGAGAATGATTTGACAGCAAATGTAGCCACAAACATCAATAAATGCCAGGCATCACATATTTATAAATAATGTTTCATCTCACTAAACTCTGGAGCTATATGGTGCATTATTGCAAAATGTCATCTTGCTTTTCAATAGCTCATCAGACTGAATGGGGGAAGCGTGTCATCATGTATGCTTTCAATGGCTCTCTCCCAGCAGACCGCAGATCTCCCTTTTCCTCTTTCTCTGTCTCCCTCTCGCTCAGGCTCGCTGACATTTAGACTCGAGTGAAGGCAGAGGGGAGAGAGGGAGTCAAAGAAAGGATCCTCCCATGAAAAGGGACAGAGCGAGTCTCCTCTACCCTCCGAAGGCGTGACCCGGTCAACGCCATCTGAAATCAAAATGGTTTAAGCTGCTCTGTCATCCATATAGAAGGGTAGCTCTAGACAAAGGAAAAGCAATATTTATTTTGTTATGTAGGCAGGAAACATTCAAAATGTCCTCAGTGGACTATTTTTCATTTTGTTTCAATAACATCAAGAGGCTGCAGAGCTTTTCAAGGTCTACATTTAATTTTCTTTCCTTGTTTTGCTGTTTGTTTTCAGACATGAAGCAACTGACAAAACTGTTGATGATCCGTAACGATTCCATGTGCGTGAAGTCAATGCTGATTACTCGATGTAATGGCAAAAGAATAATGACATGGTTGGCGTTTAGATTGGTTCCCCATAAACTTCCCTTTCATTATCAAAATTTGTCTGACACTGCACTGCGCACAGGCTGGCAGCCTGGCATCGTTTCTATCTGCTTTCACATCTCCATTAAATAACTGTAAAGCAAGGAATCTGTCTGTGTGTCTGTCTGTCTGTCTGTCTGTCTGTCTGTCTGTCTGCCATTCGCATATCTCGAAAACCATCAGTCCATTCTACGCAATATGCGGCAGGTGTGTTGCTGAGGTGCAGTGCAAGTGCAGTCTCCAATTTGGTGCCATTTGGAAACGCGACACGTTCAATATTAATACATTCTGAATTATCAGCAAACATTCCTCTGTGCTGCAACAGAGGCGTTTCACGTGATCTCATGGGGAAGCAGTCAACACACATTTTCTATTCTTCAGCAAGAACTGGAGGTGAGATTTTAAGATTCTGTCAATAGTAGTATGCTAGCTAACATTAGCCTCAAGAGCTACAATGGCAAATTGCTGCCTGGCAGCACTGTCAGCTGCTCTGGTATGCTTCTCTCATTGGTTGTTGCCGTCAAGCTTGGAAAGTACTAAATCATAAATATCAAACATGATTAATGTAATCAAGGCAGCCCTGACAATAAGACGCCGATTAGTTTTGTGAAAACAGTGCCAACAGTAATACCAATTTGACTAAGGGGGGGGACAAAAGTTGTCTGTTTCTACTTTCAAAAGTAGGATTTAAGGACTGTGCGTGCTGTACTTGAGCTCAGATCATGACCACTCCTCATCAAATTAAGAAAAAAAAGAACATCTGCGTGCTCAATCCGTATTTACACGCTTATTTATAGGATTTCTCTTGAGCAAAATGTGACATTAGAAAACACAGCCTGGAGATAATACTTTGATTAACATACCTGCAATATGCAGGGACATGTTGTGCATTAAGTGGTTTGAAAACTGACAGACACTGAATAAATCCTGAGATTTGCTTTTTAAATCCTTCAGATGTTTTTCAAAAAGCCCACAACGGGTCAGAGTTAAAACAAGATACTCGCCTCCCACAGAAACAAACAAGAGAAAGGCAGGAAAGAGTAAGCACGAGAAGACAGACAGGGAGAGAGCTTGGAGGTCTGAACATTCACAAATGTAATCATATACAAGTGGATGTTTAACAGACAGAGAAAGGGAAGGACGGAATGATAAATAGGCTCGCGGATGCAGGCGGGCCTTGAGGGAGAGTCGACATAAACACCCTACTTGTACCACGGGATGATAATTCATGTTAGCACTCCCGAGGACAGTAAAGCAGTAATTCTGGCCAGCAGGCTTAAGCCCCAAACGTTACATAAAAATGCTAATACTGCAGATCTGCTCTGGTTACAGAACACCAATCATCTCCCCTGATGATGATGTTAAAGTTCAGACTTCAGTAAGTTAATATCTTAATTTTAACCACAATTATCCAAAGACCTCAAGTCTCCTCCTAATGACGAGACACATCGCACAGTGTGTAAAGTGTGTTTCGCACAAGTTACAAGACTGTGGTGTCTGTGCCGCGCTGACAGCCGTCGGGCCTGCAGGGGCTTCCAAGGGTGCTTGGTCTCACTTCCCATAGCCTCTCCTGCTTTCTTTCCTTCCATCCATCTTTCAGCCTCGCTGCGTGCCGTCTCCCTCCTTTCCTCTCCTCTCCTCTCCTCTCGCATGCCTCACTCTTCACCCTTCTCTGCTTTTCTCCCATCTTCCATCTCTCCGTCTCCTCACTCCATCCCTCCCTGCAGAGCCAAGAGGCATCCAGCTTCTCATAACTCTTCATTAGAGCCTTCACAGGGACCCGCGGCTGCATAGTGTAACAGAGCAAAGTCTGACTGCAACCATAGAGGGAAAGAGAGACAGAACTGAGCCCAAGAGACAATTAGCTCAGCCTGGAAAATAACATCATACTCCCGTCCACAGTCTCTGTGTGTGGGTGCCGGCAGGACAGCTGAGGCTGGCTTTGATTAGGGCCCCATATAGAAAACGTGCTTGAGCATTGCAGTACCTGAAGCTTTTAGCGCCACAGAATCAGCATAAAAGATATGCCTATGTGTGTGTTCACTGGAGCAATTTTAAAAACACGACAGACGTATGTCCCTGCTACACATGTACGCTAATTCCCACAAAACTTATGTGGCACTCAAGTGTATTAACACAGTGAGCGTCTCTGGTTGTCTTGTTAGAATTGTCATATTAGCACCATTACACTGGTTTTAAAACTAAAAATGAATGTAGACCAAAGGAATGAAGCATTGATTTTTAAATATTGCATCTGGTTTAACTTTGGTAGTACAAGATATCTTTTCTATGTATTTTCAGGCCAAACATTGCATGTACAAATGCTCTTTTTCTGCTCCTAAGGAGACAGGAAAACCTCGAATAAAGAGGAGTCTGAAGCATGTAGACTGACAGCAGGTTCACTTCTTTATATTGCTTCATATTAGTGTGATATGTCATATGAGTATGACACATGGGAGCACGTCTGTGACCCGACAGCAAGGCTCTGACCAAAGAGACACAAGCAGACAAATAACACTGACACTTTGACAGGACATGTTTGCGTGTGAGTGTGTGTACGCGTGTGTGCATGTGTATGTGTGTGTTGGACATGCTATGAAGCATCAGGTGTCCTGAGGGGTAATTCCACTGATAGGAAAACAAGGATCGGGGAAATTCCACTCACTTGAAAACACCTTCACAGACAACCGCACACACAAATTCTGATTAATTCATCACATTCAGAACGCCGATGGCACCCTCGCAGGGTTTTCCCTCCCTGCGGTAATAAGGGCCTCCTTTGTCATCAAAGGTTGTATGTGATCGACCCTGTCATTAATGCTACACCAAGGTCACGGTTTCATCCTCGTCTGTGTCCGCAGATCCTCTCGTTCCGCCGGTTTCATATGCTCTGGCATGTGTCTCTGCCCGCAGCTTTACTGTATATGCATTGCTTGAACTGGTTGACCAAACCTGTTCAGGCGACAGCTGAATTGTGAAGGCTTTTTATGGAGAAGGAGACACTACATTTTACAACTATGATTGTGTAAGTTCTTGAAAAAACATTCACTCGATAGCGTTTCAGTCACTCTGGCTCCTGAGTGTGCTCTTTGTAATCTCCTTGTGAAAGCTGTATGACTGTTAGGATAAACGCATGGATTATTCACCGATATCAATAAAAAAAACAAAAAAACATGTGATACAAACTCTTGCTTTGTTGTACTTTCTTGCTGTTAAGCGTAGAAAACCAGCGCACAAATTAGATGAAAGTTATTTTCGAAACCCATCTCCATTGAAGCCAGTAGTGGAACGGCTGAGCAGAAACAAAGCACGGTGCAATATACGGTGCCGTTGGGTAACTAATAAAAATAATAACCTTAATAAAAAATGAGTTCAAGGAAAAGGAGAGGATATGAACACTGCTATTAGATTTACAACAGCAGGGCTCTACAAGCTTCCCTGCTCTGCTACGACAACATTTCTCCCATCATATCCACATCTTAAATGAAACAGAAGAGACTGTAGCTGCTCTGTGCTGCCGTCTTAATGGCCACATGTAACCGGCAAAAACGTTTTTTTACTGACTCCTGCACATTACCTATGTACTTACTTTACTTACTTTTAGTTTCCATGTATGTTGCAGTTACCAGGGATTGTGCAGAGGCATTTTTTTCTGGAAACAGGACAAAGTGATGAGGCAGAGAAAAGTAACTGCTCTTCACAGAATCCTCCTGGATAATGATACTTTTATAAAAACATTATCAACGGCTGTTATTCTCTTTCTTTTCCATCATTGCATTTCAGTGTCTGTTTGTGTCTGTCTAATATAGACAATATGACATCCACTCTGTCAATGTACAAACTCAAACACTCCACGATATCATAACACATAATAATCCAAATTTACATTTGTAAATAATGCCATTGCTACATACACTTTTAAGGACAAATTAGGAAGCAGACGTGGGTTTCTGCCCATCCAGACGTAAACACAACAATGGAGTGACAATTGAGCTTCTGAATATCTTCACCCCAGAAGGAGTTTCCAATACATCATACATACATTTTAGCTACCCAAAATGCTGTTTATGTGTGTGCGAAAGGCCAAAGCACATAGAGAAAACTTTGTTTTAACAAATAACCCTGTACGTGTGGACAGGGCCTCAAGCCTGCTGTTGTCGATCCTGAAGCTAATGGCGAGGAAGGTCACATATTCGTGGTATAGCTGCACGCTGGAGCAGACGGCATTGTTGCGAGCACATATACATTTGCTGAGAGGTGATTTTTGGTGCTGCTGACTGCAACATCTACAATAAAGAGGATTTTGAAATGTGATGAGGAAATAGGTAAACTTTTCAAAGACCAAAACTGGAAATGCTTTCAGAAGCCGTAAAAGTTAAAATTCTACGGCAAAATTCTAGTGTAGTAAAATTTAATCTCATAACTAAGCCTCTAGCCACAGAAACCTACAATTCCACAGCAATGTGATTTCATAAACGGTCAACCCACTCGACTTTTTCCTTAGTTCTGCCATTCATTGTGTTAAAATGTGAAAAGAATGGCGACTGCACAGCAAGCAGCAACCATTATATGGTATTTGGGGAAAACAAGCTGTGTTGAAATCTCTTCAGCATTTCGCTTAAATTGTCGATCTTTATCTTTACTGCTAGTTGAGTTTTCCTGCAGGCTAAAGAAATCTATAAACTATTTATGTCAGGTATATACAGTATCATAAACTATCTGCGTGTGTGTAGTGTTTTTCCTCAACTTAAGCTGTATAGATGTAGTCTCTTAGACAGAAAAAAACAGGTCTTACTAGCAGTCTCTTGAGAGGGATTTTGCCTCTTAAGCTTGAACAACCAAAATGTCACTGTTCATAAAGGTGCTCCAATCAGGACAAAACTCTTGCCCTGAATTGATTTAAATCATTATAGCCTGCTAAAATAACTGCCAATTCATAACCAGGGAATAAAGAGGATAGCAAACCTCCTCCTTTGGGTACAGGGATACAGGACAAGTAAACAAATCTAGAGTCACAGTGCAAAAATGCACAAAAGTAACACAAAGTATTCACCGACACATACTCAATATTCAACACAGAAGCACACCTAAAGTATCCACGCGCAGGCATCAAATTCGCACAAGCACGGACACACACCCACACACGGAGCAATCAGCGGTGCCAAGACAGACATCTCACTCCTGCTGACATCCCCCCACAAGACTGAAGACGTCTCTTCGCCGCTGTCACACTGTCAAACCGTCAAGGAGAGACAGAGGAAGACGGACAGGCAGGATGAGAGAAAATCAAGTGTGTTACACGGAGTGGGAGAGAAATGCAAAGACTTCTTCCTGAGATAAAAATGACAGGCACAACAACAGTCTGTGATTTTTCCGAGGGCAGTTAAGTCATGCTTGTGCTTTGATGTTCTGATGCTTAACGGGGACGCGCTGGAACAACAGCTGGCCTCACAGTCCCAACACACGCCAAAGCCAAGCAGAATAGTCCTGCTGTTTTAGGGATGCGTCACCAACTTAGTATCCAAACAAGATGGCGAACAGAGGACGCGACTACGCTGATCAAGACCAGTATAACCGATTTAATGACACACATCTAGTGTAACGAGCTAACCAAAGTTCAATCAGGGAGACTGTCACCTATGCTTGCTGTGAAAATACCAGTTCCCCCCCATTCATTTTGAGTGGGTGTTGTGCTTTTAGGCTGCAGCGGTCTGAAAACACAACAGTCCTGCAGCTAAAATGTGAATCAGAATCAACTTTTGGCAGAATGTCATGCTGCGGTGGCCAATCACATAAGCTGGCCGTCTGTATAGTTCATCAACAGTATTGTGGCTGGGGGCGCCCATTAGCTCAGTTGGTAGCGCGGGCGTCACATGTACCGCTGCAGTGGCCCCGGGTTCAAGGACCGGCCTGGCGCCCTTTGCTGCATGACACGCCCCCCCACCTCTATCCGATTTAATTGGCATTCAGTCGTTCCAGTATATTCCAGTCACATATATGAATCAAAAAGGGACTTTTCTGATTGGAGGGACTACATAATACATAAAATCAACGCTCCTCCTGCCACGTGGGACACAATATAATGCACTACATAGTAATAAATAGGCAGTGATTTCAGACACACATCTTTATGTTTATTTAGAACTGTTTTCCTTTGCTGCTTCCAACTCACTTCAATGACTCACATAAAACTTACTCATCTTGTTGCGGTCGAAACTTAAAAATCTGTTCCCTTCTTGGCTGTTTTCAGTCGTCATTTAAGTGTCAGACTTGATGCAACCCACCTCCACCCCTCCACCTCCTGTTTTCATTCGAACCAGCTGTCCAGTGGATCCATCCGATGAGCTCATCACAAATCCCTGCTCCAGCTCACATCCATCTAGATCTACAGCTTGGCTTGATGTCCTTCGATTCCAAGCAACCAGCAATGTCTAGACTCCATTGCGGTTGGTATTCCTGCACGGCCCGTGGCGCGAGTATCCGTGTATACGATGAAGTCATGAATGGGTACTGTGGCCAGACTTCTCATATATCTCAACAACAAGTCTCCCCGTCATGTCTCTCTTGTTAAACATGCTATAATTTATGCAACTTTCACACAACTCAGTGGATTGATAGCTTAAAATTGTTATAAGTGTGGAGGATGTCGGCAGATGGATGCTCATCAAGTAAACATTAGATCAGTGCTAGATTTGAGCTCGGCACCTGTTTTGTGTGGCACATATTCACAAAGACACACAAAGCTCCACATATCCAAGCGCTCGCAGAGAGTTTTAGATTACCTACATAAAAGGGCTAAAATACAGCTAACAGGAGTGGACAAATAAACTTATCAACCCTAACAATTCCGCAAAACGCCCGTATGTTTATTTTGTTAAGAGGAAAACTAACAAAGCCTGTGGGACTGAAATAAAAGACTTTCCACTCCTCAAAAAGTGCTACTTGTTCCAATCAGTACTCCACCACACACCATTGACCAGGGAAAATTCCAGTTAATGTATTGTATAGGTGAGTAGAGTGTTTTCTGGTCACTGGGTCAGATGGTAACCATTTTGGGATATCACTGTCAGCCCTATTTTACTTCTCTGTCTTTAAACAGAAGGCATATAATTACAAATTCCAACTAAATGAACACATAAGAAAGTCAGCAATGATGTATGCTTCATTTAAATAGTCTGACAGTGCATAGAGAACAGATCAAACTAAACTAAAAAATCCCCCGCTCAGGTAATCATTGTGCTCTGCCACAGTCAGCTCAGGGGAACAAGACTGATATTTTAATCAGAGCGCTATTTGTACTTGACGCAGGAAACCATCCAGCAATATGTCAGAAACGTTTTTTTTAAGAAACAAGCAATGCTCTGTTTTAGACTAGAAAAGCTGTTCCCCACATAGAGAACTCGTAGGAGCATTAATGTTACAGGCCAAAACATGCGCATCATAGCATTTTGTTTGGGTATCATTGTTGATTGTTCATCATTAACGTTTGTCATACATGAAGAATTTGTACTTCTTGTGGATGTGAACGGAAAAAATATCTCAATGCCGCAATTTTTAGTTAAACAAAAATGTGAAATCCAAATAAGTTGGGATGCTGTGTAAATCATAATCAGTCGTAATCAATCAGAATCAATTGAGAACAGTACAAATTAAATATATTTAATGTTTTACCTCAAAAACCTTTTTGCAACATGGGCAACAAAAGACTAGGAAACATGTGAAATGCTCAAAAACAGCAGCTTGGCACATTCCACAGGTGAACAGGTTAATTGGTAGCAGGTGATAGCATCATGATTGGGTATGAAAGGAGCATCCACTAGCAAGGATGTGGCGAGGTTCACCACTTCGTGAACCACATGATTATATAAAGGATATTACTACATCAGCTAAGAGACACTACCTAAAACCGTTGTTGGTAAACACAGTTTGTTCGCAAATGTTTGCATTTTGTTTAAACTGGATGTTTTACACACCGTCCAGACTTTTTTGGAATCAGGGCTAAACATAAGCACACGGCCTTCCACTGATTCTACATGTATACCAACAGCAGCCTCCGTTGCAAAATTAATAAAAAATAACAGCTTTTTTCCTAAACTATTGCACTGCAGTCAAACAGTGGGTCAGATAATACTGATGCTGTTATTATGCTTGGTTAGTTAAAGAAATATGCCACCCAGTATGAGAGAACAGTACACTGTGGGAGACTGTCCACAGACAATTGATCTTGGCTTCCTTGCCAAGCTTTAAAACATGAATTACACATTTGGGTATAATAATATTATTATCATTACGTATAATTGAATTCAAATTGCACTTCAATTAAATCTTTGCTCTGATGCAAAGTAGTGCCTCCTGTAATGCTAAATAGCGTTTGGTTCACAGTGTTCATCCACATCATTTTGTAGCGTTCATCCAAAATCGCAGTCATCTGACTGCAGTCAGTCATCCACAGAGTTTCTGAGGTGAGGTTGAGGCCCCCAGCAGTGCTTCTGCAGCCAGCAAGGGCAGTCTTAATGAATAGCGAGATACATGATAAATGTGGCCATATGGTGGAGCCGGCTGGCCAAGCCAGGGGTGCTAGCTGGCTCTGCTAAACATGCACACACACACATCCTCATACCTCTCTCTTCTCACTCCTCAGCGAGAAAAGAAGAGTCATCAAACTCCGCACAGCTCGAGACAGCAGCAGGTAGGGGTTAATGACCTCCAGGTCCTTTGGAGAGATGAGGTGTTATGGCCCACTGTGAAATCATCACCACACTTCCCGTCAAAAAGTTTCACGGAAGTTGGAGCGAGGACACAAACTAACTGTGCATGAGCCAAACTGTCACTCAGCAGCGGTGACTTTTTAATTACAAGCATTGTATGTGCCTCGGCGCATAAATGCAGGAAGTCTTCCTAATTTATATTTGCCTCTCTGGTGATTTGCTGTGTGTGTGTGTGCGCGTGTGTGTGTGTGTTGCGTGTGTGTGGGGCTTAACTGAATCACAGCGGATGAAGCCATATGCTGTCTGTCATACTTTGTAGGCAGTCGTTTTCTTGTTTCCTCTCCTTTGCTGTATACAATACTGTCCTCTCTCTTATTACTATTCAACACACACACTCCACATGCTCATATACTGTAGCCACAGAAACACACACACGCATGCATAATCACTAACTTGCCTAAAGACGTGCATACACAAACTGGATGCGAATACACACACACACACACCACACATAGTCGAACACGCAGTGAACAAGCCATTGTTCTCCTTTCATGGCAGATGCTATCTCTCTCTAATTGGCTCAGCAAAAACAAAGGAAGGGCCTTGGATGCCCTGCTGCAGCGATGCTCGTTCAGTCTACAGGGATGCCCTCTGCTGTATCAACACATATACGGGGGCCTTGGATATGGCTGACCTCTGTGCTGTCGAAAAAAGGCCAGTTCTTGATTACATGGCACAGTTTCAGGGTCTGTATTGAATCAGTAAGCAGGCGAGCGCGCTCAAAATCAGAACAGTTTTCAAGCACAACATGAAAACACCCTTTGGGCTGCCAAGAAAGCTCAGACCAACGGAGGTCTTGTGAACTCTATGCAAATGGTGCTCTGAGGCTAAGCATCTCTCGCAAGGTATAAAGCGTGTGATACAGTGTTTGCTTAAGCCATTTTCTCATTAAGTGTGTTTGTCAAAAAAGCACTCTACGCCCACCTCCAACAAAAGTTTATGACGCCATTCCTCCCAGTGCAGCCTGACATGCGATTGATGGGCGATAAGCCTTCACCACGTCATGGCAATCCACGGCTGTCAAACCTCCCCATTGTTTTGAAAAGGAGAGAGAGAGAGAGAGAGAGAGAGAGAGATGCTGGAGTTATGTCTGCTGTAGGTGTAATTTGTGTTGGTGCAGTTTAGTTCAGCAGTGTGAAACAACTCTGAGACAGCCGTGTGATATATGACTGTACTGCTGGCATCACTGATCTTAACTTTAACTGCAGCAGTGCAGTTGTAGTTGATGAGGTGTTATATTGCAGAGAAAGGGATCATAGAGGGTATGCTGTGACCCCACCATCCATGCATGCCTCACTGCTGATTAATAATAGGTGAATATGTTCTACATTGCCAAGAGACAAAGGCGAGGATATTCTGCATGTCTGCACTCATTTGATAATAGAACTCAAGGTTTTACAAGGTGGTAAAACACAACTCTGTAGAAGTTCAACCATCTACTTCTCTAGAATGAGCTTCATATGCATTTGAGTGTCTCATTGTCATCCCTTCTAGTCACTGAAGAGCCTAATGCATGGGTGAAAGGGCTGAGTGAAATGACAAAGAAACAGCATCCTCTTCTGGTAAAAAACAGTCATGCAACTGCCGTTGACTCAAGCGTCTCAGCTCCATCAGTGTAGATTTACAGGCAGCAGATGTTTATATCAAAAGCAGTCTCCAGATGATCACAGACCACAACTGCAATCATGAAGCAAAAGATACAGTGTCAATCTGTTACAAGCTGCTGTGAAGAGGTGGCCGCAGTAGTTTGAAGAGGTTCAAAGTCCTAAAATTGTCTGAAATGATTAAGGACCAAGCGACAGACTAATCATTTCTGAAGAACAGCAAGAGCTTGACTTTTCCTGGTCCGGTCTTTTCCCATCAACATCTAATTACACGGGCTGTAACATAAATAATTCATGCAGCACTTTAGGACAAAAACATGACAATCAACACAGCCAATCTGCAACTTCTGTCATTACTAATTCAGCATCTGCTGAATGCTTTTCTGCCACTTTTTCTACCACTCAGCCTGATTACGGGATTCTTGTGTTTGTGTGCAAAGCGAGTGTGTATCTGCATATTATATGTATAAACAATTTATTATGAAACCCATTCCCTTATTCCTATTAATTTCATTCTTGCTATAGCTTTAAATGGGTTACTAAAATTGATTCAAGTTTTCTTGGCGTTCTAATGAATACTATAGCTTACAGCCAAATGTAAAACGAATTAGATTTTTCAAGTGACCATTATTTCTGTAATATGTTGTCATCGAGCTCATGCTTGCAAACACATCCCCAATGCTCTAAACAAGCACTTAATATGGGCACTGAACTAGCACATGCATAATAATGACCTCATTTGCATATATTATGTCAGTCTGTTTAGTATGTTAATGCCTGGTAAACTTCTGGGTTTAATCGTTCAGCAGACATTCTAATGGGGAGTTTGTTAATTGGTTGCATTGATGCTCTGACACTTGTTAATCTACTGGCAGATCTTGTTTGTTCATTTCAGAACCAAACAGCCCACTTTCCTGTTCACATGGTGAGGCAAGACTGATTCATTTCTGTGTTTTGGTTTCACCATCTAGGGGATTTAGTTTACAATTTATCTACAAAAGAGGAGATTTTTCATATTTAATTCTATGTCAACAAGCTGATGGTGCTAAAACAAATGCTACTCATGTGCAACGTTAACAGAATAAGGCTGACTTGATTACAATGTGACTATACTGTGAGAGGCTACAGCAGCAACAACAACATATACATATACAATAGGGCTTTATGGGTAATAGCAGTGGCAGATAAAATAGCATACTAAGAGTGATGTTTATAGGGAACTAATCTAAATGCTGTTGATGTCATTATTCTTTAGCCATTACATTGTGCAATCAACATCTACTCCATAATGATATGTTTAAGCAAAAGACTTGTTTATTGCCAGAATCATATATATTATATTACTGTATTATAATTATCAATACATTAATGTGTTCACCACCTTAATGTTGCAGCTAGTGAGGTGGAACTTATCTAAATTACTTTATATATTGCTGGTAGCCTAACCTATCATAATGCATCATCATTTATTAGTTGATTTGTAATTTGTATTAACAGTATGAATTTGCAATGCAACCAACTAAAACTGTCTAAGTTTAACGTAGTATAATGATGAAGGTTTTGTTTTGAATGATACAGCATTTGGCTTCCCTTGACACATTCAGGTCAAGTTTTATAAAGAGGACCATTTTCTGCAATTTCACCCGTTCATTTGAAAGATTTGATAAAATTACAGTAACAATGTAGAAAAATAGTTTTAAAAATGTTTTAAACAATTTGACATTTTTTGTATTCCCCTGTAGAGCTGAACAGTGCCATAATGTCTTAGCGTATAACATTCATCATCAAATACTGTGATCATGGGATTGAAAGATTTGATTAATTCTAAATGAATTTCATATGTTTTCAATACCAGTTTCACCACCAAAATCAGCAGAGTAAAGAGAGCAAATAATGCATCTGAGCTACCAGGATAAAAATCCTACATGGTAGACTGAGGAAGAGCAACATATTTAAGACTGAGGGACTATACTGTCATAATCTCCCTCCAATGCACTGAACTGTATTTATGAACTTTAAAAGGTCTTGACTCCAGGTTATTCAATTATAAGATTCTAAGATTTCTTATAGACCCTCAGATACCCAAGTATAGCACTGTCACAATCATTTATTATACCATCTTTCTTCCGGCCGACTGCACTACAAAGTACGGTGTGCTGTGAAACTTTACTATAATCAGAGTGCTGGAGGTGCTTTTACGGAGCAAGATGATCTACAATAGGGAGCAAACGGGAAGGACACTGAAGAGTCTAACAGCGCTTTGTAATCAAACAGAAAGCCATGTCCCCATCCGACCCGCAGTGTGTTGTTGTATACAGAAAGACACTGACGGTGTGTGTGTGACCCACACTATATTTAAAGGAAACAACATTAAATGAAATAAAACAGGCATAAGTGTTTGGAATGTTAGTGAGTTACTGATCCGTCCAGATCACATTACTACAACTGCAAAATTAACTATGCTGACTAACAGGTTGTAATGTAAAGACATCAACATTAGCCTAAACAATGGCATTCTAACTTTAACTTTCCTTCCTGGAACGTTCCTGGAATATATTGTAGCACTACTATGACTACAACACTCAAAGTAAACTGTGCTGGAATATACTGAAATGTTCAGATCAAACATTGTGCCAAATATGCATATTCAAAACTGTAAAACAGAAAATGTTCTTGATGCTCAAATATCTTAAACAAGCAACAATGAACAAATAACTCTTTATGTCCTACATTAACATTTAGCAACTATTGGAACATTGATATAAAACTGGTTTATATCGATATAAAATGGCGTAATACTGTTTCTCATGTCAGCTCTCCTCACATCATTTTAAATCATGTCATTTGTTGGCTCTCTGTCTGCTATTGTTACCTCTGCCAGTCATTTGACCCTGTTGACCTTGTGTGATAGAAACCACTAAGGTAGCCATCAGTCATGTGTCACCCTGACGTTCCTCTTGCACCAGCCTGTGAACTCAGCCTCCTCAGGTCCTCGCCGCTGGCCGCGCTCTCAAACCTAAAGCCCTCCACGACCAACGATTCTCCAGCCTCCACTATACTGGCCTGACCCTCCTGCTGGACCTGTCAAAACAACAACAATATACACACTTGACCATGCTGTGCACGATATACCTGAGCACATTAAAGATGATAAAAAGGTAATTTGCACATCCATTACTCAAAAAAGAATCCTGCCCTGTGCAGTAAGTGCATACAGAGAATGATGTGCACATGGTTTTATGTGTCTACTAGTGTGTGGGTGTGTTTATGAGCTTGCATACTTCCTGATAAAGAATTTATGAGCAGTCCTCACAACCATGCTAACTTAGTGTTTTGCTAGCCTGGTTCCAGACTTATGAATAAGTGCCTACATTTCAAATTTAGTTTGAGAGATTCAAAAGCCTTCCACAAATGGCTGTTTTTCCAGTTGGAGAAACAACGGCACTAATGACTGCCTTTATAGGTGAGACTGAGGCTGGGAACATCATCTGACTGGGCCACAGCCAGAATCCAAAGAAATATGGCAACAAGCGCGGACAAAATTGACGCAGCTATCGAGGTTGTAAATCAACTGACTGAAAATAACAGCTGCTAAATCAGAACACTATGCTCTGAAGGCATTTTCTTTGAAGCGCAGAAATATTTCTACCTGCTTTTTGGAAAAAGTTTTATTTATTTGTCGGCCCCACTGGTACCTCGCGAAATAGGTCAGAAGGATTTAATGCTTAAAGCTGTTTGGCCCTTGATCGCTTTGATGGAGGACCATGTAAAAGAAGCTGAGTGGCGCGGATTAAATGGTGAAATAGTAAAGCAGCTTCTAGGTCAATTGACAACTACACTGATGGAAATTCAAGGAACTCATTTAACCTGACCACCTCTGACCTTAGTACAGAGTTAACATGACAATTCTACCTGCTTCAACACAGGATGAAATGAATTAAACAAATACACATTGTCAGTAGAGCACAGAAGACAAGAAGAAGAAAGAAGACAAACCTCACAGAACAATGTGACCAACTCCATGAAGGCAGTACGGTTAATATTAGACTCATAAAACTACTTGGTTATGGTTCGTGAAAGATCGTGGTCATGGTTTAAGGATGGTCCCAGGTTTCGCCTCTTTAGTTTTTTTCCCACTGTATGGTACGGCTCAACCTGACCCAACCTGACCCAACTCCCTTTTTTTCCATTGTGGTTTTTACGATATACCTAGTACATTATTAGATAAAATAATAATAATAATAAAAGGAGATGTCGAAATACTGCAGCGCAATGATCGTCAGAGAATCACAAATAGTATTGTCACTTACGGTGACTGCGAGTGACGTTGCTAGTTTAGCGGTAACTGTGCAGTGTAGGTTAAAGTTTGTCAGTGAATAAAGGCTGCAGTTTCTCAAAACCAAACTTAAGCTCCAAAGTGTTGTGAAGCGTGTGCAGCGTCGCTATGACTTTCAGCTAAGAATACCACCTACCTTTACGGGGTACTATTTGTAGTGGAAAACGAAGTAGAGCAAGGCACCTTGTACAAAAAACAGGTAGAGTCGAGTTGAACCGTACCGTGCAGTGAGAAAAAAATGACTTATGCATACCATTCTGCCCGGACGCTGGATGGAGGGGCCTGTCACTGTGCAATATTCCAGCAGCTCCTCAATGTCTCTCATCAGCAGCTGAGCCTTTGACAACACTGCAATGACATTGACACATAAAACTCAATAGTAGCAGGGTGCATAAATAAAATATATATCAATTAATTGTATTTGGAAGGGAATAAAAGAAAAGATTTATACTGTGATTGAAAATAATATTCCTCTCTGAAAGACTACAGTAAGACTTCAGTCAGTAAAACATTGGTCTTACACTCCTGAGTCTTTGAGATGGAGATCTCAGGTTCCTCGTCACATGACATGTCACTCATCCTCGCAGCTTCTTCCACAGCCAAAGGACAGGTTTTGGACGTCACACTTTTGATCGCCATGGCCTTCAGTGTGATTAATAAAGCACATTTAGAAAATATTTGCCAACGCAGGGAATAGAGAGAAAAACTGTCCAGATGATACTGTTTAAACCCATATATCAAGTAGACATGTTGATGAAGAGGTATTGTGCATATACATAAATGTCCTGTGCTGTACAATCACTGTCTGCTGGTAAATGCCTACTAATAGCAGCAAACCAATGTTTCTGTCTGACTTTGCCAAAAAAGGATTACATAGATAAAAAGTTGGTAAACTAAAACATCAATATACTAGAACTGCATAATGTCTAGCCATTTGGACTTGGTCATTCAGTATCTCCATGATCCTCTTTAAGTAAACAGATTTACTGAACCCATTGCTTTAGTTATTATGGGGAGAGAGATTGGACTGTTTCATTCAGAGTTTGTGAATAATGGAACTAGCTGATTTCCAATTGTGTGAAATCATTAACCACTTCATTGGACTTCCTCAAAACTCTTTCGATTCAGTGAGCTCAGAGTGAGCCCGAGTGTGAAATATGCAGTCAGGACCACATGTTGGTGCACTTCCTGTAATCATTTCAAGAACCAAAAGCTTTTGATTTTCAAATCATGGTTTTAAAACATACAAAGCAACGCAGATTTTTAGTTTTCAAACTCATCCATCATCTTCATCTATTAATTTTCAGTTATCACGTATGGTACTGAAGGAACCAACTGAACTCACACTCCAAGTTGGCAGTTGGTATTATGGAATTGGCATTTACAAAAAGCTTGACCCCTAACTTAGTCAGTGAAGAGGAGAGAAGACATGTGTAGGATTGGTTTACATTTTAATGAGTTAAAAAAAAATTGCATCACTTTACTTTAATCCAGTATGAAGGTCATTAGGACACAAATTAAATTAGTAAATTAACAGTTTAGGTAAAGTTATTAAGATAAAATCAAAAGCAAGGATGGCACTGAATCTAGTTTTTTAGATTAGGTGATGAATCAATATACCTCCTTGCCCAATAACTCACAGAAAATATAACAAAGTTCATATTAGAATAATATTATTTACATTTATTTTTTGTCAGTGAGAAGAAAATTAACTTATAGTTTGGCAGAGTCAGTGAGAGGTGATCTTACCTTAGCTTAGCTAGTGAACAAATGTTGGCTAAATGCCGCAACCTTATGCTAGCTGTAAGGCTAACAGCCTTGTCAGTGGAAACTATTAGGTTGGAAGTTTCTGGGGACGAAGCCTATTCTAGTTTTACGTGTTTTCCCTTCTTCTTTACCTTCTTTTATCAGTGCTCACTTTTCACTTTGTCCTCTAGCTAGCCATGGAAGAGAAGTTTATTGTTAAAATGCGGCTGGTCCGCCCCTCCAACACCTGGCTCCTGAGTAAGATGGCTGCCTCAGCAATTAACGTTAGCGTAATATTATGAGGCCACTTGACGTTCAGTCCGTCACCACCATGCCAAGAAGAAGAAGAAGAAGAAGAAGAAGAAGAAGAAGAAGAAGAAGAAGAAGAAGAAGAAGAAGAAGAAGAAGAAGAAGAAGAAGAAGATATATAGTTTTGCTCAGGAATAACAAACTTAAATAGGCACACTAATTAATTAATAATTTTATTAAATCTTGCTATGTTAGCAAACTACCAACTGAAAGCTTCACCAAGGGCTCTCAGCTCTTCTGTTTAGTCAGTCATTGTGTTAACTATTCTGAACTGTTTTTATAACCCAGCAGAGCTTCCTCCTCTTTAACTTTCGTCCAACTAAAACGACAACGCTCCATTTTATTCTTATTTTAATAGAAAGTCATCTTCGGTCTCAATGTGCACAAACTACCGCGTTGATATTAGACACTTCTCTCTACATCGTGCGTTTATTTTGAAAGGACTTCAGCAGTCAAGTGACTCCCGGAAGTTTTTGTTTCCTCACCTGTCAGTTCTGACACGGTGCGAGTGTCCAGCCTCGTCTCTTTGTTTTTCTTCGAGAAACAGGTCTCCTTTTTCCGAGAATAAATGATAATCCTGTGTGGCCGACTGGCACCTAACTGAGGACGGCATCTAACACGGTTAGTGAAAGTCGACAGTGAAAACAATCGACTGTTTTTGCTTCACCTAGCCAAGAATAGCCAGCAGACGTAAGCTAAGCGCTAGCTAACTGTTATCATCACAACAGATCGATCATTTTAATCACCGTGGCTGTTGTTACATATTTTATGTTTCTGTAGTTCATCTACCACTCATTTTGTTATTCATTCTCAAGCCTATTTTAGAAGTGCCCATCGGTGTGTTTTGTCGGATGTCAACTGAGATCACGGAAGCTAACACCATAACGTTAGCATCGTACACAAACGAGATTCATTGATTGTTTACATCCCGATTCTGACTGCCTTTCGGTGGCTCTTTGGATAAAATGCGATATCTTGGTTGTTGTCATTATCCTGTTAGCCGTTAGCTCTCGTGTTTTATCGAGAGTGGGGTAAGGAAATGACGCTGCTCTTCGTGTCTTGTTTGGGATTCACGTTGACTTTCGTTTTGAGCACTTGCTGGGGTCACTTTCGATTTCACACCATTTTCTGAAGTCGTCCTCCAAAGTCAGCCGCCCTTGCGTTTGTGTTTTGCTCGGCTCGCGTCCGTGGCAGTGATCCAGCTGCCACGGTCACTCTGCTGAAACTTATTTTTCTAAAAGCTTCGGCCTTCGGTGTTAAAAACTTGGCTCCTCGGGGTTTGCTGCATCATTGCATGCTGACATCATCAAGTAGCGTGAGCTGCATCGTGTCTGCTGACGAGCCAAAGGTCTGAGGAGTGTGTTTGCTGGAGGCTGGTCTGAGGTCATGTCTGGCCCAGGTAGTTTGACGGGGCTGCTTTGATTCCAGGTGAAAGCAAACTGGACGGTGAGGCGTCTCTCTAACAACAGGTCTGTGTGATGGATCAAACTTATTTAACAATTCAGAAACTACAAATAGTGTTGTGTACATGCAGCATGTCCACTCATGTCCCTGAGTCACAGTGCACACAAACGCCCCACATGTCACAAATAGCACTTTTTCTTTAAAATATTCAGATGTTTGTGCCTCTTAACTCGCATATTGTTCACATTTTGTGGAGCTGAGTGTTGAAATAAGCCAGAGGACTTAAGTTCAGTGGAGGCTGAGTGAACTTTGCACTAGATGTGCATCTGTTATTGTGAGGTCGGCCTGAGGATGGCGGCACTGAGCTCATCCACATGTGCCCTGATGATGTTCGTTGTTTGTGGCCTGTCTCAGATCGCACGCCGAAACTGTTAAAGGTATTTTACGACACTCTTGCATCACGTTATGATGAAACACTTGAGCTGCCAGTAACACAGCAGGAGTAGGTCCTTTAAAGAATGGGTGGCAAGGTTAAAAAGGTCCATACGTTTGTGGACCCCTTTAAATTTAAGCTGAATCTTTTCCTCCCAGTCACAGTTTCCTTTAAAATCCAGACTAGACCACATATATGAACCGCTGCTAAGGTTTTAAGCATCGTCCTCGGCTTTGTGTTTGTGAAAATGTCCCACGAAACAGGAAGTCGTTCATTGGAGAATTTCATAGTGTCATAAACTGAACACAGTTGGAATCAGACACTGTTTGACTGCTAAATGATCTGTTGGATACGTAGACCAAATATAGCAAAAGCCATCTATCCCTTCACATAATGTGCAGAAACTAGTTGGAAAGCTATTTAACAAGCTAGCGTATTGTAAATACAGATGCTTTATGATGGCTAACTTACTATCTCTTTGACATAAATCCCCACCATCCACAGGTCTTCTATCTGCTACAGAGTAGGCCTGTGCAGGCATGGAGCCCTTGGCAGTGGATGATGACATCTGCATCCTTCAACACGAGACGGCCTACACCGGCGCCGGCGAGAGTCCTGTATCGGTGTGTGCCGGCGATGAATCCGTCGCCTCCCACTTCGCCCTGGTCACGGCCTACGAGGACATCAAGAAGAGGCTGAGGGACACGGAGCGGGAGAACACCCTGCTGAGGAAGAGAGTCAAGCAGCTGGAGGATAAGGTATAGATGTGAACGAAAAGGGGCGATGGTGGGATAGGAGAAGGAGATAACAGCGTGAGGAGATTGAATTAAAAGAGCATACTGATCATCCAGATGGGTAAACAGCCAGACAGCGAGCTGTAGACGGAGATGAAGGAAAACAGATTTCTCCAGGACGTCAGAGTTATGGACAAACACAAAATGCTCCGAGAAAGTTTGGGAAAAGTCAGCAAATTCAACAGCAGACTGCAAAATAACTCGCCTCCGGGAGAGTCCGCATGCCAGCATCATTAATATTGTTGGCCTAAAGTCAAAGCTATAAAACAATGAGAAATAAATCTGCACTGTCTAAAAACAAAGAGGAGGTCTGGAAAAGTATGGCATTGCCAAACACAGTGTGTTGGAGCATTACACTTAGGGGAGAAGGTTCCTGAAATTGGATTGGAAAAAAAACAAAAGGATTGAGTACAATACAGACAGAGAGAGCTATTTAAACAGGAAGGGTCTTAATACAGATGGTAGGCTGAAGTGAAAGTGCTGCACAAGATGTGGGCAGGGCTTTTATCTGTTTTGCTTTTATCTGCTGCAGCATCAAGATAGGATGTGGTGGGAGGAAAGTAACTTCCTACCACAGATATTTAAATGACAAGAAATTGATCTCGCTTCTCGTCTGTGTGTTTTATCTACCCCCACTGCAGCTCTTCAGGCCAGAGGCTCCTCCATCGGAGGGTCCCCAGTATGTGAACAAGGCCTTCAGCGCTTACCGAGGTATCTACATAGAGAAGGAGGACCTGCAGCTGGAGCTTAACAAACTGGTGCGTTCACTGATTCACTTGATTTCATCCTCAAATTGACTAGAGTCGGGCACAAAGATCGAGTGTGTCGCAAAGACTGTGTGCTTTTAAGCAGAATTAATACATGTTTTTGTGCAACTTAAATAGAAACACCCAGCTCATGACATCATCACACAGATGCAGCACAGGTGCACGTTTTGACTGGGAACAACGGGGGAAAGAGAGCGTTTGGTGCATAAATATAAATGCTGACTCTCCCCTCATCTTCCTCCCCCTCTACCTCACTGTCTCCGCTCTTTCTCTCTGTCAGAAAAAGGAGAAGAGTGAGAGTGAGCGGTTGCTGACGGAGCAGCTCCAGGCCAAAGAGTTGGAGCTGCTTCAGCTGAGGACGGAGATGGAGACCAGCCAAGGTACAGGTAGAGCGCACAGGGCCGCATTCTGCTCTTTCTACCAGTCCAGCAGTACTTTAAACACTGTACCAGAGTGCATGTGGCGAAGCAGATATTACACTGTGTCAAATTTGAAGTACCTATGTAGTAATTATGTTTACTTGAGTACAATCTTGAGATACTTTTTATACTGTGTAATACTTGTATTACACTACATTTCACATGTCTGTTGTAAGAGCTTCTCTCAAAATGGAATAAAAGATATAAAAATAAACTTATACAATATGATGATTTCTGTATATTTAACTGCCTGAAAGTATGTAAATTAGAGCCCGACTGATACTAGATTTTTTGGTCTGATGTCAGTACCGATATTAGGGAATACAAAATTACGATATCGACATATTGGCCGATAGTCATATTCATTAATGTGTGTGGTATTCAACACTTGTGACCAACATATGTAATGGAGGCTGGATATTTGACAGTTTAACAATAAACTTTATTGTCCAAAATGAAATCAGGGCAATAATTATAAAATACCCCAGGGACTTCATGTCTGCGTCATGTAAAAAAACAAAACAATATATGCTACATGTATTGGCATATATGTAGTCCAATATACACCGATATGAAACCTTTTTTAAAATATAATTAAATCTCCGAGATGAGCCTATAACGGCCTATTATTTGGTTGACTGAGACATCGGTCAGGGTCTAATTTAACTTGGCTATGAAGTTACTTTGTTCGACTTTGACCAGCTACATTAAAATACAGTTTACATATTAGCGCATCAATAGAAATAATCCTGTAATATAACGAATATAATATGAGTAAACATTTTGTATACAACATTTTGAGAAGGGCACCTACATAAGAAACTATTTTATTTTTGCTACTTTCAGTGTGTTTTGCTCTCATGTGTCGCTCTGTGTTTAACCATTTATCTTATCAAGTATCTGATTCAGTGAGATTAAAATCATACACAGCAAAGGTCATTGAAGTGACAATTAGAATGACATGTATTTTATACTGAATGGAAAACATCAGTACTTTCAACTTTTAACATTTAAAAGTCGGCCAGTTCTCCAGAAAGTGTGAAGCTTTAACATTTATTCCCTCATCCATGATAACAATGTGACTATGTTTTTTTTTTTATCGTGTGTGTGCAGTGATGAAAAGCCTGAACAGCCCTCAGGACTACTGGCAGGTGGACAGGGTCAGCACTGAGCTAAAGATCCACAAACTGCAGGAGGAGCTGGACAGGGTGACACTGGAAAACGGCAGACTGCTGGAGAGAAGTGGGGTAAGTGAAGGTGGGGAGACGGAGTTGAAAAGACAGGAGAGGATAACAGATAAAGGAGGACAGAGGGGGGAAAAAGGGGTAAGATAAGAGGGGCTGGAGAGAGCAGCGCCGATAAATGGCAGGCTCCTAGAGAGAAGCTGCGTAGCTAGAAGAGAGAAAACCATATGGAGGAGAGGTGTTTGGGGACAGCGAGAGGAGGTGACACATTGAGAGACAGTAGGAGAAGTGGGACTTGAAGAGGGGAAGGGGTGAATGTGCTGAGGCTTAAACAGTAGAAAAACTGATTGCTGAAGGATGAAAAGAGAGAAACAAAGAGAGTATGGGTTGAAGAGGAGCAGATGAATCCTGAGTTATGTTAAAACAGAAAAGCAAAACTTCAGACACCACCTCCACTCAACTTTGCCTAACTGAACTCTGTTTCAGGAGGAACCACACGGCCTTAACGGACCAGACTCGGACCAGACCTGTGACGCAAAGTACAAAGCAAGGTATCGTGTTTTTATGAATATCATCGGAGAGCGACTGTTAATTCAGTGCCCAACCCTTGTTTCAGTGACCAACGATTGCACAAAAGGAAAGCAAAGTTGCAGTGAAAAAAATACTATGAAGATCCTTCGGTTGGTGATAGTCATAATAAGTAACCATCAGTATAAGTTTGAATTTACGGGGGCGCCGTTTAGCTCAGTTGGGAGAGCGGGCGTCCCATGTTCGAGTCCCGGCCTGGGGCCCTTTGCTGCGTGTCACTCCCCCTCTCTCTCATCCTGTTTCCTGTCATATCTCAATCTGTCCTGTCAATAAAGCCATATACAGGCCAAAAAATATAAAATAATAATAAGTTTGAATTTATTTACCCCTAATGTAGACTTCAGAGACCTCAAAGTCAGATGCTGCATAACAAGCTACAGGATTCATATCATCCCTTTTATAAAAAAACGTCCATGTTTATTTTTTTTGGTTTGTTCTAATCGTCTGACGAGACAGCTTGTGAATGTGTGTGAGTGCTTCCCATGTGCACTCAAACACAACAAACGGAAGACGTAAAGATCACGACTTTGACATATTTCAAGCCCATTTTAAACCTCTGACAGTTTTATATCGTACCAGATTTTAAATTATTCAGTTGCTTCCTATAAAATAAGAAAAAACTTAATTTATCAATGTAATCTGGCTTGATGTTGTAATTGTGCCTTCTGGCCACTAGAGGAGGGTGCAGCTTTACACATTATACAGCCTGCACGACAGCCAGTGATATGCAGATAACCTCAGAAGAGCCTCGACTTTTGTTCCTCATCAGCTACAAGCCAAGGCCTCAACACTTGTGTCCATGAGAAAATAGTTTTAAATTTGCACCCCAGGGGTTTGGATGTTTACAGAGTCCAGCCTGTAGCATAAAGAGCAGCCCCTCCACCTGCTTTTTCAGTGGAGATAATCTCCCTTAAACGAGCGTCTCCTCGCATTTCATGACGAAAATTCTATTTGCGTTGCGGTTATAATTGTTTCACGTGTCAGCAGTTTGCAGATGGTGTTAGTTTTTTGGCGGCACAGAAAGCTTCACTTTTACCCCACGGTTTTGCTCCTAGTGTTTTTTTTGGGTTTTTTTGCTGTTTTAGGCAGGTGTTTGAATTTAAGGCAAAGTGTTGATGAGATTTTGCATCTTAACGTGAGGTGTGGATAGGGGCAGTTTTTAGGTGTTGCCTGAGGTAGGACCGCTTTTATTTTTTTAAATGTATTTATTTTTACTGTGCCGTCGGTTCGTAGTGCTGCTGCTGCTGCTGCTGCTGCTGCTGCTGCTGGTTGATTTAGCATTTAATGCGCCGTTACAGTTTAGAGTGGCATCATCTGTAACCTTTGCTGTTAAGTGATTTTGCAAAGAAACAAACCATATAGCTGAATTACAGTTATCACACGGAAATCAACCCATCACAAGTCTCTCTAACATTTTCTGTAAGTTGCTTAATAAATAAGGTTTACAAATTTCAATCAAATTCGTTTCAAATTTGTCAGTTTTACATCTTGGAAATTCATCAAAAAGCTGAAATTCAACGTTGCTTTGAGTTTAACAAAAGTGCAGATGCACACAAAATGTCTTTTTGAGTAAATGCAATCATATCAAGGATATTTAAGCTGCATGATTCCATATATGAGAGCCTGTCTGACAGTTGGATATTTCTAACCACATATCGAGAAAAGCCGAAATTCCTTAATTATTAAAATGTTTAAATGAAATGTCCCGTCCTTCTGTAGGGAGAGGAGCATGCAGCAGACGTACGAGGCTTTGCACTGCGAGGTCACTCGTCTCCATTCAGAGCTGAAGCACCAAACAGGCCTGATTAGGAAACTCAGGCCGCTCATCAGTGAGTCAAGACAAGGTGAGGCACACACACACACACACACATGGGCAGTTTGGGGCACGCTCTGGGTAGTGTTGTTGTTGGTGTATATTTTGATACAAATCATTCCATCTTTAATTTCTGTGTTTGTGTCAGTATATGTGATAACCCACCAGAACTGCCCCCCTTCTGCCTCTTCACACCTCCTCAGCTCCAGTACGTACAGCAGGGGGACCATCATTTATTACCTTATAGTGAATATTTATACAGTAGGTTACCACTGAGATGCAGTGAGTGCAGCCTTGAAATCTTTTTGCAAGTTCCTTATGTCGTCCAGACTATTAAAAATCAAATGGCAATTCTGATTTGACCATAAGGGCCAGGGTGTAATTAAAAAAAATTATCTTATATGTATTCATTTTGATGTATTTTTCTCATGTAAAATACATTGACATTTGTGAACTTGGCACACATTAGTGTCACATTCATAAGTTCAGCTGTACCTGTATCTTTTGCATTTCTGTATTTGGCCTGATTCCAACCTGATCCTACTGCCCTGATTTCCCAAAAGTTGCCCACGCTATGTACAACATAAATAAATGAAACAGAATGTGATGATTTTCTGATCCTTCAAGCAAGCCAGTATATGTGCTGTTTGACATCGCCAACTTTCTCATCAACAGTTGATTTTTGTGAATATCTTTTTATTCTGAATTTGATGCCAGCAACGCATTTCAAACAAGTTGGGACAGGGGCGACACAAAACTGTTGTGGAATACTCTAAACACACCTGTTTGTAACACTCCACAGGTTAATGTACAGTGAACTGATAACAGGAGACAAGATCATAATCTGGTATGACAGAGGCATCCTCGGCAGACTCGGCAGGGCGGAGCGAGGTTCACCACTCTGTGACACACATGATTATATAAACGATTGCATTCTGTTTTTATTACGTTTTACACAGCGCTGCAACTTTTCTGGAATCCGGGTTGTATTCAACACTGAAGTTTCCCATACTGTTGAATAATCAAAGCAGTGTGTGCTCTCTAGAGAAGCTGTCTGGACCCCATTTTAAAAAAGTAAACTTTACATGGTCGATAATATGTATAGTAATCTTTTAAGAAGATTACAAAGGGGAAATGATAGAATTGAAGTTAAAAATTATAGTCAGACAGTACAGCCCATTTTTCATCTTCAACCTGCATATTCAACCAATCTGACATTTAAAAATGTGTCTTTAATCTAAGTGTCAGGTAGTGTCAAGTGTAGCGGCTGAGATTCAAACCTTGCTGCTCTACTCATGAGCTAATGTGGCTAACATCAAACCAAAGAGGAGGTTTACTACTGCCTTTCGTCAGATGAGGGAAGGCTTTTCTGAAGAACTACTGCTCACTGAGAAGATTTCTCCTGCTGCTCCTTGTTGCAATTTGTATAAGGGTGTGATAAGACTGTGGATATTATCGAAGTACTCAAAACACTTTGATAAAGGACATCACGAAATGGTCTGTCCCTCCTCTCCAATCCCTCTGTGATGATGTATTCTACCCCGGGAGAGATTACCTCTGTTGTCAATTCCCCCCGGAGTGCGAGAAGAGGAGACTAGGAGGTGAAAATTACAACGAAATATGGCAAGAAAATAAATCTTGGCCTATTTATTCCACTGAATAAGAGGGTAATCCTGTAACTTAGATGAGACAGATGGAGAGAAATAAGGAAGGCGGGAGTGGCAAAGAAAGGGAGATGGGACGAGGGAGGGGGAGGAGAGCGAGCTATGTATTGATTCAATCACATTGTGCATCTGTATTCTTCTAATGTTCCTCCTTTGGAATCACTTTTATTCAAATCCTAGACTCAGGAGACCCTCTCATGGAAGAGTAGCAGGGAGGGATGGATGGAGAGATGATGTGTGGATGGAGAGAGGTAGGGGAAAAGAGCTGGAGGAGATACTCATTTAAACTTTATTACTTGCTCAAGGTGATGATTTGATAGCAAAGCAATGATGTGTGTGTGAGATTAGGACATCTGATTTGTGTAAGGATATGCTCTGTTCTGTTGAACAAAACCCTAATTATTATTTTGGATATTTACTGATTCACATGCAGCGACGTTTTACATGGCGCAGAGGTTTTATTGTACAGTGTACAATAGCCCGCTGCGCGGCGGGAGATTTTACCTCACTTCTGTTTTTTTTTTTTACTCGATGAGGCTTATCATCCGTTCAGGGATCAAAAGGTTTTGAAATCTCTTAAGAAATCTAAGTTTAATCCACGTGTAAATAAGAGCAGAATTAAGTACAAAGGTGTGATTGTGCCAAATACAAGAAAGAGACCTTGCAGCTATCGCAGGAAAGAGAAAATGGCTTCATTTATGCTGCAGATAGACATGATGTAGTTGAAAGAACAAATCACTTTTCACACACACTTCTCACCGCCTTATACAAAGAAAAACAGACTACAATTAATTTTATCTTAGAGCCATTGTCCTTTTGTCTACTTATAACAGGTGGTAGAGATTAATTGAAAGCTGAGAAGTGAATGTTAATTGGTCTTCATTTTTGACACAGAGCTCTTAATAATGCTGATGTATGTCGACCAAACTAAGTAGTTAATTTAATGCCAGTTGCCCTAAATTGCTATGAAGTATCTTTCAGCGTATCACACCAACATCCGTTAATGCGTCTACATTTGCAGTTTAAGTGTATTCAGATGGGACCATATGCCAAATATTAAAACAGAGTAAAATATTTAAACACTTTCATCTCAACCAAACAAAAACTTTGTCTCAACAAAATATAGTATAAAATCAACAAAAATATGTATGTGAATCAGGTGATATGTGATCAAATGATAAGTAAAGAGAAGCAAATTTTCTCACTGAGCATCCAGTGTTTACTTTTGGCAGTGGACAAGTTTCAGCACTCCACCTGATGGATGGTGTGGTGTCTCTTGGTCCACTGTTTAAAGCCACGTCATTGATGAAAATATAATCATTGCTAATGGGCTGGGCAAAAATCTACCTTCGAATCAAAGTGCAAATATTGATACTGATGCTGCAGCTCAGACTGCAACCACATCCAACCTTCTCCTGTGTTTTTCTTCCCTCTATCCCTCCCTCTTTCTCCAGCTGCCTCAACAGTTCCAATCCAGTGTCTGGACGACGTGGAACAGAACAACAATCATCATCGGGCATCAGTGCCTCGCCCCCCTAGCGCGCCCCCTCTCCCCTCGTGCTCCGGCCGCCCCTGCCCCCCTGCCGGTGGGCCGTCAGGCACCCTGCTGCCGGACAGTCTGAGGGAGGACTGCTGGTACAATGGGCCCTGGCCCTCCCAGAGCTGTTCAGGAGAGGCTCTGGTCGGCAGCGACCCCTGCTCTGTCGTCCTGCCCCCGCCTCCCCTGAACCAAGCCTCCCTGGATGACAGCTCGCGGTCCTTCCCTAGCCCCCCCAAACCCAGTGACGCCATGTTCTGGGAAGGACACTCCGCCTCGTCCAACTCATCCTCAATCGGAAACTGCACTCCCAGGAGCCCTCCCAATGCAGAGTGGGCCAAGCCCTATTGAGAGGAACTTCGACAAGAGAATAGATGATTCAATAGCGTGTGTAATTGGATGGAAAAATAAACGAATGGATGAATGAATGGACTCTCCAACCCTGCCACATAGCTACCACCTAACCTGCCTTAAGTTGATAAGACCACTCCTCTTGGCGAGACCGGACCTGCTGGTTGTGGGAACTAAACTGAGGCCAGAGGAGGCCTTTTCGAGGTAAAGACTCTGCACACCGCATCGGTGAACATATCGGACTTTGCAGAGGAAAAGTTGATGAGAGACCCTCAGCAAAATAAATAGTTTGTCCATGTGTATGTGTCCTTGTATGCACACGCTTAAGTGTGTGCAAGCATGCATACGAGCAGTTTTATTTGTGTGTGCGCATACACACACACACACATCCAACAGAGCGTGCCTGTGCGTGCAGATCAGCGTGCGGGCATCTTTCGCCTGCCTGTATCTGTATCTCGTCCTAATAAACCTAATAGGGCTCAAAGGGCCTCTTCCTCCATCCATCGTGGCCAGTGATCACCGGGGCCACAGCATCATATGAGAATCTGTGAACCTGTACCCTCTCCAATGCAAGTCTCTTAACATTCGATCGCTGTAAAGTACACAAGGTATGTCCCATGTATGTCTCGGGATGAGGACTTGATGTGATTGTTTTTGTACTGTGACGGAGGCAGGCTTACAGTAACCGTAGGATAATCACGAATTGCTGTTCCAAATTTTAACAGCTACCAAATGAAATCTTTTTCTTCTTTGACAAGTTTTTTTTTTTTACTTTCAATCAAGTCCTTATGGATGATTATCAAAGCAGGCTGTCAGTCTGCCTATGCTTATCAAATCATTTTCAGAATGCAGTAATACGGTATTTGGGTTTTTTTTCCAATGTTATATTATGAGTGGGGAAACTATTGTTTTAATCTAAAAATGTATTGCTTTCCAAAATAAAACACTCCACCCTCACTGGCACCAGAAAAGATTCAACTGTTCATGACTTCACAGAAGTTCCACGAATCGAGCAAAGCCTCTTTATACCTGCCTGTTATCACACATTCAGCTCTGACAGAACTGCTGTCAGACAATATTCGTTGCGTTGCTTTCTTTTCTGGGTAGCAGAGGGACGTGTAGATCTACGGCTGTGCATTGTTGGAGGTTTGGTGAATAAAAAGGACTCATGGGATAGGCTTCATACAACCTCCCTGTATTTGAAACCCTGATTAAGTTGGGAACCTCCTGAGGCTTGTGAAGACTTCAAATTACAGAAAATGTATCTAAACTCTGTACTGTGCTGGTGTTAATCTTTGATACATTTGTTTTGCAGTATGACGTAAAATAAGCTGTGTAAAGAGAGAATTTCCGCTTTGATTTCTCTTTTTAAGAGTCGGCTGAGTATAAAAAACTGAATGATGTACAAAGGAAAACACATTTTGAGTAGAATACGAGACAATGTATACAGAGGGAAGACTGTGCATATCTGTATAAATGTATATGGTGGGCTTCAGTACTCTGCCGAATGCAGTTTTGCACTCCAAACCATACGTTTGTTTTTTTTCTCCCCTACCCCAAATGTGATGGTGGTAAGACAGTAAGTCTGATAACCTGCAGAAATGTGAGCGGGGACTTGAAAAATAGGTGCGCAAAGCACAAGAGGCCCACGGTTGATGAAAAGAATTTTGTTTTTCCATTTACTTCAGTCTGTTTCATGATAACTGTGGTCTTTCTGTTCATTTTTAAGAAGTGTTATTTTACAGCAGTAGTTTCATACTTCTGTAAACGATTTGCAAACCAAAATGCAATGTACAGTAGATATGGATTATATTTTAGATTTACTGCACTTCAGACTGTTTGTAAATATGACCAATTAAATGAAGGAAAGGAAGTGACTGTGTGAGGTTGCTCTGTCTCTCTATTTATATTTTTTGGCAATGCAGTTCTGTGGTTCAGTTCAATAAAATTGAAGGCTTTGGCATATCAACTACTGCTTTACATTTGAAACTAGCAATGACTTTTCTTCCTTTGTGGCTTCCTGTCCTCAGATATTTATTTTACACGTGATATCTCCGTTAGAGAGAACAACAACTCCTACTGTCCATCACAAGGCCTTCATACAACTACTGAACGATTCACCTAATGGTTCCAGTCACATACGTGGCCCTTTTAAAATGCAATCTGTAAAACAAGTGTCCACCTGTAATTTTTACACTGTACATTCCTTATTTACAATTAACAAGTGCCACATACAGATATGTTTTTCAATAACCTTAAATGTAATGGTGCGTTCAGACCTCGCGTTTGTTCTGAAAGCACCATTAGGTAACAAACTTCAAGAAAAACAAATTCAGAGAATTTGGAGATAACTACACTTTATGTACAGAAATGATGCCCCATCACTGTAACTCACTGACGCACTCATGTGCCATCATTGATCCTTAGATATACAGATATTGATCACAGAACACAGGAGATGGCCTGAACAGTCTACCTCTGGTGAAAGCACAATAAAGACATGATGTTTATGATGGAACCAAATGAACCAAAATTATTTTTTCACATATGTTCACTTATTTCTTAAACAAAATAAACACAGCTGATTAAATAAAGTATTATATCTCTTCAAAATCCTGGCAATTTGAGAAGAAGTTAGCTCCTGATGGTTAGTGTAGTGTAACTGTAAGGCAGATGCTCGCCATCAAATACAACAGAAATTGAAACCCAAAGCTTTGGGTTTCAATTTCAGACTGTATCAAGTTTTACTCAAGGCCAATAAGAGCAACCACTCTTAATTAGATTAAAAAATAATAATTAATTTAAAAAATAAACATTCAACCACAATTTTTAAGATATTGTTGATATTTGTCAAAGTAATCCTCAGCAAGCCTGTCATCATCTCCACCCATAGGTGACTGAAGAGAAAGAGGTTTATCTGGAACAAAGTACATTCATGAATCTTTCATGTTTGGACCAATTCACCACTGATGTACACTTTAGAGCAACGGAATATTTTTTATTTACAAAATCACATTTCTTATGATAACATAGTTCATTGCTTGGTTAGAGGTCTCTTACATACACTACACAAGCATCCTTACTTTCCAAGTCTTGGTATGTTAAGATACACTTGATGAGCACTTGTGCTCTCATTGCATGTACAAGAGAACACATTACAAAATGATCAGCAGATATAGAGCATGCTTCTATCTATAACCATATAGCTCCAAAACTGAAGCAGTGCACTCTTATGAAGATCTTGGGAACAGGAGGTGACTGTACCATGATCAGATCTTCGTGTATTTTTATCAATCAATCAATCAATAAAACTTATTGAAAAATGGCAAGTAAATGCTGCTCATAACAACAAGGAAGATAATTCTGATCATCTGACAGGGGACATTTTGCATATATACAGAAAATCTAAAAGTGGGCATTCTTTTAATTATATAGTCTTGCACACCAAAAGAGTTTTCGTCACTAATTCCACAGATTTAAAATAAATACACAGGCTTGCGCTTTCATGAATAGTAAGCTCTGCCAGATGACCATGTACAATGCGTGTGTAGGATTTACTAGATTGGTTAAGGCCACACCTTCACCTTGAATGAAGGGAAGCTGTTTGTTTATCACATGCTAGCTGGGAGTTTTTGTTTCCTGCTCTTCGCTGGAGTCCCTGTCCTTTCAAACTCCAGCTTCTCCTTGATGTACTCCTGCTTACACTCCTCGAACAACACGGGGTCCTTGTAGCTGGTGGATGACAGATGGCACAGTATTTATTTTACAGAATGAATGTTTCCCCATATGACATATCACTTGATGGTGATCGTATGGTTTTGAGATTACTGAGACTTGATAGAGAACAGTTGAGATAGTCGGCAATGGTAGCTGAGGGAGCCATTAAACCCACGTGAAAGATTGTGGTGGGATTAAACACAACTTCAGAAGAAACTGCAAAATACTCACTGCACTGTCAGACATTCCTTCAGTGCAGCATTCTCCTCTCGACACTTAAACACCATGAAGAAACCGGACTCTTTACAGCAGTGGTTGAAGGCTGGAGGGAGATGGAGAAGGAGGGTGTCAGAGAGAGGGCAAAGTTAGCAGTGAAAGAGGAACAGGCGCAACATGTGCAATAGTCCCACACATAAATGTATTAATAGAGCTTGCTGCAAATCTATTAACACCTTGCCTTTTACCTTATCCATATTATTTGATCCTAGAGTACAAGCACTGACAAGAAGAAAATGTAGCCACAAGCAAACCAAGACGGGCTTCACCTTGACACTCCACCGCAAGAAGGAACTTGGTTTTAGGTCACTTTGCCTCTTATCAAACTGAAACCCATGTTTCCTCATTCACACAAGAACTGAACTTAGCCGTACTGGCCAGAGTGGTTGTATCTGTGGTCGCCCAGTTTACACATCGACTCTGTAACAGTCAACCCAACATCCACAAATATAAATACGTCTGTGCCACGGATAATTAAATATAGGTTCTGTTTCATTCCTTGTGGCATAAAATAAAGTGGATATGCCCTCTTGTACTCCGCATAGGTCAAGATATCTATTACTACATTGATGGAAGGCCACTAGTTACATATTAGTGGGTACGGCAGTTTCTGCACAGCGCCAAGAGGCTATGTTATCTCCCCAGTACAGCATGAAAACCGATTTTCTTCTGGCAGTTACAACAGCAACGCACTTTCTGTCCCTGTGTGTCTTTAGTTGAAGGCAGATGGTTTGGGGTGAAGTTCACTTACCAATGTCCCTGACCCTTTGCCATGTTAATCAGGCCAAAGAACTGGAGGCATACCATCCTCCCTCATTTTGACACAAGGTGGAGGAAAGGGCCAATTTGTTGTGTCCAGTTCAGATGTTGTGGCTGTACATTATGGCAACACAGAGCTTTGGGTGCTCAGAGCAGCAAAAAGAACAAGGTGGCGAGCACATCGAGCTAGCATCAGCTCCTGTACCATTGGCCTCTGCCGCTGACCAGTTGGTTGGGGTCTGCTCTTTGTGACACTACTAGTATGAATCAGTCACGTTGTTTACTGCAACTGCCGTTTTTCTTCAATTTATAAGAGAAAGTAGAGAGCCAACAGACCCTTACACACTAGAAAACATCTGCGAATGACTGTAAGTTTGTACATATGCTTATTATATAAAACCATGTTTAAGAGGCAGGAAGTGGCTTATGCAAATACAAGGCACATACAAAACACCTGAAATAGTCCAAACGCGAATCAAAAAAATGTTTAACCTTTGTTACAAGTCCCCTCTGACTCGTCCCAGTCACTGTCCCATATTCATACTGCAGACTTATGCAAAAAAAAAATCTATATAATTGGAACACAATTTGTAAAACAAGGTTAGCACTAAATATGGTGATTGTCAATTGAGATACTCATGAAAAGCCCTTCCACAAAACTGAATATGTGACATTGTGCCCCGGCTATTGGTGTATTCCAGATTGAATGTGCAAGGTCCTCATTGTAAATAAGGTGTTGAAGACTCTTAGTCTTCACCTTGTTAGCAAGCTCTTTCTCAAGGATTTAATTAAAAACAATGCCTTCCCATGTCCTCTTCCAAACAACTGACATCATAATTACCTTTATCACTGGCATCAGTATGGTTATCACACAGACACTTTCATCAGAATGCAGATGTGAAAAAACCTACTGCAAAACCAATTTAGAGAAGCAGAACAGTGCGACTAATCTAATCAGCAAACGCCTCATCCCCGTCCCATGGTACCAATAGAGGCTGCAGAGGGTTGCCTTTCTGATCGCAACTACACCAAAAGGCACATCTATGAGCTTCATGCCAGAGGAGGCCCTGCTAAAGGAAGCTGTGATGCCACCTTCACTTCAGGCTGTTTTGTTTGCCATTTTTAAAGATGCAGAAGTGTAGTTTGGCAGTTGGCAGAAAGCAGAAGCTATAGACTCGAACATTTACAGATACTTGGACCCTTACAATAATATATAAGGTGTGAACCTTGTATACATATTTATTTATAACTGTTTTCTGCAAAATTCAATCCATGAATTATGAAACAGTAACTTCAAATATGCCAAAGTTATTACGACTGAGGGTTGTTTTTCTTCCATGTTTTGGATGTGGGAACCAGACACAGACCTAAGAGCATAAATCCACAGAAAAATAGCTGAAAATCAAAGTATTGCGAAACATAACAGTACTCTTTGTGAAAGTGGTTGCTAATTGAGTATGTGGGTTGTGTTTGCATGCTCAGTTGTTTGGTTCTGAAAAACATGCGAGAGTACTGAAATGAATCATCAATGCAATAGGAAAAAATCACGTTAGGTAGAATAAAACTATAAAAGATGTTGCGCACAGGTCGGTAGTATTTGTCTGCTTCAACAACAAAGCCTACATAATACAACCGTGGGGTGTTCAGAAGCATATCTGCAGAGACATAACACAGGAAAACATTTTTTTTTTTTTTAACTTTTCTTTGTCAAACATAGTCATAGACACATACGCAGAAGCCCAGTGCAGACACAAACATATCGAATGATATGTTAGAGGGCGGACATAAAGGTGTGAAAATGAGTGGGATGAGAAGCAAGTGTGAGGGGGGTTTCCACTACCCACACAGCCACTGTCTGTCCCATCACCTCAGGCTGCATGTGCATTGACTCCCCGCGTGAGCAGTACACCCCGTCTTATACAGGCTGTCATCAGATTTCTAGAAACCACAAAACCTAGTCATCATCTGGCTGATGTGTTGCTGCAGTTTACGGGGCATACTCGAGCAAAGTTGCATCCACAGTTCCCATTCAGATCAAGTGGCAACTGTTGTCATGTCAATTGGCCAGCTCCTTGATTCAGAGAAATCATAAAACACTCACGAAGTGGGGGCTCATGGCGGTGGGAAACAGTTTAGCCATAAAGATTCAAAACATTAAGGGACAGGAAAATACAAGGTAAGAAGAAATTCCATAAAAGGACGATATCAAATAAGCCTCCAAATTTACAAATCCATTGTTGGAGATTATGATCTACACATGTCGACAGGAATTATCAAAAAACGATCAATGTTTGACAACATCAACTAAAAATTAAAACGTTAAATGCCTTCATAATCCATCTTTTGTGTTCTCAATAGAATAGTGAGAATTGTATGGCTAGAGACAGAAGGTTTCGGGTGCGATTCAAGTAACACACTCCATATGACTTCAAGGCCTGGAGCCGTATCTTCTGTTCGATTGCCTATGTATCAAAAATCGTCGATGCATCACACATACTAACGAACGCTATTATAAACAGGCTGTAGGGCAAATTTTGTGGACTCCAGTCTGAAGGAAAAGTTAAACCATTTCTTTGTTTTTATGTCCTTGCCAAAGTCTATTTGTCTGGAGGTAAAAAGCAGACCATAAAACCTCCCAAAAAATGTGTGGGTGGCAGTAACATAATGTGAAGCTCAACTGTGATGCAAGCTAAATATTATTTGTTAATATATTTTAAATTATCTAAATGGAGTACTAAAGAATTTATCCTGTTATATTCAATGACATGCAAGCACATTAAAGCCACTGCTCAGTCATTAGTATAAATGCTTTCATACAACAACTTCCTAACCATAACACGAAGTATTGCGTGAAGGTTTCTTTTTGACTTTCACTTAAACATTCAAGTTAATACAAGGAATGACTTTGGGTTGGTTGCTGGAGTATATTTTCTAGAATAAATTTGGAAAATACACCCCTAAAGTCACAAGGATTCACACAAAGGGACTTCATTTGCTTGGATTTTAAAACGTAAAACTGATTTCTATATAGTTTTGGGAGACAAACTACTAGGAAAAGAAGAATTGTGCTTTGTGACCTTTTCTACTATAGGTAATGTGTCAGTAGGCCAGTATTTTGGTTCATGTGCAACCCTTTTACCACTGCATTAATAATACAGTACACACTCCTGGCTAAAACCAATGCAGTGTAATAGAAGAGCTCTACAATAAATTATATGTTCATGAAGCTCATAATGTTAAGCTATTGTTGAAATTTCAGATTTTGTTTTGGATTCTGCATTTTTGGTCGTGTTGGAGGCTGTAGTTTGTGCGCTGTCATTGATACAGTTGGACTTTACAAAGCAAGCATTTTGGATTGCCACAGTAGGAAAAGCACAGCTGCTCCTTATAACGTTAATGATGGCTTCACTCTAATCATGTGCCCCAGCAAGTCATGACAATGAGTCATGTCTTCATTTAAAAAAGGCTTATCGGGCTAAAAAAAAACATTGGAAATATTTTTTTTATGTTCATAACTTAAAACTCTTAGTTGAGTAATAGTCATAGAATTAAACTGATTTATAGATGTAGTTGAAAAAACTATTACAAACTTTATTACAGACCCACAGATCTGTAATAAAGTATATCTGTATCTGTATATCACACCTCCAACTTTCTCAGAGCAGAGCTCCTTGGCCTTCTCCCTCAACATCTTGGGGATGAGGACATCTGTCTCCACATGCCTCAGTTTGATCTCATCTGAGGAAGCAGGGCAAAAAGAAAGACAAATTCACAGGTTAACTATCAGAACCATGGTCAGCATAAACACTGGCCTCCGTCTGTGCTTCTTAAATGTTAATAACGCTGATGGAATATAGTTCAGTATAATTACTTGAGTCTCTTCTTTTAATGCCACTATCTACTTCTACTCCACTACACCTCAGAGGGATATATTGTACTCTCTACAGTCCAGCTGATGATGAAAATAGTTGATTGACAAAAAAGACAAAAGATTAAAGGGCATCTACTCTGATAACCATTTTAATGAATACATATAAAGCCATTTTGTGGTTCCAGCTTTCCAAATGTGAGAATTTACTCCTTACTGCCTTTACTTTAAAATTTTGATTCATTTTTCAGAATTTTGAGGTTTTGACTTTTGGCTGTGTGTCACATTTTATACAGAGCAAACAATCAATTGATTAAAAGAGAAAAAAAAATCTGTTTATTAATCCATAATTAAAGTAATCAGTAAAGTCCTATGAAGACATTTAAAGTTAGCATCAACCTCAAACAACTTTGACAGTAAAATTGTGCTTTAATTAGTAATAATTATAATGAGTAATACTAATAATATATTCTTTATATCTATCAATATCTATTTATATCATTAATAGTAATAATATTATTATTCATGCATTATTGTATGAATAATAATAATAATCTAATGTTATATATAATGTCATAATACTCACAGACTTTTTTCTGCAATAATGTAAGAATATTATCCCGATTACACTCAAATGCTCTTACTTGAGTGGCATTTTCAGTGCAGGACGTTTACTTGGGAACAGAATATGTTTACAGTGTGGCACTAATACTTTTATTTTGGTAAACAATCTGAATACTTCCTCCAGCACTGGTTAATAATGTGAGACTTTAGCTTCAGCACTCACACATAAGAGAATTATTCTGGAGCTACATTATTATCACTGTTGTTTACATACTACACCAATGACAACGAATGTGAAAATGTAACCTTCTGGACACAGTGGATAATGACTTATCATTTGCCTTTACGTACAGACAGCCACTGCAGGTTACATGATTAGCTAGCTAACGTTAGCTACTCGAGTTTACATAAACGCCAGTTAGTCTTTCCCGACCGCACGGAGCTGAATAAAGCTCCTCAGTGGGCGCTGACGGGTTAACTCGGATACTCAGCTAACGTTATGGAAAATGTTATACATTTAAGTCAGCAGAAACATTTAATACCTGTGTTAGCTGTTGCTTCCATAGTGGTGGTGCCTCTCAAAACATTACAGAACTGAGCCAATGTGACCTCGCTCGCGCAGGCTCAAATGACTTCCGCTGACGTAATTACGCGGCGTAAGAACTACAAGTCCCAGAGTCACAGACTCAGGATTCAGCCTTGTAGCAGTTTTATTGGTACACCGGCGTGCAGTCGTGCAGTAAACCTGCCGCTGTAAAGCCAAAGTAATGTCAGAGAAGTGATGATACAGCTCTGTGGCAATTTGTACAGCTAGTGAACTGCTGACATGTTGTTCTGGCTGTTTATAGTCATAAAATATCCACAATATTTAAACCACTTTCCACCTAGCATTAGGTATATGATAATATTAATACTAATCAACAACAATAATAATAATAATAATAATACTGTTGATAAATGTTTTCATTGTGAATTCACCAAATACAACAGAATGGCTGAGTAAAAATTACAATCTCAAATTTTGGTATGTCAGAATATATTTTATATTGCGTGAGTGATGTCCTTGAACACATCATAGTAAGCTTAAGGTGTTTTGTTAAATGTAAAATAGTGTAGTAAAGACAAATATATGTGATTTTGAAACGTCAGAGTAAATAATACATTCATTTAGCGAAGACCAGATCTTCTTTAATATAGACTACATTATTTTTAATGTTTTTTTTCCCCGATTATTATGAAATATTGTATAAATCCCTTGCTAAGTCACATGTGATTTTGTCTACGGTCAGAGGCAACAGAAGTGTCAGCTATGGTATCTGTAGCATCACTGACAGTCTTAAGCTTAAGAATTATTACAGCTTTAGTTTTGCCAGATTCAATGGATGTTTTAAGAACACAATCTTCTCTCACATGCAAGGGAATATACAACGAAATAAAAATGTGTTATTTGAACCGACTGAGTGGAACAGAGCCATAAGTATGGTGAAAGAATACTCCACTGAAACTACATTGCCATCCAACCACAGTATAGCTGTGCCTCTACCACAGACTTCATGTTGAGCACAGTAAGCCTGACCACAGTCAGTTGTGCGGCGGACTGGCTGTCTAGATCCCATGCAAAGAGGGCCCACCTGTTCACTCAAAGCGACAGGTATACACTAACAGACACACGCACACACACACTGGAGCAAAAGACATGCTTCACACATAGAGGTCGACTACAGACTACAATAAGAAAGAGGCGTAAGCTACCCACCTCCAGTTCCAAACCACAGATACACCCAATGCGCCTTCACAACTCACACTCACCCACACACACCACCAGCGGAGGGGATTCAGAAGTGCTTCTTTTGCCTTTTTACCTGACATTCTCACGGCTCTCTGACCTTGCAACGCTAAAAGCTGTCACGTTCTTCTGTGGAGGAGCACATTCTTTTCATCTTCAAAACAAAGGCCTCAAAGAAAGAAAACAATTATTTCTGCAGGTAGAAAAAAAAAAACACTCCTTTAACAAACAGAGACCGCGAGCCATCACCTGTGTGCGCTGCATGTGTTTGGGTGGGTTTTTTTTTTTTACCCTAGACTTAGACACACACACAGACAGATGGACACACACGGCTCCAAGCCGAAACCTCACAGACAGCACACTCTTCTGTTTCCATCCCCCTTGACACCAGGTGGGCATCTGCAGATTTTAATATCAGCAGATCTCTCCAAACTGCAACACAGGCCAAATTTCCACAACAGGGCCAAGTGGAGCTCATGCGAATGATTGCACAAGCGCTGAACCAAATATGAGAAAATCGATATTTTAATATCTCTATGCTTGACAAAACAGGAGCTTTATTTAATATCTTTCATCTCGCAATTAGGATGTCCCCTTTGGAAAGCCACTGTTATTCACTGTCACTACACAAATAGTTGAAGCCATCAAAATGAATCATACTATACAGAATACTGACAAGAGAGCAGATTTAGCAGAAATAAATAAGAGAGATGTTTTCTTGATAAAATGAGATAAATAACATTCACAGCAGAGGCATCAGTGACACCTCATGAAGAGGAAATGTTACAGTGGAAATCAATGTGCACAATCTACTTTATTGGGATTACTGGGAATGTATAAATCATGATGACATTTTGTTTTCCAGTTTTTCACAAATGCAAATGGAGACACACAGTTAGCATACATGGGAAAATGTCAGATAATTACAAAAGAAGTCAATTGGACCAAATGGCATGCGCAAACTGATCATTTAGGTTTTAATGATTTGCCACCTCTTATTCACAATGTGTGCTTAAAGGGGCTCTGTGTAACAATTTGTAGCTATTTACATGTATTAAATACTATTTATATTATTCATTAGAAAAAATAATACCTGAATATTTGCACTTTTCTCTATTTGGAAACACAAAATCATGTGTATAATTTTTTTGTATATGGGAATATTTTGTGTCACGGCCTGATGCTTCTCTCGCTGAGTCTTTGTGATTCTCTCTGACATTGTTGCCCGTCTGCCTCTCCTGTTACCCCGCTCACCTCTTTCTCAAAGAAAACAAACCTTTCTCTTCCCTTATATTCTTTTTTGACCACAGTTTTCACAAAACACCTGATGGGGATTAATTGCAACTCTCTTTGAGTTTAATATAATTAGATTGTTAATCAAAAGATAAAGAAAATAAGGTCAAATGTAATAGTCAAACCACTATAAGGCAGTTTTCCTAATTCACTCACAGACTTACTACATGAGATTATCAACTACTGACGCAATAGACTGAATCACGAGAGAGGAAGAAAATACCTGCATCGCGCATTAAGTTTCATACAATTTTTTAGATGATGTTATTTCAAATCGTATTCATCGCATTCGCTTTAAATGCATGTTTGATGCTTCCATATCTCATTAACAACAACACTTTCACTAGCATTAGCATGGAGATATCATTTATCTGTTGGACCACAGGCTAAAGAAAATGACAGCTTTAGTTTATTGAAACTAGCACTTAGCATAAGACGTTGCTGTTGTGTAGATACCAGAGACGATAGAAAAGCAATATATACATGAAGTAAGCACAGCAGAAATGTCAATTAGGTTGAATCACCTGGTTGAAAAATGACCACGGAAATAAACAAGTTTGCCAATTTGACATATCACAATGCAAATCAACTGCCAGTTTTCTACCAGGAAGTGACTTTTGTTATGCGACGTCACGGGCATTCGAGTAGATCCTGGATCGTCAGCCTTCAAAGACAGAACTCTCAACACCTGGATAAGTATTTGTTGATTCCCTGTTATGCAAACAACACATTCTTTTCTTTTTTTTTTTTTAATTCTATGCAATGTCCCTTTAAACGAATATTCTAGTCTGTTAAATACTGTACAAGATGGAAAAAGGAATCACATCAAATCTGTCTGAGGAGGAGAGCAAGGAAGCAAGTGTGAAGTCCAGTTGGCTCTATAGTGGAAACTGCTCACTACCCCAGGTAGCATGCTGGCTGATATGGCAGGGGCATGGGCTCCCAACATTGATCCAATATTACCCAAGCAGCAGGGCCCCATGAACCTGGCAGAAGGAGGTTAGCAAAGTTAAACCCTCTTACAACATGCCTCACTGCTCAGGGCCAACCACCAGCTCCTCCAACTGTCCACCGACGGCCACGAAACAAGGCCCCTGTCAGAGAATGTTAAAGGGTCACTGACATTGACACCACTTGCACTTGCGAGTCTCTGGAAAACCAGTTGATTTGTGTGTATTCAGAAGTCTAGTATTGCAATTTAAAATCCACTAAAAGCACTGTTAAAAGTGAGGAAAATGTGTTGCACCAAGGATGATAATGTCTTCATTTGTGACACTTTTGCATGTAAGTTGACTTGAACCACAGAGGAAAGCATGAAAAATAAAGTCATTTTAATGAGTGTTACGCCCAAGACAGACTGTGTGTTTAACTCAGACTCCTCTCTGCTGCGCACAGCCACAGCGAGAAGGAGGAGGCGTGTTCTCATTTCCTCGTCTGCTCTGCCGCCCCGCTCCTCGGTGTCTTCCAAGACGTCGCTTGGCCGGCAGATGGGGTGTGGAGATGAGAGTGTTTAAGCCCGGGCCACGGGGAGCCTCTTCAGGGTCGATGGAGAGCAGATAATCCAACGGCTCGGGTGAGGGGATTACAAAACTACAGGCAGACCTCTGCTGTTGAGTCCTGCTGTGGGGCACCTTCCGCAGGTCACCCCTGTGAAATTTGGCAGCGGTGATTATGTCAATGTCAACAACTGTGTGTCTTGATATTAGAATGAGTCACAGCTTGTCGGCTTCACCTTTTCTCCTCGGTACTGATTTATCTGACACAAGAATGGAATAGTCATGGTGAACTGTGATGGAGTTTGTTGTGACGATTGATGGGATGGACAGCCATTTTACTGTCTCTCAAAAATGGAAGGTATTTACCATGTCATCGATCCCTCCTCCTTCCTGTTTCGCTCATATAGCTCAGCTTGAAAACCAGATCTGATACATGTCACAGGAGAAGAGACATTTTGGGCAACATTACAGCTTACTCTTTGAGGAGTGTGAAGCATTATGGGGACTGGTTTGTACTAAATTAAATGCAAGGTGTGTTATTTAAAAACAAAAAAAAAACAAAGGGAGCGTGGCATCGTGGGAGCTGTTGTCTTCATTATTAAACAACTACAATTGCTGATAAAAACGCAGGCAGAAATGTTCACAGATGAGGAAAAATATTAAAGTTTTGGAAAACATTCAGTCACATTCGCAGACGTCCTTCCATACACCCGGTGTTTAACCAGAAGTTATGGCAATGGGTGCCCCGGAACATGTGCAGTGTGCATTTCTCTGGGTTAGAACATTGTTGGAAACCCAACCCAACTTCTCAAAAGAAAATACCCCAATGGTCTCGTCATTTTCTCAATATTTGAATGCAGAAATGTTACATATTATATCTTCACCAAGCACCTATAGGTAAAATGCATACAACCCAAACATTAACCCAAAGGTAACAATATCTATAACAACTCAACAATATACGAGATTACATAAATATTCCTGGGTAGATCGTCCACCTCTCTAGAAAAGAAATATAACATGATATTCAAATGGGCCAGAAAGCCTTTTTTGCTTTATCTGGCTCTGGTCGTGTTGGCACCACCCGAGCGATGTCAGGATGCATTTCCTCTCAAGCAAGTGAAGGGGTCTGCCACTGTGCCACAATCTGCACCCGCTTCTCAGGCAGGCTAAACCCTTTGACACCACAGTTTTTAATTAAAATTACATTAGGAGTAATCAGCCGGAAGAGTTGGGGATGGAGGTCGGAGGGATTGAGGGAGGGGTAGGTGAGCAGAGGTGCTGTTTCGCATGGGGATGATGGAGGAGAGGGTTTGACCCCGGATCAGTGATCTCTGCTGCCAGGTCAGAAAAGATGCTGCTACTGCCATGTCTGGTCAGCTTGAGGTTGTTTTTGGTACTGTTGAGGATTTTCTGGGGCTCGATTCATTTCATCAAAGGAGTGATAATACAGTAAGAAAATAGCAAGGGCACATTTCTATGCATTTCTTCACAAATGGACAGAAACACCACTGCAAGAGAATCTTATTTTCTCTGATTTTATATGAGCGTGGGTCATAATCAAGACAGAAAACAGGGCCAACAATGCCTGCTGACAAATAAGTGAAGATTTGTTGGCCTGTCAGGGGTGTAGCCAGTTATGTGGAATATCTTGTTAAAATACTATGAACAACTATGCATGCATTCTTTTAACAGCTGGCATGATACCAGTGTTAGCTAATTATGCCATCAAACCTTTCATGAAAAAGAAATAGAGTTGTACCACATTCATCAATTAGCCCATACAGTAAGTGGAGGGGCTGCAGCGAGAGGGCAAGTAATGTGACATCCACTTCACTAATGGGAAAAGATATAAATCAACACATAATGAAATTCACAAGAACGAAACAATGACATTTGCATTTTGGAACGTAAAGCAGAAGACTTAACAAAATGCCCTGTTGGCGCTCGGATTGATGGGAAACATGGGCCGTCGCTACACCTCTATTGGCAGAGCGAAAAAGTTACCATTGGTCGGCTGAACGCTGCATGGCTGATGGGTTCTTTGTTTCTTAATCCAGCTAAACAATAAAATGGAGAGAAAGTACAAATCGGGCGCGAGGAGCGAGTTTTAAAAAGGGACCATGATACGTACAAAGTTCATTTAACTCCTTGTTTACTGCATCTGAGCAGCAGTCTGTGTCTGTGGTGTTGCAGACCATCTGCCTAAAAAAATGCTATATCTGCTATTTAACATTATTTTTAAATGACTTTGTCAGAGGGACCCCTTGAGACAGCCCCCCTCATATGTACCAACGCTATATGAAAAACAAGGGGTTCATCCTCCTGTCTGTTCTGTTCTGAAAGGCATATTAGTGATTCAGATAATAGGTTTGTAAAATTAAGTTGTTGAAAGGTTTGGGGGTTTTTTTTATATACAGGAGGCACATCTGGCTTTCTCACTGCATCTGTAAAAGGGGAAGACCAAATGTTAATATGAGTTCCTTCTTCCCAGAAACAGGAGAGGGCTGAAGAGAGAAGGGTACAAAGACCCCATTCGTTCTCACTTGAGGGGCTCTCGCCAAGATAATTATAAGCTTTATGAAAGTACACAGCAAAAAGTGGAAGAAACCGACCAAAAGAATGGAGAGACAGGAGAAGAAAATTACTTTTCCCCTCTGCCTCCGCTTTATGCCCCCTTTAACAAGAGACGAGGCGGCAATGGATGGAGGAGGCCTTCTTCAGGAGGCTTCCCGGGGCTTTTGCGGCGCGGCAGACAGCGGCGAGGGAGAGCATTCAGCCCTTCTTGTGTTTCTCCCATTCATTAAGGCAGCGAACCTTTGACCACCCTACAATGACCGGAGTTTTCCCTCATTACACGGTCCACCCTGATGAAAAGATGAAGAGGACAGAGACGAGGACAACAAGGAGAGCAGAAATGAAGACCACACCATTTGAATAGGAGTTTGGTATAGAATCCACTAGCACTAAACAACACCAAAGAGAACATCTTGTCTTTTGATCAAGTTTTTTCTCCATCTCTCTTCCCTTTCTCTGTCCCATTTTTTTTTTCTAGCATATGATCCTCTCTAGGCTTCTGTGCCCACATTGCCTGCACTGCGCTGAGTGTCTGAATGCGGTTAATTATCTAAAAGGAAAAGTTTGTACCTGTTGAAAAGCTATCCTCGGTTGCTTGGCTTGTTAATGCAGACAAAAAGGCAGCCATAGCGGATGGTCAGAGGACACCACATGCTGCGGGAGCCTTTCAGACATGTCCCTAATAAGAATGCAGTGGTGAGAGCTCCTCTGAATGCACGCAGGAGAGAGGAAGATAGGTAGGAAGGAGAAAAGAAAAGAAAGGGGAAAAAACATCTTTTACCTCTCCATCTATAATTACTCCAAATGAAGAATAGGCTGAAGAAAATGGCCGGGGAGACTTTCCATTATGACAGGATGGGGAAGAAAAAGAAAAAAAAAAACATCAAGTAGAGAAGGCAAAGCACAAGATCGATAGTTTTTTAATGGATAAAAAAGAAGTTTTTATAACATCTCGGAAGTAACGACGTATGTGCATCAGTGTGTGTGTGTGTGAGAGAGAGAGAGAGAGAGAGTGTGTGTGCTTATGTGTGCGCTCAAGTAAAATCACATTTGTGACTTTTAAATGTACAAAAGCACTGTCCAGGCGCCATTATGTCTTCGCTCTATCAGCCCCACAGGCAGTATGCTTCAGTATAGTCATGCTACACATAAAGCAGATAAAGCGGCCAGAATCTTTGCTTTTTGCATGCATTGCTGGGAGATCGTCAGAAACTGCTCTCTCAATATGCAGACACCTTCTTCTTTTCTTTTCTTTTCTTCTTCCCCCCAAAAAATGAATCCCTGCAGAAAAACGGCTGAATCCTCATTCTTCTGCGTCAGCCTTCGAGAGAGATGTTGCTGTTTAATCGGCTGACAGCGATCTGTGTGTGTGTGTGTGTGTGTGTGTGTGTGTGTATGTGTGTGTGTGGGTGACCTGCTGACCTGGGAGGAAGTGTCATCTCGTGTTGTAAATGGCCTGTAAATGTTTTCACACCACGGAGGGGGGGGGGAGAGGTGAAGCTGGGGTTCGCAGTATTCATCTCGTCGTCAGGCCTTTCACACCTTAAAATAATACACAAATACACACGTTGCTCACACAATGAGAAATGTGTTGCACGAACCGGACATAGGTTAATATGTCAATGTGCATGTTAGCTAGCGGACACAAATGTTGGGTTATTGTAGACGTTTGTCGTTTGGATCCAGTTCCGAGTTGATTTTCATTTAAATCTAATTCCGACAAATTTTCTATTTCATTCATTTTTATTAGCAAAGATCAGTGTGCAAAAGATTTGCCATTTTATTTTTTTGAATGTCAGCAGCGAGCTAGCAGATCACAACCAACTGAGCACCCCTCATCTTACCCTGCTCTGCCACTGCAGAAACATGGTGGGGAAGCATAGAGGACTACATGGAAGACGACCTGCTCCCTCTGCAGTTCATGATCTGCTATTAGGAGCTGCCTTGCGCCAATTATGCGCCAATCAGCAATTGTCAGGGCAACTACTTCCACGTAATGTTTCTTGCTTGCAGTGCAGTTTGGGATTGTTGGTCAAAGCGTTTGTGCGGTAAGTGAAAAAAAAAAAAAAAGCTGCACGTTGGCTTCGGTTGACTTTAGCCAATGCAGAGAGCTGACGACACAGCTACCAACAAGCTTACAGCGCTTAGGGTGAGAAAGGTACGACACTCACCAGCTACATTCAGTGTGCGGACGATCTGCTCCCACAAATGGGCTTTTCTGTCTCTGTTTCTGATTGTTCCTGTCTGATAAAGCTCAGGATACACAGATGAAGTCCTGCCCTATCTAATGTATGATTGGTAGCCAGAAAAAACGACCCTAGCGCCTTTCTGAAAGGTCTGTAAGCAGCCACATGCAGCCGCATAAACCCAATAATTCAACATAACCCTTGAGAATAAAGATGCTGGTGCTCAGGAAAAAACAAACATTATCTGGACTAAATAGGCAGCATCTGTGTGTTCGTATAGTTCGATAATAAATCCTTGCTGTAGATACTAAAGGGTCACATCAAAATACAGCTGTACGAATAATCTCTTCCTTAAGTGGTTGCCGTTTTGTTACACAATCTAATGTCGCTAATGCTAGGTAGCTGCCAGTATATTCTCCTAAATCCTACGTACTGGACCTTTAAATTGTTGACTGTTTAAATAACTTGAAAAGATTAATTAAGTCAATTCAATGCTCTGTTCACAGTGGATGCAATACTATCCAACCCCAATCACGGAGGACACACATATTAAACATACCTCGTCTCTACAGCCCAGTTTTATTTTTCGATGATCCTCCCTGAGAAGGTGACTCGCACAGAGTTTGTGAGCAATTGACAGTGCTTTTATAGGATCAGTAGGTGTGTGTATGTCTGTAACAAATTACGCTAAAAATGGTGAAAAGTACACCTGGAAAAGGATGATGCAAATCAGGACAACTATCTAAAAGCAGCATGTTTATTCAATATGGGCTCGTTGATTCAATGCTGTGTGTGCGTGTGTGTGTGTGTGTGTGTGTGTGAGAGAGAGAGAGAGAGAGAGAGAGAGATGGGGACAAGAGTGGGGGTACGGAAGAACACAGGCCTCACACCGGGGATAGGTGCTAAAATATACAGTGAGAAAAACTCAGTGAGAATGTGACAGCTGAGCAATAGGGAGGAACGGGGCGGGTACGGAGGAGTTGTGTTTTGTAGACAATAACAATCTATTTTTACTATCAGTAGTGGTGTATATTTTCATCAGAATACAAATGTATGGTCTGAAATAAAGAAAATTGTTTTTTTGAAATGTTTTCTCTGATGATTTCATATTTTGCTCCGAAGGCGCTGCAGCATTTTGCATTTCTGCTTTATTAAGTGTAGACCGTCCTTCGGTATAATCAGAGGAGAAGTGTGAGGGTATAGTGAAGTGTGAAACGCAAGTGTGGAATGGATGAAGATCTTTTTACTTACCGCAAGCAGCAACAGAGTTGAAATACTCATCTGATTTAAGTAATAGCACATCATACATCGAGTACTTAACATCAAAATATAAGTACTCATTTTCTAGAATCCAGCAGGTACAGTTGGAGCTAATTTTATATATTTAATATGTATTTTTAATCAAGTAAAAAATATTATATTTAGTCCAAAGAGGTATAAAATGTTCACACTCAAGTAAAGTACCTCAAAATTGTACATAAGTACAGTACTTGAGTAATTGTACTTAGGTACATCCCACCATTGCTTACATATGTATACTGCAACTAATTTTACTGACATTTTCCAACTTTTTGCTTCATATTTTACTTGTCAGTTTCTCCACCATTCATTAGATAAGCATACACATACGCATGCACACACACAGATACACACACGCACACACACAGATACACACGCACACACACAGATACACAGGCACACACACGGCACAGGGAGCACGGAAGCAGCCTCTCAATTATCAACCTCTCTCCGCTCCTCTCAACACCTCATGTTTCTCTGTTAATGACTGGATTAAAGCTCTGATTAAGATGCACTTAACCCATAAACAGCAGTCCCCATTCACATACTGTCGCAAAGCCAATTAAAGCAAGCCGGGACTTCAATTAAGACCGACAAAGGCCAAGCAGTATCCGAGGTGTTTGTGGGTGAGGGGGAACAGGGACGGGTGTGTCACTTTTAGCTCCTGCCAAGAGCAGAGATTTGGGTCACAACATAAAAGTAGTATTATTAAATTCTGGGTTGATTGTACTTCAGTCGAGAGGAGCAATACTTTTGACTTTTTTTCAAGCTGTGGCTGACACGAGAATAAGAGCACAAAATCAGTCCAGGAGTGAGAGCACACTGTAAAAATGCTTTCTGTTGTATTTATTGTAAGATTTTATAGAAGTTTTGATTCAAAATCTTCCCTGCACGTCACTTTCATTTACAATTTTAAACTGATTTGGTGTTTGCGTGCAGTTTGTGTTTTAATGAGCGCTGGCAGATTTTTTTTTGATTGAATGATAACTTTTAATGCCGGATTTGTAGCTTTCACCAAGACACCATAGACCGTGTCCTCTGAAACGTGACAAAATCCTAAATTTGCATTTGACAAGAGGAAAATTAACGGAGTACAGATGAATCAAGATAAATGCAAAAGATCCAGAAATCATCCAGACATAATTATGTCTGTTTACCTGCTTAGTTTTGAGCTTTTGCGGTGGTGAACAAGGGATTCTAAGTCACAGGGACCGCTGCCTTCCCGGCGGTTACCAATTCAGACGGGCACTTCCAAACTTCTAAACAAAGCCGATTAATTAACTCTCAGGCTTATACCTCTGAACCATAAAGAGCTTACAAATTACCTCTGGGGAAGTGATTACAACCATGGAAAACAATAAATCAATCAATGAATCTAATGAAGCCTGCGTGCCGCTGCTGGCATTTCGCTCTTACTCTCAGTCATCTGTGGAATAACAATGGGAAAGAAGGGGATCATAGTTAAATTGTTAATCACAATGTGATACCAGAGTCAGCAGATTCCCCATATAAGAAAAAAAAAAAAACATGCTCAGGGTCCTGCCTATCGGCTCCAAGAGAGGACATAATGCAGAAAATATTCTTTCCACCCCACTGGAGAGAGGGCCACTCTTCCAAACAAAAACAGAGAATGTGATTGTTCTTCTGCTATCGCTGGGGTATTATTATATTGATGCATTATTACTGCTGGGTCAATATATAGATCTATTAAACCTCTAGGGTGGGGAGAGGCATATTCAGAATGAGAACACAGTGACTGAGACATAATGTATTCTCCCTAAATCTCATCTTTATATGTATGTTTACAAAGCTTATGTGACAAGGATTGGAGAGGGGGAGCAGTTGTATAAGATATATGATGAACAAAATGTGATGCTCAGTTGAAGCCTATGATTGCCCGCTTTCACACGGAGGCCAAAGGTCCGGCCCAGTCCCCAGAATAAAGTGTTGGCATCGCGCATTTCTGCAAACCGCAGATGTGTTACATTTGATCGTCCCGTAAGTAGGCCTTTCATATGTTTATATTCAACTTACATGCAAATGACTTTCTCATCAGGAGGGTGGAACGCCAGCTACCAGCTAGGCATGATAAGTGAGAGGCCGCTGTTCGCTTCCTGTCTCAGCTGACAAAACCGGGGAATTTTAGCGAGGCGTCAGGACATTTTACAGATGTGTACATGGCGACAAAATTGGGTATTTCAAGCCAATTATGAACTTTTTTTTTAACCCAAATAAAGTAGGTTTTGCGCCTAAACCTACCCACACCTTACAGCTGCTGTAAGTGTTGTTTCTGTTTTGGCTAGCCTCCTGCTAACCTCCTGTTCATTCTGTAGTTAGCAATCCTCTCCCTCCTCCCTACATCCCCACATGAACGCACAGAGGTAATCGCCAGTCACAACAGCAAACAGGAGGATCCTGTTCTCTGCTTGTTCACGAGAGGGCCGCCTCCTCATGGAGTCCTTTGTCCTGATTGGATAAAGTGGGCAGGGACACCAAAAAATGTATTTGCCCTTTTAGGTTTTTAGGTTGAGGACAGTCAACCTGTTCACTAATAACAACATTCTAGCACTACTGTTGGAATATAGAGCTATTAAACACTTGTTGAAACAAAAAAATAATCACTTACAGCAGCTTTAAGTTCAGTATTTAATACTGAAAACTGAAATGTAAAGTTTGCCAACATTTATCCAAGTGATTGGTTTGCAGAGATGAGCTACAGGAACTACAGCCTCGCAGTGGTAGCATTCGATGGCCCATGCAAATGAAGTAGAGGGGGATTTAGCAGTCAAAGGAATTCTTATTCTCCAAGCACTTAACCCAAGCACATGTTCACAGCTCTTTACGGGTGTGTTCCTTTCACTTCTCACTTGTTATATGCCCTTAAACTTATCGCTTTCTCCGAGGATCCTCTTGGTTTTGTCGATGCATCGGCTCAGTGCTGCGACCTGAGATGGATTTGTGAGTTTGGGGACACTGGCAGATTGGTGGGCAGGAATTCTTAACAGTACAGATTGGGCGATAACGACTAAGTGCTCTGAGCTGGCCCTAATTGGCCCAAGACTTCTATAACTTCCCCTTCACATCCGTGATTTTGGGAGTCATGGGTCTTGGCTGAGGAGGGCTTCTGGGAAGATGAATCTCTCGTGTGAAGTTGTGATCAGGGTGAACTGGTGAGGGCAGGCGCACACACTTGGTCATCAGTGAAATGGTATGCTCTCTTGTAGTGAAGACAGACAGTCAAAAAAAAAAGAAACAAGAAAGAAGAGGTGTTGTATTTTTGGTTTGAATAGATTTCAAAGACAGCATGATCGCATCAACCTGTCCTTTGCCTGCGATGAGTGCCAGCATAAGAGCTTTAACAGCATCACTGTGAAGTTGTTACAACTGTTGCTCCACCAGTGACTCAGTGTAGATGATACTCCAGGATGCCAATGTGGTTCCTGTGCTGCATCAAATTTGAAGATCCACAGCAAAAAGAATGCTAGAACCACTCACAAATGCCTACAATTTTCCTTTCAAGTGGTTTTTGAACATGTCACTGGCCAGATCTCGCTTAAAAGAGGCACCCCTAATCTCAACGGGACTAATTGGTTGATAAAGGTTAATTAAATAGGATTTCCTCCTCCTCCAATATTTGTAAAGAGATATTCAGAGAGATAGCCTTCTTGTATAAAGTCATGCAAACAGGATCTCATTAGCAAATGCAAATGAGAAAACACCAAATCTTCGCGGAGAGGCAGAAGTGTATCTCCATGGGATAGCTGGAACATGACAGCTCACCAACCGCCCCCACGCTGAGCACCAAATGTGATGGTCCGCTCCTGCTGCTTCTCTTAACAGGATGTAGGACCGAACCATAAATGTAAGCGTGGGGGGACGGGGGACGGGGGGGGGACGACAAGGAAGTGGAAGTGGGTCACAAGAGGCCTTCACCTTCTGCCATTTGAAGCCCTGCTGTAAAAAAAAAAAAAAACTCTTACTGGTGACTTTAAGTTTGTGGAATAAGGATCCCAGTGGTACTTGTGATATCAGCTATGTTTTCAAATGACACTGCACATTACTGTTTCCATATTTGGCTCATATAAAAACATTGTTACACCACACTACAAGTTTTCTGCATCGCCTACTTACCCTACCAGTCTCGAGTGTTAAAAAACAGATTTTTAGTGTCTTCGATCGCAAAACTCTTGCAAGAAAGTTTAGTTTTGATCTGGCAAGAAAACCTTTGCACAAATGTAGTCTGTTCTTTATGCACTGGTAACTAATTAACAAAAGGGAGTAAAAGATGAGCTGTAAGAATTTTAATTAAGAACGGTCAAGTTACGTCAGAAAAGGGGCCCAAGTGTTGCTGGTTTCCTGCGTGATCTGTGGAGGCAGCTCATCCGCCATTAAGGGCGGAAACGTGAGATCGCATTCAATTAAAGGCTATTAATTGTTAATTAATTAGCTTTGTGTGTCTGTGCATTGTTGAGAGGGCATTTCCCAGGATGCAGGAAAGGCAGACCCCGGCAGCCAATCAGGAGTCCGGTCTGAGAGCGTGTCTGTCGTGACATCACAAGCTGCGGCGGGCAGAGTTCCTGGCATGGCTTCAGACCAACAGACCTTCTGCTGCCAGCGGGGCGGCGGTGGCCTAGGGCAGGGCGGCGATGGCCAGGTCACCAGCTTTTCCTCCTGCCTGGCATGAGCGCTGCGGGAGGGGTAGGCCGGCAGGATGGCAAGATGTCAGAAACAGCCCTTTAGACGTGTCAAAAAGCAGGCACAGCTAGGGGAAGCTGCTCATCGAGCGTGATAGAGAGAGGAGAGAGGCCATTATGCAGACAGGCTGCCCAATAAACACACGAGAACCACACGGCATTATGTGATGGAGGAGCTTTACTTTCTTTTGGGTTTGTTTTTGGTCATGAGATAAGCCGGCTTACGAAAGAAAATCTATGTTCTTGTCACCACTGAGAGCTGTAATATATAATCAAAGAGTCTATGAGTGTTTAAACTGAATAGCAGTCTGAAAGTCTGTTTTAAAGATCCCTTTCAGACATGTTTTAAGATGTATTAAAATGCTCTGCTGTGAATAAGTTGTACCTGATGTGTTTTTGTTTTTTGTTTCAATTTTTTAAATTACACCTTGTTAAAATATCTTAAATGCACATGATACAATGTCTGCTGCTGGAGGTCCCTCAGTCAAAACAATGAAAACAGAAGAAGTAGTCTTGAGATGTCATGACGTAGTGTGGGATCATGGGAGTTGGTGTCTTCATTGTTAACCAACCACCAAATGCAGATGAAAATCTATCTGACATAACTCAGGCAGGACGGGGTAATGTGTGTACGATCTAGGTATATATATGACAAAGGTCTTGTTGTTTTTATACATATTAATGCAGAAATGTTACACATAATATCTTTAAATCACATGTACTCTGTCTTCCTCACAGATAAAATCGGGAATCTATGAATACAAATATTGTTTTTTTCACATATTTGTCACAACCTAAGCATTAAACAAACAGCAAAATAAATAACAAAGGTCATACTGATGCAGAAATCTTACATATTATATCTTTAAATTACACGTTCTCCATCCTTCTCATTAAACAACCGTGAATCTTTGAATACACAAATGTTGTTTATTTCAGAGGTTAAACCACGAGAACACAACATGTCTCCTAACTGACTGAATCTTCTCAGTGTGTGCACCGGCAGGTTTTAGGCTCTCACATTATACTTGTGTAAAGTTGCACACTGGACCCTGATTGGCTCCCCACTTGTGACGGAGAGATCATGCCAGTATGAACCCACGGTAAACTCAAATTTAAGGTGTGTAGAGAAACACCCCCGCCCCTTCTGCCCGTGCATCATTCTGCACAGTGAAAGTCAAACATCCACGAGGTGCCACTTAAAAGCAAAACACATTTCTGAGTAGAAGGGGGACTTAAAGATACCTCGAAAAGGAGGGTGAATGCAGCAAATCTTGCAGGGCGCTTGACGTGTGAGCGAGTGTGCGGGCCCCCTGCACCGCCGGGGCAAACAGAAGCTTGTACAGACACTTTTCGAAGCTCCACCGGTTCACACTTCTGACTCACTGGTTTTACCATGAAAGCATGTGACCATATGTGCTTGTGTGTCAGAAGGGTAGTTCGCTAAATAAAGAAAGAGAAAGTTAGATGGAGGGGGGGATAGAGTTTAACGTGCTTGATACTTGAAAGTGAGCCTTTTTGTAATATCCTCTTGTGCAGAAGATTCGCTGATAAAAGAATAAGGGAAACAACACATACTTTGAATCCAAGTTAAAATTTTAGGAGCAGTGAAACCTCATGTGCACACACAGACCTGTGAGCTGTTACTCTATATTCATGACTTCCTGAGGCAATCAAACGACTCAATCAGTTTATCAGAGCAATCAGCAGAGGTGCGTTAGCTTTAGACTGTTTGCCCTTCAAATAGTTCACCCAAACAAGTTGATTTGTCCCGTTTGATGTGCAGTGTGTTTATTTGAGAGGTGGCGGCCCGCTCCATTAATCCTGTCACTGTCTTTGTCATGCAAACCTGTCTGCAGCAGCAAGCAAGCAGATGAGCGTCGTCTGGCCCTGGAGGAGAAGAAGGGCTGGTCTCTAAGCCGTTAAAAGGCGGCCCATCAACGCAGGTAATGCAGCCCAGTTAAAAAGTCTGAATGGGCTTTGCTTTGAACTGTGGAGGGAGAAAGGATGAAAGAGGAAACGGGCTGAAATGAGTCAAATTAAGAGTCAAAAATCATCTGTGGATTCTTTGTAGTTTTGTGGCAAACGTGCTAGGGCTCAACATTCGTCATCCTTCACGTTAGTGGAAAGAGTCAACTGATGTGATAGTTTGTATGTAATTTCAAGAGTTCACTTATTGATGTGCTTAAGTATCATATATATTATGTGATGAGATGTATTTTGTCTCTCTTTTCTTGTGTCACTGATGGTGAACACAGATCTGTCCCCTTCGCTCACTTCAGCCCAGCTACGGCGAATTCGCAGAGCAGCAGCTGTAACCATCTCTTTACGACAGTCCCTTTTCATGCCTCCGCTTCTCACCCTCCACAAACCATTAGCACGGATGCGGGAGATTCATATTGATTGTATGGCTACCTGCGCCAGTCGATGACCGCGACTACAAAGACAGTGATGCAGCTGAGTTTCAATCACGACGGGTTCCATCCGCGCGGCCATTGTGGCAAAACTGACCTGAAAATTAAGGAATTGTGTTTGTTGGTTTTATATTTCCGCGTCTTATTGTCAGCGAGGTACATTTACTCGCCGAGCTCTTGTTCCACAGTCTGCCACATTTTGTACAACATGTTATTGTAGGTATAAAGGATCACAATGGCCCAGGCTCTGTCTCTCACGGCTGGTCTCGAAACTGAAATTAGCAGCAACTTTTTATGTGGTTGATTTTATGGATGTTGGAAGATGATTTTGTCAATGTGCTGAAAGTTTTTTTTTTTTAAAAGTAGGCAGGCAAACTCCAGATCTGCACCACAGCCACGATTTGATATCCAACAGTATGAGGGCACCATCAAATCTGCACTATTGACCCCCACAGAGGCACCTGGATGGGACTGTAACTCTGCTGATGTCTCTGAGAGGTTGATGAGATGCAAACGATTCACAGATGGATGTTGGGGGGGGGGGGGGGGGAGCAGCCCCTCTCTTGTACACCTTGGCTGTGATGCCGAGGATCCCCTGCCCCTCCCCTGGAGATCAGAGGAGGATCCGATAATAGGCTGCTATCTGTGCGTCACGGCCACAAGGAGAGAGCGGCGGTGGAAGCGGGAGTGCGCTTCTACACCGCGATCAGTCCGCCTCCACATGGCTCAGGCTTCTTCTTCTTCTCCTTCTTCTTCTTCTTCTTCTTCTTCTTCTACTTCTTCTTCTTCTTCTTCTCCCTCGTGAGCCCCAAACACAACATGATGTCATGTGCTGGTGCAGGCTCAGCCTCGCAGCTCACTCCGCGCCTTGATGCTGTCTGAGATAGTTTTCATTTAGTTGAATTTTTTTCTTCTTCTTCTTCTTGTTTCTTGAACTTGATTTGCAAACGGAAACGTCAGGGAGAATCGCTTGGTGAGTTGATATTTTAAATATATATATATGTTGGGGTTTTTTTGTTTTGTTTTGTTTTTTTTTACAATTTAAATGCGTGCTTTATTATTACACTTGTTTAATTTTGTAGTAAATCTAAACATTACTCGGCACAAATTCAACAAAAAAACACTGTAATCCTTGGAATTATTTTTAAAAAGACAAATAAAACGAGAAATCATTGTATTGGTACACAGGTTTATATGTCTAGTCTATATATTAATTTTATTTTCGTCAATGTAGAACCGATTAGATTTGTTTGTCGTCCTTTTTTCTTTTCTTTTCTTTTCTTTTCTTTTTTTTTTTTTTTAAATCGGACTGTCTGATCCGAGAAACATCACAGGTTTCTTCAAACGGAAAAATAATTGGCTATTTCCCTTTTTCACGTCGGGGATCCCGTTGGGACCCGGAGCCGCATCACAATTGAATGAATGCAAATTCATTATCTCTGAATAATAATATCGGATTAACGGCCACGAGAAAAAATTAAGTACATTTGTTCAGTTTTATTTTTCCTCTCCAGATTTATTTGTAAAAGATGAACGCGTTATTAGTTATTTGTAGCATTTGGGGGATTTTTTTTTTCCGGGAGGGAGAAGACCTGGGGCTGACTCCTCGTAAAATATGTAAAGCAAAATAACACTGTTTGTTTTCACCGAAAACGCTGCGGTTTACCTTCGATTGTTGCAAAAGACGGAATCAGGAGTCGTGGGTGAGCTTTCATTTTAGTTTGACACCGCGAAACTACCCCTGAAAATCACTGCCGTGCTTCAAGTTTGTCATATGATTTACAAGAAATTGCAGGCGATTCCTCCTCTAATACCATCCAGGTAGGGCCCACCTGAGGCCCCCGGTTCACTTGTTTTATTTGGACCATCGACAGTGATTGGGCCAGAGATCAATTCAGGTGAAGTGTTAAATTCCACACCGTTATTTCTGAACTTTTCACCGGTTTCACATCGCATTTTCAGATTTTTTTTCAGCCTCTCAAATAATAAGACGTGCTGCCTTATTTTATGAAGGTGAATGAAACGGATTGATTCTCCCGCAGGTGATTTAAAACAGAGAAAAATGAATAAAAGAGAAAGAGAAAGGGACGCGTGTCAGCGATGACTTATTAAGTTACAGTAAAGCCCACTGACACGACAGTGACTGAGATGGAGCAGTTCAGGTTTGATAAGCGTTATATAGCCACACCTTGATACGCCTACAAAGATTTTCGGCTTTGATATGACAGACACTTTCCACCCAACATCTCAGTGCGTCTTCGTTTACGCGCAAGTTGCCAGCTCGCCCCCTGCGTCAGGCCTCTCAGGTGCTGCTGGGGACTCTGGTAGATACATCATCCAGGCTGCTCTTAATAACCATAATCTTGTTTTCTCTCAATAATTCAGACTGCAGTGGATGCTGGGAGAAGAAGCTTTCATCAGACAATAAAAAAAAACCTCCTTTAGTGACTCCTGAGGGGAAGGGAGACCCCTGAGGGAAAAAACCAACAACAACAAAAAAGCAGTCTCAACTGGGATCAAAGAAAGTGATCAATCTCTGTACCGAGACTGAGTAAAGACGAGAAGAGCAGCCATGCTGGGCGGTGAAGGAGAGAGCAACACCTTCTCCTCTACGAAAGAAGCAGCGGACGAGAGGTGCAAGTCTCCGGCAGTGGATGGGGACGACCCGGCGGCCGGCAGCAGGTACGCAGAGCACGGGATGGGTGCTGACCGGTACTACATCCCCCCGCGGTCACTAAACAGAGCCCAGAGACAGCGAGCCCCTGCTCCTTCATCCCTTACAACCCCGGCGGGACGGTCTACAGCCCGGCCGGCGCCGGCAGGTACCCCTCATCCCTCCACCTGAGCTCCGTGCTGCCTCCCGCGGGATTCTCCCCCTCCGCCGCCGGCCGCAGTCACTTCAGCTCGGCTTACCAGCTCGGCCAGAGCCCCGGCTGCATCTACCCGCCGTACACCGGCTCAGGGTCGGCGCTCGGCAACATCCCCCTCCCCCCCGGCGGCCCGGGGATGAGGGCCCAGGTCTACCTCTGCAACCGGCCGCTGTGGCTCAAGTTCCACCGGCACCAGACCGAGATGATCATCACCAAGCAGGGCAGGTGAGAAGATGCGAGTGACCCCCGACACAAGTCTTTTCATTTCCGTCCCTCTGTGATAAAAATTCGTTCATATTCCCATGTGATTTGTGTGTATGTGCCTGCAGACGGATGTTCCCCTTCCTCAGCTTCAACATCGCCGGTCTCAACCTGACGGCGCACTACAACGTGTTTGTGGAGGTGGTGCTGGCCGATCCAAACCACTGGAGATTTCAAGGTGGCAAGTGGGTCACCTGTGGGAAGGCGGACAACAGCAGCCAAGGTAGTGAAACTATAAGCCAGCCATATTCCCTTTTTTTAACGCTTCATTTCCCCCCATGTTTTAAATTAATTATCAGTTAAAGAAACACTGAAACCTGCACTGAATAACTGAAATGGGAAAAAATAGTAAGATTACCTAAATGTTGACGTTGCTAATTGAGAGAATAAATGTGTTCAATATAACATATTTACACGCATATTCTTTTTGAAATATATGGAAAGTATAATATAAAGTGTGTAATTTGAAACCCCACTTTCCCCCCGGTGGATACCCATCCTAAAATGTTTGTTTGTCGTTTGAAAATGTATTTATTTTATTTTATTTTATTTTCAATTTTATTTCAGGAAACAAAGTGTACATCCACCCGGAGTCTCCAAACACGGGGGCCCACTGGATGAGACAAGAAATCTCCTTCAGCAAATTGAAACTCACCAACAACAAAGGCACCAGTCACAGTACTTCACAGGTGAGCCACACTCATACATGGAACCTCACCAGAGATTTGAATAAATTGTTTTAAACCACCGACGTCATTTTTCGTTGCACTGGACTGTGGTTGTTGTTAAGAAAAAAAAAAAGCCTCTCCTGGATTTTTTTTTGGCGAATGCGTAAAAGTGCAATAGCACGGTTTGGAGTATTTAATTCTTTGTTTTTTCTTTTTTTCTAAATAATTTTTTGGGTTGAAATTAAATTCCCGCTCGCATGATGCTTTTACCGTCAACACTTCCTGTGCAAACGAATGCTTAAATATAATAACAAGACGCTATTGATTAAGGCAGAGTAAAAGGCCGAGCCACTTGCAGAAATGTAACCTTTTTGCACAAATTGCACAAGTTTAAATACATTTTTATTTTTTTTATTTTTTAAATTTGAACTAACGGATGGTTTCTTTTGTGCAGATGGTTGTCCTGCAGTCGCTGCATAAGTACCAGCCGAGGCTGCACATCGTGGAGGTGACGGAGGACGGGGTGGAGGACATTGGCGCTGACGTCAAGACTCAGAGCTTCAACTTTCCAGAGACCCAGTTCATAGCTGTCACTGCCTACCAGAACACTGATGTAAGCACTGTGCCACCATATGGTTTGAATCCACAGGCCTCTATATATTGTTATGTGCTCAGACAAATATCTCCTTTTCAATGCAGTATATATTGAATGTTATCTCATTTTGATCCATTGGGATTTTCTATCCATTTAAACGCATTCAGTAGAAATGAACAGGGTTTTTCAACGGTCTGTTAACTTCAACATGCACGTGGTTAACAGTTGTGTAAATGTCTGGTGCTTCTGTTCATTTGTTCTATCTTCATCTTCACAAAGCATTCTTCCATTTCTCTTTGTTTTAGATCACGCAGCTGAAAATTGATCACAACCCTTTTGCCAAAGGATTCAGAGATAATTATGATTCGTGAGTATTCTGTTTCGTTGTCATGCATTGCTCCCCTTGTTATACATTCAGAATAAATAACAACACAGGAATACATCACATTATAAGCATTAGTTGCATCAGCAGTCAAACTGTGTTGCAATGATCTTTCTTAATTTACCATAGTAAGAATGTCTCATGCGTGTGTGCACACTCATTCTGAAAGACATCTTCAGACCACTTTTTTTTTTCCACCGACCGCCTTTGACCTCAGGTTCACAAGTACATATATTATTTTTTTTCCAGGATGTACACAGCCCCAGAGCACGACCGCCTCACCCCATCTCCGACCGACTCTCCCCGGGCCCACCAGATTGTCCCCAGCGCTCGCTACACCATGCAGCCCCTCTTCCAGGACCAATTTGTCAACAACCTCCCCCAGAATCGCTTCTACAACAGCGAGCGAGCAGTGCCGCAGACTAACAGCCTCCTCTCACCTCAGACAGAAGACGGCGCTTCACAGAGGTGGTTTGTCACCTCCATGCAGCAAGGGGGAAACGGCACCAGCACCAGCAACAAGCTCGATCTCACACCCTACGAGGGGGACTACTCGAGCTCCCTGCTTCCTTACGGCATTAAATCCCTTTCGATGCAAACATCTCACGCTCTCAGCTACTACCCAGACTCTCCTTTCACCACCATGTCTGCGGGGTGGGGGTCCAGAGCAGCGTATCAGAGAAAGGTCACCCCCAGCCTGCCTTGGTCGCCCAGGCCCAGTCCCACCGCCGCTTTCCCAGAAAACTCAAACAAAGTCAAAGCGCAGATAGAAGAGGAGGTGAACGGCAGCGGAGGCCTGATCTCCTCCTGGACAGAGGCCCAGCCATCAGCCCTGTCTCTAGAGAAGGCTGATTCTTACTCCACGGCCTGCAAACGAAGGCGCTTGTCTCTTAACGGTCCCAGCACAGAGGACTCACCCGCCGACATCAAATGCGAAGACTTGGCCTCGGCTGCCACCAACGGCAGCTCGTACAGCAAAGAAGCCCCCTCATCCAAAGGCATGGCAGCTTACTACTCCTTTTACACAAACCACTGAATGTGTTCTCTCTCCAATGTTTTGTAACTCATTTTTGACCCTTTGGTTGTTTTCATCCACAACCGTGAACGAGACGTATTATTTAGCTTTTCTTTTTGTTGTGTGCACACCCAGAATTTGTCTTGGTGGTGATAAATGTTTTTTTTGCTGACGCAGGACACTTCAAGGACACATTAAAATAATGACATCAAGTCATGGGGAACGTGTCACACAATACGCATTAGCAGCCTGAGACTTTGACTTATTCCATCTGATGGACTATTTATTGTTTGAACACCCCGTTTATGTAACTCTGTATTTGGAATTTGAAAGGTGCCAAAGCATTTGTTTAAGTTGCCCCATTTTTTCTGAACAGCTCTCTGTATGTGTCACGTGCATACATTACTGTACGGCCTCCACACTGAGGCTATGTGTTTACAGATTATTTATTGTTGATATTAAATTTGTGCACTCATAAATGTGTGATAATTTGCTGTATATACCTTCACGGCGATGTTCAGATATTTGATAATAAAAGGCATATGTGTTCTATTTAGTATCTGGGTGGTTATTTCAAGGGAAGACTCTTTCGTTTATGTTTAAACACAGCATACTTTATATATGACAGGCTGAATTTCATATGAGCAGTTTTGATTGATGAATCAACCTGTTAAAGATTGTCTGTAAATACTCACAAAGTTCAGTGCTTACACACATAAGTACCACAACATGCAGAGGATGGGGTGTTGAGCCACAAATTCAGCTGACCCACAATCTACACTGTAGTTTTGTCTCTTTTTTTTGATGTACAACAAATGCAGAATTAAAACCGATGAAAGTCAGATCAAGAATCGACTGTTAAGGGATAAAAAAAACACTTCATGTCCAGACAAAAGCATTATTTGTTTTGTGGACTCTGTCGCACTCTAGTGGCATTTTATTGTACTCACAGCTTCCAGATCAGTCTCTACAGAAGCCTGTTGAGTTGAGATGGAGATTGAGTGCATATAACACTGAATTAAATCTCCATTTTATTCAACAACTGGACCCTAACAGTCTACAACAGAACGATTGAGGGTTAATTCATTTATTTATTATATGTATTTATTAATTAATTAATTTAAAATCTAAATTATTTTCCGTCCCTGGGATCTTCCTAGGCTCATACTAAGGCTCAACTTACTGACAACTTACTTTCATCTTCAATTAATCTGTTGATTATTTCCTTGATCAATCGATTATTTGTTTGGTCAGAAAATGGTGAAACATGTTGATCAGTGTTTCCCAGAGCTCAAGATGATGTCCTCATGTGTCGCTTTGTCCACAATCCAAAGACACTGAGTTTACTATCATAGAGAAGTGAAGAAATTATAAATGTTCACATTTAAAAGCTGGAATAAGGCAATTATTTTTTTCTTAAAAAACACTTGTAGTTCTAGCTTGTATTTCCTTCATATTGTCGTATTGCACCACAGATAAACACAATTCTGATGCTGAGTCTGGGAAATCAACAGGCGGACCAGAACAAAGTGGACACACACAAACAAACGATGCACTTAGTTGGCCAGCGCACGTCATCAGTCCAAAATATGGCAACGTTAGGAATTAAAACTTAACAACTGTGTGTGAGTATTAAATTCAATCTGTGGCACACACACACACACACACACACACACACACACACACACACAGTCAATATTACCCCAAATGATAAACCATATTCTTCTCCGCCAGTTTGGTGGGTTGTGCTGAAACCTGGCAACCCGTGTAGCAGCCAGCAGAGAGTCAGCGGAGAGTTGACATGAACAACATCAGTGCTCCGAGCTGAGCGCACATTATTAATGGACCGCCTCACTTAACAAGAAAAAGCCTCCGCTTATTTCGCTGACGAGTGGCAGTGAATTCACAAGAGCGGCTCTTCAACAGCGAGATGTGCCATCTGTGTAAGTCTGAGTACTTGTTACTCATTGTTTACTGTGAGTTTATCAACTGTGCTAGCTAAGTTGGCTAGCAGCGCTGTTAGCTTGCTAGCTGACCCGCTAGCGTATGCACTGACGTTGAACCAACGCAGATGGTAGCGTCATGATGTTTTTATGTTTTTGAATAACACGCAGCTAGCAAGCAGTGTTGTGTATTGTGCTTAACACAAGCCCTGCCGACAGAAGGAATGGTTTGCAGCTCCCGTTATCTAAGGTCAGTTGGCTGCTGAATGTTATCATGAAGCAGAAATGTAACAAAGCGTTGTCGCGGACTGGTCATTAACACAGCCCAGTGCAGTCGGCTTGAGCTAGCGAGAACGGTAAACAGCACACAGCATGGGGAAAGGCCTGCATGGAGGAGTTTGGTGACAAGTGGCAAGCTACGGATACAAACTGTTAACATCTTTATACTCTTAGCTGCTTCTGGCAGGTAGCTAGGTAACAGGTAGATGTTTGTGGCGCTGTCGTTGACAAGTGTCGTTAACTATTGTCAGACAGGTTAATTAGTTATACATTTGAAGAGTAATAACTATGTGTTACCAGCTGTGAGGTTATATAATCCAAGATAAGGTGTTTACAAGTGTTCAGAAAGGTGGGACACAGTCTGTCCTTCCCCCTGACTGCGTTGTTTTGAAGGTGCCTGTCCTCGCATGGCACAAGCCTGACACAGATTTAGTGATACAGTCAAAGTTAACCTGTGTCACCTGGCTTCCATGTTTCAGTGATGTGATGATTTATTTAAGTTAAGTTAGTGGGGTGTGTGTATGGCTCCTATTGCAATAATGGGCGGTTCATGTCCTATACTAATATTGTCAATAGATTAACAATTTGATTCACACTAATATGTTGGCTGAATATTGAACAAATGATAAATGATGCATGTAAACTGACTTATTACAAGTCTGTTACAGGAATCTTTGTCCCACTCCACTCAGGTCCAGCCTCTGTTCCACTTACTTCCATCCCACGATGGAGGGCTTCTCTCACCGATCTTCCTAAAAAGTTTAACATGACAGTGTTATTATGGCCATATTTGAAAGTGAATGAGTATCTGCTTCTGTACTGGATTGTAGCATGTGAGCACCTCCTATCTTATTATGCCAATTTATTATTAGAACAGTTTCAAGAGAAACTGAACATTGTAACCTCTTTAGGAAGAGTTATATTATGGCAGTCGTATAAGACTTCATTAGTTTTAGTTGGGTGTATCTATCATACTGGCAACTGAGTGTGTTAAGGTTGGGGTTAGCAACAATAATGATAACAATTACTTTAATTATTAGAGATTAGGAAAAATGCTCATTAGAATTTCACAGACATCTTATAATTGTGTCTTTTGTCCAAATTAGCAGTCCAAAACTCAAAGATTCTTCATTGACTATCATAAATAACAAAGAAAGGCAGAAATCCTCACACTTAAGAAGCTTTAACTGCAAATGTTTGACATTTTTGCTTGAAAATGACTGAAAATCGGATCAATCGATTATCTAAATAGTTGGCAATAGATTTTCTTTCAATCGACTCCTCGATTACACCAACTAGTTGTATCAGCTCTACTATTTACATTCATGTATGCATGTCTGTGTTTGTTTATTTTATCCTCTACTTCTTATTCTGTTCATGTTGTTTGGTTATGATGAAAAATCCTCAAATGACAGTGAGTAACCCTTTTTCTTTGTAAAATGAAAAATTACTTGGTATTGCCTCCTTTTACATTCCCAGCTGTTACACACACACAGTGACGCTTATGTAGTTTTAGATTGCTGATACTGTGTAAAGATAAGATGAGTGAGTCAGATCCATCCACAGTCTTTACTCACATAACCTGCCAAAAAATGTCAGTTGTCCTGCAAATGGTATTTTGAAACATTTGATGACCTATTACATTTTCATACTAAGGACAGTTGGGGATCTGGTACGTACACCTGAAAGGTGTTCAGGAAGCAGTTTTTCTTTCTATTATGTACATACAGTAACTTGCCTACATCAAGGCATCACTTTGCAAAGGATTTGCAGGGTGGTGAAAATTAAGTATGAATACATTTTATGATCATGAAGTAGGAGACCATCTTGTGTTCTGGTGGTTTGTGCTTTAGCTGACCAAAAATACATAAAAGCATCATATTGCACCAACAGTTATGACCATATGGTGCTCTGGTGGAAGCGAAATGCTGACGCTCTGCATGTTGCTCTTGAGTTGACGATATCTCGCTTCACAATGGCTCCTGGCCTCAGTGGGACGGACAGCATTGGCAAGGAGAGGCGGAAGCTCCTGGTGATGCCAGAGGAAGTCTTGTCCTTCTCACTGTTTGAGCTTTGTTGGCCCTATGTTTAGTTATTCAAAGCAAAAAATAAAAAGAGAAACACAGGGAGGTGGTTTACAGTGCAGTGGTGATGCTGACACAGGGGCTTGGGGCAGAGCAGCCTGAGCATCCTTGGAGATGCAACTCTCACCCTTGTGATTCAGAGGGAGCGGAAGCATTATATACTCTCATGACGCAGGGCTGCTTTTTTTTTTGAAGACTTGGACATTGCCATAAAGGAATTTAACTCCTATTATTCTTATTTTCTTTAGGACCTTCAGTATGCCAGCGTGTTGGACTTGAACAGATTGAAGACGAATTAAACGGCTGCGGTGTCAGTCAGAGCTTGAACCTACGTCAGGGGAAGAGATGGGGAACACAGCGACCAAGTTCCGCAAGGCTCTCATCAATGGAGATGAGTTGCTGGCCTGCCAACTGTATGAGAGCAACCAGCAGTTCAAGGAGTCTCTGGATCCCAACGCTACATATGGAGAGTCCTACCAGCACAACACTCCACTGCACTATGCTGCCCGGCACGCCATGACACGCCTACTCAGGTCAGGATGTGGCTCAGATAAAATCAAACAAACAAGGAAGCAAGCAGACAGAATGTACACACTCAGAGTGGCTTATTTTTGGACTGTCTGCTGTCGGTGAGGGAAAAACGGATATCCAAGGGTTGGTAGATGAGAGACCAATTTGTTGTGTGCTACAGCTTTTTGATATGCAGCAGCTGATTAATTAATTGGATTATTGTTAATTGATTTCTTATGTTCTTATGGCACCTACTCAGATACAGTTCTTTGAGCACCTTTCTTATTTTTTTTAGCACTGTTACCGATCAACTGGTCCTATTCGGTGCTATATTGCTGCATCGTATGAGAAAAATGTTCATGTTTTGTCTCTATACGTCCCATCTGTCTCTCCACATAGCCATCTGTTAGCAGCTCTCAGGAATGCAACATGCTGGGACGGAATAGGAAGGGGCTCCAAGAGCTTCCCATCCCACGAGCTACCAACCTTGCATGTTTTCATCTTTACTCCTCTCAGGCCCTCTCAGGCGCTTTTCATTTTATTAACTGTGTTGTGAAAAACATTTTGTTGACCAAAGCTGATATGAGATGTAAATAAAATGTGTTGACTTTCCACAGACATTAGCCAAAGCCATTTCTGGGCCAATGAAAAATGTTTGAAATCAACTCTTATTTGTGTCTCTTGTCTTTGTTATTTTAGGTATTTTCTCCTAAACAAAGATGGGAATCCTAACAAGCGTAATGTGCACAATGAGACCTCTCTGCACCTTCTCTGCATGGGGCCCCAGATCCTGACCTCAGAGGGAGCACTGCAACCCCGGATCTCACGGCCATACGAAGACAGACAGCGTCGAGCGGAATGTCTACAAATCATCCTGGCATGGACCGGAGCAAAGCTGGACCATGGAGAGTATGAGAGTGCTGATGTCAATGCCACCGACAACAAGAAGAACACCTGCCTGCACTATGCTGCTGCGTCAGGCATGAAGACTTGTGTTGAGGTGAGATTCCAAAATCCTGTGGATATATCTACATGTCTCTCTATATATATTTCATGTAAAAAAAATCTGAAGTATGACATTTTAGGTATAGATCAAAAGGCTCCATAGATTGAAACTGAAACCTCACAGGGAGCATTTTGAAGATGAAAGGGCCCAGAGTAACCCTGATGTTAACAAATTATTTAATATCTGCCCTTTTGTACTATAAATATTTCTAGAATAGTGGTTGGTGTGTAGCCCTCTGTTGGATCCAACTGTGCCCCTGGGTCAAGAACAATTTATGTACATGATCACATCTATTATTTTAATTTGGTCAAACCACCCCCTTGTGAGCTTTAGGAAAATTCTGTGCTGCACAAAACCCTTTTATTAATCCCTGGGGCAGGATACATCGTATACAAATGTCACAGAGATAAATGATCTCTATATTTGCCTTTGCAAAGAACTGAGTTTAATTTGTAAATGGATTTTGTGTATAACCGAGCTGTGTAATCCCCATGATGAAGGATTTAGTATACAATATGAACAACCAAAATTATTAGCAGGATTCAACGAAGGTTTCACAACTAACAGTAGTTAATCGTATCATGCTTTAAACATGGTCACGGCTGTGTAATAACAAAATGTAGTAATAACTACTGACTAATCATGGGTCACAACATAAACATGTTGATGGGCGTCACGGCTGGTGTGATCCCAACCCAAGATGGTCTCTATCTTTCGTTTTATTTTAAATTCCCCAGAAATACAATTTGCACCATGTGCAAACCCAAATGTCAAAATGTCAAATGGCTGGGATGCAGGCAGGTCTGTTGTGATAGAAAGAGATAAACTTTACATAGAACTTTGGAAAATACAGCAAAATGCAGATTGGAATATAATAAAATTTACAAATGTTTTAGAAGCTGAAATTACATTTTCATTCTGGAGAGAACAATTTATTCAATTTTCCTAAAGTGGCTCAAGCATGGGTAATTTCAGAATGCACTTATTTAAATTTTTGTGCTCAGCAGTACCACAATAACTGTCAAAAGCATACTTTCTCTTTCCTGCTTCTTTTTAGAGATGCTGCAAATGTATGTTAAGATGCACAAATATAATCCGTTCATGGGTCCTAAAACTGAGAAACTGTAAATAATAACCACCATCACAGAATATATACAAGTAAATGGGATTAGCTTGTCTGCCATGATTGTATAGCCTTTCCATCGACTGCTATCACAGAGTTAGTGCTGTCCCTGCATATAGTGTGTTCTTAAAAGCCAAATTTTCCTCTTGTTTTCACTTGCTCAGTTCCTGGTGCAGAGGGAAGCGGACCTGTTTGCGGAGAATGAAAGCCGCGAGACTCCATGTGACTGTGCAGAGAAGCAGCACCACAAGGAGTTGGCCCTGTGCCTGGAGTCGCAGATGGTCTTCTCTCTTGCCCCTGAGGCAGAGGGTATAGAGGCAGAGTACGCAGCCCTCGACCGAAGAGAGGTACAGAATAACATACCGAGAAGCAGAGGGTATACAGCTTTCAGTTTGTCACCCTCAACTGGTGTTACTTAGAACAAAGTCCTGCATAATCCCTACCATACTGTTGAAAAATCAAATGAAGCCTTTAACATTTTTGGTCACTGTTGCTATGTCAGATAAAACCCTGCTCAAATACAGTACTATTATCGCAATTAACACCTGCTTTGTCAGTGGTGTAATAAACCCCAATGCTTTAAGGTAGATGGGTAATAAAGAGATGAGACATATTTTTTAAGAAGTACATTTTCCTTTCAGTCATATAGTTTATAGCTCTGTAGTTTCCTCTCAGAACCAGACACTACAGCCCAGTGTTGCCTCTGGTCAGCCCCACACATCACCATGCAGCTTTGGTTTGACACAAACAAACACACAAAGTAGTCACACATAATAGTCTGTTGTAAGGCATGTGATTAGCTCATTGGGCCCGACTTAGTCATGTGTCGGCAATCGTCTATATTTGATTTGTTTTTAATACGTCTATTCTTCTTCTCCTTTGCTCAATGTTTCTTTCAACTCCCACCCTAATATTTTCTGTTCCCTTTGGCCATTTCATTACTTGCTCTGCCAAATTGCCCTTTTATTTTTTCCCTCTGTACTTTGGTTCCTTCTCTCCCTTCTTATTCTCCTCTTATTATTATACTCCTTTCCTCCCCTTGTGTCTATATCCTTTTCCTCTCCCATGCCCCCTCTCTAGCTCTATGAGGGCCTGCGGCCTCAGGATCTTCGGAGGTTAAAGGACATGCTGATAGTGGAGACTGCCGACATGCTGCAGGCCCCTCTCTTCACTGCGGAGGCGCTGCTACGTGCCCATGGTACTATTAAACTTACACATACACAATTGCTTGTTCTTAAAATGGTCAGCACAGGCATTCTGGTCCTGGTGGCCTCGTGCCTAAAACAGACATCATATATTTTGCACATCCCAGGTTTGATTCTGGCAAGGGACCAGTTGTTGCATGTTCTTTTCTCTGTCTCCCCATGTTTTTGTTGTCACAGAATGAACGAGATCACTTTGATAATAATAATAATGAAAACAAAAATGCCAAAATGAATAAAAAGGCGCTGAATATTAAAATTCAAGGCTATAAACAAGTGTTACTTTTTGTATAGAGATCCACTTGCAAAATCTTGAAACGATTTTTTATTTTGTTGCCCTTGTTTCCACAAAGTGCTTACTCTTGTTAAGCAAACCCTATCCCACTGTTTACTTGTAAAGAAAACATTTATTGTTAGATTTGTCTTAGATTTTGTTTGTATTGGGCATTAGAGAGGCGATATCTCATATACGCATCAGGCTCCACTCTAGTGATTTCCTTGCAGACAAAAAGGTTATTTGTGAACAGCCTTTATTATCTGAAAGAATTTCACTTGTATGACTTTAAGTGGAAAGTACCGGTGTCACATTCTCTAAATGCTATTTCAGTAAGCTCGTACTTTCCACCATATGTGTTAAGAAACAGGAATACATCCACAAATTGGGATACATACACAATTAGCATTTACTGAAAAGACTCCGCTTTTCATACAGTCACAACCAAGGCTGCACCTTGCATTAATATGTACAATAACACAAGCCTTATTAGTACTAGTACTAGTTCAGAAGGTGAACTCAAAGTAGTTGACACCTTGATAAGAATAACCAGTGCTGTTGAGATATCAGGTGAATGCTAGCCCCCTCTTCACCATTCCAGGGCTGCACTTATTATTGTCATTGATTAATCTAATGATTCTTTTTTCCATTAACTGATTAATGTAATGACTAATTTATCAATTATTTTGAGGAATATTTTTTTATTTCTCGATTCTAAAAAACAATCTACCCAAAATTGGATAAACGGTTGTCAAGAAAAAATGACAGATGATTGGCTTTTGCATGTTTTAACTATGCATGTGAATGACTGCCATATTAGAGAGGTCAGGATCTGTGAGTAAACAAATGCATGGCCAGTATTACACCAAGTACCAAGTACACCAAGATCTACTAATTATTTTCTTTTGATAATATTTTAAACATTTATTACAATTTTACATTCGCAAAAAAAATTATGTACACATCATATGAAATATGATTGACAGTACTTATGATAGTGTCAAGTCATCACAGCAATCTTGGATACATGCATCCAAGAGACATATGTTTTTAACAGGCTAAATCAGATTTCAGTCACTTGCCCTGAATGACTCCAGTAATGCTCTTATAACTATAACTTATGGCCTTAAGCCTTTAATTCTCAAACTAGCTTCACTTAACCCAGCTGCGTTAATGTGTATGACAAACTTCAGATGTTTAAAACAATTTAATTTCATTTGAAGCCTTTAAATATCATTACCCCTCTCAATTTAGCTTGGCTTAGATTCTGTTTATCGAGGACTTCAGAAAATGTGTCACAGTTTGGGGTTGATTTTCCGTCTTTAAATACCCCATTCACTAATTCAGTGGGCTGAGTGTCTGGCTGTTTTGCTGTGTGTGCTACATATTAGACGAGGAGAGAGTGACCCCAGATTCTTGCTATATTTATTCACCTCTATCAGGGGAATGCTGTCTGTCTGTTTAATAGGGATGGAACACTTCAGGATTTTTGTTAAGCTAGTGGATAAGAATTTCTGCATCATTAATTTCCTGTGAAAACTTTCACACATTTCCAGACTTTCTAACTTTTATATTTCCATTTTAGTCTTTTTTCAGTTGTCTTATCACAATTATTGGTTCTTTCCTGCTGAGCTGCCAGCCCTCCAATCTGTCTGTGCGTCTGACAGTTAGTATTTCCCAGCTAATTTTTTAATATTTAAGACTAAATGTGATGACTTTTAATTCCAGACTCTTTTTAACGGCCAAAAGCATTAAGATAGGGTCATATTCATTGATGAGTTTTAATTGAATGGAGATGGGGGAAATTGTTACAATATTCATTATCTAAACGAGGCCATTTAGAGTCTGAGGCATTCGATTGGTGTCGAAACGTGTCTTGAGGCTGATAATGGCCTAATTGCACAGTTGACCGGGTCATGTTCCTTATTTTAGGAGGGGACTTTTTCGTCAGAGGAAATTTGGACTCAGGCGCAGTCCACAAGTCATTCAATATTTATACTCAAAAGCTCTCAAACCTGTTCTTGTGTGCTAATGTGAGATTGAACAGCTATTCTACAACAGAAAACCAGATGGCAGCAGGTCTATGTTGTTGGCTGTTTGAAAGGCTTGGGTGGTTGTGTTGCCACAGAAGTGGGATTTGTGTGGGCTTTGGCGGACTCAGAAATGTGCTTACCAATTCTTACAAAAAATAACACGGGATGCTCTTTTTATGTGGATGAAATGAGAATTTAGTTGAGAGTGAATCTAATTAAATAGGCTGAATGGAAAATCTGTCCCATGTCGTCTTTAGTGTTTATCCATGCCGGTTTAAGGCCTGCATTCATGAAGATTTATAAGATATTAACACATAATACACATGTTTTCTTTTGTTTTTATGCTCTTGTGATCAACTCGGAGAATATAGAACGGTGTAGTTTTGGAAGCTTTGTGTCACCTGGCCTGGTCTGCCTGCTTATCACATGGCTTATTAAAGCCTATGTAGTGGTAAAACATTGTAGGGGCCTTTTTTCGGGGGGGGGGGTGTTAAAGGCCGACCCAATTCAAACTTTGTTCCAACTTGTATAAGAACTCACCTTTAACTACATTGTTCACAAAGTGAGAATTTCCTTTTCCTCTTCTCTCAGCATATCTTTCTTTGTACCTCATGTGCTCATTAAAAATGTTAAGTTTATCATTTACTTTCATTTTTCTTTTCTGTTTAGTTTTATGTCTTGGTCTTTCTCTGTAACTGTGTTTACTTTTTGGCTTCAGATTGGGACAGAGAGAAACTTTTAGAGGCCTGGATGACCAATGCAGAGGAATGCTGCCAACGCTCAGGGATACAGATGCCCAACCCACCTCCAAGTGGCTACAATGCCTGGGACACCTTGCCGTCGCCGCGGACGCCACGCACCACCCGCTCCTCCATCACCTCCCCAGACCAAATCAGCCTCATGCCCGCTGATGAAGAGTCTTCTCTGGTGAGGGTTCTCTTTGACTTATGTTTGCTTAATTAATAGAATGAGGGGATGGGTGAAAATCTTAGATTGTCACTTCTTACCAGCCAAATTATTTGCAAGGTGCACAAGTTACAGTGAACTGGTGGGAGTCAAAGTTTGACCAAAGAGAAGTTGGACAGTTAGCTCCAAACTCCTTTAAGTTTTCCTAAATTATAGGTTAGAGGGACAGTTTACCCCCTGATCAAAAAAGACATATTTTTCCTCTAATCTTTAGTCCTACAGTATTTTTATCCTTCTAGGTTGTTTAAGTGTGAGTTGTAGGTGTTGTTCGATTATATTTGAAAGAAGGCAGACATCTCTATGGGCGATATCTCCAAAGCTCTGCAAGTCAACAATCAAAAATATATATTATTGATTTTGGGGTGAACTGTCCCTTTAAAAGAAAAAGGAAACTTTAAATGGCAGTCGCAGACATGGTAGATTTAAACGTCATTAAAGTGAAGTCTATCATTTACCGGTACTTCTCACTTAAGAGCCGTCAGATGAAATTAAACCACAGGATGAGTAGCCCCAGGGAGCTGCATGTTTTCCTGGCCAAGAATCTCCTACAGCAGCAAAGAATAAAGCTAGCATGGAAGCTCACAGACTAATAGTAATTGGCAGTATAACCATAAAAACTGTATTCTAATGCATATTTAAATTGAGTCCCTGCGGTGCCACAGATTTTCTGAAGTGTTTCTGTTAAATTCTTTAAATCTTCTCTGCCACACCTGTCTTTCTGCATAATGTTGAATTATTTCCCAGCATTATATTGCTAGCAAACATTAATATTCATGCCAGTGGTCTGACTTACACGCATAAGAAGAAGGAGGATTTCCTTGACTCCAAGGTGGTTTGTTAATTTTGGTGTAGACAAGCTCTAAACATGAGATAATTTTAAAGTACTTTCTTCAAAAGGCTATTAATGTATTAAATGAGTGTGACTATAAAAACAGGTGGAAAGAACATTCCATAGCAAGCATACGCCTTTGTGTCAAACATGAAGAAATTGCTAATCAAACTACACCTCCAGATTTGTTTGTTCACTGTTGAAATGTCATGTTCATCATGCTTCCCTGATGAGATGCTAAATATTCAGAACCTCGGGAGATACTGAACTTGCAAAGTTATGTTTAGGCAAAGCTACATACACAAGTGTCACTGGAGCTGTCTGCTAATTGTTTTGACTCTACGACGAAGGTAAAGTATCTGCAGAGTAAATTGTGAGAATCTTTTTGTCACAAAGATAAAACAAATATTTCATTAACTTGTAACAACTACAGCTTTCATGAGTCATAGACATGTGATGTGTGCTGTCAAAACCTCATGTAAGGTCAATTGTCTACAGCTGTGCAGTGTTTCCCCTAGGGTGAAGTTGTAGCAGCAGAGGTGTCACACACGTGCATTTTTTTTTTGTACGTTTGCAAAGAGCGCTGTCCGGGAGGTCTTTATGTGTATGCTGGCAGAAGAGGGACTAATAAAGCAGACTCTCCCCCTCCTCTCCTCCTCAGCAGCAACGGTCAGATTTCAACAGCGGCGCACCACTGCTGCCATTTGTATGTAGGGGAAACACTGCTGTGGCTACAGAATCTGCACGTCTACAAGGCCATTATGACCCCCCTGCTGCAAAAGGGTCAGCGCACATGCTGCTTAATTGCCTTCCCATTATCCTGACCTTGTCCGAGATTTCTCGATAATTATCAAACATGCTTGACATTTTCCTGAACAGTCTTCTTTGTGAGCAGTTACCAAGATGAAAATCATGTCATGTAACGTGAGGTGTCCTTGGCAGATGGAACACTAACTGCAGTAGACTGCCAATGAAAGGTAATAAAGGGAAACTCCACCAGTTTTACACATTAAAGTTTTTTTACAGGCCTATACTATATAAAATACTGCAACTGTGGAAAAAGTAATATAAAGCCCTTTGAAGCAGTGTGTAATTTGGTAAATTCCCTCCAGTGATGTCACTCATTGGCTAAGTTGCATTGTGGCATGGAATAAAACAGAGATATCTCTGGTTTTGCTTTATTGATTTTGCTCATGTGTTTCAAAACTGTCCATAATGAGTCCAACAGTGTTAAAGGAGTGCAATGCTAGACCAATGGACTGCTTTTGAAAACCTGGTGCCTACATTATCACTGAGTGACATCAGCGGAAGCAATATATCAAATTAAATGCAGCTTCTTCTGGAGCCACAAAAGGCTTTATACTACCTTTTCTCATATTCAGTAGTACTCTCTAAGAACTTTTAAACAGGCTCTTATGTGTAGAATTGGTGGAGTTGCCCTTTAAGTGTGTTTGGTAGCAACCAGTTTTACCAAGAAGAGGTCGGTAGGCAAAGTTGTCTGTCCTGTCTTCTGACTCTTGTTGTGACTCTATTACACAGAGTCACATTAAATACTGCAAATTACTGTTGTCACAATATTGGAATTACTAACTTCGGTACAATACCTTGAAAAAAATATCCATACTCGATACCGTGTGCAATACAACAAGTAAAAACACATTGACGGCATAACATGTGATTTTTATTTATAGATAAATATACCAAGTCTTGTGGACTGTGTTTGTAGCGCAACAGCGTGTAAGTTATTTACTTCTGAGCATAGAGGAATGTAAAAGGAGGAGGCGGTCCTGCATGTGGGCACTGGAGCAGTGTGTGTCAGCTTGCTGATGGAAAGAGAGTGAGAAAGCGCAGCTGGTCCGGGTGTATTAATATAAAAATAAAAAATAATATTAATTCTAAAAAATGAGTATTGAAACTGTCTCACTAACTCAGAATGGATATGTACCTATATTTTGATATTTTTGACAACTCTACTGCTAAATGTGTTGAACATAAAAGTTGAAACTTCGCTGTTAGCATGAAAAGGGCATTTCCATTGCTATTAGATGTTTTTAAGAATTTATGTTCTCTATCATGATGGAAAGCTGATCCATTCAGTGAGTACCCTCTACATCGCTTATGCATGAGTATTTTGTACAACCTTTCTGACACCTGGTATCTGTGACCAGGGACTTAAAGCTTTTGAAATGACATTGCTACCTGTGGGAGAAATCTGACAGTTTTTGTCAGTCTCTGAAAAGTTTAGTGTGAGAAGACATAATCTTTTTGGATGAGTGATGGTTTGTCCTCTGGTGGATGTTTCAGTCCAGTGTGTGTCGGTATGTGAATTAAACTGTTGATAGATGATAGTTGAAGCTGACAGACTTGATTTCTCAATTACCTTATGAGAAATTGTAGGTTGTGTTTGTCTGACAGTATCTTTTGTCGTGGCTCTGAAAGGCATGCCTTGAACTGCACTGTGCCAATCGACCGGGTCCACTCAAGGGCCCATTTAAAGGTTACAGTTGATTATATCACATTCTGCTCTTTCACAAATCAATACTTACATTGTTGAAGAACACTGCCTCCTTTATGTCTTTTGTTGGGGTCAGTCTTTCACTGTAACAAGGCCTGTGTGTGAGTTTGAGTGTGTGTGAGTGTGTGTGTGTGATTGTCCCTTTTGTGTTTTTATGTGTTTATGTATCAAGTTTCTGTGTAATGTGAGAAAAAACATCTAATGACAGAACAGGAATCTTTGAGACACGTGCTAATGTGAGGTCATCATCTTGACCTTGGCAGGCCTCTGGCAGTGTTTTTTCATTAATCAAAGACTATCATTGTGTGTAGTGTACGCACACTGACATATCAGCTTATTAAGGCATAGTTTTCCCTGCCTAGTAACACAATTGAATATAAAAAATTAGGCCACCCATCATCACCACATTTTGAGCCTACTCTCAAGATTTGCATTCAAACGGCGATGTAATAATGCACAAATTGTTCTGGAGAGCTTTTGGAAACAGAGTTTTAAGAATTACAAATAAAAAAAAATATCTTTCATAGCAGGCTATATAAATCTAGACTGACTTGAAACTATTTGTACTGTGGCCGTAATACAGATTGTGTCTTTTTTCTTTTGTGTCACAGTGTGGTATCTGCATGTCTTCCATCTCCGTCTTTGAGGAACCTGTTGACATGTCCTGTTGCCACGAGTTCTGCAGAGGATGTTGGGAAGGGTAAGTCATGTTTTGGTTTGGCCTGCGGATTAGGTGTACCTAATTTTTATACCTCATTGCTGTCTGCAATGTTTGAATGTCTCCTCAGGTTTCTAAATCTAAAGATCCAAGAGGGTGAAGCCCACAACATCTTCTGCCCGGCCTTTGACTGCTACCAACAAGTGCCTGTGGAAGTTATTGAGAGCGTGGTGTCTAGAGAGATGGACAAGCGCTACCTCCAGTTTGACATCAAGGTAGTGAGATGTGCACCAAACAGATGTTTAGAATCTTCTTCAAATAATATTGCCACCTTCAGAGGTAAACACTGCTTCGGTAGTTAAGATTCAATGTAAAGACTTCACTGAATATATCAGTCAGTTGTCAGCTGGATAACAAGAAATGGCACACAGGGAGCGAACACTGACAATAGTAGAGAAATTCTTGGAATGAAAAGTTAAACCATGTAGTTTAGTTTAACTGATAAATCAGAAATAAAGTCTTTACTTGGAAACTACCAACCAGCTAAGGACATTCACTTTAGTTTGTTTTCAACATAAGTACCTTTTTCTCTATCATATTTTTCCATAACTGAAAAAAAGCCTCTTGCTTTAGCTATCATACAGACATGAACATTTATTTCATTTAAGCTGCGCACAGCCACACCATAGACCAAGCACAAAAGGACCATAGTGGATCTCTTTTCAAATTTGGGTTGAGACCGAATTACTTACAAAAATAGAGTAGCACTTGGGACCTTGGATAGTTGACTGGCTGATGGAAACATGCACAGTGTAGGAGACTACTGTAATAGAAGTAAACATGCTTTTATTGGCTTCATTCTTGATCTCCTAATATTTTAAAGTCACTCGTATGTGCACTTTTGCAAACATTAAAAAGTAACTTAAGCAGAAAAGGAATCCTTCATTGATGTCTTCTGACAAAACCTTTCAAGCCTGTAACAGATAATGTTGTGGTAGAGATCAGTGTATTAAAGTCAGCCTCCTTAAAATGCCTATAGTTGAACAACAGAATGTAGATTTCCCGACTGATTTTAATCTTCTTTGTTTCTTCTGTTGACAGGCATTTGTGGAAAACAATCCAGCAATTCGCTGGTGTCCTGTGGCAGGTTGTGAAAGGGCAGTGAGGCTGAACACCCAGGGCCCTGGGACCTCCACCTCAGATGCTCTTAGCTTTCCCCTCCTTCGGGCACCTGCTGTGGATTGTGGCAAAGGCCACCTCTTCTGCTGGTCAGTAATCGGCACCATACCGTACATGTAAAAATGTTACTAATTTTGTAATTATGTATATTATAGTTGAATGGAGATTACATAGGCATTTATTGTGTCTTACAGAAAAGCATCAGTAACATTCAAATTGTGTCTGTCTTTATCTGAATTTCCCAGGTGCTCTATTACTGTGAAAAAGAAAAAAAAGTTTGAAGACTCATGAGAGAATTGGGTGTCCAGTCAAACCTAGTAACTAGGAAATGGGGACCATTTTCAGTGAGCCCACCAAGAATCTAAGGGCCTCTCCAACAGAGCGCTCTGAAGCTCTGTGCGAACCATCTCTCTAAAAAACAGCACTCCATCGATTATTTCGTAATGGTAGAGTGGCTAGATGGAAGGCACAACAGAGTAAAAGGCGTATGACAGCCTGCTTGGAGTTTGCCAAACAGCAGTTTAAAGGACGAAGATGTCCTAGTGAAAACTGGACAGTACTCACTACCTGGCTGTTGCCAGCCTAGATACAATGCTAGGCAAAAATCCTCCAGTCTCAAGCTTTGAATTTAATGCTCAGACATGGGATTGCTATTGATATAATGCATATTAAGTATGTTTTCTACAGTGCTAAACTATTTGTTTGACTTATTACCAATCTACACATGTTTTGGTAAAGGGCTTTTGCCATCATAGAATATGTTTGCAGATTTGTCGTCAGTGATAAAATGTGATGTTTCAATTGACAACATATTTAAAATTTTTAGTCCAAAATATATATCCATGTGTAAAATGATATTATATATGCCCATGAATGCATGTGTATCCACTCATTCCCTCTGTACACACCAACTTCACTACTTGACCGCTACGTGGTCGGCCACTCAAGGGTAGAGGGCCTAGTTGCGGTGCTGTCCTCCACCTTCTCCCCTCTGTTATCTTATTCCCAGAACCCTGAAGAATGCCCCGACAGCTCCCTCACCTGCATATCACAATCTCCACCACACCCCAACCGTGGCTACACACCTCACTATATGGTTCCTGAAAATGGCTGTTAGGTTCAATTGTCAGGTTTACTCAACAGTTCAGCTGACATGACATTAGAACTGACACATAATGGAACTGGATGCAACATGGGTCCGACTTTTATAGTTCCCTTGACACGAAGAAGGCATATGGTTGAAAGGCAGATATGGCCACTGGTTGACGGTTTTGACAGCATCTCTGGCAGCACTGTGTGATTTGTGTTCTCATCATTTGTCTTAATTTCCATGTATAGTCACAGACAGAATAGGAGCTTTGAATAGGTAATTGAATCTGTCATCTGTCTGTGTATATTCCAGGGAGTGTCAAGGCGAAGCCCATGAGCCATGTGACTGTGAGACCTGGAAGTTGTGGCTACAGAAAGTCAATGAGATGAAACCTGAGGAATGTGAGCATTGACACTAATGTATTATTTTTTAGATATGAAGATACAGCTGAATTTCTGATTTCATATTGTTTCTATGTAATGTGAAATGGTTTTAAAGAATAATTATAGAGTCTATGTCTAGTCTATTTGTATTTTATTGATTCCAGTGGCACCTAACTTTGTCATTATACCAGTAGAATTTTGTGAAACTACATGGTGGAAAATTGCCCAGATTTTTTTGGGTTGCAGTCAAGGGATTGATTTTAAACTAAATTACTTGGAACTCAACCACAGTAATTACAAACAATTTTGCACTAAGCCAATTAAAAGCCACCATGTTGATGATAAATTATTAATTAAAATGAACAACCCACTCATTGAAAGTATGCAATGTTTAGAAGTGGTAATTGGACTGTGGGTAATCTAATAGATGATTTAAGTTGGCCCGAGTCGCTCCAAAGTGCCACTTCACTGATTTGACAGTTGAAAGATAAAAGCAATTATTTTGTTGTGGAACCACCTTCCCCTTCGATTTCCCCAGATTCTGTTTTATCTTGGCGTTTCAAACGGCACATCAGAGGTGCTTTGATAATAGCCAATTACTCTGTTTTTGTGTGGGGGGTAGGGGGGCACGAGCATCTTGGGAGATGTTAGCAAAATATATAACCAATACACATTAGTCAGGCAGCACAATTTCCCACTCACTGCAGTGGTCTGTTTAGAGGCTGTGGTAATAGCTATTCTCATTCAGTCTCATTATGCCTTTATTTGTTCTGTTTACCTCCCCCTCCTCCAATTGAAGTGGCTGGTGTGAGCGAAGCTTACGAGGATGCAGCCAACTGCTTATGGTTGCTCTCGAACTCCAAACCCTGCGCCAATTGCAAGTCCCCAATACAGAAAAACGAGGGCTGCAACCACATGCAGTGTGCTAAGGTAAGTGAGGATAGGACACACACCTGTCTTACTAACACACTTTGTAATTTGATGACTCTTTCATCTCGGGCTAATTCTGATCAGCACATTTTGACTTATTAATGAGTCGCTGGTTTTCTGGTTGGGAGAACTATCTGAATGAACAATCTACAGGTGTTACACGTGTTTTGGGCAGAGTGAACTGCTATTTACACTTGAACAAGAAATGGCCAAGAAAAAAAGTTCAAATTGAATGATATTTGGGCACAATTACAGGCACGGTACCCCCCTTGCCCTTGGTGATTTGATTATAGTAAATTTAGAGCTCAGCACAAAGATTGTGATAAGTTAAAGGTGCCTGATCATATTAAGAACCTGTAAGCCGTTAAAGAAATTGTTTTATTAGGATGTGAAAAATAAATTGGGTGCCTTATGTTTAAATACTTATTTTCCAGACAGTGGATTTACACTTCAGCCAAGAGGTGGTGAAGTGCTACTATTTTTGGCACCACAGAGGCCTTTTTAAAGATATAATATTCTTTAATATTTCCATTATTTATTATTGTAAGTGTCTAAGAAAAGCTTACAAGATTGACATACTCAATGACTGACAAGTATTTGTATTGCTATGTTCTGTCCTCAGTGTGAAAAAGAGAGGACAATTAAGTCTGTATCTTTTATATAAAGTACACTGTAAACACCATCAAACATAGTAACATAATAAAGCATCCAATTTGCACTGATCACCATCTAAAAGCAACACTTTGGTCCTTCACTGGGTGAATTGTGATAGTTCTGATGAGCCCGAGTCCTCCAGCCATCAACGTTTCCCAGAGGATTGACTGTTTGATTGTTTTAACTTGAAAAGGGAAGCTGTGGGTCACATGAATCATTTTAGAAACACACAGATGGTTGTTGTGACTCAATGAAAAACAGCTGCCTTTAAACTTCAGAAGCCTTATGAAACAAAAGATCTAAGATAGTGGCTAATTAAAAAGTTTCCTGTAGAACAGCTTTTGTTGTGATGTAGCTGTATTTTGGATTCCTGTGATGTTTCGCCGTATTTAACTTTCAAATATCTCACAACACTAGTGTTGAATTTGCTATTAAATAGAATGAATGAATAGCTCGTTACAAAATATGTTCCAGTGGCTGTGTTATTTTTGACAGCAGTCTATAATTTCCACCTTGAACCCATCTGATATATATGATTAAATGAGTATAACACAACTGTTCTGTTAAATGTCTGATAACATGCGCTCTACGCTTGAGCAGAATAAGTAAGTACTCTTGTCCTGAGGAAGTTATCCATCGCAAAGGTGTTGTAATGTAATAGTGAAGGTGAAAATGTCTAATCACATTCAAGCTGCTATCAGCCTAGTTTTGCTACCATTATAAAAGGTTATTTTACAAGGGGCGATCATGATGTTGTCACGCTCATAAACAATCCATCAAACAGCCAATAAGCCCTGCAGTTAGTCAGAGGCCTCTGTCTTATTGAGATGGACAAGCGAGAGTAATACAGAGGTGATTGAGACAGTCAGTGGTGGAGGGGGAGTGTGAGACTGATAATCACATAAGAGTCATGTTGCCTGACAAGTGTCTCTGTCGCTGGAGGGCAGGCCATGAACGGAGCTCAACCAGGCTCCTTTTGTCTCTGTGACAGCACTGTCACCGTCTCCATCCTGGTTAAACAGACTGACTAGAGATGGAGATTAGTTTGAGTTGAATTGGGCAGCTTTCACAAGCTGAGAGGCCGCCGAGGGCTCAGCCTCTTGACCTGTTATTACCTGGTAAGAAATGGCTTTGCCGCTGTTGCTTGGAAACACAGGACTCAGTGTTGCCAAGGAGCATTTCTTTGTCTTTTCGCTGCCATTTCCTTCCCTCCCGTCTGACTTCACACTTTTTTATCTTAAGTCCCTCCAATTCACACACTGTCCTTTTGTGTCTCTGTTCTTCCAGTCATTCTCCCTCCCACTCTTTCATTTTGTATTGATTTTTCTGAAGTGTCATGTAGGCATGGTGTGTTTAGAACAACTGAGGTCCTAGCCTGTAGGGTTTTGTGTTGCTCCAGCTAACTTGTCACCCATAGAAGTACTACGTGTCACAGAGAGAGAAATCACTTACACCTAAATAGGCTGTGGATTGGAGTGGCTGTAGAGTTTTGTTGTTTTGTTCTACAATACCCAATGGGACTTGCTTATCTCAAATGTTTTCTGAATACCTTTTAGTGGCAGCTACAGCTACAAGAATTCTCTAGGTTCACTTCTTTAAAACCCCATTTGTGGAAGAAAAGAGATGGAAAGAAGACTGAGATTGAGACAAGTATATCGTGAGGCCTAGGTTTAAGGACTCTTAAATATAACATTCACCGGTAATTATGTTTCTGTTATGATGTTGAGAGCAGTTGAAAGGATTAACAAACAGATCTTTAAATAAGACTTTCTGATCTTTTCAGATACTTCTCAGCTTTCACATCCTCACATGTCCGTGCCAGAGAATATTACATGTTACACAATGTCAGCTGTTGTGAAAAATTGTGTGTATTACTCATGGTGTGGGGACAAAAAGTTGTGGGGACTCTCCTACCTTCTGGGGACGAAACGTAAGTCCCCATGACTTAAATGGTTACATTTTAGGGTGAGGACGTGGGCTACAGTCAGGTTAGGTTAAGACAAAGCTAAGGTAAGGGCTAGGCTAAGGCTCAGGATATGAATGTTAGTCAATGAAATGTCCTTTTATCATGTCACTACAATATGTAGTGATTTTTCTATTTAAATTCCCCAGTATAGCTGAACTAGCATTAGTATTTCGGTATCCTGGTCTCGATGTGGCCACTGACCGGGGCAGATTTAAGTCTAATCTCTCCGTTCTCTCCCTCTAGTGTAAGTATGACTTTTGCTGGATCTGTCTGGAGGAGTGGAAAAAGCACAGCTCATCAACAGGAGGCTACTACCGCTGCACCCGCTACGAAGTCATCCAGCAGGTAGAGGAGCAGTCAAAGGAGATGACTGAAGAGGTACACACGCACACACACACATGTGCACACACACACATATATATATATATACACACATGTACATACAAACTAGAGTTGGACAGCAACACTGTTGGTGTGTTAGATCGTCGATACCCAATTCGTTCTGACTGTGACAGCTGTAGCGTGCTACCACAGCATCTTTTTCCATGTAAAAAACTGCAGCCTACACTACCCACAATGCAATGTACTACAGACAAACAGTTCAGTCAGATGTAGATGTAGCCTCAAACACTCCGCAGCAACAGATTTTTGTTTTCATTTTCAAACTTGTTGTCTTCAGACCTAACCTACACTGACTCAGGTGACATCACTTGAGGCAGTTCACACACACATAACACACAGCTCCCTTTTCACATAAGCAGTAGTACTCCCTAAGATGTGTTAACACACTCTTATGGATAAAATGAGAGGATTTCCTTTTAACACATTTAGGAGTAATGAATCGCCACAGCAGAATGATAAGAATGTTCATACAGTTGATTGGAATAATTTGTCTCACCGCTCAATAAATAAAATCTTATTAAAATTGGCAGGAGCCCATCAGCTTGGGGCTTATCTCTTCAGCCCTCGATAATCTATTTTTCAACCAGCCCACACTCCTTCTCATTCTTTAGTTTCACATTTAAAGGTGCAAAAACAAGGACGATAGTGTAACAAACCACCAGCATTCACAACCTATTGAAACATTAGTATGTATTATAGAACTGTATTAGTATGTTGATCTGAACATACACACATATGCAAACAGCCGAGAACAGTACTTAAGTTCGTGTGCATATACACTCTTAACAAGAAAGGGCTTTGGAGCCTACATAAGCAAAATGGAAAACCCACAAATATACACACACATACACACTTAAGCTTGGTCTAGACTCTTGACCCTGGAGCCATCCACAGTCAATTCCATCTTCCTTCATCAGAGGTGAAAAGAAGTTTATTCTCGGTCTTCACTGGCATTCCTCCCAGTCACACTGATTTCACCTGTGGCACGACTTACGTACTTTAACTGCCCTCAACCAGAGTACACTCTCCGGTGTGGGGGGACACCATGCGCAGGAGTTTATTGACTGTGACTTGTGTCTCATCACGGTTTTGCAGGCAGAGAAGAAGCACAAGAGCTTTCAGGAACTTGACCGTTTCATGCACTACTACACACGCTTCAAGAACCACGAGCACAGCTATCAGGTAAACAAGCCTGGCTTTGCCCTCAGCTGATGTCTGCTTTGCATAGTGTACAAACAGTCATGGATGTAACCAGTGGGAACCTGTCATCTAGTGTATAACTGGCACACAACCTCATAGGTGGGCATGCTCTCTAATGCTATACACTGCAACATGATGAAAGTACTGTCTGTATTCTATCTACAGTATAATATTGTTTTTGTATATACTGCGGTTTGTTGTATTATGAGTCTTCTTCTCCCACCTTTGTTAATTTATTTAGCCTCATATTCTGGCATCGACTTCATTGTTTGGTTGGGCAGGTCTTCACAAGACGTTTTTTACTCAATAAATAAAACCTCACAGCTTCTGTCTTCCTCACAATAGCTGGAGCAGCGCCTGTTAAAAACAGCCAAAGAGAAGATGGAGCAGCTCAGTCGAGCTCTGAGTGGACGTGAGTGTGCAGTCTGCCTTAACAGTGTCAATCTTTATTACACATTCAGACACATCTTAATCTAGTCCTCTGAAATTGAACTTTTGGAAGTTGGCAGGGGGGAGATAAAACACAATGGTGTTCTAATATTGTTCTTACAATAGTACAAGGTATGGTTTAGTTGGTATTCAGCAGGCATGTCTCAGCTAGGAGAAAGCTGTGCTTTGTTAATAAGCTTGTCTCGAGTCCTTCAAAGCCCCATCTGTACAGGCAATTACAACCTGTTCAGCATAGCCAAGTTTTGTTGTGATACACAACACTCAGTCTAAATTTCAGTGGATTTTGATTGCGGTGGTGTTTCTAACACCACTGGGTGTGTGCCAAGCAAATGGATATGTCCATAACTCAGTCTGGCTCAATTAAAAGTTTACACAGTACATTTGCAGACAGGTCTTCTTTAATCAGATGTGTATTCTGAGGCTGATCTGAATGAGTTGGGGGGTTGTATTCAAAAGCTCAGATCGTAGTTTAAGCATGACTCTTACCTTGTATCCAAAAGTTGTTTTACCCTCATAAGCTGTTAGGGAGAGATTTTTCAGGTAATTTAGGCTGAATTAAATTATGTATTCTTCAAAAGTAAAGCAGATGCTCACTTTTGTTATCTCTCTCTCTCTCCCAGGGGAAGGAGGCCCACCTGACACTACATTTATTGAAGATGCGGTCCTCGAACTACTAAAGACTCGCCGCATCCTCAAGTGCTCTTATCCTTACGGCTTCTTTTTGGAGCCCAAAAGCACAAAGAAAGAGATCTACGAGCTTATGCAGGTTTCAGTTCAACTATTAAGAAAAAGGACAAATGTTCACAGCAGCCAGTCTATTATGGGACATTAGAGGTGTGGGACTAAAGCTTTTTACCTCATGATCTTCACTATCTGTCCCAGTTGTACCTGCACACCTCAGCTTTTAGTTAAAGATCTATTGTTTTATAATTTATGATCACTGGTATAGACAAAGAATTTACTTCCCTGCTGTCTTTTACATTGTGGCCTTTTAAATCCTGTAAAATGAATGAGCAAGGCTCCCATAGGTCTTACCTAAGGGCTTTCTTAAAGGTGTGTAACAAGACATTTTTAAAGTAGATGCATACACAGCAACCCTTAAAGCAGTTCACTTGTAGGACTTCTTCTACAGTCCCTTTCTCCTTGAAAGAATCCCAGTTTTGGAGCAGATTGTTTAATGAGATAGTTGAAGAGAAAGTTAAACATGAAATTCAATATTCCTAGCCTAAAATCACTCACTTACTGGGCTTCCTAAAAAATGAAAAGTCGCTGAGCCAGCTGTCTTTCTGTCCTCAGACGGACTTGGAGATGGTGACTGAGGACCTAGCACAAAAGGTTAACCGGCCTTATCTGCGGACGCCGCGGCACAAGATCATTCGTGCAGCGTGTCTGGTGCAGCAGAAGAGACAGGAGTTCCTGGCCTCAGTAGCCAGGGGAGTGGCCCCCAATGACTCTCCTGAGGCCCCCAGGCGCAGGTAACCTCACAGACCTGTGTCAATGTGTTTCTTACAAATAAGAGTGCAACAGAACTGTTTGAAAAGATCAAGAGTGACTCACTAGCGATCATAATTCAGCATTTGATGACATTCTCATACTGACAAAATCTGTCATTTCCTCTCTTGCAGTTTTGCTGGCGGAACGTGGGACTGGGAATATTTAGGCTTTGCATCGCCCGAGGTAAGAGAACAAGCCTTCATTAGTTTTTTAGTGGAAGCTTGTCAGATAAAATGTCAACCGTGCTGTTTGAACCCCACACTAATACAAAATCTGCATTTTTTTTGACACTGTAAATTATAGCCTGTGTATCAGATTTTAACTCAAATGCATATATTCATATTCAGGATCTTACTTTTCTGTTAAGTCATCTGAACAGATTGGAGGTGTTTGGGCTAAAATAATCACAATTGTCTACCAAATATTCACCAACATGGGGGAATTTTCACAAACAAAACATTTTAATTGCACTTCAAAATTAAAAAGTGACAGAAAACAGCCATAATCTTTTACATGTGATTTGATAAATCTTGATTATAAAACCATGAAAAGAATACTGTTAGATAAGGATGAATTGTTAAATCTAATTAAACCCATTTAAATTCGTCTTAAATAAAAATGCACTCGATAATAACAGCCCTACCACAGCACGCTGACAAATGGATGGACTAAAGTGTTACGTTATATTTGCAGCACTCACCAGCAATCATCCGTATTTGAGCCTAAAAGTGGTTAATCAGTGTGTTTGAAGCTGGTATCTGTGATTAGGCAGACTTTTATCTGTTGAAAGAGTGCGTCTGGTTTGATGCATTAATGCTGGTGCTTCTCTGTTAATATGACATCTAATCAGGTTTAATTGATTGCAAAAACTTAAATCCTGATTATTATATAATTAAATGATGCATCCCTACATTAAACCCTCTTTTATAAAGCCGGTGTGTATATCTAAATCCTTGCTGGTTTTATTTGGCAGTGTAACAGCACTGACAAACCATGATGACCCAAAGATCACCGTGTTATTCAACACAGTGGAGCAGGCCAGATGGTTCAGCGTCCCTCTGTGTACCCAGTTGGAATGATTTAAAGCACAGTTCTCTGGCAAACACCTGAGCAGGTTGCTCCTGATCATTATGCATTAGCAACAGGCGCTTGTAGTTAACTTTTACAGTCATAAAAGTGTCGACCACATAATGGTTTGATTATCGACCTGCCTCCTTTTTCTGCATAACTTGATGCATGCACTCGAAAGAGGTACATAAGTCAATACGCTGCAGTTACTACTCTAAGTTTCCATTACTGTTTAGTGTACTGCAGCAGTTTTTACACATGCAGGCTTTTCATCTCAAAACATTCCTTAGGCTCTGTACTGTTGCGACCTTCTGAAGTGTTAAAAACACGGCACAATTATGCAAATCTGAGATCAAACCTAAGCCTCCTGAGCCATTGTGCACACCTTTTACCAGCATAAAGCAGACATTTCCCTATTGACAGGAAAACAAATGACAACATCAGTCTGCCAGTTTGATAAATGAACCTCAAAATCCTTATCCTCCTGCTCATCACCATGCAGTAAGTCAGGTGAAGCTTTTATTTACTTCGGGTTTACTGAGTAAACGGCCACACAGAGTATTTGTTTTATCCAAACCTGGAACCAGTGTATTCATTTTTTGTTTTTTATTATGCTTTTCCAGTTTAAAAGGAACAGCCGACCTAGCTAGCATACCTAACTTGGTGACTTGTCGGCAGGAGACTCTAATTTAGCATTTTGCTAACCATAAAATGTGCCTTTATCTTGTATGGAGTACTTCAAGTACTACAGAAACCAGTTCTGACATGATCTGGGCAGATCCTCTGTTGTGTGCTGGTTATAAAATATTATGCCTCATGACAGTGTTACAGGTTATCTTCTCTCCTCTCTGCTGTTCCACCTAGGAAATGAATGGAACCTTGTGTTTTTGCCACACTGTTGGTCTTAATTTGAAGTAACTGCAAATATCATCTCTGTCAGACCTTAATGTGTATCTATTTGTTTAATACACTGCTATAACATTATTGATTATTCAGACAAATGCTGTAGAAAAGCCAACTGTAGCACACACAACCGCTCAAGTATACAAGCCTCAAGGAAAGATTTAATTAAGCTAGGCGCACACTACAAAGACCCGGCTCTTCAAAAGAACAAATTATCATTGTGAACCTCAGGTGAGATGCTTATCTCAACTCTGCCCTCTTTTCCTCAGTCAGAATTTAAATTACCAACAAGCTTGAAATAGTCTATTGTTGTCAACAGTTTATTTTGGGACATGTGTCTATGAGGATATTCACAGCAAATGTTGCCACCAGATGCCATTCTAAAAACCTAGGTTTTTATTTTTGTCCCCTAATTAAGAGCCTCTGTCTCTCAGCTGCAGTAGTTAATGGGGAAGCCATAGTAATAATCAAAGCCTGATGACACTGCCTCGCAGGCACAGCTACAGATGGTCTGCTCCCTGGTTCTCACAATGCCTGCAGATCACTTCATAGTGGGCTATTTTTAGAGCGGTGGAAACATGAAAGAGAGTTTGGGTGGCAGGCTTTTGATTATATGAATGTGACTCAATTACTTTTTCTAATGCATGAGATGACTAATTGGAGAATGAACCACTTCCCGAGGTATTGATATGCAGATGTGCAGTTTCAATGTATGTAACCTTTTCATGTTGGTCTCCAACCAAAGTTTAGAGTAGCCATGCATCACAAACTGTAGGTCTGCAGCAGGATTGAAAGTTACACTCAGTTTGCGCTTGACCAATACAAGTATAATCCCCCAAAACTATTATTCTTACTTTGTAGAATTAACAGTTTGAAAGACTATATGTTGTATATGCCTAAATATAATGCCTGTATATGTCCTGTAAAACTTAATTGATGACTTAATTAGGCAAAATGTCATTATGTCATTTGAATATAATGATCGGATCTCTCTACATATGGTAATATCAACATCGTTAAATCAACACAAGGAACTGTCAGTCACAATCAGTTAACCATATATATATATTATAATTACAGACATGTGCATATGCGTACACCTACTAAACTTTAATGCTTTTTTTTGGTAATTTCATTTAGACACGCTGTGAAACACACTGTGTGTTAATTGATTCTGTTTGAACTCCCCTGAGTCACGACGTGACAGAAATATCAAATTAGAGTTTTCGTTGTTTTTCATAATAATAATATACTGCGAGCTCTCACTACCTGCAATGCAGACTGCTTTTAGACTAGTTACATCATTTCATACCCATACCCTGTTTTTAAAACCTGCCAGTAAATAAATATTTAATTGACTTGACTTTTTAATTGCATCACTTTCACGTTTGATAAACCATTCTGATTGCTTTTGAGATTAGTCGGGCAAACACACGTAGTATTTTCAAACATCTGATCCTCAATCTTCATGTTGCTTCTTTTCTAATTCCCTTCCAGTGAGTGTGTGCTCTGCTTGGATTCAGTCTATACTGAAGGCTAATGAATAAAGCTTGGTCTGGAGATGAAAGGGTTTGAATCTGTCTCAAGGTGCTGATCTTTCCCTTGAACACAAGACTCAGACCACATTTGAAGCAAACTTTTGCTTTACTTCTTGAAAGTTTACAAATGTAGCCTGGTAAATGTTTATTACCAGAAACTTATATGGAAGCAAATATAACCACAGTTCAGCAATATGTGGCAACATATTTTCTTCCGGTCAGACAGCTCAAACATTAAAGTTTTATTTTTAATACTGAATAATCAATTTATATAATTTCTGTTTTAATAGTAACATCAAGGGACTACAAACTACGTTTTTCTATACAACCTTATGAGAATAAATACATCTTGTAGTTGTGCACTTCGTAATTGCAGGATTAGAGCATCGTTGAAATGAAGCAATAAAAAGGAAAGTTAATGGAGGGATTAATTGATTAATGATGCGTGAGTTTTCAAAATCCTTTTTTGTGGCTGTCTGAAGGAGTACGCAGAGTTCCAGTACAGACGGAGACACAGGCAGCGGAGGCGAGGCGACATGTCCAGTCTCCGTAGCAACACACCCGATCCTGATGACCCCAGCGACAGCACCTCAGGTACTGCAGTGGACAGACAGGACTCTTGTACAGGGGATTCTTACTTTATTTCTCAATGGTGGACTCAGTAGTCTCATTGGAACTGTTATTTGTTTGTTTATTAGCTATATATGCAGGCACTTGTCAGTCAGAGTTTTCTAACCTATGATAAAATAGTACATATCCATTAAATTAAACTACACTGATCCAGTAATCCCGATCTCGCTTTTTGATACACTGAGTTGTACAGAACCCAAATTAGGGTCCTGGCCCAAACTTTAGAAAATCACGACTGCTCAAGTTCAACAGGCCAATATTTCCAATCCATCAGTCTCGCCCATCAGTCAGCTGCTTAAGGTTTGGCTGTGTTGAGTGAAGGATCGACAGAGTTTGCAGTTTTGAAGCCAGGTAATAGGCGCTGTTGTGCCAAGAAGGATTAATTGATTTCCGATACTACAATTATGAATTTCCTGGGAAGATGCTGAAGGCCCATACTCTGTCAGGTTGCTGTTACTTTATCATTTAGCAGTGTTCACTAAAATGAAGAAGATGTTCATAAAAGTGGTCATTATCAACAGATTAAATAGCTATTCAAGTGATTCATTCTAATGGCAGTATTTTGATTGTGTTTTTGTCCAATTCTTTCTCTACAAAGACACTCAGGATGTTGGAAGTGGACGTAGACAAGGTCTTCTAATGGTGAGTGAACAGGTACCATTTTCATCCCAACCCAAGGTTTTCAGCTTTTGAAACTTTTCAGACGATGTGAAAAAGTGCAGCACTAATTAAGCCAAACTGATTTATGCAAGGCTTTCTTTTCCTACACTCACTGTGGCGTGATAATGATGTGGTTAACAGAAATGTACTTTCAACAGTTTTTGGGTTTTGTTTTATGTTTTGGTTTTTCTACAGGCAATCTCAAGAGAACATTTGTAAAAGTCTAATAAATTACTTCCTATTGTTGTTAATTTAGACAAAAAACAGAAGATTTAGTCAGAAGTCAGGAGGCCACAGCATCCAGCTTGCAGATTCTTTGAAATTGTAGCATAGGTATAAAAGAACTATAGGACAAGTTCTGATGAATACGGAGTAGTGTCTCCAAATGTCCAAAATTATCACATTAATACAAAATAAGTCTAATGTTCTTACATTTCAGACATCCAGATTCTATTAATACTGACTGATCCCATACAGATTTATGGTTTACTTAGATTTCAGTTACTTTCATAAAAAAACTACAGTTCTAGCTGTTCTAGGTTGTTTTTTGATTTACCTTTTTATAAAAGTAAATGTATTTATTCGCAAAAAGGTTGTAGGCCATCAGCCACAGATTCATTAGGAAAGTACATTAAAGTACTAAAAGACAAACTAAACCTATTTTTACCTTTTTTTTTCTTTTACAAATCCCTCAGACACAACAAACAGAAACACACCAGCTATTTAAAAAATCCATACAAAAAACAGCCGTGGCCTGCAGGTGGCACAAGTGTCAAAACAGCAGCAGCCAATTTTTCCCATGTCTGCCACAGCATGTCTACATCTGCAGCTCTATCCTGCTGCTGCTTTTACTTTCCTCGCCAATACATGTAGCTCGTACAGGTTGGAACTGCTGGTCTGTAACTTCTTGTTCTCTCTGAGTGGATAATGGTTTTTTGCTGACACTGTGTCTTCTCTGTTGTCTCGCAGGGTCTGGGTTCTCTGGATGACGATGACCCTAACATACTACTGGCCATCCAGCTGTCACTGCAGGACTCAGGGATGGCAGGCAGCGGGTCCAGCCATGACGTCCTTGCTAACGAAGCTTCGCTCGGCGCTATCGGCACCTCCCTGCCTTCCCGCCTCGAACAGAGTGCTCCAGGTGTAGAGGTCCTCCACAGAGCTTCCCTAAGCAGCTCAGAACTGCTGGAGCTGGGAGATAACTTGGCTCGACTTGGCAACACCAACATCAGCAGCCAGTACTCTGCCACTGGTGTTACTGCCTCTGTGCAGCACTGTGAAAGTCACCACCGGGCCTACAGGGCTTCTGTGCCAATACCAGTGGCTCCAGGCGGCAGCAACTCATCGACGGGCCTCTTCTCTTCCTCCAGTGACACAATAGATTCGACCACATGTGGCAGCCATGACCCCTCCTCATCCTCTGCTTTAGCAGCAAATGCAAACCTGCTGGGCAACATCATGGCTTGGTTCCACGACATGAATCCTCAAGGCATCACCCTGGTCCCATCAACCTCTTCCGACACGGACTCCAACCCCGGCGCATTCCACGCAGGTGGAGGTGGGTGCCTGCAGGATGACGAGAAAGGCGGGGCCGTCCTGCCTGAAAACAGGAAACCTCAGGAAGTGATGGCAGACGTGGCTTTCTGCTCTCAGAGACTGAGTGACATGGAGGAGAAGGAGTGTGCTGTCGCCGAGAGGCCGACCCAGTTAGATCTAGTGGGGCTGGACACCATGCCGCGACCTTACGCCCTCGACACAAGTGGAGAACATACTGAGCGAGGGGGCTTGAAGGTCTGCCGTGTCGACACTCCGCAATGTGACTCCATATCCGACCAGCTGCCCAGCACTAGCTCGTCTGAGTGGGAGGACCAAGTGCACTTGGTATGAAGTGATTGGCTGAGAATTGAAGGCGCTATTTTGGAAAGGCCAAAAAAAAAAACACTAGAGGTTGCAAATAAAATAGAATTGAGGAATTAGCTATTCAGGTGGAATGTATACAGAATGAAGAATGTGTTCATTGGAAAGTGGGGGAAGAAGTATTTAGACTGGTAGCTTAGTCTAGCACTGCAGTTAGATGGGTCCCCTGCGTTTACCGTGTTGCCAGCCCCCCAACGACCAGCCCTCCTGCAAAGAAAGCACTAACTGAAGGAGAGATTTCATTTGATAACAATGTTCCTACATTACGTATTTCATACAGTGTTTCTGTGCTGATATAAATATGAATACGTTGCTTTTTCTGAAATCAAATTTAAAGGAATTAAGAGATTTAGAGACTTAACATAGTGCAGGTATATATATATATATTTTTGTCCACTGGAGTAAAAGCCTACTGTATGTGTCTGAATCAGGTTTAAAGGATGTTTTTCAGCTGTACATATGAGCGGATTAATATTTTTGCTCCAATATTGAATCTGTGAGGTACAGGCAGGGAAATAGTTCCTCACTCCTGTCCAAATCTGCCTACTTTATAGGTGCCAAACACTGACTAGCAAAAGCACAATTTGCAGTCACCAAGTGGATTCTTTGAAGCAAATTGTGCCTACTTATTACAATCTCTACAACTCAGCTGAACCTAAATGTGAACATCGCGAGCCATATTTTTATTCGAGGTTGCGGCTGAGTGATATTTTCAGATCTCACTAGTGTGCTGTGTAAATCTGTAGTCCAACACCATAATGGCTGTCAACTTTATTATGTGAAACATTCGCGCAAAACAATTGAGATAAATCATTCGAATGAAAAGTTGGTGGCCTGCTGGAAAACATTTCAAATTTGAGTTGACAATGCTTATTCATCTCAAAGCCTCAACCCGAACACACAATGGGAAACGTCGTCTGATCTTCACAAAAGAGAAACGCTGACAGGCCCAGAGGGGCTGCTCAGTGTCCTTCGGTTCAGTTTATTCTGAATTCCATTGTAGCTCGCTTAAAGTAATGTTTGAGTACTGCAGCTGAATATGGAGCTTGACAGATAAAGTAGACAGTGAGTAGTCTTGTTTATACACTGCGGGGAAGACCTGTGAGATAAATAATCAGGCAATCACATTCAGACTGTGGTGAATTCATTAATCAAGCCCAAGTCGCTGTAATTTATCTCCGGGTCCTGTTCAAGTGTAATATAAGCGAAGCCTTCTCGGAGCTCTGCAGATGTCCGGGCTGCAGGGTATATAATGCATGGAGAGTTCATGAATGTGTGTTGCATCTCAAACACATGGGGAGCCCATGTCTTTGAAACAGTTCTCTACACAGTTAGAGACACAGTGCCTTTATGTCAATCACCCTTATTTAATTCTTTTTCACACATTTTTTCTGAGTGCTAATTACACAGTATTTAGAGTGTAAACAAAACAAACACCTGTTACCTTAAAGTTTTTTCTCTCATAAAGTGTGCAAACATGAGATCTTGATTTTTTTTTTCTCCATCAAAAAGTCTGTAGCATGAGGCTTTCTGTTGGTTCTAGTAGTGCTCTGTCGATGGTTAACACTGATTTGCTATGATTTGGCAAAACGGATGACGGTTAATGTCATGCTCTTGATCCCCAATTATTTTGAAAAAAGGTTTTATTTCTATGTGCGGAGGGGCTTTATGCCCTACATTTTAAACAGCTGATTCTGTCTGTGGTTTAGAAACTGAAATCACTATATTGACTTTGGAACGAGTTGACCTACTATATGTGTATCACGTACCTTACCTGAAGACACTAAAATGGAGGAAAGTTGCAATATAAAGTAGGTATTTATTTGAAGTAGATCAGATCCATTGAAGAAAATGGATTGTGAATAATCAGTTTGAAGTGAAACACATTGATTAGTGTTTTACGTTTAAGACTTAATGTTTTCGTACAGACTAATGTCTGACTGAAGTTAATTACTGTTTTTTCCTAGCAGACATGTAGAGCCACATTAAACCTAAAGATAGTGATTGCTTTGAAAAGTGTCTTGAAATTGTGAAACTGAGTGCCATATGGTTAGTGGAGCTTGGTTAATGTAAAGTGGGTCGAACAGGGGAGATAAGATGTGTTTCCCTTTTTTGTGTTGCAGTTTGCTGTGCATGAAATGGGTAGAAGTCTAAATGGAGTTTGTACTTCCTTTGTATTTCACCTCTAATGTCCAGGTGATTTATTTTAAGACGGCATATAACATTTTTTTAACTCATTGAGATTTTCTATTGTAAAGCAACTAATCCTTGAAATGCTATTTGCACTTTCATAGTCTATACTTGATACATTCCCTCTTTATATGAAACATGTTTGATGTGTGATGCCAATAAACTATGTGTTGAGTTTTATTGCGTCTGTCTGTTTTTTATTGTTCACTGAGACGCCTGTGTTCTGAGCAAAGAAATCATGCCTGGTTCCATGGGAGTGCAAACGCCGACAGATTCTGTCCTTTAATGGAGTGAAGTTTGGTTTCTGGAATCTAGTTTTGCAAAAGCATCCTTTAGGCTTACTTTAAACTACACATTACATGGAGTTCAGCTAAATTGATCGACAGTTTCTGTTTGCTTTTGAAGGGACAGTTCACCCAAAAAATTACAGGCTAATTAACTAAGTTGGCTAACGCCAGCTCAGTCAGAGACACTGTTCACATTCCATGCTGTCACGAGCACGTCTGCATGTCTCCCTCGGCACAGTGATGGAGTTTGCAGGTGTAGTTCAGTAAGAAAGAAAATAGCTCCAACATGAAACTGCTCACAGTCGTCTGTAGATTATCTTGAGTAACTGGGTCATAATTTTTGGAAAGAGACACTGCTGTTGAGTTTTTGTTTGAGTATTTTTGGCGCTTTGAGCGCCACAAGCTGAATGCCATCTAATTCTGTTATATTCAACAGATATGAAACATCTCTACAGCTGATATCTCCAAAACTCAGCACCTCACACTGAAACAACCTAGATGGATGAACAGCACTACAGATAAGAGGGAAAATATGTGTTTTTGATTTTGGGGGTGAACTGTCTCTTTGAGTTTCAGTTTCTTGCCTCACAAACCTACTAACAGTAACGTAAAGCTCAAGCAGCGTATGAATAGAATCATATATTCAGCACATGATTTTAGGTAGAAATACATGCAAATGCAGTACGAAAATCTCTAATCAAGCATCCCTGCAGGAAAAAACTGAACATTTTGCACACAGCAAATTACAGTGCATAACAACATTAACCCTGATGTTTGACAATAAAAACAAAACTGTCTTTTGGACACATCGCAGTCGTCTCTGCTTATTTAAATATGACATCCTGAGTACTAAACAGTGGGTGGAGAATTGAGATACACGACGTACTAAACTGTTTGATACTGTGTGTGAGAGGAGTTTCAGTCTTTCTGTAGGTGGGCCTGTCATCAGTGCTCAGTGTTAGCGGCAGAGGCCGATGAGCTGCAGCAGGAGGAGGAACAGGCTGACAATGTCCAAATACAGGCTGAGGGCAGCGAACACATATTCCTCGGGAGAGATTTCATACTTCTTGTGTTTTCCACCCAGGATGAGCTGGGTATCAAACACCAAATACTGCAGAGAGACAGGGAGAGAGAGAGTGATGAGACGCTTCAACACTGACATCTGAAGGCAGCGTCTTAGTGTGATGAAAGAGACGGAGAGCCGCTTACAAGAATCGGTCTGAAAGAAATCACAGGCAGTGTTTCTTATCGTTGAGAGAGAGGGGGGGACTGTGCTGATAAACAGGCCATGTAAATAATCGTGTAGTCGGAGTTGTTGCAGCTGAAAATAAGTTGTGACTTGCCGCTGACAGCCTGTTCAGCTCTGTGTGCAGTCGCAGTTTGTTCCACCGGCTGACGGGATGGGTCACAACATTTGCTGTTAATGCCAAAGGCACGCAGAGAGGTGGCTGTGAAAATGAAGCCTACTGCTGTTAAGCGGTGCATAATTGAAATTAAAGGGCACGAGGACATCAGAGCCTCTCTCTGTACACTAACTACTGTGACAGACACTGGAGCGAGGCTGCTCGACCCTGGGATCTTCACTTCACGCCTTCTTTCAATGATGGTGTCTTTCATTTTAAAAGGTTATTATCGGCCTGTTTTTTTCAATTCAACCTGTGTTGCAAAAGATAAATAGTCTCTCATTAAAGTTTAAGTGTACTTACGAGAGAAAACAGCAGGGTTCCCAGGCAGGCGTACGTAATGTAAGCAAACTGTTGAAAGCATCAGAGACAAAAAAATCAGGAGAGGCATTCAGCAACATAATCGATTACAGTGATTTGTGATTATCCATAAATGGAGGTAATATGTAGCTTAGAAATACTCTGTTTCCCCACTCAGAATGAAGTGTTTGTTATTTTCTATCTTAAAATGATACAGTGTGCTTCCTGCGGACACAGTAACTCAGCCCCATCCTTTATCTCAGCTGCTGAAGAAGCAAGCGTACTTAATCCTTTTTAGATGTTCTGTGGGGAAAATATGATAGTAAAGGCTGATAATGGGTGCACACAATGTGCTTTCAGAAAGCAGTGTTGATTCCCCGATTCAGGTCAGACGTGGTTGCGTATAAATAGCACTTTGAAATCAATGGGACGGCTCATGCTATCAGGCGTCACAGCAGACAGCGGTGTACATTTAAATGCATCAGATCAGCGCAACTCCCGAGAGAGCCGAGAGTACACGCACTCCTCTTTACAGTCGGCTCAGTACACAGGTCAGCGGCAGCACATCCTGGTGATAAAAGCTCTGATGCTTATGAACTGCCCGCCTCTCTAACTGCACACCGCCGCAATTCATTTCCAACATGCTTCTCACTGCAAACACAAGGTGTAAACACAGCCGCGCCTTCGTCCCACCTGCGATCGGAGGATTGCACAAAGCAGTGCAAACGAAAAGAGGGTCCAGGCAAACACCCACAGGCTCCCACTTTTTGCGGTGAAGTCCCACTGGTGCAAGATGGGGAGAGGAGAAGAGTGAGAGACGGTGAGTGTGACAAGCCTCTCAAACAGAAAACAGTACATCTCTCATTTACACTCATAAAAGCCAGGGCGCTCAAGGTCGTCTGCATTGCAGCTGTGCGGCGAGATGCGGCAGATCGCCTAATGATGAAGACATATTGCAGTTCAACACGCAAGAAAGGCCTAACGATTCTGGATATAATGATGCTGGATAATTAATCAACAAGCTGCGACGCAGGCGAGGAGAAAAGGGAGGGGAGGTGGCCTTTTGGCCTGCGTGGCCTTTTCAAATAGACAGCGAAAAGATGGCAGTTGCTGTAGAGAATCACTAACACTGAGCACCTGAGGAGCAGTGAGCTACACATCCAAGGCAGTCTGTATGACATTTACATACATCACAGTGACAGCGACTAAGACTCTCTGCACACAGCGTGCAGCTGCAGAGCAAGACGGGCGGAAATCTGCAAGAAGAAGTCATCAGATGAAAAATTAAATGAGGACACTTATATTATCTATTCATTCCCCTCTATATTGCAGGCTCTTTATGCATCCATTCCACACGTTACATGAGCAGAGAGCATTTTAGACGTATATTCTCAGGATAATCATTGAACACATGCCTGCTAGGTTTATCCAATCTAAGCAGGAGGAAAAAAAATCAGCTCCTTCAGATGCATTAAGTGGCAAAATTTGTGAAATGCCAAACTGCATTTAGAGGCAATTAAGAGGGACTCTGAATGCAATTTGAATTTGGCCTACATCTGTTTCACTTGTCTAATTGTTTCGCCCCACTGACTGTGTGATTACTTTCCTTCCTTATATGAGCCTTTTATTGAAGCAGCATGCCAAACTATCAATGAAGAGATTCTCCAAAGGTCTCCTCGCTTGTGCGCGTTGATTCTCGCTAATAAAACTTCGCAACTCTTAAATGTCACTTACACAAGCTGTTATATAAACCAAGAGACATCACTGTAAAAATATTAACAGGCTTTGTTCGCACCATTAAATAAAATGGAAGCAATCTTGGTGGAGAAACATCTTCAGGGTCCACTTTGATGTACCAGAGCTGTTTAGTTATTATTGTCATTTCTAGATTTGGTTTGGTTTTTGTTTTGTTTTCATGCCCGTGCATGCTCCTGCCCAAAATGCAAAATTGAATCAATATTGAAAAAATATCCCGCTGGACGATCGTCATGTCTCCCAGTGTGTCAGCGAAAGAGACCTTTCAAACATTAATCTCAGAGCGTGTTTGCCTTATTAGACAGTTCATGGTGAAAAAAAAAAAGAGGAAGAGGGGGTGTTTAGCAAATGACAAAAGGCTCCAGGCCATTTCAGAACCCAGATTTATGATATAAGCCCCAGCCAGCATGAGAACCGCCCGGAGGTTTAACTCTGTCCCACCACTGGACACGAGGAATTAACTTGATTGACATATACACTGATCTCAGCACTAATCATAGTTTCGCCTGGACAGCAAACTCATCAGACTTTTAAACCTTTGCTGGTGAGTGCAAATAGCGCACACTGCACAAGGAAACCTGGGCCCACAGCTCAGCTTAACACTTTTCCTTTGACTGCACAGGAAACACAGCTCAGTCGATGGACATTTAGCACCGGCTGCGTGGCAAAGTCACCGCGGTTTATGAAATTTCCCTTTTGGCTGCCCTGCAGATGGAGTTCAGGGTGTGTGACAGATCTCACCTTTGACTGCATCGCGAACAGCGTCAAGGCGAAGGACACCAGCGCCGTGGCCCCCACAGCCCACAGAACTGCGTCGGCAGCATAGTACCTGCGGACAGAAATCTCAAGCGGTTATGCAGAGGGAACGCACCCCGCAGCATCGTGTCTAAGTAGTCAGCAGGCAGAGTGCATACATGAGCAGCAGGCTTGTGTTCTGTCCTAAAAGGGAAACATTACTTTCTTATAAGAAATGTGGTCCTTTTTTATTTAAAAGTCTGTATTATGTGTCTCAAGTGGAGTGATGGCAGGGACCCCCCCCCCCTTTGGAAGTGCATTGCATAATGTATCGCCTATGTTCATATCAGTTACAGTGCAGCTTCAGTTAAGGCAATGTCCTATAAATATGATAATTTGAATGTATTATTGATGTTTTTTTCTGTCACAGTGACAAGCTGCTAAAAAGAAACGTCTCACAGATGGAGAAGGTAGCTTGTGTTTACACAGGCCCCGCTGCAGAGAAATTGGTTTTTAAACTATTTGTGATGCTTCTGATTTAGCTTCGGCCGAACACCCCCCCCCCTTTTAATTCGGTAAACCAGCAATGATAACATCTCATCAGGTGTGATGGCTTCATCGCTGACATCCTACATGCTATCAGATATGGATCAAATAGGGTTATTATTGTGCAAATGAGTCAGCATCAGGTGGGGATTCATCCTTGGAAACTCACGCTGACACAGAGCCAAGCATCAGGCCCTCCGCTACAGTCTGAGACAGAGAGGGAGAGACAAATCGAAAGTAAATACATGACACACACACACACACAAAAAAAAAAAACAGTGAAATAGAGCAGCTGAGGTGGAGGTTTAATTTGATGCCTGGCTGGTACTGCTTCTACTCACAAACAGGCCCAGGGCGATGAAATTGAGGGGGACTCGACGACGGATGTTGTCGCAGCAGGACAGGACCAAGATGAGCACCAGCACCACCGCCCTATTTCACAGAGAATATAGAGTGTACCGTAAATAGCAAATAAACAGGCTATAAACAGAAAAAAAAAAAAGTTTTCACTATGTGAATTCACTGAGTGAGTGCATTATTTATGCACAGCGCAGCTGGCGGATTCTTGGATTGGGATTCAGACTGAGGTGACAGTTTGTGATTTGCTTCTGTGGATTTCCATGAGAGAGATTTTCACTGAGGAGGTCTGCGGGGGGTTAAACTGATTAAAATAACAAATGTGTGCAGCACCTCGGCAGTCGGACTGTTTTTGTGAGCTTACATCATGGTGTAGGAGAACCAGTCGTTTTCCCATGTCCATTTCCGGAGAGTGTCCCTGTAATTTGAAAAGGAACAGGGAGGGGGAGTGTTTAATAGAGGCGCCATTTATGTGATAGAGGCAGTAGAATGATTTTATTAAATATTAACAGAGGACAGGGCATTGTGCACATGGGAGCTGAATACGATTTATGAAAAGAAATGAGTGGAGCAGTGTTCCACCACATCCATTATACAAAACATAAAGCTTTCAAGCTACTGCAAGCAAAAATATTATGCGGCAGAAAATGCACTTTTATTCCCTGCCATCTTGTCTCAATTCACATATTTATGATGATTCGAGCTGCGCCAGGTTGCACGCTCAAAGTTTCTGTGGGGAGAAATACGCTACCCGTGCTCCCGTGTGATGTCGGGTGCTCGAACAACGCTGACAACACTAAATGTGGATGGATGGATAGATGGGTGCCTGACTTGGATTAATCTCTTTTCGGAGGGGCGCTCCCCTGTGTAATGCTGCCTCACCAGTAAAGAAAAGCGCAGATGATCCCGACAGTCACCAGGAGCTGAATCATCAAGGTCAAGTAGACTTTCCTTATGAAACCTGTTCAGAAAGAAAGAGAAAAAAAAAACCCAGACACACAGTAGAAAGTTAGACAACAACAACTAAAAAAAGAAAGTGAAGCGGGGAGGCAGGTAGGATTGTTTTTTTGCATTTCAAAATGCCTCTGTTTTCATCAAACCCACATTTCATCCTCTCATTTAAAATGAGCTGTGCTGCGTGGGAGGTGAAAAGCTGAGGCAGGGTACAGCAGAGATCAGGAAACAACTTTCAATTTCAAATCAATCTCAAGAAAAACACCGCAAAGCAAACGAGGGAGTAAATACCACTCAGCCTTTTCCAGCTCCGACCATGCAAACAAAAGGCAAATTAGCTTCTCCCGCTTTCTGTTTCTCCCTCTGCCCCATTCCCCGACGGGTCCGGGCCTTTTACCTCTCCGTACGGCGGCGTCACTGAAGCAATGATCCTCTAAGCCATGAGAGTAGTCAGGTGGAGCCTGACCGTACTGCTCGCTGCCTCCCGCCGCTGCCGCTTCCTCGGGATGGACCATGTTATCGTAGGTGGCGGGAGGGGAGACCACCGCAATGTTCCCCTTCCCCACCTGCCTCGTCCAAACCAACGACAACACATGGAGATCAGACAACGCAGAGGAAAGTCCACTCATGAACAAAAATCATGAGCAGCGTTCCTAGTTTTCTTTTTGAAGTGCATTAATTAAAAGAAAATCAATCGGCCGTGTGTAATTAAATGTGCAAACAGCGCTTTGTTTTGAGAGTGTTTTATGATGATCAAAGGTTGGTAGTGAGTTTGGCAAATACAAATAGTCACTCAGTCAAAAATTAATAGGAAAAAAACACGGTTTTACCAACTCATTTCCTTCTCTGCTGTGAGCCTACCGAAAAGAGTTGGATTTTGCCACTAACCTGATAGCTCATCCCTGTGTATGGATTGCCTTCAGGGTCCTGAGGACTGTATGGAGGAGGGCGGGGTCCGTAACCGTCCCTGTTGCTGTCATTCGCGTGGTCCATTCCGGCAAAGGTTGCCCAGATCTTCTCATCAACTGAGGCACAAACCTGATGGAGAAGAAGACCCGTCAGAGTCACAGGTGAGTCGAGGCCACGGCTGAGGGCGTCAGCGCTTTCATCAGTGAGTTAAACTGCCAAAGCGGGCGATGTCAGCGGGGAGCAAATAAATGGGTAATTACAAAATGGTGCATCACACAAACGCTGAGAGCCATTCATGACTAACATCCATAATTATGTCCTTAAGCCCTCCATCTAATAGCACTGTATGTATATTTAATGGCCAAATAGGTTGTGGTTAATTGATCTCAGTGGAAATTCAGTTGTCGTCAAGGAGGACAGACAGACTCGTGGATTCGTTTTTAAAGAAAGTGAGGATATTTCGTCTGAAATGTTCCCGGTTTTGCATTAATCATTAAGAAAACGAGGGCATAATTAGCCACGCACAATGACCTGCCCTGTGTGATATAGAGCTGCTGTAAAGCGATGACTACGCAGAAACCACATCCTGAAACAGCATCAGACAAACATCCGCACTGCATGTAAATCTGTCGGTCTGTGGTTTAATAAATAACATTATACACTTCCTGTAATATCAGTGATAAGTAATGACTTTTGAGATCAATCACCTGCCACTGACAAACACATTTTGACTTTTGGCTCCAGTTCCCAACCCCCTAAAACTAAACCCCATGAACAGACGGAACAAAGTGATAATATGTTTAAACATATTCTCAAATACTTGAATGACCTGATGTGGACTTTGTTTCTGTCCGCTTACATAGCCAGAACTGTTCGAGACACCACCTCAGAGACGTGATAAATAAAACACACAAACAAAGGCACCCGTTGTGTTTTTCAAGTGTTTAACAAGCAATCAATCGCTGTTTGACTTGGGTCTGTTCACATAAATCAATTAATTACAGCCGGGATCCATTATAATGTGTCTTACCTCGTCTGTGACGGCCAGGAGTCTGTCCCGCTGCTCTTCCTGTAGCGTTAGTTCCCCCTCAGGGCAAAGTCTACCTGCTATCAGGCGGTTCCCACAGAGACAGGACTTTAGCTCCAGGGGGAGAGGATGTATCCCCCATTAGGCTCAATGGGAAATTCAGATGAAGTTCTTAAAATGTCATTAAAGCGCCCAGGCTGACACTTTGTCAGGGCAAATCATGTCTTTACCTTTTTTCTTTTGCAAATGCTGATTCACACAGGCTCCGAGGACAAGTTCAGACCGAGGCCCTCTCACACCTCAACAAAGTCAAATTCAGTTTCCTGTGATGATGTATCATTAACCTGCTCTACGTGATAACATGTAACATTTAGTCCGGTACTGAACAAAAAGCCAAATGTAACACAATGGCACCCTGTAAAATCCTGTGTAGGGACATGAACTTCCTGACTCACCTTAGTTACACATTGATAACAACCTGGGAGTAAAAACCAGCCAGTGAGGGAGGAAGACAAGCGCGTGTTGAGTACGACAAATCCAACCTAGACAAAGGGATTATGGGTATTGAGGCACAGCAGGGAAGAATAGCTAAGGACCGATACTGTTCTCTGAAAATACATGAAGTAATGTAGGTCAATACAGTCTTAGAGATTCTCCATGGAGAATCAACACCGAAAGGGATCTATGAAGGCTTCATCCATGACTGAGAAGCTCGTCCAGGATAAATCTATTTGCTATGACAGCTCAAGCAAATTGTAATTTCCTCTTCGTAGCCTTGATTACACTTTTAAGTGGCTATGCCCAGGTACACCATTAGATACGTTACTTCTTTCACATCACGGATGAAAAACCAGAGTCCAGCAGACCTCCAGCCTCAGACGCCAACACTCAGCCACTCTGCCTGGGTTTTCTTTCAAAAGTCAATGACGTTGCATAGGACACTTCAAAACGACTGCATCAGCACTTAAAGGTGAGCTTTCATGCCAAAAACTGAATACCAAATTCCCTGGATCAGTGCACATCACAAAAGCCATTTCACATGAGCACACAGAAACTAATCACACTGTACACTGAGCAAACACTGGGGGGCACTAGTCTCCTGTGCTTCCTCTACTAATTGCAGTGATTTGCTTGTGACTCCATCCCTCCTGCTGCTGCCACCTCCCTGCCCAACCGGCAGCACCACAATCCTCCAGAGACCTCTGTTCTGCCTCTTGATTTTAACTGCATGATCAAATCCTCCATTTCTCTCACCTACATGTGACACGTGACATTGTTGTTTCTTTGAAACAGAAGGAAACATTTTTTTCCCTGTTCAGACTGCAATAAATAAAGAATGTTGCAAGACAGAGGAACAAAATAAAGACTTGCCAAACATATTTGAAGGGACAGAAGGCTTTTCAGTGAAAAATACACATTCTCGCTCTGTTCCTCTGCTGATTGGTGTGTCAGTCAACACGGGCTGGATTTGCACTGCCTGCTCAAATCTGATGAGCTTGCTCTCACCTATTCATGAGATCTCAGTCGGATTTGAATGGACGGCACAACAAACAGAGTCACATTTGAGCAGGCAGTTGAAATCCAGCCTGTGTTGACACACCAATCAGAGTGGAGCCCAGTGTGAGGCTGCATTTAACACAGATCTGATTGTCTCGGCGCTGTCCAAACAGCAGCAACACATGAGGCCGAAGCCACATGGAGCAGAATGTGTGCAGAGCACAGAGCTGTGTCCAGACCATGATACACAGGACGGATGGAGGGATGGAGGGAGAGAGGAGGGGTGTCTGTGTGTGTGTGTGTGAAGAGATGTATGAAGAAAGAAGGATAGAAGGAATGAGTGAAAGACTAACGAAAGGGAGGAGGACCGCAAGAAAGACAGAAAGAGTATGGAAGAAATAAAAGAATGTGGGATAGAGAAGAAAGATGGAAAGACGAAAGGAAAGATGGAGGAAAGGAGGGCAGACAGGATGGACAGATTAAGAGGGGATTGATGGAGGGAAGAAAGGAAGAATGAAAGAAAGGAAGGAATCATGGATGTGAAGAGAGGAAGGATGGAAAGATGAAAAAAAGGAAGGACAGACAGAAGAAATGAAGGATTTATGGAAGATAAAATTGGAAGAGAAGATGAGAAGAGCAATTACAGGGAGAAAGGAAAGATGGAAGAAATGAAGGGCAAACAAAAGGAAGGACTGGAGGGAATAAAAGTAAGGCCAAAAGGAAGGATGTAAGGAAAAAAGAAAGGAAAGGCAGAAGAGGGGTAGAACTGAAAAAAGGAAAGACAGAACAAAGAGGTGTGAAGGGAAGAAGGATGGGAAGATGAAAGGAGATAAGGAAGTAAGGAGACAAGAAAGGAAGGACAGATGTAAAAAAAGAAAGAAGGATTGAAAGAAGAAAGGAAAGACAGAGAAACATGAAAAGGGCAGGGGGAAGGCAGAGAGGCAGGCATATAAACAGACAGTCAGACAGACGGTCAGACAGACAGTCAGACAGACAGACAGGGAGTCTGTTCTCTGTCTGGATGCAGACAGACTGTGACAGCTCTGTTTTGTCAGACTGATTCGATGCTCTTTGGGGCTTCTGGGACTGAGGATCACAGAGGGGAGTGTTCTGGTGTCAGTGGAGAAGGGGAGATGTAGCCGTCATGTGAGTCTCTCTTTCCAATGCGTGCAGCTGTGAATTACTGCTTCCCGGCCGCTGTGGCCACAGAAGGATTTATTTGGAGAATTGAAATGGTGGCTTGTGTGGGGCCTCAGAGAGCCCCAGCGCAGGTCTACAGTTCCGTGTCGATAGAGGCCTCTTCATTTCTAATTTACCACCCTGCTCTAGCTGTTAATGTAGAATTTCAGCAGGATGTACGGCCGGCGGGAGAGTGCTATATGCCTCGCGCTACACATGGGGGCCGCATGTGTGACTGTTAATAACGAGACAGACTGGACTGTGTTCTGTCTGATCACATCCGATCAGTCAGACCATTTCAAGTAACGGATATCATTTCAGTAAATTAACATTTTACAAAATAAATAATTTAAAAAAGAGAATTCAACAGTCCTGGCACAACGTTTTGACTCCACGGCGAGGGCCAGATCAGCGTGCATTGGTTTCCAGAATGACTTGCATTATCTTGTTTTTCGCAAATGGGTGCAATACAAAAGGCACAGCTGCACTCAGTCTAACTCAATGGACATAATTAAGTAAATAAATGACTGTTATCCTTAGCTGAATTAATATATTACACAACTGTAGGAGAAAGCACAAAACTGTAGACATGAATTTATCCAAATTAGAGTCAGAGTTTACATTAGCTGTGTCTATAATGAGCTCTCCATTACTAAATTATAAATAATCTCCAAGAAACTTCTGTCTTAATGTATTCAACAAGAGCGTAATTGATCGAGTGTCATTAGCTGTGTTGCAGACATACCTGAGCCGCGTTCACCGAAATGGTTCTGGGTGGCAGCAATATTTCATCTTTGACTCTGTCACAGTTTGTGTTCAAAATAATTCTATTACAGGGACATTAGGAAGTCTACACTGACATCATTCTGGGTTTGGGAAATTAACTCACAGATCAAAATTTAGATAATGCTATTTCAGCGGGACGCTTATAATACAGCGCATGTAACTAAATACACTGGTTTAAAGAGATAGCTTGAAAATATCATGGTGACACTTTGTATTAAGGTGCACCATAAACTACACATGCTCATTACTAATTCACTAGTACCACCTGTGTAGGTTAATAAGAGTCAGACTACGGGTTGATTAGTCATGAGTAAGATCTTACTTAAGAGTGTTGAAGAAAGACTTAATTTAGAGTCATTTGGACATTATTAACACTTATAGTTTGTATCTTGTTACATAAGAATAGACCATATTTATCAAGTGTTACACTGATCAAAGCATATTAAGACTGTCATTTATGGGCACCCATTAGCTCAGTTGGTGGAGTGGGCGTCCCCCCTGTGCAGAGGCTTTGTCCTCGCTGCAGCAGCCCCGGGTTCAAGTCCCTGCCTGGGGGCCTTTGCTGCGTGTCACCACCCCTCTCTCTCATCCTGTTTCCTGTCTTCTCTGAAGCTGTGTCCTATCAAAAAGTAGATAAGACTGTAATTCATGTGAAACAACTTCCTTACTCACCACCACTAAGCAGTAATTAGGAGGTTATAGAGGGAAACTCTAAATGGCCCAGTCCTTGTAGGATAAGGCATTAATACGTGCTTCACAGTAATTAATAAAGATAGATCACTACTCATTGGTAAATATGAGTCCCTTAATATAACATGGTACCAAAGTAAAAATTTATTCTCTTTAAAAACAACCACAGTGATACATAACTTTAGCTTATTTGCATAACCCTGGTTCTCTGAGTGCCATCAGTGAGCTGTCAGAAGCTCAGCTAACCTTTACCAGATCTCAAGGCTAATAAGCTCAACTGTCCTCAGACCGGATCGACTGCTTCTGTCTGAAGTCTGACGGCCTTCGCCATGTTTTGTTTTGTTTTTCGTTGTTACTCTAACCCGTCCCCGGACACGGGAATATTGCCGCTTCTCTACCAGCTTGCATGCGTTCGTTAAACTACATCCAGCGAGCTAATAACTCCGGGAGCCTGCGGTCATCTCATGGTCACCTCCCTGCCTTCATACGCTCCGTCAGAGCGAGCCAGCTTGACAATTATGAGGTCATGTGTCAGTTCTCTTTAGGGTAACAGACACCTCCTACTGTGCTCGCCTGTGCACCTGCAGGAAAAACATTTAAAATAGTGATAGTGAGACACTGAGACATCGACACAAGGGCTATAAAACAGAACTGCAGATTTGAAGTGGAAATTCATGTGGTGTGTGGTCGGTCCTTCGGCAATATTTTCTCTCCTACTCGTCTATGTGTTTCATTTCAAAAGACTCCATCAAATTACCTTTTTATTTTGCTCAAAACAAAGCCGTCACACCATTGTGCTGCTTTAACCGAATACATAACAACATCAGCGCTGATAATGAGAGCCATTACTGTATTGTTCACACACATTGCCAGCTTAGAAAATAGCACCCCGCTAGTTTTTCCATGTTTCAACAATCTTCAGACAGCCGAGTCACCAAATTGAATTTTCAAGTAGTTTCAAGTTAATTTAGTTTAACACACACTCCTGACCAAGAGCCGAAACTGTGCGACTGCTTCTAAGGCGTCACGACATCTAGTCTCTAATTACTCTCAAATTATTCTAACTTGATCTGCTTTTTGGATAGATCTGTACGAGTTATGAGATCTTGTGTCCAATGAGGAAAAAAAACAAAAACTGTATGTTAGGGGAAGCAGTTTTGCAAAAGCTGAATTAATTAACTGAATTTTGAGACACCATGTTTTGGTAGTTATTTTGCCTGTGCTGACTCAATTTAATAAGCATCTGACTTTATTTCCCCAGTTATGTGTTTCTCTGTCCAAACATGAAAAAAGCCTGCAGAAGCCTAAGCCAGTTAATTAGAGTCTACACACTTCTGATCTTACCATCCCAGATGGATCCGAACACACTTTGACTGCTACACTTTTCCGACGATGTAAGGATGCCGGGTTTGGGATGTTGGCGCGGATTCAGAGTGGAGCGGTGTGTCATGTCATGACGCCACGAAAAGGGTTGAGGGAACGTTTTTTTTCAAAGCCACGGAAGTGTCTGACAGGCGGGGTACATGCTGCCAGGTCAGATAGAGGCTGGAGCTCTGTGAAATCCCTCAGGGTCGAAAAGCAAGCATCGTCGTGGAAAAGTCCTCCCCGTACGTATCCCTGCCGCAGAAACACCTAATAATGCTGAGGTATTACGTGGAAAGTGCATCGCCAAGTGACTGAGCGAGAATGATGGGATGAAATGACTTGGAAAGTACTTTGCCTGGCGAGTGATAATTGTTACCGTCGTTTCATCACAGACACCAACATCCATTTTGCCCAAAATAAATGTTTTTCTTTGCAAAAATCCATGTTGGTTTCTACAAACTACTAAATATTGTATAGTGATGATGTTTAACACTGTATGGGCAGCAGCAACCGTGTTTTCACCGCACAAATAGAGGAATGCATCAGATTTTCTCTGTCATCGTGCAAGGCAGATACAGAAATCTAACGCCCAAACAGGCAACGCTATCATCAGTTATTTATAATATGAAATCCAAAAATACTATCTGTCTGACTGTACGGACAGACGGATCAGTGTAACAATAAAGTGCGTAGATGCCTGAGATCACACGGTGACAGTTTCCAATCTGATCTGGCAGGTGATCAAGGTAAAAGGAGTAAAGCAATTGTGAAGAAAATGGAGCCATTGTGAGAGACAGAAGGCGGTCCAAAGACAGATGGGTGTCTCATCTGTGAATGGGCCATGCAGCCATTTGCTGTCAGATGCTCCCTGTCAAAAACTGGGCAGAGAAGACTCGAGTTTGGGCCTTTTCTTCCCTGACAGAATGTATTCAAACAGAGAAAATGGATTCACATAAGCCGTGACAACCGCAGAACAATAACTGACAGTGGCATTTCACTGCTGTTACGGCTCTGACAAGACGAACCACTTCTGCCACCATCCTGTGGTCAAATGTCAGCCTGTTCCTCTCTCCGCTTCATGACACAGCCCGCTTGGTTAATAATCTCGTATATGGAGGTTTGAGCATTGCTTTGACTGGGAGACTACGACTAGCAGAGGACAACTGGAAAGATATTTGACTTTTATTAGTCAGAACTCATATTTGCACATAAATACAGGCATGAATTAAAAGCATACTGTATTTAAATTATTTCATGATTGAATAAATAACATACGGTGTATTTTGACCTTTTTTTAAACAGGAAAAGAGCCAGGACTTTGCTTTTTTTGTTTTCAAGCAACACTTCACCCAAGATTACTGGTACTGGCAACTGCTTTTCTGTCTGAGCTCTTGTTTTCTTACCGAGTTGAGTGAGTGATGGTGCCAAACCTTGAAGCACTCGATTTTCAGCCACTGACAATCTATTTTCTCCATCTGCTTCTTATTAGAAGTGCACAACATTTTGCTGTTAAAGTTGAGTGTCACGAAGCCAGACCTCTGCACACAGCAGCGTTCTGGTGGAATATCTTCAGGTGGGGAAGCGAGGGCCCCGGAAGCAAAATGTCTAAATCTACACAAAAGAAAAGTTAACACGTTCTAACTTGTTTACATGCAGAGATCCAATTATTGCTGGAGTAACTTTCCATTTTCAGCACGTAGGTTGATAGCTGGGAGGCTGTTTTTGTTTCCTGTAGAGACGAAGATTTTTGAAAAACCATATCACGAAAGAAGAGTGAAACAGCCAGTGGCCGGCCTATACCAACAGCCCACTTGCTTTGAGTCCTAATAGTTAAAGTTAGATCAACTTGAGTTTTTTGTATATGCTTTTCCATCCCTGCTTTCTCTCTGGCCTTACAATTTAGGGCCCTTTGCTCATATTATCAGGCCACTGTCAAATCAAACGTTATCAAACCACGCTCAATTTTTCCACATTAAACTCTTACACAGTAATCCCTACAGTGAGTGTGACTTTAACGCTAATAGCTGTTTATGTAGTCAATAATATTTCATGTTACAGAGAATACTTAGGATCTTAGGAAACCAAGTTTTTAGGCAATTTAACCCTGCTGACCCTGCTCAAAGAGCAGCATGATGACAGACTGAGAGGCTTAACACGGGATGCATCTGAAATATCTTGTCTTAAAAACCAGTGCGCATCAAATCGTGTGACATGACAATGTTTGCCCGGTGGTGACTTGATAGAAAAGGTCAATAAGTCATCAAACACATAAGGACTCTAAATGACAGTGTAAAAATGTAAAACATGTTTTGGTGGCGGGGAAATTTTGACCTTAACAGGAACTCCATGGCAACCTGGCCAGCAGCTGTCGAGTTGTCTTTACAGGACTCAAGCGTCAGTGGACAAACTGACAGAATAATGGACAAGTGAACGTGTCGGGACTGACAGACCGAGCCCCGAGCACCTCCGAGGCAAAAGCGCCACAGCGCTCCTTCTTATTCTCTTTCTGACACAAAATGTGTTATGACTTCACGTATGACTCCCCCGGGAACATTGTCTGGCACGCTACGCATTATGCATTATATGCTGTGACGCACCCTAAAAACAGAAGGTGCCTCAGGAGTTTCCTATGTATGCATCAGATTACCTGATGCTGCTTGTGAACCAGTGATGGTCGGTGTGCTTTTCTTTGTCAGATTGAAGGTCAGCAACGAGACGGGAAAGACCAAAGAATGACTAAAGTGAAGACGAGGGAGAACACTGGTGTGCAGGAGAGCAGGAGACGAAGGCCAGTATGGCTTAAAAGCAAACTATAGCGTTCAGATATTCTTTTGTACCAACGGCTTTGTGCCAAAAGTGAGGGAAGAAAAGTGTGAAAAATCCTGCACTGTATTTTAGATTTTTGCATTCAGGGCAATTATGTGTTTTTTTCTCCATGTAGCCTGTCTCAAGTACACGCCGGTCCAGAGAGTATAACAGAGAAGAACATGAGTCAAGTCAACACATAACTGTCTGCACAGGGCATGTTGGAAGTCTATTTTTATTTTTTTATTTCACAGCAAATGCATCTCTCGCTGAAAGTACAAGCCTAATTTCAGTTTCTGTGTATCTGCAAAGCCTTTTTTTCCCCCAGCAAAAACCTTACATCTTATTTATTCCATCACTATTCACACCATATCTTTCAAACACTGAGGTATATCATATCGTTTTGAATAAAATATACCGGATTATGCAACTCTTTCTTCATCTCGGCACATGTTGTGCTGTTATTCTGCACATGCTACACGGCTGGGAATATTGAGCAGAGGATGGCGGTTCTGTGTGCTGTAATTACTGTTTTCATCTTGCAGAGAAGAGCGTTTAGAGGCAGCAGTTAAAGCCGTGCTATACTAGAGCTTAGCAGCAGAAAGCGACTGTGTGGATTCTGACTGTGACTTTAAAATCTTCTCCAAGTGACCTTCATTATATGGCTTTAATTGTGTGAATCAATAGTAAATGATGCAAAGCCAGATAATGGCACAACGCTCAGGAATGACCACTCACTCTTGGAAGTTCTGTGGCCAGATGCCACATGATTAAGGGCAGGAAATGGACAAAAACCGAACTAATGTTAGACACGGCCAACCAAATCATTCTTTCCTTAATAAACCGGTAAGTCTGGAGACGATGGAGACAAAAGTAGAAGCCAAGAGGAATCCAATGTCCTTGTGCAGGGTTTGAAGGACTGCCATAAGTCAATAGATGGCTCCCCCCTCTTGAAATTAGATTGGGAGGAGATAACACATGTCCATACAGTGTCGTCCGGTCCAAAGAGACGGTTCAACAAAATCTAGCAAAGAGACAAACAGAAGTGACAGCAGACGGCAGGGACAGTTTGGGTCATCCATCAAACTGTCTCTGACAGCTGAAGAGAAAGTAGCCGCCTCCAGACTTCCCGCTTCATGCATTATGTTAAACACAAGCCCCACGAGACACAGCTATTATTTACAGTAAACAGCTCGAATGAAAAGTGTTGTTTTACTGCATCGAGCGAGTTAGTTTGCATCTACCTCGAGCTAACAATCTGCCAAACTATCCACAAAAAAAGACTGTTAAGCTCATGAATCCCAGAATGCAGCGGTGCCTTTTGTGTTTTTGGGCTTTTAACCTGGTCCGAGCAGGAGAGCGTCCAAAACACACTTATCCAGCGATCCTTGACTCCAAAATTGCACGTCACCCCTTAATGGCTACTCACACACCGCATCTAGTCTCTCTCCTCCCACCGGGGCACCGTTAAGTTCACGGTTAGTCACCAACACTGAATGGAGCTAAAGCAAAAAAACAACCTGACTAAATACAGGAATAAATAAAGCTGTGCTTAGAGCTGCCACTTAGTTGTCACAAATCCTCACCATGCACAGCCCAAAGTTCTCTCAGTGTGCTACTTAACGGACAACTTAAGCCGTCCTCTTTCAGAGGGCGCTGCAGGCAGCACCGCGCCACATTAACATCAGCAGAACACTACGCGATTATTCCTCGCAGGACAAATGTACTCAATCATATGCTTAGATAGGATCACGTGTGGCACGAAGTCCCCTCCCCTCCAGTTTTATGCTGAGACGAGTTTCACTTCCTGCAGAGCATGCATGATAACCAATCCAAAATGTCAGCGTGCAGTGATTAATAACACAAGTCCCTCACACCGGTTGTATATCACGCCAAAACATTGCATTGATGAGATGAAATGTCACATACTGACTAATTAATTCCTCATAACCGCAGGTTTCCCCTCCACGCTCAATGTTTCTCCTCAAAGGATGCAGTATACACTCCACGGCCACTTAGACACACCTGTGCAATGCAAAGTAAACCAATACAACAGCTCCGCCATGAATTCAACATGTTTTAGTATCTGTTGATACGTCAGAAAGATGATAATTCTTCTTTATGGTTATTGCTGAGGTGGCAGCGGGAGGCGGCGGGGTGGTACTGGAATGCATCATATAGAAAGGTGTCGCTCTCATACACGTAAGTGGGGTGGACAAAATATTAGAAACCCCTCTCAACATAATATTGCAGATCATCACCAACTGCAAACTACGACCTCAAATAATTGCCATGTAGTTAAAGGTCCAGAGCGTAGGATTAATGGAGGATCTACTGTAAAGGCAGAAATGGAATATAGTATTCATAACTATGTTTTCGATAGTGTATAAATCACCTGAAACCAAGATTTGTTGTGTGGATCTTTGCTTGGAATGAGCCTTTCTTTAAATCAATTTTTAAGAACCATTATTAATTAATGGTAAATGTATAGTTAATTAAACATTAGTTAATAGTTATTTCACTTTCAAAGCAGCGTTATGTAGGAATTGGCATTTTGGGATTTGGGAATCTGATTGGCTCACCCTGATATTCTCACCCTAACCCCAACCAGTCTCACTCCCCAAACCTAACCTCCCCAACCAACAAAGGCAGACTTTACGGTAGAGCTGCTCTATAAGATCACTGTACAGATGTATTTAACGAGGCGGCCAGTCAGTGTAAATAGTCTGATCAGTGTGCAGAGGCAAAGCGAGAAAAGCGAAAAACACATGATCTGATATTCAGAGTATTTGGTGTGTTACTGTTAGTTGTTTTCACTCACAGGACAGAAACAACACCGAGTGAATCACTGGTTCAGTCAGTCAGGTTGGATACTGCGTTTCCTGCGATGTTCTTGGTTTCTAAGACAAAAGCGATCAGTAGGACTTTACATATCGTACGGCGCAGCCCTTAACACCACATGAATGAGTTCCCCGTCATATTTTATGCAAAATTCAAAATGCTTCTTTGTCTGCCATTTGAACTGTCATTCATTATTAATATCCCACATGAAGCTGATGAGGTGTGTTTTTGATTTGGGATTGTTAGTCCAAGAAAACAAACGGGGAGCAGAAATGCTGCTCAATAGCTCCGGCCCTCTGAATGAATAATACACGCGCTGTTTCAATCATGAAGCCCAATTACTCACTCACAAGCCTGAGCGATCAAAAGCAGGCTCCTCTGTCCTATTGTCGGATTTATTCTTCTCTGGATTTTCCTGAGGGGAATTTTGGGGGAAGCGTAGGAGGGTTTTTTTTATTTTTTTTTATGACTGCTGTGATTGAGGCTTTGTGAGATGATGAAATTACAATAATGCGCTGTGTGTTTTTAAAACTGCGCTCATGTTCTTTGTAAGGCTCATCATCCTCCATACAGCGGGGTATATTACCAGCTTCAATTCGATGTCTCAAAGATCTGCCTTGTGGGAGAAGTGATTTTCCGCAGTGAGGGACGTCTCATGCGAGAGATGTGATTGGCTGGTCAAAACGTGTTTTTTTTTTCAAAGAGCAGGAAAAAGAAGAAGTAGTGTTGTGTGCCGCTGCTTACTTCATATGAAACAGAATCGGCTTCCTTCAGGAGCGTGTCACAAGGCATTAGAAGCCAATTTAGAAATTCTCTCTCAATTATTCTCACAGTTAATTGCTGTAGACGGGGGACTATTAGGTTGGACACCCTGTGAGCAATTAGATCAAAGTTGTCATGTGTCAAGAGGAGCTTTAGTGTTCACACTGCGCTTGTGTGGTATACCAAGGTCACGTGGATGTGGCTCAGGGCCGGCTTTTTGTTATTCACCTCCGAGATATTCTCTGATCTGCATGTCGAGGAACGTCTGGATAAACAGATATGAGCTGGTGACATTTATATAATTTTTCCAATCTTTATACATTGTGTCCTACAGTGTCAATCTATCTTGAGCTCTTGCTTGAAAAACTCTGCTTGTGTGTTGTCATCTAATCAAGCATTTAGCCTAGAAGTTTAGACGTCATGTTACAGTTTAATGAAGATCATCAATGTACTCAAAGTCAATGTGTCAAACATGTCTCTGCAGCACTATTAAAAGTCGTGTAAGAGGTAGTTACTGTCATGCACAGTAACTGCTTCATATTCTGCACTGACATGCCAAGTGTCAGTGGTGGTGCTGAGATGCAACAATTGATGTATGCAACTGTGAGGGAAATTCCCAAATGTCCCTTATTATTTTGATATGTTGTTCTTACATGTGAAACTAAACAATATAGATAGAACATTATTATTAATGTAAAGTCAAATCTTATGTTTGTGGGCTTCCGACATGAGTTGAAATTAACATAAAGTGACTTAGGTACGGAGTTCATCCTGAAGTGGGCTGGTGAGGCCTCTCCTGTGTACGAGTGTTTTGACTTTAGCTTGACGTATGACACACAACATTGGTCGAAGTGTATAAGAAGTCTTATGTGTATCATGAGGCGGATGTTGAGATGATGCTTTATTGTTTTGGGTTATTATAAAAGATGAGGAGAGACTGCCAATCTTTAGTCATCCTCTATGCAAGCAATAAAGAACTTCTCGACTAGAAAATAAATACTGTGTCAAAGTTGGTGTTTTGACCGACTCATCTGCACTAGACATGCGACTGATTTTCAGTTGCAACGACACAACCTATTGAAAAGACATTTGTTAGAGTGCAACAATGAAAAAATGAAAAGATAACACAAGACAAGTTTTTTGCCTTTAAATTTATGAGTTAATTCAAGAATTCATTCACTCTCACACTGCAGCCAGCGGTGGATTAGCTTAGTTTAGCATAAAGACTGCAAACAGGTGGAAAAGCTAGCCTGTCTCCGTCCAAAGGTAGCTAAGGTATTAAAATGACAAGTTGAGACTCTTGCTCACAAATACAGCAACTTCAGGAAACAAGATATGAGACTGGCATCTTCTCATCTCAACTCTCAGCGAGAAAGCAAATAAACATATTTCCCAAAATGTCAAAGTATTCCGTCACGCCTATTTTGAGAAGTTTAGAAAGAGATGTCCATCTGAAAATGTAATATTCTGACCTGATTTAATGTATGATAGCCCATAAGTAGGAAGACCGTGTTACATTATGGATCAGGCTCATGATTTATAATGACAACTGCCTAATAATAAAATGACTTTCTAGGGAGCTGCACAATCCAAACCCCACACACACACACAAACTTCTGCCCTCTCGGCTGACGGCTGCTCTCCAGATACAGTGTTGATACTGCTTATTGACCTCCGTTTAACATCCTTCAATTCATATCAGGCGGAGAGCGCCTTCATCCACTGTGGGCTATTTCCCAATGCCCATGTGATTTAACTCTTGGTTAAAAATTTATTTTGCTGAAATGGTTATGGAGGAAATTACATTATTCATCCACTTTAAGATTAAAAAGGGTATATTAAAGTATATAACTCTTCCTGCTCTCGGAAACCGTTACACGGAATATTAAATCCCAGGCCATTCTCCGAGACATAACCTTTACATGAATTTCATTGTTATAAGCAATGAAAATGCCGCTACTTAGTGCACTAATCTGCCACATCAAAATAGTTTTAGCTCCGACTTATTCAACAAAAAAATGTGTAGAGGAAATTGTCAGTAACATATATTTCCTTGGGGGTTTCCTTTCTCAACAGCTTCCCATCTGTATCGAGACTGGTCCACCACCCTGAGGACATCTGGCCAATGAGAGCAGAGTGGTGGAAAATGGCTCATTAGTGAACGACTGAAATATGCAGTGAGAGAGAGGCTAGTTAGTCAACTGACAATCCAGCAGATTAAAGCCAAAAGATCCGTGGAAGCAACTCATTATGCCTAAACACGCGCGGGAAGAAAACCAACAACTTCACCGACTTCTGCTTCTCTCGGTAAACAAGACATTGTGCAGCGCGGGGTAAAGAGGGAAAAACTCAGCCCGTTAGACGGTTCTACCAACACTGCTCATTCAGAGGCTGTTTTATTATGTACACGACCGAGAGTTGCTTCCATCTACCATGCAACGTGTCAATATTGCTGGCTGTCAGTGTTGCGGGGTGTGATTTCACAGCACACATCCAGGCCCTGTGATGAAAGTGGAGGAACGCCACGGGGTATCTGCACATCAGAGGCAGCCAGGAACATCCCTTCATTGTGCCCGCGCATGCACCTCTGCAAATTGATTTTCTAAAGCAGGCACATGCCCACGCCACAAGACCGCGGATGCCTCCACGAACAGGACAGTGAAACCAGCTTGCTGCACTAACCTGCTCAGTCACCAGATCTCAATAGAGCATTTGTAGGATGACATGGTACAAAACTGCAGCAGGAGCTCCAGAGAGGTTCCTCAGGGGATTCTCCCGACACAGAAACAGGAGCGCTAATGAAGCGATACGCTGCTCTGAGAGCAAACAGGGGGTCAAAGTCAGTGTTTAGAGGTGGTTGCTATTAGTGTATTACAGCAGGCATACACTGTACTGAACAAACAGCCTGAGCCTCTTTGACATCTCGGCCTAGCACCGGCTCATATTACATCACCACCCTTTGGGTAAAATCTGCTTGATGAAGCTTCCAAGTAACTTCAATTGAAAATCCTTCTGGCAAATATTTCTAATCCATAGATAAATCCCAGGCTTAGACTTTAAAGTATATGCTTAACCTAAGTTCGAAATCAAACTGGTTACTGCCAGTCAAGCGCAAGTCATCCGATTTTTATGGGGCCTCTTCATGCTTTCTTTATTGAGCATTCTGCGATATCTGTCACACTCCCTGGCAATTTCTCTACTCTGATTGCCGCAATTAGATTAATTTTAGTCACATCATGGCCTGACAAACTGTCATCTCCACGTGTTGCCAAGCCTGCGGCAGGTGTCCACCTACTTTGATTCAGTCTGTCATGGAGTGTTGTTGGCTAATGGATTTAGTCCTCATCTCTAATTTCTTTGATTTGTCTGAATACTTAAATGAGTAAAAAGATAACTTTAACAAACCTTTTTCCGACATACCGATGTTTTACAGAATTATGCGGTTTCAGTTACAAGTACTATAGAAAACCATGTCATGGTACATTGTGTTTCATTCAAATGCTTCAAAGTTCATATAATGGCTGTAAAAATAGTCTTTTTCCTACTTGGTACTTGCTGTACCACTACCAGAGTCCATAAATGGTCAATTTAGAAAATAACCCTGAAGATTTAAAAAAAAAAAAAAATACAACTGTAATCCATCTTATATGCAAAGTAAAGTAAAATCAAATGTCATTTCAGGTCTTTTCTACAGTAAATGTCAGCTATTTGGAAGCACTGACGGTGACAGAAAGAGAGGTAGGCGAAAGAAGACTCCAGGAGATTACAGCGGAGATGAGGAAAGCTCAGCGGAGGTAATGCTGCAGTTTGAGTGCTCTTGAAAGTACAGATATTCAGAGATGGGGTTTAAATTATACCCCATGTCACCTCTTTTGTGTGTAAAAAAGGTTGAGACTTAAGTTGTGCTCACACCAGGTGTTAACAAGGATTACTGTACACTGTGTAGTGCTACAGGCAGTTTCAGAAGATCTACAGTGTACCTTGGACAGAGATAATATCAGTACTGATCTTATTTTGGCTTAACCAAGCCGTGGTCAGCAAGTACAAAACTCATTAAATGGAGAGAAGCAGCAGATTGAATGATAAAAGCTCTGTGCTTAGTAAGGAACAACTTTTCTTACATTGCAAATACAGTAGCAGAGTGCAGAGTTTCAGAACGGAGGCTGAACAAAGCCACGATATCTCAATGAAGAAAAGAAGAGAATGGCAACACCGCAGTTCATTATTTCATATTTTATATATAAATTAAGGATTTATACATTGCTGATAAAGAAAAAATACAAAACATTTTGGATCTTACATGACATTTACATGTGAAATTTTACACAACATATTCAATAACTTACAAATGCTTTATTTGCATAAAAAATATATCTCTTTACAAAAGTTTTGTAATATGTACATATTCATTTACAGAGACTGTTGAATGGGATAACAATTGTGTGGTACATTTAAAAGCATTCTACTCTAGTCTGATGTGAGACCGACTTGCCGTATACTGTTTTTGCCAGGTGCATTTCTTTTTCTCATCCATAAGAAATATGAACTCGCAAAATATATTACATATCGATAACACAAGACATCTTGCCAAAGAATGCCATCAAGTATCAAAACTGTATAAATGTACAAAATGTAACAGCAATGACAGGAATCAACATAGTGGTACAAAGTACTATAGCAGCAATTGCTATACTGGATCACTTTTTGCCAACATGCACAGATATGAAACTATGAGCTGCTTTTTAAACACCTCTTTTTAGATAAACTGTCAGCGCTGACATCAATCAGCTAAATCATTGTTAACTGTGCAGATAAATTACACGGATGTACAGGTTTACTAATGCAATAAATGTCATGTCTTCCTTAAAAACATATGCCCATACAGTATTCAAGGCACTGCAATGATGTAGAAATGTGATGACAGTGTCAAATTCATTTTTTCTTTTAAAAAATGGATGGATGGTAGCTCAACACTGATGGTGGCTCATGTTTAAGTGTGCAAATTTTTTCATGTATACTGTACATTTGTTGGCAGAAGCTGATGGTTCAGTGAGACAATGAAGTAACCATTTGTATCAGTGGGCGTCAATAAAATAGGCCAAGGCTGTGCATTCTCCAAGGTTCTCCAAGTAGGAGTGTGGTTCAGGTTATTTACTGACTAAGGCACGGTTTCCCAAAAGAATTAAAGAACGACTAACACTGCTCAATTTGTGAAAAACCAGGACGGATGTGGAGGTTGCACTTGTTCCGTCTTGGAATTTAACCTAAAGTGAGGCAGACGCATGTCAACATTTTAACCAAAATTCAACAAGACAACACGCTGCACCCGACCACAGGCTGCCCACCGACATATCTCTGCACTTGATTTACTGACTTCCAGGCTTACATAAACTTCTGGGAAACCTGGCCAGCTGTAGGTACTGTGCACTGTAGATATTCTCAACTCAATCGTTCAACAACACCTGAAACAATTAAGCAACTCCTACTTTGAGATTCTTGATACACACAGGCTCAAGGCTGGGGTTAATTCACTCTAATTTTGGTTTATTTGGGACACAAAAGCTGGAAAATCATAAAAAGAAATATTACCTCACGAGAAATCAGTTTTCAGAACAGTTTCAATAACTTAAGAACAGGTAAAATACAGTACAGCCCCAAATGACTAATATACTGAAAGATACAGTGTGCCCAGGATAGACTCAATTTAAACTCTCATACTTAAAGAACAACTCTGTCATAAACAAATTCACTGCACTCAACTTGATAATAAACCTTAATGTTGACTATATTTCTTGTGAAGAAAATGTACTCTATTGTTGTCAGAGAACCTGCACTGTAACAATAAAAGCCCTAGCATTCCCAGCGGCACTCCAGAAAAATGGTACTGCACTTCAGTAATTAAATCCCTGGCCATATATCTCGTCAGTAGGAGGTACCATCCAATTAAGAGGTAAAATTGGCCGTATAACTTTGAACAGACTACAGCACCGACACTATTTAAGAGAGGCAGTTTCTTGTCCACTTCCTAATCCCCGCTCTCACACCCCACAGCTCGGAAAATAGACTCTAAAGATTACATTGATCAACTCACAGTTGAGAGGCTCCTCTCTTCCATAAGAGAAAATAACTCATCAGGGGAACACGAGACAAAGACAAAAACAAACCAAAACAGGGTCTTTTTTTTTTATCAGGGCTGTGATTATTTTAGAAAAGAAAAGTTTTAATTTTTCATTTGGCATTGTGAAGTAACCCCTCTATATTTATACTAAAGAGCATAAAATACTCAATTTTATCTATATGCCAGAGGCTCTTTTATTCATAAAGCCAACACTCACAGAGTGTAAAGAACGCTTCGCTTCACCGAGCTACGGGAAGATCTGGAAAGGTGTGCGACCTCCCCTTCCTTTCTCATTAATCTTTGAGATTCTGTATACGATCAATTGCAACTGCCGTAAGTGTTGCTGAAAATGTGCTTTATGTTTCTGATCTACTCTTTGTCTTTGTTGAATGTCATCAGAAACAGGAAAAATATAAATGTCTGTATATATATATTTATGTAGAGCAAGAAAAGGAGAAGTTGTATTCTCCCTCTATTTGTTTCTCTTTCACTCAGTAGACATCAAACCATGGTGCAGATGGTGTTGAGATTGGGGTCAAAGCGGACGACTTTCCCCTCAGCAGCTTTAGTGTTTGTGTTGTACATGGGATTCTCAAAAGTGGCCTGTCCATTGTTGTTCTCGTGGACAGAACATCCTGTGTACTGCGCTTTATCTGTTTTCCTGCGGGGGTGGGGAAGAAAAATGAGGTTGCATATTAGTTGAGAGACAGTATCCCAATTATCTCCCCTCCTTCCAATCCAACAAACATCTTTCCATTATCTTGTGTGGACAGCTGCAGGAGGTAAATTAGGCTGAATGGTAATTATTGTTGAAAAGATCAGTCAGAAGTGCCCATGTCTGTTCACTGGTAACTAACGTAATGAGTGCAAAATTTGCATGTCACAGGCTCTTGCTGTATGGACTGTTCTGAGGGGTCCTCTATAAATCCAGACAAAACCCACTGGACTACACACGACACATATACATGCAATACACTACACTGCATACGATATTAAAGTCACTCTCATTAAAAGTGACATATTCTGCTGTGTAATGTGGTATGGATGGCAACCGGTTGACTAACATTGCATCATGCTTTGAAGCCTCTCACGCGTAAGCTACTGTATCAAGTGAGGAACCTTGCTGCAGTGAAGCAGGCTGTGGAAGTGGGCCACAGTGTTCTTATCTACCTAGTCTTGATGTGCATTTCCTGTGGCTGCAACTGTACAAACATCCACATAAATCTGGGCTTGCAAAACTTTTCCAGCATCTGATCTGTGGTAGATAACTTTGAGAGTCAACACGGGAGACACACTCATGGAAATGTAGTACTTTCTCTCTCAGGTGGGAAACAAACCAACATAGACTACAGTAGCTACTAAATCTGGGATCCGGGCTGCTGTGGAAGACACAAAGATACACTACATACCGCTGTTTGTAGAGATAAAATCCGAGGCCTGCAAAGATGAGGGCAAAGAAAGGCACGAGGATAGCTACAGCGACAGAACTGCTGTTGGTAGAGCCGTTGGTTTCGGGGTCAATGAGTGTAATATTCTCCCTCACACTCAGACCTGGAAGAAAAACATCATATTTAGCAAAAAAGCTTAATAGTCAAAGGATGAAAAACATTATAAATATTGAGACTAACAAAATGGCACTGGAGAAAAATAAATGGAAAAAATAGAGACATACGTATCATCTGCTGGTGACGATGGTGATGATGTTAATGACGAGGAAGATGATCACAATGATGACAAGTCGGAGACGCAGCAGCCAGTTGATAAAGACGACAACCATAATGATCATAGTGATAATGATCACTGTTACTGTGATAATCTTGTTGAAGACAATCACGAGATGATGACAACAGGAATGCTGAGCACAAAGTCGTAAAGGATGATGATGTGGAAGGGAATAATCCACTTTGTGCTCTATGACATATGAGTGGTGTCAGCGGGTGATTAGGGGCCACACACTATAAATGTACGCATGCTGTCAATAGAGAGAAGATATTATGTGGCATTATTTTTTTTAATAAAAAAATGTTATAACTGGGTTATAAAGTGAATGCTGCAATCTAATCCAAACGTATTAAGAAGAAACACTGCACGTGAATAGGGAAAAAAGTAATATCTGATAGGTATAAACTCCCCCAGTTGATGATGTCTCTTTTTATCTCTCCATAAATCAGAAAATACTGTCAACAGCTATATAAAAAAACGTCCCTATGTTCTTAGGAATAAAATGGCACATAAAACCCGGCTATGAATGATATATGAACAAACCCTTCTGTAAAAAGCCTTTAAAATAAAGAATAAGCCTGGAAAGTTTTAGCGCTACTGAAGTGGAGATTTCTGGCTCAGAGTACAAGAAAAACCTCATTTTGAGAAAATGGCTGACATGTATTATAAAATCCCAGACACATCTAGACAAATAAATGTGAATAGGGTTGATTTTACACAAATAATCAACATTTTGTCACAAGTTTGATATTTTATTTAATTAAATATGTGCTAACACCTAAATGTGTATTTTAGATGTTCTTTCCACGAGTCTGAATAAAGACATGTTATGAGAATGCTTTCACCTGTAGTGTCTGTCCTTTAAGCATGCTGTTTCCATAGTAATAATAGACGTTAATAAAAAGAACCAATATGTTATCATAAAATACTCAATGTCTGTTCTCTCTCTGTGTACAAAGAGAATAATGGATCTCCCAGTGACGCAGAAACATCTATTTACACAAAGATGTTTTCATATCTATCTCAACAAAATGTTACCTTATTTCTACATTTGCAACATTTTGAAATATTATATAGATTTGCAACAATGGCAAGACAAGTTTGAAGGCATGTTTTTTCAACAAAGTCTGAAATTACAAGTATTTAATCTCCCTCACTGAAAAATTCAGAATCTCTCTTTCGCTCAATAGTCCTTTCACAGTATATGTTTTCTACAGGTTTAAAGTTTTCCAAGTTGTACACTGGACCAAAGTTGGCTTTGTAATGTCACAAATCATGCTTATATGCACATCTTCAACTCAGATGTAAGGTGAGAACAAAGAAACATCAGCCTTCCAGTGTCAAGGTGGAGGGTTTAAAGATCATCTCTTTTCTTTACTTGAAAATGAAAAATGCGGAGGCGTGACCAATGGCAATGGGACTCACTGTATTCGAAAAGACACATACCAACTCTCTGAAGTCCAAACTGTCCGTAGTCTTTACCCTGTATGAAGCCTTGGAACACATAGCTGCCACCCTCAGGCTCAGCTGAAACCTGGTAGAAACAAAAATAACACAGAGCTCAAGGAAAAGTCTGCTTTGTTTCAAGAGCATGTATAGTGTTGGATGTTTCTTGGCATCTAAGAAGGTGTTGCTTCTGTTCTACCCCTAATCAAAACCTGCACATACTGTTTCAGTACAACAATCAACACATTCTGTCATACTACATTCAAAAATAACCGCTTTGTGTTGTGAAACCTCCCTCCAGATGCTGTGCTGCAGAATGCTATCAATAGCTCTGCCGTGTGCAGTCACCTGTCACATGCTGTGGTCCTTGAAGTTTATTTTAGAAGGACTTCAATTCCACCAACAAGTATTGTTTTGCATTTGTTTCTAGGCCCTTAGATGTCAACTGTATGTCAGCATATTCAGCAAATTTACAATGCCGGAACGCTGAAATGGTTCATACAGAGCACTGGGTGCATTTGATACAGAGCCAGTGTAAATATATGTAAACAAAAACAGACAAGAAGCCAGGAAATTACTATTCTGCTTATATTCACAGTTTCTTCTCATGTATTATGATTTTTTCCCACATTTTTGGCACGCTAAATAGGATGAGAAAAGACTAATAATGAAGAAACATTGGCTGGATTCAGTCGAGGGGAGGCTTATTTTTGCCTCCCAAGTAGTTACAGTCCCATTGCCTGTAATATTCTGTGTGTCTGTCAGACTGAAGCAGAAAAAATAAATACACAAGTCTAATGAAATAAGAGACAGTCACAGCTCTTGGTTATTTTCAAAAGATCGCTGGCCAGCTGCTTCAAATTTCTGTGTATACTCACAAATCCATCCATTGCCCAGGTCTCATCAGTAATCCTGCTCAAAGAGCTGTGGGCCACTGCTCTCATCTGGTACAGCAAAAGCATTAACCGTGCCTCCTGGCGCTTGTACACTCCTACAAGGTAGAGGCAACACGAGAAACGATGTGAATAAAGTGATGAAGCAGCACGAGTGTGGGGGAATGATAAAAGAAGGGAGAGAAGCAGCGACAAAATTAAGAAAAGCAGAAGAGAAGCAGTTCAAAAAGACGAGGACAGATGAGAAAACAGCCGAGGGAGGAGGGGAGGAGACGAGTGACTCTTGAGTGGGCAGTTAGTCAGTCAGTGCAGACCAATACTTCCGTCTTCAGAGCCAATAGTTAATTTCCACTCTCATGCATGAGATCATTTGGTGAGTGACTGATTGACATGAGGTACCCTCAGAATAAATGGAAGTGACACAAAGAGGTAGTGAGAGGAAGAAAGGGGAGGCGGAGAGGAGGGAGAAGAAGACAGATGATTTATAGATGACTCACCAGAGAGTAGAAACTCCATGCTACTGTCGGTTAAAGTTACATTGACTTTTCCGGTCGAGGCATTAAAGCTTGTGACTGTCAAAGTCATCGGCTGTTTCTGGCCTTTGTAATCATAGGAACCCTTCCAGACGAAATCAGGGGCAAACACGTCGTCAGGAACTTCAGGAAAGGAAAAGAAAACTCATTAAATAATGTCATTAAAACAAGAAGAAAGAAAATGTGGATGTTCTCATTCCTATTAACCAGCGTTGTGTTTAACAACATCAAATCAAAATTAGGTTTTTAATGCAAGCTGACTACTTGCACCCACACTAAAAAATGGTAATTGGATGTGCAGTGGAATCAACATATCAAACAGCTGATAACGGTCTTGACATTCAATTTGAATAATATCATGTTCCTTATATGCTTTGACAATCTCAATCAATATAATAATTAAATACATTCTGGAAAAGATAACTCAGGCCTCATTCTGCAGACTTGGCACAACTTCTTCATGAAAACTTTTTTGTAGCACTTTTGCAGAACAGTCATTATCCTGCGGTAATTATTTACAAGGCAATTGTACGCCAATTATCCTTACAAAGAGGTGACTGTCTGTAGTAAGTACCAGGAATTAAAGCTAATAATAGTGAGGATAATTATCTATATTTACTAGATCATTAGTATTAGTAATTGCTGGCACAACAAGGTGCACTTAGATGGAATGTGTCATTATGTTCCAACTTACTGATGTCGTTGATAGCTTTAGTTTGTTTAATACAGATCAAGTAAAAGTAAAATTTAATTTTATAAGAGATTTTTTAAAAAATCAGGTACTTCCTGTCACAGTGCAGTTTCACCTCATGGGTAAATTTGGTTAGCTTACCTAGCACACTGTACCCCTCAGTCTAAACACAGAAATATCTCTAACTGGTATATTTGTATGCTTTAATAACCACCTTTAACAGTAGAGCAGCTTTGAGCTCAGTGCTAATGTAAGCAAGCCAATATGCTCATAATGCCAATGCTAACATGCTGATATCTAGTATGTGGTGTTTACTATGTTCAGTCCTTAGTTTAACATGTAAGCATGTTAAAATTAGCTAATTAGCACTTACCACATTTTTATTTGTTTAGTATTACAAATATTGACATTAATACGACATAAAATCTCCACCAGTTACATGCTTGTATTATCTGGAAATAATTACATTGTTGCACCAATTATAGACCTATTAGATTGTATGCATTAAGTAGAAATTGCACATATTATGACCCATTAAAATTTCCTGTAACTAATTACATTTAATTATATTTTTGTACCAATAATCCAAGCTTAATTTGTTAGAATGTACCACATATGTAACTGCGAAAGAAGTCACAGAATATGTTATGACCATAATATAATAAAAACAATACACACATTCCTCATATGCTAATTGATTTCCTGTAGTGTGAAAAATGCTGACTTTAAGCTACAGACCTAAGACTAAAAGGACCCATGAAAACAGCGAAACTTCTATGTTTTGCTGAGACAGGTCTAGTCACTGTATGAGACAATAAACTCAACCTACCGTGCAGCTACAGAGCAACAATGACACCCAGTTTGTACTATGAAAGAAACTTTCTTATAGTTGATGCTAAAGCCACCAAAACATAGATGCAAGACTGCTGACTTATGTGGCTACCGGATGAACAGCTTGTGCATTTGAAGACTCACCATTTACTTTTGGGCTCGGTGTCCCTGGAATGGGTTTGACAGTTTTCTCATGTGATTTGGAACCGACTGCAGAAAAACATAAATATGTATGTCACAAAGATGTAGCGATACACAGCCAAGTTTAACAGCTGGAGGATGTTGGGAAAGTAAACACTGCTAAACTGTAAGTTGCCGCCCGCATCAAACTTTTCCTCACTTTAGTGAGCTCTCTCGTGGCTCAGTTCTAACAAGCACTTACAAATCAAAACACCCTAAAAAAAGAATCAATTGCAATTAGTTGACAGTGTAGTGACACAGAAAACATCAAAGAAACCACATTGTCTCATTATTTTTGATTAGGGTTTTATTTGACTTCCCTCTACCTTTATGCATGAGCACAATCTTCCCCTTGAACCTTTTTAACTTTTACTCCATCTTGCAGACCTCTGCTGACCACGTACCTCTGCAGACAGGCACCTTGCCAGTCCAGCTGCTGTCAGAGCGGCAGACGCGGTGCTCTGAACCCCCGGAAAGGAAATAACCTGGCTGACAGCTGTACACCAGGGTGTAACCGTAGGAGGGCAGGTCCAGACCCACGACGTCAGCGTTGGCCGGGCTCCGCGGCTGCTTGCAGGAGTGAGCTGGAGAGCAAGCCGAGGGCAGATGCATTAGTACTCACACATACATACACACAGAGATGCACAGGTAGACAAGAAGATAATTAAGGACTCACTGGGGGAGGAGAGAGGGGAGATGAGGGATAAAAAAAGGATGAAAAAAGGAAGATTTTAAAATGTAATTGAGTCCAGGGAGTTATTAGGGAGCATATTGATACTGTAATATGTCTAGTTTATTTTTCTAATACGAATATGGACATTTGTGGCTTGGGGGATTTACTGCTTAATTTCAGGGTGAATTAGACAACAACATGAGCTTAAAGAATAAAGAATTTAAAGAATAACTGCACAAATTGCTTGCAATTTACCCAAAGGATTGGATTGCAATTCAAGAATGTGTCCAAACTAGACGAAGCTTACCAGTATTCTTGCAAAACAGTGCTGAAGGAATGTTATTGAGATCTTGCAAGAGTGTTGTCTATCGTGAGGATGTGCATATAGGTTGTAAGGTTACTTATGGGCATTGGAAGGAGGCAGGATGCTGACTGGAATAATTGGAAATAGGAGGCCTTTAAGTGCAGCTTAAGTTCTGGAAGTCAGACCGGTGTGACCTGAAAATAAAATATCAGCATACATTTTGATGGAGCTTGAGATTTTTAATGATTCACTCTCGACTTTCTTGGCTTTGACTCTCTTAGCCTATTAAACTATTCTGTCTTAAAAAAACAGGAAGCGAGTGAAATGCTGATTACGCATCATGTTGAGAAGCTGAATCAGAAACTTAGGACAAAATCTGTCATTGCTGTGTTGCCAAAACATCAGCTTCCTCTTACAGACTGTATTAAATGCTTTCATTCACTCATGAGTGGGTTGAGTATACTTGGTTTAATTTTTAACATCAACAAACTCTCTACAAAACAAAGATTTATGCAAATCAGCCCGTGCCACCAAAACACTGTGGGGTTCAACATTTACGCTCTGAGGCGTCAACAACAATGTGAAAATAGCGAAATAATTTTGCCGCTTGTGAGTGAAAGAATACGTTGCCAGCTGTCAAATGGGAGACAGCTGCAACTGAGTCACAGTACCAAATCGGTCCTTCATGGCGTCTTAATGACATTAGTGGCAATAGGGTGTGGAAGGGATGCCAGGATGAAACCCAGTTTTCTCGGCTTCGTGAAAGACGAGTGATGTGGGAAATTCTTCCTGTTGGATTAATTTTGTTGGTGTCTGATCCGTAAATATTATATGTGTGTATGCGTGTCTCAAAACACACAGAAAGCAGGTACAGAAATTGTGCAGGATATTCATCTTATACTCTGATACACAGGAACAATAACTACTTGGAAAGACTGATGAAGAAAGCACAAGGACAACTGTTGAAGTCATCCTTGTGTGCCACCCACAGCTTTTCCAATAAAACATGAGGAAATCTAATGTGTTATCTATTTCCACCACAAGACAAAAAACAAAACTGCCCCATGCTGTGAGTTGCAGATATAAAGTCTGGATAAATAAATAGACATATAATTAAATAAACTCCCTTCTCGCTTCCTGAACACAAGTCTATCAAACCTATTTTAAAATGACAAACTGTCAGCACATGTCCGGCGTGGTTGTAGAGTTTGTAGACCATGAATGCTGAAGACACTTACAAGGCCGATGAATTGTTGTATCAAAGACATGTCACATTCCTCATCATCTTCTGTTGACAGAGCCAGTGTTTATTTACACTTCAAACAGCACAGCGGGCTTTACTCCTGAGATTACACAAGGCCTCGAAAGACACTTTCACTTCTTCTGTCACACAACAGCATGTAATGTTCTTAGTTCAAAGTCGCTATCTCAGATAGAAACAGACTGCAATAGTTGGAGACACAGACGGACAGAGACCGATCAGGGCAGATACACAGAGATAGTCCTGCTGATGGATTTCTGTTCCAGACAAGGAGGCTGGCCGGCTGCAGACTGGAACGGCAAGTCCCCGTCGAGAAGATAACTTTTCAATTGTTACAGTGTTTTTCTTAAAGATTTTTTTTGTTTTTAACAGGCAATCTTGTTAAAGTAAGTAGTATGCCTTGCTGCACAACATGTTGCCGGTCAGAGGTTGCAGGTTTTGGCATCAAAACAATGATTTTTCACGGTATCTACCAAGTAAACTTGCGACTTTTGTTTGTTTGTAATCAAGTTATACTTGCTGAACTCGTTATAGCGCTCAAAGACACGCCCTCAAATCTCAAAATTTCACTGCTGATGCTTTGGAAATTTGGGGGTTTGGGGTGTGTTCCTACAGGCAAAATTATAATCTGATAAAAAAGGTAATGTGCTTAAAATCCTGTGATATCAAACGCTTACTTGTGTCCTCTGCATCTATAACATCCATTTATTTCTAATCCCTCCAAGTTTTTGCTTTCGCCAGCAGTACAAGATTGGTTGGCTTCACTTTTAAATCCATTTAAGGGGCTTCATAGGAACAGAATACCATTTAATCATAGAGAAAGGTATTTCAGAGGATTTATGACTGGTTTGACTGAGGGTCAACACAGAGTGTCGGGCCCATACAAAGTGCTCATACTGAAATACATACACATAAGCACAGCTTTCCCCTGGTGTATTATGGAACAGGCAGCCCTCTGGGTCTGTATGTCCACCTTCAGGGTTGTACAAGTGAAAAATGAATAGAAAAATATTGCAATACATCAGCAGACTTCAAATGAATTAATAATTTAACTTTGAAGCAGAAACACACAAAACCTTCAGGTTTACTGTTTTGGATCTCCAATGATGTATTAACTATACTCTTTAGTTCAATCTAAACAATAAATATTAGTTTTATTGATATGAATATGTTGTTCAATTACATTATCATGGTGCAGTTTTCAGTTTTCAGCAAAGAAAGATGATGTTATATGCTTTATGTGCAGAACTGTGAAATAAGGATGGTTTCTTCTTTGCCCATATAATGATACACTCATAACACCAACCAGACCAAGAAATGTAAAGTAGGAGGTCTTTTCAAGACAATGCTCTGGGAACAGTTTGCAGTAATGTACAACATCTTCTGGATATTTCTACCACTGTCCAATTAAAGAGCTAATGTTGTTGCTGTGACGTTGCAGGGCAATTTAACTTCATTTAAAGGATATATGCATAAAGAAAACATATCACTTGTGGACATTTATATGTTTATTTAGCTTCAACGATGTTAATGTAACTTTAAGGTGACAATTTCCGCAGTAACAAATTTGAGATTTAACTCATAGAAGTCTGGGATACTTCAATCTGGTGACCGTCAGAAACGCTTTCCTCTGTTTTAATTCTGGTAGTAACAAGGACAGGATGAGGGCAGAAGGAAATCAATACTTTTTCAAGCCTCCACAGGTGGTGGAGTAGAATCCAACAGCATCTCCTGAAACGCTGCAATCTCAGCAGAGGCAGACAAACCTGGCTACGAAACTGTACCTGCAGAAGAGCGAGTCAGGAAAGTTAAAAGCCTCAAAATATGATTCTTCTGAATGAATTCCCAACTGGCTGTCATGATGCCATTTCAGTGGGTGGTTTTACAAATTCTTGGTTACACAAAAAGGTATAAAATATGTTATTTTATGTTTACCACTGTGAAAGTTAATGGCGCTGCTGAGATGTTTTGTACACTAATCCAAAACGGTTGAAGGGAGGAAGCGCCCAGAGGCCATTCACAGGGCTTCAATGTACCACTAACAGTTTGAGGAGACATTAACGGTTACTGAAATTAAATGTTAAATATGTACAGGCTGCTCAAATTTTAGCCCTCAGCATAAATTGACCTTAGAATTAGTCCACTTCTTCATAATAAGGAGATCTAGGATGTTTTTTTAAGTTATGAATTCACTAATTTATTGACAAAATTAGTTGAATGAATTTAAAATGGACACACAAGTCTACATAAGAATCTGCTTGATGCTGGGGTTGTTATGTGTAGATTAATCCACTGCAAACTGCTTGATGTTTACGTCCATGTTGAGTTTATTTTAACATGCATCCTTTTTTTATCAGTCCATGGGCAACATCCATTAAGTTAAATATCAACCATAGTCAATCAGGGGCACAGAATGGATTTGCCGAGCAATTGACTCCTGACCTCAGCTTGTGTCTGTGCATTGCCTAGTGGTAGCATGCCAAGATGCTGCAGATAATATGTTATTTATTAAGGCATATATTTCCATAATAATTAAATTACATTATTATGCATTACGAAACAACTTGAAAGTGACTTTAAGTTTGAAGCTTAGAACTTTGGCTAACTGTTTAGAGGTTTATCTGCCATTCACTTGGCTTGTCATGTACACTGGTATTTTCCTTTTTTTCCTGGAAGCTCCAAGAAAAAAGTGTGGCTCAAAAGGTTGTCATCTCAACCTTTCAAAGATTTTATCAGCAGTACATGCAGCCCTGGAGAGGAGGAGACTGTGTGCAACCCGATTCTAAAAAAGTAAACAAACAAAAAAAGAGTACACTATATTTACTGACAACGGTTTTCTGAAGGGCTCTCGGGTCCAATTAGTAATTCCCTCATACAGTTATGTGTTACACAAAGTGGTGCCCCTCGCTCCATCCTTGCTTGTGAGCTGAGCCTTTCACACCCGATCACAACACCATCACTTTTTACTGATTAACTTGTTTACCTGTGGAATGTTCCAAACAGGTGTTCTTTTTTTTTTTTTTTTTTTAGCAATATTCAACTTTCTTAGTTTCCTGTTGCTCCTGTCCCAACTTGTTTAAAATGCATTGCTGGTGCCAGTGCCACTTTTGACCTAAACTTACTCTGACTGCTCTTTTATTTTTAGGAACCTGCCAAAGTGCTTGCAATGAATGCTGTTAGGGAGCGAGAGGATGCACATCCTCTAGAACCATTCTTCAGTGAGTGGGATTCATGGGTCAGCAGTTGGAAAAGACAGGTGGAGCAGACAAAGCTGTCTGATGACAGAAGTCTAGACAAGAATTTTTTTGGGGGGGATCTTTTTTTTCTTGTTTTTGTTGAAAGCTGTTCAATTGAGCATTTCATATAATTCTAATCAGAAAATACAACCCATTCATTTTTAAACCAAGATACATCATGTAGGCTAATTTTACATGATGTCTATGATCTATGACATAAATGGCCTGCGCACAATCACATGCATGCAACCCACTTAATAAGGGAAGACTAAATATTAGAAACACCTCTCAGTATGATGATACAATTCAACAGCACCACAAAACTACAGCTTCCAAAATGACCATACTGTTGAATCCACATCTAAATCAAAACCGCCATTCTTTTCAGCTATGTGTGCCTAATATACAGGCAACCGAGTGTAAGCACAACAAAAAGACAGCATGACGCACATATTCAAGTATTCACAATCCCTCTAAAGCTCCCCTCCTCCCAACACACGCACACACACACGCACACACACACACACACACACACACACACACACACACCACACACACACACACACACACACACACACACACACACACACACACACACACACACACACACACACACACACACACACACACACACACAAAGCCTTGCCGCAGAGTGGATCAGGGAGAGGATGAAGGGTAGGTATTACAATTTTTCTGCTCCCTCAGCAAAAACGTCTCCTAGAAATTCAAGTGGGTGTTACATCTTGGGGTACTTATGAAATCAAGATTACAAAATATCATTTGAATCCCTTCATCATCACACAGCTCAAATGTTTACACTGTAAGTGCATAGAAAAAGGCAGACTATAGTAAGATTTAAAATGGTAATATTTTCATGAAAAATGCTACAGCTGAAAGGGATTCCACTGATGTGTTGGATTTTGTTACTGAGATAAACTTCACAGCCTAGTTTGGTGTTGGTTGACAGTAAAGATAGTTCAATCAGTGTAGCAGCAATCATGATCAACACCTCTCTCTCTCTCTCAGAATGACTGGGGTGGTGGGTTGATTGAGTCATGACCTGCAATCTACTGGGAGGTCAAAAGTTATGTCAGGACTGAGCGAATGAGACAAGCTGTATTGGAAGTAGACATCAAGCAAGGGAGAGGGAGAGGGCTGAGGAAAAGAAAAGAAAGTGTCCGAGTAGCCAGTAATGCAGATAAGCAGTGACAAGGTGCCAGAGGGCAAAGTGAGAAAACAAAGTGATACAAAGATATAGCAAGAGAGCATGATGAACAAGCACTCACGGATGCAGGTGGGCTGGATGCCGGTCCAGGTGAGATCTGGCAAGCAGAGCCGGGTGGTAGAGCCCTGCAGTAGGTGTCCCTGTTGGCACTGAAAGTCGAGTCTGCTGCCCACCTGGCCACAAACAGACAGCACACAAATGGAGAGAGTCAATACACTGATGCAAATGCCAATAGGCTCCCAGCATCAAATTTAAAGAGCTTGGAAAAAATACTGCACACTGAAGTTTTTCCCTTTTTTTAATGATTATCTGTAGTGTGTGGAGGCAGATGGAGACTATTCCTAGAGGCGATGGCCCATGTTTGTGTTCTCATCTGATTCACAGACATTAGAAAGTGAGAGAGCTGACTTTCTGGTAAAGATATAAAGCCAAACTGCTTTCTGTTATCTTAATAAATGACTTTTAGTTTCTGCCGCCATCCCAGCTGCCTGTTTAAAGACGGCAGCGACACAGAACTTTTTCATTCGCTGGTGTCAAGATATTGCTGAATTTGTTCAGTAATGCAGAAAAATGCAAGACTACAGCCATTACAAGCACTGATCCAAATAATAAGCTGCTTCTGCTGTCATTTGGGAGAAATCTCATATCAGATACTCCACTGAATGTTGTGGAGAAATTGTTTGCACTTAACTTGTAAGCGACACTCTAAAAGCAACAGGGAGGAAATAAAATGAAATACAAGGGCTGAAAGCATCTCAAGGGAACTGCTGAACACACACCAATGGTCATGATATCATATTTTTTTACTATGATGCATTTTAACTTTGCTCATTTTCAACATAAGCTCAAACGGCATACAGTGCACATTATTATGGATCTACTGTAGATATGCACCGTGTCTTACACGGTCACAGTGGTGGAGATATATCGTTGGAGGGATGGATAAATACATGCATCACTGCTTCCTCCTTCCCCATCTAACATGATCCAAGGAATAAATAATGATTTTGTCCTGAACATCCATTGAGAACTGGCCTTTACAAAGAGGACTGAGTATAGGTTAAAATGCAGAGCTGTGAACTCTGAATGGTGCTTAGAGTTTGTGCTTTTTTTCCACACTCAGCTCCCTCTACCTCTAATGTACAACAACTAGGCAGCATCAAATATTTACCACATGTGGATTTGTTGTCGAGCTGAATTAAGTACGTGACATAGAGAGTACAGCGTATGAAAAAGAAAATATGTTGTGACAGCTTGCTAGTTTTTATATTAAATACCTGTTAAATAAACCTGTCTCCAACTAGGAACATCATTTTTTATGGTCATGTCTGAAATTTATTTTACGGTAACAATTCACTTCAGAGTTACGGAACAAAACACCATCTGTTCAGGAAATGTGTCCAGTGCAGGTAATGCTCATTTTACCTTAAAGCCGGTCGAGTAATTCATATAGCCATGCTCAGGTGTCCCTGGATTTTCACAAGTGGTTCTCGTGGGCTCTGGAACAAGATAACATTGTCATGATGAGCGGGGGAATTGCAGCAGAGCAAAAATGAGAATATGACAGAGGGGCAATCATTGATAATGACAAAGCAATTTCTCTCTGGTGTACCATGTACCAGAGGCCAATTACTGAAATGGCTTCGTAACATGAGCAAAACAGGCCCACCATCCTTAAGCTGTTGACTATGAATTCTTTAAAAGTCTCAGGAAAAGGAGTAAGACTAAGAGACTTTTAATCACCGCCGAGTCTATATTCAAATAAAGACACATCCATTCAATTAAACATATCATCAGCACTTAATATTCCCAGCAAATATAAAACATTGCCCCTGAGGAAACAATATAAATAATGGATTTCATTCTTTTGATTTAGTTTTGTATGAATACCAGAAGGCAACGTGATGGTTCAAGTTCACCTTTAACCGCGGAAATTGTCATTTACTTTGCCCACTTCGAGAGAACCAAAAGAAAAAAATAATTTGAAGATTAGTAAAAGTAGGAGTAAAGTGTTCTTCTTGTGATGGTACCTGGCAGATGTCTTGCATCTAATCTCACTATCCTTGTTATGTTGCTCTACAAGCTAATATACTCATCCCTTGCATGTAGCAAAGTCAAATCGTGGAATAAAAGTAATTTGATGATCAATAATGCAATGCTCGACAGTTCAGAAACAAAATAATTACATCTCAAGCTGAAACCCAATTATTCAATGGATAAGCTGAATCAACATGCAGGCAGTTATTCTGTACCTATACATCGAGGATGAGATCCGCTCCAGGTGCCGTCCTCCTGGCACATACGCGATGTTGACCCAACCAGCACGTAGGGGGCATTGCAGCTAAACATCACCTCAGACTTGAAGATGAAACTGCGCCCTTCTCTCCGTCCTTTGGCAGGCATACCAGGGTCTCCGCAGAACTTGGCTGCAAAGGCAGAAATGTGGAATATTGCTGATGTGATAAGCCGAGGGCCATCAAATCCAAACACAGATACATATTCTTCTGTAAGTATTCGTGCAACAGCCCTGTTCTGTTAAACCTTCCCTCCAGTTCATGTCGATGCCCCATTGGACTGTCTGATTTTTACAATTCAGATGTTCATCTCTTCTTAACCTCATTACTCACAAGGAACACTACAGCAGCAAGTCAATTGAACACAGCATTGAGGAGACTATTCTGCACTTAATTCAGAAATAATAAGCTGTGTGGGATGCTGCAGAACCCATATAAGATCAGAACATGATGAGGAGTGCCTACAGTGGTTTCCAATGCTGTAGCTGCCAGCTTTGCTGTTGTCATTGGGTTTTGATTATATCCAATTTATTTTAGTACCCGACTGTAAAATAGCTGTCTTTCTACATGATTTGGAAGGTCGTCATTGACGGAATTATTCAAATTGCATTGATATTATGTTTAATGCAAAATTGCCATTTTTCATTGCATATGGGCAGAAGCATTGAAGTCCTTGTCTCAGGATGAATAGCTCTGTCTTAACACGTTTTGTGTCCAACAATCAACCTTGCTGGTAAGCGGTTATACTAGGTACAAAATATTCATCTTGGCAGCAAGGAGGGAGTGAGGGAGGTCATGGCACTCAATTTTAGATCAAAATAATTAGCAAGTGAAATATTAATTTCTCTGACAGGGCCTTGAGGTTAACACAACTGGAGCCATCTGCTGCTGCTGCTGCTGCTGTTGCTCTCCAAGCCACTTGTATGATATTGCCTTTTTAATGGGAGTCCAGTCACAGCCTCTGCAGATGAAGCCCGTTGGATTATCACTCCTGTTCCTTCGATTTATTGCTTATGGACATCTAATCAAGTTGACTGGAAAAATTCAGGCTGAGTGGGTTTGATGGGAAGACAAGTCAGCTATATTATAGTCTGCCAATGTGTCTTTCTATCCATCTTTATTATATATACTACGCATCCATCAATCCACTACAACAACACTGATCAGAAATAGTTACTTGTGAGCTGTAGGAGGTTGGTGTTCGGCTCAGTGTGAGAGGGAGCAGAGGCGAGGACAAGAGTCACAGCATTCAGTCACACAGCCAGAGCACTGCAGGATCAAGCCAATAATAGGGCAGGCTGCTTCACCAGACCTGACATGTGCTGCTGCGTGGAGGTCTGGAGACAGAGATAAGTTCTCGCTTGCTCTCTACCCGAACTCAAGAACCAACAGGGGCTTCCCACCACCAGTCTCTGACATAATAGATATCTAGTAGAAAGCAGATTAGAATCCAACCCATGCAGGAATGGATGAATAAAGCCATTACTGCGAATACCGTTATCTCAGAAACAAATTCTTGTATTCAGAGAAATATCTTACTCGTTTGCCTATACAGTGGGTCCCATCTGACATCGATGCATTGTGAGTCTCAACCCCCCAGCACCCAATACTTTATCCGTGCTTGATTTGACAACAAATAAAGATGCAAATTTATGGCTGGATCAGAAAGGGATTCTTTTCACTTTTCAAGAACATTGTAAGACTTAGTATTCAGATTGCTGGTTTTTTTTTTTTTTTGGGTTGACAAAACAGGCCAAACAGGTGACACGCACATCAGTCATGAGCTTCAAACTGAGGGAAATAATGTACCGTTTTATGGATATATAAGAGGAATGGCCCAGGGCCAAACCAAGCTCAGCATATTTAATGTGCCTGTGTGTGTGTGTGTGTGTGTGTGTGTCTATGTGTGTGTAGATGGATGAGTGAGAGTGAGAGTGAGAGTGAGAGAGAGAGAGAGGGGGGACTAGTCAAACTCTTTCTCACTCACTCTCTCTCTTGTAGCCTCTCCCCTTCCTTGATGAATTATCAATGCTTTGAAATAATCAGTATGCAGAGGCCAGATTCAAAGTTGGGAGCACAGTCTCATCCCTGCAGACACATGAACTAGCATTTCTCAGACACTGAATTCTGCTGCATACTCTCCCATGTGTTATGCTGGGGAACATGAATATGCATCTTAATCCTGTTTGGCTGCAAATGCTTACAAAATAAATGATTTTAAGAAAGGTTTTGCTACTGCAGATGCATAACGTTTCCTGCAGAGTTGCTGAGCTGCAATTCAACTAAAAGTGCCGAGTATGAATTGCAATCATATTTCTAAAATCTACAGCAGTGCAAACTTACTATATGTCTAATAAAAGGCAAGCCTTTAAATCATCGTGCCAAACTAAATTTGATAAAGTTATCAGTTACATTTTGCAGCAGATGTCTATGATAGACCCAAAAGGAATCTTGTTATTCCTCCTACTCATCCCACAATGTTGTTGATGAATGGTAAATATTCTCAGTCTACATTATAATGCATAGACTAATGCTTGAAGTGTATCTTTATATGCACAGATACAAAAACATGACCGACCTGCCCAAATTTAGAGCTGATCAATGACAAATCTATGTGTGATCAAGGTAATGCAGAGTGTGTACAGTACTGGTTGATCCTGTGGCTCCATTGTGAGCACTGACACTACCTCAAGAAATATCTCATAATAATGACTTGACCATTTATGGTGGTGAGCATTGCAGATTGCAGTAGATAGTGCTATGCTGACACTTTAATGCATAGCTAATAGCATTTTCTACACCAAATATGATCAGCACTTTCTTCCCCGTTGTTCCACTTTCCAGTCTCATTTATTTGCCTTGGTAAACCTCAGTGATTCATCACAGACTTGCCTCTACTTAGAGTAGAGGGAGGGTAGCTGTAACAATGTGTTAAGGAGAGCGGAGTTATCCACAGACGCTGATAATAGATCACACTGAAACATACTTATAGTGTATGGCTCAAAGTGTACGTCAATTTTGTACAAGCATTAGAACCTGAATTCCAGGACAGTTACGTGCTGAGACACAGTAAACGCCAACATTACATCATGGTACAAAAAGGTTACTCGCTCACATATCTGCGGGAGGTTGTTTTGTGGGTGCTGATGTGGAAAAATGATTGTAGTGTGTCGAGGGATGACACTGCTCATCATAATTGCAGTAGACAGCAAGTAGACATGGTACATTTACCAAGTGGAACCTGATTCATTCCATCTCCAGATGACATTTTTTACCCATCATAACAACTCAGGACCTGAACACATATATACCAGTGCTCCTCAATAAAAGAGGCATTTGGTCACTTAGTTTTGCTTAAGCACATATCTGGTCATAGCAGACCACTACCATCCTTTCCAGTTAAGCAAGATATAAATCAGACGGTAGTGTGCACACTGACGTCCATGAATTACAATAAACGATTGCAATGTGGCCATTTAGGAGAGCAAATGGCTGTACGACTGTACTTCTAGTTGCACGGTCACAAACACTAGCAGTCTGTCAGCTGGATCTCAGATGCTAAATACCCAAATGGGACTGTGTTTGCCTGACTGAATACAGCCACAAGCACCAAACTCTGCCATTAGCATCAATTACAAAAGAACACACAAGTGAATATAGTTCTTTTCAAATAGGCTCAGGGGTCTCGTACGGATTCTTTTAGTCATAGTGTCAACATGTGTTACTAAAGTACTTCAAACCATCTTATTTTCCTCAAATGTATACGCTCTTACCAAATGTCAGCCATCAACACAGTGTAGTTACTCCAATAATCAATCATTTGGAAGCAAAATGCAACAATTCAACTGTCAAAACAAAAGGACTGCCTTCACTGCCTATTAGTTTAAGCGTTGATGCTTTCAATGCAACACAGCAGTCAGCAAAAAAAAAGCAATACTTGTTTTTGCTTGGAGTGTTGTGCAGAAATATTTTTTGTGACATTTGCTTTTATTCCATTTATTTCTGACTAACATTCAGAGAGAAACAAACACAAGTACTTCACCCTACTTGATATTTCATTTCTGTCGGACTGATACAGTGCAAGAACGATTCTGATGACAGTGAGACGCTCTTGAGCAGTCATGCATCTCAGGGGTTATTATTATGCTTGCAAAGATGATTTTGAGAAGGTCTTAATATCGTCAAGAGCATCAGACACTCCACTTGTGTTTCCACTCAGATCACCATCTTCATCATCAATATTGTGGCTTTGTCGCAAGGCCGGGAAGTCAATTCACTTTTCATTTAATACAAATTTGAATTGGTTTCCATTTCACATAAATGATGAAATATTCAACAGTGTTTATCTTTCTGAACAGGTAGGATACTATGGGGCCACTTATGCTTAGCAGTGTTCAGTGTTTTTTTTTCAGTAACCACTGAAAGTGGTTTTAGGATTAAGTGCAAGTCACCGCTATTAAAAAAAAAAAAACCTTGCTGTTGCAACTAGAGCAACACTAATAATCCCTGTTCTGCACTGACACAAGACTGTCTTATTCTATTTGTATAGTGACTCAGCTGTTCCACCTAGGCTCCGGTGTTGAATCCCATGACTTATTCATGACTTTTATTAATTTAATTAACTCGATATAACCTCTAAAGGGGCAAGTGAGAAAGTGGCAGAAGGGGCTTGCCCAGCAGAAAAGTAAAAACTTCATACCAATGCACTCAGGCAGAGATGTGTTAATTTTTTAGGGGGGCTGGCCTAATGGGAGAACCCTTCTGCCCGCACTCCACCAAATAAACTGATGAAGGTTGTCAGGCATCCAGCTCATGGTAATTCTGGTGCTATATCGTAGGCAACTTGACTTTATATGTATGTATGTATGTATGTATGTATGTATGTATGTATGTATGTATGTATATATGTATGTATGTATATATATATATATATATATATATATATATATATATATATATATATATATATATATATATATATATATATATATATATATAAATAACACAGACACCAATGTACCAATGTATACCTCCCAAAGTACATTATTGCAGAACTTCTTACATCAACTGTAAAAACTATATCTGTAGTCCTGTCTCCACTAAAATAGTTTGTTACAGGGTTACTTCGCCTGGGGATGAAACACAGACACTGCTGAATGATCACAGCAACATCATACAAAAAAAACAGTGTTTCTCTGCGATGCTTCTGCTCTTCTGCGATTACATGTTGTTACTTGCCACTTTGGTCATGAAGGTGACATTACTCTATAGGCGTATACTGTATGCTATAATATAGTATAGAACTCAATATTTATAATATGTAGTTAATGTATCCAGAATATTTTAGCTGACAAAACAGTGGGACTTAGAAGATACAATGACAAATCTGTCTGCTACTTCAGCACCATGGACAGCACCATGGACTTATTGATACAGAGCACAGTTAGGCTACAGATATTTCAGAGCCTTGGATGTGCAGTTGCACAAACCTCACTCAGATAAAGTAAAATGAGTCAGGCAGACTAGATTAAGAAATTCAACTAACAACAACTCTACCCTTGCACTCTTTGCTACTAGGGGATGGAGAGGAGGTGTGGCAGGTTAACACAGGGGATGCATGTTGGTCATTTTGCTAACAAGTGCGATGCCATCAGCACTCATCCCACCTTAAATCACCTACTGACCATAGCACAACAAATATTGACAAATTACCTGTTATTTCACAACTCCCCATCTAAATTGGCACAATGATATGACTTTTGCCAGAATGGATTATTATGCCTCTCAGTATTCCATATTTTCCACAAATTCAACACACAGTAATTGTAATTTCACAGTCAAATACATGAGGCAAGGTAGAATCTTTTAACTTTAGTTCCAAATGATTTAACATGAATTCATGATCAATAGATGTGTAAGAGGAAAAGCAACAGGATGCCAGATAATTGTGAGTTCAACATTTCACATTGTTGATAATGTTTAAAAAGGATGTCAAGAGGAATAATTTAATTTAGCCCACTGTGCAAATAACCATGTTTCAGTCTGTGACAGAAATGTCACCAAGACCATTTCAGTATTAACATAAGGAGACTTCCTCAAGAGACCTCTATAATTACCATTATAATCATCATTCAAGTACGAACTGGTGACTCACGCAAGCACTGAGGCAGGTCTCCGCTCCAGGTTCCATTTCCTGTGCAGGTGAGCACAGCAGGGAAGGACAGCTCATAGCCAGGCAGGCAGCTGTAGCTCACGCTGGTACCCCACTCCAAGACTGAGCCCTCCAGGAGGCCGTTGGGGATGGGTGGGGGTGTACGACAAGTCACCACTGTGGAGAAAAGTGAGGAAATTAAATAAAAACTTACTTTAACAAACTATACAATCAATACACAAAAAGAGACATGGTTCAATACAGAGACAGAGGGAACAAATCTGATCTACTTGAAACTGAGCAGAAGTCATAGATGGAGAGTTAAAAAACTATAATATTAATAAATGGTTCATGGACAGCATTTGGGCCCATCTAATGTTAAACAATTAAATCTATCATTACTGTGGGATCTAATGCAAACATCAAGGAAGTGGAGTTGAGGGTGGACTTTGAACTGAACTAGATTTCATTAAGTTATCAGGTTAAATTTGCAGCAGATGTGCATGATGGAGCCAAAAGCAATCTCATTATTCCTCCTACTCACCTCATAATGTTGCTCGTCAGTCTAGGAGATTGTGTAATGTATTGACTGATGCTTGGAGTACATCTTTATTTGCAAACATACAAAACCATCATTGACCTGTGTATATTTAGAGCATCTTTGTATGTATACATTTTAGTAACTTGACCACTTATGGGGGTGAGCACTTGAGGCTGCTGTACATAGTGCTGTTGGTGCACTGGTATATTGCATTTTCTACACCAAATATGATCAGCTCTTTCTTCCCCGTTTTTTCACTTTCCATTCTCATTTATTTGCCTTGGTAAACCTCAGTGATTCATCACACACTTGCTTCTACTTGAAGTAGCAGGAGGTCAGCTGTAACCACATGTTAAGTAGAGCAGCATTTTCACAGAAGCTGGTTATTGATCACAATAAATGATATTTATAGTGTATGGCTCTGAATGTGTGTCATTTTTGCAGTGGCATTGGGACCTGCACTCACGCAACATGCAATTACTACATCAAAAACATTTTTGGATCTACACAAAAATGAAGGATCATAACATACCCTTAAGACAACAATGCTTTCTTCCATCTTAATACAATGAACCAAAACAGCTATCAGATGTAACTCAAGGATGACAGAAAAAGTGGAAGCTTGGAGATAATTACTATGATTTATGTGGATTTACAGGGGTATGGCTATATCCTGTGTCTTCATTGGTAAAAGGAGGTGGTGGTGATGGTGGGAGGGAGTAGCTGTGGTAAAACAAATATTAAACATTGTCATAAGCCCTCGTTTTACCCAATAAATTATCACTTGCAGCTTAAATCTTCCTATTTATATCAAGAATGATACAAGTTTTCAATGCCCCAAAGCACCTACACACTGTTTCTTTTTAATACATAATGGGAGTGAAGTTAGTTTTGTCATGCAGGGTGAACATGGCCATATTATTACACTGCATGCTTTACATTATAGTGCTATTTTGCAGTTATCAAAAGGGAAAGGGCTAGCACAAATTCACAGTCTATATAATGTGGATTACGAGTGAGTGAAAACTAGGTCTTTAGCCCAACGAAATGGTCTGTGTTTTGACTGTGACTGGGGGATTTTTCTGCTGTTTATGTTTGGCGTATGCTGAATAGTTTCTCAAAGAAATGAGGGGACATCTTGTGTCTGTGTAAGCCATAAACTTTTTGCTCAACAAATGTAATAAATTAATGCATAATAAAGCTCAGAGTTTGTTCTGACACACTTGGAGATGAACCCACGGGGACACAGATGGGATATGGGTTTTAGGGATGTGAATAAATTATAGCAGTTGTTTTATACCATTACTATCCTCCCTTAACACCCATGATTTCCCCAAGTCTCTCTTTCTTTCAGACACACTCACGCTTGCCGACACACTTGAACAACAACCTGCAAATTGCAGTAAGGCTATATCCAAGCCGTGCAACTGTCGGGCAAGATCAGATGTTTAGTTTACAAATCGAGTTACTTAAACTGTCACGTTAACACCGTGGTTCTCAAGTTAAGGTTTAGTGTTTTGGCAGCGCACTAACATAGTCCTTTTCACTTACAATTTACATGACAAAAATATGCAGATGCAGCCATGTGAAGGCAGACTCTATGGACATCTCTGCTCTGGGCAGGACCATGAATAGACACAAACACATTTATAAGCAACAGTAGAAAGACAAAGACTTAGCTACAGCAGGTTTAACTAGCTGCCACTTGTGGCAAAGATTTGAGATTACTTGTCCACTGACACTTCCATGAGTGCCTGACACTGACAGGTGCCTGCCTGTCAGCATCAAGCCTCAAACCTGAAACCTTCAAAGAATAAAGGCAAGTAATTTGGACATAACCTCTCCGTATTATATCTCAAATAGCTGGCAAAAGTAACACTGATACATTTCTGCACAGAAGCCTCTTACAACATTTATTGTATTTGCACAATTCAGACAGCAGTTTTCTGGCAAGCTGTTCAAAGCTTGTTTTTACACTCTATGACACTTAAAGTGTGAAAATGAATAGGTCCTAATTATGATTATGAAGGTGTTGAAATAAGGTAGGTGATTGATGGAAAACTTTTGTGCCTGGACATTTATTTTCATTTTTCCTTTTCTACACAATGAATTATAGTAAATGTGGAGCAAGCCACTAAGGGATATTCACACATTCTCTCCAAGGTGGAACCATCTTTTGTTCTTGTTTGGCAGCGGATGCAAAACGATTTCCATATGGACATGTTGCAGCACTATACAGCACACAGTATATGCTTCTGAGATGCTGTATTTGGAAATATATTGAGGTCATGATGAATAGTGGATACAGGTTAAAGGAAAGAATCTGTTTTTTTCTGAATGTTTTGTTTGTTAATGTCATTTTGTTTCTCAAGTTCTCAAGGAGAAACAAGTTCACTTGAAATGGTTTCTCTTTGATGTTAATGAATTAGTAAAGAGTGCCTTCAATTTGGGATTTCCATGTTCTGGAGCCCTAAGAAAAAAGGCACTTCATTCTGAAACACCTCACTAAAATGCCCAGCTGGATGCTGTGAAGTATGAAGTGTGTTTGGGTGTGTGTGTGTGTGTCTCACTAAAGTATGCCTGTGTAAGAGAAAGAAAGAGAGGGAGAATAAAAGACAGAATGTGTGAGTGCACGTGCGCAAGTAGGTAAATTACGCTGTTTATTGAAGAAGGCCTATTAATCCCATAAGCACTGCATCAGAATTACTTAAAATAAATGATAAAAAAAGGCATGGGTGGCAGGCAGAACTGAATGGGAAGCAGAGAGTGTCCCCATTTTCCTAAGTAGTTCTAAGCAGCATTAGTGCCTCTTAGCTGAACACGCCAAACCTTGGATTCTAACTGAATCCTTGCCGGGCGAGGCTTAGGATGTGTCATCGGCAGTGTGTGTAAGCGCACCACACACATACAGGCATGGCTAGTGTTGAGGCACACGCATTAAGTGCAAAATTATGCACAGAGTCGGCACACGTAAAACACGTTCATCTCTTTTAGCCTCAAAGTCTCTTTCCCTTTCCATTTCTCTCTTTTTTCCTATCCCTCTCAGGATATTGGCGCGTAATACTGTGTATCATCCAAATCTGTGACGAGGTGACAGATAACCCAGATCATGGAAATTTCAAACAGCTCATCCCGACCCCGACTGAACCACTGCACCTTCAATTTGAGCCCAGTCACGTAAAAGAAAAAGGGAGCCCATTTCATCGGAAGAGGCATTGTTTTCAGTTTCAGATGCAAGACAAGAAAAAAGATATTTTTTCAATCCTTTCCAAAGATCTGTTTCTGTGTGGGCTGTCAGTGTGAGAGATAAAAAAAAAAAAGGAAATGCCAGTGAGCTGTTATTATTTATTATCATCACTTGTCCTAGATAGTCTTAGAAAGAGACCAAGGGAGAGGAAGCGAATAATGACAAGGAGAAAATTAAGTGTAAAAAATCTGTAGTCCTTCTAAATACCCCCCCCATTCACAATTAGGAATCACAGCCTTAATATAGAGCACCCACTTAGTAATCAAACTCCTCTCTCTTGACTTTCTTTATTCATTCAGCCCATGATAGAAATAAGTATGATCGGAAAAGTGAGAGCAGCTTCAAGAGACCCTGTAGCTTACTGACTAATGCAATCAGATCAGAACGAACTAAAGGTACGTAAGAGTCTGTGTCTATGCATGCGTGAGATAGACAGTTGTGTAATTGAATGCCCCTATGTGATCATATATATATATGTGTGTGTGTGTGTGTGTGTGTGCGTGTGAGAGAGAGATGAGGAAGGCTAAGCTTTGCGGTTCTGTTCTTCTCAACACCATCCCCATTAAGCATGGCAGCATCAGGGACAAGTGCCTTAGCTGTTGCGGTAGCTGTCAAGGATTAGAGCTCGAAGGTTAGGAGCTTCACACACTTTTATACACACATGCGTGCACACACACACCAATGCTTCTCTGTGCGATTCTCTCTCTCCATTCAAACTGCCTTGGGTAACATTTGTGCGACCATAGATTCATCCAACAACTTCAACGCACCATGGAACACTGCGCGTTAATAATGAAAAGCACCCATGAAATATTACAAATCAGTGTCAGTTTGAATGTTGTAAACTTCAAGCCAAGGTCCTAGGGACCCTGAGGAGGGCAAGAAGTGTGTGGCTTAAAACCACAGTTGCCTCAGAGCTGAGAAAGGTGATGGCAACTACTTCTGGGTCTATAACATCATTCTATACACACTGAGAACATCTAGGAACAAAAACAACCGTTATGTAAGAAGCTATCAACAGGCACCATGTTTTCACTCATGCCCTTTAAAGTATGTGTGTGTGGCAAACTCTTAAGCTTTCTGTAACTTACTGATGCTCACTGCTCATCTCCTGCCTGTTGTCCGTGAGCATGTCAGTCTGTCACAAACTCTGCCTCTTTTTCTCTCACATTTCATTTGTCCTTTCCCATTTCTCGAGAGGAAAATACGATGCCAGCTTGCCTGAGAACAGTTCCTTAGCAACAATGAGCCACCATTTGCCTTGTGGGCTCTTCCTGGTGTACTTTTCAACTGTTCGCTGCACAAGTTAATCTTCCCTGTGATACTTACTTTTTGGTGTCGATGGCAGACATGCTAATCTATGCCTCCACTCGAGCGTCATAAATCACAGAGTGATGTAGTGCTGATGGGCTTACAACAGCTAAGTCCTCTTGGTGGATTTTCTAACTTTGATGTTAATCTATAGAGTGTGCACAAACTTTTAGAGAGCAGGAGCCAGTGATTAACTGTTGGCAGTACAATTAGAGGGCTCCTTGTTGTGATGAAGAGAACTTGTCACCAGCCATCCATCATCATGTGTCAGAGGAGCTTTTAGCCTTGGCACTGTGCCACCAAAGGTGCAATATTACTGTACATGCAGGTGTGGGTGAAATCACTATGTTTTAGGTTGAGGGCTCTAAAAAGGTATTCTATATCAGGCAATGCCATCTCTTATCTTGAAAATTGCAACATAGGGATGATCTGGAAATAGATAAACATATTCAAATTGTATGTAGTGTTATGTGCGGGTGCATGTTCATACTTAGACATGTATGCAAATATATGCGCCTGCATATCCATATTTGTGTGTGTGTCTCGTAGACACTATCTGACCACATTGAAAGCTGTGTCACCTTGCTTGCTAATCTCATTATATCTCAGGGTGTAAGCATGTACTTTATATTGTACGCGACTGTGTGCTAGCGTGCCAAGGTTGTTACAGCGTAGTCTGATGGTTATCAAGGTTGACTGTCTGCTGCGACACGTGTGTGATGCAGTGTGTGTGAGTGTGTGCATTTGTGGGTGGCACTTACCTTGGCATGCTGGCATGGTGCCACTCCAGGTGCCATTGTTGGTGCAGGTCCTTGTGACATTGTTGTCGCCTCCGATCATCACATATCCTGGCTGGCACATGAACGTCACATTCTGGCCCACTGTGATGTCATCGCCAAATCTAAGGCCATTCGCTGGAATACCAGGGTCACCACAGGTGATCACTGTCATTGGTGGTCAAACAGAAGGAACAGTATCAGAAAATCATGCCAAATTATATTGTTGATGGTGTAGAAAGATGAATAGTGATTAAAGCATACTGAACTGCAATATGCCTATGCATTCTTATGAGAGAGTCATGAGATTTGCCCCCCTTAGGTTTTTATTGTTCTCACATTTGTAATTTTTCTTCATATGCTCCAGTATAGACAAAAAGGGTAGATGATGATTCACAATTATCCTCTCTGCCCCATATCAAAAGTATTCAAGAGTTTTGAGCAAATGTGACAAATGCAACTGTGCATGATGAAAATGGCTCACCAAACAGAGCATTAAAACATTAAGGGTGCAACTGCACCTAGAAGTTTTTCACCATATATGTGTGGTGGTGACCAGTAATTGTTAATTACTGTCCTCTACAATCCATCCTATATGATGTGAACATAGCTTAAGTTCAGGACGAAGGGGCTTTATTGTAATGACACCTGGTTACAGCGACGTGAACAATACTGTAGTCAAATCAAAAACTTCCAAGAATCTCCATAATGTCAACTTCATATTTGTCAGCACATAAAGCATGCTGGGCAATTAAAAATAAACAATGACTTTCAAGGCTTCAATTAAGTTGTTCAGTTATGTGAAAATTATAAATATCGACAGATGCTGATGACACAGCTGTAGCCATATTAGTCTATGAACAAGCACTCAAAGTGTCATCACGCAGCATCTGTTGTACTGTGACCACAAGTGTGAGGAAAGGCTGTATTGTCACAGTAATCCCGATAGTCATAATTATGCTTTCTGTACATAATCGCCTTCTTAAATGCACCACTTTCAGTATATGATTTTGAGATATAGGCTAATATTTGTCCAAATCAACGGGCGAACCCAGTGAAAATAATAATAATGTTGAGGAGCTTTCTTCCCCTGGTAATTGCTCTGTCTCTCCCCTTCTTCTGATGATTCTTGGCTTCTTCTTGTGGCACAATTTCTCCAAAGTAAACAGATGGCCAAGTGTTGGCCACTACATTGTCAGGTCTTAACCTAGTGCTATCTCTGATGAATCTTCAGGTCTCTAGCCTCTATTTGATTGCTTTTTCATAGCTCTTGTTTCATCTTACAACTCTAATGTGTGTCTACTTGTTACAAAAATCCTTCCTGACTTACTCACCTTAATGTAAGAAGTCAGTTTGATACATATGGCTGTCCCTGCTAACGCCTCCTCCCTTAAATTAAATCCTGTTTGTTTATTTTCAGTTGCTGCCAAGGACTTCAATACTTGGAAATGTTCATCATTCCTGGTTGAGGCTAACTTTGTATCCTGACAGAATACATCTGAGAGCTGCTAGTTGTGACTACAGTGAAGTAGTGAAGTCCTAGCTTTGCCACCAACTGAGGTTCTAGATTGATTGCAGTATGTTCTTGCTTGCTCCAAAAATGAATCTAATCCTAGATGTATCTATTTTCAAAATCAGCTAAAACTACAGGTAAGACAGTACCATGCAGGAAATCAGGGAAAACAAAAAGTTACCTGTACAGTCTTGATGTTTGTCTGATGGATGACACAGTTTATATGGCTATTTATTACGTGTTTTCCTTAGAGGTTCCTGCACACTCTATCCTGCAATACATGTCAGATGACTGAACTGCAGTGCAATCCGCTCTGATATATTTAATGTTTATGTAAATATGACTGGCTGCCAGCCTTTAATGTGAATTGTGTAATAAATAAACTGACCTCTCAATGTATCAAATTTTGTGGACTTTACAGGCCTTACAGATAGTGAGCTCCTTTTGTGGGCCACTTGATAATGTTGATATGCTGTTATGCCCACAATAATAATGCTAACATGCTCATTTTTGGCAAGTATTATGTTTACCATGTTCACCTTCTCAGGTGTTTGCATGTTAATGTTTGCTAATCTGTAAAAAATATAGCTGAGGTTGATCCAAAAAACATTTAAGGCAGTTGCATAACCAAAATATGATTAAAATAAACTCAATCTGAAAAAAAGTCTGCACACTGTTACACACTTGCATGCAATTCATTTGCACATCCACAGGTGAGCTTTGAGCTACTGCTATTATATTGAAGAGCCCTTGTGAACCTGTGGATGTGCCAGTAAATTGCACATGAAAGGGAGGTACAGTGCGCAGACTTTTTTCAAGTTGAACTGATGAAAAGTCCTAAAAGTTATAGTGTTACAATGTATCCTGAGGGGGACATTAAAGTGTGAACCAATTTTCACAGCAATCCATCCAACACTCATTGAGACATTTCACTCAAAACTGCAAATGTCAACCACATGGTGGTGCTGGAGAAAAAAAAGGATTTACTCTCTAGAAACCATGAATGTCAGTACAACATTTAGTGCCAATACCTCCATGTGTTGTTAAGATATATTACAGGATACCTGAAAACTTTGACCTGCTGGTGGTGTCAGAGAAAAAGTCAGGGGATCACCAAAATCAGTAAGATTCATCCTCTGGGCACCATGAGCGTCTCATGAATACAGCCTGTCGCTGCAGACTACAGTCCAATACCATGATAAATGTAAAAAACATGTTATGTTTAAAGATTCAAAGACGGACCAAACATTTCCCTGACATTCAAATACAACCCTGAACACTGAAGGTGCCGTATGTTTCCAAATAGATATAAAGATGTTATAACCCTGGTCTGAGATAAGCGCCTGAGATTGCAACTGAATTGTTGGCAGTGGCAGATAAAAACTGTCAAGTCATCATGACTTTGTTGGGAAAGGGAAAACTCACAGCAGAATGACATATTTGGTCAGGTTAGCATACGATTGGATCAAACTACATACTTGGAATTTGTTGCTATCGCTAGAAAAAAGCAATGCTATCGGCTGTAGAACCAAAATTGTTTTGATTGACAGTTGAATTGCCAATAACCAGCAATAAAAAGACTGCACACACATACATGCCATATGCTAATTTCTGAATCAACATTACCTTTCAAATGAACGTTCGGTCATGCAAACCATGCTTCATGGACAGGGCGAAAAGGAGCAGAACCGAGGACTACTCAGATTCTGATGTTTTTCTCTCTGAGTCAGAAGTCTCAAATTCAACCTGTATTTATTCCTTCATTTAATGCAGAGATTTCAAAAGTGGCAGAAAAAAAAGTTCTTGTCTGTAACAGTGGATGGCAGTAAAAAAGTTGACAATTGAGTGACAAAATCTGCATTAACGACACGACTTTTTCTTTTTCACTCGAGCATTTTAATTAGGTGTCTTAAATTTTGATAATAGTTGGAAGGAGCAGCTGACCTCTCTCTGTGGCTGGGTGTGCAGTGTTTTCAGTATATGTGTTTTTGCGCATTTTTGTGTTATTGTTTATTATGCAACATTGTAGGTTATCCATTCATTTAGGGTCTGAGCCACCAACAATTCATACACTGAAACATGTTATGTTATCTCCACACATCAGCCAGAGGCAGCTGACATAAACATAAGATGATGCTCATAAGATTTTTATTTGGTTTCAACAAGAAGACATCGTGTGAGGAGGTGAAAATGCGATCTGATGAGAGGAGAGAAAGAGGGAGGCAGAAAAGCATATGCACATAAATGTAAATGTTTGAATGTGCCCCTCTATCTGCAGGATTAAAAAACCCAGTCAGTCAGCACAAAACTGAAAAGCTGCAGGCTGTTGACTTCAACAACTCAGCTTGACTTTCCAGCCTTTTCATTCAGTAACATTTACTTGCTCCTAAGAAAACTGGGTTAGTGGGAGAAATAAGGTTAGGGCTGGAAATCAGATGAGTTCATGCACTTGAACAACTTTCTCCATGGAAAACCTGCATTTAAATGCAGTTGGTCAGTAATCTGACCTTGTTTAATCCCTTACTGTATCATATTTTGAACCACCACATTATGATGCTGCATCATGAAAAATGTATTTTCCTTTTTTGTAATAACACTGGAGCACTTACAACTGAATCAACGGTCAAAATTAGTGTGTGTGTGTGTGTGTGTGTGTGTGTGTGTGTGTGTGTGTGTGTATAGACAGACTTATTTCAGTTTTATTTTTAATCAGACTTTGAATTTAGTTATTTTCTATTTTTATGTGACAACACTTTGAGTCAGGGTACTGTTGTATTTGTTAATTGATGTTTGAGAATACTGCAGAAATGTGACTCTAACTTCATTAACTCTATTCTATTTTGATCTGATCCCTCCAACCCCATGTCCACAAGGGATCCAACACTACTGTGTTGGCATTTAAACTAGGGGGAGGGAGATAAGGAATGGGTAAGAGAAGAGGAGGGACACTAAAAACAGTAGATCTAAACAGACAGGATTACAGCATGTTACAGGGCAACAGTCTGCCTGAATAATCAGTGTTTACTGTTTACTTCATAAAGTGCTTTATGGCTTTACTTCACAGTTCACTGAGCAAGCCTCTTTCCTAGTGCACCTCTACTGATTCCCTAATTCCTTAACATGCTCTATAAATTTCATTCATCAGCCATCAAGAGCATTAAGGAAAAGAAGAGGGGAAGAACTTTTCTCGCTCCCCTTGAGAATGTTGTGCGACTTTGATCTGGTAACCTACATGATCGATTACCCATGAACCGTGAAAATGATTGCTTCCTTAATGAAGGCCCACCAAGCCAATCTCAGCATCTTAAGTGTTGATGTCCCTGAACTGACCACTAAAATGTAATGTGAAATGATAGCATACAGTTGGTTAACTGTAATAAGTTTGGCATTGAGCAGGCTTGGAAGACTGGGAAAAAAGGCAAGAGAGCCATTCTGCATTTCTTGCAAGTTTGATCATTATTATTCAATCCAATTTCCAATCTTTCTCTCCTTCTCCCTCCCTCCCTGTGTATATCTCTCCAGAGACCCATTTCATTCCAAAATTGAAAATTATGCCCATACCATTTATCTTTTCTTGTGATTCAATAACAAGCAAAAAAGAATGAAGAGGAGAGAATATGGTGATTTTCAGAGGGAAGATGTGTAATTTTGTTTGATAGTCATCCTGGTGCAAATTGAATATAGATTGGCATACTTCTTAATTACTGCAAGGCTCATTTGCTGAGATCCAGACAATAAAAAACTGCCTGACAGTTTTGATGCTTTGCAGGCAGAGAGGCTCAAAGAGATTTATGTGCTATTTGAAATCTTATACCCCATTTTAGCACCACTGGTGATCACTCAGAGCGCCTCCTTTTGGCAGAAATGGAGCCCCATCTCACTTCATTCTTTTGACAGGGGTTTTATCTGCTTTACAGTATTTATGATATGTCCAATTTGCTCATACAGCAACACACAGATCACATGAACAGTGCCTACTGTACTAACAGTACAACATTTACCGTGACTGACATGCTGGGCCACTTCTCATCCCATTTTCATTGATTCTTTTGTTTCATTTCTGAAAGCAACAATAACAAATTCTGTGACTGCCAATGTATGGTTAAATGTGACCGAGCCAGATGTGATCAACCAAGAAAGGGCATATCGTACTCTTTTCCCTTCGTGCAGCACTGATATAATTGGGACTATGCCTGACCTACATCTCATTGGTCAGACAGTATCATTTCACAATTTTCTTTGACAGTAAGTAGTGAATGATTTGCCCTTCTTCCATAAAATCACATAAAATCTCTGCAGCACAGTGGCCTTTTAAATGTGTTCCACAAGACCAGGAGACTTGACCCCACAATCCGTTCATGTTTCTGTGTATATAAAACTCACTTGTACAGTTTGGAGCCGTGCCAGACCATGTGCCATTTGCCAGACACTGGCGTGTGGGTGATCCAGTGAGGAAATATCCATCCATGCAAGAATACACGATGGAGTGGGAGAAAGTTGTGCCATCCACTCGGGAAATACGGCCGTGAGCAGGTGTAGCTGGATTACTACACTGTACCGCTGCAAGACAGGGGAGAAAAGAGAGGAAGTGAAGGTCAAAGGTGTAAAATAGTAATGGATTTTCTATTTTTCGTATCAGTGATTCACAATCTGAGGTTTGGGAGCCCCCAAGGAGGTTTGATGATGACTTCTGAAGGTCTCAAAGGGCTTAAAAAAATTCTCCTTCCATATTGCAGGAATGGTAATATTTGCTTTATGAAATTATTGCTGTTTTGCTTTTGACTTGATGAATATTTGCAGTTTCTTGGCTGACTGGCTTGTGTCATCATGCATGTGCCTCACATCAAGGAATGCGAGGAAGCATTGTTTTCCTTTTGGTAAAGCAGCTGTGAACCAACCCAGTAAAGAACCACTAATCTATACAGGGTCGCAGATTTATTCAGAGGCGCTAATGGGCAGAACTGATGCAGTGGTCTACAAATCCCAATCACACCATTGATGAGTCATCAGCAAATAAAGTGCAGTTTGTATATTTTCAAACCCCAAAGTGTACCCATGGTACTGACTTTTACTGCTGTCTAATAACAAGAGAAGCACCCTGAGAGTAATGTAAAAATTTGCAGTTGTGGTCTGAGGACAACATCGGAACTTGAAGTCAGTTCATTTTTCTAAGTAATGAATAGATACAGAATTATTCCACTATTATTTTAACTTTTAATCACTCTTACAATTTAAAGCATAAACTCAACTCACATAAGAGGCTCAATTTCATGCACAGCGTTACTTAAGATGTTTAATCTTCAATAGGAAAAAAAATGACTTTCTGTAGTAGACTCAATGGGCTTACACTAAGGTGTCCTTTACAGCATTTCCAGAATATGCCAACAAAAAATGTATTCTTGATGAGGACTGAGTTTGTTTCTTGTGTTTTTCTTCTGCACCTGTCTAATAACAAAACTGGTTTGCTCTCTCAATCACCTAATTGCCTGGAACATTTTAAATAGTGATTCTTGTGGGAACTGTTTTGTAGGTAAGATGGTAATTTCTTGTTCACCACACACACACACACGCGCACACACACATACATTTTGAGGTGCAAACTTATCATTCAGGCACATATCCAAACACACCAGGTGCCAAGATGCTCACATTACTGTAAGTGCATATGCATGCGCACACAGTTGCCCTTCTTGGCTTGCTCTCTCAATAATTGGAGACATATATGATGTCAGAAATACAAAACAGACCTTGATGATTTTGTGAAATGGATATTGAGCTGAATATCCACACTGACTGTTTCCCAGCGACTATAAAAGGTTGTGGATAAAGGATGGATGGGTTTTAACAATAGACAGGGCTTTAGATCACAGACAGACAGCAGCGAAACTCATTCAGGCTCCAGTGAATTCCTGCCCCCTCCCTCCTGAGGTGGCTAAAACAATCTTTAAATCAGGAGTTCAGCTGGGAGATGGAGAGATAAAAAGGTAGTGGAAGAGAGATGTGGGGTAAAAGGGGGGGAGGGAGTGTAAAGCTGAGCAACAGAGAGACAGAGGAAGGACAGATGGAGGAGTGGACAAGGATGGAGAGACAGCCAGAGAACAAGATTAAGACAGAGAAATTCAGGGGAGAAAAGGCTGACATCAGGGGAAATGAAGGATAGTGACAAGAGTGAGACCAAAAGACAAAGAGGGAGAAACAAGAGAGATGGAATGAAAGGTAGATATGCATGGAGTAGTTCAGAGGGTCTGTGCATTGGCCTATCTTATTAAAAATTCAACTGGCATTGTGCCAAGCTGGCGGACAGTAAGTAGAGGAGAGCAGTCAAACATTTGCCTCAATATCCGGTTGACCCCTGGGGGTAATTTATGCGAGATGTAGAACTGGCATTCTGCGAACTAATATCTTCAAAATCCACAATGATTCATTTATCACAATCTGAAAAGAACTTGGCTTTAGGTGTCTACAATTAATGAATTTTTCGGTTGCAATCTGGAAGCTAGTCACAGCACCATGTGCTGGCAGAAAATACCGGACTGCAACAGAGAGATACTTATCCATCTGGTGCAGTACTGTGTTTGTGAGCTTTTTGAAATCATTTGTGTGTGTAGGTGTGGATGCACACAAGCACCTAATTCTTACACTCCATGAACATTCAGGCTTGCATGCAGCCCATGTGTTGCATACATCTTTGTGTCTCCAAACTAGGGCCGGTTATTGTTTGAAATCTTTCAAATCCACGGCGGATGCAAGTTTTTGGTACCAAACCAAAACTATTTTTGGTAAACAGTTTTGGAAGGTATACAAAACAATCGCAACAAATTGCACTACTTGTGTTTTGGGTTTAAAAATAATCATCAAAATTGGAGGAAGTCCTGAGATATTCTGTCTTTGACTCTCAAAAATAACACTTATTATGCAACTCATCTCTTGATCCCCTCCTGGTAAGTAAATACCCAAAATACCATCACCCAGTTTGTAATACAGGCTAAAATTTTGCAGTTACCAAGCCAGAGCCGAAATAACCCCAATGACATCATAAGGGTTATTTTGTCAGACATCAGACTGCTGATTAGAGCTCTCTGTGGTGAATAAACTAGGTTTAGTTTACTCACCAACAACCTGGAAACTTTGCCTAAATTAAATACAGTCTAAAATTATTTCCAAATTAATTTAAAATAGGGGAATATTATGCTCAAAGAATAAGGAAACCAGACTAGGAATCCGGTTATGCCAACATCTGATTTTAATCTCCTACTGTTTCATACAATACATCAGAGAGACATTTTAAATATTTCTCTTACGCTTGCAGAACGGCTGTCTGCCAGACCAAGTCCCGTTGGGGAAGCAGATCCTCTCTGCCGAGCCGTACAGTGTGTGTCCCACAGCGCAGGTGAAGCGCACCTTGCTCCGCACTTTGAAGTTCCCTGCCTCCCTGCTGGCATGGGCAGGTGTGCCGGGATCCCCACAAGTGTCGGCCGAGTCACCTGTAATGGGAGATAACCAGACAAGGAGCAATGAAAAAAAAAGAAACTGAGGATGTCTTCGACTTTAACTGTCGTGTGTGTTCACAGATGGGCCCTTTTAAGCTGGTATGGCAGTGAATTACAACACAGTGTTTCTGTCTGTCATGCAGAGGGACACTACAGAGAGGGCTTAGACTCGAACTGTATGTCTTTTGAGTCCTCCAGGAAGCAGCTATAAAACACAAAATGCACCAATGAGCAGTTGTCACCACGCCAACAACCCGGAGGACCAATACCTTTCACTGCTTTGACACCAGGAGCTTTCTCTCCATAAAAAGAGCGAGGCCAGCATTAAAAGGCAACCAGCTGTGGTTATGAGAAATGATGAATACAGTTTGACCTCTGAAGCCAAATGCATTTTTATTATCCTGAATTATCTTGCCTGTCTTTTTTTCTATTAGGGAACATACAGTACATTTCCAGTGTCTTGCACCACCTTTCTTGCACATCTATGAATTCACTCAAATGAAATGTTCTCATTAGGGCTGTCTCTGGTGGGTAAAAAATGGGGCATGTTTTCTATCTAAGCCATAAGAAATGAGAGTGAGATGGCAGGTATGGAGTCAGTGTGACGCCATGACTACTGAACATTTTATGTTGTGATGAACCCCTAAGCAGAGCAGACTGGTGTGTGAGTTTGGATGGAAAGCCAACTGCCCCTTCCACTGCTGCTGCTTCCATTCTGTCACAGAAATAAAACCAGCAGAAGAAACACACAAGAAGAGAGAGACAAGAGACATACCAACAGACAGACAGACATATGGTGGATCTTTGAGAAGCACCAGTGCTGTAGTGGTTATGTCATTACGTTCCTTGAGCTGCAGTAATACTGGACTTGTTGACAAAGTCTTACTGCACAAACACCAAGCTCATATCTATTACACACATACAGTACCACTGCTCACATCTGGACAAATTGGATTTGTCGGGTCAAGGAACCACAGCTGGAGTCTACATGTTTGTGTGTGGCTGTAGTTGCCAATGAGTGTGTGTACATATATGTGTGTAAATTTGCATATCTTCAATGCATGTGCATGTTTAGCATGCATTCTTATTTGTTGACTGTGAGTGTGCATATATGTGCTAGCATGTCTCACAGCAGCTGTCGGTATTTCATTCGTCTCCTTTGGTTAGGTGAGGCAGCCCGGCTCGGCAAGCACTGTGACAGCTATAATCTCACTAATTGGGATGGTGTTGAATTTGGTTTGAATCTGAGTTAATGTCCGTTCACCAGGCTCCCTTTGTGAGGAAATAATAAGGCCTTCAACTCAGCCATGCAACAGACGAGGACAAAAGGGGAATGGCTTGGCAAGCAGTTTTAAACCCCATCTTACTAATTAACAAAGGAGGACCGATGAGAGGAAGGATAGATGCATGGATGGATGCATGGATGAGGACTGTTGCTGACGCTGGGCTGTACTTCTGAGGATTTCATAGCCCAAATGATGTTGTTGCTATTGGTGATGAACACCATGAGAATTCAAATGTGCCATTTTCATTATTTCTAGTCCTGCAGATAAAGCTGCCCACAGAACATGCAGCTACCTTTCTGCAAATACACTTTAAAATCATTGCAAAAGCATTATATTTCAAATATGTAAAAAGGACATACCACAGGGATTAACATATATTACATTTTCCAGATAGCTAATTTATCTTTGCTAACACTGCAGTACTAATTGCATCACTTTTTGAAGTTTTGCTTATGTGCCTGTGAAAAGTAGGTGCTAAAATGTACACACTCACTAATTTCAAAACTCTCCAGGCATTTGCTGCATCACAACTTTAGTTCTTGTAAGCAACAACTGAGCTCCAGCTGTGTTGTGGTTCTAATTTCTGCTCCAGCTGTAACAGATGTTTACTGCCATGGGTCTGAATTCATCAAGCCTCTTAGTCATGAACAAATGATCTACAAAGGTGTCTTCTGTCCATTACAAGTGGTTGATTTCATAGTTAATCAGAGGCACTGATGCAGTGTAATCCTGTGTGGCAATGTGAGGGCAACGAATTAACACTCTAATTACTTTCATCTGACTATAGCCAACATCAATATCAATATTACCTGAGTCCTAAATATCACAACAGGTCTTACTACTTAATATCTGTACAACCAAACAAGCGAGTTATATGGCCAGAACATCCCCTAATGATATGACCATCTTTAAACAAGGATTGCTGCCTCACAGTTGTATGCCTCCACGCACAAGTCAGGTTACAGTTTGCATCTATGTCTGTAACTCATATCATTCAGTCTTCATGTAAAGACTGTTTTTACAGAAGAGTACAGAGGACAGTTAGACAGCTTCAACAATCACCTGAAGCTCAATATCAGCAAATCCAAAGAGCTTGTTGTGGACTACTGCTTCATGTCTATAGTGTTTAAGTTCATTGTGAGAAACAAAAAAAACAAACAAAAACAAGTCAAATTCCTTGTATGTGTTCACATGTTTGGCCGATAAAGATGATCCTGGCCCAACACTAATTTGTAGCCATAGCAGTAAATATGAATGTTTCAAGGTGGGTACCCAGGATAAGTGTGGTCACAATCTCCCCTTCTGTTCCAGAGCTATGGCATTGAATAATGGCCATACAAGTTTTGACAGAACATTGTGACGTCACAGTGGAGCTGACCTTTGACCCTTATTATGTATAAATGTCATCACTTCATTACATCATCCTGTTAGACCTTTGTGAAATGTTCTCATAATTAGTTTATACAATCTTGGGTTGAGTCAAAGTGGACATATGCGCCAAATTCGAGGAAACAAGGCGGGACGGATGGGTGGACAAACCAAAAACATAAAACCTCTCCCGCCACAGCTGTCACTGGCAGAAAGGCATCAAAAATTCAATCTCCATATATTTTGTTGTAGCATGTATTACAGGAGCGCTGTTGTATCACTATAAAACAAACTGAAGGTGCATTTTTGAGATCTGATTACATGTAATCAAAATTGCTATTCTCTGCAATAGCTCACCTCAGCACATCCTTTTTCTTTAGCTTGGCAAGTCATCAAGTCTCAGCGTCATTTATTATGATTAAATCCTCTGCTCAGTGACCCAGGACTCTTATTCTGCTGCACAAATTCCTCCACAGGGGTTTACTCTCTAAACAGCGATTGCTCTTTGACAATTTAAATACTTGGGAACAGACTCATGTTGGCTTTACTTATCTCACTTTTCAAGTGATAAGTTGATGCTGATTAGGTTTTAGACAACTTTAATTAAATGCACTAAATCTAGTTTGGTATTAAATGTTTTCGCCCGGATTACAGCGGAGTTTATTAGCTGGGTGTCTACAGATAAACAGACACAGCAGAGCTCATGCTCGTGATATGCGGCTCAGAGTGAGTGATGAAATGAAATATAATAGAAAATTGCAAATCATCATTTTCTAACAGGCTCGTTTGTCAAACCAGTGGGGCGCTGATCAAATCATCTCAACAATAGATGCCAAATCACTTTTAAAATGTAGGTGATAAAGAAGAAAAATAACTTGCAACACTAATTTTTTTGACCATAAGCATTACAATTATATGCATTATTAGCTTCTAAAGCTATAATTTCAGGCCTAAAACTGCTATTAGTCAGTAGGCAACAGATAATTATGCAGGTGCTAACAAAGACAAATACTCCACCACACCTCTGATGTTCCCTCCATTTTGCAAACTAGGAACAAAAAATGTGCTGGAAACATTTTTTGGGAGATAGATTTGAGCCCCAAAATGATGTGCATCTCCTTACTCTCCTAGAAGTCTGACTTCACTACTGCCTCGCTACTTTCCAACTGTCTGAGTAAATACAAAATGTTGAAGGTGAGTAGAGGGTTCACACTCCCATTTAAAGAAAAAAACATTGTCACACAAGTGTGCTTACAAACATTACTTCTGGGTCAGTGAGCTGAACAAACCAAGTGAACATTCAGTAGATGTGAGAATCCACTTAAATGGTCAGGAAAGCTTGGGTGTGATGGGAGGGAAGAGCACAGAGAGGGGATCAAGGGGGATGTTTGTAGTTGGGCAGACAGACACTCAAGAGAAGAGTCTGCAACGAAATATATTAAACACTGGCCACAAAAAGTTCTGTTAAAACTTTTTTTTTGGTCAGTCTGCACTTAGGTTATGTCGGGGGTTATATTGCTTACTTGTTTATGAAGAGAGCAACTTTTGCATTTGCATATTCTTTGGCTAAGACATGAAGCTATAACTCGGTATCACTGAATCACACTGTATCAAGCATTCATCTGCTAAATGCAGATACTTCAGATAAACCACAAGAGTGCCTGTTCTAAAAAGTAAAATGCTGAAGCTGCTTTGGGTAGATGGGGAATGGTTGGACGATATTGGTCAGATATTTGGCAAGTACTGAACATAAAAAAATCCTGTAAGAACTCCACAGGGCTCTAGTTTGAGTTTAAATTGGCTCAGTCGGCTGATAACTACCCCTGTGCTGTGTTTTCTCTGAACCTCACACAGGCACTAGCCGAATAGCTAATTAATGCCAGGTCTTCCGGTACTACACCATTGTGGAAGGGTGTTCTTTATCTATCCATATACTAATATCTGGTACTCTAATACAATGGAGGTGAACTGAATTGTATTTTCAGGTCTTACATCAGTGAGAAATTACATTTAAACAATCCAACTGCAAGTTGTCTCCCTGGAATCTGTGTCCTGATTAATCTGCATAATCCACAGACATTGCTGTGAGTAGATTTAGTTGGAAGAATTAGCGCTCATGAAAAATGTTAACAGCGTGTTCTGTGGAATATCCAGAATATTAGGGACATTGTTTCCGGAAAAAAAAGATGTTGCTGCTGAATTCTTTAAAAGCTTTTTTTTTTTAATGCTATGAAAACCACAAACTGAATTCCATTAAACTCTCAATATTGGGGTGAGGACAGAAATCTCAGACGCAGACAATCCAAAGACTCAGTAAATAAAACATAAACTGTGTGATAGTCATTTGAGGTCATTTGGGGAATATATTTTGAGATGTATTTTATGTACATGTTTTGTAATTTAGGTAAGCCAAACCTTTAAACCACTGTTTTTCCATTGATTTCACACACGAATAACTGGGAGTAACCTTTCAGGCACCAACAGCAATTTTCACCATACACGCAAAATGTATTGCAAAAGCAAATACATACACAAACAATTGGTCCTGCACCTTTTCACACAGGCCACAGCAATGCCGGAATAGAACGGGGCAAAGGTCAGAGATTTATGTTTCATTGTGTGAATGTGTAGCAGCCATGCTTGTTTGTGATTATATTTGTGTGTGTTTGTTTACCAGAGCAATGGGGCAGTGGACCGCTCCAGTGTCCGTTCAGCTGACAGGTGAGTGATGAGTCTCCTATGAGCTGGCGGTCTCCAGAGCAGGAGTAGCGCACCGTGGAGCCAAAGGTAAACTTCTCCCCGCTCATCACTCCGTGGGGTGGTGTGCCTGGGTGGCCGCAGTCCACCTCTGCATGGCAGAGAGTGACGAGAGGAAATACGATTATCAATGGATGAGAGAATGGATGGATGGATGGATTAGTGTTGCACGCCTCAACACACTTGATGGAATCACTGCTCAGACTGTTACTAGTGCTGGTGAGATACGCGACCACTAATACGGCTGTGTTTAACGATTTGAGTAGATTACTGTGCATTAATTGTCATTGCCATAGTAATGCTTCATGAAAAAGGCAATCAGTTTTACTACTAAATAAAATGCTCACTTGATTGTTTTCAGGATTAAAATCTTTTCTGTGCTGCTTTATTATTCTTTTGACATCAATGTATGTGGTAGAACTCTCAATTAATTAGCCTCAAGTTTCTGTAATTCCATTCCAAGCTAATTGCTTAACAAAGAGTCAGTGATGCCCGGAGCCATGAATAAACATTTGAGATGGACACTCCTGTGTATCTCTTCAATTACTATTCTGTTTGATAAAATAAATGCAATGCATCATCTCTCTACCATGAAATTAAGTCCTTTCTGAGCCCGTGTGCAAAATGTGGAGGTTTTCTTTTGATATTTTCACAGGAAATTAGTCATCAGTGCTGATGACATCACATCAAACCAGAGTGCTTATGAGCCAGGTGTTTGAGTGAAACATTACAAACTCAGATGGTTGTTGTTCTAATCTGTGCACTCGGTTTTGAGGGAACATTAGCTATAGCCTAAACAACTGGTGCTATGACAGTTTCCCAATTTCTCAATTAGCTACAGTGCAACATAACCATAAACCACTGGGGCATCGAACATTACACAGATGCTCTCAGTCACAGCATTTAACAACACGGACCGTTTAAACTCTAGAAGCAAATGAGGACACAATCAAGGTTGTGGACATCCAACTGAGAGTGAAACTTTTCTCTTAATTCTTTAATATTAACATATTAATAACACAGAAAGGTGGATAGGCTGATGCACTGAAAAGTGGACAGACAACAAAACAGTTTAATGAAGCAACCACTGTACCGATGCATTCTGGTAGAGGTCTGTCCCAGTGGCCCACTGGCTGGCAGGTGAGCACTGATGATCCAAACAGGTAATATCCTGGGTTACAGTCGTAAAAGACCACGCTGCCAAACGTGAAGTTACCGTGCTCAATCTTACTCTCCCGGATAGAATTGGCAGGGATACCTGGATCCGTACAGTTTACCACTGGATGAAAGAGAAAAGAAGAAAAAAGTACATTTACACCCCCATACTTTTTTTTATCATCTTAAGCTTAATCATAATGACAGATATGCAAACAGCAGAAAACTGACAGCAGTCCAGTTATTATTTTTTTTTAATAATAATTGAGGATATTTCAGGAAGGACAGATGTTTTCAATGCAGTTTCAATCAAATTAGTGTTAAAAATGCATATTGACATTACTTGTTGAACTAAAGGCTGAAATGGGGCTCTTACTGTTTCCCAGTATTTCTGTTGCCCTGAGTGCAGTCTTATGATATCTAGTTATGGATTCATCTTATATATTATTAAAAACATGCTTTTATATTGTAATAATAGTTATTTAAAAGTTTCATAGACATCAATTTATTGTCATTTTCAGCAAAAAAGTAAAGAAAGTATTGATGTGCAGTACAGGATAGTGTAAAGTAAAGATAAAGTATTCTACTTCTTGGCAGCGTTTCTAAACCCGTCTTATGAATACCCTATTTATAATCATCTGAGTTCAGAGGGTTGCCATGGCTGGATGGTTCAGAGTGTACATCACAGTATTGCACAGCAGGGGATGGAAAATAGCATACAGTGATTCTTATCTAAACTTTGCAGCCCTACTTATTGTGGAGTTACTTTGGAAGCTGAGAACAGCGGGGAAAACAAATGGCGAAATAAATTTTTAATTAATTGGCCTTTGGAGCGCGACATACAAAGACTGCTTGGTGGGGTGGCTTTGGGAGTTTTAAAGCAAATCATATGAACTTTCTTTGAACTTTTGTTTGTCGTTTTAACTGGTGATGTGATACCAGAGTATTTACTTAATGGCGAATTACTGTCAGGGATGTCTATAACAATAGTATTGTTTCATGGTGCTTGTTTCCACACAGACTTATTATCTCGAAATAACAACTGCCGTTTTCCCGAGATAACAGGATAATTTTCTTGAGATCTCGAAATAACGAAACTTTGTTTTCCCAAGATAACATAGATTGCACCGCCGATATAGCTGAAGCCTTGCTAACCGTCTGTTTAGATTACGCACACTAATGTGTATATTATCTGTAATAGCAAGGCAATATGCTATTTCAGCCTGTGTCAGGCCTTGATTGAAAAGATATGTGACGCGGTGATAGATAGATAGATAGATAGATAGATAGATAGATAGATAGATAGATAGATAGATAGATAGATAGATAGATAGATAGATAGATAGATAGATAGATAGATAGATAGATAGATAGACAGCTAGCTAGCTAGCTTCTGGACTATAAAGACTTTGTCATAATATGTGTGGGTAATGGGTTTATAGAATTGCCTCTCATGTATTTATATCTACTCTAGTAATGTATACTGTACATATCAAGTAAACACTATCTTGACAAGTTGTATTCTGTCATGAATAATTTTACCTCAACATGGAAGTAATGGAGTTTTCAAATGGAGAAAACAACAAGACTACAGTAAACAGAACAGTCTTGAGGCATTCTGTCTGATTAACTCCACCTGGTATCAGATCTGACTTTTCTTTACTGGAAGCCGTGCAGTGTTTTTACTTTGGTTAGAGCTGCATTTGCATAAATGCTATCTGTCAGGATGCTCACTTCAAAGTTAATAATAGAACTGTAGATATGACCCTATGAGTGGCTCTCTCTGTTTATTCTACAAACATAGAGACAAGTAAGTCCAGGCTAAATTTAAGCATCGTCATTAATAATACGAACGCCTCAAGCTTCCTCCTTAAAACAGCAGAAACAAAGGCACGTCATTTGTCACAGATTCACAAGAATTTCAGAAGTAGTTGAAGTCTCCAAAACCACACTGCTGACAAGGAGGTTTAAATAGCTGAAAGAAGATGAGGGTAAAATTAAGTTCAGAGCAACATCATATTAAATCAATAATGGAAATGTGCAAAAAAAGCTGGCTTAAAGTAAGAATATTTTATTGGGTACAAACAGACATATTTTGACAAATGGAGTCATGACAGTTTAATATAATTTTACTCTTTTGATCTTTTCCCAGGTCTGTCTCTATGGTGCTATTCACAATAATGAAAACTGTGTCTCTTCACATCTGACTGCCAAGAAAATCCATGCAAAGTAGAGAGATATTTTTAAATGGGCTAAGTCTGGCATATATAGCTTGGGCTGGCTAGATCCAGAGGTATCAGACCAATTAATGCTGCACTGTATATCACTTAAATTCAGCTCTTCAGTTAAATGTTGTAATGATTGCTTTCTGGTCTGTTACCTTATTTTTATAAAATAGAATATCATTTTTAAGCCAGTTAAAATCACATTTCCCTACATCTACCACATATTCACACTGCAACAAGGTTAGAAGCATTTTCAAAGTCACATATGAAAAATGTCTTTTATTTTTCCTTGCACTCAGGGCTTCCATCATTCTGCACAAGTCAGATCCCTTTTTACTTTGGGGACAATAATGTAAATGGTGGAAAATAAGTCCGGTAAAAAAATATATTGTCAAGCTGTCACAATTATTTTGAGAAAACAAGTAATCACTTCTCTGGTATGGTCACACACAAAAAACTCTGGATTTCTGGCAATTATAAACACACCTGTAATGAGTCCAACCTGGGAATGTAAAATTTGACACAACTAAAACACAGCCGCTATCCGATACTCACAGTAAGATTTCTTCTAGTAAAAGAACTCTGAGCTCTCTTGTCCGAAAAAAATATCTCCCCTTGCAGCAAGCCTCTGGTAAAAACCGTCTGGCAAGATCGTAGAAACAAATCTCCAATACTCCCCCAGCACTCTCCCCTTTCCGTATACTTTCCTGCAAGCTCATTACCTGTTTCCCCGCTTTCACTCTGAGGTCAGGGCTCCAGATGTTGCTGCCTAATGCTCTATCCAGAGAAATTGAGCAGATAGTGATTTTCTCAGTCAAATCAATAGGTATGTGAACACTACCTCTGCCTCATGCCTCTGCATGCTGGCAGACACTGACGGCTTATTTTCTGAATGATCATGATACATCTGCTGGCTGCTGAATTCTTTTGGTCATCCTAGCTTGTGATTCCTGAACCATCACAAAAACACCTGCAAAAGCCATTTCTGTCTGTTCCAACACTTTAGCTGTATCCTACTTGTGTTTGCTGGCCAGCCTGATTCACAGGACTAGAATTCGAAGTGGCTTCTAAACACCTCTAGTTGAAGTGATACACTAAGCGGTTCCCTCTTCAGAATTCATCACTGCAGATGGTTAATGAGATAATTTGAATATGATGCATCTGCTGGCATGAAATTCTTGCTTTTCATTGCGGCCCGTCTTTGCCTCCTGAGGCAGTGTCTGTGGTCTGTGCCTTAGCTGAACATGCTGGCAGAGACAAGCGGCTTTTTAGTTCAACTGTCAAGTTACATCTGCATCCTTCTGATACTTAAAGTCAGCCCAGCTGCCAATCATTTATCCATTCCGTGGGAGCTCTGTCGCTGGACCTTACCTCTGCATGTTGGTGGCTGCTGGCTCCACTGGCGGCTGGCCTGGCACTGGGCTGTGGAGGGTCCTTCCAGGGTATAGCCTTTGTTACAGGAGAAGCGCACCACATCGTTGTAGTTGAAGCCATCGCCTGTGGTGCGGCCATAGATAGGACTACCAGGGTGGCCACATGTGACAGCTGAAGTTCACATGCATCACCCGGGTCAGAAAGGAGGATGTAGAGAGGAGGATGGAAGTCGACAGTCAACAAAGAAAGGATGAAAAGAAAAGGAAAAGTGGGCGTGGAGAAGAAAGATGCACAGTGGGTGGAAAGAGTGAGAGAGAGAGAGAATGAGGGAGAGAGAAAGAAACTCAATAACAGAGATCGATAGGTGACGTACAGTGACATCTATCATAGGAATATCATTATCATAAAATTAACCTCAGAGGACAACAGGGGAATTAGGAATCAAGACATTATCGATTGGGAAAGGGTACACCGCAGATTTCAGTGCATCAATAGGTGAATAGGAGATTGAGAATCACATTATGCGGACATGTAACAACTATTGACTTCAGCACTTCTTGAAATAAAGGAGCAGAAAGCTTTGGGAATTGTAGGAGGCTTTTAAAGAGTGATTCAAATTTTAAATTTAATTTTATGCTAGAAAGATTTTTGTTGATTGATTTATTTTCATCATGGCATCAAAACATTGTGCTTTTTTACTAACACATACTTTCTTATGAATACAAATTTACAAATTTAAGGCTTGTTTAAAAATGTATTACATAAAAATCAAGGAATGAAAAACACAACTTTCTCCAGTTCTTTTCCATGTAATTAAAGTACTTACAGATACAAACTGGGAGGAGTCCGGACCAGTTGTGGTCCTGCTGGCAGATCCGTACAGAGGAGCCAATGAGCCTGAATCCAGGGTTGCACTGGTAAACCACTGTGTCTCTGTAGCCAAAGTTTTCTCCGATCACCTGCCCATTGACAATCTGCTCTGGAACACCACAGTGACCGGCTGTAGGATGGATGAAAAACAACACATGGCGCTGTAAACACGTCTTACCTCTCCCTTTTGCTTAATGTTTATCTTTCTTTCACATCAAGATTGTTAATTTATTTAGTAACAGAGACTTGAGCATGAAAGGACAGCACATTCTGAAACACTTCTAGTGTATTTGCATTCATAATGTTGTTATAATGTTGCTGTTGTCAAAATGTATTCAGTTGTAGCAAAGTGGTGGTTGTATCTATGCATTACAAATCACAATGAATTATCTTAGTCAATCATTCATGAGGTACATACTTATGTTCAAGTTTCTAGTGTTTGAAAACACAACCCTGCAGTGGCACTCACTGAACTAATGGACAATAGTTTCAGGCTAGAAACACAATTTTGATTGTGTTATCACGTTTGAATAACTTTGCATTTTGACAACTGTATTATAAAATGAAATGAGGAAAGTGGTGATTTAAAAGGTCTTGGAATTACGATACTGGCAAACAAAATTAGTTAGTGTATTCATGAAACACATTGGATTTGGGAAGCATTTTTCAGCTCATTATCTCCAAATTATTTTTTCTAAATTCATATTGGCTTCGACTTCACTTATGGTGATAACTCAGCTTTTCTCATCTACAGTAGACGGAGGGATGCATGTGAAACTCCTCAAAATCTGTGCAATACGCTCATGCACGTAATCGTATTACTTTCAGTGACAATAAATCCCTTTCAGAGAGCAAGAATCTTGCTGAGATTTCCACTGCCACTTAAAACCTGGGAAATTGCCACTGACTGTGAGTCTGATTTCCCTAATTCACTCCTGCACCCAGAAACTCAACCGAGCATTTTATTATCACACTCAAGTCGAGAGCAGCCAGATTCTATGAAGATAGTGCTGAAGTAGGCGACTGTACAAAGAGGTCCTCGGCTATGTTAACCCTGACAGTCATATTGCTAAACAAGAGCGAGGTTCCTTTTTTTTAATGAACTGTACCATTCTGGAGCGGCGCTTGGAGTGCTGGTGCCACAGGGTTGATAAACGGACTAATGCGTCTGCCAGAGAAACCGTCACATTCTGCTGCCGTGTGGGTTTGAATGCAGCTCAAGTAATTACGTATGTCTCATTTTCTTCCACAGTGCAGAGCTGTGATGAGCTGTGGTAAGCTAAGCTGTAACATATTTTCTTGTTTATATATTTTAACAACAGCTCATATTGTGCTGGTACAGCTTGGCAAGTGCCTCACAGTTTCAGGCCAGCTGTAGCTCTATGGCCGCACTTTCACATTTAACGTTTTAGAAACATCACATTGCAATGAGGCTTTACTGTAATCATCTAAAAGGTAGTTGCCAAATTTGATTGCATGTTGGCACAATCCACATTTTATACTTAATGATCTTTAAATTGACTGAGACGGTCTGATGTGTGCAAGCCCAAAGAAGATTATAAGATGGCAGTGTTAAGTATCAGCATGATGTCAGAACTGCTTTCTATGATTTCAATGTCAATGAAATTTCCTTTTCTTTTCCTACTGATCTTTCATAATTACTACAGATTAGAAATTAAACAAATTAGCAAGACAGTGGAAGGTTTTTAATATTTAACCCAGTAATGCAAACTGCAAGGCAATCCCCAGAGTCCCATGTGCATTCACATGAATGCACATTGCTATGACTGGGCAAAGTGAAGACTAGAATTAGGTTTAGTTGGAGTAACCACTGTTAAGTCTAAGACTGGTCTTAAAAAAGATAAACTCTGCAGTAAGGACAAGGCTTAGTAAAGACCAAATGATGCCACCTCATCCAGATGACAAAAAAGTGCATCTTTCTAAAGATATACAGAAATTGGTATATGAGGGTTGAGGCATGATGGCCTCAACCAAAAAAAGCTCACATACTGTCTGGAGAGATCACCAGCAGTGTTTGACCCAGGTCAAGGCTGTCCTTTATAAAGTTAAAGAGAACATTCAGACCCTGCTTACCGAGGCAGTGAGTCTCAGTCCCACTCCAAAGGCCGGATAGCAGACACTCTCTGACTGTAGATCCGCTCAAAACATAGCCGAGGTTACAGCTGAAAATGGCTGATGCTCCATACGTAGTTTGGGTCCCAATTTTCTTCCCATTAGGAGGAGCGGGAAGATCGCTACAGGAAATGACTGCAATAAGATGAAGAGGACAGTGAAAAAAAGAGGAAGGAGATGGTAGAGGCAGAGAATTGAAAGAACAAGCCGCCAGGAGAGTGTGTGAGAAAGAGAGAGAGAACAAGAGAGGAAGATAGAAGAGATGGAAGTTGGCTTACATCTTCAGAGTCAATGGGAGAGCACAGTCATTTACACCCATCTTACCGACCCTAATGCGATAAAAGAGTGACCTGTACTATTTCATGGGGAGGATAATGATGGTGTTTGCCTTTGTCCCAACATCTTTCATCATGCTGGCTCGCATCTCCTTTTGCCATTACACAGGCTATTCAGCTCTTTCGCTTCTCAAAAAGTAGTTCCCATGGCAGCATAGAAAAGCTTTTATTTCCCATTTCTAAAGTAAACACTATCTAACCTAGTCTGAGATGGGAATAGGTGAATACTACAAAAGTGAAGCATGAGGTCGCTGATTAAGTGAGCTGAAAATAAGGCATTCATTCTTCAAGTCTTTTAAGTTAGCATATCTATGAATCGACTCTACATGAGGCAAGGCAGGACACATTTTTTTCAATTCTGCTGGATAACAATGTTTGGTTTCTTTCCATTCTACCTTTTCTATTAAACTAATGAAAAATAGATTGTGTTTGCGTGATGGGACCTTATGCTACAGCTGTCCATTCATGTTTTATTTTTCATGATATTGCGAGGACAAAACAGAGATAAAGGAGATATCATCTTTAGGACCATTATCCTTTTGGTTGAGTTAAATCTGCACTTATGAATCTGTGCTGTCTACAAGTGTTGTGTTGATTAATGCGTTGCTGCTGCAGAAGTTACTCACTTCTGCATCGAGGCCTCTCACTCCTCCAGCTCCAGACCCCATTAGCCAGGCACTGGATATGGGCGGGGCCAACCCGGTAGTATCCAGGGTTGCAAGTGAATATAATTTTAGTTCCATACTCATAGTGCGAACCATTGACGATCCTCCATTTGCCATGGTCCAAAGAGAATGAGCTGAGACTAGGGCACATAATGACTGTGCCAAAAAAACAGAGAGAGAGGGGATTCAGTGTCAAAACCCATAAACATATGTAACAACCCAACAGTGTAGAGGAAATGCAAATAATTACATGGAAACATTTTAATCAGTGGAATAAACCAACCCATGTAAAATGCAAATAGCAACTTCCCTGCAGTAACAGTATACAAATGTTCTTCCGCAAAAAAAGTTGTTTATAATTTGGCACTTTCTAAAACCAAATGACTTTCAAAACAAACACTGTTCTCCCTTTTTGCTGTGAGACACATATACAGCAGGGAATAAACATTGGTCTCAAATGTAAACAATGTTGTCAATCACTCGTTACACTGGCTTGCAGACTCGGAGGAGTTGTACTGGCATGTAAAACACTCACCCCAGCACCAGCTCTCAACTATTTGTCTCCCTTTCATCCAGCCGTCTAATCATCACAACCCAATAAGTTGGTATTTTTGTACTCAAACCACAACAGATCCAGGCTGTTGGGACTGCAGACCACATTTCATGAGACCTTCCATTACAGCATCTTGTTAAAACGATATTCCACAATTTATATTCCAAACTCTCTTTTGCCGTCTACAACACAACTCTCAAAATTTCAGAATCCGTGTGTCTTCTCCATGACTCTTTCCTATCCTCATCTCTTAACTTCTACTTTTCAGTGCTCAACCATGATATGGGTTGTCACAGTTTCCTCTGTTTCTCTAAATGACTCTCCCTCCTCCTCCCCCAACATCCTCTACTCACCGATGCATCGGGGTATCTTGTTGTGGTTGCTCCAGGTGCCGTCTGGCTGGCAGACTGTGGTCGTCAGCTCTTTGGAGGAGAGCCGGTAGCCGCTGTTGCAGAAGTAGGTCACCCGTGTGCCGACGGAGTAATCAGCAGCAAGCACACCTCCGTTCACTGGCGCGCTGGGCACACCGCATGACACAGCTGCGGGCAGCAAGAGGACGAGTGTCGACACACGTTTATGCGCAGCACAAGACACATGTTTGAGAGATTTGCAGAGACGCCTGGTAAACACAGGCATGGCGTGCAATCAAATATTCACTGAATAGTCACATTTTGGTGAGCAAGTACACGTGCATGTACTTCCACCAGCGTTGAACTTGAACCCCACAAGTAATTTTGAGTCTTTCAAGTTTTTCAATTAACACAAACAGCTATTTGTTTCTAGCAATTTTTTGTTTTCTTCATCTGAAATGCTAAAAGTTTTAGAGGGTAAAAACCAAGAAGGAAATCCTTGCCCAGCAATGACAGTGAACTCCCCTGTAGAAAACTGCCAGCAGACCTTATTCATGGCAGTAACTTTTGACATGTCACAACAGGGAGAGCAACGGTGTAATTAATAGCATTAATAACTGCTGCATCTGATTTAGTTGAGCCAGTGCCAGAGTCCTGGTATTCTGCATGCTAGCAGACTGAAATGGCTTACTGGAGCACTTAATGGAACTGAGCCATCATTAAGGAAATGAGTTGCACCTGTGCATTTCTCTCCAAGAAAAGTCAAAAAGTCTGTTACAGGGTCACAACAACAGTGCGACATCTCTTAAATTGCAAAACAGCACGCCTACTGCCACAGTCAACATTTTAGGTATTAGCATTTACACCTACTGAATGCATTTTTAATAAAGATGATTCATGTCAACACTTCATCAAGTCATCTGCTTATACTGCATATATGTATAATAGGCCATTGAATCTATACTGCTCTTGAAATCTCACTTGCCAGAGAAATCCATGACAGTATTATATATAGGACTGGCCCCTTGAGGAAAAGTGTATCCACTCACCTTAGAAAGCTAGTAGTCTTACACACTAAAGAGAGGTATGATATCAAAAGTCTTATCCTACATAAATCTTACAAGGCTTGAGAATATTTTCATGTAATGGAAGTTACTTTATTGACTTTACCAGAGGCTATGCAGCCATGCAAAACAAATAGTTGGGATGATACTGCATTTCTTTTTAAATAAGGAATTATTTTACTAAAGACTAACTCATTAAAGTGACTGGTTTAATCAATAATGTAACAGCGACTCTTCCTAACATACAGAAGAATGAAGCACTCCTACACTGAAAAACTCCCATGTGACAACGTGTGTCTTATCCCTACACAGACTACATCTGGGTTACTGTGGCCTTGGTGCTTAAACCAGACAGAAAGCTCAAGCTAGTACATTTCGAGTTGTTTATCATCTCAGCTAAGTAGGATGGAACAAAAAACGCAAGGTAACCAACATCTACAGGGTCACACTAAAAAGAAACAGGTAGGCAAACACACATAAAATGGAGCAGCAAAGGTAGCTGCAAAATACTAAACATCAAATCTGCCAATATGGCCCTGGGCAGTCGCATGGCCTTCACAACCCCAAGAGAAAATCTATCAACATTCATTTGTGAGTACTGCTAAGTCACAATCTAACGGAAGCTAATCACACTTTTCTACACTGCAGATGCAAAGTTTCATTGTTAGAAAAGTAACTTCTTTATAGAAGCTTCGAAGTTCAGTTGACCTGAAATATTACTTTAGGCCAATACTCTTTAAGATATAAGAGCGACATTGAAGGATTAATTCATTGGACATCCTCAACCATCATGCAATATGGACTGTAAAGAATAAAAGATTGAACATATTGTAACGTAATCTCCATCATCTAGCAGACAGCAGATGGACACAGCATCTGTATGAGTGTATTAGTTTGTCTGCATTGGTTGAGGTTATGTGCTTTGAAAGAGATGATGCAGAACTTTACTGAATTAATCACAGGTGAGAAGTGTTTTTAAGTCATTTCAAAGTACTTGACATACATATTTGGATTTCACTGCATCATGATAAAATGCAGTTGAGCCCTCCATCTGTTGCTGTTTGCTGCTGTGTGAGTGTGTGTGAGTGTATGTGTGTGCTAGTGCATGCAACCATGTGCACACATAAATGTATCCACTTCACATGTGTGCAACAAAGAACCCAATTAGTTGAGTGAGACCCAACAGTAGCAGACACTGCATGCTAATGACGAGTTATCGAAAGTAATTTGAGGAAGTGGAAATTGACAGAAGAAGGGGGGATTGATTTCTGTTTCCCTTACACCTGACAGCCTTCTGGCTCTCAATCAGGCTGGATTCAGCTCAGGAATAGAGCTTGGGTTGAGACACTCGGGTGCCTTAAGCGCCTGCCTGCCTGTCTGCCTGCTGAGCGTAGGGCGGACGCAGTGACCAGAAGAACAAGAAAAGAGGCAGGCTGAAGTTGCAAATAAAAGGCTGCCAGGGCCGATGTGCTCACCTTGACATGCGGGAACTGGCGCATCCCAGGCGTAGAAGCCATAGGTGGTCTTCTTGCACACAGCTGTGCCCTTTCCGATCAGCTTGTACCCCCTGTCGCAGGCCCAGCGCACCATGCTGTTAAGATGACCCCCAGTCTGGCTCACTACAAAACCGTGTTGTGGGGAGTCTGGGGTACTGCAGTACATCGCTGCAATAGGTGGAGGAATAAAGGCACAAGGGAGAGGAGGGGTGGAGTGGCATGGGGAGGGAGAGGAGAGAGAAACAGAAAAGGAGGTGAGAATGAAGTCGAGAAAAGGGGATCGGGAACAGCAGATATTATCAGGGGAACAGGAGAAATAAAAAAGAGAAAAGGATGAGAGGCATTAATAAGGCTCCTCCAGAGAAAGACTCAGGTGAACATTTTTAGTCACAGTAAGGCTCCATTTTAAATGCAGAAAGATAATGAGGCAAAATGCCTGAGGAGTGTCACATCTATTTAGCACTCAGGCTGTGTGCCACACAGCAAAGGAAGTCCTCAAAATCACATTATTACTATTCCTTGCTTGCCTATGGGCACGCACATATTCAATTTGCTTAAACAACATGAAATACTGGTGCATCCTCCAGTTATTTGTTCCATAGCCTTCCTTTCCCTCATCTTACAGCCCAATGAACACAAATAAGAAAATTTGATTTCCAGAATATGAGCACTGAGTAGCCGATGGGACAGGAAAACGGAGGGAGGGCTGTGTGCTTCACGAATGCTGTCAAACAGTCTTTTATATCAGCATGACTGGGAGATAGCAGGGATTTAAGATGAAAAGACACACTCTGGAGTTTAAGTCAGTTCCTGTTCAAGTCAATCAAGTCAAGAGGAGTTCTCTTTACAAAATTCATCACACCAACTTGCTTTCACAGTAACACTCTTGTGTATCAAATATAATGGAGAGACACAACATGAAAAATGAATATCTTTTGTGCTTTTTCCATTATTATTGATGCATTTCAAATGGAAGAAGGCTCCCTGTGCTGCTCTTGCTTAGCACCACTTGCTTTATTAAAGAGCCAATTAAGAATTTAAAACCTTTTTAAATTGAGGAGTGCAGAACAGCATGGAAGCCTTCCAGTGGCTTTCTTCCTGCTTCATGGTTTGCGCCTGTGAAAACATCTCCTATTGTGAACTATTATCATTTCTCTATTATTTTTGTAAATTGAGTGATATTAAAAACTCAATAAATAATACCCTAAAACAATCATAGCATACTGTGATAAAAAATCATGGGGTCACATTGTATCCACAGTCAAATACAGTAACTGCAGTTGAGAAGTTTCAATAAGTATTTGCCCTCATGTGATGTCATCAATTGTCTCTACATGGTACCCAAAATATAAATGCCTGAGTTGTAAGCCCATGACTTTTATCACTTTTCCGGTTTAGAGACTCATATTCAAATAGCACTATAAAAAGGAGAATATGATTATAAGCTGGATACATACTTTGATACTCACCCACGTATCTGATGTGGAAGCCACGTCGGTTGGTTCCGTGGTCAGAGGACCAGCGCAGCAGGAGCTGGTGGCCTGTGGTGGTCAGGCTGAAGGGTGTTTCAATGTCACCGCTGAGTGATGCCATGCTCTGGCTGTAGATGTTGGGACCTGAACACAGAGATAGATAAACACACACGCGCACACACATAGTTTCCCAGAAAAAGATCCATGTCAAATAAAAAAAAAAGGCTTCAACGTGGATAGACATAGACATGCATCTTCGTTTTAGCATTAGTTAGGGATATGCCAGTACAAACAAAAGAACACATATCAGTAATATTTGTAAGTTACAGCTAATCAAGGTGTCAACCATACAGGAAGACTTATTTTACTGAACAAAAGATTAGAACCCAAAATCAGACTTTCAGCTCTAAGGCTATGTTCAGACTGCCAGCCCAAATCAATTTTTAGCATATCCAGATTGTATCCAGATTGATTTTAGGAAGTCAGGAGAGCAAAAAAAACATTTAGCAAATTTCTGCAAATCAGATCCAAACCACTTTTGGTGGTTTGAAATGCAATACAAATTGGATTTCTACAGATGCTTTGGCAACTCATATCAGATTTCAAAGCATATTTTGTGTCACTTGCAATGCAACACAAAACAGTAACGTCAAATCCAGTGAGAGGAAGTGCACAAGAGCGGAGCGGTGAGGAAGACAACACAGAGAACAATAGTCTGTGGAGTCACACTGAGAAAAACGTCTAAAAGGTTTCTCTCACCACTGCACAGACTAATCGGATTTGCCTGTTGTGTGAACATAGCCTGAGATGCCATAATCAGAACATAAACAGATGCTGAAATAGCGGTGAACAACAAAAAGACTAAGAAAGTATGAATGTTTTACTGGGAAGCACTGAAATTCACGACACAAGACGAACAATCAATAATTTCAGTTCAGTGACACTGTTTGTATCTTGTTCACTAAATTTATCCCACAAAACCTAAACACCAAAGTTCCAGCAAAACCAACCATCAAATATTTCCAAGATGTCAAACTCCTTTTCTGTCTGGAAGAGTTCAAAGTGCAGGGTGATGTTGTAACCCTTCTCCACGTTGATCAGCCAAGAGCACATCTGGAGATTGGGGTAATTTTCAGGGTAGCCTGGGCTTAAGATCACCCCCGTTGAATCAAAACGCACCTCATGGGCCGGACATTGGACTGGAAGAAGAGAAAAAGAACAAGGGCAAGGCAGCATTACAGAGAGATGATGGGCTCGAGAGGTAAACAACAAAGAAACAAAGCGAGGAGGGAGATGAAAACCCATTGGAGACAAAGAAACAGTTGGAAGACAGGGAATGGAAAGCAGAATTCAAGAAAAAAGGGGGATGAGGTGAGGAAGGGACCGTCTTCCCCATCCTCACACATCAACCCTCTGACAGCAGAAATTACATTGAAAAGATAACTAGTCCTGAAACAATTACATTTCAGCCAGACTGATATTGCACCTAAGGGCTAAGCTGGTGAGTCTGCTGTTGTCACCAGGCTCACCTGATATCAATCTATCAAATAATAATACTCACTAGGTGAGACAGCTTACTTTGTATGGAAAAATGGTGGTGTGTGTCAAGGCTGTGCGTGCTTGTGTGTGTGTGTGTGTGTGTGTGTGTGTGAGTTCATGTGTATCGACTCAGAGCATTCCCTTCATTTCCTGTAGGTTGGCATGTGTGAAATAATGACAGGCCTCGTTTCCTTCTTCTCCTTTTCCGCTGCTAACAGTAGTTTCTCTAGTGAAGAAACATGACGCATATAAAAGGTTAATGCAAACAACTGTTGCCGATAAAAAGGTCACTGGAAACAATTGGACATATATCAAAAAATAAAGCCAGAGGGAAAGAGTTTTAACACAAAGCAGTGTGAATATTCCCGCAAAAGTGTCACAGCCTCATATATTACAGGCAGAAATGATTTTATGATTTTAAATCGCTCAATACATCGAGGTCGAGACAAATTCTCAAAATATTATCTTCACAACAGAGACAATAGTTGAATCAAAGAAAAAAAATACGTAGCAGGACGCCTACATGGCAGAATCAATATTTATAGATACGCTGTACATTATTTATCAGGGAGGCAACAAATCTCAATTCGATCAATTTAGAAAATAAATTAACAATGCAATTTAATATAAAAGCAATATATCTTCACTACTGTGACATTTACACTTGACATGATCAATATTTTTCAGTGCACTTGTATGGAGAACTTCCTTATGCTCCGAGTTGCTTTTGTTTTTCTTGCATTTCTCAAAGCAGTATCATATGTTTATTTATCTCCAATCAATGTGTGCTCTTCTTTTATTATGTGCGATGTGAGGGGCACATACTTGGGAAAGTTTTTAGAAAGAGCTGACCTGCTTCCTCCTGTATATGAGTCTGTGCTTAAGAGTGAAGTTAAGGGACACCGTGCAGGCTGAATTTCCTCTCAGAAATTATGAAAATGTGTATTTATGTTTTATAGGTCACAGGGGTAAAATATTCACACAAAAAAGCAGGAATTTGCAGCCATGCCCCCTAAAAACAGACACTTTCACATTAGGAACACTGATTTCACAAAGGTATACTGCACAATGTTCGATGACTCAGAAAAGTCATTTTTAACCAGTATCACATATACTTGAACATTTTGAAACCGTTATTCAACACATCCACACTTTGCCAAAAAAAAGAAAAAAAAAAGGAAAAAGGGAGTCTAAGTGCTTTTCGACGCAGTTGAGAGACTTAGAATTCACATTTGAGATGAAAAACAAGGTCTGTAGCACTCAATTTTAGCAAGAGAGTTAAGACTCTCACTGGTGATGTGATGGAGTTCAGAACGAGGTCTTCAGCTGTTGCAGTTACATCAGGTCACACGACACTTCTGTCGTCAGTAGGAGCCTCTGCTTCTACTGAAGCCAGTGGGAATCATTGTCATAAAGACAGCTGAAATTCAGCTGAAAGGGAATGTGTGAAAAGTGTTCGCAACTGCTACACACAATTCCTTATTTTAATCCTACATCATTTTCCTACTCATTATCACACTGAGCTTACCAAACCTAAACCCATTTTAACACTGTAGAGAAGCTCATTCCCTGCAGCACTTTTGCATACTGTACGGCTTTAAGACATATATGAAATTGACTCACTTGACAAGATCTAATGCACTGTATATAAAGCCGTCTATCTGGTAGGAGTATGTTTTTAAAATAATTGAGCCTCCAACACTTGTTTAATAAGCTATAGTTGCCAGGCAACAAACACAAGTCTATCCAGTGAGCACAGTTGTGGCTTAAACAGCTTTGCCTCAAACTTAGGGTGCAGGGATTAAAAAAATGAATCATGAGAGGCTTAAAACTGTTTCAGACACCTCAATGCTGCTACTTTCTAGGATGGGTTTTTAGAGGACCATGATAAGAATAGGAGGCTATGCTGAAAGCATACGGAAGCTTACAATGTATTTGAATGGTAGTTTGGCTTCAGTACAAATGTAGACCTCTGTTAACCTTAGTTTAACAAAATGCAAGGTTGCCAAATTATTTTGATTACCATACTGGCTCATATATTATAACATTATAAAAATATTATCGTTTCTGAAATATCATTATAGTTCACAATAAAGACAGATCAATGCAGTAAATAAATCAAAAACAGGACAAGTGTACAATTGTTAAAAAAATCCAGTAAACATGACAAAAATCTTCAGGTATTTCAAATTTCATTTTAGCTTGTTAATAGAATCAGCATGTCATCTCAAGGGAATCAGCATTAAACAGTGAACAAGAATATTAACCAACCACCCTAAGCCAGTGACTACAATTACATCCAGGCAACTCCTGATATCACGCACTGTGTCCTAAGACTCTTACACTTAGTATTTAGCTACTATTTGCAATGGCTTGCAGGCCAACATGATATGTTTATGCTTGGTAATACCTTGTGCTCGATTGATTATTTTACTCAGCACACTGTGCATGTGGAAGAACAAAATCATAAAAACGACTGTCACACATTGTCAGCTACAGAGACATCATATAATAAAGCCTTCATAGTTACAATTAAGATGACGTTAGAGCAGAAATTGTTCTTCATTAGGTTTTCTAACAGACACATGAAAATCAATGGGAATGTAAAGATCGATATGACAACATTTAATGGGTAAGACTCAACCTCGGTGTGGCAGATGGTATACCAGGCAAATGCAGCAGTCAACTCAATTGTGGCTCTATCCTTGATCAAAGCTACTGCACAACCTTCCTCATAGGCTTTTATAAAGACAGAGCCTGGGGAAATATCTTAAAAACCAGTGCTATTTGGGGGTGAAATTGCATAGCCCGGCAAGGACATTTAAGTGTTATCTTATAAGCATAAAATGACAATTAACAGAATGGTTGACAGCAAACAAAATCAGAATCAGGGAACACAGGAGAATTCCCTTTCCTGCACTATCGGCAAGCTGCCGACAGGAAATGGCCCCTTTACAAGCTTACTGTAGCAGTTTCTTGGAAGTGAATAGCAGGTCAACTCAAATTAAATTCAACTTTACATGTCCCAAGGAGAGCAATTAGTTTCCTGCTAGTGGTGGCACAAGGACATAACATATCCAACACCAGAAAATGAAATGAATTCTTGACTACAATAATGAGGTGATCCATGAAAATGTCAAACAACGAATTACTAACCCAGAAGTCCTAAAATAGTCCTAATGATGAGAATTTAATGCTCGAGGCAGGTTTTAAGGAGCAGTTCGATCCAGATATACACATTTTGTTGCACACTTCATGCCTGTCACATACAGTATTTAATTCAGTTTCCAATTTATTGTAATTTGCCTGAAAATCTGTTAATTTTTTGTACTGATTTTAACAAGAACAACCTCTTTAAAAGACTCTATATGTTACCATATTTTTCCCTCACAAACTCATATTTTTCTTTACAATAACCTTATTAAGGGGAGCCACTGTCTTGGCGGTGTACAGCATTTACTATGGCGTATGAGAGTCTCTGCTGTGTAACCTCAAAACAGTTTCCAATGTCTCAAATTCTGGTAGATGAGGGATTGCCTTGCCTTGAAAAACAATGTACTGTTCTTCCAGAATGGTCCCAACATGCTTTACCCATCTGGATTTGGCAGGTTAATTTAGTCACAAATATTAAAGCCTGCGAAATTATTTCAATTACAGTATGTGAGTTTTAGCTGATAGGAGCAAGTTGGTCTTGGCAGAGCTCTGTGTAGTCAGTAAAACACGACAAGGTGAGCTGGCAAGATCAACATAACAAGAGAGCTGGAAATATTCTCCAGTACTCTCAAGTGAGTGACTGCCCTAGCTTGGCACAAAACAAAGAGATTGAATTATTCCAAACTATTCCTGATGCCACTGATCTGCTAATTTGGTCGCTTTCAACCTAACAATGAAATAAAACACTGGAAAGCATTTTGCTGCAATTCCATTAATGTCAGGCGTAATATGATTTTTCATCTGTGTGCCGGACAGGTATGATGCAGTACGCAATGACGCTTTTATCTCCTCTGTTTCCCATCTCTCTTCACTCTGCACTGTCTAAAAAGCAAAAAAATAAATAATTTTAAAAAAATCCTGCAGGACCCTTATGCTTTCATAAATTATTAATTTAGATGGTGGGTAGGCTGAAAGCAGCACAAGTAAAGGTAGGACCTGTTTTTGTTTTTTTGAACCTGTATCAGTGATCTACAGTTCCCAAATTGCCATGCTTTTGGTCTCTTTGACCTTTGTGCATACAGTAATAGCTATTCACCAGCAGTGGTGCATGCAGCCTTTATAAATAAAGCATGTGAATATGAGTAGCTTCTAGATCCTGGATCACTGGTCAGGTCACTTGACTTAAGCTTGCCATTACTATTTGTTGCTTTACTTGTGACACTTTCCATATTCTAAAATAACATCAGCCAAATTCTTACTTGTAAGAGGGAAACAATGTCTGCCTCAAAAATGCTACAGGGGGAAGAACCAAGATATCAAGTCAGACATCAAATAATAACAGCCAGGGATGAGCAAATAGGTTCCAAACCACTAGTCCCATTCTAAGATGCTTTATGAATGCAGGCTCTCAGTTTTTCTAGTATCTGTCATGCCTTGATCACACATCTAATACGATTACTCATAGTTTCTAGAAATAAAAAGACAGAAATGCTCATCAGCTCAAGACTTGTAGACAAAGAACTCCAGGGCACTTCAAAAGATGCCTATCCACAAGGAATAGAAGGTTTCAAAGCGCTCTGATGTCTGCGGCAGAGATGTATTGGCATGACAGCCAGGCTGATGGCATTTGTTTTTCGGTCTAAACAAAATCTCTGATGCAAACAGCACAGACATTTCTTTTTCTCTGCTTCCTACATGGGTAGGAAGACATTATACATCAGTCAAACCCACTGGGCCATTTGAGCAGGGATTAGGGGTAAAATATAGGCAAAAACTTCCCTCCCCTAAAGCCCATCCTATTAAGATATCAAACACCCCTGGGGCATTTTGTCCTTAACATCTGACAGAATTTTAGCCTTCAAAGAGACTAAACCTTATAGAACCAAATGGGAGAAAGACCTGGACTCTACTTTTAAAGACGGTAAACTGGAATCAGTATGTGAGGAGGCACTAACCTCTCATTGCAGAGCCGCCATAAGCGCTTGTAATTCAACACTATTTACGCCAAAAAGACTCCATAGGAAAAAATCATACCAGACCAATTCTGGTCTGATTTAGGAACTACATGGGAAATATTTCACATTCTGTTGTGGGTTGATGACAAAATATGTTTGACATAAGCACACATGCATCTGTGTAGACATGCATATTTGAACTTCTATGTACTCATTGGTGTACATTTTGTATTATTTCACAAAATGTATGTTTTTGCTGTTGTTTTCCTTCCTTCCTTCTACCATTGCTTTCATTATTACCTTTGCCTGGTGGTGTAGGCGGAGGGGTTCTGCTCTTCAGGGATGATTACTTTATATTAATTATTCTATTTTTGATATTTCAATCTTGTGCTTTCTCCTGCAGACTGCCTTGTGTCTGAGAAAAATTCAATATTGTTGGCAAAAAGTAAGCTCCCATCTCCTTCTATGAAAAAAACAGCTATGACTGGCTTCCATCTACCTTGTTACACTGCAAAAACACACTCGTCGATGAAACCCTGCTGATGTGTAATCTGTTTCACAGTGATCCTTCACAGTGTAGTGCTGGCTCTGGGGGAGTGCAGGTCTATGATCTTGGGTCAGTGGTATTCCAACTCTGTGAGTCTTGATAAATTAGAACAGAGATGCTGGTTGCCATCAGGACCCTGCTAGAGAGGCCGTGCTGCCAGTGTGTTAAATGATGCATCAACAGTGGGTGCTGCTGACTGCAACCAACCTTGGCAGAGTGGCGTCAAGCACACACATAAAAGGCACACGTAACTGAACAAGGATATGGACACACAGACACACACTGAGAGGAATACTTGTACTCACAAACAGAATAACAATCCTGAAGCCACAGAAAAAAAACAAAAAAACATAAGAACACTGAATAAAACCAACCTTGACAGACGGGTGGGGGTCCATCCATCTGCAGTCGTTCTCCTAGTCGACAGGTCAGAATCTCACTGCCCACCAAGGTGAAGCCAGGCAGGCACGAGTATCGAATAATGTCCCCTGTGAGAACATTTACACCCCCAATCATACATGAAAAACATATCCATCCATTCATCCACCCACCCAACCATGCACATGTACAAACACACACACACACACATACACGTCCCCACAGAGCTATGTTAGTAAAAACCTTCTCAGTACTGGTGCTTGCAACAGTAATCAACAACACATTTTCTAATGAAGATTGACATCCCCATAGCTAGTTGGAGTACTAAAGGCACTTCATTATATTACAGAGCAGCAAAATTGTACATGAGCTTGCACATAAAATCACATTCACTTTCAAAGATGCAAATTAAGGCAGCAACTAGCCACATGACTCCCACTTCTGAACACTAAAAATACAAACAGAGATTTAGAGATATAGAGAGCTAATTAGCACTGCCCTCAAACTACATCTTATAGCATAAAGCACAAGTAGATGGAAAACTGAAAAGGGATATGGAAATATAAGACGAAAGCACAAAGAGCAAGATAGAAAGGAAAAAGAGGAAGGGACAAAGAGCACATTGCAAAACATCTGTCCATAGGCAGTATTATAAAAAGATGTTCAAATTAATTTGCACCACAGACAAAGTTTCAGTTTTGAAATGGACAGATGGATTATAAAATTCATTGTTTTTTAAAAGGTGAGAGAATGGAGACTAACATCAAGGATATAAACATCCAACAATGGTTTCAATTAACAAATAAAGGACTCAATTTACAGGGTAATGAATTGATTAATTAATGGCTAGAACCATTTGATATGTCCATTCCTATTTTTCCTTTCTGCCCAGGGCTGTCCAAACAAATTACCTTATGTCTGGCACCGATTTATTTTATTACGCCTAGTCCGTGGCCAGTAAACAAGAGAAATAAAATAAGACAAACCTATTTCAAACTCGTCATCATCGGTTAGGACGGTGGCATTGGCGACGGGAGGGGGTGGCTGACATGTTCTCAGCTGGTATGCTGTTGAGGAGAGGACAAATACTGAACTCTGCAACAGTGTATGTGTGCGCTCAAGTAAGAGAGAAAGAGAAAGAGTGTGTGCACATGTATTTTCTATTCAACTGTGGCACATTCTTTACGCTCCCATCACACTGAAACTTGATTAGATCATAAATTGTCACCTATCAGTGTTCATGATCATCAAGAACCAATCACTAATTTAGTTGAGATGGGGGACATTTTATTATTAATCAGCTTCTTTTCAAAGGGGCGTTTTAATAGTGCAGGAGAAAAATTGGCATAAGAGGGCATTAATCATTTATCATTACACAGAACTAGTGGCAATTCCACATAGCGAAATGAGAAAGGCCAAATAATGACTTGTAAAGAATGCAAAAATTGAAGTTGTTGCAGTATAGAAACACTGGGACAATATCCTTGTGTTCTCATGCCATCTTTATAACTACAGCACGGTTCCAGCAAGGTAGAGAAGTGAAGATCAAATGAATGAGAGTCATTACAGTGCAGAACAAATGGTCTTTACTTTGCTGCTATCAAAGAGGCGGTTACCGTAATAATGCAGCACAAAGAAGCCACTGGTGCTGAAGTCGCTGTGGAATTTGATGAGGATCTGATTGGCGGTGGTGGACACGCCCTCCTGCACAGAGCTGCCACTGAACTGACCGATTTGAGGCGAGGCTTGGTCAGGTCCATCCCTGATACAGAGTTACAGAGAGGTAGAGAGTTGTGGTTGTAGTGGGATTGAAAAAGTAAAGGAGGAGAAGAGAGAGCAAATGCTTTATGAATAAACACCAGTAATAACTTGCTGGGATCAAAGAGCATGCCTAGTTATCCCCAAGCAGTCTTGTGGACCCCAGCAGTCATTCTGATCTAAGACAAAGTTTCACATTAATCGAAACTGTCAAAGAAGAAGTTGAGTATATGTTAACTGATGAGGCAGTACAGTACTGAAACTTTTCCCCCCTCCAGTCATCTTACATATTGATAGGGGAATAAAGTTTGCAGGGGGAAAAAGGAAAAATCAATGGTACAGAATTCTGAAAAAATGTGCAAGATTTACAACAGCTTTTGAGCCCTATTTTCATCTTGCAAAACATTCCTTTAAATTTGTTGAGACTGTTAATATTCTGCATGTGTGTGTGCATAATGAGTGTATGGTTATCATTGAGCTTCAGGCCTCATGACCCCGGAGGGAAAAAACGTTTAGAAAATGTATGGATGGTTATCACAAAATCCTAAAGCCCTTAACTGAATAACATGACGTATAAGGAATTGTAGCCCTGGGAATCAAAATTTAATTGAATCGTAATGACCTTTTTGATCTTCACCCTTAATGGCGGGTAGGGAGAACTGGCTGTTATCTGTGAAGGGTAGATATGTCCATGGGAGTGCCATAACCACATCTGCATTACTAAAGCTACAATACAAGGCAGTTTATCACCAGTTCAATGACATGTATCCACTCAAAAATCACATTTATCCACACTAGCATGTTTACTGGCATGATGCCAGTGGTGGATGAGATGCTGAGCATTGTCAGACAGTCATGTGTGTCGCATATCTTGGACAGTGCCCACCTTTGGCAGTGGGGGCTGAATTCCACTGTGAAAGAGTTCAAGTATCGATGGGCCTTGTTAATGAACAAGGGTAAAATCTAGAGTGAAATTGACAAGTGGCATAGTACTGCTATGTCATTTTCAAAATGGCACTCAGCCTGAAGGTGAACTTCTCAATTTACAGATACAAAGGGCTGAAAGAGCTATTTGCACAGGTTGGGGTAATACAGAAGCCAAATATTTGGGAGGAGCTTCGGGTAGACCTGCTGTTCTACTTCTCCTGAAAAGAGCCAGCTGAGGTAGTTCTGACATCTAATTAGGATGCCCCTGGCAGGCCTTCAAGTGGAGCTACATCAGGCACATTTGACTGGGAGGAGAACCAGGGGGCAGACCTAAACTAGCTCATATACTCCAGCTGGGCTGAGTGAAACTCAGGATGTGCCAGGTGGAGCTGGAAAGAAGAAAGGAAGGAAGTGGCTGAGAATGGATGGACAGATAGATGTAGGGTTTGCCAATATGACAATATGGATGCTGTGAAATGATCGAGATTTGGTGGACCGTAGATTGCGTATACCGTCTTCTACTGAGGTAGCTAAACCAATTATTATCTCTAGCTCTGTTAGGTGATTAGGAGCAATTCAATGAGCAAGGCTAATTAATGACAACATTGGATTTACAGGATGTTTGTGTCTTTGTGATGATGTTACTTGATATGACAGGCATGTAATTCATTGGATTAGCTAAAACAAGTACTCCCACCTGGTTATTATACTGTACATAGAAAGTGTTTCTAGATTGTACAGGAAATGCACTTTACTCCAACATGTATCCCCACCGCAAGATAAAACTACTTTTGACATGAAGATTTCTGCATATCCCCCACCCCAAGACGAATAGATGGATGGACGGATGGCTGTGTGGTGTTAATAGTAGTTGAAATTTACAGTGAAGCCATTTATGAGGCATGCATTAGCTGCTAACTGCACAGAACACAGAGGCACCTCTGTTAATGAGAGCAGGCAGGGGAGAACTTTCAAACCATCGTAAGAATTTTGCCTTAATCTGTAGCTGAAATAAGTAGCCTAATTAAATTGGGTAACATCTTTTGGGGTAGTGTCTGGGGATAGACCACATGTTACTTTTTTGTCAGGATTAAAAGAAAAATATATGTGAGAACTTTCTACTGAATATAAATGCTATTTCTGTAAGTGATTCATCACTTGTACTTCCAGGTACTATTCAGCTGAATGATGCACACTTTTTTGTATGTGTATGTATCTTTGATACATTATATATTTAAAAAAAAGTGTTATTGGAGTTTCATTTCAGAGTGATCAGCAAATTGGGAGACGGCAGTCAGGCACTGTTACCGTCAGGGGACACATTGTTTATGCGCTATTTCTTTTGGAAACAGTAGTGCCAGTAGCTCCTTCCTCTAATACTATGAATGGTAGCCCCAGATGCTGGAAGGCATTTCCCTCCTCTATCACCCATGAGGACAGCTTCATGACTGCCTGAGGCTTACTATACTAGAGAGAGGCTACAGAAAGGTGGAGGGAGAAGGAGAAACACAGAGAGACAACTGCTGGAGTTATAACAGGCGGGTAGTATAAAATGATTTACTACCATACATTTGTCTGTCAACAGTTAAAGTTTCTGCATAATAACAAACATCCCAGGTATCTCAGAGGTGATGTTTTCATAGTTTTACACATTTCTGTCTTTTTACTTAAACCTCGCTGGGGAGCTTGAGTTAAACATCAACTATAAGTTTAGTGAGTAGGGGAAGAGGGAAACGCTGCAACTCAGAGTTTACTTCAGTTTATTACATTTCATCACATACAACAATGTATTTTTTCTTAGCCAACAGCTGAATGGAAAGTTGTCAGGGAAATAAAAATGAACCCACAGATGTCCAGACAAAGGTCAGCATGTTTGGATTTGGCTGTATGCTCATCTTATAGGAATGTCATATGAAAAACTGCAGGCAAAACTTGTCCAACTTGTCTAAGTCCTAACAACATGCTGTCAAATCCACTGTGTGCAGCTTTTGAGCTTGCTTTTGCAATGAGTAGGGAAATTCTTCTTGCCTCAGTACAACATATTGATCTGAAAATCTTAGGTGATGGGGTAAGGAAATGCAACTTCAGTCATCAAACATACCAAAAATTATGCTAATTATATTCTAGTCAAGAAATTGGCAGTGCAGTGACAGGTTCAGAGTTAATCAGTCCTGCCTAGTTATGACGGTTTGATTGGACTTTGGTGAGATGCCCATCACTTGATCCAACTCGGGCTGTTGGCAGATTTTTGCAGGCCAAATGGTTTACAATTGTTCATTTGCATATACTACCAAAATTGTAGTGATGCAAAGCTGATTAAGATAACCAGATAAGATAACTTTATTAATCCCAAACAATGAAATTCACTTGTTACAGGAGCACAAGAGCAAAAATGAGAAGAAGGGAATGACAGAGTTAAAAAAAAAAAAAAAAAATATATATATATATATATATATATATATATATATATATATATATATATATATATCTCAATGTAATTGCTAATAAATTCCAATAATGTGTATGCAGCTCTGTATACAGAAACAGTGTGTGTTTAATGTGTGATGATTGATGTATGATATCATGCTGTGAGAAAAATGAGCACTTACCACACAGTGATGTAGTCGTAGATTGGCTCTGTATTGATAACAGAGAAATTGATGTAGATGCCATAACCAGGAGGTACTCTGACAGTCCACATGCAGTCCTGAAAGTGTGGATACTCGGCTGGGTGTCCAGGAGAGTAAATTGTGCCATTCATGGATGTTATATTTCCACCACAGAGAGCTGGAGGGAGGGAAGAAAGTCAGGGAGGCTGGATAAAAATGGAAACCAAGTCTTTGATTTACATCAAGTTATAAAACCTGCTTTTATACCAGTAGTGCTAACCAACTGTTGATAATACAAAGCATATAAAGTTATCTATCAATCTATAACTGTGTGTTATTGGGTTTTCACTGTGATACTGAGGGGATGGGTGTGCGCATGCACCCGTTACATGCAACTGCAGGGGATGGTTACGGGTTACCATGAACTTGATGACACTGAGTGGCTCAGACAACATAACCCCCCCGTCATACCCCTTCAAAGAGAATGTGTTAAAATTTGACTTTGAACCAATAGTCAAAGCCAAAGAACTGCCCTTGGCATCAAAACAAAGGACCGTAAACTCAACAGGAACAATGTGGAACAAGACAAAACTATTTACCACTTTCTCAGACAAATACCAAACTCCATTGTGGACCTGAAACGTATGTTACCATTTCACTCAACTGATGAGGGGAAAGCTATAATTTGTAATTCCTGAAAAACATTTGATGAGTCTCCTTGAAATTTACAACAGAGACAGGTGTAATCAGCTTCGTTATAAAGACTTGCAAATGCTCCATATATCATTATAATGGGCTGTATCAGTTTAGAGTTCAGTAAAGTGGTGCTACGTTGGCGGTAAAAGTGAGGCGGGTGCTTTAATGTGCCAGAATAATGGACAGGACTACAACAAGGCTGAAGAGCCTGATTCTTCTATTCAAAATAACTTCAAAGACCTTATTTTTAGTGGGTAATGGTGATGGGAAAGCATCTCCATCCTTACCTTACACAGCCTCTAAATAAGTATTATGCTTTCTTAAGGATTTGTTAGAACACATTTATTAAAATATTTCCACACTACGTTTGGGGGAAAAGTGACATAAAATATCAAAGAAGAGGCATTTTATGACTGATAAATACAATTTGTTGATACTGTGAATGTTGGCCATTTGGAAGAAATATTCAGGTCTCGGTAGAACAACAGTAAAAAATGGTTGGTGATGCTTTTATCTGCACATGAACAACACTGGTAGGAAAACTCCCATTTTATGTATAACAGGCACTAGTTGGTCACCTTCGCAGCGAGGTATAGGGTGATTCCAGTTTCTGCTGACTCCATGCAGACATGTGAGTGATGGCTCTCCAAGCAGGGTGTAACCAGGAAGGCACTCGAAGGAAATGGTCATGCCGACACTGTAGTCCAGACCAATCACTATGCCGTTACGAAACGGTCGTGGGTCCGGACACCTCTGTAGTTCGTATGCTAGAGAAAAAAATACCATGCACAGTGGGGGAGGGTTTATGAAAGGTTGAAAACTTTGAGGATACAAGGTTCAAATTCAAAGCATTGCCATATTCTTAGTCTTTACTAATACTTTCTTTTCCACAGGCGCTATCAAACCACAAAATACCCCAGTAACAGAGCCATCACCATTATGATTCAAGGATATGTGCTACTCAATACATCAGTCGAGGTCAACATTGATTTATTTTCTTTATTCTTTAACCTTCTGTAATCGTACAACCTTAGTGAGAGTGTCTGCCTCCTTTGTCCCTGGTCTGTATCTAACCTGACCAATGCCCTTTAAAATGTTCTGTTAGCAAACTCCTTAAGCCTTCGCCACTTTTTCAGCTCCTGCTATGATAACACCCCATTTTAACTTTACCATGAGGACCAATCTTTTTTCCTCACCCTGGTAGACGATGTGGAAGCCAGGCTTGTTCTGGGAGTAGTCGCTGTGGAAGAAGAGAGTGGTCTCGTGTGTGGTACTGAAGAGAGAGTTTGGCACCACAGGGCCACTGAAGCGATCAATCACTGTTCCTGTCTCCAGGCTCCCACTGCGCACCTCCAGATAGTCATGAACAGGCTCTGTGGAGAAGTTAAGAAACTGCAGGTGGATGCCTAAAAAGCAGAAAGAAAGAGTTAATGTATGAGACGTCCCAAGAATATATTAACAAAGCAAAAGTGAATGAATATGTCTGTACATTTTAGGTAGTGTGGTAGTAAGTTACTTCATATCCAATGTTAAAAGCATCCATTAGCACTAGCAGGTTCTCAGTATATTCATAGCATAGCATAACATGAGAGGACAGGACAGGAGAGGAGAGGAGAGGAGAGGAGAGGAGAGGACGATGCAGAAGAAAGCAGCAGAGAAGACATCAGAGCTACCAGAACAACAAAGAAAGAGAGAGAGGAGAGGGGAAGAGAAGAAGAAAGGAAAGACAGAGGGTGATGTCGAACCGAAGCCAATCGGGAGTTGAACTCTCCAGCTGCAGTCCAGGCTGCTTTGGTAATTCCCTGGGAAGCCTGGGCTGAGGATGACGCCGCTGAAGTCTGTCATAGAGCCGCCACACTGAGCTGAAGGAGACCAACCAAGGAGAAAGAACATGTCACGTCTCCACTGAAATGGCTCAATGGGAAAACAAAGAAACAGCGACATGGGGGGGTCAATATGGAGGGAGGGCAAAGAGCATTGTGTCTTTGTGTATGTGTGTCTTTCAGTGCAGGAATTAATTGTTGTGTATGTAAAGGTTGAGGAGTAGCAATACTCTTGTGTTTCATATGGTCATGTCTTCGTTGGAAGACTGTAAAAGAGGGGCTGTTCTTGTGGGTGTGAGAGAAATTGAAGGGCTGTGAATTAGTTTTACAGCTTCAGGATCTTTTTTTTTTTTTTGGGGGGGGGGGGCATTTTTGGGGGGGCATGTCAGTGTTCGACCGTGTGGATAATGCTCCATAAGGGAAAATTTGTGAAAAAAACAAAACACACTCGGACAAATCCCTTCTCTGCTCGTGCTTTGAATTAAAATAAATGAGGGAGACAATATTCAGTACGGCACCACAGTTTTGCTCAGCGGTGTCGGCGATTATCTCACCCTCCCTCTACACCACACCACGTCTCTTCTTTGACTGTGCGCTAGCTTGCTGTGAAGGTTACACGACATCCCCCTCTCCGGTGGCACATATCCTAGTCTTACATAAACACCCAGGTGTAATGCATGTACTGCCACCAGAGGCATCAGTTTAACCATCTAAACCCCAATAGGCCTATTTATGAGGCAAATGGAATCACCAGAGTGTTGCCGCCATTTCTTTGGGGACCATCAACCAAGGCCAAAACAAGGCGAACACAATTATGGGTTTAATTGTACTGCTGGTGGGTGAAAACCTGCTCGACCGGTTTGCGCATGGAAAGAAAGACAAGTGGAGAGGAGAGGCACTTATGGAGATGTTGCACTGTTTGTGCAGGGGCATGCAATCACTTTGATGTGAGTTTATAAGCAACAAAGTGAACGCAGATCCCGGGGTGTCGGGGTTGGGCATGTGTACTGTAAACAAGCGAGGAATCGAGCTAACAAGCGAACACAAGCATCCAAAAATGGGTCTGTCAACAGTAAAGCTAGGATTTATGTCTGTAGTAAACTGTGAACAGTACAGGGACAGAACATTTACATGAAGAGCGTGTGGTGCATTTTCTGTCTGTATGTTTATATGCACAGTACGGGTGTGTACGCCCTAACGCATGTTGTGAGTTTGTTTGTGTACATGTCTAAACTGGGGGTATCAGAAATAAAACGACACCGAGATGGTGGTAATCCTTATTGATTTTTAACTGAGAGGGAAAGCAGTAAATTCATAATCCACACTCTCCAAGACCTCCACGCCCACCCATCATCTCCTCTCTGGATCTTAGAATGAAATTACTGCTTTCCATAATACAATAACAAGTCTTCTGTGAGGCTGATCTATTGTGTGTCTGTGTATGAGTAACTATCGATATGGGAGAAAAATAAAAAAGAAGCAGAAGATAAACAAGGGAAAAGTCAATGAGAAAAGGTTGAATGGCAACCGACAAAAGAAAGAGGCTGCCTGTGTTTGATGCGACAAATGTGGTTTCATTGTCTACAATATCACCTCACTGAAACTCTGCAAACTGGCAGTGTCAGACTATAAAATAATACATTACCTAAACAAAGAGGTACGGGGTAATTCCACCTTCTGACGGGACCAGGCATGCAGGTAATATATGCATTACCCTGTTCAGGAAAACAGACAAAAACAATATATTCATCACCTCCAAAATACTGTACAATAAAAAGGAAAAACAGAAAAAGAACATGAAGAATCAAACTGACAGCTGCTTTCAACAGATTTTAAATCTGTCCTGTGGATCTTTGGAATTAGTTAACAGTAGGGTTTTTGGATTTCTCAAAATCCTCTTTTCAAGGTCCTGTGTGTAAATATTTGATGCTATCGAGAGTAGAGGGACCTCTTGCTGCTAGTTGGGCAGCAAGAGTACCACCAGGGGTTTGACCACAGAGATATGTGTTACAGCCTGAGAGGACAAGGAAAGACACACATTCTTACAGATTTGTTTTTGTTAGATACAAAAACAACCTCAAAGTGATGGATATTATAGGATTTTCTCTGAAAAAACATTCATAGCACTAGGGTTGAGTACCAAATATGTTTTGAGTGGAATATTTCCAATGCAAAATGAAAAAGCTGGCCAGGGCAACACATTTACAAAATGTACACCTCTGTACAATTTACACCTCTAATCTGATCAAACACAAAACATATCTAAAAGCTGCATTGTGTGTTAGCCTGAAATCCAAGTCCCCTGCAGCAGCTGCAGCGTACGCTAGGGTGCCTGCAGCCAACGAGAAGGTGTTGAGCCCTCCGCAGACAACAAAACTTTAGGTGAGGACAGGACAGCTTCATCAAAATCTTCTGGTAATTAATTAGCAAGACGAATAAGTGTTATTTTAGATAGCTGATTTTTTTTTCACTGCCTTGGTTCATATTAGCTAAGCTTTTACACTTTTACAAGCGTTAGCCATCATTCAGCCACTGATGGCATCCGAAATTCCTTACTGACATGCTATTTAGTACGCTAATCAGTATGCAGTTTTTTTTTGTTTTTTGTTTTTTTTTATGTGAAAGGTTCTAACAAAACCTACTGCTGTTGTTGTATGCAGAGTAGGGTTACACACTTGCACAAACACACATACACCTGAACTAAAAATAGCCTCAGCCATACTTGTGCTTTTTTTCTATAAAGGCCTCTAGTCTATTTCTGGTGTTCAGACACTCAGCCTGAAGATGTGTGTAAGAAGTTGCTGGCTGGTCCAGAGAGAATATGAAAAGAAGTGAATGCTCGAGCTTGGAAGAAAGCTGGGTGTGGGATTAGTAAGGCGACTGTTAACACAATCCATCGCCCATGGCATTCGAAGGTTCTACAGCTCCAAACGCCACAGAAACACTATCCAGTTGAGGAGGATTGGAGGGAGTTAAAGCTGCTTTGTAGCAGACACACACAAACACGCACACTTAAAATATGCATCGAAAAAAAAAGATGCAAGCATAAATACAAGGATAGTTACTCCACACATTTGTACATTACCACATATTTTGCCTAACTTACTCTTCATGTCATAGGACTTAGTATTTAGTAATGCTGCCTTGACAGACTCATCCTGTGGGGTATTCCATTTAATTGTCACTCCAGTGATTCGTGAATCATATCCGACCATAGGAGTGCGAGGTATCTGCTTGACCAGCACTGCGTGCTTTCACCTACCTGTAGGGAGAAACCTTGATCGCACTGGAAGGACACCATATCACCCACAGTGTAGCGGTCACCCACTTTTTGTCCGTTACTGGGAGACAGCGGCTCTGGGCACGAATCCAAACCTATTGCTTAGGACAGAGTCACAACACACAAGTGTGGACAGCGATCATTCTTCTGCACAATATGTGAAGACTCAAACACTGCATCAACTCTGCTCAATCCATTTGATACCGTTTCATTGTTGAACATCCATCGTATATTTAATGGAAACATTTACATTCAATCAGTATATACCTATAGAGAAAAGGGAATAATTCAATTAAAACTGAAGTTTAATATGTAATTACACAGTGCCCCCCATTTTAATGTCCTTGTACAGTAATTGCATAATAATTGAGTACGTCGTCCCCGTCCACCCACCCACCCCTTCATCATAACGTTTACAAACTGGGACAAGTCACAAAGCTATTCTACTGGTGGCTGTAATCGCAAAATCCTTCTGACTGTGATCCGAAGCAATCACTGTGAAATTACAAAGCAGTCCCTGAAGTATTACTTGACAGAAGTATTGAGCTTCATTGGAACAAAGTGATTACAGTGCCACTTGCCAGGTACTGAGAGGCCTGATATTGTGTTTGAATGGCTTAGAAGCAAAAGTGATTCCAGCCTTGGCCTACAAAAATGTATTTGGGGTAAATTCAAGCTTAATCCATTTATTCATTAGAGCTGAAGAATTGATCGAAATATTATCAAAATCACAATATGGCCAAGTACAATATCCAAAACTATTTTTTGATCAAGCTAAAATGTGTCACATTATAACATTGTAAATGTGGCACTGATGTACTTAAAGAGATGCCCTGACCTACACAATCATATTCACAATCTGTTAAAATAATCAGAATCTGATTTTATTTATGTTGTTCAGCCCTATTTTACAGAATAAAATGAAAAAGTTTGTTTTAATTTTGACAATAAAAATACATAAAACATCAGACCTCATTACTGATACACCCATTTCGCTGTCACTCAGTGAAAAGAAGCATCAGAATTGCTTATTTTGTACGTTTCTCAGCTGAAAAAAGTAATCCGTCACTAGGTTGTTTGAATGCTTATCTGAATGCATAAAACCATATTAGAACTGCAGTAAAACACACAACTTTGAACAAAGAGGACCTTTGTTAAAACTTGGAAAAGCACATTCATACAGAAGCTTTCTCATTCACGCATAGTTAAGAAGCAGGTCATAAAGTGAGAGGTAGTGGGAAGGACATACAAAGCAAGTAGCAAAAAGAACCTTATACACCTACACTGAAGCCCACTAAAGTGTTCACCATACCAAACAACTAGGTGGGTGGATGCATGTAAACATACGAGCAAAAACGGCCTTAAAAGGACAAAAGAATGATCTATAGGCAACTCTTGGGAACTAAATGGCGGAGTGGCCATTCCACTCAGCGTCTAGTGCATTCTAGAGAGGATATCTGAGTGGGAGGAGGCGGTAACCTAAGAGATGCAGAGCAGGAAGCAATATGCAACCATAGATACAACAAGTAATGAAGAGCTACATTACGAGGAGAGTGGGTGGATTCTTTTGTGATACAAAAATTCTTAAAATATGAGAGATATTAAATGGAGATTTGGTGATGCAATTCATGAAAGCAGTGTTTGTTATTTGATTTGATTTTGATTCTATAGTGAAAGGTGGCCATAAGGTAAGTTTGACATCAAAATTAATCAGCATCATGAAAGCAGACGCGTTCCAACTGTAAACAACAATCTACCTTCCCCTTGCAGTACTCTGGAAGGTTAGTATGCAGTATCAAAAAGCAGTGCATTGTACTTGAGTAATTGTTCAAAGAATGAAAATTCATGAACAGAGGATTAGTGAAATAAATGGAGGATGCGCTGATCACTGCTTGCATTAGGGATACACAGGAACGAACGTGTGACTGTGTCTCCATACAGTTAATTCATATCACATGCAAATAAGAAAATACACCAAATGAATCATTAAAACATTTACTGATTAGAAGTTGTTTCTAAAAGAACTAAAAACCTGTGTTAAGTAAAAACCATGTTGGTAAGCATATATTAAAGTCAAAGTAAGGGCCCAGTTTGCAAAGCCAGAGGCAGCGTGCCAGATCTTAACTGGGCACAAACAGACCTTTGCGCTCTGGTCAGGTTAAGAGTGGGCCCCCACTAACAGATGGCACTGATTCCCGTTACGCTCCAGATGGGTTCCAGTCAAACTGTCAGAGTACACATTTTGGCAGAGACCGTAGTGACACCCTGCTGCAGGATGGTTGATACCCACTTATACTGGTTGCAAAACTGCATCGGGGGGAGTCCCATTATTGTCCACCATGCTTGGTAATTTTCAACAGGATGCCTTCACAGATTATCTACCCACGGAAATGTCAGTGGTGTATGTCAATAGTTACTAACTGTGCATCAGTGAGAGTTTTATCTACTCCTGTTCAATTCATTAAGTTTATTTACATAAATTAAATCATTTAAATAATTATAAAAACATTAAATTGGACGAGTAAAGAAAACAAAGTGTTAAGTATTCATAAAGGTAGGAGGTGGTTGATTTAAAAGAAAAACAAAACAATAGTAGTTACTTAGCAGCAGATGTACAGAAAAAAACATGCAGGTCACACAAAAGGGAAGAGTAATCTGAGTGCAAACAAGGTCTCTTTGTAATTTTGCAATTACAACAGCGAACTGAAGGTTAAAGATTACACAGCGTAGTATTGTGCTTTGAAACTGTCAACAGCACAGGCAAGAGATAAATAAAAATGGAAGAAATACTTTAGGTGGGTGGTGGCACATGTGGAGAGGGGCCAAGTTGAGTAGAGCAGAGAATCTAAGGTACAGCAAATACACATTTCTGCCTCAGTCTTCTTATTTGAATCTTGCCAATCAGATTTTTATTATCTCTATATTATTTACCAAAATAACTATGATCACAATTATTAGATCATTATCATCTTCCTTATCTTCATTAACCATCAATATAATCACGCAACCTTCTAAAATAAAACAACCAAATCAGTGTGACAACCCTGTGATAAGCAACATTTAAAATCAAGATCATGTCAATTTGAAAACATAATCTATATTCTTGATCTGTATTTTTCTGAAACTGGGCACCAGTACTGCTCTGTCAAAAAGTAAATCAATCACATCAGCTTCTCTCTTTCTTTTAAAAACAGTGGCTCAGGTGGAGAGATCCATCTGAAGCAAGTGCAAGATGCCTGCTCTGCAACTTTCTTACAGTTTGTTGAAAAGTCAAATGTAATATTCACGAGGATGTAATGTCAGGGGATGAATTGGTACATTCAGAATAAGCCTCGCAACAAAACAAGAACTCGATAAATTTATCACACCAATCCCGGATTGAAACTATAAATGCAGGGATTGTGCACAATGTGTCATAGTCAATCCATCCACGCTTCTGGGTACAAATACACTGACAAATTGTAACACAATGTAACAAAACAACTAGACAAACCATGGTTAGCCATTTTCATACAGGTAACAAAAAAAAACAGAGGGATTTCATACAACACAAAATGTGTTATGTCTATTAACACGTCCATGTGGAAAAGGAAGGGGAATTTAAGGAAAACATCAAGCAAACTAAAACAATGAACAGTATTACATAAAAGTACCAGAAGATGCAAAGATTCAGGAGATCTATCCAGCTTCAGCACATTTCACTGAAATTAATCATCCAGTCTCTTTCCTGAAATACATGGGGACCAAGAAGTTATGTTATGGAGATTTTCTTTTTAAGCCCAAGAGGGTTAAATGAGGAATTAAACTTGAAGCCATTTCTGTGGAGCCTACTGGATTATATTTGTTCTCAGTTAACAGGATTTCTTTGAGAAATATTGGAAATTTAGTTTGCGGATGGATGTGTCAAGTTCAAACGCAAATGGTCTTAGAAATTAGTTAGGGTTATTCGTAATGGTAAGTGATGGAGATGAGTCCAATACAGTGTTTTGAAAGACAAAAATACGGGTTGGAAGAGACAGATTCTTTTCATAACTGTATTTAGAAATTAATATTTAACTGTTTTTACTTATTGATGAGTTAGTTATAATAATAACAACAACAACAATTAGAGGAACCTGTTCATAATAACATGCAACACATTCCATGAAACTGACACTGAAGTTAGAAGGCACATATTTTCCTGTTGATGTGGTCTTCAATTATTTAATTGACTTAATTGGAAAGACCTTATACATTATACAATTAGCTGTGGGTAGCATTGTTAGTATGTATGACTTATTAATCCAAGCCAGTACAGACTCTGCCCTGAACACATTAAAGTTGTACTGTGTTTGCATTTCGATCTTAAGAGATGAAAATATGTATAGCCGAGTGAAAGAAGCTGGGTTTCTGGCCTTTTTAAACAGGTGTGAACACAACAGCCAACTAAAGCCACACAAATTAATTGCTGCTTGTGCTTGCCTTTGAGAAACAATGTGGTCTGAGCAGAATTTACAGAGAAATTATGTATTCATGACGGAAAGAGCACCAAAATTGCACTCTGCCTCTTGACAGCAGCCAGCACAACTAAAGAGACTTGCATCCAGAAGAAAGGGACACTTCTGTTGGTTTTGTGCTCAAATAAAATTACAGGTCTAAAAGTTGCATCGTAGATTCTGGCAGTCAGTTGAGAGAAAGACCACAGCATACTCATTTTACTGCATCGCAGGATACAGTATGGTTTTGTGATGGTAAATTAAGCCTAGTGAGGATATAATTTAATTAAAGTTCATAGTAATAATCAAGTACAGGCACTGACCAGGTGTCAGGTGTCTGTCATGTTTCAGGCCTTATTTAACTGATCATTTACTTAAAGGGTGCAGCAGTGCAGGTCCAGATAATTACTGCAGCTACCACACGCAGAACCCATGTGTATGCTATGAGTATAGTTGTAGTGTGACAGAAATCAGATGTGTAGTCAAAACTGAAATGACGGATCTTGGGGCTGATTCAGACGTTTGTTGCGACAGTCATTCCATGTAGCTCATGTGGAAATAATACAGGCCTCTGCAGACTGCGGTGTTTGAAGCCCAGTTTGGAACTTTATTTAGCATGCAATCAACCATAATGCCTGTGCGAACATCAACAGCAACTATAGCATACAATCTGCCTGAGGAGAGCTGACAAACACTTGGCTCTTAAGGAGTTGTAGTGATGGGTACACAGGATTTTTATCACTGGTCTCAAGTGACGGCAACAATCACCCAGTGGAAACATTTTAAAACAGATGGTTGACTGGCTGAGTTCGTTCCAGTGCCTCATGCCTTTTTCTTCCCACTGTACTGATTCTTCATAGCATTAATTTGTAGCTAAAAACTGGTGTATAAAAGAAATTGTTGGGTGGCTCATGCCAACCACAGGCTGGAAATAAGATACAAGGAAACAACTCAGTAGAAGGCAGAATAGAGGATTGCTGTAGTTTGACCAAATAAACCAGAATCTGAACTCTTCTGTAAGAAACCGACAACACAAACAGAAAGTAGTAGTTCCACAGGGAACCAACATGGCGTGATCACAAATACACAAATGTTTGCCAAAAGGCAGACAGTAGAACCATATGGCAGACAAGCTAACAAATATGAAAAGCAACAGGAAGTAGAAAGGAGCTTGTCTGGAGCCTGGTTTACATAAAGCATCAGGGAATGCATTTTACCAGGGCAACAGTGGCAAAGCGTAAGACAGACATGGAGGAAAGAGCTGACTGTGAGACATGGCACTGAAGTGATTCTCAGCATGAGGGAGGGGTGGTGGGGGGAGGTTAATGCAGAAAGGAAAAAACCCGCAGAGAGACACAGCTAAGGAGAAGTTCTGAGCAAGAGGAGGGTGTTGTGGAATCGTAGCACTGACTGTGAGAGACATGACTGTGAAGTCGTTCGCAACAGTGGTACGATGCTCGCGGACTGACACGACTGACAAGCAAGGACAGATTCTGTGACAGCAATGTTTTCTCACGCTTCTTTTGTTTTGCAACACATTTGAAGGAACTGACTGTTAGATTGCATGTGAACTGATTTTACTCAAAAATATCTTTAGTTGCTTTATGTATGAAATCTCAAAGTTAGCGGGGCTCTTATCGCTGCCCTTCTTCCTGCCTTTGTGCCATCCACATCCTCCTTTTATACTGTATCTTAACATGGTCTTCTCCACTCTTACTCTCCCTGTGATTGCGCTTTTTCCACTGCTCTTGATGTACTTCACTGAACACTGTGTGACAAAAGGTCACCCATAGCCACACATTTTAGTAAGTAAATTGCTTTAATGTAAGGGTGAGTGGTGGTAAGTAACAAACTAGAAGAAAAATGTGAAAAGAAGACAGATGAAGTACCAACTAGAGAGACAGGGAAGAAAAGGAAAATTACCTTGACATTAAAAGAGAAAAGGGGAGAGTGCCTGAGATGTAAATGACAGTGTGGACACACTCCGGACTAGATTATTAAATACATGCAGAAGAGCTTCGTGGATCACCTGCAGATCAGCAACCCTGGGTCTAGCTACACTCCTTAACTCTAAATTTTAGTGCAAAGTAAATGTTCAGCAGGCTCCTGAGCAAATATGCCTCTACGCAAAAAGCCCCCTGAGAGATGAACATATTTGGTACCAAAATGAAAAAAATATGTGGGTCCACTAACCTGAAGCAATGGGAGGACCAAAAAAAATAAAACCACTGGGGAACATAAAGCCAGAAAGGCAGATATAACGACTGAAAATGGAGAGATTCAGAGGAAGGAAAACTTTGTTTAGTGACTCATTCCCTGATACTTATTTCTACCTATTCCTACTCCTTATTTCAAATATCCCTGTGGAGCAGCTGGTCACACAGAAATAAAGTGACAGCAGACAAAGTGACAGGCAGACAGACATGACATCTCTCCTCATACCTGTGTACTCCAAGTGGAAGCCAGCAGCAGAAACACTGATGTCAGACTGGAAGGTCAAGTACAGGTTGTTGGACGTGCTGTTCAGCAGTTGTGGGATTGTTGTACCTGCATTATACAATACACAGAAGAACGTTAAAAACATGTCTGTCCATATTCAAGACTTAAGCCACCAAAAACATGTGAACATGTACAGCATATGAGCATATATTGCACCTAAGTTATAAGCAGTATAGAAAATAATTTAGATACAGTTATAAATGTACCATAGTTTTGTGAAACAATTCTCTAGATTCCACATCTTTGTTTCAAGCAGAGCAGGTCTGGACACTGTTGCTTTCAGCAGGGCACCATTTCACCTTCATAACCTTGCCAAATGAGAGTTGCTGTGTATATCAGCAGGTGTAAATGGAATTAAGGTGAAAAACTAAAATACAAAGTGCCTCACATATTGCAATTAATCACAATCACTCTCATATAGAAATAAAATTACAAATCAAGAGACAAATCTGGTTGGTGTATGTATTTTGTGCCGCTCTTGTTCAGAAAACATTCTGCATTTTGGATTATCTGCTATTTGTGTAAGACTTTTTGGGTCAACGAGAAAAGAAAGCATTACCATCGCATGCAACGATAAACAGATTAGACTTTCAAGCCAGCAGGCAAATTCTCAGAATTTCTGGTTAACAATAACATCATATAAATGCCTTCATGACACCCACAAGTGGATGTCACAAAAAACATCCCGTAGCTGAGGGCTGATAAGACAGATAAAATGATCGTAGGTCAAGATTGTGCAAACACCCAAATATCCAACAGCCTTGGTTCTCAGTCCCATTCTATGGTGCAGCATTATTAGAGAAATCTCAGTGTCATCTTGATAAAAACTCTGTCAATCATGTTATTTAATAGTTCAATCCTGCTTTTTCCATCTCAGAAATATATTTTAGACAATTTCTTTCTAATGAACACCTGAAAATTGTCTTCATAACTAGTCAGTAAGACTATTATATTTCATTGCTCTCTGGGATCAGTAATAAATCCCTTTCGTGCTTACAGCTCAACCAACACTCTGCTGCTAGGATTTTTTTTTTTTTTATAATACTTTATTTATAGTTTACAAGTTTTACAAAGACAATAATAGGACATACAGGAGAAAGACTAAACAAACAACAACAAAAAAAACAAACAAACAAACAAAAAAACAACCAAGGCTGCCGGACAGTTCACAAGATAGCTATTCTATTCTGTCAGACATAGCTGTCGCAATGTCAGTATCTCCAGAGCGAGGTAAAATTACATGAATAAGTGAATCCAATCCAACACCATACTACATAGTTACCCTGTGGTTATCAGGTGATGTGACACTTTGCCAAAAAAGGCCCCCATGTTCTCTCAAATCTATTTTGTGTCTTCGGTTTGTGCAGACGGAGTTTTTCCATCTGTATAATGGTGCTGCTAGGATTTTGACTCAGGCCAGGAAATGTGACCACATTACACCGATCCTGGTTTCCTTATGTTTCCGGTTACCTGTTGCTCTTAGAATTGATTTTAAAATGTAATACTTATTTACTTACTTACTATCACTTATAACATGGAAGGCCTTGTCCTAGTTCTTGAACAGATATTTTATCACCCTATGTCCCTTCCTGCTTTATGAGATCCTGAATGTGTCATTTATTGTTGCTCCAAGGTTTAGATTAATACACAAAAGTGATAAGCATCTTTGCAGTCAGGGCTCTTACATAGACTTTGGGAAGACCTATCGGGGGGGTTAGGACTGCAAAAACAGTTTTGTCCTTCAAATAATTTATGAAAACCAACTTTTCTTAAATTGCTTTTCTGTTATTTTATTTGCTTTTTGACATTCCATTTCACCCTCTTTGTGTTTTATGTGTTTAGTTTTTTTGGCTTTTGCTCCAAGTTGTCTAGAATCTAAAGGGTCCTGTTTTTATTATAAAGCACTTTGTAACTGTGCTTTGGAAGGGGCTATATAAATATGCTATTTATATGGGATATGCTATATAAATTGCTATTTATATAGCCCCCTTATATAGCATTTATATAATGCCATTTACTAATGTCTTCAAGTCAACAGGACTGCTCAACTACATCGATTACGTATACACATGCTGTCTCTGTTACTCATTGTAAATCATCTTTAACACACTTCCTTTAGACCTTTAGTCAGACCCACAAAATCATGAACTCAATCATTTCCAAAAACGCTAACTCTGAATTTGCACTCCAGAATACTTGAGTATTGTCTGAGTCTTGTCTTGGATGATTTTCTCCATTACAAGCATATGTCTTCTGCAACTCGCATGGAGACTTTTATATATATTTATAATCACATTATCAGTTCAGCCAAAGATAAAATTGATTGCTTGCCATTTAAAATACCTCAGCCTTTTCACACAGCCTGCTGCCCTACACAGTGAGAGCTGTACTGTGGAGTGATTACAATATGTAAAGAGATTTGCTCTGAAATGAGATATCCACCACTTGAGAAATTTGACGCCTGGTCTCACAAAACTGATAGCTGATACAGAGGCAGATGTCATTATGCTACACCAGAAACTCTAATACTAGGATTCAGCATTTAAAATGATGTGATGGCCTGTTTCTAGTAGGTTACCATGTGGCAAGAGCACCACCCTCATTAGCATGTGCCCGAAGGCAACACTATTTTTGTTAAATTCCAGACTGAAACATGAGCTACATTATGAAGATGTCAAATGCAGAGACAGGAATATTTTGTGAGGGATGAGGGATTTTTTCTTCTTCGACTTCTTAAACTAGTTTTTAGACAGCATTCTAAAAGGACGTGCCAAATGTCATCAGCTCCATCACCACATCTGTCTGCTGCTGGGGCCCTGTGACAGCTGATTGATATTCAACTGGGAGTGAACAACCGAAATTCAGTTGTATCAGTCTTACCTGAGTAGCTACCAAGCCTTGGAGCATTGCCATCAACCCCGTCAAAAAAATCCAGCGAGTCCCAGTTGTGTTCTGTGGCGAAGGTCACAACTTGAATCTGAAAGAGATAAAATACATCTAATGACTCTGGCGTTGAACTCAAAATTAGCATACGAAATGCCCCTTCCACTTCTAAAGCATTAGTGTGGCAGCATTTTGGGTGAACGGTGGAAACATTAAACGGCGACAGAGTGACAGACGAGACACGAACAATATGTAAAGCACTGTGAGATAATAGTGCCGTACACCGCGGCTAACACGAGCACTATGCATCTCTACTAAAATCAACCTGACCCTGTGAAGAAAACACTCAAAAGGCCAGACAACCCTGACAAATGCCTTTGCATCTCAACTTCCACAATCAAGTGTTAGAGCTACGGCAATAACGCAAGACATCGTGTTTATTGCAGCTGATATGACGGCATTTTCTGTGGTGGAAAATCAGCGACTCCAAAATCCTGTCACGTACGCATTTTCGTTGCACAGTGGTCCCCAACCTCTACAAAGACAGCATACCTTTCCAGCCCTGCTACCTCCATTCCAAGTGAGCGTGTCTTTTCAGCTGCAGCAGACAAAGTTAGTGCTCCAAGGTTGCTTATATTCTTGAAAAAGAACATGACCATACCTTAGGCTGGGCATTGTAGTTGTAGCCTGCTCTCAGCTCTGTCTGTATCATGCTTGAAGAGAAATTTGGTCAGTCTCTGTATGAACTTTAAATACTGAGAGAGTACTACTTTGCACTTAAAAAAATAAGACTAAGAAAAACTTGGCATTACTTATGTTTGTTATTTATACCATTTATATTTTTTACTTTCAATGTGTGGAAATGAGTTTAGTTAGACGGTCACACATAGTTCCTGCACAGTGATAAGGACTGAAGAGACTCATGAGAATGTTTGTAGAAAACCTTTTACAGTGCTTACATATTGTTTGTGTCTTTTACTGCATATGATCATTCATATTCAGTCAGAATGTAGAACCAAAGTGACATTCATCACATTAAAACATTTCAAAATGGACCTGCACTGATTTGCATTTGGTGACTTTCGTTCGAATAAAACACCCCTGTTAAAATCTCGTCTCGTCCTTGTGAACACAATATCTTGTATGCTCTCGAAAGCTAAGTGAATCATGACACCCCTACTATTCACATGCAGTATCTCATTTCTTTGTTGAAAAATGTATACAAATTCACAATACATACCTCTAAAGAACATTTTCTCAAAATGACTTTTTTCCTCATGCTCTCAGCCAGAAATCTCCCAAAAACATAGTGGCCAAAATGGCATTTTATAGCAGCAGACAGTATTTTCGAATTAATGGAGTGATACAAAAACTATTTTTAACTAGATGATGACTCATAGTCATTTGCATATTTAAATATAACACTGCATAAAAATTGTTACACAAAAAATGTTTGTCTTCATGTTAGTGATAAACAAGAAGTTTCATGGTTCACATCTATTAAGTAAAACCTTTCCCTAAATAGTTGTTGACAATGACTTTAAATGTAATAATAAGACCATGTATTTAAAAAGAAATTATCTACCCAAAAAATCTCTTAATCTCTCATCAAACATATAACTACTAAGAACTGCTTCTTTGTCTGCTCACTTGGATGCCAGCTCCCTCAGGAACGGAGATTTTCCAGGCGCAGTTCAAATAGTTGGCATATGGCTCTGGGTATCCAGGAGAGAGGATAGTGCCTCTGCGGCCAGTTAACACACCACCACAGGGAACTAGACAAAGGACAAGAGATTGAGAAAGGGAGAAAAATAGAGAGTCAGTCATGACAGAGTTCAGGTCTATACACACCTGCAGAGCCAGGAGTGAGCAGGGGTCACAGTGGGGGAGCAGGTAAGGACAAGCATTTAAAACCATCGTGTGTACGATTGTGATCCAGAAATGGAATATAATTTGCATTAGTATGCTTTGATTAATGTATGATGGCCTGACACTACAACTTTTGTGCAATCTATTATTAGGACTTTGATAGGGTGGCGGAACTCAGCCTTGCTTCCAAATTTGCCCAGTGGCCACTCGCAGTAGTGCAGCAAAAGATTCCCGAAGCGCCATCTCTGGGATCCGTATCCAATTACAAATCTATTTCGGGTCCTGTTCTACTGAGTCCACCATGCTAACAGACGGACAAACCAAACAGTGGCTCTAGAGAGGGCCTTTCAAGTTTTCACATTTTTAGTGACCACCAGAGTCTCATGTAAAAGCCAGCCATGATAATGACAGGTTCTACTGATGTTTTATAATATATAGGAGCTTTGTGTTATGAGAGGTTTGACCCAGGACATTCATTCTTGTCCATATGATATCATTGCCATTCAATACTTGGTGGAGCATGGCCTGGCAGCGCTCACTCGCCTCTCATAAATAGTAAACAGTTCAACCCTGATGTATAATAAAATCTCTCGCAGGTTGCACAAATCACATCTTGTGAAAGCGGCCACAGTTGTGAAAGCTATTTCTCTCTAAGCGCACCTTGTTTCTTCCAGTGCCACAAGTAACATATTTATCAAGCCTCTCCGCTCTCAGACGAATGTCGAATTGGAGTCACTGGCCAGGTTGTGCTGACAATGTCAGGAACTGTGATATATTTGAGCATGGGTAAAAATCAAAATGAAAAAAGGGGCAATAACAGCTACAATTTCTTTATTGCTTTTCAGATGGGTGCCAGTTGGCCTTGTATTCGGCCGGCTACGTTCTACACAGTGTTTGGCTCTGCTTTTTGTCCATTAAGGATTGTGGCAAGCCAGCCTTGCAGACCAGAATCCTTTGGATTATAACACACAACAAAACACAGAACAAAGTACATTTCCTTCCTTTTGAAATTGGCTAACACAAAAACAAGCATTAACCTATTAGGCTGATGGGATTTTGCTCAGCAAAATCTTTTACGCCATCACAAGAAGTCTAATGCAAAAGTGTGTTTGATTTTTCATTGTTACTTCACTCTGTTGAGATCTTTTGTTCTGCTGTCACCTACTGGAATGTGTTTGTCAGACACCTGTTAAGCCTTCACATGTATTTCAACATTTATGACAAACACTGAATACTACGAAAAACAGGGGCAGAAAAATCCAAGGCCAGTGACTAAAATGCACCTCTTCTCCATTCACTCCTGATGCAAAAACAAGTGTTCATTAACGTGGCCTGCAGGTTAGAGAAACAATGGACTCTCCATTTTTCTTTTACACACAACTAAGTAATTGGTTTACCAGTCTTCTGATATTCAAGGTTACCTAGAATTTCTATGGAACAGTTTTTCTATGACCATAAGCAAAGCTGTCACTCAGGGTGGAGGGGGTCCTTCTAATGTTCAGCAGTGTTGTACAATGTGTTCTCACAATGAAGAACCAGATGCTTTTTGTCAAGGACAAGGGTGTACCCTGTACAGGTCAATGATAATCACAGTTTTTCTCCCACCAGAGTATTTTATGTGAAAGACAAGCAGAGACACAGAAAACAAGAGAAAAAGTAAATATGCATCTTATCACAAAGGAGGAAAAATAAGTGACTGAAAAAGAAAAACACATTTGCAGCTGTCAGCTTGACACAATTTCAAACTCAATATTTTACAGGTAAGATCTACCCTCTAACATATGATTGGAGATTTGTGTCAAACTCGGACTATTCTGTTTTTTTCACGCCCAGCATATCACACAATCGTGCTATCATAAAATCTGTGTCACAGTAATGTCATCATCAGCTAATACATGTCACATGCACAGTACTCAAAATTGATCAGGAAGGAGAACTGCCTGTATAATAGTTCTGAATTCTGCACTGCAAATGAAAAAATGAAGGTCAATGCGTATGAAACCTGGAGCACTGTAATCAGAATGTCATATCCTGTGGACATCGGTTAAAGGCTCCCTGTCTGAGTGACGAGACTGTCATTGTCAGTAACCTTGTTTTCTGTTAATCATTTCCTGCAGCCTCCTCAAAATCTATTTCATACAAAATCAAGGCCAAAACATAGATGAACACAGTATAGCGATATATGTTTCTCATCATCTGATCTTTATCAGTTCCGACCTTCAATGTTGGAACAAGCCACAGGAAAAATCTAATTATTCCAAGAACAGCAAACTGTTTTGTTCTGGTTAATCAAACTTAAATTCTCTTAGCACAAGACCAGGATCTCAACAACAAGCAACCAGGAAAAGACCAAGTATTTCAGTGTGATTTAACAGCTCCTTTGAGTCCCCTGAGCTGTCAGTTAATGTAATTGGTCGAGCAAGATTAGAAATCATGACACTCATAAAAGCATGAATGCTCCACACCCATCTCAATGAGTGGCAGGCTCATATGTCAGCGTTACCGCAGGTAGACAAGCGTGGGGACGACACACATTATGAGACACCATTTAGCTCCATCTGACACACAGGGAATTCACTGAGAGTTTTAATTAAAAGTCTTTTAATCAAGATATCAGAAGAATCTGAACATAATGCGTGTACCCTTAAGTGTCTGGCATCACATGCTCGACTTAAATGTTAAATATTGAGTGTATACTCCTATATGGCTTCTAATATTTGTTGGTTTTTAGGTTACATTTCTATTAGATCAAATTCAGATGCAAATTATGCATCAAAAACTGCCTTTATTCAATTCAATTCAAAGTCATTTCCATCCCACACAGTATGAATTCATGTTAACTATATAAAGCAATCACGTCCTCTACATTCTCTGTTATCTTACCTTTCACTTCATTATAAGCAGTACACCACTGCCAGTTTTTCAAGGTCAGTTTGCTTCAAGAAAGACAGCGAAGACAGCGCAGACACACACTCAGAAATTGTGTAGGAAAGCTGAATTGGAACTTTTCAGGGCAAATTGTGTTTTTTAGAGGCAGCACAAAAATGACCAACATTTGCCAGTAGGTCAAAGTCATTACGGAGAATACTGTTTAGTGAGCAAAACAACACTTTCACAGTTTAACGAAAAACTATTTACAACATACAGTACAAACAGCTTTGTGTATGTGGCCTTAACATTCTGAGGGTGGATAGTAGAATCTCTTTTTTAATTTGAATTAAAAATGTTACACTTACATTTGTAATGCTTAAATAGGTGCTAAATCTGCTCTGGAGAAGAACTCTGGCCCAGCCTTACCACCCTCCCCCAAACTGTTCCTGGGAAATTGGTCTTTGGAGGCTATTTCACAACTAGAATATCCTGTTTTAACACAGATTCAGTGCAACACGGTTTACCAGCTTTAACACCTTTGACAAAGTGTTGAAGCCAACAGTGAATTCCATGGTGTGGGCACACTGAATCCCGGTGATCTATGAGCTTACGTAACATCAGACAGTCATGATTTTATGCAATCAGAAATGATTTAGTCTGTGTGTGTTATTCAGCAGCAAGGGAACCAACAAACAGAAAATAGTGCTCATCTACCAATATTTACCTTTACTTTACTTTGGTTGTAGCCTGTTAAAGACCTTTCTTCATTTCCACAATCAAATGGTCACATAAGCAGATTTCTAAAGAGATTCTACCATTTACACGTCATAGGAAAATTGAGAGATCATCTGCATTACTTTGATGTTTAAAAGCTCAATACTTTAAGAAAAAAACTTAAAAAACAAACAATAACATCTATTTATTCAAGTCAACTGTTTTCCATAAAATTCTCTAAAAAGGTCAACCAAACATTATGCATCCATTCAGGAGAAGCTTATTAAATAACGAGAAGATAGAGCATTGTGCTGGCACAACTCAGCAGCACAGCCTGAATTCAGAAGCTTTGTACTTGTGAAATCGGAAAGCAAAGTAAGTGTTGCATGACGAGCCAGGTCAATAAGCTTGGACAAGGTGATGGAACCGTACCTTCTGAAACACGGGTACCTCAGCGTCTGATGTCGTCATGTCTCATAAAGAGGGCCTGAGTAATTTAGCATTGTGTTTTTGTTGAGGCTTCCATGAAACTATATCCATTATTCTGGACGAGTACACTGCCGCTGGGGAAGATGCTGCAGCCAGATTCAATCTCCAGATAAAAATCATTGTGTTTAAAATGGAACTACGCGTGCCACTGCTATTCCCTTACCACTTGGCAGTAAACTCGGGTGAACCCTAGCTTGAAATCTCCCGCACTCACCGGCTGGGACTATTTGTTGGCTGGCGCCAAGGCCTGACTTCAATAGGTTTCTCAAAACTTCATCTGTAGTTTTTCATCTTCCAAAGGTAGACACGTGGGTGTGTTTGTGGGGCCGAGTGCATGTCCTCCTGCATGTTTGGGTAATGATGTGTGCAAAAAAGGTATGTAAATCTGTCCATGTGTATAAATGCTTGAGCTTGAGGTTGTGGTCGCGTGTATGCATATTTATACAGGTGTATGTGCACATGATTCTTTGTATGCTAGCAATAGAACCACTTAAAAAGAGAGATGTTGGCAAAATAGGGATAATTGCAATAACAGGCAATAACTAATTCCAAGTTGTGAACACAAGACTGACAACTAATCCCCTTTTAAGTTAATAAATGAACATATTAAGCAGTTAGGGGGGAACATCATCATTCATTTTCACGTTTTTGGCCACTTAGTAAATGCAAGTTCAATATCCACTCTGTTTTAGCAGTTTTTTTGTACTCTACCAAATCAAATTATTATTATTGATGAGAAATATTTGTCTATATTTGAGTTTTTTAGAGCTTTTTCACTGGAGACAGCAGCCTGCTGCGGTAAATATGAGAGCTATGAGGGGTATGAGAGCGGTGACAGTGAACCAATGTACTGTGTTAAAGCAGCTGACTGTACAATGAGCTGAAACTTGTTAGGTGTGCAAAGCTGAGGTAAGCTGCAGATTCAGAATGTTCACTTTAGGATAATCACCACCAGCGACACTTCACATTGTCATTTGATACAGTGTTGTTTTAAAATCTGAATTATAGCCACTTTACTATATACACTTTACAAGGTTAAAGTATCAAATATGATGCTTACTGCAGGTTTCTATATTGTGCACATGAATTTCAGACTATCATTAGACTTTATGGTATACATGACAAACTAGATCCCTTAGTGTATAAATGTATAATGTATAGCATTTGATGCCTGCATAATGCATCATGAGAGCAAACCTTTATTGTGCATTATAATGTCTTATCACATCCATAAATCATTTCGGTGTGTTGCCACCTTCATTTACATATGCAATGAGAGTATATTAAAATCCCCCTCTATTGCAGGTCTGTTGTATTGAATTTGCAAGAGATAAATGCGTTTTAACTGAGTGCAGGAAGTGCATTAAAGACATCCTACATAGAAAAAGCTGCCCAAGGTGAGTGCTGTTTTTCTTTTCTTTTCACATATATTTATTTTTTTTAATACAATTTACACTGATCAGCCAGAACATTAAAACCATGATGTAAATTGATATCTCGTCCCAGTTCTTCAGGGAAACCTCGGGTCCTGGCAATCATGTGGATGCCACTTAACACACAACCACCAGCCAGACACTGCTGTTGATCAAGTCGTATCCCCACTCATGGCAACGGCACTTCCTGATGCCGGTGGCCCCCCCAGTAGGACAATGTGGCCTGACACACCACAAAAACTGCTCAGGAAAAGCTTGAGGAACAAAACAAAGACCCCAAGGAGTTGACTGCGCCTCCAAATTCCCCAAATACCAATCCAATCAAGCATCTGTGGGACATGCTGGAACAAGTGCAACCCAGGGAGGCCCCACCCCCCAACATACCGAACCCAAAGGGTCCACAACAAACATCCTAGTGCCAGGGTTGTTCAAATGTTGTGGCTGATTGGTGCATTTTCCCATTAGTCGGGCAAGGTGCAGAAACCAAAATCCCTGGTCTGATTTATGTGACACTTTGTTTTTCCTTGTGTCCTTGCCTCTGTCCTCCTGTCTGTACTATCAAAACCAGAGATAGGTGGATGCTTTGCAATGGGTGACAGACATTAGGATAAGTAATGACCAGGAAAAACAGACACTGACCGATTTTGTACACCTGCTCCATCTTTTTGAATCCGTTTGTGTGTGTGTGTGTGTGTGCGTGCGTGCGTGCGTGCGTGCGTGCGTGCGCACAGAGGGGCTGAGACGAGGGATGGAGGATGAGTATGCTTACCAACACATGTGGGCACAGTGCCGTTCCACTGCGCCAGGGCACTGGGCACGGCCTCACACCTGATGGCGTTGGAGCCATGCAGCGTGTAGCCTGGATTGCATTCAAACAGTACCGCCATGCCGATGCCAAAGTCGTTCCCTATCCGCTTCCCAAACCGGGGCTCAGGGACCGAGCTACACTGAATGGCACTTGTCCGAGGGACAGCTAGGGATAAGAGGGGAGGGAGGGAGCATGAGAGGAAGAAAGACAAAGAGCGGTGGTGGGTGTGGCAGGCAGAAAGACAACAGGGAGAAGGAGAGATGGCAAGACAAAGGAGGCAGAGAGAAATGGCAAAGCCCTTGTGAATCTCCTCGCACGTCATTAGTCACTCTCATCTGCTGTGCCAGGATAGGCTGTTTGACTCCTCATCATCCGGCTCTGATCAGCCATGCCTGGCCACAGCCAATGGCACTCTGTTCAACAGTCCTTTATGTGCTGAGTGCAAAGCTGAAGTATCTCTTTTTCAAAAGCAAGAAAAACGTACTCCATGCACCAAATCAGTGTCAACATAAAAATTCTGGAGAAGTATCAGGAAAAAAAAGCAGTCTTACCTTGGTAAACAAAATGAAATCCTTTGGCCGTTTCTGTTCCGTTTGTGGTGAACTGGAGAGTTATCTTGTTTCCTGAACTCAGAGGGAGTGTCTCACCTAAATTACAAAATCAAAGGAGACATTGTAAACTCATTTAGATGATGGTGTTCAGACATATCTACAGATAATATACATACAAACAAACAGAGGCCCTCTATGACCTTATCAACTGCAAATTAATCTTTGTGGTTGTTTGTGTCTTATATGCAGTTTCCAACGTCATTTAAATCTACAGTCTGATCTGATCTGCAGTATGTTCTCAGTGTTGTAGCTGGATACAGCAGGTCTGATTTATCTGTGAGATTTACAATGTGTCACAGTCTAATCAAGTAGAGTGTGACAACAAATTACAAAAGCCAGTTTGTTTTTGGTTAATTTAATTGGGATCTTTGGAGTTTATTCAATCGAAATCGTTACGCATTATATATCATCAGTGTGTTTCATTAAACTATCATTACAGAACTGCAAAAAAGGGAGAAAACTTTATCCTAGGCAGCATGAAGGATGCTTGGATTTTAGATTTTCAATTTGTATGCCAAAAACAGGTATTTGATTTGAATGGAACTGAGAGATGGATGTGCCGTCTTTCCCACAGTGCAAAATGGTGTACTTGATAAAACTACTCATACCGATGAGCTAGTATAGCCTTAAGGGTTGCACAGTATTGTTTTTACCTGAGTGTGATCCATATATGGAGGAGAGGAGTGCTGAATCTGTGGAGGATCCATCATATATCTCGACCACGTCACTGGTCAAAGTCTGGAATACCACAAACTGACCAAAGAGAACTGCGAAGAACAAAGGAAAATACAGGTGCATCAATAAACGATGGTGGATTTTGCGGCAATTGAACATTTTACGCCAACATTCGGTCCATTCACTGAGTCCTTTATTGTCCCAGGGAAACAATTACCATGTAAGCTGCAGAATAAAAATGATTATATATTTTCAGTCTTTCAAGAGTCTGGCTGCTGCTTTGACAAAGCTTACACCTTGAACTGCTAACACAGAGGTTAATGTTGTTTTGACTTGAATACTCCCTTCTGTTTCAAGGGTCATGTATCCAATCTAATTTGCATGTCTCTCCACAGATGGGCACCACGGACACATTTCATAATACATCAGTCATAATACGGTTTAAAAAACTATAACTAAATAAAATATGGTTGGAAGAATTTACGGAAAGAATGGAGTAAATCAGGCTTTAAAGGTCTAATATGACTGATTCACATAAAAGCACTGATGACAAATAATGGTAGCACAATTGCTCACTCAGTGGCACTGGGTTGGTGGTGTGTGAGAGTGCAGTGTAGAGCAGCAGAGTGTCCTAACTGTAATAAATCAGTTATTTTACCATGCAGAGGAGAGACATTTATTTTGACTTAAGCCCTGCTTACACAGGACAAATATTACTTGGGGACATCTAGTAATTTGTCATAATTGCAAAGGACATCTGTGATCTTAATCCTGCCAATTCTGTAATGTAGGCAAAATTTCACCACATATTTTGCCAAACACAAAGGTCATGTGATAATGTTAGTCCTTTGTGAATTGGCATGCTGGTGATTTGGGTGTGTTTTTCTTCCTAAACATCTGTTTTCGGTTGTCAGACAGCTGAAAAAGAGAGAATTTTGACTGTGGCTCATAGCATGTGTCACATCAGTCAACATGTGTGCTATATGTATGTATGTATGTATGTATGTATGTATGTATGTATGTATGTATGTATGTATGTATGTATGTATGTATGTATGTATGTATGTATGTATACATACATATACATATATACACACACACACATATAAAAAGGTATACCGCTATATCTGTATGAATATCTGGATGGATGAATAGATAGATACCTTAACCCTAACCCAAATAAGGCTTTAGTATATACAGTAAATAGATATATAGAATAGCAAATATTCACATCTACAATGTATTAAAATTATCTATTTGAGATCATTTTGTTACAAATCTCAAAATTTGGCATATGGTTCAGCAGTTTAAATGTTTTTAAGGCATTTGCCAGAAGTATGATTCACATTCAGTTTACTTCATTAGACAAAGTATGTGTTTCACACAGTGAAATGATGATGGACAAATCCTTAACAAAACTAAAAATCAGCCATGATATATGATTTTCTTGTGCTGCTATGACTCTGCTACTTGTGTGTGTATGTGTCTTGTAATATCCCTTGTGTTTTAGTAGTTAAAAAAAAAAAGTACAAGAATTCTACTAATCTTTGCGAAGAAGTAGAAAAAATTGCATGAACAAATTGATGAATAAGCTTCATGTTCTGACTGACAACTTGGTCTCATTATATGTTGTGAAACCAGTACTTACAGGAGTGCTTAAGTACAACACAGCCACTAAGCCAGAACCTCTTCATTCTGATGGTAATTTTGCAGTTTATAATTATTCTTAGCCGACAATATAATTGAGAATGATTAATAATATAACATGAAAGAGTGTTTGCACAGGTTGGCTCAAATTTAACTTGCTGAGAACTGATCTTTTTAACTCAAGAAAAGTTATTTCATTAAGATGTTGTTTGCTTATTTTACTCAGCTGTGCCATTGAGCTGGAAATGTGCCATGCACTTAATATGCGCGCGCACACACACACACACAGAAACATAACTAGATTGGGTTTGTTTTGTTTAGTCCTTGAAATACCAATTAACTTTACTCCGATGTTAAGAGCTATACAAATTCGCAGTACAGCATTAACAGCTGCAATAAAAATGTGACTTTTGGTGCAATATGCTTCCTGGACCATAGCCTTTTATAGGTCACTCATTCCTCAAGCAAAGTAGTATCTGCTCGCTTACTGTAAACTTTTACAGTATGTGACATTTTCCTAACAACCAGTAATTGGGTATTCCATTGAATTGTATACTTCTCTCTGCTCGGCTGTGGCATTTAACAGGAGGAGAACAACCTTCAAATAATACAAAGTGTATACTTAAAGGCAAACTAAAACTACATTTAGTAATCTCCTTTTCAGTCAAAAATAATGTCAATTTTTTTTTACAATTTTTAATGTAAAGTTTTATAAAAAAAAAAAAAGGGGGAGATATTCAGAATGTCCCTTGTCCTCTCTGCAGCTGGAGGGGCGTGTCAGCGTTTGACTGACACGAGCTGGCAGGCTGAGCCTGAGCAGGAGAACAAGAAACAAAGAAAACAAAGGTGCGCTGTATCCTACATGTCATGGACAGACAGCGCAGTGGAAGCGTTATTGAAAACTAAGCCGAGGGACATACTGCTTATCTCTATCTATGCATGATGGCTACCTCGCTGAATTGCTGCAGCTTGCACACATGTGGTATTCACACGGACAGCGTTATGGCTGCAGCGCTATCTTCCAACACTTTGATAATTACCATCAATAATGATGAGGACATACATTTGTTTACACCTAGAGTGAGAGGGAGAGCGTGCACACTGGAAAAACACTACCCTTCAACTGATGGCTATACGGTGTAGGTGTTATGTTAGTGTTATGACAATATGACTATCAACAGATATTTTTCACTGTCTGTTCTTGCTGAGAACCGTGTGAAAAATAGCGACAAGCTGAATCTCTTGATGAAGCTTGCTGCACCATGTGAGCAGCGCTGCCTACAAGGCTGTATGGCTGCCATAACCTGTTACACTAACGTGGGTGAAGAAATAAAAAGCAAGAGGTTCGGGAATGCACACATGCTGCTCAGTTGTTTGGTCACATGCTCAACCAGCGAATTAAATTTGAGATGACTAAGCAGGTTACTTGAAAAGGCACCGCTGATGAAACAGAGTCACACTGTGTGAAGTGCATGGAGAGGGGAACGTGGACAATGTATATGTAGAGCCTGACCTTTAATCTAAAAGAACCGCCTGTTCCACAGGAGCGTTCATTAAATCTTAGCCTTAGAAAAAAAAGAAGCAGTGAGGGAAACTCCTGAGACATTATGATAAAGAACTGATAGTTATTTCAGTTATGTCCTGCATGAATATTTCCAATTAAGCATTCCTGATTATGTCAATGTGTACACGCTCTTGAAAATAATCTGATCTCTCTCCAGCCGAATGAAAAGACATGGCCGACTGGATCTTCTGATCATCTGTGAGACCATGTTAGTTTTAGTTAGTCTGTGCTATTGTACATGCTAGTGTGTATAAAAGTACTGTATGTGTGTACATTACCAATGGTAAAATTACAGTGTCAATCTCCTGCCCTCTGGTGCACAGACATCTTGTGAAAACTAGTTATTCTTTAAGCGCCTCTTTTTTCTCCAACCACCCCTCTGTACCGGCTCTCTCTCTACCCTTCATTCTAAAAAAATATTTTTTAGTGTGTACCATCAAGCCAGACTCATCGTGTTTTTCAAAACAATCACAACAACGCCACAGTGTTAGTGATTAATTGATGCACTGCTCGTAACATGTTCTTACTACGGTGTAGGCACACCTCCATCATATCACAGAGATTACACTGTGCTATTCCCGTCATATGGCAAAGCACTCACAACTAGGAGCCACGTATCACAACCACAATGAGATTTGATCTATACGAGGAGCAGATTTTGAAAATTAAATGTAAAACCACAGATGTTTTAGCATTCCAAAGAAATAAATTCCCAACTCACTTAATTTCAAAGATACAGTGTGTGGAGCCACTTGAAAAGAGTTAATTTAAAAGAATAATAGTTATTTCCTCTTTACACCTTTGGCACAGATTGTTTTTGTCAAGTAGCCTTGAGAATAGTCTTAGTTGTTTATCCGTTTTGTAAAAAGGAAGAATGAATTCCAAGTCATTTTAAAGATTATAGTTAACCTGTTTAAACCAGCAGATTTGACCACTTTTCAATATTTTAGCTAGTAGTGAAAGTAGCTGCTTTTACTGGTAGACAGACACGTAGTTTAAATATAATTGTGTGATACTGTGAGGCGAGCACTTCAAATGGCCAAAACTTCTAAATGAAAAGCAAGGCAGTTTTTGGCCAGTAATTGCTTTCGCAGATGTTTCAGTGACATCCACATGCCTCAAGGCAATATACTGCACATGAAAAGGTGAAAAAAAAACACCAAAAAAAAAAAAAACAACGTAACAGAGACAATTGCTAAAAGGTAAAAAAAACGGGAGCATATGTTTTGTCCTTCTGGCTATGAATTATGGAGTAGCTTCCTGTCGTCTTCACTTTGTAGCTCTACGGATCTCCTCTGGCATGTGGTCTAACAGTACAGCACTACAAAACCATTATACCCACCACATAACCAAGAAAGACACAGCGAGAGACAGAATGAGAGGCAGAGTGAAAAACAGAACTGAGAGGCTAAATGCCTCGAGAGGCAATGCTGCACCTTATGTCCCAAGAGATGGTGGTTTGGACTGACCACCTAGTGACCAGCCAAATGACAGTACTAAAGACATGGAGTGAGAGGCAAGGAAGAAAAATAGGGGTATATGTAACAGTTTCTATGTTTTTATAAGAGTGATGCCTTACTACTTATTCTGTGTCAACAGCCAGAGACAAATGACAGCCAAAAAACTCAAACGTAAAAGGAAATGCGCACACACACACACACACACACACACACACACGAGTGCACACAAAAAAAAGTGTAGTCACACAGAGAAGCACAGGCAGACCCGTTTCTTTATTTGTTGAGTAGTGTGAATGCCTATGGCTGAACCAGGGTCTGAATAAGAGATTATTTTACCCTTAGGGACAGCTCACTGCTGTGGTATTAGCATACCGACATTGTGTTATGTTGACTGCACTCCCCTGCTGCTGCGAAAACACACACAAACTCGAAAACACGAGCACATGTATACACACTGCACAAGTATACACACTCGAACAAGTACAGTGTCGTTTCTGCCTCTAATCCAAAGCCAACCATGCATGACTCCAATCTGCTCCTTTGCTGTAATCACGTCCACATATTAAGTCAATAAATCATTGTAAACTTGTTACCTAATTTATGCAGGACTATGATGAATCTTTTGTCCTCTGGGCCTCGTCATGGTGGTGTAACTCAATGCACTTGGACAATGGATAACACTTTCATGTCTGTATCTTCACCTTGAATTATCCAAAAGCAGTTAGCTACTTTAATCGCTTACCTCTTCGGGTATTAGATCTTGACTTTAGGGCATTACTGTATTTCATATCAGTATGTCTGCTAAGCTTAAATTATAATAAAATGTAAAGTTACAGGTTGATCCTGCTCTCATGTGAAATGGTAATCTTGTTTTATTTCCAGTCATTTTGAAAAATCTGACAAGAGACTGTGATTTCCTTCCTATCCATGGTGGGTTCTGTCGGATATTAATGGATTCAGGAGACTGTTTGAATTAATGGAGTGATTAAAGTAATCAAGTCTTGATGTTCATACATCAAAATAATCTCCAGACACAAAGGGACTGTAAGAAGAGCACAGTCACATACAGCACCTACACCTGCTGCACTACAACGCTACAAACTGACTTTATAAGAAACACCTAGCGGAAGTTGCATAAGAGATTTCTGCTTCAAAACAGCATAAATTCTTTGAGCCATAGATTCAGCACAGTGATGTTCCCTCTTTTTGGTTCATTCTGACTCAATATACGCAGTTCCTTCAGATATTTGCCAGTGCATTCACACTGTGAAAATCCCTTGCCACCATATCTCAGAGGTGCTCTACTGGGCTGGGATCAAGAGAAAGTGCAGGGAAGTGAAGTAAATTAAGATCACTGTCATGTTCCGGGAACCATTCTGGGATGATGGATTTCCCTGACGAGGCTTGTTTCAGGTATCCATTTGGAAGAGTGTAGACTGTGGCGATGACTGGATGCGCCTGATCAGTAACAATGTCTAAGTATGTTGTGGAGTCCTGCTCAACTCAGACGGTATTAAGGTGAGTAATGTGTGCTAAGAAATCATCTCCACACCAGTGGAATAGAACAAACAACCTTTCCTGTGTGTTGCTGGCAAGATGGTGCCAAATTTCAGTTTACTTCAAATTCTTTGCCACGATTTTATCCATCTTTTAATCAACATATGTTTACAGAGCCCTTATCACAGCTACCATGTATAACATACAAATAAATACAGTGTCCACATTTACATGGACTCCATCACTATTACAAATGACTTGCTTCCTTCCAATATTCAGAACAGCATTAAGTATTATAATGCGTCTACACATAAGTAAACAAGTACAGGTGTACATGCACTCAAGATGTATTGAGATCTGATCCTTCAGGCCAAATTCAGAGGTAGTCTGGGAAACCTATGGCCACATTCATTCATTCACATTCATTTCACATGTGTACACGAATGTGTTCACACTGACAGACAGTCTAGTTAACTGATGTCCTCTACAAACACAACACATACTGCCTAATTTCCATTTGGTCCACTGTAATGAGAACCACGTGTTTGTATGCATGTACACTGCTAAAGTAAAATCATGTGAAATTCAAGTGGTTACTTGACAAGCATGTCTCAGTCTAATACCAGATGTGAACTTAATTTAGAGCTATCCACTTGTGAATGGATCACCTAAGACTGCCAGGTATAAACAGGCTCAATGGGAGTTCAGGAAATTAATGATCTTTGACAATAAAGTCCATATTGTGGCCAGAATTATGTTAACACAACTGAAATTAGGCCATCTACTGAAATATGGGTTTTGAGGTTGGGTATCAATTTGACATATATCAATACTGTTTAAAAGCTAAGTAATATCAAGTAATGTGTTAAAGATTGGGAAAATCAAGTAGTTAACAAAATGTAAGGGCTCTCTATAAAAATACAATAAGAGCAGAAGAGACTGTGATGTAGACAACATATCTGATTGGCTTATATCTACTGTTCCTCCATAAACTTTGACTGCACTTTTCAGTTTTTAATCTGGCTTCTTTATCATCTCGACTTTTGGGATGGAGTCCTTTGCTTGTCAAAACAAGGGCATGTGCTGCAGATAGGATCATTACAATACAGCAGGGAAGAAAAATTTCATAATCTTGGAAAGGCTCTTTCAGTCTCCGTCTCTCCTCCCACTGCCATTTGATCTTTCTTCCACAGAATGAATGAGCATGGCCCTCTGGATCACTTGTGTGCTGTGTGTAGATGATGGATTATCATAAAACTCATGTATGCCAGCCAGGAAGAAAATTTCCACTATGCAAAGTTGAGATCCCCTTGTGTGTTGTCTTGCTTATACGTATACTGGTTGCAACAAAGAAACCCTGTTTAGCTGGTTCTCTTTAAAAAACTCAAAAACAATCTACCCCTGTATTGCCTTTGGGTTACGTTTAGTATTACTTTTAGACACGGGTTTTGGGGCCCAGAGACTATCACTGTTGCCTCACAGGAAGACAGATTCATAATGTTTTTTTATGCAGCCAAGTGAAGTGTCATTAGGTATATGAGATTCCACTCACTATAAATCTCTGGTATAATGTTAGTAGAAAAAGAGTATGCTGCTAAAGTAAGGGAGAGAGAGGGTCTAGTCCACAATCTATGCCTTTATAAACAAATCTGCAAAATAGGCAGCATCTTTGCCATGGATGTGTATAGTAATAATTATCAGCCACCCACCTCGCTTACCACTCACCCATGCTAGGTGACTGTTAGATTGTAATTTATGACTCATCAGCAGGTACTAGTAATAAATAATCACTTATACTCACATAAATATGTGAAAGTAGACTTAAATATTTGAGATGATTTTTAAGTTTATTAAGCAAAAACAGAGAAATAGCTTCAGAACATAATGGTAATGGTTCGGATTACATTTTATCACTGTGATCCATCTAAAAGTTCAGACTCATACTGGAGACCAGTTTTGGAGTTTTAGGTTGAGGTGACCTCTTTGTGTCACCGGTCAGTTCTGCACATTTTGTTCCAAAACAATTTGGCTTCTGATTTTTCATTGTTCCACTTCTAACAGTGAGGCAGACCAACTTCCTGGTCCATTTATGAGCTGAGGCTACAGCTGTCAAAATAAGAAAACGTAACAAGGACAATGCAGTTTATTTGAAAACACCTTCATATGACAAGATTCAAGGAAAATACTACTGGTTCCTGTTGTGTGGTACTGTTCTGCTGGAATGTTGGACTGATGTTTACATTTTCAAGGTTACATTACGCAGGTACACACAATAGTGGCTTTACAGAAAGGCAATTGTTATTCCACTTCATTCAGGCAGTTCTAGATCTCAACAAAGCCTTTCCACCAGCACATCGAATCTCATGGTGGAGTATTTATCTAAAACAGAGTTTAAAGTGAGATGACTGTAAGGCTGTTCAGACCTGTATGAACATGCGTCCTGAGTGATCCAATCACAGTTGGACAGCTCTAAGTACAGGCGTGGACACCTTCAAGACACATTGAGGACGCTTTTGAAATCCGATCACTTAGACAACATTCGGAGGTGGTCTGAGCTGCTTGTTACTTTACTGGTGGCAGTGTTTCTTTAGTGTGAGCTTCCATTAGTGTCTGCCACAACTAAGTTACAGACATGCGTTGCGGAGACAAAAATACATTTCAACCCGGCAGGGGGATGCACACTCCACAAAAATATAAGTGCAACCCTTTTTCCATTTTCCACAAATTGAAGAAAAAACAAAAATACTTTTTAATGCACACATAATTATTTCTCTCAGATTTTGACAACATATTGGATAAAATTTATATTAGTTAGCACTTCTTACTTGCCAGTATAATTAAATCCCCTGACAGGTGCGGCATATCAAGATGCTACTTAAACAGCAACATTTGTGTAAAGGTGTGCTTTGGAATGGTCACAATAGAAGACCACTATAAAAAACGTGCACATTCATCACAGAACACAATGTTACGGATGTCGCTAGTTTTGAGGGAGCATGCAATTGTGATGCTGACTGCAGCAATGTGCACCAGAGCCCCTTAGTTAAATGTTCATTTCACTACAACAAGTTTTATCCAATGTCATTTGCAAGAGTTTGTCAGGACATGCCACCGGTCTCACAAAAGTAGACTCTGTGTAACCATGCCAGCCCGGGACCTCTACATCAGGCTTCATCACCTGCAGGATTGTCTGAGACAGGCCACCCAGAGAGTTGAGGCGACAGTTGGTTTGCACAACCAAAGAATTTCTGAACAAACTGTCAGAAACCGTCTCAGTGAAGCTCATCATGCTTTTCATCCTCACCAGGGTCTTGACCTGACTGCAGTTCATCGTGGTTACTGACTTGAGTGAACATATGCTCACCTTTCAATGGTGTCTAGCACTTTAGAGAAGTGCTCCCTTTACGGATGAATCACGGTTTAGACTGTACTGAGCAGATGGCAGAGGGTATGTATGTAGACTGACAGCCACCACTGTCCTAACACGGACTTTACAAATTTGTGCTCACAATCTGAGAGAAATAACACTTTTGTGTGGATAAAAAACACTTTTCTATCTTGTGAAAAATTGTAGAAAACAAAAGTGTTGCATTTAGATTTTTTGGAGTGTATGTCTGATGGTCACCCAGCAGGGATGTAAGGGTTGATGTGCCTGTGCCCTTGGTGATGACAGACAAATTTTTCTTGCTGCGTGGGATGGGCATCATAGTCCATTGGGATGTTTCACTGTGGACATTGTCAAGAGCCAATTGAGGACACATTGCCCTGACCTACTACTTGTCTTGACATTTAACTATAACACTATTTCTGATCAGTCAAGCTAAGTGGTACTGATGTTCTGACTGGTACACAGCCTCCCAGGTAAACTATCACCGGGCCAAGCTGTGAAAAGCATTTGTTCAGGACACCACTGATCCAACTGGAATGTAATCCAAGCCAACTTTTTGCCCACAGCCACTGCATTAGCTACATGCGCCTTAAGGCAAAATATGCACAAAGCCCAGATAAGGTGTTGGAGACACTCTCAGCACAGGCAACAGCAAAAGGCAAGGAAAATGGCAGCATATGTTTGTCCTTCTGGCTATGCATTATGGAAGAGTTACCTGTCGTCTTTGCTTTGTGGCAGCACAGGCCTTCTGAGATTCTGGGCTATGACAGCATACACCAGCCTCATTTACAGAAACCAGAGGGATTGTATGACAGCACAGACGCATATATTTTTAATGACCCATTATCACAGTGAAATTGCATCAGCCCTTTTGGCTGGGAGTATGTGGCTGCACCTTGGCACAACCTGCATCCAGTCCATTAGGCTTCTATCTTGGGTAAAACACTCCCCACTGTGGATTGAAAGCTGTAAGCACTGGTCACTCCAAGATGGAGAGAGAAAGGGAAGAGGAAAGGTGTACAATATTGCCGTCTTTCACTTCCAGTTTTACCTCTTTTGTGCTTTAGTCTTTATCATAGCTTTTACTTGTTGATTTTGAACAGCGTACAGTACTATTCAGGGGCGTATCTGTCAACTAGCACAAGCCATTACACTCACACAATGGGTACCCAGAATCTCATCAACTTGAAAACCACAGGTTGTCAAATGCAGACATTCATATGAGTACTTGACACACTCAAATCTGACACACTCTATAATTCCACATCCATAGACATATGTACTGTATGCACCTGTGCAGCCACATAGCAAAAACATACCCTACATCACGAGTGGGCCAGAGCAGAGTTCACATTTCATATAAGGTTAATCACACCAAGGCTGGTATATAAACTGTAAGCTGACGCAGACAGACAAGGTAATGGTTTTTTGTGTGGGATGTAGCAAGTCATGTACTCAGGTGGCCCCAGGCACAATCTTACTCTCCAGCGAACATCACTGATGAGTCAACAATCAGCCCCCGGGGTCAACCTTTTTATGATTGCTCTCAGCAGCACTCTGTTTCTCTCTCCCTCTCTTCTTGTTCCCTGTCTCGCTCATTATAACTCTCTCACTCATTATCATCCTCTCCATCTAACTTGTTCTCTCTGAGACTTTCACATTGAGCAAAGATCTATGGGCCTCTTTCTCGTTGTTAGACTCACTCCCTTTACCTCTCACAGTATCCACAGTGTCTCACTCTCTCTCTTACTCATTCTCTGTCCATCTTGTTACAGACCAGATTTATTACTGCAATCTGTCAGTGCTCCCGTCTCGCCTCCCGACACATTCTGTGGCAACCAATATGCATATGTTCTTGTTTGTATTATATAAACACATACGCTGGAGCTTTAAAAAGCCCCGGGCTGAGAAACAGAGGTGACTGAATGTTGTGTCTACGAAATCAAATTCACCAATAACCCATTATAAGCATCCTTCTGGTGAGAGAATGAAAAACAACTTTGGCAAATTTAAAAACAATTCAAAATTGGCTGTTTTTAACGATTATCTGATAGACTACAAAAACTTGCCAAATTAGGTACAGAGTTAGAGTCGCAAATGATGCTATGCCAGAGCATAAGGTAAAAGCTGGAATTATCAGCCTCAGTCGTGCATATGGTTTCTGACAGTCATCTCAATTTTAATGAGATTTTTAAATCCAGTTTTCAAAGGTTATCTACATTATTAACTTTATTCGGAGTGAATGTGGCTTCATCTCATTGGAGATATTTCATGCACAATCCAGATCAAAACAAAAAACACATATTACCTACCAAAAGAAAATATAAATATATATATAGAAAAAATATCATACAGGGTCCTGCTAATTGGGGGAATCTGGCTCACCTCTGGAGCCATCAAACATTCACAAAGGAGGCTGCACCAAACAAACAAATCCTCAAGGCAAAATACAAACTAAACAAACTTGGACAAAAAAAAAAAAATCAATTTACCTTGAAGATGGGTTTGGCACTTTTGTCCAGGAATTCTTTTTTTCTCGTGTAGCAATGCACAAAATGGGGCTTTATCTTTTCAAAATATCTCTACAGTCAGTGTCCCTTCTTTTACAGATGACAATACCATACACTTCTAGAAGCCCTATACTTCCAAAAACAGCTATATACTAGCCACTGAACTTCGTGTAAACACGGGTGAATTCTTGGGGGGCCAGTGTATGTCTGTATGTTTACAAGCATTGCCTAAGGCAAAGGTTGAGTGCCATGAATAATTCATCTCTTTAAAAAGAAGCAGAGTTATTGTTTGAAATATGACTACAACCATTATTTCTGACAGAATAATTAAACATTAAAGGGCAAGACAGATGCACATTGTACCTTAATGATACCCGAATGGTGCAAAGTAAAATAGGCTATGCACAGAACATATTCACAAACAGATGAATGTAGAACCGTTTTACTAATATACACACAGTGTGTTTAAAGCACTAGTGAGGTCTACCAGCTCTTTTTTTAAAATTACAATTGTTGTGATGATTGGACTACATTACACTTTGGTGCATTACAATGTTATGGATGAATGTTTATTATGTGCATACATTATTTTAATATATCAGGTGTAAAATGCAGCATGGCAAAATGTGTTTCAGACACAGGAAGGTATGAACAGTCAGACAGAACTATGACAACTTTGATAGAATACTGTAAATCTATACAATGAAGGATGACACAACTACTCAAAATGTCTGCCAACATCCAACACATGTAAACATTCCCAAAACTTCTTAAACTGTCACAATCCTTTGCAGTCACAACCTGTTAGAGAAACTTAAAACACACACTGTAAACCTGTGCTTTTAGGTCAAACTACGGAAGGAATTGTTGCTGATTACAGCATGTCATCAGTATTAGTCTTATTTTCATGTACGCAGGCAAAAATCTTGTATTTTGAAAAGAGGAAGTCGCATGGAATAACTTGAACTGCAGGGCTTGACAATAACAGCTGCCCATTTGCCCCACGCAACAAGATCTCAACCGCTATCAAACATAAAACCTGATCTGGCTGCCCCTGTTGGCAACCAGTTTCTGCTGTTATATAAAAAAGAAACAACCACAGCAAATAGAGAAGGCTGAATTCCTCACCTTGGCATTGGAGGACAATAAGAGAGCTGCTGTCATATTTACTTACTCTTGTAGACAGAGCGTACTGCCACTACTTCACCAGTCAGCCAGGTGCTCCAGCAACAAGAGAGCCAAATGTGAAAAATACCACTAACTGTCTTACTCTGTCACAAAGGCAAAGCTGAAATTAAAGGATTTTTCTTTTTTACAACCTGTTATACCGTAATCTGAGAAATAATGGCCAAGATCTGGGAACACGGCAACACTGTATATATTATAATATAAAATCAGGTTATCATTGAAAAACTTTTCAACAAGGTTTATTAAATACCTCAAATATGAAGAACATTTTCCAGACCTGCCTTGTTTATTAAGTGAAGATCTGATGAGGTTTACAGGAAGTAATTATTTTCCCCTCGTGCAATTTACTTTATTATACTTGAGGCTACCTTGTAAATATGCAATTTAAAACAAAACATCTATCCAGCATCGTTAATTTAATTTTTTCTCTTTGGCAATGTTAAGCCTCTTGATTTTAGTCAAATCAACTTTAATATGATCAAAAATGTAACATATTCAGACATCATATTAAACATAACTCAGACATGATGTCAGTCACTATACTGGCATAAACTTAATCAAATATTCTAATAGTAATCCTTAGAAGCATGTGCTTTAATTCAATTCAAATGTACTGCTTCTAACTCTAAACCTGTTCAGTTTTCTGAAAAGGCTAGCATAGTGTGCTTGCATCATATTTCAAATAATAAACATTTTACAACACATTTATTTACATCAAAAACAGCCCTCTTAGCTACAGCTTGACAGCAAAAGAAATACATCCACACAATACTGCACCCCCTCCCTCCCCTCCACCCAGGTGTAAAACCCTCCGGTCATTGGTCCAGTGTCATGAGATGGTATTTCGCACTGACCTTTTTCCTGCCAGTTCAACCAGTTTGACACAATGTCTCAAAGGCTTATGGTACACTATCGGTCATACGAGGGACTCGGAGACATACATTTTATAGTCTACCCTAGGCGCTTACAAATTTCAATTACCTGTATACTGGACACTGAAATGTGATTTCTACTATCTCACTGCCTATAGGCGTGACTCAGCTGCCAAGCAGAGAACAGAATTTCTGTCCTTAACATTTCATTAATACATCGAGACTCTTCATACATTACTTGAGCATACATTTTTATGTGATTTAACTCACATGATCAAGTTCAGAATCTTAATGAGGTTAAAATAAACAAACATAAATAATGTTCAGAGGTTGAAATATGATGGACTGGAGAACAAGTCGATGGCTCAGTTTCTACAAGCACCTACGTACAGACTGTATGGAATAAGCTCTTTTTTGTCAGTTGTCATTACAACAACAAGCTGTAAGCTTAGAATTTGTTTATCATTTACAAGGTCTAGGGCCTTTATCTGTTCTGGCTTCTATATCAAACATTCATATGTATATTACTAGTGAAATGAAGGGCACATCATACCTCCAGTTGTAGTCTCAGCATTTATAATTTGTTCTGCCCAAGCTGTGAACCCTTGTTGCTTTGTTAGGCTACTCAGAATACATTTCCATCAAGCCACGCAACAGCAGTCTTGTACATCATCAGTGGCACTCTTCAATAGCCTCTGTGTCTGCACTCCCTGGAATAAATTTGCAGGCCCAGGTGGGAATGTTGCTCGGCGACTTCCACACTCCATTAAGCTTTTGCAGGCAGTTTAAGCAAAGGCTGCATTTGTATGCAATATTTATAAAATAAAAAAAGAGAGCTGTGGGTTCCTGGACTCCACGAGCAGTGGGAGATAGCAACAGAGGATGTAAACTGTCGGGCTGGATCATCACACAGGGGATTAATCTGTGTTTCATAAGCACGGGGCTTTACAGAATAAAAACCTCTGCCTACGATTTCAGCAGCTCTTTATGACTAACATGGAATATTGAGCTGAAGCGCATCGAGGTCTTCCAGAGATCTTTGTTGAATTATGTATATACAGAGGCGCTTCGATAAACTGAGTACCCCTGCATTTTCTTGCTCCATCTATTGCCCACAGCCTTTCGCTACTTGACCTTCATCTCCATTACCTATGGCACAGAGTATTTGTCATGTCAACACAATACATGTTTTGTCTTCCCTGATTTCATGTGTCCTGCTGAAGTCTCAGGCACTGCTATTCTTCAGCTTTAATTTCAGCTTGCAGTAAAAGTGTGAAACATCCAGATGAGGTGCAGCAGTCTCCCTGCAGTGTGTTGGTTTTAGGGATTCTAACATGCATGTATTGATTCAATTTGATTTCATAGGAAACACACCACTGTGAGGGATAGAAGTGACCTTTGTCTCTTCAGAGTGTAACCATTTGCTTTATTTTTTTTGTCAATTCACCTGTCAGATTTGAAGGAAGTATACAGGGATTGAATAATAATCCAGCTACAGACAAGCATTTAACCTGAGTGTCAATGGCTGCAACAAAACCAATCCACACACTGAAATGCATGAAAAACAAATTAAGTGCTACAGGGAAATGAATAATGCAAGTCTGAACATTTTGTTTAGTAGGATTCTGTCACCTATGACCAGCTTTGAGAGTAAGCCTCTGCTTCTTCACAGACTATCCTCTTCCCTCATCATTAACACAAAACTCACAGCAAACACAAACAATTATGTCTCTTAGCCTCCTCTGCTCGCTTCATGTTTGAATTAAAAAATATTTCTGGAAACTGGCACCACATACTGTATGGGCTATAAGCAGTCGTTGAAGAGAATAAACAACAATTTTCTGCAACTATGTGCAAATAATGCTTGAAATGCTTACCGAAGTCTCCAGGGACAAAGATGTCATAGACACAGGTCTGGCCTCTGGTGTAATTATGTGGGTAGTTTGGGGACAGCACAGTTCCCTCTGAACCTGTGAAGTGACCTCCACATGGGGCTGTGGGGACAGGAAATGAAGCAACAGAGAGGCACAGTTAACAAATGTCACTCAACCATTTTAAAATACCTGGGGAAATGAGGCAATAAAATACAAATCAGCAAATCCATTTTGCCAGGCATAAGTGCACTGGTAAGCAGTTCATATCACTAAATCAGGCAAAAAGTCACCTTTGAACTAATGAGCTCCTGACAAATATAAATTTAGCCAGCATGCCAAAATAATGTCACACTTGAGAGACGCTTTTTAAAAGGAAAGTGAGCTGTAAACGGACAGAAAAGGTCTGAAGTCTGAGTTGTGTTAACAGGATTAAAACCCAAAAGGAAAACAAGCAGCAATGAAAGGTACCTTTTGCCTTCAGAATACCTTAAAATACCATCAATCAACAGAAAAACCCAATCACAAAAGTTCCACACCCCTATGACTTTAATCAGCCCACAGTGCCCAGCAGCATATTTTGAAAAATTAAGTTTTAGCTCTTCAAAGATGAACCAGGGTTTCAGTCAGCAGGATCTGTACATAAGACGTCCAGTTGATCTTGATTTGAAGTTGCTGGATTTACAATTTACATTGATGAGAATATTAGAAATGACTATGCATTCATGTTAATGAACAGTTTTCCAGTTGCTGCCGAAGCCATACTATGTTATGAAGACCCCGATCCACAAGAGGGGACCGACACATGTCTTGCATCTCATAAACTTGTACTTGCACCATCATCATAGCTTCAGTTAATCAATACAATCTGTGGCCTGTCCTGCACCTGCACCCCATCTCAGTCCTATTTTGCCCTATCCTGATGATGTACCTAATTTGCCAAGAGGCACTCTAATGCAGTTGCCTCAGACCTCACAGACCGCCATCAGGTGGGGGAGCCTCGACTGTAAACAAACACACACTCATTTGTCGGAGGGAAGCAGTCACCAGCTGCTCTGAACCCCCTGTGGCCGACACAATGCACATGTCACTGCTGTTTCATTGAGCACTGCACAGGAGAGAATGAACAAAAGTGAACAGAGGCTCTAATGTAGAAAGATGGATCAGCAATTTATCCGCATTTAGTTGTTGGAGTAGCAAGAGGCATGTAATCAAACATATGTGATGACAGCAAGTGGGACTCTAATTCAAGCTGATTTGTCATACAGACTGGGAACCACAGCGCCGTGGTGGGTGAGGAATTTGAGAATGCTGCTGTCAGGAAGGAGGGCACACTTCACTGTCAATCAACAGAAGGTAAGAGCAGACCTAAGGGAAGGAGGGGATTCTCAGGATATGCTTTAATGGCTCAATTTTTACAAGGTGGGTGCAGTGCTAGAGAGAAGAGTGTGCACACTCCAAAACCTCAATAATTGTGTGTTTTATGGAAGACTAATGGTTAGGAATAAACAATGCCCCAAAACAGGTGAGATATCAACTTAGACCCATCCATATGATGATACAGAGAATTGTGTTGCCATTTAAGATGTCAGTGGATAAGATTTCATTTCAAGAAACCTCACGAAAAGGCTGTGAACAATGTCCTCATAAGCAGATAGTCAGCTGCAAATGAAGAGGTTCTGATGGTTTTAGATTTTTAAGTGGTTACATTTGAAGGATATTGACCCAACCCCTGAATGCATTTTATTTACCAGACACAGGAGCTAATGGAGCCATCACAACACAATAGCACAATTTTTAATGTGCTGAATGTGTTTGGCGAAGTGCTGAAATGTGGACAGCCAATGGACTCAATGGAAATGTAAAATATGCTCAACGCATCCTTTAAATTTGACTGTTTCTCTATTAAGAACTGTGGAATCTGGTTAAACAGATAACATTTTTGGCATGTCTGTATATTACAGTGTGATTGCTGCTTGCTGTCCATAATACTGTTCAACAACAAACAATACAAAAAGAATCTGTCTTGTTGGCAGTTACTGAGTTTTTAAAGTAAACTGAATGTTTGTCTTGTTTGGAAAATACTACAACTTCAACTTGTTGGAACATAATGTGAAGGGACGGGAGCTGACTATATGTTGGGGGCAGCTAAAGCCATTGGTTTTAGCACTTAGACTGGCAAGTCATCAGTTCAAAGTGAAAACACTAAATGGAGAGTTGCTGATGGACTTTTTAGTAAAGCAGCCCCAGAGCTGTTCAGTGAAGTCGCACAGGTGCCAACTGTAAAAGTAATGAATAGCTCCCTGGTGTGAGAGTGGGTGCCCCCTGTTCCCCACTGCTGAAAATGAGCTGAATTCTAATTCAACCTTGGCAGATTAAATACTCTGAGGATAATTAAAAATGGTGTAATGCTACTGGAGGTAAGAGTGCTGGGTGTGAAACTCCTCATATATTTTTCTGACTTCTTTCCTTGACACCATGTTCGCTGTGCTCTAAAAGCCTTAATGAAATGCAGACGATGCAGATTTGCCTGTGAATAAAAAACAATTCTTATTTAAATGTTTTTTATAAAATTCAAAAAATGAAGCAAATTTACCTAAAACTTTCTGAAGTTACTTCCCATAAAGTCATTGTGCAGACCAGCTGGACTCCATACACAAGTCAAACCCTGTGGCTTTTTAACTTCTGTTAAATATATACTTTTTTTTTTTACTTTGCCACAAAGGTTGCTTCACTTCTTGTGAAGTCAGGGCCTTGCAGATCAGGAATGTATTAATATTGCTTTTGTTCATGAACCCTTTCTTTCAAGCTTACATTACTCTGGTAAGATTAACTAGAACATTTTTTTAAAGGTCAGTTTATTTTGAATTTATGAGTTGATTACTAACCTGATATAATATGCACATACAGTAGTTAGATCCTAATGCTATCTGTGTCTGTTGGACTGATGGGGTTCAGCTGCACGCTGTAAACCATATTCAGCATCTGGGTGTTTATTGGACAGAAGGGATTATTGGTATGAAAATACCAAACATTTCTAAACATAATATTTTCTCATTTTAGCCAAAGCCAGGACAATTAATTACATTTTTTTTAAAAGTTGTCTGGTGTTTAGAGTTACAGTATTGGGAAACTTGACATGCAGCTTCTACAATATTTATAATTTAATGTAACTTATATTTGTGGCATCATAAAAAAACAAATACACGTCAATTGCCATACACAGGAGTTTTCTGTCTAGAAATGGCCACATTACAGTTATAGTTTTGACTGTAATTCTGTCTATGCTGTATGAATTTGTGTTCCTTTCTGTTCATTTTCTGTAATGGCTCTACCAGGCTAGAGCCCCCAAATTGTTTAAGTTGTGTCTGTTATAAACGTATTACTTATTAGCTTCAATTGATGTCCTTCATATCTTGAAATGAACTATAAATGAACTGCAATGATTTAAGAGCTCCAAATTGATAAAACACAGAATTCTCTCCAATGAGTTGGCTTTTCTTGCCATCTGTTTCTCCTCTGCGTCTCGCAACACAGTCCTATCAAACACTGACCAAACAGCTGGAGAGCAGTTCTCTGCTACTCAGGCCCTAATGTTAATGTAGAAGTGTTGCCTCTCACCTTGACATCTTGGTTTGGCTCTGTCCCACTCTGGTCTCTTGCTGTTGCCCATGACACATGTTAAGGTGGAATAGCCCTGAAGCAGGTAGCCAGCCTCACAATGAAATGTCACCATAGAACCCAGCTTGTAGTCAGTACCCATTCTAGTGCCATTCATCATATTCCCTGGATCAAAACACGCTTCCCGCAGTTTTGCTGCCAATCGAAAGAACAAAGCTTTTAGAACAATGACAAATGTCTGAAATAAGAGGGGGTGCAAAGTAGACAGAGAGAGGTATAAATAGTTATACAGGATGCAAGGATGTATTTGATTTAACAAAACTGTGTGATTAAAAAGTAACATGGTAAACCAAAAGGGTGAACCAAAGGCTATTCTCACAGCTGGCATAAACATAGGAGAAAGTAGTTGTGTACAGTAGCATACATCAAATAATTATTTTGAAATTCATTTATATATGGATCCAACTAAATCCCTTGCTGTAACACAAACATGTGAAAATGCATATAGAATCCCACTTGCATTGGCCTTCAAAGTACCTTTATATTCCAAATGAAAGCCGGTGTAGCTCACAGAGCCATCACTGCGAAATGCCAAATACATAAAGTTGGAAGTGCTCTCAATCTTCTCAGGAAGTTTACTGTCTTGAAAACTGCCAATCAGATGAGCGCTGCTGTCTGGCCCATCGTAGATATACAAGAAATCATAGTTGGGCTCAATACTGAAGCTGTAACGAGTCAAAGAAACAGACAAATGAGAGATAAAACAGTTATTATTTTTGCCGAGTCTTAAACACCAGATTGTACAGATTGTATGTGAGATTTAGAATGCATTAGGGTTTCAAAACGAGAGTGTGCACCGCAGTGCTAGAAGTGAGTCATGCCAAGCGATTTGTTTTGCATCTCTCGACAAAGAGATAAAAAAAGATATCTCCCCCAAGAGGTGAGAAGAGATTAAATTGTTGTGACACTGCGCTGGCACAAAATCTTCCCAGACGGCAATGGCAATGCAGTGTGAAAAGATCGTTTCATATTGTAGAGCTGTATATCAAATCACATGCCGCAGTGAGGGAGAGGGGAGCATTTGTTTTCAAAATAATGAGCATGGTTTATGACAAAAATGTAAATAGCTTGGAGATAATTGCATTTGAGTTGGATCAAGGCAACTCCAATTTAAAATCATGACTCCATCCTTTCATTTGGCATTCCCAAGGGAGAGAATCGGCATTGTGCTAACTCTATTAGATGTTTGTTTTGAAGGACAAAGTTGAAAAAGAAACATGGTGAATTTCTCTCCTTCACCTCCAGAAGATGAAAAGTGGAAGAAAGAGCCAATGCGCCAGTGCTCCTTTTCTAGCTCTTTATCAAAACACTTAAATTAATCATCATCAGTCAACGCTGCCTATGAAAAGTGCCCTTAGCACCATCTTTGAGTTTGTTTGGCCTGTGTTGCTTAGATTGCAATTAATAATGTCAAGCTTATGGCCTGAGTATCACTTAGCTTAGAAAATACTGCCTGCGATACACAGCATTCATCTAGAAATCTTGTCTCACCACATTTCAGCAAAGTGTGAGGAAGACATGCCTTCTAAGTGTTTGCAGAGGGACTACTGCTTCCCCCTATCTCCCAACACACCTGGGCTCAAACTCAGGTCCTCTGCTTAACTCACATGAACAACTCTGCTCAATACTATGACGTTATACCCTGTTCCACTGCAGAACACAAGCAATTCCATGGCACACCCTGAGCCACAGTGCATCCACTCAGAACTGACTCCATTCTGTTACAGGTAGGTTACAATCATGCCACAGGTTTAGGGAAAGCTTCATCTTGTAAGCTACTGGACCATGTACTTGGACAACACTGTAAAAAAGGACAGCACTGTGTCCAGTATTTTCTGTTGGAGCAACTGTTCACATCCTGTGGAACCTGACATTTCTGGATTTTCATTCTAATAATTGTTTCAAATAACTGAATAATGTACAAAGCCCTGTGCTTTAAAATGTAAATAATGCAAGTGTTTTGTTTTATGTTTAGAGTAAAAACAACCACACAAAGTTAAATGGAGTGAGTGGCAGCTCATATTACCTGATGAAAGCCAAGGAAATGACATAGTCAGAGTGGACAGTAATAAGCCAGTCACAGTCTTTGCTGTGTGGATAGGGGTGTGGGTAGTTGGGAGAGAGGATGAATCCCGAAGAGCCGGTCACATTCCCACCACAAGGAGCTTGAGAGATTACAAAAAGGAAGAAGAGATGAATGAGAAAGATGCATACAGTGATCACAAAGAAAGTCTTTAAATGTGCCTGACCTGCTGCAAACGCCTTTGGCTGAGCTGAAATCAGTTCGAGACAGGTAAGAAATGAACACTTGTAGGTCATTAAATATAATTGAGGCAAATTCTATGACCTTTGTCAACCTCTATCAGCTACAACCATCAGGTACTGCAGTGACATCAAGCCAAAAAACGAGGGCATTAGAAGGACCGGGCCATTATTTCCCTACATTATAATCAAAAGAGGTATTTTTCTGACACTTGTCTTACCAAGATATTGGATCTTGCTGGTACATTTTCCAATTAATTTCTAGTGTAGCCTATAAGTGTTTTATTCAGTGTTCCATTGGTCAGCTGCACACAACTTTTCCTTTGTTTTTTTACCCGTGGAGTTGTACATATCATAAAAATTACACATAAGGAGGGAACAAAATATTCAGTGAACAAATAAATCTCCTGTCATTCCATTCACTATGAATCTTTCAACAATCCAAGTGCTATTTAACTTTTGCTCCCGGCCCGTGAAGTATTTATTTTGATCATGTTTTTCCACTGTTTGATGTGTGACTATTGGATCTCATGGGGACTACAAAGATTAAGCGGATATGTAACTAACAAAATATTAAGACAGTGAGTTTTTCAATTAATAAACATAGGCATTTGTGCTCTAGGATTTAAACACATGGATTATGTTAATTTGATTATTAACTGTTTTTAAGCCTCTACATGTTGTTGTCCTGTTTCACTATGAAGAAGTCTTAGTGACATGCTGATGAGTATGTTGCTCTTATCTAGTGTGGTAACTTAATTTGTATATTTTTTGTAAGGACAGCTGACATTTACATCAAGCTTGTCACTCATACAGGCTTGCGTCTGGTCTAATTTATGCTGTGTCCTGTGATCTTTACAAACGCTTAGCCCTTTCCTGGGCAGAGGAAAAACAAAAACCTCAGTTACACCCGTTGGCAGCAACTCAAGAACATCTAGGTTTCTTTGGACCTACTTAGTGTAATTATTTCTAATTGCATTGTTAAGTAATTAGCTGTTCTAATAGGCTCTAATAAGACAATGTGTTGGGAGACCTTAGAGTACTTCGTCTTTGACTAGCTACAGAAGTGGATTTGTCCACATAAGATTTGGCAAATGGCTAAAGAGTCTTACACATATTTTTAAGACGGAAACAGAATTACAGTCTCTGCTACAGCAGGTTAAAAGAAAAGCTCTCACTCCCTCTTCCTCTCATCATCTCTCTTTCACTGATCCCCTACACTTCCCTCCTTCCACCCATATACCCCTCTCCTTCTCCTCCACACCTCTCCCCTCCTCCCTCTCTCTCTCTCACCAATGCAGCTTGGCGGGCTGGGTTGCCAGTAGTATCTATTTTCCACTTGGATGCAGGTGATTCTGCTCTCCCCCTGCAATTCATATCCTGGATCACATGAGAAGGTCACTGAGTCGCCAGGCTCCCGCCCTTCCCCGTTGCGACTGCCATTCATGGGAATACCTGGATCTCTGCACGCTGTTGCAAGCGAACCTGAAGGACAGACACATGCATGTGAAACATTCATGTATAAATGCACATGTGTACTGTACGCAAAGCACAGGGAATCAGTGGCCGCAAGAGAACACACACACACACACACACACACACACACACACACACACACACACAGAAGGAGTTTCATATCACACGGTAGACAGCTGTCAAACTGAAACTGTGGCTCAAACAGAGTTAGAGCACAGAGCAGATTACAGACTGATATCAGTCAAAATCCTGCCGTGTTTTCCTAATCTGTTCTCCTAAAGCACAGCTGTGGAGCAGCCCAGAGCTACAGAATGATTTGGTAAAATCTGATGGATTCTTCTTATGTTCCCATCTTGACAGACTTTATTGAGAGACTTAACACAGTTAAGTATATTGCAGTTTGGTGTTGTGTTTCTTTTTTTTTTTTGTCGAAATTACAAATACGTCTTGAAATGGTGATGCTGTGATTGCTAGATGCCTTATAACGCACAATACATTTGGTTATGTGTTTTCAAAATATGGGTGCAAAGTAATCACTCATTAACATTTTAATCCGCCAAACAGGGGATCAGACATTTCATTTCAATTCTACATAGACAATTATTATAAAAATGTAACTCTACCCTCAGAAATATGTTTTCTCTAATGGTACTGCAAATAGCTGCAAACCTGAAAACACACTAATATACTCAAAAACATCCACAAGAATCTGTCACTCACTGATAGGAGTCTGCAAAAGTTCACTTAACACAAACACTGTAAACCACCAGCCTTAGGCAAACCGGCTATTTAAAGCACCATATGCATCTCCAGAATCGATTCCAGCTTCTAACATGTGCACTGACTCGCATGCAATTGATTTTTACATTAGGCTGCCACGTCTGTATACTAAAGGAAATGAAAACAAACTCATCATACATGCCATACAGGAGGTGTTATAAAATTGCTTTACACATGTGCTTGGTTTATAAACTACTCACCAGCATAACATGCAGACTGCAATTAGTATTATAGTAGGACACGTTTTACATAACATACTGAGGGATCCAAACAGCGTGAGGAAGTGTTTAAAATAAAAGCTACACTATGATTTGGTTTGATTTGGGAAGATATTATTTAGAAATGAGGATGCTATTAACATTAAACAAAGTCCTTACACATACCTGTCGACTTACATCCATGTAAACTGAATGAGACACCTAAGGTTTTTCCATTCCTCAGTAACTCTCGCTGATCCTGTACACATCTACAGTACATCAACTACTCAGAGGGAAATACTTACTGGAGAAGTCGATGGCAAAGCCAGATTTGGTGATATAAAAGTCAGTCTCAAACTGAATGGTGACAACATTGAGAGTGGAGTGGATCCCCTCAGGCAGCAGTGAGCCGCTAACTTCCTTCAGAGACATCTCGTTCTCAGGAGGTCCATCCCACACCTTCAGGATGTCGTGAGATGCCTCTGTGTCGAATGCAAGGAACTGGAGACTGGGAGAGATGAGCACAATAGATTTTTACTTTGGCTTAAGTTTAATAAAGTCTGTTTAGGTCAAGGCATTGCATTTAGTCAATTTACTCATTTAGTTGAATACACAATGGTTTCGCTCACTTTGCATGTAAAAAAAACCAAAAACAATAGTTCCCAAAAAGGCAACCAAAACGGGTGCAGAACTTGGCAGGATTAAATCGAGTTCAAAGCAGAGATGTATCTAGAGACAGTGTCCCCATGCCTTTGGGTATTTCAGTTGAGATTTGGTATCATCAATCAATTTCTGCCAAAGTTAGAAATATGAGAGCACAGACTTATCTGCAATCTCATCAAGAGATGGCCTCAAGCAGCTCTTCTGACAAAGAATGTGTGGCTGACTTTATGAAATCATACCATGTTGACTTCGACCTCTAAGCCCAAATGGGTTTTATTTCACAGTAATGCTAGGAGCTCTCAACCAAAAAACGTGCTTCCATGTCCCGGGAAAATTCTCTCGGGTGCTGTCAAAGCATCTATCTCCCAGTCATTGTTAATGGAGCTGCTGCAGGCTGTCTGGATGAAATCCTCCTTTAGAGCAGAGTTAATTTTATGCTTAAAATCTTACAGCATTTTTAGGATGCTTTTATCTTGAAGTCTTTCAAAGTCAGGTCAAATTAGGAAGACCTCAGTTAATTTAGGACGTATTCCAATCAACTCCCATCAGGCAATTGTGTATAAACTGCAGTCTCATGATAACATCAAATTCCTTTTAGTTTTATCACACAAATCCAGTGAGTGTCCTACTTTGAGTTTGTTTATTTAAATTCAATATTAGATTCTCTATAACAAATTAGAAAGCCCAAAGACAAGGTTTTTTTTTTCTCACTACCATATTTTATTACTTATGATGCTCAATACAATTTGCGTATTTTGATAAATCATAGCACATCATCATTTAGATATTCTAAATTATAATCATCTTACTTATAAATGGCAGATAATTGGAGTTACATCAAGACAACAGCAACATTTTTCAGTCATGCTGGATATACAGTATATGTATAAATATGCATGCATTATATGGCTATATCATTAGCAACTTATGTTACCTGACAATGTTGCCGGAGCTGACCTCAATTGTCCAGGTGCACCTCAAGTTGTTGTCATAGGGGAAGGGATATCCAGGTGACAGGATACGCCCTGTAGACTCACCCTTAAAACTGCCACCACACTCCGCTGCATACACACACACACACACACACACAATCAAACATGATAAGACACATTAAAAACCTCTGACAATGCAAACTCATACAAGACTCATAGAATGTGTTGAAATGTAACACAGAGAGCACAAGTGTCCAAGCTCACTGGAGCTCAGATTCTAAAATGAGAACTAATGAGCAGCAGTTTAGGCTCAGCTGAAAAATAAAACTATTTTCTTTTTTCGAACAGGTAATGGGATTGCAACCAGGTCTTCTTTCATGAGCACAGATACTCACAGACACAGAACATGTTTTGTTTCTAAGTATGCCTCTTAATGATGCCATTAATTAACTTTAAAAGGACTGTGTCCAGATAATACACAGGCTGGGTCTTGCACTTCAGGGAGGACACTGCTACAAATGTTAATAACTGAAGGAATATCTTATCATCCAATCTATGTTGTCTCTCCCCTGGTTATCGTCTTGCTATCTATATTACACAGAACAACCGGCACTTAATTAATAGGAAAATTGCATTAGATTACCACAGTGGTAGTCTTTAATCAATATCATAACACTGGGCAAATGTAAAAGTCCTTGACAGGATCCAAGATGTGGCCCTGGAGAGAGGGCTGGAAATCCCATTTCGCATTTAGCTCACAGATACAAAGCTCACTATCAATATTGACCATTCAGTGAACCAGCACTGTTAAACAGTTAATCAATAGACTGATTTCACTTTTCTTGTGATTGGTTTAGCATTTTGGTATGTTCAATACAGAGTACTTTTACAAAAAAAAAGGAACAAAGACAAGTTTCATTCAAAAGGCAGTAGGACACAGTGGCATTTAAAGTGCAATTCTGCACACGTACCGAAATTTGTAAATCATTTTTTACCCTAATCCATCACTGCTAGACATCAAGAAACAGAGACTGCCTCACAACACCTTCCAGACTCTAGCAGCATGCAGGTAATAGCTTTATCATTTCTAAGTCTTTCTGTCTCAGCATGTTCTGAATATGAAAGTACAGCCAGGACTGTACATCATCTTGTTGAGTCAATCTGACATTAATACCATATAATTATGCCTTTGCATCTTTTTTTTTTTTTTAAAGATTTTTTTCAGGCATAGACACCTTTATTTGAAAGTAGATAGACAGGAAATGGGAGAGAGAGGGGGGTATGACATGCAGCAAAGGTCCTCCGGCCGGGATTCAAACCGGGGTCCACTGCGTATGGGGCATGCGCTCTTAACCACTCGACCACCCGCGCGCCCATTATGCCTTTACTTCTATAAAAATGCTGAACAATTGCACATGGACTAAAACATTATACAACCTATGAATGAAAGAGAATCACAGCAACACAGTGAAAGCTCAGTAGCAATTTAGACTGCTACTAAAGTGTTGCAAATGACTCTGTACAGACAGTTCTGCATCAAGGACACACAGTGAGATCAGTGATTCACAACAGACCAGATGTGTTTATATTCTCTTACAAAATTACAAGCAGCCTATTTTCATTCAACACAGTTCAATTAAATAGAAATCATCTCTGGATAAATCCTTAGGATTAACACCTAGCGGGGCAATGTTGACAGTGAGCCTGGCCTGAATAATAATAAAAGCTACTGCAGAAGAAGAGAGATGGACAAATGCCAGGAGACAGAAACTGAGACAGCATAAAGACAAAGGCAGAGAGAACTACCTATACATGATGGCAGGTTGTTGTCCCATGCTCTTCTCTCCCCAGTCATGCACTTGAGTATGCCACTGCCGTGCAGGGTGTAACCTTGGTCGCAGCCAAACGTGATGGCACTTCCAGCAAAGTGACCCTGGTCACTGACTTTAAAGCCGAACTGCGGCACTCCGGGATCATCACAGTGGGAGAGTTCAAAACCTAGAAAAGTTAGATTAAGAGCAAGGTGAAAAAAGAATCTGAGTTGAATGGATGACATGACCTGAGCATCATGAAAACATATAAACACACAACTGCTTGTCAGCATTTCAAACCAAGATCCCTGGAGCTTAGCCTTTCAGTAAACCAGCAGCATATTCCCATTTATCTGTATTGTAAAGAGGTATTGATTTAGCTTTGAGAAATAATTTCCAGTTGAGTACAGATAAGAGCTGGAGCTTACAGTCTGAATATATTACTTGGCACTGAAAGATTCCTTTTGGACAGAGAGAACAATTAGATGTTCACAATTAAATGTTCGATTGAGTGTGGACATTTACCACGACTGAGAGACAGCCCTTCCACTAGTAACACTTTGGGGTAATATAAAAGAAATAAAATAAACAAGCCACAAACAAAGTGTTGTAATAACTCTTTAGCTCGCCATGTTTGAACTTGACCATGCTGGTGTATGTGTTCCTCCCTTTCAGGTACTAAATGTAAGTGTTCTGCTATGCAGCAACAGGGGCCGCACATAAAACTAGCAGTGTTGATTTATTGTCTCTTCTCAAAGCGAGGTCCATGCCCATGCCAGATGTTATGGTAGTATTACAAGTGTCATACCCTGTATAAATCATGAACAGTTACTGCTCACATTTAGAAAATTACCACAGTACTTTTGGTAGAAGAACCATGAAAACATGATCAGATTTCATGTTCAGACAAGATGTAGGGTGCCCATGTCTCACCCTCTCCTTGCCCTCGTGCTGTTCATACATCACTCAATCCTCTCCAAGACCAGGTTAAAGGTTGTATTCTGAGACGGATAAAGAGTGCAAGCCTACATTTTTCTGTGAGCACATCCTTGAATAAATAAAGAATGAAATGAAATTATGTGATACTTAATTATGGGTAATGTAACTCAAAAGGCAGCTCGTAATCAAAACATAATTTCTTTAGGACTAATTGCAGTTCTGTTTAGATGCCGATGGCAATTTATTTAGGTGTTGTAAATGATTACACACCCCTGGTTAATTTCATTGTTATTTGTAAAGGTCTGTCAAGTAATACTGAGCTGCGCTCTATGGTACAGCTGTTGTTTTATCTGAGTTAAAGTCTAACTGTTTGTACCTAACAGAGTTGGTGCAATTATCACAGGCTTAAAATTGCCAGTGTAGGCCTGGTAACTGCAAGTTAGCTCAAAACTTTTTTTTTACTTTTATGCTGTTCTAGTCTAAGCAGCTCTTGACCTGTCACCATTCTCACTATCTATATTGAATTCTACTTTAGAAAACCCGCTGGTAGACCAAAAGAATTCACAGAGCTCAACTGCAGGTGAAACACAAAAACAATTTAAATTGGACTGCAAAATGCAGTGGTACCAGAACATTGTCACGTCACAGTAATAAATTAGAAACGGTTAGCAACAATACACAGTCAGCAAGCCAATTAGGGGGAGAAACAAAACCCATCTATTACTGGCCCACTTACGGCAGTGACCCAAACTTTCAATACACACACACTCGTGCACACTTGCACAAACACACTGATTTCAAACAAACCCAACAATAATTCACCTGTTTTAACAAGGTACAGTTAGGCAGGCATGGGCAATAATTGCAGGATTGGAGAGCAAGAAAAAAGTGGGAAAAGAAATTCACATAAAGAGGGACAGTGCAAGAGAAAGGCAGGACAGAAAGAAGCTAATTTCTCCTGCAGGAATGGCACAGAAACACCATGCTGTGTTTAATGGATACCCTGACAGTGAAAGACACAGCAAGGCAGGGTGAGGGTCAATTAAAATTTTATTTTAAATTCTGCTACTTGAAATGCCTGGCCCCTGAAGTGAGGCTAAATTCACTCATTTGGAAAAGCTTTAGGGCCCTCCACCCCCGGGGAAATGAAATGTGACTTACTGTGGTATATGAGCCGGAACCCCGCTGCCGTCGCCTCCTGGTCAGAGTAAAACTCAAGCCACAGATAGTTGGAGGTGCTGGTGAGGGACAGACCTTGCATCAACGTGCCTGTGTATGTGCCAAGGAGTGGGGCTGCACCATCTTTACCATCATACACCTCATTAAAGATAGAGAAAAAGCATGATTGAGAATTGGATATCAACAATGAAGTAGAAATATAATATTAGATGTTAAATATTTATACAGAAGAAAGAGAGCCGCTATTAAAAGGAAACTATAAATACTGTATATATCCTCTGTTTTATTTGGCACTTCTATTGCAAAACCAATGTCCTTAATGGGATGTACAAATTGGATTGGAGTGACCACTATTCTACCCTTTGATTTTCTACTGTGCATCTATGGAGTGAAATTAACAAGGTGGGGGGGTTCATTATGTCAAACAAAGAAAAAGACTCTTTAAGAGCTATTATCAACCAAAAATGAAATGCTCGTCAATATTGAATGAAAATTGAAAGTGGTGCATTCCTCAAGTAGAGTAAGAGTAAGGTACATTGTTTTTTCATGTTTTGTGGATTCTTGATAAACAAGATAATGTTTTTAATCTTCATTTCTTATTCTTTTTAATTGCAGATATAATTTTTTATCCACACACTTTATGGAAATGATTTATTGAAGCAGCATATGTTTTATAATCAAAACATACAAATGTCCAGCAGTATACCTAATCTTTCATGATTGACATCTGTGCAATAACAAGAAATACAATGTTCTGAGCTCTCCCTTTGAAATAGTACTAAGGCCCTCTCTGTTTTGTTTCCCCCTTTCTTCAAGTCAATTTAGCTCTCCCAGCATGTCTTTCCCCATTTCAGATGTTCACAAAATGACTAAGTGCAAGAGATTACAGTCTACACAACGCCATTACTTGAAGCATAGATAGTGGGCTACAATGCTCTGTTAATTGGAGCATTACACAAGACATCTGCATGCCAAAAAGAGTGCATTCCAGCTGTGAGGTGGTGACTACATAGTCATTTGCATCACATCTGTGGTGCTTACCGAAACTGTTAAAATGCCCTTGAGCAAAGAATTGAATCCCTTCCTTCCCAAAGGGATGCTGCTGCTGTTTGACCTTTAATCTGGCTTCCGAGGCAAAACAATTGTGCATTCTGCTTGGTGTGCTCCACGTAATCCCCTTTCCAGTTTCCCATGTTGCACATAATAAAAAGCACCAGGACCTGTCTCATATACTTAAGCATTAATTAAAACGATGACACAAACTGATACGACTTTGTTCTTAACCAGAGCCCTGCTTTTCTTTGTTAGAAATCAATTTTCTTGTCAACAAAGAGGAGCAACTGCATTGTGCCTTTACCTTGACGATGTCACCTTGTGCAAGTTGAAAGGTGCTGGCTGTCATGTTGATGCCTTTTCCTGTTTGGACCTGAATGCTGTACACACATTCATGGTTGTTGTCATAGTTCATTGGGTAGTTTGGTGACAAAAGAACTCCTTCGTTGTTGGAGACCGTAGATCCACATTCCGCTGCACACACAGACAATAGACATGATTACTTATACAATAATAGGCAGTGCAAAAACAGACCAAATTTGAAATAAATACACCAAAATTAATAGGCATAGTTCATTGGCATGTTACTAAAGAAATTAAGGTATAGTTCAAATGTCTAACTGGGATTATCGTACTTACTTATTCATCCATGCATCTATACCTTTCATTACTTTAGAATCATAATAATCATTGTGAACTGGCACTGACACATTGAGCAGACTATTAAATCCTGTAAAAACATTACAGACTTTATTTGTAAGATTCACCCTGCTTGCTTTCTTGTACCCTGCCAAGACACACTAGTAAATGATTGCTTTCCAAAATTAACTGTTCTGAATCCACGTGAGCAAATTAGACACATTACACAGCTTTGTATTTATTTGTTTTCCTTTAAAACAAGATAATGCTTAGTTTAAAACTCATGACCAATTAAAAAGGTCACTGCAAGGCCTACATAAATATTTGTGCCATTTGTTTCCAAGCACTATCATCATGTGAAATTCATGTAATCTTTGCAGTTGCTTGGCACCCTGTGCCAGAGGCAGGGTTAAGCACAGGGTGTGAAGGGACCTGTTTAAAATGACACAGTGCCTCTGCTCTAAAATGATCTCTGAGTCAGTTCTTGAAATGTGCAAGTAATATGACTGAGCTCCTCTGGGGAAAATATTTGTTCAGTGGTATTGTTCCTGATCTCCTGTCCTATGACCTGCCCTTTGAGCACCCTTCAGTGGAAATGGGATCTTCCAGGATAGTTTAAACCTGGCAGCTTAGATCAGTATTAATCACATTCCAGCACTTTTAGTTGTAATCCACTTAAGTAAATCCAATTCCACAGAGGTCTTGGATGTCTAATAAAAGGAGATATCTCTGCCAAAAACATTTAAACATGACTAACAGTGTAAATTATGCAATACACAAACAGGAAAGAAAACGGAATAAAAGCAGCTGACCACGTACCCACACACCTTGGCAGAGGGGCACTCCACATGCGGCGGCCACCTCCCAAGCACACGATCTCCTTTGCCCCCTGTAGACGATAGCCCGTGTTGCAGTAAAATGCCAGTGAGTCACCAATCCCAAATCTGGAGCCCGTGTGCCAGCCGAACCGAGGGGTGCCGGGGTCCTGACAGGGTTCCAGGTCATACTCTGGAGACGGAATAGAAAAAAAATTACAATTAGCAACAAAAAAAATAAATGATGTCTTACCATTAAAAATATATTACCAATACTCCATTATAATGATTTGTAACTTATACTCAATATTGATAATGATCCCCACTGGGAAACATCAGTCTCCTCAAAGAAACTCTGAATGCACCTTCAGCCAAAGCAATATCTTAGTTTGTGGGAACTGACTGTCTTAGTCAAGGACACTTCATCAGGTTGGGATAAATGCCAAAAGTTTGAACCCTGCATGTCTGGATGAAGAATGGGCTCTCTAAAAACTAGGCCGCCCTGCATGCAAGATTATTAAACTCGGGCTGTTGGTGGCCTTAGCATTTGAGATGTAGATGCAGCTCAGGCTGCATAAGAAGAAAAAGGTCTCGCTCCCGGCAGTATTCCTCTGACAGCCTGTATTTAGGAGTATGCAGCAGAAATATGTAGGCCTGTTGATCTCAACACAGCAGCACCCTACTGTAGGATGTGACCTGACAGCGTTGGCAAAGGTCTTAAAAGGTTACAAAAAAAAATACTAATCAGGAAATCTATAGATGCTAATTACAGAGCTTGCCAGGACACACACACACACATGCACAGAAACTAAATTTCATGAATATTCATGGCTGCATAAGTTATGCTTCACTTCAGCGAACAGCAGGCAAACATTTAGCCAGAATGCTCATGAAGCAGACCCTCTCTCTCTCCCTTCTTCTGCATTACTATATCTCGCTCTTTCCCTCTCTATCACTCTCTCTCTCCGCCCTCTCCATCAACCCCGCTCACTCAGCGTCACCATCTGTCTCATCTCCTTTCTCTATCTCTCTCTCCTCCCTACGCTTCCGATCTCCACCTCTCTCTCTCCATTATTTCTTTACTACCTCCCTTTCCCCACCGTCTCCTCAGTCCTGAGGATACTGACCCACATGGCATGCTTTGATGATCATTCTCATCACGGTCAGACACCCTCTACCTGCGTGACCTCGTTGTCTCTTAATTATCCTCCTCTGATCGGCGCTGCCTGAGGCATGGTCTACCTTAAGCCTACTCCCGTTCTGACCGACAAATCATTCCTCACATGTTACTTAATGCATGCTTTAGAGAGGCTTACCACTTTTGATCTCATCGCTGAATGAGCTGTCTTTCTCTTTCTGTCTGTCAGTGTCTTTTACTTAGACTCTCTACCCCTCCAACTTAAAAACTCCATCCACCACATTTTCAGCATCCTTACTCGTCTCCCTTCTGCCTCCTCCACACTACTCATCCCGCGTCCACTGTTAAAACCTTCCCCACACATCCTGTCCACAAATCTACCAATACCCCCGCCTCCTACAGACAGAACCTTCAAATGGCTTCATACCCGAGAAGGAGATGTTGAATCCCTGCAGCGATATGGAGAAGTCAGAAATGAAGCGTAGCTGGGCCTTGAAGTTCCCATACAGGCCAGCGTTAACCGGTGCAGGCCTCTCTGAGCCTGTGAGTCGGGCCAGTGGCTGAGCAAAGCTGCCATTTTCTGTTATCAGAAGGTAGTCATGGTGATCCTCCAGGTGGAAGGAATGGAAAGTGAATTGGACACCTTGGAGGAGAAATAAGAAGCTCAGCATTAAGAGGTTTTCAGGAGAATACGAGGAATCACTGTTGGAGATGTCAAAAAAGTCTCAATAGAATATGTGATGCATAAATTTGATGTTGTCATGTCAATACTGACCCATAAGGTTCAGAAATTGATTTTCTGTTTTCATTGTGACTGAAACTTAAACATTTTAAATGACTCAAACTGAATGTGACTTACACTACATTAGTTTTTTTTTAGCTGTAATTTCAAATTTCATTATCATGGTTAAAAAATTGATTGTATTAATTTGGGGTAAGCTTGCTGTAGCACCGATCCATCCAACAAGCCCATTTTCCATTATTTAATAATAAATGCTTTAATCCTACGGCAGCACTTGAATACTGTTATATTAATGCTACTAAATGAAAATGAAAAAGTTGAAAATGTTAAATTTAAAGAGAGACACAAAAAATATTGAAAGCAATTCTGAAATTCAAAATGAATGACTCACGGTGAAAACTTAAAAAAGTGAAAATGTGTGACTTACAACTGTCTTTTTTAAAACTATGCAAATAAGGAAGCATGTCCTTTCTACAAGTTATTTTCTTTAATGTGTTTTAATAGGAAGTCAAGAGAGCTACGAAAGACATGGCCAATGTAGTAACCATACATAATCACAACATATTAAAATGCAATATATGCAGCCTGATACCAAGTGTATATGTATCGTTTCTAGTTAAAAATATCTCCTTATACATACAAGATACAAGATCCAATACAAGATTCAGCCACCTAGAAGGTGGCATTTACGTGAGATATAGGACACTTGCACATGTTTGCACTTGTGCCATTGGTACTTTTATATTTGTATTTTTTTTAAACTTACACACACTGTTTTCTTCATTCTTACTTAATTCTGAAGTGGCATTTTCTTTCTAGTGGCAGCCATTCAAACACAATGGCCTTGAAAAACAACCACAACCCTCCTTTACCAGAATCAAAATGATGCCCTTGAATTCATCAATGGATATATATGTGTTTAGCTTTAGAGTTAACCAGTATTGCTATAAAAATATACTATACAATGATTAGTATCATAATGAGTGTAATGAACGTATTGAGTGATACAAAATCTGTAAGAGACGCAAAGAAAATGTCATCAATTTGTATTCAAGTTAAATAATAAATAATTAAATAATTCAAAATTTTCTATCGACAAACTGTTATTCAACCTGGGTTGGAAAACAAGATCAAAGTCTGTTCACCCTGCTTGTACTTTCACTCTGTAATTTAGAACAAATAACATCTCTGTTCCATCCTTGATGGCCAGTTGGCTGCTTTTCACTACAATAAGCGCTGCCATTTCAGTGCCATCTGTTGAATCTGTTCAATATGACTCTATAATGTCCTCCACAATGTTTGGCTCACTTGATACAGAAAGTCCCACATGGCTAAAAAATGGATAACGAAATCAAATGATTGATTGTGCTCTGTAAAACAGCAATTATACTACAGAGAGTAAAGCCAAATGATCAATTAATCAAGAGCCATCCCCAGGATAGGACATCCCAATATTTCAAGTAGGGTACCGAATGTTGGCCATTACTGAGAGGAATAGTTACATAGCTGGTATTCCAGAAGATGCATTTGTCTTGCAGTCAGTAGCCACAAGGTTATAAATACACAAAGTAAATCAGTGCCATGATAAAAGGTTCCCTGTTTTCTGTTTCTATCTGTTTTCACATATAAAGCAAGAGTTTCAGATATTTCTCCATGCAAGATGAACGATAAAAAACGAAGCAGTCTTCCAGTTGTTGTTGAAAGTTAAAGTAAAAAAATTCAAAGGATAATGCTGCTGACTGGAAATCATACGGGTTATTGTTTTGATTATGAAAGACATTAAAAAACATATGCATATGTATACATGTACAGTAATTACACTGTTGTCTTACTTGGCAAGAAAAAACAATTGATTAAAGGGGTTAAACACAAATTAGTCACATTTGAGGCAGGAATTAAATAATGCTTAATTGAGCATTTCTGGCGTCAACAACTCAGAGTGGAGGGAATGTCGATAAGTCTGTGAGATTGAAATCCATCAAACCATCAAAGGTGACTCTTTAGAGGAATTAGAGCCGTGAGCGTTTGACAATAGGATCAATTGGTAATTTACAAAGAGTGCAATATGGCATTTCAATGGCAGAAGATAAGAAGCACTATGCTATAATATAGTGATAATATGTCTGAGTGCTAGGGCACCAAGATTAGCTCAGTGTACTTTTCAAAAGAACTAGAACATCTCAGAGACCTGGAAACTGATCACATAGCTGACAGTGAGGTCTGTGATAGCAAATTAAATAAAGAATGAGAATGAGATACCAGAATTCTCTTACCAGGTGAACCACTGAATGTCAAAGATGTTAAATGTGCTAGGTGAAAAACTGATTAAATCCAACTGATAAATGTATAAAGCAGCAAACTGAATAATATTGGTATATAATATTTATAAGCCAAATAACTGCTTATAACGAAGACCTACAAATTAAGCAGAATTCTCCAACACCAGAGCACCTTTTTAAAAAGGATTCAAAGAGTTATTTTTTCAATAAGTGAACACCTCAGAGTAAAAGTGTAAAATTATTCTGGCCAGTTGCCATAGATGAAAAAAGTGAGTGAATTTAAATGATCTTTGTTCAAGTAAAATACATGCTCTTTGCAGTTCTCACTTTATGATAATAAATCTATGTAATGTTCTTGGAATCTGCGGAGGGGGTGTTGTTATAATTTATAGTTTCATAATTTGGCCATTGTTAGGACTATTACGTGTCACTGCGGTAAGGACTATAAAAATAAATCTGGCTCTTACTGAGGTGTAGTATGTGAATGATTCCTGCAAATACAAATAAATATGTTTCTTAAAAAACATATATACAGCTCATTAGTTTCCTACTTACATATTCAAGAATGCATTACATTAAAACATGTGGGGTTTTCCTACCTTTTCCATGGCTGACTTCCACAGTCCAAGTACAGTTTAGAGAGTTAGAGTACAGCTCCGGGTATCCGGGTGATAAGATGATCCCTCCAGGTCCCCTGATATCCCCACCACATGATGCTGAATAGAAAGGGGAGATAATGACTGATAACTGCTGAAATAAAAAAATAAAATGAAAATTGCAAATGAACCAATAAATCCTTCACCTGAAGACATTGGAGCGAGTTAAATGAATAATGCATCTGAGTCATATCACATCCTGTCCTGCTATTTTTATGAGTACCTGAAATTCTGCCAACACAATGTTTTTTTATTCTCTCTCTCTGACTCCAAACCTTTCCTACTGCCAGAACAATAAATAATTCATTAATTCATTTATCCATCTATATTTTCCCCTCCTATGGTTTCTTTAATGGAAAGACATTGTTAGAAAACAGGATTATCCATTAAATTCACTTACCATTAACAATCACTGACACAAGCATATTCAGCGGATTAGAGCATCTGGCTCTTATTTTCGATTGTGACTTCAAAGTGATTTTGAATTTCTTTCAAATAGAAACAATCACCTCAGTGCTGCATCCAACTACTCTTCAGTCGGGTTGGCCAAATTGAATCCCCCCTTAGTCACAGCTGAGGTGAAATCAAGTGTCGTCTACAGGAGCAACAGCCATTGCCACCTCAGTAATATGACTCTCATACATGTACTCGATTGACAAATACTGCCATAAAGCATCTTATCTCATCACAGGAGGTTAATGAGATAAGCCTCGACCCTCCTTGGCTGCTGAGGACCAGGAGGTTAATGTTAGATCTCTCTGAAGGTTAACTGGTCTAATTGGATACTGTTTAAACTTGCAGCCATTTTTTCATGCTGCCATTGTGTTTCAAATAAAAGGTCAATTCACATAAAGGGCACTGCTCTTTAAATACAGCATTATGAAGTTTGACAAGTTTTGTTTTCGTTCCTTCCTTCTTTCTTTGAGTCTGTGTGTGTGTGTGTGTGTGTGTGTGTGTGTGTGTGTGTGTGTGTGTGTGTGTGTGTTCTTTAGCTTGAATGCCCTCAAAGTGGAGTGGTGTTGCAGCCAATTGCCCCGATGCCTTCCCTCAAAACAGCGATCTTGACAAATATTAGAAGTAGAACTCTTGCGCATGCACATATTTTCAAAGTAATGAATGTCAGATGATGTTTTGGAGGATCACTGAGATGCCTCAGGCTCCACAGCTGCACACACCCACCCCCCTCTTATCCTCTCTCCTTCCACCCTAGGGCCCTCCAGTGAGCACAACACATCAAGGCCTGAATCCTTACCCACCAACAAAATTATATCAAATATTTTATTAATGAGCCAAAATTACATAAAGTCATTAAAAGTGAATGAGTACGCTTGGCAAATGATCTACTTTAGAGGCTCCATAGGCAGAGAGCCAAGGTATTTGGCACCAGTCTGGCACACACCTAGGCAAGAAAATGCTCCAAGATATAAAATCATTTTCCAGGACAACCAGTGGGCTGAAGCTGTACAGCACGGCACTGGATCATATGCACGGTATCGTGCTCCCCACTGACCCTTGCATGTATTTTGTTCGTTATATTCTTTCAACTGAGTGATCTGTGACTTAGAGACTTATTTACGGGTTGTGCACTGCAACAATAATTGCCACAATTGTCCTTCAGCATGCTACTAAACAGCAAAAACATCAAAACTGTAAAATCAGAGATTATGTGAGATAACATATCAGGAAGATGCTGAACTTCATGCTTTGAAGTTGCAAATGATCTGTCTTCAGTATGAAATGATTTTTAACACTCCAAGAAATATGTTCACTTATGGACTGGGTCTTTTTTCGAATAAAAAGCATTCAGACAATCTTCTGCTTGGTGAATTAGACCTACTGTGAGCTACCCATAGTCACATGCATGTTACCTATTGCTAATAAGACCATATTTTTTTAAATTTGTTTTTGTTTTTTTATTCACTAACCTCAAAAAAATAAAAGAATGAAAGCAGCAGCTTTTGTCCAAACCCAGTTACCTTTTGCTAAATTAATACAGAATCCTATTGTTGTATTTAGAGGTAAAAAGAATAATAGATAAAGAACAATACATACTGCGGGGCCTGTAGGCTGGTTTTTCTCAAATTAATGCTAACATCTTACTGATCTTAGAATTCAACAAATAATTTCACTAACTTGCACTAGACATCCTTTCAATGACTCTTAAGGGAGTTCAGCACAAAATCCAATCCAACAACATCCAATTCAATTATTTATTCCAGAGAATTCAGACATCTGTACTGCTATGTCCAAAACTTGTCCAAAATATCTACCAACATGTCATGACATAATTTTGCTTGTAAATTTCATGGATCTAACGAGAAATCAGTATATCTGCTTGTCAATGTAGCGTTCTGTTTAAACAGCAGCGGGCGCAAGCATACCGCTCAAGAAGACAAACTCCTGTTTTTATGGATCCAACCTGAGTTCTCAAAAGACCCGCTGACTCCAGCTCCGACTGGCTGGCTTCGCTGGTTGCTCTCTCTTTGCTTGATTTACACAGTAGCACTAAGAATGCCTGTTTTCGGCATTTTCTGAGCTGTAGTAACACTTTGACCTCTTCACAGCGACACACCAACCTCTTTGGCCTCTCTCCCGGTCTTCTGCTGCTCCTATAGGGGTCACTTATCCTCTGGGGCCACTCTTCACTGCAAGAGTGTCTCTAAGCTTGTTAGGTGGAGTGGACAGGCCAGCTATCTGCAGGGTGGGCTCCCTCCACCACCCCTGTCTGCTATACCTAATGAGCCCAGAGATACTGTAGCTGCGACAGCCAAAGTGATGGTGATGTCAACCAATTAACACCAGACTACCACTTAACACACAGTTAGGAAATAATAATGTGTCAGTTATGCTGACAAATTTTTGTGGCCCTGGTCTACTGGGTGGGACATGGCCGAGTGCCTCTTCTCTGCTGTCCTCCCATGCCATACCTCCCTGGGTGCCTTGGTGGTCCGCTGTACAACCAGAGGGAGGGAGGGAGGGAGGGATTGCCGCTGGCTATTGGCCGTTGTATTGTTTTGCAATGTCCATAGACCAATAATTTGTTGCTAAAGGCAATTCATTGCTACTTTTTGCCATGATTCGATCATAGCCGGCTACATTTATTTTACTATAGAGGCAAAGTTGAACTATCTACATTAAAAAATTATTGTATACCAATAATTGCTGTACACATCAGATTTATAATTCAAGGACATTGTTTGAACTATATTTCGCTTTGTTTTTCATATTGTGATAAATATCGCATTGTAGACTATTTATTCTGATGTAATTTTACTGTGAGTTTTTGGTATCGTAACAACCCTAATAAAGAGCACTACAGGTAAGAGGAATAATATTTATTTTTGTTTTGGGTGTACTTTCCCTTTAAATTCATTCAAGTTTTCATAAAATCAAAGGTGGTTCTTGGGTTTTATGGTCATTAACCTCTGTTCAAAATGACCAAATCATGTCATACTGTGTCATTTTAAGAACATACAAGCCAAAATAGTCTAAACAGACATTACATATTTGATTAGCATTCACTCAAAAGACAAATTGCGGTCATGGATTTCATCAATGAGACTGATGAAATGGTGAAAACATACCATCACATGTGGGCAGCGGGTGGCTCCAGAAGTGGTTCTTCTCACAAACCAGTGGTTCCTCGTGGCTCAGTCTGTATCCGGGGTCACACTGGAAGGACACCGTGGAGCCAATAGACAGGTCATGGCTTAAGCGTATGCCATTCACTGGGATACCAGGATCCATACAGGAGTATGTGTCCAATGTGACCACTAAGGAAATTTAAAAAAGAGACAACTGAATTTACTTCCGCATTTGATATTTGTTGCAGGTCTTGTTTGTTCACAAAGTGTATGTGGTGTCTAGATTTTTGTGTTACTCTCTGGGCTTGTTGTCTGTTACTGTGACGGGTGATGATAATTACCAAGACACACATCTTCATTGTGATGTGTCATTTGGACTATGTATTAGGTACAGCAAGTGACTGTCTGTCACAGAGTATGTCTGATTCTTTTCAACTATTTATATAGCAGAGGTCGTCTGCTCCTGCTGATGCAGATAAAGTATGACTGCTGAAGTACAGAGGCATATTGAAGTCATACAGCATTCATGAAACATGAAATGGCAATTCTATTTTTGCAATCACTCAAATTTCTAGGTCACATTCCTACAAAATAGACAGAACCTTTGATGCTATTACAATAATCACAATAAAGGTAGGTCTCGGGTCACATACATAATAGAGGAAGAAAGAATGTTATACAAAGTAATTTTGACTTTTAACTTTAAAAATGAATGCTCGCTCATGCTTACAAAAGTGGGGAAACAATTAATACATGAAGAACAAAAGATGCTCCACAGAAAAAGTGACACATTTCAGAAATAGCAAAGGCTGTTTAATAACACAACACAGTTGAGACTTTGAAGACAAATGTACTTTTGCACTCACTGTTGCGATGTTTGACAGTTACTGTCTGAATAACCTTGATAGAGTTGTCGGTTACGCTGGTATTAAAGAAAAACAAGGTTTCATTTATATGCTAAGCCGTTTTTCAAATGTTTAAATAAGTCACGAACTGAGAGAAGGTCAGGCGGTTGAAGGCAGATGTTTTGGGTGCTGAGGAGAAGTTAGGGGTGTAATTCTAAGTGCTATAACGTAGACAATTGTACTGCTGACACTGTACATATAGACTTGCTCTCGTTCTACGCATGTGTTGGACTACCACTTTTGGTTTTCCTAAAAATGTTTTTTGTACACTCGTTTTACTCCTAGAATGAGCTGGCTGCACAATTACGCCTGCTCCCTCTTCAGTGATGCAAGCTGTAAAGAGATGCCCCCATTTTTCCCTGTAATTTCCAGGGCTATCGTTTGGATGTCTTCCAAGTAGGCCTGCTTTTGATGCACTAAAAATATGCTGATTTTCAGCACTTGCAGGCAACAGTTGTGTAAGCAGTTATCAGGGTAGTCATCTTGGGTAGGCTATTACTACTAAGCGAAGATTATCGGAACCTGTATTTTTATCTCTTACTTTGGCTGTTTCACAAACAATTTAATTGAATGTGAGAGCATTCATTTTATGTGAGAAAATGGCTGTGGTTGGTCTATTAATCCATCTATCCATCTGTATTTCCAGATCATCCATATACACAACCAGTAAGCTATCACTAAATACATACATTTAGACAAAAGAGCTACTGATAAGACAGATACCAGAGTTGGCTGGAGCCATACACTGTTTTTTTTATGATATACAGCTATTAAAAAACAAAATCAAAAAGTACTAAATCAGAGCTCATATTAGCTGCAAGGTGCATGTAGCTATAACCTTCTGTTCTCTTTCAGAGGTCTCCTGGTTCTAGTCCAAGTTCTGTCGCTACAGTAGTTACAGGTGGTTGACCAGGTCAAAGGACTAAGACCTGTCAGCAAATAGTATCCTGTTCATTGCAGGATGACTGGCATCAGACATTGTGAGCCCAGAATGAAGGGCATTTAAAAGGTACAACACAGGGACTTCTATCTATCACCCAAGGTACTGCACAGCTAGTAGAGGTTTCTTTTTGCAGTGTGGCACAGCATTATTAACAAGAAATTACACAGTTAAGAGTATAACACAGTTAAATTGCATGGTTTGTGAGCTAAAGATTGTAGTCATAAACGCTAATAACTTGTATAACAGCCCAGGCTGACTGATTATTCATGTGTGATAAAAGGGCTCTTCGTTTGTACTGCTTGGTCTCTTTGTTATAAAATCTGTCTTGCTCTCCTTGAGTGATTCTTGATATTTTTAGTCAAGAAACACACAGATTTTGCCTCAACAAGTTAGAGAAGTAGAGCATTCATTGATCACTGCTGGTACTGGTTTCTAGGGAGCAGGTATATAATGGGAAAAAAAGACCCAAAACTAATAAAAGAAATTGAAAATGTTTCGGGGTGAAATACAGAAAACAGCATATGTGGAACATGTGGGCCTTCATATGATTTGATAAAATGTTTTAGTATTTTTAATTTCTGAATAGATTTTTTTAATTATTATTACATACGAAGGTTTACGATGCAATGTTGTGCCTCAGTTTATTTACAGCATAATTCACAACAGCTCTACTTTGTAAGACCAATTTTACAAATGAACTAGGCTGGGTTTCCCTAAAGCATTTCAGCAATAAGATATGTCTTAAACTGCTATGGAAGAAGCTAATATGATCTTACTGTTATTGCTTTTCAATAGCCTCATCAACAAAAGAGAAATGCACTTGAGAGTGAAACATAATAAGACAAAGGCACTTGTGGTCTGCTTTCAGTCAATAATACAGACATAATAACAAACTCCGTCTTATGAATCACATCTGAGAGACAAGGGTAATGGTGCTAGTGCAAACAATCGTGAAAATAGATCACACTATGTCCGGAGTGTTTTTCTAGTTGATTTTTCAAAGACTACCATTCCATGCATAATGATGGGGAAAGATAAAAAGTTTACAACACCCCCTGAGAGCAGAAGATTTTACCAAGATGGTACTTATTCAGTATTCGATTATGTACCGCTGAGAGCCCAAGGTTCTTTTCCCTCACTCAGATTTTCTTAGTCATTCCTTGCACTTGAAGACAACTTTCCTCCACAAGCTTGCATTTTTAAACTTAGGCCTACTTTTGCACCTGACTAGCAGTAAGGCGCAAGAACATATTCTGAAGGCAAAATAGTGAATTGAGGGACTGGGATTTAAAGCAGGTCCCTGTTGTTGACATAAAATCCCACAATTCCTCTGAACTTTCTTTTAACTTTCAGTATTTGTTTACATATCATACAGTCATGCAAATAGTCTGCAACCCAATACTATTCAATATCCAACACTAATTAAGATGTACAGCCAACTTCATCCTAAAGTTTGGCTTGTATTTCACCCAGGAGTCATTCCTAACCTGCCACAAAGGACCTTGCAAACAGCGGGGTTTTTAAACTCCAGCACAACCAGATGTAATTGTGTGAGGTATCCTTAAGAATTAACATTAGTGGTAATATACGATTTACAAAAGCAGTGTTCGACCTTGGTCTCAATGTTTATAATAATCCATGTTTAAAATTCTGTAGTCTCACTCTTGATTTGTATGCCCAAACTGAATAAATTTAGCTTCATTCTGAGAACGTACTCACTGGGCCAAGCTGGGCCCAGCTTATGATAATACTGGTGCTCTTGTTATGTAATCCACCTGAAAAACATCCTCAGCACAATTTAGTCTTGACACAAAGTTTCAGAAACTTGTGTTATAAGAAAGGCAGACCAATTTAAATGTCAACTGCTAGTAACTACCAAGTACTTGAACTTTTTTCTTTCCTTTATTTGACATATCCATTATCACTGGTTAAACATTTTCAATATTACAAAAAGTACCAAATCTGTGTACTGTTGAAAAAAAACATAATGCATACTTCACTCATCCAGTTTACTGTTTTGCAGTGCATGCAGGCAATGGTAGCGCACTCTCACCTTCGTAGAATATCTTGAAGCCACTGTTTGATCGACTATTATCTGTGGTGAAAAGCAGGTACAGAAAGTTGCTGCTGCTAAACAGGAACTGAGGGACCTGGGTTCCATTAAACGAGCCAACCAAAGGAGAGAGTAGGTTGGGCCCATCGTGCACTTCCAGGAAGTCATAACTGAGCTCAGTTTGAAACCTTAAAAGTGAGGAGAGCACAGAGAGAGAGGTGAGGGTAGACAATTATTTGTATTCAAAACAATACTTCAGCTTTGACAGATTAAAGAGTTTGCAGGCATTTAGCCTGTTGTGTCCGCAGAGAAAACCGTCTAATTTTGTGGAGATAAATGAGAAGAAATAGCTTTCATAGCAAGTGCCCCAATTATTGCAATAGTAGAAGATCAATGAGCTTCTCGGAAATCTGACATGGTATGGATCTGTGTTCACCCTCAGGTCTCTATATTGTCAAACAAGTGACATCTGCACAAGTGCCAATATCACTATCAATACTGTGGGAAAAATACCATCAGATTTATAGGTATAATGCAAAGAATCATATTACAACCAGTATAATGCCACAATCAACCGCATAAGCTAGACATAGAGAAACTTTGGCTCATAAAAGCAAAGGTGGGCTAAAGAAGAGATCTGGGCTTATTTCCCACACACAAAAAAAATCATAGGGAAAGTAGCTCTTTGCTTCTCTACAACAGGAATGTGTCAGCACTGAGAACGCCTTGATTATCAAATACGAACCTTTCACGGTTTCTCTTCTTATTGGTAAGAAGTAAAGATCTTAAAGCAAGACTTGTTGTTATTGCAATTCTCTGAGGAAGTTGGCCAGAGTCAGTACCGAAATAAAGAATTACACCAGGCTTTCAACTTTTTGGAAACTATTTCCAGGACTGCATTCCACCTCAGCTCCTCTGACATTCCACTTGTAACTCAGAGGATTCAACGGCTCAGGGTACCTCATCTGTGTTTGCGCACATATGTTCCAAAAAATCGACCTTTTGTATCTGTGTCTATACGAAGGTCTGTGTCTTGTATATAGTATACTGTAATAGTACTCACATGCAGTAAAGTATGTGGATATATGTACACAAGGGATTGTGTGCTTTGTCAGTTGTTGTCGTTGTGTGAGCATGTGAGAGTGTGTATCTTTGTTTCCACGGCTGAGTTGTTGCGGCACTGTCATACACACCTGTCAAAGCTGATCTTGATGGAGCTTCCCAGCTCAGCCTCAATGACCCACTCACAACTCAGGGAGTCTTTGTAGTAGCCTGGCCACCCCGGGGAGAGGATGACACCAGACGGCCCTGAGTAGTGGCCCCCACAAGGAGCTAGAGGAGCAAAGAGGTGGAGAGAGGAGTGGAGAGTAGTGTAGAACAGAGTAGAATAGAGTAGAATAGAGGAGTGTAGAGTAGAGTAGAGAGAGTACAGAGGAGAGGAGAGGAGAGGAGAGGAGAGGAGAGGAGAGGAGAGGAGAGGAGAGGAGAGGAGAGGAGAGGAGAGGAGAGGAGAGGAGAGGAAAAAATGTTTTTTAAGATGAAACTGCACAGTAATCTTTTTGTACCCACATGAAAACATTGAGTCACCAAAGGACTAGAGTTGCACAAAAACCTGAAAATAATACTATAAGATAAATGTAGCCAGTTCTGTGGACAGCATGTTCCACATCACCTACTCAGTTTTTTATCAAATTTCCCCTGCTCTTTATTTCTTTTCCTAACTAAATTGTCAACATTTCTGTCTACCAACCACACAATTATAAGCTTTTCCATTTCAGTACCTTCACATTTGGGTATGAGTCCGCTCCACATCACCTTGCCTTCCTCGAGATGGCATGTGATGGTATCGGCCCCCTGTGTCTTGATGAAGCCCTCCTCACAGACTACGGAGATGGAGCTCCCCAGCTGGAAACTGTCCCCAAAGCGCCTCGCATTTAACGGTATGCCAGGGTCAGGGCACTCATTACGGCCGAAAGCTTGTAATGAGAAGAAAGAGAACAAGATCTAGTGACAGACGCTCTTGTGTGAATGAGAAATAGGGTCTTTGAGGCGAAGGGAGATAAGGGAAATGGATGTAGCTGTCCGTAGGAAAGAAAAAAAAACAAACAGAGGTCTGCTCCCCACACCTGAGGGTGACAATGGACGCTGTCTATGGAGCTTGCTGTGACTTGCTGCGAGAAAAAGAATTACGGTCCTGTTGTTTTAGGCAATGAGGCACAGGCTAGGAACAGTATGCATTTTCCTAAATGCTGCTGTGTTTTTTTAAAAGAACAAAATGATGAGAGTATGTTTTGTGAGTAAGAACACGCACATTCACATAAATTACAAGAACCACTGAACCTGATCTCATCCTTTATCAATAAGACAGAAGATGTAATTTGCTTGTACTTTACATGACATAATTCTCATTTCTTTAGTTAGATGTTTTTAAGTTAAGAGAAAGTGCACAAACCTGAGAACTCAGACAGACATTCCTGATATTTATATCTGGGGTACACCAAATAGTGGCCTAGCTGATACGCAGATCAAAATGTTCAGGATTTTTCAGATTATTGGATTTCCTGGGGCTTTTTTGTCAGATTAATCTAAGTAATTTAAAAATGCTACTTTCGCTCCGATGCAGCGGCCTGTCTCTGTTGTCATTCGTTGTCAGTCACTCTGTGGTCTCTAATGTCCCAATCACAAAGCTATCTGATTGGAAACACAAGTAAGAGCCTACCAACCTATCAACACTTATAATCTGAATCTGCAAAGTAACTAGTAATTGAATTATTGTTGGAGGAGTACTTGAGTAATTAATTGTATTTAATTACAACCAAACACTGGCTATTCTACATTTTGACAATAATATTTTCATTTTTACTGCAAATGTACATTGATTCCAAATATTACTAATCAGTCTCCCTGATTTTCTAATAATCAGTGTTGGGACCGGAAAAAAACATATTGGCTGATTCATAATTCAATTTCAATTTCATATAAGTGCTTTACTATGATATGATTGTTTGATTATAATTGACTAAACTGTCCCTTACTGCTGTAGGTGATGTTGAATCCTCGTCCAGACATAGAGTGATCAGCCTGAAACTCCAGCTGCAGCACGTTGCTGTTGGACGTAAGGTGGGAAGGGACTTCGGCCCCTGAGAAGCGCCCTAGTATTGTGGCTCCTGACTGGTCCCCGTCTTTAATAGTAAGGAAGTCATAGGGAGGCTCCAGGTCAAAATCATTGAAGGCCAGGTGGATTCTGGTGCCGGTCTCAGAGATTATCAGCCACACGCAGTTGAGGTTGTTTCCATAGCCCTCTGGGTAGTCAGGAGACAACACCGTCCCCATTGGAGCCGTGAAGTTGGAAAAGCAGGGGACTGTGTGACAGAGCAAAAATATGTTAGTATATATATATTAGTATTAGTAAAAAACTAAAATATCCCAGGTGAGGCAATTTGTTTCACAGCAAATCTCAGTGGTCGTGTGAAAATCTGCACCACAGATTCTGCCATGACGGGATCGGGCACAAAGCTTGGTATATAACAATGTCAGTACTTTATAACTAGCTCAGCAATCAGGAGACAGCACTGCTCCCGTGGGTGCTGAGTAGTTGGGAGAAACATGAAACTGTAAGGGGGGATGGAGCTGACGAGTTAGTGTACAAAAATACAGACATATGGCAATATAGGCACACAGGAATACTTCACACTGTCCCAATGGACACAGTTAACTTGAAGAAACAGTAGACTAGATTTTTGTTATGGATATAGGTTAGGTATAGTGAAACTCACAGGAGGGGTTTAGGTTATACTGAGTGAAGACAATCTACAGTATAAAGTAGGTTTCTACCCTCCTGTGTTTGTACTGCGTGACAGTGTGTACCCTACTTTCTTCCCTTTTTAATCAACACCAAATAACAAGACAACCATATGCTATCAATTTCCTATTTTACATTCTGTATGCTGTTTACGCAAAATGCACTGCATGGCCATTTAACAACACTATAATTAATCCTCCAATAGCTTAGTGTCACTGTGAACTTTCCAAACACATAAGTAATTGCTTCAATTGCTGTCATGAAAAAAAAAGCATGTATCGCACTCACATATGCAGATGGGGATATTAGCCGACCACTGATTGTTGTTCTGGCAGGTTATCATCCGCTCCCCGATGAGCTCGAATCCAAACTGGCATTCAAAGCGCAGAATGTCCCCATTTAGAAAGCCACTACCCTCTTGGTAACCGTACAGGGGTGTACCAGGGTCACCACAACTCTCTTTGTCAATTTCTGTGGGTGAGATGAGTAGAGCAGAGCAGAGGAGAGTAGAGGAGTGTAGTGTAGAACAGAGTAGAATACAGTAGAATAGAGGAGTGTAGAGTAGAGAGAGTACAGAGGGAGAGGAGAGGAGAGGAGAGGAGAGGAGAGGAGAGGAGAGGAGAGGAGAGGAGAGGAGAGGAGAGGAGAGGAGAGGAGAGGAGAGGAGAGGAGAGGAGAGGAGGCCAAGAAGTTTTCTTTAACATTATCTATAAAGGTCCAGGTGAGGAGTCAGAGAACCTGGTTAAGGAAAGTTTTTAAAGAAGGAGATGCAGTAGAGAGTTGCAAACATACAGATAGAAGAACAGACTGGCAGACAGGAAACAGGTTCAGGGGTTTACTGAGTGAGACAGTCACAGACATAAACACAAACAGTCAGAGATGATATCTGCACTAAGTCTGTGTACCTTTGTAGTTGATCTTGAAGCCGATCGAGCCCACGCTCTCATCGGACTGTAGGTGAAGCCACATCTGATGGGACATGCTGACAATCAAGTCCGGGACAAAGCTCCCAGTCAACCTGCAGATCGGCCAAGGAAAAAATAAGTCACCGTGGTACCAAAACACACTTTTCAAACATCATCTCATCATGGAGTTACTTTTTTAAATGCATTTATAGAGTGTATCATAGCAATTACATATGTATGGAATCAGATGGCTCTCGGTATTCATGAATGTGCACAAAAAGATTCAGCAATATATTTTATGATTTATATATAAAGGATTCTCTCTACAAAGTACACAAAAATATTTTTTTCAAAATCTTTTTCACTGCATTTGTGTGTCGGTGCTTTGAAACTTTCCTGCCACAGCAAAAATGCATTTTTTTCTCGTCTGGGAATCATTCTCAGATGTCCTCTTCTGACATCTCCATCTTTCTGTGTGCATTTGTTGTTATAGAGAATTGTCTGATTCCATAATTATAGAGCGATACATAGGTTACTTCAACAAATCAGGCAATCATTTTAATGTGTGCCATCACTGAGTTCAGTTTGACTTTCTTTGCATATCATGGCCTCACAACATTATCTAAAAACATGCAATATTATATTAAAAGCAATATTATAGTATAATAGATATCCAATGTATGAATATTTTGTACAGTACTTACACTTGTATTATTGTTTTCGAATCACCTACTTCCCCTCCATCTCCAATTGTTAGTGAATCATACCCAATTTCTAGGTCGAACTCTTCGAAGTTGATCTGAATAACCTGTAATAAAATGTAATTTTCTGTAACTTTCCATTTAAGACAGCATGTCTGGAGACAGTTAAACAGAAAGATGCAGGCTTATGTAGGTAAAAACCTATGTAATTCTTGGAGACAGAAGACAGCAACATGTTTGATCAAACACTGTGAAAACCAAGACTTCTTCCCATCTAATAATTGTGATAGCTGCATAATATAGCTTATATGCTTAAACTTTTATGATTCATGCAGAAAGAAAAACTAAAACTCAAATCAACAATGGCATCAAACACACATGGAAGGCAAACTTAAACTCATCTCACATGTTTATCTGTTTATGGATCTGCTGAGAGAAGTAGCTAAATTAAGCTCTCAGAGAACTCTAAACTGAGAAGAAATAAAGCAAAGATTCTTGAAAGCCACTAGCAATGCTTGTCGTTTGCTGTATGAATCATCTTTTTTTGCAATCACCGCTTTGACTTTTGAAGACTTTTTGGAACCATGCATCCCAACTCTGCAGCCTGTCACTTCACCTATGATCCAAGAGACTTCTTCAGTTCTTCTCTAACTAATGTAACAATTACTTCATGCAATCATTCACTCACTCACATATATGTATTTATCCATGTTGTATATGTGTGTGCTCGATGTTCATCCCTATCCCTTAGTAGTTCAAAAACTATGATAAATTAAGTCGATGTATTTGTGTTTTCCTTTATAATAGAAATGGAGATCAATGTCATCAGGAGCTACAACTTTCAGAAATAAAGATATATTCATTTGATGTAACTGATTCTTCTTCTAATTAACTTATAAATTGATTGATTAACCAATGGAGCGGGTGCCCAATAAATTGCAGTCTGCTTGATATTCATTCATGTGTAGTGACCCCTACACCATTCGAACACCATAAACATACTTCAAAGCATTACAGAAACTGACAGCAGCATCTCTTCACATTACATCGCGGCACAAATCAAATACTAAGAACCAATTATGGCTAGGCAAATTCTGAGATTTTTAATTGCCTGTCCACATTCACCCTTGAGACATCTTTCTCAGCTGTCACTGGTTTATCTTTTTTTCCTATAAACAAATGTACATTACAACAGAATAGATTACATTCACAGATCAAACTGGCAAGAGCTGCTTACACTAATAATAATCACACAAAATGAGGTCTACTGCAGAGACACTACACATTAAAGCCACATTATCTCAGCCTACATGGATTAGTGATGAAAGAAAGGATGTTGTAATGATGGGACTGTCACATCTGTTGATGACAAACATATGATGGCTGCTTGCTCAACCCTCGCATCCAATTCTCTGGCCAAGGGGAGGACAATGCCTGCACAATATCCATGTATAACAGCCTCATTATGAAGCACACATAAGCATAATTACCATAATAACACTAATGGACCAAGTTTCAGTGCCAAGTCAATGGCTTGTTTGCCTAGGAGGGGGCACGATGGCACAAAGCTATGACACTTGCCAGTCCTAGTGAGTTCTGAGTGAGCGTTAGCGGGTTAGTTATTGTTTATTAGTTGGATAGCACTTAGTTGACACCCCTGTGTATATGACTCACCAGAATAACAATAGAGAGCCAGACTTGAGAGCAGTAATGACCATTAGGAAAACAGCTTTGACCTCTTCACTTTGGGGAAAAGCTGGTCTCATTCAATTACTATTTCTCTCCATTTCTGTTACCCCAGATGAACAAGGCAAATTGCTCAACTGCCAACAGCCACGGTCAAACTGGTAGTCTAGTGAGGACTGAAATGCAATCCGCTGCAACCGTGTTCATTAATGAGGGACAGTTAGAGCAAACTTAAGTCAAAATAAATGCATATTCTATGTAACCTTTCCCCACCTTGGGAAGCCCTTGGAAAATAGATGCATACATAAATGTGTATTTAAGAAGGGAATGCCTGGACAAATGCTCGATACTTCTGGGAGGGAGAGTAAAAAGGTGAGGGTTTACTCGCCCATTTGTATTCATTATATAACTAATGAGGGGCTGTTGTGCTTGCTTAAGAACAACAACAGTGGGGCATTAGGCCGTTTTACTTAATACTCCTTCTGATATTTATTCAATGAATTAATCAAGAAAATAACACCTACTGTTTCATCTTTATAAATGCCATGAGTACTATAAAGAGAAACTATTCTGAGGTCACTTCACAACTGGTAATTAAGTAATTATCACCCAATAAGACTGCAGGTAATGTTGGTTTTTCCTCTCAGATTAGTATTTTTCCTGTACCGCAGGAAACTGTAAACTAGGTACTGTAAGCATTGCCCTCAATCTGCCTCTCACCTTAATCTACAGTTTCTGGTTTAGATTTACAGTATAAAGCAGATGTGAAAAGGTATGAGACAAACCTTAAGCTATACTGTACACTGCTATAGGGTCCATAACTATGTGTCTTGTGTGCTGTATCCCTATGGGTAATTTGTAAATTCATACGAGTGGAGATGGGGAAAGTGATTTAGGATCCAAAGGCCAGTTACTGTTGAATCCTCGCATGACAACAGTTACAATGGATTTTTAATTAGACTTGGTCCAAGAGTAGTAAAAAATACTACAAACTCAAAGCCGGCTATTGTGCTACCTTGTTTGGATCGCTGGCCGTGATGATCCACACACATTGGGAGTTACTCTCATACTGGATCGGGAAGTTAGGAGAAGTAAAAGTCCCAGAGGGTCCCTGTAGATTTGACCCACACGTTTTCACTGCAACAGTATGAAGATAAACATGAAGACACAGACAATATACACATTAAGTTATGAGGCAGATTCAAAAAATACATGATCATTAAATTAAAAATATATATTAGTATGGAGTATACATAGTATAAATTATTACTACCAAACCTGAAAGTCAATCCTTACAAAGTTAAATTCACAATAAATATGCTCAGAAGGCAGAGTAATAACTCCTGCATTGTAATGTGACAGAAAGGTAATATACTGTTTGCACAAGTAGAGAGAAGGTCTATTAGCTGCATTTCCATTAATCAAATTCTAAAAGGTGCTCCAGGTATTATGAAACATAGAAAAACATGCAAAGCATTTTGGAATGGAAAAGCAGAGTGCAGCAGCAGAGGCTTTCATACATAATTAACGAAAATGAACTTTCCTCTATCTGCATAGAGCCTATAACCAGAGGCACTGCCTTAATCAAACTGTTTTATTAGCTCCTCAGAAGCCTCGCTCACCCTTGCAGACGGGTCTGTGGTCGCTCCAAGCAGCGAAGACTTCGGCTACACGCTGGCAGGTAATCGTTTTGGAACCCTGCAGCACATGGTCTTCATCACAGGTAAATTGAGAAGTTGCTCCGATGCTGAGAAGATAACAAACACTATTAACGCCTGGAAAAGCAATCAATCTGCCAAAGATGACCCTGATGAAATGTCAAATTCATTATTTATTTCATGTCATTCATTACACGTTCACATTGCACTGTGCATCAAATTCAGTAGATGAATGAGTGAATGTATTTATTTATTGTCCTCAGTCTCCACACTTGCAGTACATATGACCCAGTGAACACTTTTGCAGAGAAGCTGATAAACACTCAAATATATATACAGTTTATATACTGCATGAAATATATAATATATTAGAGCAAATTAAGTCCAACAAGAAAAGAAACACACTCAGTTGGTGCAGGGACCAATGGGGACCATGTCAAAGTAAATAGTCCGAACATACATATGCTTGATTTTTTCTGACCTGAAAGCTGAATGGGTCGGGTAAAGAAAAAAATAAAATTTAGACTATAGTGCATTATATTAGCAAAAAGATTATCCATGACTCTGGTAAATAGATCAAACATGTGAAACGATAACAAAGTTACAAACCTGATGCAGGTTAACATAATAAGATTAATGCTGTGATTACATGCACAGTTTGTGTTAGACCATGACAATGTGATAATTGAAATATGCTGCATATCATAATACTGAAATTGAATGAAGAGTATGTTGACACACTCCATAACTCTCTTCCACACATATCCAAGGCTCCATCACTTCAGATGCTCAAGCACCATCTCACCTGAAGTCAGAGCCGATCCGTTTGCCATTCTCCGGCTCCCCTGGGTCAGGGCAGTAATTAGACACCTGTTTGATTCCTCCTTCATTCACTGAGTGAGAAAGAGAAGGACCAAGAATGCTGTGAGAGAGATACTGTAATTGTCGAAGCTGCGTACTTTCAGACAACACCCACTGCATTGGTAAGCACTTGAATAGTGGATTACTCTGTTTGAATGTTTAGTCGTTGAGTTTGGTCACATAATATGGTTCCAGGAATCACATAGTTATACAAATCTAGCTCATCTCTCAAGGTCAGAGACTTTTAACCGTAGGTTGTTAGGCAGTGCTTGTGAATACACTTGTGTTTTGTGATATCAGAGCCTGTGCCAAGGATGAATGCAACTCTCTTACCTGAGCTAGACAAAATAGGGAGAAATCTATCCAGGCCCAACAGGGACTAAGAGGATTAAATAACCTTCAGCTATCAATTGCGAGAGCTACGATAATCACTCAGTGAGACTCTCCATACATAATAATAGTTTAGGTGCAACAGATAAGGCCTTGTAGATATGGTTTCATAGTGAGTATAGCCTTTGCAACGGCGTGTGCATAATGTGAGACAATGTTTAAAACCCTCAACCTGGACATTTCTTGGGTCAAGTCATTTTCAGGTGATCTTATCCCTTGATTGAGAGACGGTTTGGCTTGAGCCAAACCATATATTCAGGTGTGCACAATTATTAGACAGCTTTTTCCTTTTTACTACAGGTAAAATGGAGCAAAAAGACACCTATCAAAAACTGATAGGTCAAAAAAAAAATGAAATGCCTTTCAGAAGGATGCAGAACAACTGAAATAGTCAAATTGTTAAAGATGGATCGCTGCACAATTAAACTCTTCTCGAGGATTAGTCAACAGGGTTGCAAAATATAAGAAAAGAGTTAATACGAGAGCTACAAAGAACTAGGCATGAAGCCTTGCAAAACTGTTTAGCCTCTAGTTAGTGCTACCATCTTTATAAACTGAGGCCTCCATGGAATGTGCAGAAGAACAAGGTGCGAAGTGCTCAGAAGTAATGCCAAGGTAAGGAAAGCTCAGCTCAAGCTGAAGCGTCAAGTATGGGCCAGCCACTTGTAGACTGACTTTTCAAAGGTTTTATGGACCGATGTGATGAGGGTGACTCTTGATGGACCAGATGGGTGGACAAGTGGCTGGATCACTCAAAGACATAGGGGGTAATGGTGTGGACTGGCATTATCAACAATGAACTGGTTGGGTCCATTTGAGTTACACATGGTCTGAAAAATGGACTCACAAAATGACTGCAAGTTTCTGCAAGACACTGTCTGAAAGCAGTGGAGTAGGAGAAAGATGTCTGCAGCCTTTAAGAGCACTATAATTATGCTGGACAATACTCCGCCACATGTATTCAAGTCTTCTGCTGCTTTAAAGAGACTTTAAAGATGGCCAAATTATGACTTGCTCTTCTGACGTTAACACCACTGAAAAGCTAAAACCTAAAAACCTCAAATCTACTGTCAGGGAAGGCAGTTCAGATCTTTGACATCTGGTAGGGTGTGGAGACTGCTTCAGCTATAAAACGGTTGCGGAGAAAAAAAGAAACAGATACAAAGTATGCAAGGCTCATGCAAGTCATTGAAAAGAAGTTTAGCTATATTGGTAAATGACTACATTAACCATTTATCACGCTCTTTTATGTTTATTACTATTTTTGGCATGCTTGTATGCTTTAAGTTTGTAATGTAAGTTAGTAGAAAATGACTTGTTACCCAGCTGCCTAATAATTGTGCACATTTTCTCATAAGAGGTGACATATTACTCTTTGAATTTGGGTTAAACCTATAAAATTGAGTCAGTTAAACAATAAAAACAAATCTGAAAAAATGCCCTTGCATAATAAAAACACACACATTGTATGGTAGGAATGTAAAAATGTAGCTTGGCAGTAGGAAAATATTTTTTTTCAGTTGACTGTGTTTTGGCTTTTAACAAGCCCATCTCTCCCTTCACACTGTGATCTGTAAATCAAAGACTGCTTGCACTGCAAGTGAAATTCATGAAATATGTAGTATCATAACTATTGTTAAAGTCTGCTGTAATATTTGCAAAATGACATCACCCCACACACACATGGACCATTCTATATTAACGCGAGAAGCCCTACCGGTATGTTTTCCCCTCTTTGACGTCTTTCAAGAAGTTCATTAGCTTTGAAGTTAACTGTTGCGGGTTATAATACAGTTATGGGTTCAATTATATGCAATGAATCCACGAGACATATGAAGCGTCTCTTCATAGTCTTTTTAAATGATTTACAGTATTGTCTCATAGAAAAGATTACAGCCCTCTGCATTATTCATGTCTCCATGCAATGCTGAATCTATGACACATAAGGTAATAAAGATTACAACCTGTTATCATTGAAGTGTTTAGCACCCCGGAGTGTTCTAGATTTATGTTAATGAAAGAGCTCCGCAAGCAATTACAATGCATTCACTTCGGTCTGGAGTGTACACAAATCAACTGTCGAGTGAGTGGTCACTCAACCTTGACTACTGCCGTGTGTGTAGATCACAAAGTGCATGAACATATGTCAATCTGATGTGCTGCTTAAATAGTACAGAATGAGACATTGGGGGTTTGGCTGAGTGAAACCGATCAAATTCAGCATTTTGCTGCAATATACATTACTTGGCCTGATCTAGCTGAGTTCATTTCTGTCGGGACAGGAAGTCCGGGGGAGCAGGGGAAATAGGTCATCAGAAAGAAAAAGAGACTGCACTTCTGCAAAATCTAGTACTGTAGCTTAATTCCTTCACCAAATGATGCAGCAAAAAAAGAGAGACAAGAAAGGAAACAGAGACCCAGAACGCAAGCCCTACATAAACAAAAAAAACAATGAAAACAGTTGCATAAGAAAAATAAAAGACTTACTCAAAGACAGTTTGTTAGTGTTGTCCTTTCCTGGTAATAATTTTACCCCTCTGGATTTAAGCTCTCCAGAGCTTTTCACTGGTCGAGAGCAATAGAAAGAGTTCATTAGATAAAAGAAGTTACAGTATTAGATGTGAGAAGATACAGTACAAGTGTTTCTTTCTCTGGATAATACTTGGTCCTATGAAGAACATCAAAATCTAATTGCTACTGGTGTGCATCCTTCTTCAAAAGAAACGAGTCCAACGGCTCAGATGAATTTCGAAGTGTTGCCCTGACAATTCTATAAAATGTAAATTAGTTTTTCACTCTCGCTTGTTTGCTCATATAACTCAGAAATATTAAACAGTGGATGGGAATTGATTGGTCAGAGCAGATTAAATGGTTATAGCTCGTATGTGGGGGCGGGGGGTATATCGCGAAGAAAGAAAAGCCGAAGGACTGCAATGTAACATCTTAAGATAGTCTAATTAAACACAGCAGGGGCAGGACTGCACACAAAAGCCAGGTGATGCAAGTGGCTGTCATAATTTTGAAGTATCATCAGAATAGCCAAAAGCAATTAATGATGCATCAAACCAAAACAAGCCTATTTGAATCTGAAACACTGGGACGATGCCTCTCTTTTGAACTACACTGTAGGTCAATTGGTGTCTTATAAACACAATCATGATGAGAATCTATTTAGTGACCAGACAAGGCTTGTTATATGCTCAAAAGCATACTGCGCAATAAAACTCATCTGTGCCTGTCTTTGGTTTAAAAAACACCTGCCCTTTACATCCTGAACGACAAATGCATATAAAAATTGCTTTACCGCTGCAAAACAATGCACTGCAATGGATGAGAGATGCAATGCAATTGATTTTATGTCGTCATTTACAGTGAGTTGCCACACATGCATGTTACTGAACGTTTTATAGAGCTGTTTATGGCGAAGTTGCAGGTTTCATATCTGGCTCGAGGCCAGGCTTTAAGCGTCTATAGTATAGTATATGCAGCACATATACTCTGACTTTCAAGTCAAGCCAAAGAACAATGTCAGAGTAATGGATTATTGAACTGCCAGGGCCGAGTTGTTATAAGGGGGAAGTATATACAGTATGTATCTCTCAAATATTTGATTAACAAGGCCCTTTGAAGTCAATGGTTTGAAGCAGAAAAAAGCCTCCATGCCCTCTACAGACGGGGTCTTAATCAAACTGTTTAATATTCAGTTAACAAAGATCAAAAACATGTTTTGTAATTACACTGTTTTTTTCCTACGAGTACGCTTTTTTCAAGTAGGGGGGTCCTCTATTACGATGTGCAAATGAAGCAATCATGTCTTACCTTGATACTGTGCCCTGAAGCCTTTGTGGCGGTGGTTGCTCTCTGTCACAAAATGCAGCCGAAGCCAGTTTTTGTTGCTGATGATAGGTGCTGGAATATTCATTCCAGTTAGCCTGAGTGTAAATTGTCACAAATAAAAGAAAATACATGTCATCTGTTTTTACTTTGATTCAGCTACAGGGACACTGCTGGTCACTTGCATGCTTGTGTCACCATAAGCATCGAACAAAAAGGAAAAACAGGCAATTGAGTAAAATTAAGAAAGAACTAAAGTCCTGGAAAAAAGATAAGAATTCACGGGCATTAGAGGAGAATAAATACTCTAGCTATTGAGATGGACTAGAAGTAAATGTTGCCATTAAAATGAAGTGTGTGTGTATGTGGGAGGGAAATTAAAAGAAGACAGAGATATAAAGACTATTTTACGCACATGCAGACATCATATTTGCCATCATATTTGCAGAAGTGTTTGTCAAACCAAGCCTGTGTTACTAAAGTCTCTGCATGTTCTGTCTACACTTGTCTTCCTGTTGTGTTTTGGATCAGAAGTTTTATTCAGCTCGTGGCCGCAGCATCAGGGACACTATAATCATAGAGATTTAAAGCTGCCAGGGGTCTTCTCATTTGTCTGGCTGACCAGCTCAGGCTCTTTTCTTGCAATCCCTGCACCGTGCCCTGTCATACAACAGTCAATAGTGCACAATGGCATTCTAGCTATTAAACGGAGGCTGGGGACAGGCTGAAAAAGAGCCTGGTGCAGTTGAGCCCTGTTTTCTCAAATTGGCCCAGTGGATAAAAAAAAAACAATGTGTTAACTTGTTATATTGTCTGTGTGTGTGTGCCCACATCTATTCATGTCTGTGTTGTTGCTGTGTGTAAGGCAGTGTGAAGACATCTTTAAGGTTTTTTTCTATGTAATTTCTTTGGCATTTACTGCAGAGTCACCTAGGGGGCAGGCAGACAAAAGCAAAATGGAAGAACAGTGAGAAAAAGACAGACGTAGAGAGTGATGAGGAAAAACAAAAATGAGAGAGCTACTTTTCCCTTGGACGAAATTGCATACAGAAATAAGCAACAAATTAGTAAATTTACTTGACATTTGATATTTCTTTATTTTAATTACACCACTTTCCCTACAGCTTAAATCTTAACTTTATCACTTCAGAGAGTAAAATACATCTCTCAGACAGATTGTAGACTGCGTTATTTTTAATTGCAAACTAAATGTCATTTTTCAATACTCATATTGTTAATCCAAATGATCTATCACAAGGATAGATGATGGCAGCTCCGAGAGAAGAATTAAAAGGTAATTGATTTTCACACAAAAGTTGACCTTTTCTCTCATAGTGTCATTGATAAAATGCTAATGACACTAATACACGGGCTGAATGAAAAAGAGCTGAATTATCTAAAAGAATCTGCCACTATGTATCCTGTAGTGGAAACTGCAAATTAACTCCAAGTCTAAAAGAAAACGGATAGTGTCAATAAAACTGTACACATCCAGAAGTTGCACAGACGCTCTAGGCAGCACAGGAATGATGTTACAAATTTAAGACCGGCAGAGCTGAATATACTGTTGTCACAGCGGCAAAGCATGGCAGTGGAAGTAAAACATGATCTGCCATCAACAGTAAATAAAGGCTTATGGACACCTTACAGAGGACTTAGTCCAATGGGTACATTTCGATCTATGTGTGATAAACCATTATATTATTGTTTAAAAGGTAACAGTGTCTGCAAAAATCTCCCTGCTGCATAAAGCAAAGCACGTACAAAGTGAAAAAAATTGCAAAGAAGCATTATATTGTTTTCGAGGCTCCTGGTTTGGGCAGAGGAAAGACACTCCCTCAACACTCCCTCCAGCTGCTGTGCACAGATGCCCAAATGAACACAAATGTGCTCGTAGGCTGAAGGCAGGCAGAGAAGGAAGACTTACAGCGTCTGATGTGATCTGAGAAACTGATGACTTGGGTGCCAAAATTTTTCTCATGCCTTCTTTGATGAAGATATTTAATGCTGTACATAACTTAGCATTAAGGTGATAAGGTATCATCTCAGGGAATGTGTTATATCACTGATAACAGAAACTTGTCTTAAATTAATTTAAAAAAATAAAAAATTATTAATTAATTAATTAAAAAGATTTTTTGGTTTCTCAAGTTGTCTTTGTGTTTACAGATTGTGATAAAAATTTTAACAGCAGCCAAATGGTTATGCAAAATAATTCAGAGGTACTTCATGGAACTTCTATGCTTGTTGCTGTTACTCATCAGTGTAACTGTCATGAAAACAAATAAATGACTTGGAAAGTGGAGTGAAAGTCTCCGTGAAACAGGTAAGAACAAGTGAGTGCTGTCTACTGTTTTCTTATTGTATCTACTCCAGTGCATACTGAGTGACAAAAGATGAGAAAGTCCAATTGGAAAAATGGATTCCTCACATAATGCACTGCCATTCTATCTCTGCAGACTCACTCAGGCTATTTGTTCCCTCATAGATATGCAATATGGCTTTTCAGAGATTACCTCTTGGCATGGTTGCAGTGTTTTTGGCATGCTTCAATTGTGCAATTTTGGGCTGTCTCAAGGACTAATGGTAGTTTCTGATACAGGTCTGCAAGGTACATTAGAGAGTTCATATGAAGTTCTTGTGCCTGATTTGATAGGATGAAGGGTTAATGGGAGAATGGAAATCTTATCAAAAATACCAACCTAACAAGTCCCTATGTGTCAGTACTGTGGCCAAATGTGTGGCCTTGAGAGCAGAGAGATAAGCTGAAATCTCTCATGTCTCTGCTTAGTTTCACAGAAGAAGGTTATACGTAGGTGCACCCCAGATAATAAGCGATCAATTTAAATTTGTCAAAAAAGATGGGCCAGTTGATTTTGTCCTTTCTCCCACATGTATTCCATAAAATCTGACAAGAGGGAGTAATTGTAATAATATTTCATGTGATAAGGAAGCCGTTGCTCTCTATCCTTTATCAAGTTACTCACTGTCTGCCAGTAGATTGGCTTCTGAGAATGGTGAGCCCGTCACTGTAGCTCCTTACATGAATTGCTCTGGTGGAATACCTGGGTCGATTGTCAATTCACATTCCTTCAATTAAACACTGCATTCTGATCACAGTGAAGGAAAGCTTTTGGTGACATTTTGATGGGATATATTTTGCCGGGAAAGATCAATAATAAATCCCAGAAAGAAGAAATTTAATCTAATACAAATGGTAATTTAAACAAAGTTGGTAATTTAGCTGCAGGGCACCTCTTGCTCTCAACCTGCTTTGAATATTATAATCACCCTCTGACAACCATTTAGCTCCTCTGCTGGAATAGGATTGTTCATATTTAGTGAACCAAGCAAAATATTGCCAGATTGCTCGGTAAAATAGAAATCAATATCTAAAGTCTAAGCTTTCTGTGTATTTTTATAGCATGTGGAGTCAATCGTACAGTAGGGGATCTGTTCTGCAAAGACACGATGGGAACATAGAAAATGACGCAGACATCCAGAGAAAAGCGTGTAAAAAGGAAATCAAAGTACCAAATTTCATAGTTTATAAGCACAAAAAGTGTATCTAATATCCGCAAAGCCTTTCAGGTTTTATGTTCTGTGTCTATATCTGAAATAATGAGTGATGTGTAATCTACAGCTTGTTGTTTTTGCCCTTTGTGAACAGGGCTGTACAATCATATTAAAGGTCAGAAGAATAAAAAAAAAACTGTTTTTCTCCGTCTAACCCAGATCCAATGTTGGCTTTTGCCAAAGGAAACAGATTTTTTTTGTGCCCGTGTCCATTTTCACAGTGATTGATGTGTAGCCTCACATCAACCTTCCCCAGCATGATGACGATGGAATCAATAAACTCATTTGCAGAGATCTGATAGAAATCTTCAATTGATAAAAGGATAAAAGCTGCTAAGAGGTGTCAGCAAAACATATTTCTTGCCCTATAGTCCTGGAATCTATCAGGAATTGCTTTTTAGTATTAGTCATCACCTATCAACCACTTTCAGGAAATTGGCTGTTTAAAATGTTAATGCATTTCCTATTTTACAGCAACCATTAAATATGTGGGAATTAATTGAAGTTAATTTACAGTAATGACATTTATGTGGAATGTGTGTTGATTAAATAAGGATACATTTTAGTGAATTACTGTAACACTTAATTTGCAACTCACATTCAGCAACCTCATCTTTACCTGTGCTTGTCACTGGATAACAGCCTATAATAGCACAGGTTCAGAGAGGATGACAGGTGAACTTGGGTGATGCTTTATTTCTATTTGCCTGAAAAAGGCTAAGAGGAGTTGTTAAATCTGTCTGACTTTGAGATTCCAGGCTGTCAATCATCGTTAAGCAGCTCTAACCCTCAAGGCTAAATTGACAGTTTGCTTGTCTCTGCCTGCAGCTGATGCTATATGTTAGGATGCTTGAAAGTTTAGCTTTCCAATGGCCTTGTACACAGTCAAGAGACACTCATAAAGAGAGAGCGAGCGAGAGCAATGAATTTTATGGGCATCAGAGAATTGCTCGCTCTGAATCGTGTTTGTTTTCATGTCTGTTTGTTTACCTGGCCGAGTTGAAGCCATCTCTCTAAAATTCTGGCCCCACTGCACTCAAGCTCACTGGGTCCCACTTGGATAGTAGGGCTTAAAAGAAGAACTGTGCCTGACAGCTACTGACATTTGGTGACACACAATAACATCATCTTGGAGTTTCAAAGCATTCAAGTGATGCGTGGTGACCGCTCAGCACACACATAAGTAAAAATCTAACAAATAAAGGATCTGCTTGTTCGACTGCTTTACCTGATAAATATAAACAGTATATGCTTTTATAACCTCTCCAGCAGGTTGAAGACATCAGTTCCTCCAAAAGGGTTATTGACTCCAGGGAAGTGTCGCCTGATAACAGTCACAGGAAGTTTTGTCTGATGAGCTGATATATTTTAATATGCATTTTTAATAGTAAAAATGACTCCTCCATCCTCCCTATTGCTGGGCCCTGCTTCAGATAAGGTAATGGATAGGAACACATAAGAAACTCTGCTGTAGCTGGGGGTAATAAGGTAAGGTAATCTAAATCTATACGATACGTACTGATGCTGCTGTGATGACTTTAGATGTTTTTAAAAGATAAGACATTTTTCCAAAAACTCAGTGTTTGGGTTTCTATGTAATTTCCTAGTTTACAGTTAATGTAATTAATTCCTCACTGAGATTAAACAATATGTGAACACAAGATGTTGGGTGCTCTAGTTTGTTTGCTTTCTTCTCTCTTAAAACTGCAATGCATTGGCCAGTAAAATGTTTTCAAGACATTCTTTTTTGGTTTTTATTAGCAATCGTCCCTTCAATGTGTGATGATATTTAATGGCCAAAGGAATAAATTGATACAAATAAACAGTTAAAAAATGAATGTGAATAATAAACCACTTAGATATTTTTTTCTTAAATCCTGAAAAGCAGGAGGCATAAGATAACACAAAGCATTAGCCACTAGGGCTTTAAAGGATTAAAACCAAGAGGCATTTCTGTCACCAAAAGAGTTAATTTGGGAGTTTTATATCTAAAAGGAGAGTTACCTGATGGTCCGTCAAAACAAATCAGTTTCATCCCATATCAGCTCCCTGTCACACTCTCTTTAGCTATGTCAACATAAAATGCTTAGCAGTCATCACCACACTCGGAGCACCTCTCCTCTGGACTCTCTCTGTCTCTCACTGACACAGTGTCTGCCTCTCTCTCTCCCTCTGACAACTCTCAGGGACAACAAAGCTCGTAGCTCAGTGATTGATTAGAGCATCTTTCAGCCAATTATAATTAATGCCCAGCAGGATCACATAAAGCTGGCGGATGCTCACATTCACGCAGGACGCAGAGGAGATGGATAACCTGAGCCTCAAGGTTGGGGGTCAAACCCATTTCATCTTTCCTTGTTTCAGCTGGGAGTGACTTCTAAATCAAGCCCATACAGAAAGCTATAAACCAAAGTGTCCGAAAGGCTGCTTTTTAAACAAAACCTCTGTCAAAGATTTGTAATTCATGTGCACTTTAATTTGAATTATGCAACAGGGCGTCATGTGCCCTCCCTGTGAATTGATTTGATTCAATCAGAACCACAAAGAATATTTACAACTTTTCTTTACACAACTGTCCGTGAAAATTCATTAAAAGGTAAATTTGCATGCCTGTCAACTGCCTTTTTCTCTTGAGTTTTCAATACATGCTGCTGATTGTTGCTCCTATAAAATATTACATGGTCATGCTCAACCACACATACCAAGCCTCTACTATATGCTTAACGATCATAGCAGGCAGGCTTCCTTGTTATCTCAAGAACTTTTTTTAAGGGACCTCTTCACTATTATCTTGGAGAGTTTGGTCTTAGTTTGGAACTGCACCTGTAAAACCAACTGATACATTCTACTTGATATTGGGCAACTCAAGGAAACATGACTTCACAACTTACTTTCACTCGTCAATCAAAACTGACTTCATCCCTACAAAACACCTTAATTGTGATAAAAATACTAGCATACTAGCACGTTTTCCAAACGTACTTCCTGGCCTACATTCAGTTTGGCAGCCGTGTTTTTCTAAGAGAATACAGGTCATGAGTTATTAACAGATTTACTATAGCTCACAAAAAATTACTTTCTTGATAGAATTTAATACACGTCATCCTTCCCCAACCGATATATGAGTCAAAAACACTCATGGAAAACGAACCTGCATCCACACTAATATAATCTCATCACACAAAAATCACAAGCCCCTTTCTGTAACACCTTGTGAATACCATATGACACACCTCCTGTCATACATAAATTCTTAATGTACCAACTGAATAATCATCTCATGCAAGCACCAACCCCTCTCACTCCTCACAGCTCAACTCACCAGATGGTTGGCGGTTCCGAACCCTCGACTTCCAGATAATCCGACTTCTCCTCCATCTGAAATTCAGTGAAAACCAGGGAGATTGTGTCCCCCGGATCTGCCAGGATGGTCCACTTACACTCCCCACTGCTGCCCAGGCCTCCAGCACCTCCACCTCCGCCAGCACCAGGGGAGTCACCGGTGGGAAAATCGAAGCTGGAGATAAGTCCGCTGGAGCCCCTCAGGGTGCCACCGCACGTGTCCTCCGCTGTCAGTCACCGTAGAGAAAAGCCAGGTGGGGAGGGTGTGGGGAGAACAGACACACGTTCTCTGGGTTATTTCAGAGCTATTACTCAAAGTCCAACATGGGAGGGAAGAGTGGCTTCAGGCATAAAACATCTGTACCTGTCCATTCAAATGAATGCAAGCTAAAAAAACGGCCATTGTGAAAGCCACTGCTCAGCTGCACAGGCTGTTTAAGCATATTTCATTTGTTTTTCACACATCTGCAGGTTGTCAAGTCCCGTATCTACAGTTTATCGAGCACAATTATGTGCTGGATTGTTGACAACATGAGGTGCAAGATTAAAAGGTTATTTGTGTTTTCATTCACACTGGCATGAATCATTAAGCAGTCAGACAAGTGACAATGGAGATGATAACTATTTACCAATTAATTGTGCACTAATTCTGGCGGTTTCCTTCTGTGCAGTTTCTATGTGGGTGGAAAACTATCTTTTGTGCTAGTTCTCCAATTCCTACCATCTTGTCTCTTCCATTTATCAAAGAGTCAGTAATTCATCATTGTGTCCTTTGAGCCCCCTCATGTTTCAGGAAACAAACAAATGGTGATAAACAGGGCCTATAATGCTGTGAAATTGTGTATTTTTTGTAACGTGGGGAGCATGACACCTCAGTTGAATGTTGATGCACTCTACCATAACAGTGGCTTGCTCTCTTTCACTCCACGTCCCTTTTCCCTTCTTTTCCACATCTTTCCTCCAATCTCTATCAATTTCTATTTCCATTCCTCTCCTCCGAGCCCTCTCAGATCTTCCTACTATTACTCACCACCCTCCCCCTCTACCCCTGTATCCGATTTTTTCCCCCTAAAGAATTCTAATGATGGCAGGGCTTTCACAGTTTTCACATCATTTAAGACTAATATGTGACACTCAGCTGTGCCAGCTGAAACCTTTGATGGCTCAGTGCTCCACTCAGGGCTGTCAGAGCTGCCAGCCTTGGAACATTTCCGTGTGCTGCATTACACGATTGGTCAAGGAACAAGGAAGCGGATGTATGAAATTCAAAAGAAGATAAAGAGAAAAGGGGAAAAGATGAGAGAGCAGGGGCTTCTAGTTAGCTCGATCCATGTCCTTTGACACATTAGCTGGAGCATAGCAATTGATCAAAGTCTTTATAAGAAGGGCGGAGATGGCACTGATACCATGTGAGACTTCAATGATGTCCACACATATGTGATTCATATTAAGGGCAGACTCTCATTGGTGAACTACAGCAAGGGCAGGCATTCATTTGTCGAATGCCTGCAGCCTTGTAACAACAAAAGCACGTGGAGTCATGATTTGTTTCTGGTTTAAATCATCATACACTTCACCATATAACACTTATCCTGAGTGATGAATTTTTATATCGCCTCAATGCATTTAAGATGACATTCCAAAGAGTCCCCAGTAGATATGTAGAGTAATTGGCTATAGGCTGAAATTAAAGTGATATTAGAGTGCCGCAAGTATAACCAAATGAGCAATATCATTTTTTCTAACCTTGATGAGACACACGAGGACAGTGTAAAGTGTCCACATTGCCATCAAGGCAAAGAGAGCAAGAAAGAAGTGGCAGATAAGAAGGGTTAGATAATGAAAGGGGGTGAGTGTGGGAGATGAGATTAAAAGACAAAAAATGAGTGGAAGGGAAAGAGAAAAGTTGAGGGCAAATCAAGTGCGAGAAAATGGAAGGAATGCAAAAAAATGGAAGAAAGACTGGGATTTTCCAAGAGACAAAGATTGACAGAAGATTAATATCAGGGATGGTAAAGGAAAAATAGATAAAATGCTAGCAAAATGTCCAATTTACAGATCAAATGGTTATGAAATTGGGTTATGCTGACAGTATTTTAATATATTCAATACTGAATTTACTATTTACAGTGCATCAAATCAGTAGCCCAAAATGTGTATCTACTTGTTATCAGTAGGTGCTCCTATCAAACACATCACAATTCTTCATTCTACCACACTTTTACAGCATCTTCAAAACACATCAATATGAACACTGGTAACCACATACACCAATAAACACTTTAAAACTTGAGGAATATAAAATAAGTCTAATAGGACAGATTCAAAGAAAGCAGCTTTGACAAGACTCCAACTGGATCAATGAAGTGTTAACACACAAAAAACATAAGAGTCTGACAAGGTCAATAAATGACATATTTACATGTGTTGAGCTTTAGAACTCAAGTGTACGCATTTTTTTATAAATTCAGTGTGACATTGGATTCTAGTGCCACACAAAGCACTATAGACACTATAAGAGTAGAACATTCATTATAACCAAGCAAGATTATTACAGAGGCTCAATTTGTAAAAGTCAGTAAAGAAAAGAAAAGAAAAGAAAAGAAAAGAAAAGATGTTTACATCCCAAGGTCTTTCCTATAAACACTCCTTCACTGCTTTAGAAGTATAGGAAGCTGCAAGTAAATTGCACGTGCACTTAAGGCATAATTCATCTCATTTCCAAATTGTTAAATGTGAAAAGTATATAACTAATATAATACAAGAATCTGCAGGGTGTCTGCTAGACCCAAGGGGCATCGTATGATGAAACATGATATACAAATCAATCAAATATCAACACACAGCAGTAAGATTCAGTGCTGTAGATAAGAGTGTATTAAGTTAGGCCGTGAGGTGCACACAGACAGCAAGCAGAAACAGCAGGCTGTCATCCTGCACTGTTTATGTTTGAGGTTTTGACTGGAAGGCACAGAGGACACAACGTTGCCACCGTGGCAAATGATTCTACTGACATTATCATAGAAAAGCAAAAAGACAATGAAAAGGCTCCCCATAAACCGTAAACAAAAATGAAATCCTTTTTTTGGTTCTCAGATCTTTCTACACCAGAATATATTATACTGGGACAAATGAAAAACAGCTCTGTTATGTTTTTCTCTGAGGTGGTTTTCAAGATAACAGACATGCTGTCTGATCACTGCTAAAGGAAATTCAACTTAGGTGGTGGCAGCGAGATGTCATGTGCAAAAGTGTGTGACAAGGACAAAGGTAATGTTGTATGTAGACTTAAAACAGTAGCGATGGTGGCGTTAACTGCCCGCTGTGTGAAAGCATTTTTTAAGAGATGTTTTGGTAAAACAGCTGCAAGTCACACTGTAGTTTGTGTGCTATAAATTAATCACTAATATTTCAGTACAGGGCTTCCTCGATGGAATGAAATAGATTTGAACAACCACATTTAATGATAATAACCTCACTTATAACTCATTAATGTGTCTACAGTTGTAGCCAATTAAACTGCACAGGAAAATTGGGGAGATGCTTGGGGGCAATTCATTATTGTACAGAAGTACTACAGGTTTCTTAGCTGTTTCTTTGAAAAGCATCCAAGCATGGTGCTACAAATTACAAACCGGCAAACTGCTGTCTGAGCCTTGAAAAATGCTTCACAGCTTGAGAATTTTAAATGGCACTGAGTGGATACTGCCTTACAGATTTCATACATTCACATGCAGTGTATCATCGAGATGCATGGCAGCGTTTGAGCTACAATTTGCCAACGAGGTTTAGTGACATAAAAGAGGCACTGAATGCTGGGCAACGTGTTCCTTAGCAAATCATTAGAGCATGCTCTGGATTTATGAACGAGGAAGGATCTGTCTCTTTTTAAAACGGTGGCAGTGTAAAAAAAAAAAAAAAAGATGGTGGTGAGGATTAGGACTACTTTAGCTGAGCTCATTTACATCCCAGCATTGGCAATCTAATGCTACTTGAGGAGGGATTAAGCCTCTCTCCCCTTGACTTTGATCAGATATACAACACTTGTCTTTCTACTTAGGAATATTCACCCCAAGGATAGAAAGGAAGGAAGGAACTCTTGTATAATTTTCTACACTACCTCAGGTTTTTTTTCCTTTGTAACAAACGCTGTGTTAATGCAAAGGCAGTGACTACATCTACAGTAAGTCCCTCATTTGCTCGGCTATAAGTCATGTTACACATTGATGGGGTTGATTAAAAGGTAAAGAGAGCCGTAATGGGTGCAGAGATATAATTCATATTGCACCATGCATACTAGGGGGTCATGTCATTACAGTGACCATCTCGCCGTGATTTCAGATTTTCAATGAATTATGAGGGGACGATTCCATGAGAAATACTGCACCACAAACCCAAACAGTATTCAAATGGTTGCCTATTTTCACACTTGGATTCCATGTAAGGATTTCTGGAAGTAGCTTGGTGAAAATATTGAGCTATTCTCATATCAGTTCTAACTGTAGAGAACAACTTAGCACTCACTTGGACTGAAACATCTTGCAATTTCAATTTGTAAAGCAGAGAGTTGAAAAGGCAGAGTTGAAAAGGCAGTGCTGAGAGAGCTGTGTGCTCAGTCGTGTCACATTACCAGATATGGAAATGTTTTAAAGGAGCAAGGTTTTTCTACGGTCTAATTCTCTGATTCTGTTGGACAGTGCCTGGCAGCAAGAATGACAGTGTATCAATAGACCATATTCTCATGTTACCACACTGTCCCTGTTTGCTGTCTCGCTGCCTGGTTTAATGAATGTCCAGAGACAATTTAGATGGAAGGAATCAAAATAGGCTCCTGGGAGGAGCAGTAGCAACTCACGATCAGAATAGCCATTCATTTTCCATCTCACTGTCTTTCTGCTTGGAGGTGATTCTGTCTGGTTTTTCATTTCAGTCTCGTTGACTCTACACTCAAACCATCCCTACACTTACATTTATTTACGCCTTGCTGTTTTTCTGTCAACCTTTCAAGCTCTAGTCTTGCCTCTTTGAAGAGACAGTGACAGAGGATAGACACACTTTATGGATAGTAATTCCATTAAAGTCAGACACTACAGATGAATTGTGTTAAAGTTGACTAAATTAAAGCAACCATTACTTTTGGATATCTCTTCTTTACCACTCCATGAATCAGAAATACATTTTCACCATGTGTTTAAGAAAACAACATCATATAAATGAGGCTATGAATGATATACCAACAAACCCCTCTGTAAAAAACTTCCAAATATAGAAATGAATAATACTGGAAGATATGATTATGAGAAAAATACTAATTTTGGGAAAAAAGGCTTATAATAATGTTTTGTGCAACTCCAAACAGTTGCTATCCAAAAAATAAGAGACATAAACATGAAATTTCCACAGTTGATTACTTAAATTAAGATTACATTGCCTCAATGCATTTACGATGACATTCCAATGAGTGCCCAGTAGATATGTAGAGTAATTGGCTATAGGCTGAAATTAAAGTGATATTAGAGTGCTGCAAGTATAACCATGAGCAATATAATTCTTTTTTTACTTTAATTAAAATTAAGATATTTTCTGAAATTGTTTGTTTAAGTGTGCAAGTGCAGCATTATCTAAATAAATATGTGCTAATTTGCATACATTTCCAGAACATAGATCTGTCACAAGACAACATGTTATGGAGGCAAAATACCCCGAAGTCTCAAAATTGAACAGTGCATGGAATAAACAAGTTTTTGCTGGTGGCGCTTGGCCTCAAATGGCATTAGTTACTGGCCAATTTCTCTGGGAGTCTTATAACCCAACCCATCGAAACCATTTATTCTGCTTTTTTTATTATATTATTATTATTATTATAATATTGTTTCATAAGAAGACAACTTAAAAAAAGAAATACTAAGTGACATCACTTTATCGATACAGACTTCCATGTCGTGCCTCCAGGGTAAATACTGCAGTGACCACTTTTAATTAAATGAAATTTGACAACTCTGTCCAGCAAATATATTTATATCTGATAATTCCACGGTTCAGTAATGATGTGTAATACTGGTCAAATTTGGGTTTGGTGCTGTCATTATCTTGCTTTAAACACAGCATTTGATTAAGAAAATGTGTATGCCTTCCTGTCTTTTCACTTCCTCTCTTTCTACCGCTTTCCCCTCTATGTTTCTGTCAGCTGTACACACAAACGTTTGACTTACACAACTTTGGAAGATGGACGAGGATGGTGAACAAAACTGGGAGAAAGATGAAAGAGAGAGAGACAGGGACAAAAGGATGTGACTGGTTGAACGACTGAGGTGTTGGGAGACTGTGAGGGGTGGACGGTGGATTGGAGCAAGGTTTTTGTTGCTGTGTGTTTAGTGTGAAACAATTGGTGATGAGCAGAAAGGGCAGGATCTCTGAGGAAATAAGATCAAAGGACCATCTGCCTACATACAGGAGCCGGGCCGGATTTAGACGAGAGAGACAGAGAGAAAAAGACAGAGAGACACAGAGAGAGAGAGCAAGAGAGAGTGAGAGAGTGGCTCAAGCAGTGCCCAGACCTGAAAAGGAGTGATGTTTCTGGCCCGTGGCAATAGAGGCTAACACCATCTTTAAATGGAAACCGGAGGAACCCTCCATCTGCAGCTTTTTATTTCTCCAAGCTTGCCATTTCTCAGACATATGCTGTACCATTTACTTTTTGCTGTGCCTTGCACTGTAGAACGAGTTGGCACAAGCAAATTTGCTCTGCTGGCTTTGGGATTGCTTAGGATTGTATATTAAAATCTTTTTAGTATATCCACTCTTCTGTTTGGATGACTTTGCAAATCTTAGGCCCAATAGTCCATCATCATCAAAATGTACTAATTCATTCGTTCAAGACATGCTGTTATTCACTGCTATTATCAAAAAAAACAAAAAACAATTAGATAATTTGTGAAAAGAAAAGAAAACTGAAAATACACACAGATCTACTCCAAACTTTTCCATAGTGCAAGACTTCTAATCTTGGATTCAGTAAACCATTGTAGAGCCATTTCTTAAAAGTTGCATAAGTCTATTTCACTATATAGCAATGAGGAAACAATAGCAGACTGTTCTCTTAGATTGGAAGGAAATATTCTGTATATAGGAATGGTTTTCAATCCTTTTACGAGCTTTTGCCTAATGCTAGTTTATGTGTCCTTGCGGTATACTGTATGAAGTTGTGGCTCCATCTAAAAATAAAAATAACTGCCCAGGTTTTCCCCGACTCAAAATGAGATTGCGGCAGCACTTGCTGATGGTGGTTTAGGGTAAAGGGAGGCTGACACATCAAAGCAAAAGAGATAGAGTTCCCTGCTTGGAATATGTGCATCAGAGTCTATATCACAATAGCCTCTGTAAGTAAGCCCTTACAGAGTCTGTGCTGCCTTACCCAATTTTAATCCATCAAGCCAAATGATCACACTCAGTCCTTTGTACACTGTAGCAAAAATGATGAATTACATATGTCTACTGCTGTGAGACCCTAACTACTATGCACACATCCCAGTGTTTCCTCTTGGATTTTTTTTCAGCCATGGGAGGACAGGGTTTTGTTGTACCTGGGTGATGTGTGAATGCTGATGGAAACATCAATATGTAATTTAAAATATAAAACTAAAAAACTAAAGGCAAGCATGATATGCTGTTATGATTTGGTGTGGTAAAGCCATGGGTATGTCCACTAATTTATGTTCCGTTATTTTATGCTTATTCTTCGTTTTCTCTCCTCCACTCTCCTTTCACATTCCATACATTGCATCATCACATTTACTTCAGCTAAAATTACCTGGAACATTATTTCTTCTTAACATTAATAATGAGTTGGTCAATAGAGACTATATTGTGAATGTGTATCTAAACTGTAAAGTCTAACTTAACTTTAGCTGATTGTTAAACCTACCTTTTTTCTTGCCTTGCAGTAGAGTATTTTCATCCTCTGCCCTGTTTGTCACTCTGCCTAAGGAGAAAAAGCTGTGCCAGCGCTGTTGTTTATTTGATTGTCCTGACTTGACTGACACCCCGTCATTGTTCATTTTGCACATTTTCAAAGTGGAGAAAGAGCGACTATTACATTTCACAGAATTCTGAAGCAGCAGAGATAGATAGCAGTAAGAGATCACACTCTTAGCAGCACAATGCCTTTCTACATATGTAATGGATTATTTGCATCCATGTGATGACAAGTCTCATCTAGGCAAAGACAGGAATAAGCGGCATGGTATGATGAGTGCTAGTCAGCCATCTATCAACCCGCTGTGACAAGAAACCATCATTATGCTATAGCGTCTTCATCTCTCTCCTTCAATTACACACATACAGCAGCATTGAGGGTTCAAGTCGTGGGCAACAGTATTTTTGAACACGCTAGAAAGATTTTGAGCAGAAAATGAAGCAAAAAATCATTATGAAGCTCTCAGTGTCAGAAAAGAAAATGTATCACACCTCAAGCAATGCAGACTCTTGAAATTTTGTGCAATATATTAATGCAGTGAACTACACTTGGCTTTTGCTGTACATTCATACTATACATGCTCATGTTATTCTTTGGTTTGTAACTTTTTGGATTATCTAAGTAGTCTGAACTGCCGAGTGCATCTAATTGAGACGAAGCACTTGAGACCTTTTTGCTTTCCCATACAGCATAGGGTACTGAGATTTCGCCCATTTTTAGTAGATTTGCATTGTGAAACCTAAAGCATTTTCAATGGACAGACCTGTAAAATGGTTCTTCTTCTATGGAGAATTTTCACCATTGGATACATCATAAACATAAATCATTTATATTATTTGTCTTCACATCCGTGCGTAACAAAATTAACAGTCCAAATAATCCATTATGTCCTCAGGCAGACGTACATTTTACGGTTCAAGTTTTCAAGCACAGATATCTCCCATATTCATGTATCGGCAGAAGGAGAAAAGGCGTACAGTTTCACAGGTTCCAGGTGTGACTGAATGATGTGGCATTTTTATTTCAAATCCTTCAGACTGTGGCCTTAGAACACTATTTTTTTCTCTGCTGGATCTACTGCTTATGTTCAAGTTGCTGCTGGTCCACCTCATTGACAATGGTTCTGGAGTTGTTGGGTAACCACAATGGACTAAAAGTGAGATTTAATTAATTTTTTACTGCCAAATATTTTCAGATGAACCTTTAATTGCTTCGTAGGTCGTGTAACCTGTTGTTGCTATGCCTGCAGTCTGGTAGAGGAGCTGACTGTGACCTCAGTAAGGCAGCAGAAGCAAACAGTTCATGCATTGTGAAAAATATCACATTAGAAAAAAAGTCCACAGTGCAAAGAAGAGGGGTCCAAATCTCATTCTCCACTACAATCAAAGTGCAGCCAGAATCCAGTAGATGAACCACTCCTCCTTACAGTAGAATGTATTTGCTACTTTCTCTACAGGAATATATATCTAATTAACCTTTCGAGACAGGGAGGCTCTAATCAACTTCAACATGATTAAAATCTTTTCATCCCATCAGATTGCAAATAAATGTATAGCTCTAATGACTTGTGCCAGACTTTACTACATCTTTGGCACAGACAAGTCACCCAATCATGCAGCCATTAGGCTGCCAATCATTAAAATGCAATTAACTTTAACCAACTCATGGAAATCAAATGACAAGAGGTCAAACAAAAACCAAGTCCTACAATATGTAGATAACATCATGTATTGTCCATGATACCTGACAGTTACATTGTATAGCTGTGAAAAAGTGAAAAAGTTTGCAGCAGCCAGTCCTGATTAATGATTAATAACTCATTATCAATGATAAAACATCCTCACCTCTACAGATTGGCACAGGGAAGTCCCACACTGACACACCAGCTGCGTTGTTCACACATGTGAGGAGCGAATGTCCATCCAGGACATAGCCAGTCACACAACGGTAGCGGATTTTATCACCTACGTTGAACTGGGTTCCATTCAGTATGCCTTTGGGTGGAATCCCTGGGTTTCCACACGCGCTGCTTCTCAGCTCTGGAAAAAGAATGACAAGACAGTGTTGTTAAGAATTACAATGTGTTTTCTTCCTTTTGTCTCTCGTAGTTTAAGCAGAGCTGTCTGAAATATATTTTTTATAGTTTTTACCATGTTATATTGTTAGACATTGTTTATAATCTTGACTTCAGAGTACAGTCAATGGACACTGTTCATAGCTAGCAAATGTCAGCACTGAGTTAATCTAATGCCATTGCTGCTCCAATGCTTAGTTATGTCTGAAGAGCTGACATTAATATGGTAAGATGATAGAATGCACTACCCAGGGAGTGCTGGAGTACCGTACTGTGTCTTACCCATCTCTTTACATTAAGAGTTCACTGAACAACATAAATCTATAGCTGGAAGCGGCAATGAAGGGCAGAGAAAAACAAGTACATTAGCACAATGCAGAAGGAAAGAAAAAACAAGGTAGTAAAAAAAACGGTGGCAGGGCAACATGAAAAAAGCAGCTACAGCTGCCAAGTGTAATCATTTTCCTGTACACTCTTGAATGGCCATTTTGCTTAATAGCAGGGGCAGAACTCAAATTATTTTCATAAATTCATCGGTAGAAAATTCCTCACTACAAAAAAAAAAATTGAATCATAGCACTGAATGTGCACTAGACTTTTTGATTACTAGCTCTTATCTGATACCCACTGCAGGGCCTACAGATTGGCCAAAACATAATTCAACATGAACACTAGGTTTCTGGCTTCCACGGGAATGCTCACCAAATTAATGTTTTTGGCATATTTTGCTGTGCAGTGATAACTGTCAATGAGGCCTGATATAAAATGACCAATGTTTAGACATGGATCTCTTCTAAGTTATTCATATTACTTATATACTTCCTTTTATTTCTCTTTATAGACAAATCATACTTTTTGATACACACATTTTTTAAACTCTGGAGAAAGCTTATATGCTGAAGTCTGCAGAAGGTATGTATATTAACAGAATGTTCAGAATTTTTTTAAAGACTTTTTCCTTATTACTGTAGTTGTTGTGGATAAATCATCCACTGCTAATAATGGTACAAACAAAGATAATAGCTTATTTACCATTTTCGGGCTTCAAGGCTTCAGTGACAATTACCTGCTAATATTCAAAGCTCAACAGGGAGGGAGGCTCGCAAGAAGGTATTTGTATACAGAAAGCAGTAATGCTCCCTTGCAGAACATAGTTAAACTGTGTTCCATAACATGGTTCGGCATGCTTGTGAACTCAACCTTTTGAATGATTGAAGCGTGAAATACAGTATTACTTCCACTGTTACTTTTTAATGTAATCATTTCCTAAATCTCAAAGCCAGAGTTGCAGTGAAAACAGACAAGACGGATGTGTGCTGTATTTCTCCGAGGTCTAATGATTTGGCTGACCAACTGAAGCTGTCACTTCCGCCTCAAGTGAAATTGGCTTCCACTTTAGGCAATTTTTTAACACGTAACTAGGAAACCGGGCATGCTTGTCATCATAGAAACAGATCATAAGATTTTGAAGTTTATTGCAACTTTGCAAGTATCTTCTGCCTCCCCTTCAACACATAGCTCTGCTCGCTCACCGGAGCAGATCTAGCCGCTGTGGCACTGTAGCCATCAGTGCTGATAGGCTATTATTCTTGGTGTGTAACCAATCAGATAATGCTGTGGGCAGGCACTAGAATACTGATCTGAAAACCGATTATGGCAATGGTAGAAGCTCTGAAGCATTCGGGTCAGTCCTTGACATTAGAGGCAAAGAACTGTATGTGACAGAACAACCATGACAATGAGAAATAATACTACTTGTACAAAATTGCATTAGTGTTATTTTAAATCCCAAGGTAGACACATTTTTGAAGATGGCATATTGAAGTTATACATCTTCCACAAGAAAGCAATTCCCCCAGAAATTACTACAGTATTCTTATGCACTGACATTGCCAAAGCATTGAAAAACAATTTTGATACTGATCTACTGTTAGCTGTGATGAACAGGTTCAATCCTGTGCTCTTTTGGTTGAACACAGGATTGACATTGAACTTGCCTTGCCTTACATTTCTCTCCTCCATTAGACCACCATAACTAATTCTCTGTCAAAATTCCCCTGCCCACAAAAAGTATCAGCTTTTATTTCAAGTTAATCAATTCAAGACAATAACACAGCCATGGCATCTTTTTGTCCAGGCAGTTACATATTAGTTTTTAAATTGTCTCTTTAGCTTGAAGGCAGGATTGGGTCTCACCTTGAGTTCATGTCACTAAACTTAACACCTGAGGGAGTCAGACTGCAGTCTAATGATATCAGGTCCTTTTGGCAGTCAACCTGCTGTCAACCTGAGCAAAGAGGTTAGGCCTGTAAAACCAATTATTTATACAACAAACAGAGTCTTTCAAAAGATGTTATATTAAGTTTTAAAGATGTATATGGTGTCTGTGCTCTGTGCGTCATTGTTTTACTGCTGCTCCATACTTCAGTCTCTCATCACTACTGTAACTGTGTTTACAAATGTTAAACCACTAAAAACAATTAGTGTCATTACTTTATTAAAAATTCCTTTGGTCTGGGTTCAACTGTACCAGTTTCAAACTCGTAACAGTTTTTAAATAAGAATAACAAGAAACCACATGGGCATGGTCTTGAACTAGCTACTTGCACTTGGTTTCTCTTCCATTCACAGGTTAATATTTCACATATGCCATTTTCTTCGACAAATAAATTATTTCATTATTTATGATCATAATTCCATCCTTATGAATCAGCACAGACAGTCTCCTAAAATGACTACTAAAATATCATTCTCATATACAGTATATTTTAAAGACACACTTAGCGGAGCTTTATGATAAAGGACACTGCATAACTGAAATTGTGGTGCATGATCAATACAATCCAATCAGTGTGATCAGCTCAGGAGTAGAGCTGTTGATGGGAATATAAAACATCCTTCAATCCTTCAGCTTGTGATTGATCATGCAGCCAAGTTAAATGATTATTTTTGATAATGTGCCATCTGTTTGTGGCTAATTATTCCAACTGGCAAGCCAGGAAACCAGAAGACATTTTTACACTGTCACAAACTGTGTGTTATGGATGGATGTCTCTATGGATAGATACAGACAGAAAGAGATAAGGAGGAGGGTATTTGAGACCTGTATCCTCAAGTTGATTTCATTGATAGTGATAATGATGTGTGAAGTCGCATTTTCTAATGTTAATTTCAAGGAATCATTTTAGAAATCCAATTATGAATCGACTTTACACTGCAGATGCTGGCATACACATCCCTCATACATATGATCCCTAATGAAAGCAATATAAATCCTTAGCATCAACTGCCGGCTGTTTATGTTTATGAGCAAAATTAAATACTAACAGACTGCAATGGGAATAAATCAGGAGGACCTCAGAGCATGTGTGATTTCATTTTTAATCAACTACAGAAAGTGTCGACTAACACAAGTGAAATATTGACACACTAAACAGACCTAAACTAAAGCAACATTACATTCCAAAAATTAGCTACTGATAAAGGATTTTAAACCATAAAAACTATATTAAATGAATATAAATCAGTCCTACAGTACTATTTTATGCTGATGATTTTAGGTTTTCACTGAGAGAGTAACTGAAACATAAGCAGCTGAGGCTCTCATTCTCACATTCTAATACCAGCTATTTTTAGACAAACCCCCCTGCAAATGAATCTGTCTGAAGAAGAATAAAATATGCATATTGGGTTGATTATCTATTTATGTATGATCCATGCATCTTTTTATTTCTGCAACACCTCCTTCCTTCCTCCTTCCAAGTCACAAAGTTTGCTGAAAATACAAATGGATATCTATAACTGACAGTCTATTTAGTTTATTCTTTTGGAAGAGAAGTGCAAACTGAGGGACGATGGAAAAACAAGCCATATAAAGTGCAACACTAATGATGCCTGACTGATGCAGGGGTGAGGAGTGAGAAGCAGAATTGAGATTCCATGCAGGATTGACATCTGACCAGATCAGAGGTCAGAGGTGAGGAGGAGCAATCCAGTCTCCTAAGAATTACATTCAAATGCAACTATTACGCGTTAGCAAATATGCAAACGTTTGTTTAGACAAAGTTTGGTGGAGTTTAATCGAGGCAGACTGTTTTATGTCAAGTGTCTGAGATAGACTGACTAGGTGCATCTCTCATAAATAACCCATGGTGGTGTGTGCAAATTCTATGGTGCAACATCAAAAACATGTTGGTTCATATGAGCCTGAGGGTAAAGCCAAAAAAAAACCCTTAAAAAGCATATTCAGTGTAGACATAAAAATGAAAAATGTTTCAATGTCCAACGAGCCGCTGTTATGTGTTGTAGCCCTGCTTCACCAGTATCAAATACAGCTATGTACTGAAGGCTGCATGAATGTATGCATCCCTACATAGCACATCATGCTCTCTGGCAACAAACAGGATACATGTCTGCATGGGAATTATGGAGAGCGTGTGAAATTTTAATGTATTAGTTTGAAATATTAAATTTTTAGGAATTCAACAAAGTGTGACTTAGCACATCAAAGGCAATCCAAGTATCTCAAACTCACCACAACAACCCTTTAAAGTGTGATACAGAGAATGTTATATTAAAATTCTGCACACAGCTCAAAAATATACACAAGACAGAAAATCAACTGGCCAGGGACTGCTGCTGTGTCTAACCAGATATTATCCAGAACAACTCCCCACAATGCCTTCCATCACACCAGCAGTGTTAAACTGGGCATTTACCATTCAAGAATGGTGATGTCACTGGAGAATACTTAAGACACACTGTGCTCCAGCTATTTAACACTCATCAGCCAATTAAGAAAAACTTGATCAGCAGGAGCCTTGCTGCTGAACTAGGTTGCCAAACATTTCACTGGCAAAGAACCGTGCCAATGATGTTGGAGGGAAAATAAGGTTACGTTCATGTGTATGCATCACATACTGCTCTGTACATGTTGGGCATGAGCTTGCCATGGTATGTGGGTTGAATGTAAATTTACCAGTCTCAGTTTTGATGTAATTGGTGTATCATCTCTTTTGATTAGAGATGTATCCAGAGTGACTGTTAACTAATTCTAATGCTGTCCTACCTAAAGCTAAAAGCTAAGGCTTTCCGAGACGAGTTGAAAAGTGCCAAACTGCTACTACCAGTTTACATTAATATGACTAGATGAGACGGCCTATCATTGCAATGACTCTCTGTTCTTCCAATCCCAACCCGTCCAGCTTTTCATACCTTGATATAATTTATGGCAATTTAAAATATGAATGAGTATAATGATAGGGTTACTTGCTACAGTTACATTTCTAGTATTGATGAAACAATAAAAATAAAAGGTTTGTGTTGTGAGTGTATTGTGGAGCGGGCGAGCGGAAGAGAGTGAGAGTGAATGTGGACAGAGAAAAGTAAAAGCAGTGAAGTTGTCAGTTAAGTAGTACATTTCATTTCTAAGGTCAAGCAGTTACCAATGCAACAGCGTGCTTGTTTGCCCTGGTTAAAGACGCGAACAGTGTAGATTACGGTGAAATTGCATTGTTCTACAGGAATGGACTTCTATCTATGACGTAACTGAACCCAACCTGAACCTGGACATCATTTTGGGATTTTTGTTCCCGAATGGGTTCAGGTCAGGTATCCATACCTAATTTTGGTTAAAATCTTTTTTAAAAAGCCATAGCACCTCTGTCATTGTAGTGTGTGTGAGTGTGTCATTGGCTTTAATACATATAAAACTTGTCATTAAATACTCTGTAAATATCAGAAATAAAATATGCCTTGCTACAGCAGTTTTGATGAAAACATCGAAAACTCAATGGGTGACTAATTAAATAATAAAACATATCCGACATACCAATATGTGTTGTCTTACTATGTTCTAAGGCAAAAGTGTTTATAGCTATTCAAAATTTATCTAGTCATCTTTTTAAAGCTATTAGACAATCCAGCAAGCACATCTGATGGTATGATGGAGGCACACTAGAGCATCAGTTGATTTAACATCTGGTAGCTGCAGAGGCCACAGTATCATATTCAGACTAAAAACATTGTGTGAACTCTCATGCCCTGTATAGGAGCATCTGAATTAGACTGTACAATAGCATGTTTAAGCCTTTGAAAAATAATATGAATATATAATTTGCTAGCTTTGCTCTCTGGAGGTTGAATATACATGTTTTTTCATAACATTTAATAAAGTAGAGGATGTAACTTTAGCAATATGAGCAGAGGTGGTTTAGTCACAAACATGTTTGCCAAGGTTTCAATACCACAGGGAATCACATAGGGAAAATAAGTATTTTGTTATACATGAAGCCTTTCAACTGAAAACCTGGCAGTACATAGAGTGCACACAAGTGAGAACTGATTTACAGTACCAAGATTACTGCTTTTGCCAAAGCACAAATATAACATGGAGGTCTGGAAAGACTCTTCACTGGGTAACTGTTAAAAATGCAAAATTAGCAGAGGGGGAAGTAACATCGTGTGTACCTATTAGTTGGCTTTGATGTGAACTATTTGCAACACCTCCTCCTCAGTGGATATTTGCAATAATATGTCAACATACATGTTTTTGAACTCTCTCTTTGTACTCACAATGTATTCTTTGCATTTTTCTAAACTGGATATATGCTGCTGCTCAAAAGTGTCCCACTAATCAGATGTGACCATGAGTTAAATCAAAAACTCAGAAGTCTGTGGACTGCTGAGTGTTACAAATCATACCCAAAAGCAGCCTGTAGCCTGTGAACTCTGAACAGAGCACTCATTTCAGCTGCCAGATGTTGCTGGGACATCGGACAGATTGCACTCAGCCAAATAAAAATGTGATAGCATATAAATTATTTAACAGAATGGCACTACAATCTCCATGAAATGCAAATGTCTTTAATAATTTTCATGGATTTTTTGATGCAGAGGTATTATGCTTTTGAGGATCAAGCTTAAGGACTAAAAATTCCTACCCAACACAATACTAATTCAAAGGAAGGTTGTATAGATTTTCAGTAAATGTTGATGGTATACCTTATCTGATTTATAGATTCAGTGGCTATATTACAGTCAAAAGTACTTATGGTGACTTTCAGATATTCATTGCTATAATCACAACTTTCTAGCAGAAAATGTAATTTTTCTATTAAAAAGTAAAAGATGAATCGTAGCTATAATCATACCAACACTGACTCACTGGTCTTTGGTGTATGGAAAGTCATAACTAATGTCTCAGACAGACATGGCTCTTGAATGATTTCAAAGGATGGGTTGCAGATATTTCATGCAGTTGGTTTGGATAAGGCATCTCTTGTAGACGAGATAAAACTGCCTCAGCTGCAGCCACAGTATAGCTGCATATCTAAATGTGAAACTGAAAAAAATTACTTTAAATAAAAGCTTGCACTGCAACACTGAATCAGATTGTCTTCTTTTATGAGGGTTTGAAGAACCCCCTTAAGAAATCAAGTGTTTTAGATACAAAGTAAGCCCTGAGCAAACAAGTGTGTGGAGAACTCTAAATAAATTGTTGATATAACTGAACCTTGGGAAAACAGATGCTCCTCAGTGCAAGGGGCTGCTGCAAAGCCCGCAAGATAACAAGGGAAACTTTACTCCAAGGTGGGACAATTAATGCAAACTAGGCCTGCACGATATGAGCAAAATGTAAGATGTGCGATGACACCCTTCAATATTGCGATTGCGATATGACTTGCGATAAATAAGAAAATATTTAAGTTTGCATACAGGACTGTGTCTTTCAGATTTTTCTGCATTAATAGGTTCCCTGCTTTGAGGTACTCTTAAACACTTAATAGCTGATGACAATTAAATAAAAAAAATAGAAAAAAATATTTTTAAGCATGCTTTTATTGAACAAAACCCTTATAACATTAATTTAAACATGTTACTGTTGCTGCAGTGATGGTCGCGTTACTTGACTGCTGTTCGACGTTTGCACTCTAGACTGACTGGCCTTAAATTGCTCGTGCAGCTCTTTATGGCGGTGCAGCAGGTGGTGACGGAGGTTGGTGGTGTTACCTCTGGACGTTGCGACTACTGTTCTGCAGGTCCTGCACAGTACCTGGGTCTGTAAATTGTCTTCTGGCTTGAGTCCAAAGTATCTCCAAATCACGGAGCTGCTATTTCTTTTTGCCACAAGCGTTTCGTCGGCATTTTCACCGCTCTGCTCTCCTGCCTCCGACATCCTGTTTACTCTGGCTACTAATTTTCACGCAGGAACGTGAGCAGAGCTGGGCGTCATCTGATTGGCTAAACGGTGTGCATGCATTGCACATGTGTCAAGGGCCGCATCTGATTGGCCAAATGTCAGCACGCTGAGTGTGAAAGCATGGCGGATGTAAACAAAACTTATCGCACTTCAGACCAGCTTTTGCGATGGGTTTATCGCGCACGTTCACATCGCGATGACGATGAAAATACGATTAATCGTGCAGGCCTAATGCAAACAATGCAAATACAATGCAGACCTCACAAACCACCACCCAAGCCTGTTTAAAACAGCGCATATGGTGCTTAAGATCATAATTACACAGCAGTAATTATTTGTGATGACAGAGAATCAAAATGAAAACATTAATATCATCCTGTCCAAAACAGTACTCCGTTTTATTGTCCACCAACATGTGTTCATATGCGAAGATGGCAACCGCAAATATGAAGGCCTCGAATACCAACATCACACAATTAATGTGAAAAGACCACAGCAATGGGATTTTCTCATCATAAAAAACACTTTATGTACACAGACAGTGGGAGTGAGACAGGTTTGCATTATACCTCATCACAGTGATAACCAGTGAATTATGTGAACTGGTAAATGAGGTAGTTGGGTGCAAGATTTCTCCAGGGCTGAGCTATTTATTTCGCCTGTATATCTAATGACTCTGTAGCCCTTTGAAGAAGATGGAAGTTTGACGGAGTGGCAGTGTTAGTGAGCACACAAGCAACACACTTTCCCCACAGGAGATGCCTGAAGACTGCCTGTCTAGCTTCCTCGCTGGCTGCTTGAGTGGCTGCTGAGCTGGATTTTTGTGCAGGCGGGGAAAATAGTATTGACTGAACCCATGTTGGATCACAGGGCAAAGAGGCCGGTAAACAACACATGCTCATACAGGAATGCGCGCGCGCGCGCACACACACACACACACGCATACTTTTCCAATTCAGCAGACAATCTGTATGGCCACAGAGGAACAAATGAAATGATTTGGAGAGAAAAGATGAAATTATGTTTTATGGGTCAGCTGTCTTTCAAAGACAAAAAAAAAAAAAAAAAGGTGAGTTGAAATGGCATCGAGGCAGGTTTTAGATAGCCGCCGAAATGTTGTCTTGCAAATACCCAACCTTCAACAAAGGGCAAGCAGATAGCCTTGCTAGCAATAGTGCAATAGTACTTGTATGCTGCATGGCTGCAGCCTATCTCTGTCCCTTCAAAAGTTATGAGCGCTAATGGCCATTGTTTGGCTGTTTTTATAGAAAAGCCCTCATATATCTCCTTTCCTTAATAAATTCAGCTTGACCCTTTCAGGCCACTCCTGTTAAGGTCACAGGTTCACACTGACAGAGAGGTGACAGTATAGAAAAGTAGCACTAATGAAGAAAAAAATTCTGAGAAAGTCGGAGCTGGTTTGCATTCCAACATACTTGACAAAAGATTGACAGTCCGTTGAGAAATTAGATTCCATCTGGCCCTGTCCTTCACTGTGTCCTTCATATGCATGCCGTTTCAAATCCATTTAATTGCAGTCATGATTCAATCATCTCTGAGAGTCTACAAGCATCACACTTTTTCAGTCAGAAGAGCGAGGAGCACATACATATTCATGTGTAAGATGTCGCTAACCACATCAACATAACAAGAAAGAGAGGTGTACAGCAGTGACAGGGAGTTACTATGGAGTTTCTTTGCAAATGAATACATTATGGATGAGTAGATTGAATATTTGCATTCTATACCTGTCAGTCAAAGAGCTCCAATATTCAGTAATTTACAATTTTTTAATTATTTATTTTTTTCAAGAAAATCTGTTGAGGTCCGACATATTTAAATCTCCCTGGTCATAACGTCCAATGAAAATACTTCCCTCTTAGCACAATTATAATTGTAGGCCCTTTAAAAATCAGTTGCTAGTTGAATCTTATTCCAAGATTGTCCAATACCACGACGTCAGTGGCTGTGAATAACTATAAGCTAAATAAATACTGATTGTATTTGACAGGAATGTCTCTGATTTGTCTGGGACACTGAAATGTTTCAGGACATGCGGACTGGCAAAAATGTATCGGTGGAAACCCTGATCAGTCATGAAGGTCTCCGACAAGGTAGTGGAAAAGCATATTGGCAATCAGGCCGTTGGGATTTTGAATCAGATGATGATGATGATCGTGATGATAATGACACCCATTTTTGGTCATCATTTGAAGCTTCCACTACACAACAGATATAATGTTACCAATTAACCTTCTTATGCATATTTTGTATTTAATTGTACCATCATAATCGACTGTGGTGCCATCATTTTACTTTGAAAATAGGGTGTTACTACATTTCCTGCAATTGTTGCATACAATATCTAAAAATATGTTGGAAATACACTGTTTAAAAACTGCACAAAAACTGCACAAGGGATTTCAGGGGAGACGCCTGCAGAGGTTAGTAATACCACACTACTTAGATTTTTAATTTTTTTTACACTGTGTGCTGTGCAATGTCTTGGAACACCAGGCTATTAAAGAATGAATGATGTTCATATGAAATTTAGCTGTACATGTTATAGCCTATATTTTAGCATATCAAAGCTTTAGCGATAATATTTAATCAATACGACTTCCCCACTTTTAAAGTGATAACACAACTAGATGATAAGAATATCCCCTATTGTCCTTATTGGAAAATGTTGTCCACTGTCCACATTAGTCTTCAGCATGGGGCAGATAGTATCTGTACCTCACATGTAACAAAATGTGATTTTTTATCGAAATCAGCATGAAATTCTGTTCAAGATTACACAAGCAAAAGATGGAGGCAGAAGAACGAGATGTAATTTAACCACCCACCGGAGACAGAGAGAGAGACAGAAGGAGACAGGAGAGGGAGAAACAGAACATGAGACTGAGAGAGGGAGCGCAAATGGGCAGATGGAGAGGGGAGAGGTCCGGGACTGGCCAGGTCCAGGGCAGGTGGGCAGATGAGGAGGGGGTACAGGGGGAAGGAAAAGGACATGGTGGAAGGGAGGAGGCGTGAGGCCAGTGGATTGGGTCAGCCTGTTCGTGCAGGAGAAGGTCAAGGAATAGAGCAGAAAGTGAAAAAATAACTGAAGAAAACTGGCTATAGAAGGAAGAGACACACAATTGCAGGAGGGTAGAAGGAAAGGGAAGAAGAAGAGATGATAGAAAACAAGTTAAGATGATGCAACGAGGAGAAAAAGAAAGGAACATGTCAAAAAAACATAAAATAATATAATCATGAATGGAGAAAAAAGAGACCAAGAAATGGATGAATGATGGAGCTGGCGTGAACAAGCAGAAGGTAAAAGAGTAGGGGTGAGCGAGATGGACACAGAAGGATAGTTCATATTTAGACAGCTCCCTGCTGCACCCAGCTCTGCTTCAACACAGATAACTCGGTACATCCATTAGTTCAACTAATTCCCATTGCCATCTGCCACGCAATTTCAGATGCACCTCTGGAGTGGCAGAAAAGGTTCAGGACTCTGGGGGTAGGGAAGTCGATTTGGAAAATATGAGATTAATTTGCTTAATTGGGGTACCTAATGTTTCCATAGTCCAAAAATGTGGAAGTCCTGTAGGAAAGACAGGTGAGTAAGTGTGATCACACATAAGAACAGACAGGATAAGTGGTGTCTGCTTCTCCTGGCTGATGGATTTTTTGGCACATTTTAAATGAAGTCCTGATCATAGTCTCCAGCTTAATTTTCTTTCATTTTTCATTCAAATGGCTTTTTTCTAATGACAGTAGAAGACAAAGAGCAGAAAGTGATGCTTTTCTTACCTTCATAAGCTACCTTAAATCCATGAGCGCTTACTGCAAAGTCACTGGTAAGCCTCAGTGAAAAAATGGAGCCAGAACTGGTAACAGGTGGGGGGATGGTAAATCCTGTTAACCTGCAGATAAAAGAAAGAGATTTCAGTGCTGAATGTGTGATTTAATTGACATCAATCACATTTATATGCTGGTAACTTTAAATTAGTAACTGTAAATCTAAAAAAAAAAACATGAGAGTTGTCGTTCAAGCCTAATTTAACATAAGATAACGATGTTTTGATGCAATCTATATGATAGCAGTCAAACAAAACCTAATTTTTCAGCTTTCACATCATAAAACCAACCAGCAACAATTGAGTGACATCTACTAACATTTCTACTATTAATTTTTCCAACATTGCAATGATAACAAAAAGTCAACACTGTTGAAAAGTTGTGAGGCAGAACCAAAAAACTACCTTTGTTGTTAAACATCTGTCATTATTCTATGCAGACAGGCTACCAGGTGAGGTGGCTTGATATAAACTTATCATTCTTGTTGAGAGATGTGTACACTAAAATACAATGATGCACAGAAAAACTGTACGTCACAGTGCCTATCACTAAAAATAATGACATTCAAAGATGAGTCGGTGAGTTTGTGCACTGTAGCTGTTTGTGTCTAATAAAACAGAACTGCTCTGAGAATTGTGATGCAATTTGTCCACCAATATACTGGGTACCAATCAAAACCCAAGTGAGAACTGAGCCTATTGTTGGGTTGTGTTTGAGGGCTGGCAGCTGCATTGTAACAGACTGCTTCATTACTGCATTTCAAATTAGGTGCAGGTCCAAACAAATCCATTTACTTTCACGACGTCGTAAACAAGATGTGTTGCTGACCATTCCTCAGCGGCATTTGCTGATGTTCTATCGACCTTCCACTGCTGTAATCCGGGCTGTCCACCAGGAACCAAAGTTGTGCATGAAACAAAATGTCTCCTTCTCTATTGCATTCTTGTTTTCTCCGTATTATCAACTGCTAGTTTTGGGGCTGTTGGTGTGACTGAACCTCTACTTGACAATAAGCCAGGTGAATAATGCCTGTAGTGGGCCGAATGTGGAAAAACAGAAATCCCCTCTCTGACAGCAAAGAAGAGGGTGCTGTATTTACAGCTTCAATAGAGTTTCCAATTACAGCAGCACTGTGAACTGTGCTGGTCCTTGCAGTAAATAATTACCCTTTGTTGCAGGTTCTGCACAGCATGCCAAGATACTGCTGAAAGTCAATGGCCAGAAGATGCAATTTTGAATACATTTACGCGGTAACAGAATTTAAAATGTGACCTTGTTAGAAGCTTAATCACATAAGAGCACTGCACTGAACTTGCCTAGTATCATGGCTAAATTAATCTCGGAGGCAACCCTTTGTCGGAATGCTTAAACAAAAACAGCAAGGACAGGATTGAGAGAGAGAGTTAAGCACCTTGAAACTATTTTTGTCACTTTTTATTGTTTTACTTATGTTTCTGGCCATTGGCATTTGGTAAGGCAATATCCAAACTAAATATTAAAGGCAATGTCATTAATTTTGCAGTATACAGTTAGTGCAGAGAGTGGAGAAATGTATGGGGAAAGAAGTCACTGCCAAAGCTGTTGTGGTTAAAATGGAAAAGGAAACTGACAAAAGGCACAACATCGTTCATCTACAAGGGATATTCTAGTTACTAGTCTACTAGTCAATTAAAAGTTGCTGCCTTTACTAGTCAGCACCAGAAAGACTTTTTATTCAAACCTTTAAGGTATTTATAAATGTTCACATTTAAATGGCACATTGACATCATTTGCACTTAACTGTCATGTCTTCAAAGTCACATTGAGCTTTAAACAAAATGAGCATCAGTTCATAATTTTAACAACGCTGGTTAACTGTAATTTTTCAACAGCATTAAAAATACTATTTGGTTGTTGAAGATTGTAATTAACGGTTTCAAATAGATCTTAAACTTAATATATTTTGGACACTGATTATCCTTATAGCCTAGATAAAATGTTTTTTTTGAAGGTTTTCTTACTTTTAGACTGGGTGACTGCTCTACGTTCACACCGTTTAAACTTGGGAAGTTGTTGGGAACATCCCTAACATTTAATGATGTGAACAATCAAAATATAATATAATATGATGAATTCTCCAACACTCTGTGCCTTTGTATTGTTAAAAACTTGCTTAAAATACAGCTCCAGTCAGAGTTCACATAAAAATGTCACATGTTGACACATATCCATTTGATCTGACTTCAGTTCCATGTTTCTGTTCATTAAAAAGACAAGTGTGTAACCCTGGCCTTTCTCCCTGGTCGCACTGTTAGCTGCTGTGGCATGTAACAAACAAGCCCTTGAGCTTTCTATTGCAACATAACTCTCTCTCAGCATCATTCCAAGAGGAGCACAGGGTTTGGAGGGGTCCGCAGAGCCATCTCAGTGTGGGAGTTATATGTTTTCAATGATTCACAGTTTGATGTCCAGCTGGGTAGTCTATAAAATTAGCCCTCCTTACCCCAAGTCTGGGGAGGGGGATCCATGGGGGGACTAATTATTGGCTCAGCAGAACAGAAAAGAAAGGAACAATCAGTGGGAGAGTACATCCTCACACAGAGGTTGATGGCACCCACCAGGATGAGTGCGTACATGCCTTGACCTGCAGTGGGTACTACAGAAGTGGGACAAATGATTGCTGACTTTGGCCATGAATCAAAAGTTGAACAAACACCTTACTTTGTGCTGCAACAGTGACTATGAAGACAGAGTGTACAATGGGTTGGAAAAGGATGTGCTGCTATGGCAACATGTGATAGAATGAGAAAAAATGGAAGAGAAAACAGATGCATTGCAGGGTAATCGGAGGAATTAAGGTGAATGAGCAAAAGTCTTGTTGTATTTTTTTTTGTCAAGACATTTTGAGAGATGACATTCCTGTGAATGCCATACAAAAAGCTTAGCCCTGCCAAACTAAACCTACGTTCCAAATCTGAACAGACTAAATCCTTTCTCAGATTGCCCTGTTGTCGTCGTTGTAAGAAATAGCAAGGGAATGAGGATGTCATGGGGTTAGTGTACATGAGGGGAAGACTTGTCTGTCAGTGACAAGGATTAAGAGGTGACAGTCTAGACAGAGTTGATCAAAATTTTGAGTCAGAAACATCAAATCACATGGGTTAGAATGAAGCACGATTAATCTTAAATAAAATAAAAAACTAAACAATTTGCAACTGCCTAAGAAACAACCTGAATCTTGTACATATGGCTTGTTTAAAGTATGACAGCCCTTCTCAAGGGCGATTCTCAGGTTCGTTTAATACAGAAGAAACAGATTATGACCAAGTATGTCTCTGTCAAAAGCAGACAAAGAGATTTCCATCATCTGGCATTCACTGCCACCTGTTTCTTTGGCAACGGGGGCATCAGGTGACTGGTTGGAAAATGTCATTAACAAATAAACACCATGCGTCCTGCTGTCTTCTCAGACACGAGGGGCTTGTGATTTATCAGACACAAGTCTCGTTTTCTTTTTTTTTTTAAATGTATTTCTATGGCCTTTTCATAGCTTTATTGATAGGACAACAATGAAAAATGACAGGAAATAGGATGAGAGAGAGGGGGGAAGACATGCAGCAAAGGGCCACAGGTTGGACTTGAACCCCGGGTCACTGCAGCAAGAACAAAGCCTCTGTACATGGGAAGCACTCAACTCAACTACCAACTGAGCTACTTCGGTGCCCTAAATCACACTTCTATCTGAAATTCTACAAAGACAACATCTTAAATACCAGATTATGACCTACTCTTACCTTAGGAGGTAGGTCTGACTCACTAGGGAACTTCCAAGTAGACATGTTATGGTCATTTTTAGGTTCATACAGAATAGGTTTACATGCTTTAATGCAAAAAAAAAAAAAAAAAAAAAAAAAACACAGCTCACACACACCTGAGACAAAAACAGAGCAGCTGTGCCAATTCAATTCTAAAACTAGCCCTGAGGCAGCATAGTGACGCAAATGTGTGAAATGGTGATATAGTATGATGTCAAGAAGTCACAGAATTAAAAGGCGTGACTACTGACGAGGCACTTCAGGAGCACAATATTTTCTGTGGGAAAAAGAGGAGCTTCTGTCGGTGAGGACTTTGGCCTTTTGAACTTTAAAGATCATTTACATGCACAAGAAGACCCCATATATGACACTGAAGGAAAGGATAAAAAACGAAAAGCATAACAGGTCTCCTTTCATTTTCATTTTAACTGGAGATCATGTACTCAAGCACAGCCGTTTATGGCATCACAGTCAAGATGAACAGGCAACAAGAAAAAATTAACACTTTATAAAAGGACAGACACTGTAATACTTGTCATAACGTTGTTCATTGGAACTTTAATTGTAAAATTGACATTTTTTGGACATTTAATTAATTTAATATCAAATTATAGTTTATTCCAGCTCACTACAAAATCCCCTGTTGCTGCATATCTCACTGTATGTTATATCTACAGTATGTTGGGGTCAAAAGCGATGGTTAACAAGAACTAAGAATTATTTGGAGGAGCAAATTCTAATTCCAGAGAACACAAAGTCATCTACTGTGCAGCAGATAACGCAGTCTCATTTGTAGCTCATCAGTAACATTAATGGTTTTGACCTGTGATGGAAGCTGGTGCGTAAGAGGTCATACAAAGTCAGAACCAAATTACTTGTGTGAAAAAGCTTTGATGAATTTGATCAAAGTCTACTTAAAAACAAAAAAAAACATTTGTTAAGCCTCAACAGTGGCACAGCATGCAAAAATAATGACTTTCAGATGTGAACCTTTATAAATGTGTTCAAAGCTTATTCGCAATAACATTTTGCTAAATTGAACTTTGTGCAGCTCTACAAACAGAAACTGAAAAACAGCTACAAGTGAGAGTCAGATACGGACCATTTCTGCTACATCTGAGTTAGGGTTAGGCGATATGTTAAAATTCCCCAACCGGACGCAACCGGCAAGCCAAAGGACCATACGGAAGCAATTTGCCATCTCTGTAAGCATATGGTACCAGCAAAGGACTCCAGTACAATCAATTTGCATGAGCATTTGCGAGTACACCACAGTATGTGACGCTTTCATCGAGAGACAAGGCCCCCTCAACTGCTACTGGAAAAGCCAAACTTCACCAGCCCACAATCTTGGTGCTTTTGCCAAAACAACTAAATATGACAAGGACAGTCCGAGATGGGTGCAGTGCATGTTGGCTGTGTCGAAATATCTTGTGAAGGACATGATGTCTGTGGAGAACTGTGGAGAAGGCCTCGTTCAAGTAATTGCTTAATACGTTTGAAAAGCAATACACGCTTCCTGGACGAAAATATTTTTCGAAAACCGCCTAAAAAAACCTCTACAACAAAGTTAGAGCAGACGTAACTAAAGAGCTGGAGGCCACAGACTTTGTTGGGCTGACTACGGACATGTGGTCAACTACCAATATGGTCCCCTACATGAGTGCCCCTGCACACTATGTAACTGAAGACTGGAAACTGCAAGCGAAGTGCCTCAAAACGACATATGTTCCCGATGACCACACAGCCGTGGTGCTAGCTGAAGAGCTGAGGGAGTACGCATAAGAATGGGGGATCATGGAGGAAAAGGTGTCTTGTGTCACCACAGACAATGGGGCCAAACTTGTCAATGCTGTGAGGAACCTCGGTTGGCTAAACTGTTTTGGGCACAACCTTAATGTGGCAATGAATAACAGCATCAAGACAGAAAAAGCTAACCCCGACTGAGCCTTTGGTGTGTGCCGCGCTATTAATGGAGCATTTGCATACAGTTGGCAGAGGTGGCAAGAACTCTGCAAGGCGCAAGAGGAACTTGACCTACCACAATATATCAACAGCAAGAGAAATAACTTCATATAAATTACTACAACTAATTGGTGATATTTAAACATAGGTCATTTCTGATAGCTGCTGAAACTGGGGGGACATTTTTATTGTAGAGCCAAAATGGCCAATGAGCAACATGTGTAAACCACATTTTAAAATAAGGATTTCAATCTAAAAAATGAAATTCAACCGCAGCCTATTTATTTTTCATGGGACATAAAATCATGTTTTAAAAAAACACCTTTATTGTTAGTGCATTAGGACTAATTATTGTTTGTATGTGTGTCTGATTAAAAGGACTGTGCAACTCATTGGGGATTGAAACAAAGCGCCGCAGGGAGTCCTCGAACAACCTCCGGCCATCGAAAGAGTTTTCGCTGCGGATAAGAGCTGGCTGTCCCTCCCAAGCTTCAGGCAGTGAATGCAGGTTTGAGGCCAGTTGCTGAGTTGGACATTTTGTCAGCGAAAAGTGACGTGACTGTATCCTCCCTCATTCCGATGCTTCATTATCTGAGAGACAATGCTCTGAATTGGAAATAGATGTCAAAATGACAAGGGGTCATCGAGGAGGAGCCAAGGAGAAAATACGTCAACAAAACCATCCAACTGATGCGCAAAGCTACCGTGCTCAACCCCTATTACAAGGAAGACTATATCACCCTGCCGAGCTTGACTTCATCAAAACAGGACTCCAGGTTGAGCTGGTGGAGTTCTGGTCTCATAAAAATGCTGTTGGCCCGGCAGTCTGGTGTGAAGCCTCCGGTTAGCCGAACATCTGAGCAGAGGGCACAGACAGCGATGGACAGTTATCTCAGTGAAGAAGTCATTGATGGGGATGCAGACACACTGACGTTGTGGAAAGTGCACAAAAAGCGCTTCCCTCTGATGTCGAACATGGCACGGATCTGTGCATACCAGCCACGGCTGGTAATATCGTTATCAACTTGCCCACCTTGCTTAAGCCAGATAAGGTAAACATGCAAGTTTGCCTTTCAAATAATCTGTGAGCCTCAACACAATTTTTTCTGCACTTTTGTTTCCATTATCCTTTGATATTCAAGCTAAACAAGATTTTAATTTTAGCTAGACTGTTTTATTCCATATATATTTATTTATTTATGCAGCATGCCTAAGTTATTAATTGCTACGTTATTATTATTTTTTTTATTGTTGTTGCTGTTTATATTATAATCTTTAGCCAACATGATTGCTGTGTGATTTTGTGGACCAATGTGAAAGTCTTTAATGTGACAAGATAATTTTAATAAATAGAAATATATCTCTGAGATCTTTTTGAGCTGTAAGCTATTTTGCCAAGACAGCTTAAATATAAACTACTAAACTTACCCTGTGCTCCACAGCACAAAAGGATGAAGTGGATTTGTGCCTGAATAATATGGATAGGAAATGCTGCACATCACATTTTAAGTATATATAGGTTCAATTTATTCCCAACTCTGCAGCACGAGTGTCGGGGCTGCACTGCTCGTCAACTTGCTCCGGTAACTTTCACACACAGCCCTGCTCCCCAGGTGGTCTGCCGGCATTTCTTTTCGCTGGTCTGTTCTGCTCCTTGATTCCTTTTTAATCATATCAAGAAAACCACAGATTTTGCCTGTTTCTATTTTTGGCGCTTACATGTTGATTATTTATTGAGTGAAATTTCCTAGGAGGCACACCATCAATTTAGCAAAATAACATGTCAAAATAATCAAAAATATTGGCTCCACCAAACCAACCGACGATGAGTTGAGCCTATCGCCAATAGATCCGTCCAATCGTCTCCACCAGGTCAACCATAAATGTCAATGAGGGTCTGGAGCCATCAGGTGTATGAACAGCTACAGCACCGCCTGTTTATGGATCAAAGCAACACCAGTGGCAGCAGAATGACTGTGTGTGCCTGGGAACAGTGCACCAATGATTATGTGGACAGATGCAGCCTTTACTTCCACCTGAACACACTACATCAGCCCTGAAGGTAGCTGTCAGACATTCATCTGATTAGTGTGTCACCGTAGTGGCATTCCATAGAAAGAGAGAGAGGAGAGAGAGAGACAGGAATGATGTGCCTCTATTTGTCTGACTCACCATCTCTCTACCACCATCTGTCTTTCCCTCTGTGTCACACCAGCTCTTTCTCTCTCACTTTCTCTGTTTCTCATTTCATGAGGTTGCTGTTATTCACTGTTATGTTCCCCTTTCCTGTCTTGCTGGTTCACTGTTTGAGTCACTTTGCCTTTTTGTATCTCTTTGTTTGTCTCTGCCCACCTCTCCTTGTTGCTACACTGCTCTTAACATGACACAAAGAGGTTGTGTCTCTTGGGAAAGAAGAGGAAATAACAAAAACAGAGGCGGGAAGACACCCTAAGCGTTCTGACTGATTTCACCAAGCAACAATTAAAGCGAACCACTTACCTTTAGTTTATTGTTAGAAACAGAGCAAAACAAGAATAAATAATAATACAATAATGAATAATTGCCTTCCTGTTGGCTGTCTCCACAAAACAAAGAAAAAAACAGCAGAGGATGATTAATAGACTTATTTTGCGCTGACATGTCCTAACTCATTACAGCAAGTCCAGGCATTGACATTTCGTTTAAATAACTGCAGTAATGAAGGTCAAATCATCCTATCAATTAATTAATTCTTGGTATAATAAGAGTGAAGTAGAAAAAATATGTAATTTCTCGGATTACAAAGGGAAATGTAAGATGGAGAAAGTCTGGTAAATGGTCCTACTCTGTGTGCCTAGTGTGCTACTCATTTTTTCACAATGTTTGTCACAGTATCACATTGTCATTTTCTTCGGTATGATGCATCTGCAAGTAATTTTCCTGATGAGAACAGGCAGGGAGTCAACACAAAAACAAAACTAGGATGAATATGAGCTATAATTTCAACTCTAAAAACTAATTAGTTCACAGGTGTGCCGACAAAGAGGTAATTAACCCTCTACTTCTCCACCATTCATGCCTTCTACATTGTGGTTCTGGTATTTTTGGGTGGAATGGAAAACCGAGAGACTAAGCACAGATTGGATTTAGGTCATCTAGGTTGGAGGTGACAAAGGCTGGAGCAGATGAATACGGAAGCATTGCACAGACGTTAATCCTGCTTAGATTTCACACAAAAAAACCTCATGCTCCTTTTCCTTCTTTGGAAAGTGAATTTTTTTTTCTCCAAAATAGTCATAATGACTCAAAAAGATAACACATCTTGAGACTTCACCCATCATGACAAATTATATGCTTGTGACTGAGGACAGATGATGTCAAAATGGCTTACAAGTCACATTATTATTCCTGCAAGAAAACTGTAGTATTTATTTAGTAGTCATTTATATCCTGAATCCTCTCATCAAGACTAACCATTCGACTTGGACTTGTGGCTAATTCTGTACACTATGACAACAAACTTTTTTTCATTAGCATTGGATTTGACACTCGCCAGTGGCATAATTTTTCTACATTGCACTTGTACTTTCTGCACTGTTCTCTTTGTTCAGATAGGCAATATAGACCCAACCACTTGAGACTAGTGGCACCACTTGTTCTACGACTAGTACTGTTCAGCCTCAAGGGTTTTTATTACAGGGCATTACAAAAGAGTGGCAATAAAACACAGAGGTCAAGAGTCACAGATTTACATTCTACAACCCAAAACTCTGTGTTACCTGAAGTGACTGTGTTGTAAAATCTGCAAAGGAAATGCCAGGCTAAGTTAAGTCAACCTCTCTGTTATTAACTTATTAATTTCTGCTCAAAAACATTAGAAATCAATGCCTAATTCATGCATGTAATGTAAGCTATGGTGGTCACTACTCTAAAATAAAAAGGAGGGTTGTTCACTGCACATCTTCATACGAACAGTATGTACAGGACAATTGGCTGAAACTAGTAAAATATAGATTTAGCAATGAATTTACTTAGGGCTATGGTCAGGGTCAGGGTTAGGGTAGTCTGTTCACAATCTGAGCTACAATCTTAGAAATTTGCCTGATAACAACTTTGAATTTAAACTAATTGACTTGAATTCCATTGATTTTATTTGTTCAGCGGGACTTGTAAACCAGAAATTACAGGCAAAGAAAATAAACTAAATTTCTACATTTGATATATGTGTTTGGATTTTAACAGATGCCTGGCATAATTATTCAAGGGGACATGCGCATATATATGGGTTTCTGTAGTGCCGACCAACCCAAACTGTAAAATAAGACATCCTGACGTCAGTTTTTGTGTGTTACCTCGGTCGGAAAACGTGGGATTCAGTGAGCCATTCAGATTTTGGCCTAGTTGTTAAGTAGAGTCCAGTCACACCTTGAGGGCTACCTGTACAAAGATCAGCCATTGTTTTTATCGCAAGCACCGCACACTAGCAATAACATTATGCCGAAGGTAAGACTTAAGCACTCTGTTGTTGACTGCACAGACCAGCAAATTTTAATGAGGTTTCAACATTTGTGAGCATGAAACCACAGGATATTTATAACAAGATCAGGGCCAGTACAAAGCTAAGCACGGGAGCTGCTCTGTTGTTGGCTGCGAGAATTAACAACAAAGTCTTCATCTACTCTCATCTGAGGATGTCAAGTCCCAGCGGATTAACTTTAGTTTTGGATGGACAAATCACTGAATTGTCCCCACATTTACTGGAAAAAAATTCAGAAGTTCAAGAATGTGTGAATTTACTACGGACTGATTAACGAGGGTCAGTAACTATACAAGCTAAAGAACAGATTTATACTGGCTGTTAGAGTCCCGACTTCAAACTAAGAAGCTGCAAGTGTTTTATGTTTCATGTCGTTTTGCTATTTTGTCAGCCTGTTTAATCAAGCGTTATCATGTTGCTCAGTGTGGCTATTCCTTGTCTGGGGTGATGTTGGACTAATGTTGTAATATTGAGAGACGACCCAGAGAAACTGTGAATGTTATGCTTCACTTGTAGCCAACTAAATAATGAGTGATACAATTGACGCCTGTAACTGTGTTTTTAGAGTTGCTTTCAGTGTCAGTGCCAGTTACTATCATTACTGCAGCGCTAGTTCAGTTAGCATTAACTTTGTTGTCATGTGAAGCTCATTTTGCACTGTGGTCATCACCAAAATGTTCATGTGCGATGCTGCTGTGTGTAAATATACTTGATAGAAATGCCCTAAAGATAATGATATAGGTATGTTTAAAAAATAAATGTTCTGACTGCAGGAAATGATTCGCTTGGCAACCATGTGGAGCTTTGTCCACATATTGAACAGAGAACCAGTCCAACAGAGGGTTAAAGTCTCACTCGGTGTCTGCTACTTGAATGACCCCATCCCTGACCAGCAATTACAAGCTTTCAAGCTACAAACGAGTGATGAGAAAAGTTAAAAGCCGGAAAATTAAACTGGAAATATTTGCCAAACAGAAGGGAAAACAAGACGTTAATAATCATTAAAAACATTTTTAAAAACCTACACATATATCGACACTTACAAGTATTGCATGTGAACTCCACAGAGAGACTATTGATATCAAAACTAATGATTTCTTATGCCAACAGCGCTTATATATTATATAAATGGTAAACAAGTACTGTCTAGACAGTGTTTAGTGTCCCCTGGTGCTTAGCATCTAGAAACACAACAGCTTTTACTTGAGTTGAAATTACATCATGGGGGACCACAAACACAATAAAAAAAAAACACCATCAAGTCCATAATCAGCCATAATCAGTCAGGGTTCAAATTGACTGTCACTTAAAGTACCTAGAAAGACCCAATTGGTTTGGGGTTTAGATGATGAAAGGATTACTTATTTACAGGCTTGAGCAAGAAAGCACAACTCTAAATCCAAGTAGAATAAAAATGTATCAACATTGCATTCAATTTGTGCTTGTCATAGTCATTGTATAATAACAGCGCAAAAAGATCACTTTAATGAGGTCATTATTTATGCAGGACAACACTGGAATAAAAGGCTTTATTATCCTAACTCACCTCCATTCCTCAACCGTCCACAGCATATAACTCCAGCACAATAATTAGTGCTTCAACCAGCCATTCTCAGGCATGAGGGATTGTACGTAATGCAGCACCAAGTGAGAGGGATGGGGGAAAAACTTCACAGAGCAAAGAGAATACATAGATCAATGGGGAGACACACTAATCAGGTCCATCATGGGGATGTCGATTCTTTTTCATGTTAAAAATTCACTGTCGCTTTTGTCCTGTTCCCTTCAGAATTTATGCCTTAATTAATTAATAGCATTAATAAATTAAACGCCTCTTTAATCTCTATCAAGGTTTCTTTTTATAAATACCCTAGAAGAGGAAAAGAAAAGCCGAAAAAAGGGTTGGCTGTCATTATTTTCACCTTCTCATTATTCCAGCCGAAGTAACACCTGAGCGAACATCACATTCAGAGAGGGAAAGGAAAAACAAGGAAAAACAGAAAAATGAAACGACTTCATGTGTTACCATATGGAAATAAGCATCTCTTAGAACAAGTTGCTGGAAGACAGGGTGGGAAAGTTTGTGCTGCATCTTTCTTGACAAAGTTAAACGAAAGGCAAGAAAAAAAACACAACGTAAAGAAACTTGTTGTTTTCTCCTTCTCAGTGATTTTTGTTTCGGAGAGAATTAATTGTGTAAGAGCAGGCATTTGACTAGCATACATTTTGGGCCCTACAGGCAAAGCAAAGACTCTGTCATGGAATTAGCGTTTTCTGGCGCCACACAACACAGTCCCACATTGTGAGGAAATCCAGCACTTGGAAAAAACAAGTGTGACTAAAACACAAAGAAAAACGTTGCTATTTAGAGGTTTGGGTCGGATCTGGAAAAACCCATCAAAATTTTGAGCCATTTGCTTTTGTCTCTTAGCAAGAATTAGACGTGCTTTTCCTCCTCCTCTCTGAATGGCAGGATTACTTCAATGTGCATTCAAGAAGTCTCAGCAAAATATAATCTGGGGTTTCTTGTTTTGCAAATTGTTAACCCTATACTATATTTGACACAGCAAATCAGCAATGGCTCTTTAAAGCTAATGACTTGACAAGACACCTACACTCAGTGTAAATATTCAGGTTTCGTTGACACTGTCTTTGAGGTGTTAATTAAGTTATGTTTTAGCATTGCATTATCATTGCAGATGGTGCTGTCCTGACTGCATTATAGTAAGAGGTGTTTCTAATGTTCTGTCCCCCTCATGCATGTAAATGAAAAGTACAAAGCAACAGAGATCCTCTCAATATTGTGTAATCCAAAACAACACCACCTTGAACTATGGCCTTAATGATAAACAACTGATGACTTATACCACATCAGAGCACCATCCATATTTTGTGTACTACATAAGCCATACATAAACTGTAATGCAATTTAAATATTACTCTAAAAGACACTGCAATTCCTCCAGTTATCTTTTCAAAGATCCTATAGCCCTGAAACACACATCAGCATGTGTCATTTCAAGTACAACTTCTCTCCTGTACGCCTCTCCTCTCCTCTGCTGTCATAGACCAGAGGAGACATTATGCATATTGCACATTTTTTTAATTTCTAGTGTTTCAGTAAAGTTGTAATAGGAATTTCAGTGTATGGCTACCTAGTTTACATGGTAATTACATAAACCTTGGACTCGAACATTTACGTAAATACAGCCTGACTATAAGCATTAGCAGATAAGCATCCTGCACACGACAATCATACATTCCCACCAAAACACTGACACAGCACAGTCACCTCCCTGACATCAGCTTTGTTGTGTTTTCTCTGTCTGCATATCATGACAGCCTCTCTATGGCAGATGCTGGAACCAACATCTCTGTAAACAAACACTTCAGTGTAGTGGAGGTGGAAGGTTGCACTGAATTGAAAAAAATGCATACTTCGTGTACTTAGAATTCAATTGTACCCAAAGTCTTCATCATGCTGCATAATCCAGACCAAAATGTATTCCACTCACACAGCACTGAACTCCACACTACCTGAGGTCACACTAACCGAATATTTTGTGACATTGACTGAATTTTTTTAAAGGAAGATTTAAATTAAAATGACGGGTAATAATGGATTATGATGGAATTTTTACAACCCTGTCAGTCAAAATGATGGACAAAGAGAAAGTCTAACGCAACCTCCACCTCACTACCACCGGGCTTTCTCCCCATTACCAACGACAGGGATAAAGCGGCGCTAAGATGCTGGAAAAAATAAGCATAACAGGAGACAATGAGCACTTATTTGCTTCGAAATGTTCAAGGTTTCCATTGAAGAGAACCGTGTTTGACTTTTATTGTTAAATGCCCACAGGATTTGTTCAGTGACAGTCCTGAGCAATAGCTTTGCAAGAGTTGGTCTAAATCTACATTTGAAGGTTGAAGTGCAGCCTAAACAGTAAACCTGCATAGGTCAAAACTCCAACAACACCTGTAGTATAAAGAACAACTTTATTGTTAGACCAACGTGTTTCAGCTTGTGGCTTCAATCAAGGTCATCTAGACATGAAAGTCACAACCTGAAACACATAGTTGTTCTATATACTACAAGTGTTGCTGGAGTTTTGACCTTTTTAGACCTTTTCCATTCTCCATAGACTTTGGAAGTAGGTTAAGTTGTGCAATACACTCTTACTCTGCTTCTTTTTCTGCATTCACATTGTTACTGAACATCAAATTATGATGTTTAATTAGGTTTTCAGGCTCATGACAAATTACGAGCATGCTATCCCTTCAGGTGTTTTTAAACAGCAAATTGGACCACCTTATATTAATCACCTGCTATTTACTGTCATTTACTCACATGTATCATCTTCCCTTTTTTTACAACAATTACACATCATTTCTGTAATAATTAGAGCCAAGGTAAACTGTCAACCCTTTAACAAACAATTATACACTGATATGAAGTATGGCAATGTTATTAAAATCTCTGTAGTCATTGTTAGGCCCTTTCACTGGACTCATAAAGATGATATTATTATACCATGTTATTATTTCACATATTTCTGCTGTCCAAATTAATGACTCCATACCACTGTAATTAAAAGCTGACAGATTGTCGGCCAAGTTTGTGTCTTACATGTTTAATACATACTAAGTGATGTATTCCAATCAGCACCAAGTCTCAGTCTATGTGTGTATTTGCTTCCCTTTTGCCATATTGTGATATATCAGAAAAATATTCTTATTAGTACTGTGATATGAATTTTAAACATCTCCCAGGCCTAGAGTGTTAGAGTCCAATATTTAAACTAAATAATTCAAAATGATTTTCAATATTCCAACTGGATCCTATTTAATAAGCTTTGATATACGGAAAATGTCTTAATTATTATGGATTCAATAAAGTAATTTGGGGGGAAGTCATTTGATGTTTAATATACGGATAGAGTTTTGGCCAGCAGACCTCAATCTTCTGCTGAATGCCTCACACGCTCTACGATTCGACCAGTTTTGCACAGTGAACTGGTTTAGTGAACTGCTATCAGCTGAATAGTTGTGAAAGTGCTTATTGCAGTTTGGGTGAGCATCAAAGCCCAAAAACACACCACTTAATGTAAGCAATGCCTTTTTCATGTGTCATTGCTTAGAATTATAAGAGAGATTGCTCAGTGATAATACCGGCGTTTTAAAATTATACCAATACTATGGGACAAGCTAAGAGAAAGGCACTCATACTCTCAAATACGTTTTGGTCAATGATGGCATCAACCACTGAGCCCTGTACCATTGTAATGTCAAGATTTAAAAGGCGGCCCACCAGTGACGACATAAAGGTTGCCATAAGGAAGAGCTGTTGGCATTGGTGGGAGAGAAAATTGTGAATGCAAAATGATTCTCGATGCATCTAAGTGTATGGCATCCTCAATGATCTATATTACTGCACATGGCTACTTTTTCATCATTTAAATTCCCCTTTTATTTAGGAAGTCCTTCCAATAATCAGACTAGAGCGGTCTACAAAATAAAAGCTGCATCTCTTCAATACATAAAAATTCTAAAAATGTAATATTTATCCATCTGCAGTGCCTTTGTACATTTGTTGTAATCTACAATAATATTGGAAAATTTCCCAAAATTTTGAATTTACTGACTCTCCTGCATACCTCTCAGAGTTGGATGGCAAAATTGACAGCGCCTCCTCAGATCTTGGTTGATCAGCTGGGTTTAGCAGATGTTAGCTTCAGGTGAATATGGCTAACGTGGTAATTGTTGTAAGGCAGAAGTCACGCTCAGCTATGGCTTCGTCCAGTTGGTGCTTCCAATCAAGGTCATAATGTCTGACATGTCCCCCGAGATGTCCGTTTAGAAAATACTCTTATTTTATCACTCTCTGATGATTTCTGTGTCCCTCCGACATCCCTCCTACACAAGTAATGTTAGCCAAATGTCCACCCACAATTCAAAGTATGAGATCAATGTTGTGACATAACTTTAATGTCTCACTGAGACCGGACAATCAACATAAGCTGCAAACTCTTGTTAATGCTTTATCTCTACATTGATGCAGAGATAAAGCGTCCGCGTCGCGTCTGCATCCGAGTCTTTCACGTCCGCATTGTGATGCATCTTATAATTGAGAAATTTCCACACCTCTACTTTTAACAAGCAAAACCGCGGAGAAGATCCGGACTGAATGGTGGCCAGTCATCTACCTAGAGTGTTTGGGGGAGAGCGAGTGAGAGTGAAGAGAAAGAGAGAGAGAGAGAGAGAGACAGAGACAGAGATAGAAAGAGCACAGTGGTGTTCTAATGAGTAACTTCTGCCTTGCAGCAACTCTGAGGGGACGCATTAGCTCAAATTCAGAAACACATAGTAACGCCCACCTAAACAATGATGTCATCTTCCATCATGATGTTTAACTGTGGACATCGCCCTACTCTATTCTCAAACATGTGAACAAGAGTAACACTAGCACAGATATTTACTAGTCTTTCCTGTTATACATCACAATGGTTTGAAACAGTTACAAATTCAACACATGTTAAAATCTACTTTTACATCCCAACCAAACCTCCCTCCATCCAATGTAAAATCAAAACTGCATATGGAACGAGGGAAAAGCCTGAACTGGCGCAACCATCTCACACCAAAACTGAACTTATAAAATTAACTTTCTTCAATAAGCATAATTAGACCAAGGACAACAATCATAAGTATCACTTGAGAGCTGAAGGTAACACAAAGCCTCAGAGATCTGCTGATAAAAAACAAAATAAAGAAAAGTAAAAATGTCATGTTGTATTTGGTAGAATGCCAAGGTCCAATATGAAAAGGATGGGGAAAAAAGACAAAGTGAAGAGACACTGAGACATGCAGACATGGTTTAGAACTGAACTTAAAATAAATATTTAGTCCTGGATATCTTCAACAGTGTAATTGGACTGCCATTGTAATAATCACCTTACAAGACATTTAAAACTGCTGTGATAAGCCAGTAACAGGTTTTGTACAACCATAAATACAATTGTCTTGGGGGTGTAGTTGAACATCCCTTGTTGAACAGCAAATAGCAAATTACACCTCTTGTTTTAGAATAAATTAGCAGTTGGGGAGAAAAGGACCAAGACGAGAAAAAGACGACCTGACAGGTGACATTAGATAAAGAGGACTACTATCTGTCTGTTTAATCTTCACCAATCTAAACCCAAGCAGACAATCACAGATCACAAACTGATGGGACAACCACTTCTGACAGCATGCCTGTTTCTGTCTACAAACAGAAATACAACTGCGATCATTCTTTATATAAACCACAATCTACCTTTGAAACTTGGTGAGATTTTTTTTCTTCTGGAGTAGTTGTCACTAAATATACCTGCATCTTCAACTGAACACTAAATTGTCATTTTGACAAGACGAAGTGGAGCGACGCAGATCAATTGAGATAAATACGGCAACAATACACTTGCACTCAACAACTCTTCTTTAACAGGCAACAAATACAGCATGATAACATAGTATCATTATCCAATTTCATGATGAAATCCAAGGTAAACAGCCCTGCAATGAACACATCCACGCAGCTCATTAAGTGTTTGTTGTGTTTGGTTTTGAACTGAACTACACTGTAAATCAGTGGTTCTCAAATCTTTTCACATCGAGAACCCCTAAACTGACACCAATTAAACCACGAGCCCCCTTTTAATAAGATTTTCCCCCATCTGGTAAGAATGTGTTTTTTCATTACAATAACATGCATTCATGTATTCTGTTACTGCGTTAATAATGGATGAAATTAGCGTGAAAATAAATGATATTCCTTTTTCTTGTGGAAACCTGGAATCCCCTCAAGGACCCCACTTTGAGAACCAAGGCTGTTAACATTTCCAATCAAAAGATACCTGTTGCATGGTGTTTTGTTTGTTTGTACATTTAAGCGGTTGAAAAGAGTGTAATATTTACAACAACAACAACAACAAAAACCTCTCTAATCAACTACGTGTAGCTCTAATCAAATGAAAGGGATCTCCACACATGTCTCAGTTCAGTACCATACTTTTTACAAGGCAAACTTTGATGCGTCACATCTGAATTTCAGCACAGGTGCACCTGATAACATTAACTGGCTCTGGTCCCCGTAGCTAGGTCGTGACGGTTAGCCAAAGCGCTAATACCAGGTCACTAAAATAAATGTAATTTAGCCTTTACAAATGTCAAATTACACTGTTGTTGTGTGAGTGTGGCTGTTCTCTGCAACTGAATGACATGTAACGTACTTTACCTGGACTTTTCAGGCGCAGAGACGATGCTGATCTGTCCGCCATGTTGCTATTCGTGTCACGTTCCTTGTCAATATTATCAGTAACTGTGTCCAACATTCAAGACTTGGAGCTCAGCTTAAAAACTTTACCTACATTAGTCGACAGTGGCGTTATGTGAGCAGATTAGCGAATTAAGAAGACGAAAACTCTGGGGGGAAGTTGTGTTTTTTTAAATGAAAGCCGCTTACTAAAAGTTATTAACAGGGCTAATTGAAGCTTCATCTACACTCTCATCTTCCACACAGGTGTCACCGCTCTCCGTCCGAAGATAGTTTGAGTGTTTGTTGGGAGTGTGGGAGACATGTGTTGCATTCATGGATGATGGGAAATTTGGCCATTTATTATTTAACATAACATGCGGACATCAAGGTCCTGATGGAGGAGTTGTCTCTTTTTTGCCTATTCTTTTTTATTATCATTATTGTAAACAGTAATTATGGATACATTTTGATGCAGGTACTATTTGTGTAGACGCTGTTTCCCCAGTGACATATGAGCTGTTTGATCAAAATTATAGGCTACTACGGTTCAACGGTGTCAATCCATTTTAAAGTTTTTACTGGCACCATGATTACAGTTGTTATACTAAATAGCCATAATATCTATCTCAGCATATCAAGCAACGTCAACAGCATGTTTGATAACATATCATCATGCCTGCCATGACTTGTAGGCTAAATGATATGCCATTTTACTGACACTTAACTCAAATATCTAGCCTTGAAATGATTCCCTCTGTTTATAGCACAGGGTTTGAGAAAATGTGTTATGTTAACGCTGAATCGATTGAATTTATTACCAGCAATAGAGGAAAAAGCTAAGGCTGTCAGTACTTTAACTTCTGAAGGGAATAATATGGGTGTAAAGTCGTGATTTGCTCTATAACTGGTCATATATATATAAGGCCTTATGTTTTGAGGCTTTTTTGGAAACATAATTCCAAAAAGAGTTAGGCTATATATGTGAGATCAAGTGATGTGTAGTCAACCAGCATGGTGACAAACCTCTCATAAGCCTGACCTTGAAAACAGAATTATGCAACATAATCTTTTAAGTATCCAAAGTGATTCAGCTGCTAAAGTATCAACAATGATTCAGCTCTTGAATTATTCCCCTCCATTGCCACTCTTTTCTATACATCCTGCATTGTATTAGCATGTGCCCTCGGTCCACTTCCACTGAAGTTGAGCCACATAAATGGGCCCAGGGAAATCATTTTGACTCTGTCTTTTTGAGTGTTTCACAGAGAAATGCTGGACCCTACTCTCACCTCTGATGGAGCATGCTTGTGAATAAAAGTGGATAATCAGACACTAAGATGTCCTTTAAAAAAAATGAAAAGAAAAAAAAAAAAAGCTTTTGACAGGTTTAAGAGCTGATGTGTGTATCCTGACTTCGCTATCAGCTCAGACGAGAGATAATCTCCCCATAATACGCGTCACACTAAAAAGAGTGGGTTTATTTTGAGCAATTTGGTTTGACAAGGAAAATGTGAAACCTTTGTGGCTTTTTTCCTTTGAAATCCAAGCACAAAACGGTTCTTTATAGAAGGTTTCATTTAGGAAAGAGAACATCCTAATGATACTGCATTTCAAGACCCTCGCTCAATCATAGCTCAAGTATGTATTTTATAGCCTTCATAATCAAACTGGCTAGAAAGGTTTGATCAAGAACATGCTGGCAATAGTATGTTGAATAAAACACTTGAGCAGTGTCCATCCCACAAAAGCCTTTGATAGTGGTTCACTGTGAATGAAGATGTCCGTATGTACACCTTAGTCTTCAGTATATCTACATGTGCTGCCTATATGGAGGAGCCTCTTATGTCCTTCTCTAAAGATATCTTACATGTGGGTTGAGTACAATGGGCCTCCACTGCAAAAGTCACCTACGTCATCTCACCACAGGTGTCAGTTTTTCTTTGTGTCATTCAATAATCAAGTTAATCTCACTAAATTAACTGTCAAAATCAAACACAAGGCAGAGCCAAGTAATGGTGTTATAGAGACGGATACTGAGGAGAGGGAGAAACAAAAATAAAACGGAAAAATCTTCCTACGCAAGTTGAACCTCAGGCTTTTTGTTAGAATGCAGAAAGCACACCGGGTAAACAGTTGTTTGCCTGTTCAGTGACTAAAGTAAACAAGGACGGAGCGTTCTGTTGGATTCTCGTGTTTTTCTCCACCCCTGACTCCTCCAGTGAAACATTTGAATAAAGGATGGTGGCTACTGAGCTGACCCATGCATCACTGAAGCCAACACAGCATGCTCATTCAGAAATAAATGATGTGGATGCGGCGTAGTTTTCAGTTTGATGGGTTTCTTTGCTGTGGAATCCAAGCACATTTACAAGACACTATTTAGTGTGCTTCATGAGATAAATAGTTTTCCCCCTGATTTTTCTGCGCTCGAATGGTCCATACTGTTTGTATCAACATTGTACATGTGCTTTAAACTAATAAATATCACCATGAAACTAACCCAGTTGATTACTGACACGTGGACAATTGATATGCAATATTTGCATTTGCAAATGAAGCATTTTATGATTGATATGTTCTGATCTGTATACATTTCAAGGACAGAAATCTGAACATTGGTCAAAGACAGTTTCTAAATTTTTGTTTCATTTTGTTGATATATATGCGCAAAGGTTTTTAGAGAGTGAATCTCTTTTAACCATTCAGAAAAATCAGAAAACACTGTCAAAGCCATAATAAAAATTAATTTTATCCATATTTTTAGAAAGAAAAATGTTATATAAATCAAGCTATGAATTATATATGAACTCAATCCTCTGTGAAAACTTTCAGAATATTGTAGGAATAATACTGAGAAGTTTGGTGTATATCATTGCAACTGAAGTGCACATTTCTGAGTCAGACTATGAGAAAGAAATCATTTGAGTATTGTAAAAGTTCAGATATTTTTTCGACAAAAAAATAAGACACTACAAGTCAATAGTGTAAAAAGAAGTTTGATATGTATATGATGACAAAACTTATCTGTGTTGATAACTTTCATTGAGGCAATTATTTTCTGTATTAGCATGCATTTGCATTTCAACTACTCTAAAAGAAGACATATCATAGAAGCAAAATAGCCCACAATCTCAAAATTGAGGATTTCTAATCGGCTTCTTTTAAACTAAAACACAGAATAAACCTCTTTTCTCTTCTCTCAAGAGAAAATACTGATCCGAATCTTCTACCGTTTTATGAAGACATTTCAGTTCAGCACAAACCATGTCAGAAACGAGCAGACACTCTATAATCCACGCACACCGCAGCTGACATGCCTGACACTTTGCTGACAAGAATACTAAGCAGTCTTTGTCATGTGTACATTAAAGGTGAACCTGCCCTCAGAAGTGTTCACTGAAGGCTTCCCTCCCTCTTACTTCCTGTCCCACCTGCCAGTCTTCAAACACAGCCTTCAAGGTGCATGGCTTTAGGGATGCTTCCTTACCTTGTCCTGAAGTTGGCCGGGTGTGGATGCCCGTCATACAAAGATAAAAAGTCATATTCCTCCTCCACAGCGAAAGATTGAAAAACTATATGAATCCTGTTCCCCTCCTCGGCAACAATCACCCAGGTACAGTTCGCTCCATTTGGATATCCATATGGAAACCCGGGGCTTTCTATCGTCCCATTCCTCCCTTTTAAAGTGCCTCCGCAAGTGTGGATAAAACCTGCAAAGAAAGGAAACACCATCAGCATCAAATGCACATGGAAGAAAAGGAGTAATTTGCTGAGATTCTTGCAGAAAACTGCTTAATTTTGCCTGGTGCACACATCCAAGCAGCAATAAACAAACTGAATGGCTTTACAGGCCTGTACAGATGTTATTCCAACATTTTTATTGCGGCAACTGTATACAGCCCATAGAGTTCAGGTGCAATATTTCTTCTACTGAGAACAAATTGTTTGGAAAATCCACATTTCTCTCAGCTGGCTGAAGCTGTGAGGGAAATCTGGCAACCAGCTGAGTAACAGCCAAGTTCTGTGTTTCCATTTTAAGGCTCCCTTCAAATTATAAAAAATAATAAGCTGTGAAACCTGCTGCTGTAATAATGGAAGATAAATGCATAATTGAGGACTGCGCCGTGATGTTTCTCAGTGTTATACTGACCAGAAAAAGCTTGTGATGTATTATTGCTGCCCACTTCTTTCCAGTGGGTTACAAAGCCCCCGAGACAAGCAACAAGCAAGGTCTCCCAATTTGGTGCCACGAGCCCTTGACGCTCTGTTTCACAGCCCACACAAGATATATCTTTGCACCTTGCTGCATTGGCTCGCAGGAAATCAATACCCTCGACATATTAGGTGAAGCATTATACTATCACAGTGAAACTGCTATAATGTGATTGCTTGGCTAACCTTGGTGCTGTTCATGTAAATGAGCAAGCGTACCACAGCTAAGCAACTCCAACACATACACAAACATAATGCGCGACATATATTCACAGGCATTAACAGCATCAGTTTACAGCACAGTGTTTTTCCATGCTCTCATATCAACGCTCACGCAAACAATGCACGTGCACGCTCTCATACACACGGTGTCAAGGAAAAGGAAGAGTGCCATTTTATTCGAGGCTATCTTGCATGTTGTCTAATGCAAACTTAATTAAGATGCATGGTTTACCCCCCACAATTTACTCTGTAATTAGCTCGTCACACTCAGTAGGTAAAGGATGTTTTGCATAGTGCCGGCCGTACACGCGCTTTGAAGTATGGGGGGGAAAAAGCAAAACATTTGGCAGCTATGCAACCAAAATGGCCTCTAATAAGACAAGCAGTGGTAATTTTCCCTCAGTAATTTGTGAGCTTTTTTTTTTTTATATAAATGGATGTGCGCAGAACAGTCAAAATGTTAAACTCTGAGACAAACGGAAAATTAATTTCCCTCTTGTCAAGCTGATTCCTTATTTTTGGACAAAGCCTGTAAGCTGTTTATATTTCACATAAAACAAATCTGTTATCACACACACGATAATCCCCTGGAAAATTTCTCCACAATCTTCACATCTTTCGACACCTTCAGGATATTATACACACAGGAGTCCCTGACGGAGCAGTATCCCCACCTTTTGTCCTGATAACTGACCTGCCCCTGAGGCCAATTCACTCCCGCCGTATCGAGTGATCAAGTGGCCTGACCTCCTTTTAGATACAGTTGTAGATACAGTATATAACAGGTTTACGATGTGCCTGGCGATGAACTGCTGCTGTAAACGCAGTGGTAAAACTTCCCTGCTCAGGTCTGAAGCATGTCTAAGTTGCAATTATTTCCGCCACCATTGAGCAAACAGGGTAATCATGGTAAATTTGCAGCACTGATGCGCCACCTACGGGGTCAACATGATCCAACCTTTGACACGGTGCATTACTGCTGTTTCAAGCACTCTCGGGAATGTAATAATTTCCAGAACAGCCATCTTCACTGATCCAACCAATATGTGAGTAATGCGGTAAAAGTGTGGATTTCTGATGACAAGGGTGTAATTGCATTATGACAGCATGTTTGACCAACAACTGTTGTGATATTTATTTCATCTGGTGGCCTGGTGGCCTGCACAAACTGTTTTGTTGCATTTTTCTAAAGTTGTTACTCATGCTTGAATTTAATGAACTGAAATTGGGACTGCCTAATCCACACTGCCTTCATCTTCACAGAGCTGCCACCAAAAGAGCCAGCAACATATTTTCCTCGCAGCAACATCATGCTTGTGTTTTTAACTAAAAACAATTAATAGCTTGGCTGGGCGTATGTAGGGCAGTTTAAAAGAAAAAGTTAGAGCTAATGACGAACACTCGGAGACAAGACAGAATGATTCTCACCCACACTGAATGTTTAAGGCCCTTGAAAAATAATTTTGAGGAAGAAATGTCCGTTACCGAGGCTGAGCCCACCTGCAAGTTGCAATTCAGACATAATTCTCTTCAGCAGAAGCATGGGGATTAGATATGCATGAGGGCGGATATGCATAACAACACACCATGTGAAAACTGATGTTCAGCTCCAGCGTATTATTAATCTTGGAAAGTCACCTCCTCCATTTCCATGAACATAATTATGAATACATCAATCTAAAATTTAATTTTACCTGGCCTCGGCCATAGGAGGATACAATCGCACTAAATATTCAACAGCAACAGTTGGAGCAACAATATATTCCGCAAAGTTTTGAACAGCCATTAAAAAATACATGAAACCAGAGACATGCAGTTTTAATCCCGGCTACATAATCATGTGGGAAACTCAGGTAAGCCTGACTTAAAATGTGGTTGTGTTACCCCACGGTTTTGTAATTGCAGCCGGCCACTGTAGGATAACATAAATCCTTAACCTTCTGTTAAGCTCAGTGGCAGGAAGACCCACACCTGTTTAGATTTCAAGTATATTGCTTTAATTTGAGGCTGCCTTGTTTCACCCAGCGTTACTACAGCAAGCACAGGAGCGCTCTGAGACCCAGAAATATTTCAGTGTTTGTCGAGCATTAGCTGAAGATTGTTACCAACTCTTCAGAGTAATGCTATTTGCGTGGACTGCTTAGCGCTGTTTGTGTGGCTGATTGTTCTGATGTCCTAAAGATGACGGAGCAGATGCTCATTGCCAAGATATCTACTTCCCTCTTTGCGCTTCTCCCTCTTCCGCTCCCTCCGTCTCAGATCTACGTATTCCTTTCATCCTTCATCTTCCTATCTCATCCCCTCTTCAGCCACTTATTCCCTCCCTTTCTTTATCCCTCTGTCCCTTCCTGCTTTGATAGTCTACCTCTCGTTTCCCCATCTTCGCCTCACCCCCCCTCCTCCCTCCATCTATCCAGTGCCCTGCTTGTTTCTTCCCATAAGCTATCCTTTATGAATTAGAATCCCCCTCAATCCTCTGAATCATAGGCTCTCTTGTAATATGTTAAGCACTGTCATCTCCATAAGCGCTGTATCTATAAAAAGAACATTGTAAACAATCATCTTGTTTCTTCAAAGGAAAACACGGCGACAACGCGTACTTCCTTGTAGAGGAGAGAGGACATCAGATCCATTTAACGCTCACTGTACACCTACGGTTTGTCTTCTTTGAATTCCGCCGTCACCGCTTAGTAGCCGGCTCTGACCTCCATCATCACTTCAGTTGTGAAAAAAAAAGAAAAACACTCCCTGGGGTTTCTCACCGACCCCACGTTAGTGCCACGCTGCAGCACCGACCATAAATTGTGATGAGAAACCAAATTAACAACATGCTGCGATTGCACAGTGGGGAAAATGCGGTTCAGAAATATAAATTAGTATCATAACACACAAGTCTGGCACGAACAGGGGCTTCAGCAGGCAGCCAGGCTGGATGACAGACAGCATGAGAGCGGTCCCAGCTGTTCCTCAAACAGTTACATTTACCCATAACCTTTCTGATACGCACGCAAATACCACCTTTCCGCCGCACGAAAACCTTTCGTGCTTATGAGTGATTGCTAAACTTGCTGGGCAAAACAGACAGGAAATGGCAGCTGTCTCCCACCCTGATGAGGTTTCAGAAGGCGTTTGTCTCTTCTGTGTATTGTATGAGCGTGTCTGTGTGTGAGCACATGCATATTTAAACGTGTTGTTGGCCTCGCAAAGGGCAAAACTAGACGACTGAGTGTGATTCTCCCTTCTTTGCCAGGTGACTACAGAGATTTGGGGCAGAATGAAGCAGTTAATGAAGCACAGTGCTGCACCCCGTGTGGATGGAAAATAAGATTGATTTTGTAGACTGAATGCATTATGCATCATAGCAGGTGTCCTATTATAGATTTAGTTGCAGGCTAAATAGGTTACTTAATGCTCGCTTTAAGCATGGAAGCAACTGAGAGACAACATTTTGGCACCACAGCACACGAGCTACTAGTGTTTGAAGGGATAGGTGCCCCCAAAACAAGTCAACAGCCAATAACTTGTCCTCCACCATTAATACAGATTTATGGTTGGGTCATAAAGAGGAATGATTATGTGCAATGTGGAGAGGGGAGGAGGAGCCATTTACTGCCGTCCAAATTATTATGAGTGACAAACAGATCATGGGATAATGGATGGTTGCTGAATGAGAGATTGCCCCTTCCTAATCGACTATTCCGAACAAACCATCGTTAGACGGGCTCAGAGAATAAACACTCTCACTTTGACCCTCTCGCTTCAGGTCGTCGCTTCAGGATCCCCGAGGGCAGATTTAACTATCAGACAAACTCTTTTTTTCCCCCCGCAGGCAGTCAAACTGTTGAGTTCTGATGAAAGACCTAATTTTGCATGTTTACTGTGCTCCATTTGCTATACAGTCCTTGAAGCGTATGGAAATGATCTGCTATCTATTGTGCTATGTTTGTCCTTCATCGCCTGTCTATTGTCCCCAGTTTATATGGCAGCCTGCACGTCCAATGAGACAATAAAGTTTATCTAATCTAACAAAATCCTGTGCCTTACAGCAATCAGAGTAATAATGACACAACAAGCTTTTGCTCCCTGATTAACAGCGTTCAGTGTTCTAGCAATTATAGAAATGTAGCGCCCTCCTTTGGCCCCAGTCGGGCTTACATTGATGGAGTGACTGCATATGTTTGGAAACTAAAGATTTCAAAAAGTTCTTTGGACCGTGGATCAGTTACTTGTGAACAGTGACCATCTGGGAAAAACACGCTTGATGCATTATACATCAAAGACGGTTTGTTCTTGGGCTCTTCATAAGAAGCATGATTGTGATGTGTGGACAGACAAAACAAGGAGAGGACTTCAGCAGCAAGGCTCTTTGAAAGGACATATGGCTTTGGATATAAGACACTGTCAAGGGACTTTACTGCAGAATTTAAAAGAGATGATGCTACGTTAATATGGTCAAACTTTATAATTACATTATTTCCCAGTTGGAAGTCTTTTTTTACCAGCTCAGTCGCCAGAATGAAATGGTTACATTGAATGTTTCTGCATGTTGAATTTGTACACTTCAGTCTATCATATCAACATTATTTTATTTTTTTTTGTCCTTTTCATGGCTTTATTTTGACAGCACAGGCAAATAATGACAAGAAACAGGGAGAGAGAGTTTTTTACAGCCACAGGTTGGACCCTGGCCAATGCAGCGAGTACACAGCCTCTGTGCATCAGGCTCACACTCTACATACTTGGCTACTTGGGTCACTGGATATTTATAATGAGATGTCATGACATTATCCAGCTGTGTATGTGGTGACAGAACCAGGTAAGCCAAAAGATGATCTTTGCCCAACCCTGACCAAGTGGTTTTTGTGCTTGAACCTAACCAGACCTTCAGCTCAGCATTGCCACGACATAAAATTGTAGATTTTGAAGAGGTACATAGAAGAAGAGCATATCTGTGATTTGCAATGTTTATCCTGACGACTGGGTTGTTATTCACACACCCACATCTGGAACAATTACGGGTTCCTTGTCTTGCTCAAGGACACTTGAATATGAGTAAGAGCTGACGCGGCTGAGTAACTGCTTTATCAGCTGCATGTATCTGTGTCTGTATATTTCACTTTGTCAAATTACCTCAATGCAGCTATAATTGTAGTCAGCGTGTGTCATGCACTGAGCCTAGAGACCAAGGAAACATACACCCATGAGATGTTTCTGTTTCAATGCTAATTACACCTTTTGACTAACGGCTTTTCCGACTGCACAGTATAATTCATAGTTATTATGTACAATTTCATTAAGTTTCTTTTAGGATTCCTTTTGTGACTTTTAACCTGGCGCCTGCTATTTCAATAGCAAATGTACCTGGTAGGATAACAGTGTTAGAATAGGGGAGAGTCTGGAAAGGTAATTTGTAATAAGTGACTTGTTAGAACCTCTGACACAAGCAGTGTTAGCGAGTCGATACAGAACATAAGATATCTATACACCTTCTTCTCCCATTCATACAGGCAGTGTATTTACTGAAAATATACTGTGTGGGAGAAATGGGAACATAAGGGACCATAGGGGTACTTCTACGTAAATATGCTGTATGTCTCATTAATAGTGACTGCATAAAGAAGTTTCATTCACAGCAGTGTAGTCAAAACGATATTAAACGTGATACCATAAGATCATAGTAAAATGCACATTTTCAGAGCTTTAGAAAGAAACGATCTTCGCCTCGAACACCGCTCGGGCCACCAGTCAATCTATGCATGAGGAGTGTTTTGCCTTCACCCTTCATACATCACAGCATCTTTCTTCAAACAAATCCTAAGCCCAATATCCACAAGCCTACTGGGCTATGCGCTTTCAAGCTCCTCTTCCAGACTTATTTTTGGCATGCATTATTTTCCCTCTCTGCGTGGTACCCCATTTCCTCTCGATGTAGTGTATGCCCAGTCAAGGACACCTCTTCTTCCGGATGGCATTTCATCATTGCTCATGATGATGACCTATCACAAACGGAGGGGTATGCGGCAGCACCACTCCAAGCAATCAAAGTTAGGGTACAAAAAAAAAAAAATACACACACAGACAAAAAAACCTGCACTGATTTGCACCTGACCTTAAGGGTGAGTCAGCCAATATAGAGATATCCATCAGGGGGGCCTGGTTACAGAGCAGTGACTGGAAAGATAGAGCCCTTACGATACGAGACAAAGGTCAACAAACATCCTGGTGGGATACATCCGCACGACAAAACACAGCAAAGAGAAACAGTACTGTTGTGTGTATAGACTCCGCTTTGACACTGAGAATTGTTTTTTATGAATGGCAAAAACAAGTTATAGATTTCAAAATTATAGATGATGTTCAAAATTGAGCATAACTGGCAAGGAAGAGAAAACAAATCCTTTTGTTGCTCGTCTGCTGTCACACCATTAGATGTTGAATCTTCAGGGTCTGCACCATATCAAATGGGAGCCGCTGCAGCACTTAGGAGTTATATTTAGAGGTAATTTTGTTTTTAGCAATCCAAACACTTTTCTCTTAGCTCTATGACAAGCTCTACTCTGAGCCACAGACATAAAACGCGGAGGGAAGAGAAAATAATTTTTCATCAACACAGCCAGAAATACAACGGTGACGACTGCTCGGGCCCAGCCAGCAACCTTAGTAGACAGAAATCTTAAATTGATGTTCCCAAAGAGAGGGATTGTATCTCCATGGCTGCGCTGCACCTTCACAATTCATACAGATAGAATGTGCATAATCGCAGCCCGGCACCATGCTTGTCTGCATGCTTGATGAAAAGGAAATGGGCTCCATACAACAGAAACAGAAAAGAGGCTTTCTAGAGAATGACTATTACCTCATGAGTGTGTCACTGCAATTTGGAAAAGGGCTCGGAAATATTCCATTCGGTGGTTTTAAATTGCCAACCGCTGAGGTGAGAAATACTAAAATCAAATACAGTGCCACGCTGAAACACAGCTGGCTCGTCCACAAACACACACACCAAACGCACACCATTGCACAAGAAAATAACAGACGTCGTGCGTCTGCGTAGCCAAGTATAATAACTGTTTCCAAACGTCTGCGTGCTCCCGGTGCTTTAGCTACCTCCCTGCAGATACAGTATTGCATGGCTAGACACCAATACCTCCTCAAAGTGCTACTGAGCCATATTGCACCTGATGCCAGACCACCACTGTGAGAGCTGCTGTACAACACAAAACTGTGAGCCAACAACACATCTAATAGGACGCCTGTCTCTCCAGCCTCCAATTTCCCAAACAAACAATAACATCAACACTTCACTTTCCCCCGAAAAAGAAAAAGGAATGGAGCACAGAGCAAGAATCTGTCTCCTTCTATCTAAAGGCTCAAACAATACTTGACTGTTTTTCACCTTCCAAGTAAACATCTTCCTCCGGTAAACGGCCTGTTCACAGAATGAGGATGGGTTTTTTTTTTTTTTTAATGGAGAGCGCTTCATGGCTTGAAACTCAATCACAAATCGCCTCATTAAAATCAAGCTGGCTGCAGATTCCCTGATTATTTTGGTACCAAATTCCGCAGGAGTTTAGCTAATTTTGCACCACCTAGAGGCGATGTTACAGCTGCAGCGTTCGAGCGCCTTTTTCCATTGCATTCGCATGCTTTCTGTTGATTTCTCATCAATCAATTATTAAATAACTTTGGCTTATTTTGGGTATGAGAGATAAATGCAATCATAGACGTTCATGTTGAAGAAGTTTGTTTATTCTCATTCCAACAGTTTATAATGTTACAAGAGCAACAGAAAAGATCGAACAACACCGGTACCATCAGGAAACTGGGTCACATCCTGCAGTGTATATGAAGTAATCAAATAGAAATTCAATTCAGTGCAACACAATTTGTGGCTGTAAAACACCCAAAGGTATTGTAAATGTGTTTCCAATTTCCATTTATAAACATCTAATGTTTGAATCTTAATATCTGTTTTTTCAATTACTTGGCCATCAGAGAAGTCAGCCATAGTGTTAAGTGGCAAAAAATTACAATTATGCAAACAATAATACCGTTGACAGTTATGGAAACAGTTTTAATCATACTCATGTTATGGCTGCGATAGGGGATAATATTCATTATCGTTGATTCTCTCAGTTAATCGGTTTGTGCACTAAATGTCAAACAGCTGTGAAAAATGTCTGTTATAATTTCCCGCAGCTCAACATGATGTCTTCAATTGTTTTGTTTTCTCAACGGTCCATAACCCAAAGATCTGCCGTTCACTATCGTGCATGATAAAGAAAAGCCTCACGCTTCACGTGAAAAACTGGAAAAGCAAGCTTTTGGTAATCTAACTTGTAAAAGAACTGACATGATCAAAATAGTTGCTGATTGACTTTCTGTCAAATGAAAACTAATAGTGAAAACTAATCAATTAATTGTTCCAGCTCTAACTCAAGTTTGAGCCAACCTATTATACTAATTGTCTTTTGGCCTCTGCATTATCCCCTTTTTATTTTTAACAAATAAAATGTAGATAACATCCCCTGCCTGGCACCTTCCAAGAAACACACAAACATAAACACACACATACAAAGAGCGCAGGTATTAAAAGGACACTAAAAAAACACTACAGTTGTGGCACACATCGCCTGAAGTGCCACAATAACACAGGTATTACTGCCCCTGTCTTTTCCTTGTCATTTCTAACCTGCTGCCACTGTCACTGCTTTGAGTCTCAACAGGTTGGACTGGAACTGCAGACCTAAACTGCTGCCACTGCAGTTCGATGATATTGGCTTGGCCTACAGGTTTAGCTTCTTCCAATCAGTGACACTGTGTGTCCTTAATTAGGACCAAAATTAGACCAGGTTTTGAACTAGGAATGGACATTGATGGATGATGAATAAGTTTGTAAATACATTCAGCTCCACAGGCCTAAGGTCAAAACACAGCATGGAACAATAAATCAGATGATTAGTCAATCAATAATTTTTTTCAGTATGCACAGCGGAAGTCTGCATATGTTTTCTCTTATGTTGAATATAAAATGTATTAGGGATCACATTGCAATTTGATTCCTAACAGAAGATGTCAGACAACTTAAAAGAGTCAATTGTTGAATTAAGAGAAATGTAGCATTTATGAGAAAATCAATAATTCCTAAGCTGCTGACCTGAGAGCAGCTCGCACACACCAGAGATATCTGCAATCTACCTGCCTTAGTCTATTTTCTAACTAGATGGAATATAAAATTGCCCAGTGCTGCCTCCTCAAACACTGATAACGGGACGCCGTAGTTGAGAGTCTAAACAGGTATCTGTTAAGCTATCCTCACCTATCACTTTAATTGTTGCTGAGATATGCTGTTGAATCACTGAGCAGTCTACCTTCTCAATTACCTTCACATCAGCCCACTTTGTTTCCCCGGCCATGCTTCGCCCCTGCCTGCTCTCCTGTCACAGATCAAAAATCCAGTCGACAGCCATGGACACAAACAAGAGCGGCTGTCATCAGTGTGAGGGAGGATTCGTGACGGTAGGCGGGTGCGCCATGGCCAAAGGTTATAAAGTGGATAACACTGGAAATATAACACACTTTGGATACAATTCTCAGGAAGATTAATGAAAAGTATTCGATTGGTATGGACATACATGTTATATGCAGCAGTTTAGTCACAATTTCATTAGTTCCATATCTCATTTAAAACAAATGCGTCACTGCCTTTAACATTCCCTCCTAATAAGTTAAACACAGTGTTTGCATCAATTTATCCCAGCACCATGTGACAGTAATTTTCTCACCTGTCAGGTTCTTAAGATTCCGACCACTGCATGTATTAGGCTAAATGAATGCACACATTTTTATCAGCCGGTATGCCTCCAGACAGTTAACGGAGTTTAATCCCCACCCGAGGTGCAGAAGACGGTCCACCTTGAATCTGTAGCCTTGACTCTGGAAGCAGCCTCTCCTCAGCCTATTACATTTAATCTCAACAAACTGTGAGCTATTTTTCTTCCCGAAGACAAGATATTGCCAATCTCTCTCCCCCCAAGAGTACCGCTTATATTAAAACTGATACCTGAGAAGAACTGACTTAATCAGAACCAGCAAACTATATCCAACCTTCGCAGGGACCTGTCAGCAACATTTAGGAGCCCGGGCCAGGCCGAAAACCACGGGCGAGAGGCCAGTAGTGCATCGGAACCCAGCTAAGGCTGTCCAGTTAGATGTCAGCGCTAAAAGAGGCATCAGGAGTCCAGGGACTAAACTTGTATCCTGGAAAATTATATATAGTTCCTTCCGGGTCGAGCTGAACTGTGATTCTTCTGGAGACTGTCCACTTTCTTACTCATACTTGTGCTCTACTTATTCTACTGTTGGAGATCAAGAACACGCGGGGCAGTGGGATAATGCCCTAAATTCCCTGTAGATAGTGTATAATTACACAGACAAATTGTAATCCTGATTAGCCCCAGCAGCCTTTCCAGCCTGTTTACATAATCACATTGAGAGAAAGTCTTCATCAAGGGCTCAGTGGCCAGATTACTGTCTGTGCAGAACGCACCTGATTAACAGCAATTAAGGATTGTCTGGTATAGAGTTTTTAAAAAAAACAACAACAATTTAACAAAACATGGAAGCTAGGTGGAAATTTGAGGGATAGAGTGTAATCACAGGGAACATAAGTGCTGGGACGCAACAGATTTTTCAACAATCTGTTCACCATCATCAATCGTTCGCTGTAATTTGACGTGCTAATGTCAGCGCGGGAAACGGGCCAGCGCCCGTGTGTTCCGTTTCTCCTCTCCTGTGGCGTCCCTTCAACTTCCCATGAAGATCCTGTCCCCTCAGCTCTCTATTAGGACTGCCCAGTGTACGGTAAAGACGTGCCAAAAGACAGACACTGGATGTTGGGAGTGTTATCGTGCCTGCAAAGAACAGTTTTGAAAGCACCAAAGATAGAAATGTGAAGTGAGATAACATTCATTGGGTTGAAGGAGAAATATTCTAATGACCAATTCAACGCTTTAGATTAGGGTGCACTTATTAAGCATTGACTAGTTGCTTATTAGTATGCATGTAAGTAAAAACACTAAACAGACACTTGTGACCTCGACCTCTTTGGTCTCGAGTGTCTGTTTATTGGGTGGTTTTGCGAGCAGGATTAAATAAAAAAACGACCGGGTGGATTTTCACAAAACTTGGATGGAGGATGCGCTTCACCCCAGAGTAGACCCCATTAGCTTTTTGGCCGTATCTTGATAAATGGATGGATGTTGGATTTTTTTTTTTTATCTCTCTGTCTTTAACATTGCGAGAGATAGGATGCTGTGCAACATTTTTGTTAATTTCTCAGGGATCTTGATGAAGAAAAATCAAACGTATTTAGGGGAGTGGTATCTACGAGTGAGTTAGAAATGGGACTGTTGGGCCTTGGTGGAGGTATGCACTCTACTCAGTGCTATTCTAGATGAGCTGTACATGAATTACGACTTGTGGACTGACGCTTGTCTGCATATGTTCAACTGGTATAAGCACGACCTCGCTTTAGAATGTGGAACATATTCTGAGTTAGAAAGACTTGAACACTATTAACACTTGTAGTTCTCTCTTCATGCAGGCTACAGCTTCCTACTCACTATCGTAAGTGTGTGTACCTTAACATATAAGGCGCAACCATAGACAATATAAAGGTCACATCCACGAAGCTCTGGGCATAACTCCAGTCTGGATGCTATGCATCACTCTCTCTCTGGATATTATCCGCTGCTCACAAGAGCCTGATTCATAAGAATGGGATGCTCTCAGCTTTGTGAACTTGATTGATTGTCATCCAGTTGATGAATGCAGCGTGATTGTCACGAGAACAAAATGCAGCAGTTGCACTCAACAGAAGATGCAGTCAAGTGCTCGCTATATCAGCGTGAAGGAGTTTCTGACCCAAGTCTTTTGCTCAATGTGACAAATAAAATCCAGTCGCTGCAATTTAGCTTCCTAAATTTGTGTCTGTGTCGGGCAGTTTTATAAGTTCCCCGAGGATTAGATGACACAGTTGCAGTGCGTGTCCTCAGTTGTTTGGCAGTGGACTGCTGCAACGGGAATATATTTTTCTCTAATTCAAATCTAAGTTGCTAAATTGTGTAGCGAGCCAAGAATCGGACAGGTGACTGAGATAACTTTGTAAACTGAGAACTGTGCACCACCCACACACACGATCCTGGCTCAAAAGTAATCTAATAGGAGAAAGCTCCTCTAGCAAAGTGTTGCTGTACAAACTTTGCTCGATAGAGGTCTTTCTTTTTTCTTTTTTTACAGCATCATTATCTTAGAAGGAGAAGTGAGTCACAGGCCAAATCGAGTAGATCTCCTTTACTGGTGCAAACACAGTGTCAGTTGTCAGAGCAGAGGAACAACAGCTGTTCCGTGGTTCCTCCTCCGCCCCGTTGCTCTGTGTCACTATTTCCTTTGCACTTTTCAGAAAGAAGAAAAAAAGGCCTCCTCCCCCTCCACCCCCCACACACTTCCCCAATCCCTGGCTGGCTGGCTCCCTAATAAGTAACAGAACTGGGAGGATTGGCAGTGGCCTCGAGGTTTGACATTGCCACAATGTGGGTGGTGATGAAACAGCACTGCGCCCGACTCCGCTCGACTCGGCTTGGCTCATTCTTGGTGGGCGCTGCTACTCTGCATGCTGCACATTCCATCCACCCCCAATAGACAGACATGAGAATTACTCACAGGGTGAACAATCTGCATGTAAATTGATATCTGCGAGTGCCCAGACTCGAGCACATACGCACACTCTACATGCATTCAACAGATAAATAGCCATGCACTCACGCACACACAATGGCCCTGAACACACACACACACACACATGCACACACACTGGCAAGAAAAACATTTAGAGGATGGGAATTAGAATTGCCCCTTTTTTTTTTGCTCTAATTTGAGTTGGAAAGGACGATTTCGCACACTATCATTAAATATATGGCACACAGACACAAACAAACACAGACTTTTTTGTAATCAACTAATAATTGATAATGCAAGCAGGCGGGAAGAGGATTTTTATTTGTTTCCTGTAAATGTTGTTTATTTGTCAGCTGAATGGATGGCCACATGGTAATTACAGTGTGGTGACTGAGCAACAATTGCTTCGACTGATTCCCACTGAGGATGTAGTGTGTAAATAGCATGAGTCAGATAACTGGGGTTAAAAAAATAAATAAGAGGGGGGCAGATGTGACCGGGCAGATAAGTGCAAAGTCCAGGATTGCTGTTGTTCCATGTCCTCACGGAGGAATGCATTTTTTAAAAACTGTACCAAAAGTTGCATCTCACCAGAGCTGGATTGTTCACTGCCAGAATACAATCAGCTGATGCATATGAGGGAGAGAAAATGGGACCCGGCGGTTACCTCACCAGCGAGGGGCGAGCATTCAAAGGACGGACCCTGAGAAAGAGCCACCAGAATACTAACAAGCCCACCTTACACCTGCCTGCACTGGCGAGTCCCGATAAACACCAGTGGACAGATCGGTTCCACGCCGCTAATTGCCTCGGCCCTGCTAAACGCTCCTAAAAAAAATTCTGGCGTGACGCGAAAATCCCACATAAATACTTGAAAAGTCGACCCAGAAAAGAGGGAACGGCTCCAGCCTAAATAAATTAGAATCTCCGAACATCCTATAGGAGATCTGCAGTGCACGCACTTGCGCCTCCAACAATCCACTAGTTACCCTACTAAGCAAAGCAGCTCACGTAGGCTATTAGAAGGAGCGTAGGCTACCGCAAGAATATCTATTGAGCGGCTCCGTCAAAGCCTGCATTCAGCGCTAAAGCGGCTGGAAATGCGTCCTTTAAAACTCCGACCAGCAAACCGTGGCAGCCTAATTTTTTTTTTTTTTTTTTTTTGCGCACGTCTGTGAACGTTAAAGCTTTTGATTTTCCTCGCACGCGCGCACGCACACGCAGGCACACACACACACGCGCACACACACAGACACACGGGCACACCAAGCGCATCAGAAAACAGAGAGGATTGCTGCAGTGGCTCGTACCTTTCACACAAGTGAACATCAGTGAAAAGATGAGATTCCAAAAAACAATTCCCGTCCTAATCCTCATCGCTCTGGCTTGGACAAAGTCCCCTCGGCCACATTTAACGCATCTCCTGTTGAAAACGTCCCGTAGTTCAATAGATCCGTCGTAGTATCCGTCTCTGTAAATCCCCTTCATGTTTCACAACTCACACATGTAACCTACAGCCTATCTTTTTTTTTTTTTTGTTCTCGCTCTGTCTCTGTCTGTTGGGTTGAAGTGGGTTCCCCCTTCTCCCTTTCTCGGAGGAGAAACAGGCAGAGCCGCCCGCCGCGCTATGTCAGCTGATAGGAGAGAAGTGAGCAAGACTGAATTTTAGGAGAGGACCACAGCAACCTGGACCAGGGCTCAACCATCTCTGCTGAGAGGGGCATCAAGTGTGAGGATCTGTGCTGGTGCGCTCACGCGTCCGCTGCTCAACATCTTTCTTTCTTTCTTTTTTTTTTAAGTCCGTATAAAGCGGCAGAGGAAGGAGAGGAGACTGCCCTACAGTCTGAATGCTGCCTTCATCGATCGGCAATTGAAGCACGCAGAGAGAGAGAGCGAGAGAGGGGGGCGGGGGGGTGACGGGTGTAGTGAGAGAGAGAGAGAGAGAGAGAGAGAGAGAGAGAGAGAAGAGAGAGAGAGAGAGAGAGAGAGAGAGAGAGAGAGCGTCCTGTGTAAGTATGATTTGTTTTAGGTGTGGATCACAAATCATGAAGCGGGAACAGCGGAGGTGTGGGTGGCAGGAGAGGAGGAGCAGGAGAAGGAGGAGGAGGAGGTGGAGGAGGAGGAGGAGGAGGAGGTGCGTCTTTACGGGAAGAATGTAAATCCTGAGAAAGAAATGAACTCTGTTAATGACAGCATGTGATGTGTGTGTGTGTGTGTGTGTGTGTGTGTGTGTGTGTGTGTGTGTGTGTGTGTGTGTGTGTGTGTGTGTGTGTGTGCGTGCGTGCGTGAGGGGAGGCAGGGAGCGGAGGTGGGTGTTAGGTGAGACTCAGACAAGCAGCATCCCGTCCCGAAAGCTGATGAAAGAAATTCGCCCGGTAGGCAATCCCGCCATAACTCTGATTTTCATTTTGGAGATCGAGCGCTGCCGTTATTGGGAGTGATGGGACTGGGCAATTTGCAATGCAAAGATGGGGTGATGACGGCGCAAAGCGCAGCTCAGCTGCAGTGGGGCTCTTCTGCCATCTAGCTTTGGAAGAGTCGCCGACCTGTGCTTTGAAACGGAGAGGGGGAAAAAAAAAAAGGGGGAGCAGTGAAGTGAGAGGCCGTGATTGCGCACAGGATGAGCGTCATCCGGTCTAGAACACATTCAGATTCTTCAGGAGATCCTCGTGCGCGAGGCTCTGCGTCCTTCTCTACGTCACCATCATCTCTGGATTCTCACAGCGTGAAAGTTTCTCAGAGCAGCAGCTTTGAAAAGAGCTTCTCGATCCAGAGAGGTTCAAATCAATTATGTGCATGTCTTTAGATTTGATTATCGCCCACTTGATAATCATACCTGCGCTGACCTCAGTGAGAATCAATATCCTGTGCCCTAGTATTGGCAAGATTTACTAGCATGAAGTCAGCAGGGCAAATTCATCAGGAAACGTGATCAATTAACCTCCAGCCTTTCTGCGTGCACGAGGAGAGGCCAGCAATATTCAGTTTGAGAGCTGTCCATGGTGCTGGAACTCTGAAACTCTCCACCAGAGTACGTGTGCTTGTGATTCCCACCAAAAAATAAAATGCATCAGAGTGATTTAGTTTGAATTTATCTGCATTTGTATTTTAAATAGTTTACCAACTGTTTGGATAAAAAACAGACAGCTGTGTCTTCCCTAATATCCCGCCATAAAGTGCCCTCCAAGATCATCATCTTTTTGCATGTTTCTGTTCTGTGTCCAAGGTTAGTCGACTCGACAGGGTAAAACCTCCCACCCCTACACCCTGCTCTCCCTCGGGAGAATAAATGGGAGAAAAAACAGCTTGATCCCGCTCTAATCTCGTCTAATTATAAGCCAGCAGAGGGCAATGGGATTGTTGTCCTTTGGCCAAATATTCAGAAGACATAATTCAACTCTGGAGGCCAAACGCTGATAAACATCACATTTATGATTGTAATACTGCGAGATTTGTTTGGGATTTTTGTGCTGTAAATAGCCGCAGCACTTTATGGGCTTTGTGTTTTGTGAATTGCATTTTATTCGGTGTTTATTGTGTCGTGGCCGGCTCGATGGAATGCATTGTAGCTCTTTGTAGGGATCTCATTTTACATGTGTCTGCGGACAGCCTGATATTAATCTATCTCATTCTGCCCTTACAAACTGAATCACTACCACATGAGCGATAGATTTGTATCCTCGGCCCACTCCGCTGTAGAGTTGTTTATCTCAGTGGTTTATGCAGCAGTGGCAAACCGTCGTGTATGTGCCGGTGCGGAGTGGAAGGTCCCTTATTCCCTGCTGGTATCAGAATTCTTCAGGTGTCTTACAGGCCCGGTGGAAGCTGCTAGGAATGGATTGAGGCACCAGGTAGCTTGTCTTTACCACTGTAATCGACAGGTGGGCCCGGGAGACTGAGCTTCAGTCGTATTGATGCCTCTTGCCAGCTCCCGCTTGCCGCTTGATGAGCAATCAGACTGCCTCTTGCCCGATCCTCCTGTTGTTTTGTTTTTTTGGTGTGTGCATCCATGTGTGCATGTCCATGTCTATGTATTGATAGCTCATGCTTGACAGATTGAACATATACGGTATACTGTTACGCATGCAAACACGTGTGCAAGCCCGGCTGAGCATTCCGTGCGCGTGGAGGCATGCTTGCACAAACGTTTACACGCTTTAGCTCATACTGAAAGGGAATTCATGTGTTGAATATACTTTCATGTATTTGCCACGGCAACGGAGAACAACGGAACCAGTCAGATAATCAGCCAGCGTACTGAACAGCCAGCTAAATTGACTGCACCGACTGTTTCTTTCCCCTCGGGGAAGTTGTACTTGTAAATCCAGGAGGCATGTTCTGATTAGCAGTGGCCATGTAGGAAGACTGACGCCTGGCACGGTTTTCATGTCACACAGAAGTTAAAGGCCTCCTGTCTTCCCTGCGGGGGCCTCGCGGGGGCTTTAGCCAGGTGGCTGTGAATGTGTGTATGCATACTGTCTGTGGTATACAGGAGTGTATGCACATGTGTGAAGAAAAGTGTCAGACTATGTGTGCATGTAACACGTGCGCCCTTCAGGGACATAAATATATTTATATATATATATATGTGCCGAACATGTGTGTGTGTGCAGTGATGCTGCGGGACCTGGCAGGCATCTAAGTTGAAATCTTCACGCCTTGGGAAATATTTTGCTTGAGTGTGTGTGTGTTTGTGCGCAGGGGCAAAGTGCAGCTGGTAGGGGGTTGATAGAGTAAGCACCGGGGTCGGATTAACTGGCTTGACTTCCCTGGAGGAATGTGTCAGAATCTGGCCTCTCTTACACACTGCCGCTAATCCACTGCTGGGTTCTGCTGCTCCATTGCTCAGGGTCTGTTACCTACAGCACCCAAGGGGCGCCGCGTAGGTGTGGGCAGGTGAGAGAGGCAGAGGAGAGATGCCCGTGCACGTGAGGAAGAAGACAGTAGAGGGGGATGGGGATGGAGTGATGTGGGATCAAGGGCATTCGGGCACAGAAAGCAAATAATACTTTCAGGCTTATCGAGTCCAGAAAAATGTCCTTTTACTTCCTGTATGTTCATGCTCTTCACTGTACTTTTATGTTCTGTTCAAGTGTGGTTTATTTTTAGTCCATTGGGCCGCCAATGACAAAGAGACGTTTTTAGTCCATTGGGCCGCCAATGACAAAGAGACGGAAGTGGAGTTAGTGGAGTCAATCGTGCTGCGCAGCACAACGTGGATCTCACAATTATGACAAAAAGCGCATAATCACACCGTATCCTGTGGCAGGTTACGTGGTGGCGTGCTGACAAAAATATGCATTGACAGTTTCACTGGCATGCCTGGCAAGATCATCGTCAGCCTGATGCTAGCGCTTTAGCTCAGGGCAGCACTCTGAGCCATGAGTCATAGGAAATGGTTCAGTCTGAGTAAATATGGAAAAAAAAAGTGACATCAAACACATTTCTGATCCATTTATCTTTTGCGCGGAGTTAGTCTAATAAAAGCCTCGCAAAATATGAGTACAATGTATTTTGTCTTCCCCCCCTACACGACCTATAGCTTACATGCGGGTGCATACGCTCTCTGTTTCATCTCACTCCCCTCTCTCCTCCACACTGCTCTCTTTTGCTCATTAGATTCGATATAGGTTACAATCAGATCTCTGCCGATCGAGCCCGCCTGCGTGCTTTTGTTCACACATCTGACTGGCATTAAATATTCTTTAACCTTTTATCTTCCGATGAAAAGTCTGAAATAGCTGGGAAAAGACGGAGAAGGGGGGAAACGGGGGGGGATAACGAGGGCGCTGGAGATGAAGAAGGGTTAAAGGTATTGATTAGGGGATGGTGGCAAACATGAAGGCGGGAGCGAGAAACAGATGTGAGTTAAAGAGGGTGAGGGAATGACAGGAGAGGACAAACAGGTGAAAAGGAGGGCAGGGTGAGGATGAATTGAGGTTGTTGGCGCTGAAATAAAAGAGGAAGGGAGGCAGAGAAGAGGAGAGGGTAAAGCACTGTAATAAGCGGGAGCACAGAAGCCGGCGCGGCAAGGAAAAGTGTAATGAAATGTGAATTCAACTGGATACCAAATAAATGTGTTTATGAAAGAGACAGCATATTTGGGTGAGACGAGCCACAAGCCAATACACAGCACGGGCCGGGAATCGACTACAAACACACAAACTGCCCTTGTGTGTGTTTAACGCTCGAGGTCGAACAACTTTAATCGAGGTCATTAACAAGTTAGGGAAGTGTTTCCATTGCGACAATAAATGGTGAAACCGCAGACATGACATTTTTTTTCTTTTTTTTTTTAAAATCAGTTGTTCGCCAAAGTGACTCATCTGCAGCACGCCCCACTTCAAAGATGGTCTCATCATATATTGAAATGTAGAGTGAAGAGTCTGGTGATACACAGACTTAATCATATGAATAAAAGATCAAAGGGAAAAATTGCTGATTGAGAGGGAGGAGGAGAGAATAAGCAAACGCCAGCTTCTTGATTTCGCTCCACGGAGGGGGGATAAAAAACGAAAAAACACCTTTTTTTTTTTTTTTTTGGAGGGGAAAACTGTCCCGTTTGATTGTAAGTGTAGAGAGGAGACTTGTTCAATATGCTCCCGGTATTAAAAATGCGCAGGGGTTGTTGAGTGACAGGCTTTCTGACAGTCCACATCATAATCTGGTATTCATGACAGCGAAGGTTAATCACACTGTGAAATGCCAGGCTTACCTACACTGGCTAAAGTGTTGCTCTGCTTAAATTGCACATTTAGGGCAGCGCTAGACACGCAGCCTTGTTGAAGGGGGGCCAAGTCATGATTCAACTGTAAGCAGCACTCGAAGAGATGTTTTAATGCCTTCGTTCCTTGATATCTCTATGACTCAATTCCTTTCCCGACCGAGGAGACTAACTTGAACTCTGTTAAAATAGAGGTTTTTCTTCAGGACAACAGCTGTATTCTGTTACAACAATATTTTCACATGTTGTTGGTCTCTCACTGCCAGGCAACAAAACTCAAGTATGTGAAACATGATGCCTCAGTGTGTGTGCTTGAGCATGCCCAATTTGACCGTTTTTTTCATGCAATGCTTTTTGCAGAGTGTGTTGCAAGGGTGAGGCAAACCAAGATTTCTTTAAGAAGCTTAGCGATTCCTATAGTGTTGCTCCCAAGGTGAAATACATGTCCATCAGAACAGCTGGCTACATTCCCCGCAGGTCATTGTTTAACCTGAGGCGCAGGATTCAAGTGCTCCCTGTCTTAAGCGACAGGCCAAGGGTATCCTGGCAAAGCTGCAGCTTTGCATACCATCTATTCTCTACATTGCTCCTGAACTTCCTCCATTCATCACTTATCATCTCTGCTGTCTTCGTTGTCCGACCCATCTTCACTGTGACTTAGCTGCGACGCATTCTCAAGCAGGAATGAAAAGAATCAGTTAAATTACACCATAAAAACATGTTTATTTGCCTTCAGCAAGCAACATTTTGGGATATTGCATCAGTTTATTTTGAACATTAATAACCCTGTTTACCAGATCTGTTCATTAGATGGAATTAAATGTGTACATATCCATGGGTAAGACATTTATGTAGTGTGAAATGAAGTAAAAGTAGTCAAAAAGAAGGTGAATGTTGGTTTTTATGATAATGGTCAGTGTAGAGGCCAGGGCAAAAGTCTTTTTTTCTACCTGCAGTATCACTTTGAACCCTTTTACTCCAAGACTAATGCACACAGCAGATCTTCTGGGAAGGCAAAATCTCTTATATTTTGTTATGTTACGGAGGTGGGTATAAACAACAATGAATAATAAAAGAATACAAGTATGAGATTGTAGTGTATAGGGATATAAAGGAACAAATCCATTATTCTATTGGAAATGAGGCCAATTCTTTCCAGAAACTAGTGTGAGAGCTGAGCAGAGCTGAAAATGGGTAGGTTGAGATGCCAGGTTAGATGACTCACCACTTATATCGACACAAAGGCATTAATGTGATCACAAATGTAATTAATTTCCTGTATCGCTGGTAGAAGAGAGCACATAGAGAATAAGATAAAAGAGTCAGGTTGCTGTAGGTCAGAACGTTTTATTTTCGCTGAGTCCGATAATGGGATCACCATTATGCATCGAAATGGAAGGAGATACATATGAGACTTCATTTTTAGGTGGAATATGAATTCATTAACTAATTCTGGAGCTGACTTGCTGCGTGAAGCAGTTCCTGATGTCATGCAATAATATTTATGTTCTAATGGAACGAACTTAAAATAACAAATGTTTGCTCGAGCGGGATTCGCGGATGCTGCAGAGCAGATGTACGATGATGTGATCGGCGGCGAGGGAGCTGTCTGCCTGATCTGTCATCAGACACATACGTACACAGTACAAACTGTGCCCAACACAAACCTGTCGAGCCAAGCTGCATCTTGTTTTCCAGCAGATCACGTAGCTGCAAATTAGGTACCTTCGGAACCTGAAACTGGGACACTTTGCAAAGATACAAGTCATCTGTGTCTGAAATCCAACAGGTGGCAGCTGAGAATGTTCTTGTTAAAAAAAAACACCAAAACAGACGACAGAATTACGCTCGGCAACCTGCATCCATTCTTCCTGCAGTATCGGAGAGTGATTTTACCTTCATAGTGTGAGTGTTGCCTCAGACTGAGCCCTGACCTGGGGCAAGTTCTTCCAAAAAAATGGGTCACACTTCTGAAACTGCTTTGAATTCAAGTTTCCGTGTTAGTTTCCATGTATGCCCAGCAACCTTAATTATACACAGCAATTACTGTCTGAGGCGCACGCACATTTATTTTTGCTGTAATAGCACAAAATGTGAAACACGGATCCATTTGCCCTCCTCTCCCCATATGGCTTTGAACATAAACAGCTGTTTGTGCGCTGTGTATCGGTTTATTTCATGGGAACCTGCAATTCAAAGACACTATTTTGGAAAAGAGAGCCTCACATTTGCACTTTACATGTTAGCATTTAGATTATGTTTTTATCAAGGGTGAGTTACGCTGAAGCAGCCAAACTTAACGAGTGCGGCGGTTTGGCCCTTTTGGTTCTTACAATACGCGTGGGACCGTAAAATGATGCGGTTGGCTTGAAATTGTGTGAAAAGAAATAGAATAAGTGCCAGACAGAGAGACAGAGGGGATATTTTGAGAGAGCAATTAGAGTCAGTAGAGGAGAGAGGATATGATTCAGGGAGGAAGGTGATGTGCAGACAAGTCTTCAGCCTGCAGTGGAAGATATACTTCATCACACTTCGTGCCCGGGTGGGAAACTTGTAAAATTACCTCTGGTTTTAAGAAGGCTATTATGGCCATCCTGGATCTAAGAGTGAGCTCACCGCACAGAATCACAAACGCAATCAATCGGAGGTATAACAGGTACGCAGCTGTGATTGTTGTTGGTTGTGTTGACGTCGAGTGCACATTGATTATGGATGTGATTGAATTCCATTCTAATGACATTCAACTCTTAAATGAGTGCATTTTCTGCTTTGACTAAATACCAAATTGCAGCAATCAGGGCCCGATCCTGACACTCCCACTGTGATCTGCCCTTTAAAAAAACCAATTACTTGTTGTGTTTGATGAATAAAACCCCTGTGCGGTGCCGCCTGATGTATTAGTTTTGGTTTTCATCTTTGTCCGTGTCAAAGAGTGAAGAGTGGAAACCTCCCAGCACCACTGGAGAGAAGGGAAGCGCCTGAGTCCAACTCCTTTTCCTCCAACATCAGCTTCCCAGAAACAACAAATGAGCTGCAGGAAACAAATCAGGCAAGACTTTGACAGCTAACATTACGTAGAGTAAAGAGAGTGATTTGACAGTTAAAAAAGAGAAAACGCAGTAATTGAAAACGAGACTCCTGCCGGAATACCTGCTCAGTTCATCTGAGAAGAAACTGAGGGGAGCATTTGCCGATGGGAGTTTGAGAGACAGTGAGACTGTGAACCAATTATTTGTGCCTGATTGGGTAAGTGAAAGGCATGACGCAGCATACACAGAAAGATGAATTTGCTGACAGTTTCAGGCTTGTATACAAGCCCGTGGTGACCAGTGACTGGAATGAATAGAATAAAAACAAACTTCTCTTAAACTAAAAAAAAAACAAGAAAAGAAAATCATCACTACAGTATAGCAGCTTTCAGAAAATTCCCCACTCACGGTACCACTCTGAATGACTTCCCATCTACACTTCCCATCTTCCTCTGTTGTCCTAAATGAGCTTGTTCACGATCTCTCTGGCTCTCTCTTTTGTGCTTCCGGCTCCTGTTGTGCGTCCTCCGAGATTCCCCTAAATCGCACAGAAAAAGTAAGAGGTGCCGTCTGTTTTGTGCCTTTTTATGTCTTTTTGTCCTCCCGCATGCTGTATTTCATTGACTGCCGTTGTTATTTTGTACGTAGTTTGCTCCTCACTGTTACTGGTCTGCATCCGCCTGAATATCAATACCCAATTCCCTTTCGCTTCCTTTTGAATTTCCTCTTCGCCGTGTCATCGCTGTGAATAAATAAAATGAAACATCCCCTTCATTCCTACAAACAGAAGGCCTTGCAAATGTATAAATCATAAGTGTCTGAGTCAAATGATGGTGAGGAACTAGTTTGAGAAAAACTAAGATAACGCATTTCTTCCCCCTTAAAAAATAGAGCAAATGAAATGCATATCTTCTCATACTCTTTGCTGTTTCCCACATCGTAGCCAAGCGCATTTGGTGACAAACAGTCATTTATAATTTTGTCACGAAGCTGGAATTGTTTTCTGTTTTCTATTATGTGTACACTGTGCATCAAGACTCTCAACAGTGTGAAGGAGGATCTGACTTACAAAGAGATAGCTTCCAAGAGTGTATATTGACAAGTTTTTCAGGTAAACAGAAGAACATCGACAGAGGCTTTTGAAAATAAGCTGTACAATATCATATATTGTATGTTTTGCCAAATTTGTTTTGTCTTTGGACTGAGTCGGATGGAAATGAAATACACAGCCGTGCCTTGCTGGACTGATGCTGTTGTCTCACAGCACCTCTGTGGATCATATGAATTTGTGAATTCCATTTTTCATTTTTGTTCCCCAGCTTCTCTTGAACTAATTCAGCCAGTAAATCCTGTCAGTTATGAACGCATTTGGGTTGTTAAATCCCTTTGCATTTATACGATAAATTATGTATCTGTGGCAAAACATCTGGGTATGTTCACGAGGGAACTGTATTTGTAGAAAGTACTGTATGCGCACATGCAACGATCAATCTGAGGTGAGAGGAAAAAGAGTCACAACTAAAGCTACGCTATATCTAACATGAAATTCAAACACTTTTTGCTGCAGTAAAAACCTGCAGATGCATAAATATTGCTACAAATATCAGTGTGTGTTGGAGGAAAGTGAAAAACCATTCCAGGACAGATTGATGTAAGAAAATATTGTGCTCTGTACTAAAATGAAAAAGAGGCTCGAAGCCGATCTGGCTGATATTACTCAGTCATGTAAAAGTGTCATTTCTGTGCTGCTGTGAGCAGATAGCAACTAAAATGTTTTATCAAGTTCATTATTTTGGACAGCTGTGCCTGGCGCAGCCTGCTGTAACGTTTTGGTGCGAAACAGCAGGTTTAGGATGGGTCTGTGTCGTTTGAGCGAGAGCCTTGATTGAGGTCAGATTTCCCCAGGACTGAACTCAGAGCTGCTATTTTAAAGGCAGTGGGCACCTCTCCTGTCAGCAAAGATTTGTTGATGCATGTGGAGATGAACTGAGACAAGATGGAGGAAGAGGATTTAAAGAGAGGTGTAGGTACTGGGCCGAGAGCAGCAAATGGTGCGGTTAGGATCAGATACAATGGCCTGCGGATCCAAGCTGTGACCTCAGTAAGGGTTGAAACGGTAGTGGATCCAGCAGCTGGGGCTGCCATTTATAGCTAGCACATTTCTGATTACCTAAATGTTACTATACATAATGCAGTACTGGCAGTCTGGAGTCTTAAATCAGCAGGGTCAATCAGGGACTTCTTCTTACTTAGAGGGAGGAAATAGTGGAATAGTGTTGAACTGTTGTAATGTCACCACTGATGCTGTCTATATATTGTCACATAATTAGATTCCCTGAAGAAAATACAGACACATTTCATAAAAAAACGTTTTACTTGTCACAGTAGGAAAAGCACGATTAACATTCAAATGGCTACGTGTGTCAGTGTGTCCCAGTAGGCTATGTCAGCGAGACCCTGAGACTGAAGCAGCTAAATGGAATTCAGCCATCGTTCTTGTTACCATTTACGCCTGTGCTTTTCCTCCCGTGACACATTTACACGCAGATCTGCTTTTACATTATTTAGATTAGTTGGTTATAGAGAGAATAGAATCATGGTACTGTACCTTTAAACTCATCCGTCACAGTAAATTATACCATTTGCAGGAATTTAAAGAACAAGTTCACCCAAAGATGAAAATTCAGTCTTTATCTACTCACCGTCATGACGATGGAGAGCCAGGTGAAGCTTCATAGTCCACAAAACATTTTGTCCAAGTCCCCGTCTACTTCAGTTGTTTGGGAGAAGGCTGCAAGGCTGTCTTGCTGTGAAGCTCTAAAAATGTTTAGCAAATACTTTCTGAGTATGCACCAGCAGCTTACTGCACATACCCATCTGCCCCAAAATGCATTGTGTCTCTTCGGATTGTCCAGTGCTGGGCAGATAGTTCAAGCACTACAGTGTAGTTTGTTTTTTCATTTTTTTCAATTTTTGTTTGCTATTTTATTACTCTCTTCACTTCTAACAATATTTGATGCGAGAAATCGAGAAAGTGTGAAGATTCAAAAATAAATAAAAAATTTAAGGCAAAAACAATGTTTGTCTGAGAGGCTGCACAAATGCCTGCAGGGGTAACGGCCTTCCTCTTCAGACCCCTCTTGCCCCACAGTCACACTAACCCCTGTAGCAAACGCAGTCGACACCTTCAGCAGCATTTCTATCTACATTTCTATCTGTATCACATTTAGTCTGTGTATTTTCTATTATTAAAGTTGAGCACTGCTTTAGGTAAACTATATACGATATTATAGAGACCAAGGACAAACCCTTCTCCTCCTCCTCCTCCTCATCCTTTCTCTTTCTTTGTAGCTGTGTCCTCCTCAGCAGCCTATTCTTCTGCTTCTCAGTAATGTATACCAAAGGTAGCTGCTAACACTGCTCGGCCCATCATTGATCTTGATAGTTACTTTATTGTAATTCTTTGTTCTGTTAATCGGATGTGGACCCTTGACAATAGCCAGGTTTCTTATCACGTTTTCTCTATTTTGCCTTAAAAATAATACTGGGAAATATTACAGTGAGTGGAGGAGGATATGTTGATTTATGTTTGTGATAACCAATTATTGTTCAATGGCAGCTGACACATGGATGTATCAAAACAGTTTTTTTCCAATACTGTTCCCAGGGCCACCCTGATTCCATCATCCATTCTGACCCATCAAATGATTGGGTCGTTATCAAACTTTAGCAGAGCTTGATGACAAGCTATTCGTTTGAATCAGGTGTGTTGGGGAAGGGAAACATCTAAAACATACAGGACAGGGGGGCCACCATGGAACAGGACTGAAAAACACTGGATCAAGGAGACCTGTAATATTGTGTTGATGCCGAGAAGACGTATTGCTTGAGTATACTTTAGTGTGAACTGTCTGCTGATAAAGTTCATTTAATTGGCAGTGGACAGAATATATTGATTGAGTATGTAGTATGTGGTAGGCAGTATGCTAGTATGCGATTTTGAACAGGGACTCTGAGTCAGACCTCACCCTCAAAGGCACTACAGGTGAAAACACCTGTACTGGTGGTCCACACACACAGGTGTTTTCACTTTTGTCTGACTGGACCTCTTCTCAGGACTGTGCTGGAGTCTGACGATTGTGCTTGATTAATACTCCCTGAGTTTAAAACTCCCAACTTTGTGGACGGCTGTTGTTGCCATGCTCTGCCTCCTGCAGATTATGTTTACATCCCACGCAATTCTCCGGTCCCCTTTGCCTTAGCGAACACATTTCTCATGGCTAATTTCAGTCTGACTGCACCTGTAGAGCCGGAGGGCTGCAATTTTAATGACCTCCACCCAAGTTCAACGGGGGTTGTCTTATGAAACAAAAGAAGTGAAAACACTTGTGTGGGTGCCCAGGTCTTTAAAAGTTTTATATTGAATTATATTGTACCAAAGAAATAGTTCCAGTGATTTGTGGATTATCTAGATTTAACAGGACAAAAATTCTGCAATGTACTAATCATATACAGTCTACTGTGTATATTTTATATACAGTACATTTACTACAGTACATCTAAGTACTAATCAAGTGTATTTGAGTTACATGCACTTTACCTGAGTATTTCCATTTTATAGTGCTTAATACTTCTACATTTAAGGGGGGTATATTGTACATTTTTCTCTATTAAAAAACAAAAGAAATGTAAAATTACAACATTAACAAAAGTTTCAGAAACATTTATTCCAGCAATTAGGTTGTTATGAGCTGCAAGTAGTTCCACAAAAGAGATTTTTTTTACCTCCAACCTTCTCAGAGGCAGTGCTTGAAGACGGCTGGTAATTACCAATCCATAATACTGGCACCTTTACATAATTATTGGCCAAAAGAGGGAAAACAAAGATTAGAGAAAAGTCTGAAAGAGTCAAACAACTGAATTTAATTAGGATTTGAAATGCACAACTTTTACATGTACAAAAAGTATTTTTAAACGTACGTATTAGTGCTCTTACTTCAACTGGCAAGAGACAAGTGGCTGGTTTAGTTCCCTACAAACCTCAGTATCACTATTCTGTTGTGTCCGCTACAAGGCACGAAATCTCCGGGGAATGAAGGCCGACTGATGAATAAATGCACACTTTCTGCCCTGCGTTGCTGGTAGTTGCTACTCTGAGCTAAACGGAAATCTGTTTTCTGTCTCAAATTTAAGTACTGGATCTAACTGTTTTTGCAGTTAATATGCAAGACATCAACATGTCTATTTATTCAATTCATGTGCTGCAAGAAGTCAACCAGACTCTGACTTTAAATGCTAGTGCGGACAAACTTATATTTGGTTTCCTGAGGCACTCTTGGAGCTGTTTCACCACCATCCACAATGAATTTACATTCTCAGCAGTGAGAAGCTCCTCCATTTGCTTTGCCTGTTTTCTAAGTAAGTATATTGATTGTGTTTAAGTGAAGGCCTACTAAGTTTGGTCACTTTTCCAGTGTTAACAAATGACTGGAATGAATGAGTGTTTAGTAGGGATTTACTCAAGTTGGAAGGGCAGGCTACGCTTGAGTTTTTCAAATGTATTTTTTTTAATGCTTAAAGCATCACAGAGAAAATTAAATTCATGTCAGTTATATTCGGGTGGAGGCCGGGGGATAAAAAAAAAACTGTATCTGTTGAGAAGAGAAAAAAATAGTGAACTGGCCCTTTAATTTTTACAGAGCATCCCTTGAACGAGTTATGAAGATGATACCAATATATTTTTCTTTTGCTCTTGTAAGATTATGCTTCAAAGTCGTTGCCATGCGGGATTAAAAAATAAACAAATCTTTCAAACGTGTTCAGAAAGCTAACATGAATATCTACTACTGAAGGGCCTTAATCTCTTGACGGGCGTTTGTATGCAAGACAAATACAAACAAATGTTGTTAATAATTGATTAAGCGCAAAAAACGGAGACACTTAACGTGAATAACAGAACATCATCAGCATACGAGGCTTTTTTTTCCACGTCTGACTGCAGAGATCCATGGGTTAATCTGTCTTTGATCATAATTAGTCATGCAGCAGAATGAGTGAGCAGCATTTAAGGCTGCGCAGTAGGCGGACAAATGCTTTTTATGGAATTATGGCTTGGATACACACACTCCTTACATATATACCGACACACACACACACACACACACACACACGCTCATAACCATGGCCATTTTGCTCTCTTTCTTTCTCTTTTCCCATCTCCTCCCTCCATGTCTCCTCCACAGCTCGACAACAGAAGGCGGCCTATCGAACAGAGCTCTGGGGCGGGAGCTCATTCCATCATTTCAAGATGAAACAAGTCTCATTTTTCTCTTTCCTCTCTCTTGTCGCCTTTCTCTCTCTTTTTCTGTCTCCATCTCACTCCACTTCTTGAGTCTTTTCCTCTTTCCGTCCTTCTCTCTGTTTTTTCTTTTCTGTCATCTCCCGCACATTTATATCAAATTTTTTCTCCTTCCACGCTCTCTTTCTTCTTCCCTCCTCCCGTCTCCTCTGTCTGTGGGCCAGGTAATTCCCTCTGCATCCTCCTCTGGGCAAACATGGTGACCCACTGCTTTCTAATTACCCCTGCACTCTCCTATTCTTCCACCATTATTCTATTAGTATCTACTACATAATAATCATCAGGGTGGAAATTGGATGTAATAGCTTAGAGCAGAATGTGGTATGAACAAGGAAGCCGGAGACAATAAAATGGCTCTGGTTTCCCAAAGTAATTCAGTGTTAAACAGATGGGCTAAATGGAAGAATCAGTAACGTTATTCACAAAAAGTGTAGGTAAGTTTTCTATGCTGTTGCTCTAAATCATCTCCTGCTTCGCATTTGTATAATGACTGATGTGAAGGAGGGTATCTCATGATAAAGGAAAGGAGGGAATGTACCACCATTGTTCTTGTTGAATGTTGAATGACACCCCTTTGTTTACAGTACATATAGGCAGTCTTTAAAGTTAGCAGTAATATATTCTGAGGGGAGCTGCAGTTGAGGAATAATTTACACTTTCATGTTATATATAATCAAACAAACTGAGGTCAAAAAGCAAAGGGTTAATGGTGAGTTACAGTGAATATTATCTGAACTGTTGGATGGCAAAGATTTTTGTAGAGCTATGAATCACTTGGTCGCCCTTCATGGGCTGACCTGCGCTGCTGAATGAGTGAGTGCAACCATATGGTCCAAAAATATAGGTGAATGTTAAAGTCTGCCATTCTGGGTTTGGTCATGCTGATAAAGTTGGGGTCCGGTGTTCATTTAGACTCTTATCTGAGTACATTTCAAGTAAATGCATCTGATAAGATTTTCTTTTCTATCTACTATTTCCTTTAGTCTTTAGCTCAAGAGCTACCATTTTTTAAATGTATCATGTTTTTTTGTTTGCCTTTTTGGAGCAGAGATAGAGGCCGACAAGAAATGGGGAGAGAGACGGGTATGACGCGCAACAACGTTCACCGGCTGACATCAAACCAGTGACAGTGATGCTCCCTACCGTTCACTTTTAAAAATGCTGCGTAACACTTATGATAGTTGTAACCATGACTGTCTTGATGTCGCTGCAGCACTTGTCACATGTCAAAATAAGAAGATTATGAAGGAGAAAGTGAAACTTGTGCGAGTCTTAATTGGCAGTTCAAAACAGCACGGCATATGGGAAGCTAATTATTTTCTCTGTGTGGGGAGACATGCATAGATCTGAGTTAGTGGCTGAATTGTATAGAAGGATAACCAAACACTGAATAGTTTCTCAGGGAGGTTGTTGTTATATGATGCAGGGATTCTGCTGTGCACACTTCTTTTCAAATAATTACAAGCTGCCAAGAAAGACTGCCTGAAACTCATCCAAGTAGTCTCTCATGTCAGATATCTCATTAACTCCACCTTGGGCTTAAATGAATGAAAGTATTTTTTAAAATTGCCTCACAACCACAGCAGCAAAACTACTGTATATATGAATGCAATGATCATTCCCCAGCAAACTCACTGTATGACAAGCCGGTGTCAAGAAAAAGCTATGCAACAACACTTAAGCCCATTCACGCCGCGTACGAGAAGGCTCCCAAAGATCTAGACAGATAACCACTGCAACATTCTTGGTAAATACTGCTTCAGTTTAGACATGACAAGAAGAAATCAAATGATATACACTGACTCCTACCTGATGTTTAAGGTCCAGAAATGGCAAGGCTCCTCCACTGATCAGAACTTTTATTAACCAGAAAAATGTAAACTGATCCACAAGATCTGCTCTGCTCATTCAGCCAATCATTCTACCAACTGGAAAAAAGAAACTACGCCACCTAACATACCTTCTCACACAGTCTCAAGGCACAAAATACATTGCTAATTTCACTGTCATGATGTTATCACTGGCTGACTTGCTTTGCATGCCGCAGGTATGTATGACATATTTACCAGCCGTGTTGGGTCACGCTACTTTCAAAGTTATTTGTTAAATTACATGATGTATGGCATGAAATCGTAACTTATGTTATAGCATTGACTGCAGATAAAAAACAATATAAATTATGTATCAATTAACTACATTTCATAGTAATCTGATTCAACCCTGGGAACTGAAAAGAGGATATTGTTTCAGTATTACTGTACCGATGGTTTGCTGTATCCTGTTCCTCCTCATGGCTTGCACAGTCTTCAGAGGTTTTGTTGCTGTTGCTGTCTTTGTGGCCTTTTCTTGTCTCCTGTCTGTAAATTTTTACGAATGGCAGTGGCCTGTGGCAAGGTGCTTAGCTTGTGACGTTTCACACACGACACACACACGGCTCACAGTGTCAGGTTCAGACAGACAACTGGGACCCACAGAGAAGACCAGAGTCAAACAAGGTGAAGAGAAGCGGTTTATTTCAATCCAAAGTCGGTACACAAAAAGGCAGTCAGCTCGAGCAAAGGTACAAAAACGCTAGGCAAAGGGTAATCCAAAAAAACAGACTAGAGTCAAAAACCAAGAACTATCTAAACACGAGGAAAAACTGCCAGAAAGCTACTCACAAAAGATGCAGACAATCTGACAAAGACACACTGGGGAGAACAGGCATATATACATGAGGGGAGGAGAAAACGAGGCACAGGTGGAAACAATGGACAATCACACACACAGGGAGTCAAGACCCCTAAAGTAAAACACAAACAGGAAGTGAGGGAATCAACAAAATAAAACAGGAAGTCCAACCCACTCAAAAGGACCTGACACACAGAAGTCTTAACAATGGTTTGAATTCACAGATCAATGGCCTGAAAGTTTTTTTTTTCTAACTTTCTATAAAAAGAATGAAGAAAGGGCCATCAGGTTTTACTGTCTTTATTTTACTTTATTTACACTATAATAACATTTATAAAAAGACAAAATCATCACGTCATCGGACACTTATGCAGAAGCAAGGTATGTAATTATTCTTAATGATCAGGTTTAGTTGGACGTCTCTTTCTCGATAGTGTCTCTGTGGCTGGACACCCATCTGCTGTGGTGCCGGGGCCTGCAGCAGCGATATCTAGTCAGCACATTGCCCAGTGACTTCCTGAACTTCTCCCATACAAATGCATAGATGACTGGGTTTACCCAGCAGTGAGACAGTGCAATGATCTCAGTGTATCTCATGGCAGAGCTGATGTTGTTTGCAGCCTTGCAGCTGTTTAGGAATTCGAACAGCTGCAGTGTCTGAAGGAAAACTGTGACATTGTAGGGGACCCAGCACACCACAAACACACACACTATAGAAAATATCAGCTTCATAGCTCTGCCCTTTTTGGAGTTTCTACACTTGGTCAGCACAACAAGGATTTTCACACAACAGAAAATCATGATGGGGAGGCACACGAAAAGGCCCACTGTGTTCTCGCTGAAGTTTCGCAGCATCTTCCAAAACCTCGCCGTGTCCTCTGGATAGAGTGGCTGACACTGGAAGCTGTTATTGTCTGGATCTATCTCCAAGGAGGCAAAGATCACCTGAGGGACCGTGGCAATCACGGATACAACCCAGATAGCGACGCTGGCTATGATTCCATAGTGAAGGGTCCGGGCTCGCATGGCTGCAGCGGCGTGGACGATGGCCAGGTAGCAATCCACAGTCATCAGGGTCACAAACACTATCCCACTGTAGAAACCCAGCTGTACAGAGGAGCAGAGAGGGAGCAGAGTCAGAGCAGGATGTGGTATACAGTGACATGTGTCAGTCTTTACAGGCGTCAGTGAGATTCTTCATACAGCCACATTACACGGCACATGGCAGCTGTTTCACCTGAGAACACTCGATCTCACCTTGATTATTAGGAGAATATCTCTACCATTATCTTGCACTTTGCAAAAAATACAGATTATTAGCAATCATTTTGCACTCTCCATCCTCGCATTTATGCAATGACATTTCAGATTTGTCAGGCAGAGAATGCACCAACCTAAACATGACTTTTCACACTTTATCAACAAAACCACAAAGGAAAACAAAGTCTGGATGTAGGAGGAAGAGGTTTAAATGAATAATAATTAATTAGCATCTTTGTGAATTATGCTTGCAAGTATCATTCAATTGTGAGTATTACATATAAAAATATGAGTGATTTAAGAATGTTTTGGTGTTCCACGTAATAAAGATAATTTAAAAAAAAGAAAAAACACCTGATAGACTCCTGTCATCAGTTTGCACAATGCAAGGTTCTGGACATTGACGGCCCAGAAGGGCAGGGATGCAGCCAGTATGAGGTCAGACAGGGCCAGGTTGAGGAGGCATACGTCCGTCATAGTCCTCAGCTTTATGTGCCGGAGGAGAACCCAGAGAACCGTGGTGTTGCCTGTGGAATCAATTCAAATTATCTCATTGCATTCTGGTGAATGCCATAAAATGTGCTGAGAGAGTAATACATGTTTCTTTTTCTCTTTAAGAGTCAAACTTTTTTGAACATACCTAGCAGGCCTAAACCAAACATCACGTAGAAAAGAACTGTCATAACCCTGGCTCCATCAGGCAGATCTTCACTGAGATCCATATCATAGGGGGGCTCATAGTCGTACGTCTCCAAGTATATGGATAAATCATCCTCTGATTGGTTCATGTTGCTGTGTGAGGATGAACAGAACATGTATGGTTTACTGGGTAAACACAGTTTAGATTTTTTTTAGATTTAATACGAATGGAAATATTGAATTAAACACCACACAAAACCATACAAAGTACAAAATATGTGAAACAATAAAGTACAAAAAAAAACAATGAATGTGTTAGGGTTGAAAAGTAAGCACAAGTGAAAATGCTTCTACTTTACAATTTATTTCATATAATACAATTTTTTTCATTACACATGATAATGTAAGTTTAACAATACAAGTGAAAAACTGAATCTTTGAAATCAGCATGTGAATTTTAGAATATCTATGGTATTTCTCCCACTGCCTTTAATGATAGTATGCATTCGACCTGCTGCAGAGGAGAGCCAGCACTTATATGGCCTTTTGGTCCTCAAGTAGTTCCTACAAAGAATGGAGGTGTGTGATTATCCGACAATAATAGGGTACTAGCAATCTAAATCTAAACAAATGCATATCATTTTTGACCCTCCTGTGAATAGAGAGCAAGTGCAGGAGTCTGAGTCAGGGTGACTGACATCCTACTTAAAGAAATGACTCATAATACTTAAAGAAAAAGGCTGTGATTATTAGTATATAAAAATTACGTTTGGTACATGTACATCGGCTGGGAGCACCTGCAACACAGTAATAAAACACGGGCATTTTCAACCACTATCACCAGTCTAGATATAGATTTAATGTTCTTCTTTCTGAATACCACAAAGCGTATACCAATGTGACCATAATCAAATTTATGTCAACTCTTTCAAAACCACATCTCAAACTTTTAAACCTCACTCAACCCTGTAAGACCCAAATATAGAAAACCTTTCAGATGTTGTTGTAGGAGGCATCTGATGCAGAAATTAAAGAGTTTTTTTAAAAATAAATAAATGTAAATGTAAAAATAAAGGGAATACAACCTGTCTGTGCCCACTGCAACAAGCCTGCTATTTTGACTACCACACTCACCCAGTGTTGTAGAATTGCAACAAATATATAACAAGCTCTAAATGAAATTTGATGAATTTATTCCACAATAACTACATATGTACCTGTTCTAGACATTGTAATAACAACAAAAAAAATATAAAAGACATTTTTCTTACGTGAATCTGATGAATCCAGTCCAATGAAATAAAGAGATGTTGTTCGAAGGAAACCTTTAGAGGTTGTGTGAGTTCATGGCCATAAGGGCGGGACTTATAAACAAATTTACTATCCAATAGCATTGTGAGACTGAACAATAGGACCCAATGACTATGTAAATGTGGTAAAAAAATAAGATAAAATATAACAGATTGTTTTTTAGGATGGCTAAAGGTAACGTTGTAATTTTACAACAGTGGGTCTAAAGCACAATAGCTTGCTTTGGCACCAATTCAGACCCTCGCAGACTGCAAAAGTCAAACTGACGTCTTGGTTACATAATGTACTTCCCCTTTAGGCTGTGGGGTTTTTTTTAGGTTGAGAGTTGGCGCAAATCTGCTGCTACAGGTGTCATGAAACTGGGCAAGTGTGTCAAATGCAAAACTGAGGCAGCTGTGGGAGTTGTCATCATGTGCAAATAAAAGATAATATTTGTTTCTCACACCATCGTCAAGGCGTGTAAACAATAAAAAAGGATTTATTAGTGAAAAAATGATTTGTGTGCGAGGCGCGAAGCTCTCTCTGTCTGTCTGGACTCAGGGATGAAGACAGGATCTATCAGTGTTATGCTGTTGGATTTCTAGAATTGCAAGTAGTTTGCAAGAGTCTCCAAAGGATTCAGTTTTGATTAGACTTTGAAGTGAAAGTTGGGTGTAATCTGACTGAAATTATTGTTTCTAGTTCACTTTACCCTCCCTCTCAGAAATAAGTCTGAAATGCAGCCATGATAATGTGGGTCAAAGAGAAGGGTTGAGGCAGTATTTTAGAGGCATCTGAGAAAACAGAAAAAAGCAAACAAGAACATGGCTTCTAACGTTCTAACGCAACAGGAGGAATTCTGTAGATGGACTGGATGCTGTTGATGCAGACTGACATCTGCGCTAGGAGGGAGGACTCAAGGCTCATGGCGTAGAAGTCATGTAAGAAGTGGAGTTATTTGTGGGTTGCTGAGGCTGGGCCCCATCGGCTGGATAGGAGTTAAGAGAAGAAGCTAATGCCGCTCAGTTAAACTTTGATCACATGTTCTTTGATGACCATCACATAATGGGCATAGGCAACGCAACAGGTCAGGTGACAAGATGAATGGGAAGGTTATGTTGCACTGTTCATTAGAGTAGCGGAGACTGACCAGTAAGTAACGTGGATCCAAGGGAGGTGCGAGTGCTGAAGGTCCAGAGCTGCGTATCGTTCATGCAAGCTCCACAGTAGTCCGCTAGAATTAGTTCTTTGTCAAGGCCAAAGGCTCCAAGGTGTTAATAACATGAATCAATATGGCTCTCTGCAGAGCTGATGATGTCATCGCCTCTTTTTGTCACAACTGTTATGACCATCGTTCGTGTGCATATCTTGTGTTTTCTGGTCAGATTTACAAATATTTAAACTTGTTTTGTTTGGCCAACACACGCCAAACCACACACACATTTCAGCACAGATATGACATGTGTAAAGGTGCACCTTGTGATGGCTTTTGTGTTGAATTTTTGTCAGTACATGGCAGTATATTTGTGTATCTGGTGAAGCTTTAGTACACAGTGCACAGAGAAACAAACCTGCAGGTTGATATAGCAGCCGAAAGACAATGTAGGTGGTTTACTTTTACTTTCAGACTGAAGCAGTCTGTCTCTTAGATTGTGAGAAAGTTCAAACGTGATCAAGTGATGTACTGAGCTGATACAGACACAGCAGACGATGCTGTGAGTATGTCAGCGTTGAAGAGTTGTCTCGACTTTAAATATTTCTTCTCGATAGAAGATGATTTGGGATCAAGGTCTCTCGAATATGCTAAAGAAATACGATACACAGTTGGGTAATGTTTTTTTTATATAACTGACTTGTTTAGGTTAAAGTTAAGCATAACTGAGGCCGTGGTTGCTTTGAGTGACAGCTAGCGGTGCGCTTTCTGCCAGGCTCCACCTCAGCTAATGAGTCACTTGGCGGTGTTTGTGATGATGGTGCCTTTTGGTGTTTCTTTTAAATTCAAATTTCATGCAAATAATACAGCTCGCTGTGCAGTTAATTGAACTAAAAGCCCGGAACTTGGAGTCAGACAGCGGTGTTTTGGATCAACCCTTGACCCTGTTCGCATTGACTGGTGGACAGCTGAGTCCGGAGCTTTTGGGGGAATAAACACCCGGAGTGAAGGACAGCCCAGAGTGTATGTTTGAAGCTTTTGTGATTATTGTAGCACATAAGTACATAAGATACATAAGTATCACAGCACTTCTGTTTCTGCACACTCAAGAAATCAAGAACAGGAACATTTGAGTTATGCAATAATGATAGATCATCATCTTATAACTGTTGCCGTCTGTCAAGTGCTGTCACATTGGAAAAAAAAAGAAAGAATTAATGGTCGGTTATGGAAATGACTGATGACCCCTATATCATCAACCTTTTCTACAAATCATTTGAACATAAATATGTTGGAGCAGGATGAGAACAGATTTCCTCTCCCATGGACCCAAAGCAGGAAATGCATAAGACTGTAAGATGTGATATGACTGTACAAATACAGGAAACATAACTAAAACTAAGTATTTCAACTTCTCTGTTCTTGAATTATTGAGTTTAAAAATTAAACCTCATAACAGCAACGAGCGTAGGCTAAATGTAATCCATCACATCCAGCCCTGCATGTTCGTAGTATGCTATATGAGTATTTCCACTCTGACTCAGATGTATCTAACTAATAGTGTGTTTGTGGTGTTACAAGCTGCAGAATAATCAGCGACAGACATGTTGGATATGTCACGTAAAAACATGCACTGTGCGTGTAAAAGTGGTAGAAAAACAAAAAATAACTTTACCCGCCAGTGCTGTTAACAGGATAGTCGTTAGTGGTGTTGTGGATCCCGAGAGGCAGAGGTGGACGGCCAAATCAACGAAAGATTATCAGCTGTGCGTCAAATCTGATCAGGCACTGTACACAAGAAATGAGAAGTGAGGAAAATGTGGTTTGTTACTTCCTGAGAATTGCCTTGAACTGCTCATGTAAGGGCCACAGTGTCTGCTGATACAAATAACAACAAGTCCACTGACTTTAAAAGCTGCAGGGTAACTCTTGCTGGACCAGCAGGCACCCCAATGTGTATGATTAATGATTACTGAGTCACCACCCACTGCTTGCTTTGGGATACCCTGTGAAGCTTCAGGAAGTATTTTTTTTGATGTATTGTACTAATTTAATAAACTAATTTATTTCCAAAGGTGGGTGAAATCACATTGACAGGTGAACCCTCCTTATCAGCGTGTATGTTATAAATATACATTCATCTATAGCTCTAATTTGTTAATTGTTGTTTTCTAGAGATGGCAGTCTGGACTAAATGTTTCAAACCTCTCCTTTTAAGCTAATTTGCTTTGTTCACATGGTCACATGCAATTCAGATATCAACCACAGGTTGACAATTTGCTTGTGGTTGTAATGACAGACGGCACGGCGTGTGATAGTGTGTTGTGTGACGAAACAGCATGTGACTCTTTAATCCAGGAACCTAGAGGTCTCATCAGGGTCACTGACAAGGCCAAAAGTGCTGATTAAATCACTTGCCTTACTGATCTGTCAGGAAATGTTTATTTCTTGAACTTCAACAATATATATACTTAAAATGCATTATCATAATATCTGACTAAAGTGAAGCTACATTTCTAACAGTGTACATCCGTTTAAATGAAACTAAAAAGCTGTGGACTGTCACATGACTCCATTCATATAACACTGAGCCCAGGTAGAACCTATGTATTGGAAACACTGGGCATAACAACAGACAACAACAACAGCTTTTAAGGTGGACTGTTACCGTACGAGTTGACATTATGAATAACTCAACACACCTTAAACTTAAATTAGACCAAGTTTGACTGTGATTGTTCGCTTGTCTGTGTGCATTATGAAATGACAATCGCGCATCTTGATTGGAAAAGTTTGAATTCTGATTTTATCTATCTGGGAGAGTCTAGTAAAAGCCAAAGTATGGGAAACACAGTTTTAGTCCCAGTGCCGACTGTAGTGGATGTTTTCTTACTCTGTGGGTTTTCTCTGTGCGGCGCTTTGTGAAAAACATTTAATCCTTTCTACATACCTGTCCTCCCTAAAGGAGGGCCCCTGCTTTGACTCATTTAAGATTACTTTTCTTCCTGGTGAGGTTTTTCCATGTTTTCGTTGAGTGCTGCAGGCATTATTTTCATATCCAACTGCTGCTTTCATTTAGTGGTTTAAAATGAAATAGCTGGTTCTTTGGGAGGGAAATCTTAATGAATAAACTTAATTTGACGGAAGAATTATGGGAATTATTTTAGTGACCTCCCTCGCACTACATTCATTCTTTGAGTATTCCAAAGTGTCTCACAGTATCTCAAGTATATATTATGTAACAGTATTCCTATAATACTGGCTAGATGTACATGTATGAAGGGACACAGTTATATAGCCAGTTATTAGTTCAAATACAGGTGAAGGAAATGACTTCCAGGTACTGAGAACAAAAGCCACAGTAGACCTGCTTTGTTTTTTGCTGATATCAAAATGTAAGCAGAACTCTCCCCGAGTCGAAGAGTTTGCACAGTTGGTGAAACCCAAAAGCACAGATTTACAGCTTTGATCGTTTAATCTGGTGTTGCCTGTGTTAAACCATCTGCAGGCAGCTTGCGTACATATAGTCACTGTTGTTGCAATACTGTTTGTTTTACAGCAGTGACTCTTGCATTAGTTTTCAAACTTTAGAAAAAGCTTTTTTTTTTCCTTTTCTTTTTTTGGCTCACCGTTGACATGGCCACCATAATGAACCTGTAAAGATTTTTATAGCGAAGCAGCAGTGTTGCTTTATACTCCAATATCAAATATGCATAGGCACAAAGCTAAGGTGAGCACTGCTGCAGCGAGCTCCTCATCCACACATGTGTCTTGTGTTCGTGCACAATCTGTATTTTCCTCACATGTCGGCTCTGTGTGGCCTGAAGAGCACATCATAATTTTCATTAGCATTACAAAGGCATACATGCACAGAGGTCTCTTCCTGCCGAGCACCTCGTGTAATTCATCGCACAGCCTGCATCTTATGGCGCAGTTATTAGGCAGGCTGTGGTTTGAAAAGATGCAACACAATTTCAACATAAATAAGATAGCTTGCAGGGTAAGACTGTAGTGCTAGATTGTAGTAAGGCAAGTCATTAAAAATGTCATCATGTAGATTTTAAACGAACATCTGTTGGTGTAATTTGCCAAAGAATGTTTGAAAATCAGAAGAATATTGCCAGGAAGGGAGCTTCGTTGATTCCAATCACGGCTTCTCAACTTGCACATACACTGAAAAAGTGTTGCATCTCTTTCACACACTTGCAGCCAGGAGTACCTATAATGTATGTGCATTCACTTTCTCTATGCAGACCAGCTGCCTGTAGGCATGAACATAGTGCCTTGATATAGTTTTTTTGTGGCTTTTAACTCAATATTTGATTATATTCAGTTTGTTTAATAGTAATTAGCATTTGTAATACTTAAAATAAATCGCATATTAAATAAAATTCCATTTTACTCTTGTCGGTTCGAAGATTTCACAATGAAAACTGGGTTTTGTACTGTTGTAAAGATCGAGTCTAAAATCGACTGAATGCAGAACAATGGCATTTACTCAGCCAGCACTGTGCATGTCTGAAAATCACAAATTATTAGACATGAAATTATACTCTGATCTATAACACTGTACATTTCAATACCTTTGGATTAGTATATAATGGCCTGTTAGGAGCATCAGAAGAATCTTCATGGTGCAGAAATCTGATTTTCTTAGCCATAGCCATTTAAAATTGATATTGACTCCTCTTAATCCTTTGTCATGGCTCCCCTCCACCTGACACGCTTCAGGATACTGGTAAAATAGGTTTGATGGAGACCTCCGGGCTGCAATTTGTTCAGTCAATGCTGTCCATGCACACAATGATCATAGGTGTATACAGGAGGAATCTGTCAGCAGCAGCAGCAGCAGCAGCAGCAGCACTTATCCCTTCTTACTGAACGTGTTACCAGGACAAATTCTCACTCCAGATACCATAAACACCAAGGATGTTTGCAAGCAAACAAACACTCAGTTTGACTCCCACACACGGAGGCAAACACACTCACAGGATTTATTTTTTTATTTATTTTTTTATCAATATGACCTTCTTGGGTTACTAATTATTTAATGCTGTCCTGGTTGATTGAATTGGAAATGTTCCGAAATTAAAATGATATTTTTACATCTGAGTCAGGAGCCAGAAAATTGATTTAGATTGTGACATTATTAACCTGGAATGAATGGGATTTATTAGATCCTATCAAACAGATAAAACAAAGTGATGCAAACCATAAACAACTGACACAATAGAATGTGATACTGGAAACCATTATTGATGCTTGGTAATAGTTTACAGATTTTACCAAGCAATATGTGACAGGACCTATTGTCTCTGTCTCAAAAATCTGGTGGTACATCTTCAGGGCTTTTCCCGATATAATAAATGTGGCACATCCTTAACGGGGCCATAGCGTCCTCTGAGGTCATTGGTGCCACGTCCATAGTATTGTACCTAATGAGTTTATGTTTTATAATTACAGACATGCCACACAGTTTGATGAATGAATACAATGTGCAATATATTAAAGTCGACAGTTTTTTTGGAGGTCTATTTGCACTGAGGGAATTGGACTCATGACTACTTGTAAAATCCTGGGTAGAACTGTGAGGCTAAAATGTTGAAATACTTTCATCAGCTTATGTGAGCAAGGGAAAACAGACCTCCCAAATATGCAGAATTATAAAGAAAGGATAACAGTCCCTTCTTTAAATATGAATCAAGGATGGCTAGTGGCATGCACACTGGAAAAACCCTCATTCTGCTGTTTTATGTGCCCTCAGATTTGCATGTTTGTATACAAGAGCATTTTAATATGAATGTTCCCTACAAAAACAAGATGTTGCACTGACTCCTACACCTACACATAGAGAGCCGCGGAGAATGCATTGAGAGAGAAAAAAAAAGTTGAAAGAGGTGTTAAAAAGAAATGGGAGTGAGAGACGGATGGACGGACAGGAAATGTGCACAAATGAGGCAGCCTGTGGGAGAAGAAGCACCATTGGAATTTCAAGCTGTTCTCGTGGCATCGCTCTCACACCTTGACCTCTACTGTACCTGCCTGGGAATACCTCAAGGCCTGGCAGACACCGCTCAGGGCTGTAATCCACCTTTGAGCTGGGAGATAAAAAGCAAAAGACAAATCCAGTGGAAAATTTCACTCAGTGCTCCTTTTTTTATTTCATTTGAAGCCACAGTGGAGCAGATGATAACACAGTTGTGTCCACTGTTGACAGATAACGGACAGAAGTTTCCTCCTGTTACATTTTTTTACCGCGGCGCTGACAAGAATGGAGGAGGGATATGCTCATAAATGGACATTTTCCTCCCACTTCGACTCGTTGATAGGAGCGTTACACACATCTAGCAGCACGCAGAGGACACTCAGAGGACTATTAATAGATTTTTTTTTTTCCTCTTTGTGTTTTTAGAGAAAACTAGCACATATTCAGTGAACCGCTGTCTGAAACAGCCCCTCTCTACCTGAGCTGGCAGGAGCAGATGCTTCATTGTACACAGAGAATCAGTGAAATAAATCTCCTCTGTAAATAGCTCGCAGACTCCGAGAGACAGATTATTGCTCAGATCAAAAGAGGACCGTCTTCTGCGTGAAACAACAGCAGCTCAAATATGCTCGTTAGTCTCAGGCAGTTGAGCCGAACATACCTTTTGCTCGGTATAGTTTAGCAGGATAGATGAAGGCTTCGCATAGGCGCCGAGCAAACACGGAACATGACGGCATTCTGATAAAGAAACACGGCAGACAAGCAGGCAGTACTTGATGTAAATTTAAGCAATTTCACTGCTGCTTGGCTGTTAAAGCTCTTAAGTAGTGCAGCCGTCTCCGATGGGCAGACAAACATGTTGCTACAACTGTGTAATAAATAAGAGCCAATTTAAAAAAAGCAAAAAAAAACACAATTAGGTTGTTGGAAGCCTCCAGCACCTGCTGTAGTTTACTATGGATCACTTTGATTTGAGTAGGTATAAAAAATGAAGTCTTTTCTGAAATAACTGCGGCAGTGATTTTGGGAGGGATCATTATGAGAGGGAACATGCTTCTGGCAATCCTTTAATACATTTCCCTGCCTGTGCTCACATAGCAAGCTATCTTGTCGAACAAAACACATCGTGCCTGAAATTTTTTTTGTCACCTGAATGGCAGTAGCTGTGGGACTTTGATGTTTAAACTGGTGAGGCAACGCACACACACACACAAACACAAGCACACACTAATAAGCTAATAAACCGAACCAATCCACCATTACTGAGGCACATTCTGCTAACAATATTCTGATGAGTCGCTCCCTCTTATTGCGGCTATTTCTGTACTAATACAAATACGCTGAAGTTCTGAATTAATGAAGCTCTGTGCTTTCTGCAACCCCAGAGGAAAGGTAAACAATGATGTTTTCACCGACTTGATAATATAGGCTACAGTTCATCTGCGAAAACAATTCATTTTGCAATTTTTCAAAATATATAATGGAGCTCATCTGACAGTCTAATTAGAATAATGCAGCCAAATGTCTTTTCATTGCTTTAATGGCTCTCATTTACATGAGAGATTCTGGATGCCAGCACCGTCTGCGCCTCTGCGGCCCAAACTGGAGAAGCCAAGCGCTGGGTGCTTTTTTGTAGTTAACCATGCGTCTTTCTCAGCTCGCTGTACGTGCTGCTTCGGGGTATAGAAGACTGAGATTTAGCAACACTTTAATAGTTGCAGATTCACACAGGCAAACACAGTAGCATTATGGAGGAACGGAGCTTGGGTTATTAGCCGAACAGTCTTTAATTGCATCTAATCAGGCTCTGCATGTGTACATGTGGAGAGAAAAAGGAAAGAGTAAGTTGCAGGAGGAGAAGCACATGATATTCCACCACACTGCTGTGGCTTTTGAAATGACACAAAGTGGGCGGCGTTTTGGCATAATGATGACCTCCGAGTGAGCACTTGTTAAGAATAATTGGAGTGAAGTGGACAGAGGAGCGCTGTGAGTTCTAATGATTCATCTACATGAGAGGCTCCAAACGAGCAGGTAGCAACTCACACAATAAGGCGCTGACGTCAATTCCTGTTATTCCTATATGAGTGCATATAGAATGTTGTTAGAGCGGGTTGTATACAGGCCGTGGGAGCAACAGGTCTCGTCATCAGCCTTGTTTCATCAAGTGTGAAATAAGTAACAGGATATAGGATCAGTATGATGCTACGATGTAGAATTAAAGTTTTTTTAAAGGTGATTATTAATTTATTTTTTTCGCTCATTATTAACTAAAAGGATTTGGAATTATGACCTCTTTAAAAGACAAAACAATTTCCTATGCTGTTTGACATTGCATTCATAATTATTGAGCAAGGTAAATACTGTTTAGTTGGTAGGTAATATAATCTACAATTAAGCAGTAGATTAGAAATGTTCTCCATTGTCTAAAGTTAATTAAAAGTGACTTAATTTTCCACCCAGTGCGTTTCCCCATTGACTGTCATTATAAGCTGTACATGTGTAGTTCGCTCGTCTCCATATCAAAGAGATAGGAGACTCTTGGGGGACAATTTTCTATCACCCAAATGGCATTTAGCTGAATTACACACTGCCAGCCAATGGGTGGGGGCACAGAGTGTGCGGCTCATCGTGGAAGCTTTGAAGTGACCAACCAGAGATCAGAACAGAACCAGAGGAAGACAGTGTACTGCCTTGACCAACTGCATGCAAGATTTCAGAAAAATTTGACCCTAGAAGGCTGCTTTTAATCCTGGTCACATAGTCAATTTACGTAACTTTGATGTAAAGATGGACTCCAGAGTAGATTAGTCCCGTGTTCAGCGTGATGACATTAAATGTCTCCGACAACCTCTAAAGTCTCATTTGGCTACATGTTAGCAGTCGCATTGACTTGTCTTTTTTAAGACAAGTCAATGCTTTTTAATTCAAACATGAGGTATTTACTGACATATTTTATGTCAGAGAACCTAACCACATATTTGTATTCAATATAAAGCTAACAAGCTCATTAATTGCTTGCCAACTTTCAGTTAGCTGTGAGTTAGCTCTTTAGCTTAGCTGCTAATGGAACCGCTAACACAGTTTACTAAAAAGATGTGTTTGTACCATTTGTCTCATTTGTTTCGGAGCAGTCAGGTAAGCACAACAGACACAGCTGATGACCTATGATAGGCTTCTCCATTTTAAACTCTCAGTTTCCTCAAAGGTCAGAAAATGAAAATGAAAATGAAAATATCTGTTTTCAGTGCTGGTGTGACCAAGACTTTACAGCTTTATAATGGTATATTGAAGCTCCATAATGTTTCAGCACAGACATTTCCCCTAACATACAGCTTCCACTTTTCAAACAGTTTAAGTTGTAACTAATGGTGAATAAATCATTTACTGATGCTTTATAGATCTGTCATAGGCCATTAATATGAACAAATTATGGATTGCCAGGTTGGGAAAATCCTTTTCTTTCAAAAAAGAAAGAAAAAAGTTGTTATATGTTCAGTGAGAAATCCTAAATAAGTTGTTATTGAATGGATTTTGTTCCAGATCTTCGTGAGCCTGTTCAGTCCAAAGGATCTTTCCAAATCTGGCAACCTAAGTGCTGCTCTTATTAGTGGCTTACAACTAATCTTTAAAGCTTTACTAAATATTGATTAACCATTAATAAAGCCATAGATTACAGTTTACAAACCCTTTATAAACAGTTTCTTTTTCAAAGGTGGAACCTTAACATTCTTTATTAGTTGTGTTAGTCACACCTCCACTAAATGACACTGCCACTGTCAGCGCTCTGCCTCCAACTGTTGACTGTTTACGATGGCCCTTATACATCCGACCCATCAAGGCGAGCCCTGCTGGCAGGGTGTCAGGCCCTGACCTGAGCAAACATGTGTCTACCGGTGCACATCACCATCGGTGTGACAGCACCATTCATGACAGCGCGACTCTATCTTCCAATAAGGAGCAATCAGCCCCTATCTCAATTCTGCCCGACTGTCTGTGGAGTCTCATCATTGTGTCAATGGACTGTGCTGCTCCCACATGATTACAGGTGTGACCTTAGCCATCTCTGCCCAAGTATGAGGCAGCTATCGACATTCCTCATCCAAACTATAATTGCATGATTCAGCAATGTCCTCAAGTGCGAGCGCAGCGAGCTGTGTGGCAATGAATATTTTGGGTGGCCTCCTCTGTGCGAGCAACATGGGCTCACAGCAGGGACAGTGTCATCACTGAACTAAGGCATTTGATTAAACCCCAGAATACATCCAATTTGCAATTGACTCTCTCACTTAAAGCACTTGAAACATTGACTTACAAACAACGTTGGGGCATCCGAGCGTCAAATTATTCTGGCTGAGCGATGGAGATGAGAGACAGTGTGAAATATAATTTATTTGACGCGTGCACAAAGGCATAAGTTGAGAGGATGTGATGAAATCCAGTGAAATCTAGCATATAATCAGGGGCCAGCTTTTAAAAGCACATGTATGGAAATGACATTAGGTCAATATCCTTCAAGTGGTGCAGACCGCGTCTCATGGCTACGCTGTTGACATCTGGACATATTTTCTGTTGCAGTGGGACTCATTAGTAATACAGTTCAACAACTCTCGACTGCTGCTTGCTTCACCCACAATGTGGGCACGGCTTAAAACATTTTCAGAACTCACAAATGTCTCAAACACCCTAACAAGATCAGACCTGATATAAACAAAGCCTGAGGAATAATAAGCTAATGCCTGGTCACTGCATGCTGACCTACCACCTCTACACTCAAAACAAAGCCTATCAAACTTGACATTGCTTAAGGCGATGCAGTCAGAGGAATATTTTACGCTGGCGAAATTCACATATTTATGAGTTGCGAATAACATGAAGATGGAAATTTTTTTCTTATATGCAGTATGTGAATTATTGAGAATCATTATCCTGGCAACGATTGTTCCCCCGCCATGGATGGCACGTTTGTGCGTATGGGTTTAAAGGCATGTGCACCGTAACCTTTCACATGTAAATCACAGCCTAGCTTTAGCTGGCTGCAAGAAGTTGTATGAAATGCAACGCAAGTTATGCCAAATATCACAAGGTTTTTATTGTTCACTAAGCTCCCGTATGCTGTGTTATATCACAACAATGCCCTGTCGACAGTAAGCTGCTACAGCATTAAGAGCAACAACGGCAGCTGACAAATCTTTCATCCAACACTCAATATCTCCGCACAACCAAAGAAAAACAAACTTGTTTAAAGACATTGTTAACCAAAAGCCATGTGATTACCGGCGACAGCTCTTTTATAGCACAATATGCTAATATATTCCTGTGGAATAGGATGAGTGAAAGGTAGGGAACAAGCCCAGTGCTGCTGGTGTCTTGCAATGATCAAAGCGTAACACAGACAGGGAGCAGCACTCCCCTGTGGGCCGAGTAAATTCACCATTACGGGACGTGCATATACAATCAGTCCAAGCCTTTCTCACTTAGAGCCTTTTATCAGCATTCATGGGACAAATGTCTGTGCACCCAGGCCGAGGCTGAGTCTGATGAATGTCCTGTACATTATAGGAAAGCATTCTCTCGATAAAGCAATAAGAGCCGTTGCTCCACATTAGTGAAAAGCAATTAGCTCGTGCTCCGAAACATGATAGTCATTACACTTATGAGATACAACCAAGCTTGTCATCGGCTGTGGTGGGACCAGACTCTAATCATGGTGTCACTCAGAATGACACTACAGTAGGTTTTGGATGGTACCTGAGGTGCCCACTAAGACTCAGGTGGCCCTTGTTGCCACTGACGACCAGACAACTGAGGATTATCTTCGGAGAGGAACAGTAGAGGACAGACTGGGCTGAATTTTAAAAACTGAATTACAAGTGACAATTATCCGGGAAAATGAGCAACAATAGAATACCCACAAATCATGCAGCTATCAAAATAGGTGGAAGAAAACAAGATTCAAGTTTTAAAAAAGGGCACATATTTTTGGAGAAACAGCTGCAAGGCGCAGAGTGTGTGTGAAAGGAGCTGAGGCTGGATTAATTATACGACTTTACAGAATTTTTTGTCGTTCGCTTTTGTCACACTGCAGTTGAAGAGAGAGCAGTGTGGTATTTGTCTCTATTTGTGGTAAGGGCTGGTTACAGGGCAGAGCTTTGCACGATGGTTCCCCCTCTCCCCCCCAAAAAAAAGAAAGTCAAAGGGAGCTGCAGTGAGGAGTATTACGCAAAAAGTACCACTTCACAATGAGCAACAGATGGGAGGTATCTGTCGCCATCGTCCGTGACTGATAACAGAGTGGTGAAGAACATCTTACCACTCCAGAGCAGTGTGTACCCACTATCACACAGGAAATCAATGTTACACAGCAAGTGGAGTATGATTATTCGTTGTTGGACAACAGACGGAAGTGAAAAGATTGATTGAGTAGGCAGTGCGACTATTTCAAGATCTGAGGCATTAACAGAGCCTGCCAGTCTACGATGCTCGGTTACATTGCTGGCAGCTTTGAGACTAAACATAACTAAGTTACAGACATGTGGTGACAAAGACATCATCAAATGCCTGTATGGCAGACATCGCCCAACCCCGTAACAAACCAAGCTATCAATCAATTAATAGAGAGAATAACCAGCTGATAAGCTTATAATGAAAATAAGTAGGTGAGGTCCTAATCGCACTAGTTTAAATGAGCTCCACTCTATTACAGTAGTTTTACAGTGTGGTATTAGTGAGATTATTCATATAAATACAGTGATTAATGAAGTGAATACTTCCTTCATCACTGTTGCTCACCATAAAAGAAGCAAAACAAAGGTAAAAATATCTAAAATGAAAGGCCCAGAGAGGTGTCTGGGTTATTGATTTGGAGGAGAAAAGATACAGCAACACATAATTACAAGTCACGGAGTACACTTTCATACCTTGGCCTTTATGTTGCTGCCCACTCGTCTTGAAATTGTGCTCATCCCTGAGTTCATGCTCTTGTTTGCCAGTCCCAGCCTGTATTGCAGTGTTCCTGATGGTGCAGTGCTACACAGTGCCAAAGACAATTTGAAAGGAAGAAGAAAGTGAAGGAACCAAACAGAAGTATGCCTCACCCGAGTTAACCTTCGTGTGTGAGTGAAATCTAAGTGACTTCCTCAGGAGGAGCCGGGTGCCCAACTCAGTTTTGTTATGATTCATCCGTAGTATTTGTTTGTCACTGCTGTGGGAAGGATTTGGGACATTTTATAGTGACATTGTCTGTCAGGACTTTAATTGCAGATGCAAAATGCCAGACAGAGAGAAACTGAGAGTGCTGACATTCACTGCACATGAGCAGACTGACTGTCTAAATATGCACGTAACCCAGATTTATTGTTGTTTGGAACGCACACGCACGCACACACACATACACACACACACACACACACACACACACCAGCACTCTCATGTGAGTGTCATTACCAGTAAGACCTGGAGCCTAACCTTTTTTATTATGCAAAAATTGAATAAAATATTTAAAAAAGCAAGTGAAGGTTAATGTGCTCTGCTCTGAGTGTTTACCCAACAGGGCACAGAGGCACCACTTCTGCTCTTTTCACTTGGCCCTGCTTCCGCTGAGCATTTCCATTTGTGCAGATGTTGAGGTGGGACAGCGGAGAATGCGCAAATCTCACACGCGCCCTCATGAGATCATGACGGATGGGCGGATGCACAAAACCACTCATGAAGAACGGCACACGAGGTACTTCTCAGGATGCCACTTGTTGCTTCTGCCGCGACGCTACGAAAGGATGCTCAAAGTGAACAAAAAAAAAAAAAAGACACATACACGAGATGCAGTAGGACAGACTTTAAATAGATGGAGGAAGGGTTTGAGATCCTCCTGGAATCAACCGGCAGAGTGTCCAGAGGTCAACTGCTTCGTCTCAAAACCGGATAGTGACGCAAAGAATAATGCATCAGTTCTCCAGAGATGATGGGGAGATGAGGAACTCAGCAAGCGAAGCGAGATATGCTCTAAATTTAACAGCCAAATGATGTATAAGTACTTAGTTTAACACCGCTGTGTGCCTTCTGAGTGTGTTGTGCAGACAGACAGACAGACAGACAGACAGACAGATAAACAGATAGATAGATAGATTTTAATTGCACCTTTTTGTATCCCCAACTGAATAAAATTAAAACCTTTTACTTGTTAAAGTATGCAAGGCTGCAGCTTTGGCATCAAACAAATGCAAAAGAATACCACCTTTTCTTAATAATTTGCCCTTTCTAAGGTCAAAGTCAGCGTGCAACAATGATCTTTTGTGGTACAAACGCAGAACAAATTATCTTAGTGCCCAAATTTTAATTGGTTGGTGGCATACTAAAGCTTCAGGGTGCCGCACAGGCCCTGACTACACAAAGTAAAAGGTGTGGGCAGAAGGGATAATCGCTCCTGCCCACAGCTAACATTTAACAAAAAAAGATGCCCGAAACAGAGCACAGACAAGGACAGGACCTAATATAAAAAGCCAGCAGACAAGAAAAAAAATACACTGCTGTGCTCTTATTTCCGTATCATGCTAATACCTGTGATGACATGCAGCTGTTTAGAGATGTGACCGCGATGAAATCAAGCTTGGATTATGGCTGATTTACCTGTTTTGTTTCCATACGGATCAATCTCCCTCTGAGCGTTCAGTATAACTGTATGGAAAACATTATTCTGACTGGATATTGCCTTCAGTGGAGAACAGCATAACCTGCTTGGTGATGACCTCTAATCATGTCATTTGATGCTATGAAGAGGACTCATTTCAATCAGCAGTCAAAAACCACAAAGGCCTCACCTGTGGTGCCTCTAAACCGTTAAGAATGGTAGGAGGCTGATAATCACAGTTCTTCAGTCAGAAGTCACCTGAAAAGAAATGCTACAAATTTCCATTCAAAAAGTAAAATCCCTCCCATGGGCATGTTGCCCACAGTGGCCCTTTGAGCCCCTTTGTCATTAAGCGGCATATGCTTTTGTCTTGGGTTTTTACTTGTGTCCCTGAGAGTCTCTGCACAGAACTGCTGAGAAGAGTTTGACTTTGCGGAATGAACCTTGTTCTCCATGAAAGATTCATGAGGAGAAAAAAAAAAACACACACACTACATTTGGGATTGAAAAAAAGACTAGAAAGAAACACATCACACACACACACACACACACCCTTTGAAACCACTCTTAAATTTCATCATCTGTCGAGGATTTTTTCGTGTATTTCATTTTCACTGTCCACAAAATAGCAACGTAAAGGAGCAGAGAGTGAAGAATGATGTTAAGAAACAAAAAATCAGACGGTGAGGGGATGATAATTCCTTACCATGTTGGATAATTACTGAATAACTGCGGTCATTTTGTGTGAATAATGCAAAGCAGAGCTCATCAGTGCTTTTTTCCCCCAGCCGAAAAACCTCTGCTCTGTCCAATATACCTGGACTGATAGGAACAGTGGATCTCTATTATCCTGAGTATCTATTTCCCTGAGGAGCTATTACAGTCGTTAGCCTTATCTTATCTTTAAACAAGGGGAACTAAACTGCACTCCCTCCAGCCCTATTCAAACTGAGAGGAGGAAACTTCGGCTCTGTGCTGAGGCGACTTCAGTCACCAGAGACGGGGCCAGTGTCAGTAAGCCTGGGGCACCTGGCTCGTCAGGCCCGCTGTGGCTGGAGAAAAAGTGAGGCCTTTTTTCAGTTTAGTGGATCGGGGCTGAGTCATAATGGTCCGTGCAGTGAAGGGGATTACATGGGAACATAGGGCTTAGCCACGTCTTTCTCGAGGAATAATGAAATGTATCCACCTACCAGCCTAATTACCACCGACTCCGGCTGCTGGAGTCACACATCCCGTAGCAGTCCACTAGTGTGAATCATGTCCAATTTCTGTCGCAAAATATTTGTCAGTTTACTCATGCATACATCTATTTCAACAGTGCTCCAGCAACTTACAGTGTTTGTTCGGTAAAACATAATTTCCATTATAAAAATTTGTATTCTCCAAGCACAGGCTGAAACTTCTCAAATGGTGTCTCTTGGAGAATATCTTCTCAGACTTAACAAAACTCCTCTGCCACAGATGACACTATTGGCTATTTTCACAGGCTCTGTAGAACTCCCTCTGCCCAGTAAATTGAATTGATGTATGAAATAAGGGGAGAGCCCCTTTAAAGCAGCGTTAATCGATGATTTTGGCCACATAGAAACAGCAAAACAAGCTGGAAGGAAAACTTTGACATTATTCCCCTAAAGGTCCCATATTCTATAAAAGTGAGATTTCTATGCCTTTTTTGATTATAAAGCAGGAAATGCCCAATCCACAGACAAAGGGTGGCGTTCCTGTTTCTATGCCCTCAAATGAGCCATAAAGTTGTGATGTCCACCGCCCTCAGCCGTACTCTCAACACGGCCTTGCTTGGCGAAACACTGGCAGAGCTGATGCAGAAACGAGGTGAAAATGAGCATCATTTTGGGCTTTTATATTTTTCTCTTTTTTAGACAACTTGTAAGAAAACATTTGCTTACTTACACATTCAGCAGATGTAGGGCATCATCAGGATTTATTTGGAGTCATGCCTCTGGCTACCTGAGTAATGAAAGTCCAAAATGTTTTGGTCTCCACCACCTCCTGAGGGGAAATATCTGTGCTCCACTATGTTCACCGGCTAACTGGGTCTCTCTGTCTGAGAAACAGCTTTTCAGGAGGTTTCCAATTCATGGGTTCTTTACAATAATTTACACCTTTTAAGTCGAGCCTCCACTTTTTCACGCACACACTTTGGCAGAGTGAAACGTTAAGCACGGAGAGAGTGCAACCTTTCAACTGTTCTAATGACACTGCCATTTAGTGCAAATGGGAACTAAACGAAAACAAAGCGAATAAAAACACACTCAGGAATCAACACACACAGCAAGAACCCCAAGGTCTAGATGGTATCAAGCTGGAGGTAGGTGTAGCCAGTTAAACTCTCATGTTCGCTCACTCCTCTTCCTCCCTCAGCACCTTGGCAGGGCAAGATAGAACAGTGCCACAGGCAGTGAAAAACCCTTAGGCCATCATCTGTAGCCCTGTCAGAGGTGGCACTTGTGACTAGTTAATCCAAAGTAATGAGACGTTAGGGGCCTTAAATCTGGTGGAAAATGGAGGTATTTGAAGGTGTTGTAGAGCGCTCTCAGTTACCAGCTAAAAAAGCCAGGGACTTCGTCTTTGCAGCAGCATTGTTACACTAGTATGGGGCAAAATACAAGCAGTAATCATGGTTTTGGTGGCTTGCCAATGAATTATATTCCCCTTTAAATATGTGCAGCAAGTGGGAAGTTCATTTGAAATGAAAGAAATGCTCATTTTGTCTGACTCATCATCTGGCCCAGCAAATGCATTTCGTGTTGGTGTAGAAATGGCACACAGCTATACATTTGGCCACGCACTCATCTTGCGAGGCTGCTTGTACGCCACCTTCTTCATCTTTGCTTTGAGCCAAGCATTAGCAACGCGTTCAACTACTAAATGAATTCACTGATCATAGCGGTGTGTGCAGCTAAATCGCATTGCTACAATCAGGACTAACTCCTGCACTCTGATACACACTCATACATTCGCCCACATGCCAACAAACATTCAGGGGCGGCTGATTTGATGGACAAACATCAAAGAAGCGACGAGGAAATGTAAATGGCTGGGCAGCAGCAGCTTGAGCTGTGCCACAAGGTGAGGGACATAGTGAGACTAATGAAATGGGACTTGCTAAATGTGTGCTAAACCACCAGCAGGATGTGGAGCAAGAGGGCTTCAAAGCACGGGTGGGGGGTGTTGAGATGTGGTGGCTCTAATCCAGACTGACATTGTGTGAACTACAGTAACTAAACCACACATCAATATGGAGCCCAATGACTTACTTCAGAAGATGATCTTATCCTTTGAGACAGGCTGACATACACAGACTGATGAGACCTGAGATTTGAATAGCGTAGAAGGTCTAGTGTGTAGGATTTATGGTGGTATATTTATTGAAAAGGAAAGTTATAATCATAATTATACTTATTATAATAACCTCAAATTAAGAATCGTAAGAAGAAGTGTTTTTTTTTTACGTTACCTTAGAATGAGCCTTTGATATCTACAGAGGGAGTAAGTCCAGGTTGCACCGCCATTTTCCTACGGTAGCCCAGAACGGACAAACCAAACACTGGCTCCGGAGAAGGCCCTTCATGTTTTTAGGTTCTCCAGCACTCTTGGAAGAGAAAAAAAAGGTGAGGGGTATTCAGTTGGTTGCAATCTGCTAACTCCTACATACTTGTCCTTCAACTACTTCATGAAAAAAAAAAGGTGAAATAATTTGTTCAAATTTTAAATTCACATTTTGTTTTACATAATGACTTAAACTCTAATGTCCAGTGTGAGTTGTCCTCAGTAGATTAGGCTACTGTTCTCTTTGTTGACGCACCAAATGTCCAGAGAAGTAGTGTGTGGAAGTGTAACAGTTGTGTAACTTTCTCATGTGTTGTCTTGTGTAATGGATGAACTCTAGACTAACTAATGTATCCCTGGTAACAACAAACTGACACAAGGTCTGCCACAGCCAGCTATATGGTAACAAGCTCCAAAAACAAAAAAAAGAAAGAGCTCAAATAACTACTGGTTACACTACACTGATTTGTTGTGACGCAGATTTATGACAAAAATGATGCGAGGGAAGTCACCGGTGTCCTCATGAAATTACTCTACAACAGACCCATATAGTCACAACATGGTCAAAAAGGAAGTCGCTGTGGTAATAATAATACAGTTTTATCACATGACATACACAAAACACGTTTTTTTACCTATAAAAATAAAGTTATTGAAGTATTAATTGACCATATTACAGAGCAGTCAAATACAAGGACAGGACAAAGCGGACAGATCAGTCCCAGTGGAGAATTATTACATTATTAAAAATAGTCAAATATATAACTGTGTCTAATGATACATGAAATAAACTGTGATAATGGCAAGTGCGTGAAATCACTAACTTATTAAGCATTTTGGATTCATACAAAATATGAAAATCGTGGAGTAGGTAAGGCTGAAAAGGTGAAAAAAAAAAGCTGTAAGAGGCATAATATGTAGGATTTGTTTGTTTGCTATTGCAAAACAACCGTTCAAACTTTGCCCTTCCTGCCTGGCTCAAGGAGAGAGAGAGAGAGAGAGAGAGAGAGAGAGAGAGAGAGAGAGAGAGAGAGAGAGAGAGAGAGAGAGCAGTGGTTGTCATTAAATATTATTTTTTAATTATTTCAGTAACGTTGTGTCGGACGAATAAGCACATCCACACAACCTGTCAGATTTTGTGTGAATTTATCCAAAGTGTATGCTTCATCCTCTCTGCTCACTGCCTTTCTGCCCTGCCTGTATGTGTGTGTCTGTAGCTCAGCCCCACCCCTGGTTAAACAGTCACACAGAACTGCTGCTCTTCTCGAGAGCCTAACAGCAGAATAAGATGGAAATGCCGATGTAACTGAGTTGATACGTTTTTATAGAGTCCCCTCCTTACATCCTGGGCATTGTTCTTGGCTTGGGACTGCACGCCACTGACCAAAAGTTGGCACCCAGAAACCTCCTGAACAAAACAAAATACTGAGAAAATAAGAACACACAGGCAGAGGGCAGGGTCTCTGCAGATACAGACACCACCACACACTTCGATAAAACAGCCTTCACTTTACGTGATTACTTACGCCCCAGGATGGTTTATGTGCAATTTACTTGAAACAAATTGCAGTGCCCATGTTCATCACATGTCACCCAGTGCAACAATGTGCTTTTTATTTTTTTTTTGGCAAGACTGGAGCTCTATGACACCGAGCAATAAGCCGAATCAGGCGTTTGGCTTCGCAGGTGATACTTGATAGTAGGATCTGCTCATTGTTGGCTTTAGTCTTTTTATGGGATTTGTCAAAAAAATATAGAATATCCCCCAGCCTTATCCTTTAAAACTAAAATGGTGAGCCTTTAGATGTTGAGCACAACAGGCAGGCTTGGCTCTTGTTCAGTCCAGTCCTATTCAGGCCAGTGCTAACCTGACGTGTGGGAACACCCAAGGACCCAACCTGTTCACACACAATCTGCAGTGGCACAATCCCATTACTCAGCCTGTTATTGGCCCCATTCACACAGTGCAGCACAGCACTGGATCAGTCAGCCTCAGCCAGCCTTGCTGCCTCTCCTGGGAATAGACTGGCTGCTTGATTTTCTAAGGTGCTCGTCTCACACTGTCTCCCTCCTTACCCTCCATTGTCCTCACTCTGCCGTGCTTGCTGTCTATCTTCCCTCGGTCTCTCTCCCTCCCCACCCTGTCTCTCCATTTTCCTCCCTCATTCTCTCTGTTGCTTTTGCTCCTCCTCGGTATCCCTTGTCCCGTCTCTCTCTCCCTCTCCCTCTCTTCCCCTGCCATGGTCACGGCTTTTTTCTGGACAACAGAAAAACCTTATTTAGCAGTCTGCTCAGCACAGCCATGGCAAAGCTGCCAATTCACCTGTTTAGATTGCCGTATTCTCTACCCCGTCTCCACCACCCATCGCAATTACAATCCCTGCATAAGTAAAAGCACCTGGTAGTCAGCCATGTCTGATCAGCACCCTGTATTATATACACACCTTCCCGAATGTTTTATTCTACATGGTTACACGGACAACAAACACTGCCTTTTAAATGTAAAAACAGCCATTACCTGCCATTGGTTATTGAATCTCGGGTGAAAGAAGAGTGCACATTAGAAGAAGGCAAGCTATCCTGGGTTTCTGGCCGTCATTTGAGTGCCTGAGTGTTACATTCACATTTCACAGTCTTTACAATGTTAGGCTGTGCTTTCCTTTGAAACCATTCCAGGCAGATGATTCATTCTGAACTACAATGCAAGCGAGGGGCACCTGATGTTATGCATGTTTGCTTCACCGGCGCATTTTTGTTGCACTGACTGACAATGTTTCTGTATTTTGAAAAAAGAAATCTCATTGCATGCTAACAGTTCGCAAAGTCTGTAAAAGGCCATGACTAAAGTTTTCCATTTGTTGTGTGAAACCCATTGATTATGAGTCTTCACTGTCTATAGTGTTTAATTCCTCCGGGAGATTTTGAAAGAAGTGAAGGCTGAGCCTATTCTGACTTCATTACTTCCTTTCAATCTTTCATGAAAAGAGACTCACTGAGAGAAAAAAAAATTATATATATATATTAAATATATATATAATTCATGTGTTGACTCAGAGCTACAGTTAGAAAATCACAGAGCCTTTTTTTACACGCCTGCAGTGACAATCTTGTGCATTCTTCTGACTTCTACTGTTGCACATGTAGTACATGCTGTGCTTCTTTTATTCTTGGAACTATTCAGTGTAAGAAAGTCTAGAGGCATTCCTGAGCCTCATGATGTGCTCTTAAGTTCTATTTCTGTAAAACAGTGTTCAGTGTTGGTGATGAATTGCATTGAGCCATTGAATGTGAGACAATTAAGCTTAAAATACTCTTTCAATGGAAAAGAATAGGTAAGGATATTTTAACAGGTGTGATAAATCTCACAAAGTGTTCAAAACAGTCCTTTTGTCACACTCAATGACTTTCATGTCCAACCAGATTCAATAAATAATTGAGGGGAGCTGAGAAAAATTTGAATCTCACAATGCTTGAAAAGGTGTTTAACATGAAAGCCAGATGATTGTGGGATTCATCAAGACCAATAACAGCAGGCTGCTGTTTGCATCTACAGGGCGAGAAAAACCTGCCCACACAACGTGCAAGCAATGAGTAACAGGATGGACCTGAACTGATCCGTCTTGTGTTTCCCCAAGTTTTTGAGTGTTACACTATTTATGCATCTTTTTTCAAAATTTGTTTTTGTGGCAGTTCAGATTCATTTAAAATGAGTCATTCCATCATGAATCATTTTACAAAAGTGGTACGTCACACTCCACATACCTCCACATTGTATAACATAGTTTGTTTTGGTTTTTTCATGTTTTGTAGCATAGAGTGACTGAGTTAAGTTTTGTTTTATGTTGTAAAATGACAAATAAATAAACCTTTACTGTCATGTTTTAAAGCAACATTAAAGGGACATGAGGCAGGATCCAGAAATAAGACTCAATCGTGACCCGACGGCCGTTAGGGTAACAGCAGCCATCAGCCAAGCCGGCGCTGGAGCGTGCATGAACTCTTCACAGCAGAGCAGCTGATGCTGTGACGCTGTTATTTCTTTACTCGCTGTTCACGTGACTGTTTACTACAAGACCTCCGTGCATGCCTCCGCGGAATGACGTTGGTAGCCTACAACTGCGAACTGTGCTGTGTGTAAGCGATAGCCTTACCCCCTACACACATGAAGCAGCCGGCTCGCTGTGTGTAGTGCCACACAAGCGGCGAGTCTGAAAGGCACAGGCGAAAGCAAAGACGGCATATTGGGGGACAAAAACATCGTCTCTGATACGGGACTGCTGTGTGTTAGCAGCTAATGCTACTACACAGACACAAACAAACCGTTAGCCTGTGGCTACAGCCAGCTGCTGACGTCACCTCCCGGATAACAGGTTGGGCTTTCGGTCCCATATATAAAGGGGCATATTTCTAACTATTCGGACTGAAGGACCGTGGAAAATGCGCAGTCTGTAACTATTCAGTGTTACACAGCGGTGGACTAAGTTACATGTTACCAGCTAACGCTACTTTGCATGTTAGGTCACTCCGAGTCCTCGGTGATCTCATATGATTTCAAATCAAGCTCTAAACATGACCTGTAATGTTTTCTTACCTGGTCACTAGGAAATGAGTCACGTCAGCATCTGTTTTCAGTCCCAATTCAAGTTGAAGCTGCCTCCATGAGTCGAACGCGTATCCGATGTTTACTCTGGTTCCGGCCCCGCTTTGGTCGTAATTTCGTTTCGACACACGACTTTTTAGTGGGCTTTGTGTGGTGGTGGGTCGTTTTCTGGCCGTAGCAGAATCCATTACTACATAAACACTAGTTTGGGTCCACCGCGCTTGTCTTCTTCCTGTTTCCAAGCCGTCGAGGATGCGCATTCAGCGTCATCTGACGTCACTTCCGTGCGCGGGAAATTCGGGCCCGAATTGCAGTACATTATGCAGCACACAGCCTGATCAAGGCAACGGAGAGATACGTGGGTGGGCTCATTCTTTTTGGTTTTGAACGCTTCATCACCCATTAGAATTTAAAAACTTAAAATGCATGTTTATTTTTTCACAAATCCTGCCTCGAGTCCGTTTAAGTAGATTGGCTTTTTGGCAATTAACTCTAGCTGGAAAATGTACTCTCGGTTTAGGTTATACAAATAACATGATATTGGTATATGTGTTTGCTATCTAGTGAACAAATTCTGGAATGTAATAAAAATACAATGTTTCAGCATTGGTGTTGATGAGATGATGATTTGGGGGTTTAAATTGAATGAAAACCAAGGCAAGGGTGCGTCATTTCTCATCCAGAGGACATGGAGTGCATGCAGAATATGAAGATTAGATCACAGTTAATTAAACTAGAAAAAGTTCATCATTCTGTCTGGGCTAATTTTCCATGTGTGGCTCTGCCCTCTGTGTTCTTAATTTCATCTTTATGTTCTTAATCTAAATTAGTCTGCTTGACTATTTATAAAAAAATACCATATGAGAATAGTTTTGAGCCGAGCTCTTCCATATCAAAGTCGAAGATGTACTGCTTGATTAAGGGTCCTGACGCCTGGTTGTTTGTGGTGTCGATCATGACAGAGAAATGTCAGGAAGATGTCAGGAAGTGCCTTCTTAACAACAGAGTGCACTAAGATTTAGAGGCATTACAGAGTTGTAGCAGCCTTGTTCTGAAGAGCACATTTATTGCACTCGTGCATTTTCAGCAACCTCAGATGCAGCATCTGTTTAAACAGACAGATGTAGGGTAGAGTGATCTATCAGACTGTAACATCACTTTGACTGACTCATATTCAGGGAGATAAAAGACAATTTGCAGCACCTCAACAATGCTGCTAACAGCCAACAAGACAACAAATATGCTTCACACTGTTAAAAGCTTGTTACCAACATGTCAGAGAAGGGGAAATTACTTTTTTAATACATTATGAGGGAGGAAAACCTTTTTATTTGCCTGACAAAAATATAAAAACAACCCGCTGATGTGCTCCTTGTCAGTGCGATGAAAGGGGAGCAATGTACAAAGATACAATTATCATGTCAGACACCCAATGTCCTATATGCCTTAATATGCATGTGGGCAAGCATGCAGCTTTCTTATATAAGCTTTGGGTGTGCAAGCGTGCCTGCATGTGTGTGTCAACTGTCAATTGTCTGAGCAATTAAGTCTGTCTTTAACGTCTGCTGTGATGCCACGCTGACCTTCACAGGGCTTCCCGGGAAACTGTGCAAATAGCCTGGGGCAATAGTCATTACGATGCACACAAATTACAACGTCTGCGATGCCATTAGACTATTTGTCGACTGACCATGGGAGGACAGTGATTCAACCTGAGTTAAACAATAACGCTCCACAGAGTTCAAATTAAAATGCCCTGAAATGCCAGAAGGTTTGGCTGAACTCTAAACAATGAAAACTCTGTGAAAATGTTGTTACCAGTGATGGAGGAAGACCCTTTACTAAAGTACTTATACCACACACTAAAAATACTATTGCAAGTTAAAGTCTTGTCCTGGAGATGTAAAAATACCCTTAGGTAAAAGTTTGGGAAAATACAAGTCATCGATGTGGAAAACGGCCCCTGTGACTCTTATACTATAATGTATTATATCATCAGATTATTATTACTCATACATTAATGTTTAAGGAGCGTTTAACAGTTGTAGTTGGTTGAGATGGGGCTATTTTTTATTGAATTTAAATTGAAACCTTTACACTGCTTCAATGAAATTATTTTTAAAATTTCAAGTGAACACTGGTAATCATCACATTTGAGAGGCTGGACTCAATTTTGGATGAAAAAGGTATATTTTGAGGAAAGTATAATATTAATAAAATTTAAAAAATACCTCACACAACCAACAACAACATCAGCAACCAAATATAATTCTCTGGAAATCGTGTTGCTTTAAGTTTGCAGGGGCTTTAAGAAACAGGAGAACTCAAATTATCTGGTGTAAATAAGTTCAAGAGGCCAATTGAATCGATCACATCTCCACCTTAAGTTTGGCCGCCGCTGAAAGTGAAAACAGCTGGTGTGAGATAACTCATCTTTCTCCAGGGGAGAGCGATAATTATATACACGGGGATTGTGAGGGCTTCGTAAACTGACAGTCTGACAGGGACGAAAAGAGCCACCTGAGGACACTTATAGAACTGACTGCATCAGGGATCACAGTGTGATATGGGGAGAGAGAGACAACAGGTGGAGGTGAGGGGCACAACAAAACAAAACCGCCACACTGAGGACTGTGGTGAGAAAGAGAAAAGAACAAGAACAGGGTGACATAACACACAGCGAGGTTGGCGGTGATGACCGAGTCAAAGAGAGAAAAACTCAGCATCCGTATCAGCGTGATACTACTAATGAGGTGTCGCTCTGTTGTTCTGGTATTTCAGCCTCCACGTTGTGGCCACCTCTGCCACTGGCGTTCACTTTGGCCAAGCAGTCCTAAAGTACATTCAAATATACATTCTGTATCTCTGCAGTCACGGTACGGGTACAGGTGTGGAAATTAGGCATTCGATCCAAAGGGGGCCCGTTCGCTGTTACCTTGGAAACCAGCTCTGGCCTGTGGAGTTACTTTGTTCTGTGTTGCCTACCTGAAAGTTCCCACTATGACAGGAGAGGAAGAGGAAGAGGTGAAGGCTGAGAGGATTAGTGTTGTGAAATACTCTATGCAGCCCTTTTTCGTCCTGATTATTCTCTTCATTTGCTGGACTGTCCTGGGTCTAAAACCTGCATGTTCCAATAATGCCAAATAATCCTGGCATCATAATAATCTTCACATAAATGTGTGTTTTTGCCCCATATGAAAATGTCACATATGAATTGAACATTTACATTTTTTACATGTGGATTACATACATTCATAACTGATTGTTTTGGGGGCTTTTTGTGTGATTTTTTCATGTGGATCACGTGAAATTTTCCTCTTCACAGAACAGGATATTTTCACAAGTGATTTTTAACATTTCTATCCAACAGGTACACGTTTTCACATAATTACATACTGTGGATCACATGTGGATCAGTCGGCAGTCTACTTCCTCGTTCACCTTCCATTAACACTACATGCACAAAAGCTCACATAAAGCCACAGCAGTGGACTTTCACTGTTGCCGAGTTGTTACTTCCTTTTCCATTCGCTGCAATTGTTGAGGCAGAGGTTGAGGCAATGTGTTCATTTTCTTTTCTCATTCTTCTCCCTTCACAAAATGGATCAGAAGTGGATGATGCTATTGTGTGCTTTCTCTTCCTCCCTGCTGAAGCCCTGGTGGAAGATTACTGGTCTCTCTGTGCACCGCAGAGTTCAGGTAAAGTATGCTTTGTGCTTCATCTCACAGGAAGTGTGAAGCCAGAGAGATAACTTTTGACAATTTATACATTTTCCATTCACGACATTTAGTGGATACACTCATCCAACACAGCATATAACAACCAGAGTTTAAGCCGGACAAACAAGAGTTCATGCCTGAACGGATACATTTATTCTTCCTTTTCCCATTAAAGGATTAAATTCATTGTCCCTGTGTAAGGTTCTGACAAACATGATTTTTATGCATGAGGCTTGAGGGATTCCATAAAGGACGGCAGTTATAATAGGTCAAACCAATCCATCTGCCACAAACTACACTCTTTATGAAAGGCTCTGGTGTTAGGCTTCCGATGATTAAGGTAATTTGGAGCAGTAAAACGTCAAAGGTGATCATTCAAACTTTGGTTCAATGCAGCCAAAACATTTAAGCCCAAACAGATGGCGGGCATACTAAATAAACTCAGCTTAAATAGTACACGCACATCATTTTGATGTGCTTTGAGCTGACTTTCACTTCCCCGTTTCCTAATGGCTTTGGTCATTTGTGTACTTATGAAATTGTACCATCGTCACTCCACTGGAGACACCTTTGGCATAGCCCAGGAAAACTTTTGATCTTAGAGGGGAAAAGTGGATTTAATCTTGATGCAACTGAGCTCGGCGAGTCGTGTCCCCAGGGTTCCTGGTGAGAGCGGTGAATGACTGAGTGGCGGTAAAGCCAGTGTCATCAGAGCAGAGCCAGGATCTCTGATTCCAGGACTTATAAAACTCCACGCTGCAAGGCCTCAGCTGTGCTTGTGTTCGCCTCTCATCTTGTCCATCTGTGTCTGGGACCATGGGGGCACTCCAGTCCTCTACCTTGCTCTCTCCATCCCTACATCCTCCCTCTATCATTAGAGTCGAGCCGAAAATAAACATGAGCCCAGCCTCTGGGTTGTCAATTAGGGAAGTTTTTGAACAAATGCAAATGCTGAAATCTACCTCTTTTTATGGTATCCTCGTGTTTTTTCGCATGATGTTGCTCACGTGGACTGGATCCTACGGAGAAACAGTTATTGACAACAAGAATGCCCTCAAGGACCCAAAAATCCCTTTTGTGGCTGTCACTACAATTTCAAAGCGTTACCAATGAGCCATTGTGCACCAGCCCATCCAGCTGCGCAGCACTTTGGTCGAGGCTATAACAGGTTATCATTGGAGATTTTGAGCTTCGGCTGACTTGGCAAGAGAGAGAAAGGTTAGTACGAGAAGATTATGACACAACACTGCAGCCTGACATGTTAGCTGGCTTATCACAGAAGAAAAAAAGAAGAAAAGACCAAGCTTTGAAAGTATCCTCAGGTAAACTCGGATAAGTCGGAATACTAAACTTGTTAAAGGCAGGATATTCTCAGAAAGATAGCCACTTCTTTTATTTCCCTGTTAGCTGAATAAGAAATCAGCTTTATCGTGCAATCAATGACTTTGTGTCATCTTTGCAGTTTGATTCCGGTGACAGCGAATAAACTGTTAAAAGAAATGAAACAATAATCTTGCCAGCCTTTCCGCCTACACAGCAGTCACTTCTACTCTCTTCAGATCAAATATTCATACAACTAGTTCAAATATTGGATTGGCTTGAACACCATCCTGCCTTAGCTTTCTATTCAAATTTTAAATCTCCTCCTCCGTAACTAGAGCATGATTCAAGAACATACATCTCTTTATCATTGAAATGAACTCCCACATCATTAGCATGTGAAGACATGATTCACATTTGAATTGCTCACCTCTGCTCATTAAGCGCTTACTCATTCAGCAATTACTCACCGGCACGGCTCGTTCTTGAACGTGGCCAATGTGAAGAAAAGACACAGCAGTGTAATCGTTTCCACTGTATCTCAACATGGATACCTCTCCATGCTGTGTGATAATAGAGCTCGTATTATGTGACTTGGCTTAATTGCTGCACAACTTTTCAAGTGTCCGTGGTAATTACATCCAATGAAGCGTGCGCTGTAATGAGAAACTTTGCTTCATGTCTCCCTAATATTTGCCCTCTAGGTGATCAATATGGTACTTGGTGGCTTTGCGAAAGGTAAACTCTGTTGTTCCAATACTGAAGGGCAAAGGCAGCCAAAAGCTAATTATGGACTTGAACCTGGATTCCAGTGCTTTTCTGAAATGAAAAAGTAAAACTTTAAGAATAAGGTGCTTATTGAAATTCAATCTTTACCTTTGGGATAGAGCTGACTGAGTCCTGGAAAGGCTGCACCAGCTTTTTGTAAACCCATTACTACCCTAAGTGTAGTAGCTACGAGCCATTAAAACCTAAAAATGTCTAAGCTACTTAAGCTACAATACATTGTATTGTATTAATTCAATATAGGAAACATATGTACTGGAGCGCTATACAGTCACAAGTAATAAATTATAAAATTATCAGAAAACTGTTCTAAAAAAAAATCATTTTAAAATCTTCAATTACCAAACATCATACTGATCAGATGTCTGGTCGCATATGTGGGATTCTGTATTCTCTCTTTAAATCTAGAGAGAGATTTAATGGTTCATATATTAGAACGCTAAGTTAAGTTTCACCAGTAGTTCATCAGCCTAGTTCATGATATTTAGTAACCAGATTGTGTGCTGCAACCAATCTCGATTTTGTGACACATAAATCTGCACTCACTAAACACTTTTATAACGAAGCCTAATTTGGATTTATGAAAAGTGAACAGCTGCAGGTGTTGGAAGTCCGGATGAAACAGCGCTTTGAGAGCGTCTTGCTTCTGAGCTCTACTTGTGAGTGAAACTGGATATAGGCAGGCAGGACATAAGTGACCTTGCTGGCAGTATCCATCAGACAGAGAGTCAGAAATGGAACAAGGTTTAAGGTCGCGAACACCCAAAGACACGCTGACACAGCCTGCCATACTGTTTCAAGCTAGTGAACAAGAGAATGTCAGCTCTGCGCCACTAGAAATTAAAGACAAAGAAGATGATGGTGGGTGGATGACATGATATCATTAAAATTAGTTGGTTCAAGCTTTTGCAAGCACGCTTTATTTCTTTTTTTGAGTGAGAAAACATGATTCAATTTCGATATAACAATACAAAGAAAGAGATTTTTCCGTTGCATTTATTGTAAAATACACAATATGGCCAGGGGAAGTGATCTGAAACGGTTGAAAAGGATTTTTTATTTCATTTCAATTTGAAAACTTCTTATAGTGTCAAGGGATTAATTAACAACAACGACATCTGAGCTTACTTCTCTTCTTCTGACAGTGTCTGAATATAGCATTGATGTATTTGAAGAATATACTTTGCCACTAAACCAGTGAGAGAAAATTATTTTTTCTTGCTGGGCTGCATGAATGGAGTGTGGGCGGGGGAGGGGCGGGTCATTATACCCAAAGTAATGAAGGGATCTGTGTTAATGTCCTTTTGTCGAAGCGTTACATTTTACCTCTTCCTCCTCTGGGACTCTATTCAAGCCCATCAATGAGGTTGGTAATTTCTTTTCCACGTCCTAATTGTCTTTCTTTTTGTCTGCTTTTTATCAGAGACGTACAGTCTCTGTTGCTTGAGAGAATTTTTGCCAGTGGCATAAGGTCTATTACGTGTTGATCATGACATTTAAATGCATCATTTGTGGGAGTTATGCACAGAATAATGTGTTCAAATGAGGTAATTTAAGTCCGTCTGCCACTGAAAGTAATCCTTGATGTCCCTTAGATAGCTGACAAATATTCTGAGTAACAACATAAAGCCTAAATGATGGTTGCTTTGGATATTCTTTGGTGTCATCCCTCGCCGCTGAGGGATTTCCCTCATTTATAGCTCTATAATAGCTGCTGTTTCTGGCGTCTGCTGCTCCTCTTTAGCGGGCAAGGCCAATATTTATCACCACCATCATAATTCTGAATAATCACCTTGGTACTCCACTTTATGTTGGCTAGTAAAAGCTCAAATAGGATAATATCTGGTTATTGAGGAGGGTGGGTGTAGGACTGTCGGCATATCATCAAGCACTACAAACCATGTGTGAACAGTAGCAGTGATATCCAACAATAAAACGTCCTTGATCTATCAGCCTAATGAGGAAAAGTCAGGACAGTCTGACCATCGGATTCTTTGAATCTTTCACAGCAGCAAAATGAGTATTAATAACCGAGGCCCAGCTGAAAATGTACCCCTGTGTGCAAACCATTAACAATCCACACATCATACTTTTATACAAAACATGCACATTTGATGACTCCAATCATAATCTGAAACGTGACCTGCAGATTTCATTTCATCTTTGAGTCTTTAATTGGATATTTCACGCATGAGTCGACATTATTCATAAACTACTGCATTTTGAATGGTAAATAGCAAATCTGGAAACAAAATCTATGGAATTCTGTTTTATTAGAGATCCAATAATAACTTCGCATTTGTAGCCATTTGTACCCATTTGTACACCTAACACAGTACTGAGAGCCTATACATGCATGATGCGATGGCCATAGACCCTCGTCAAAGCCTCTTATGTTTGCTTCCGTGGCTGTGTGATCGCACTGATTAAATGCGGGGTGTTTGTATGAATCAGATATCTGAGCAGCCAAGGGGGACTAAAATAATGAACTGACTGCAGCATCAATTAGCAACAACCACGAGGCAGCCTCAGATAATGCTTAGCAATGCAATCTGAAAAGTCAGCCAAACTAATGGAACAGAGCTTGCGTGTCTGTGTGCGTGTGTGTGTGTGTGTGTGTGTGTTTGTGATTGAAAATGAAACAATGAGATGAATTCTGAAGAGAGATTCATCTGACTGAACGTTGAGTCTCACCAGAGAGCAGAAAGTAATATTTTTCCATCATAACTTGATGGATCTGCCGGCTTTGAGTGATGCCTAAAGAAAACTTCTTAAGGGAAGTAACGGCGACTGTTATCGTTGTGTCAAAGGTAAGAAGCACGTAATGAAATTCATGGCGTGTCTGCAAGGTTGTGGCGCGGAGGATGTGAGGACTAACAGATTAAAAGCATCCTACTGCTGACCCTCCAGGAGCCCTCAAGGTGAGCTGCAGTGACTTCTGCACATTCTCCGTGGATGCCGTAATTGCTAATTTTCTTAACGTTGCCACGCTGCGTTGAACTTCCCCTGCATGATATAACCAGTTTGCTCGGATTAAAGACGTTTCCTTTAGGATGGTTAAAGAATTCTGAGCTTCAAAGTGCAGTTTGAGGGCCCTTTGTGTTATGAAACTCACACAAAGGAATCATTTTTTAAAAGCAACTTTATTAATAAGTCAGGACCTCTCTCTGTTCTTTTGGCTGTGCTTCACATTTGCCCTCTCTGTTTCTTAAACTGAAATCATATCAATGCACAGAAGTAGAATTTTTTATCATAAAAAAAAAAAAAAAACGATACCCCTGATTTCCTTAATCTTACATTTGCGCGGCGGCGTTTCCCACACAACAATCTTACGGGTATCAAGCAACAGTGAGTCGTCATGGCAACCGTTAACGTTGGGACTTACAGCAACATCTGCCTGTGAATTTCTCTTTAAGGCGGATTTCGTTTTGAGATTCGGTGTTAAAAAAGCTTCTGAAACACCGCTGGATCTGATTAGAAAGTATATCAGTGCAGTACATCATCTTGTGAAAAGATGAAAAACCCCATCTCTTTTTCCAATCTCAATCCTTTGTAGAAGGCCGTTCTCAACACAATAAACCTGCTCTTTGATGGGAGAATCACATCCATTTTATCTCCCCACGCCGCCGCAATTGCACCGTTACCGCCAAAAGTTATTTTCTCCCTCAGCTCTAAAACTTCTTCTGTTCGATATAATATGTAATTAACTAACTCTTGCCCTCCTCTGTGCGGGCTCCTATCCCTCTGCAGTCAATGAAGAGAGTCTGGCTACGGGCGGACCGCATTGTTGGCTGTGATTTTGACTTAGATTAATCAGCGGATGTTCTTACACCAGTGCAGATATGCATTGCAGCAAAAAAAAAAAAAAAACAGTGGCGAAAGGGGATCTGCTTAATGGAGAGCCTGGCTATGGATGGAAGGAAGGTGGGACAGTGACCTGGTGTTGTTCGCTGCGAGCAGCCCGACAGGAAACAGACGCTAAGTGGCAGGGTAGGTTGGCGTTGTGTGTGTGGCTGAGCCTGACCCCTTTATCAGGCAACAGCACTGAGCTGCCGACCGCAGACTGCCACAGCACTAATCACCCAGCCGCCTGGCACTGGAAGAATAGGCTGAGGCTCAGGCTGGATTCGCTCAGCCAGCCAAATGACAGCCTAGTGGAGAGGAAATAACTACTTTCAGATCAGTATCACTCATATCAGTCGATAAACACTGTGGGTTTTCACCTGCACCTACGCCGGCAAATTTCCCACTGCACAATAAAGGGACTTTTAAGCTGCTTGGCTCAAGATATTTTTTAGGTTTTTTTTTTTTGTTTTGTTGACTGTTGGCAAGCAGCTAACCTTAGGGAAAACAAATCATAACCTACCATGGTGCCAATTGACAGCTGAGGTTGAATCTCTCAGCCAGGTGTCAGATTCCATGATACAGTCGGAGCGGCAAAAACCAGCCGACGAGCCAGAGAACTTAAAGGTTTGCGAGAATCTTCCAAAACAAAACAAACTATGTCTGCTAACCAGACGAAACTATACAGGCCACAGTAGATCTCTGAACTTAGATCAGACATATCGACAGAGAGAGACGTTGTTAAAGCAGGTATTTACATCGTGTAAACAATTATTTTAATTTCAAAGTAAAATTCTTCTTTACCTTCTTAGAACGTGGCACTGGCGAAGACTGACCGCCGCATTTGTTTAATCTTACAGCCCATTAACAACAAATTGCATAACCTTTAAATGAGAAACGACCATTATCAGCTCTTTTAAAGAAGCTAGTGCAGCAATTAAATGCACAGCCAGGAAGTTTAGGTGGCTCTTCCTGCTGTCTTCAAAAGTAACAGTGACAAGAGGTGCAAGTTCTCCTTACAGCGCATAAAGGTCATCTAACTACGTCACATATACTTGTGTGTTAAAACTGCTATTTTTGGCCATGTGAGGACAATTTGTGAACACAACGCTGACATAGTTCTTTCTTACCTTTCAAGTGGCTGCTTGCTCGTATACTGTATATCCATTAGGTCCAGAGCAAAAATATTTATTCATTATTAACTCTCATTTAGCTCCGCGTTTGGTCTCTACCAGCTCTTGACAGGAATATCTGTCCCTTTAGCTGCTAAATGCTCCATTATGTTCACTAGCTAGTCTTTACTGTGCCTGTCTGCCGTCCTCATCAGGAAGGGATAACTCAAGGGCCGGAAGGAGATGGAAAAACAAGGTTGCTCGCAGGCAAAAACACCAGGAAGAAGAGAACACTGAATAATAAAATGGCTCGAACGTGGCTGCATTGTCTGAAGTAGCAGCGACAGACTGGCAGGGTGGAGAGGGCTGAGCAGAGTATCTGAAGAAGTCTTGATTATGAAGATGAGGTGCAGCTGCTGGCTCCTCCCTGACTCTAGCACACCTGCAGACAATCATCACACCAAGAGAGGAGACAGCAGGAGCTGCTCCAAGAGACAGACAGACAGGCAGGCAGACAGGCAGGCAGACAGACAGCAGGTTACCAGGGGACAGCCGACCTAACAAGAAGTTAACGGTGAGTTCTTTTAACTTACTAACGTAGTTAAGTTACGTCATATACTCAACAGAAGTTGTTTACGTAATGTAGGTACATTTGTAACTGATGTTACAGAGGTAATATAATTGTCCTTACTCAAACCGCGATGTTTTCCTGATCCTAACTAAGTTGTTTTGTTGCCTAAACATAACCAAACTACAGGCGTTTGTATGATGAAGGTCCAGTACACATGTTGCAGTACAGGTACACTGCAACAGTTTCGGCAGCCACTGGAAATCGACCCACTTTTTGGTAATACGTTTTTCATGAAGAGCATTTACAGTAGAAAAAAGGATAGATATCACTCTCTCATGGTGACAACATGTTAGCTCAGCTCTGTAGAAAAACTGGAGGAAACAGCCCAGACAGACAGTTTTCTGTTTAATCAAAGTGGTTGTAGCGGGAAAATACTGCACACGTGTCGTTCTTTAAGTGACTGACATTCTTTACATCACCTGTCAGGAATTTAACGCTCTTCGGGACACATAACCTCGGTTTCATTAGAGTTATTCCTGAACAAAGCTGTTTTTGTGTTTCTTATGTTACCAACCCCCTTTGTCTTATTGCTGGCTTGGAGCCACAAAAGGTAATCCTGTCAACAGTAGTGATGTATGAACTACAGGTACGTTTAGGTTGTGTGCATGTATATAAGAAAACCCACAGGAAGGTGTTTCGCGCCTTCAGCCAGAGCATTTCATGTTGATGGTTGAACCGTCCACTTCCAAGTGTTTTGAATAAAAAACGACGACTGTCTCGTGTGCTCGGTCCTCTGTTCACAAGAAATGACCACGACAGTGCACGACAGTGGTGAAAGTGTAAACAAAATGTTTTTAAAAAAGGTGCTTATGAACGGATTCCGTTACGTTTGGACAACGCCGGGCTAACTTTCTAATGTGGTTCCAGGATGCTAAGCTAACAGGCTACTCTGGCTGCAACTGTATAGATGTGAGGGTGATATTAGACTTGCTAATCGAACTCTTGTCAGGAGGAAAATTAGTACATTTTATTACATTTCAAAGTCCAGCTGTTGCTCGAGCATTATGACTTAGAGCTAGAAGTATTTTTACTTTTGCAGTTTACAGTGCGCTTTTAGTACCAATCCATGTGCATAGAGTTTTACACACTTGACCCCCTGATTAAGTCAGCGGGTAAAATGTATTTCGGCAGTCAATTAATATTTAATGGCTAAGTCTGATAAGTGATCGGCACTCTTATAAATTGTGGAAAGTGGGTTTAAACATGCACAACCAGTCGTGTGGTTCTTCTGGATATTGTGATCATGTATGACACCACTGACTGCCCAGACTGTCAATCTTCTTCAGTCAATATTATGACTGAGATGTCATCTGTTCCCGTCCGATTCGTGTTAACAGGATATGGAGTCCGAGATCACGGGCCTTCATGTCAGGGCCAGCGTTGGTGCAGATCTTACGCTTGAAGGGCACACGTCAAAATGTGATGAGCACTGACAACCCACAGCGCAGCTGAATCTCCACTCCGCTCTTAACCCTCGCTCTCTGTATGGTCTCTTTCAGTAAGAAAACATGCCTATTTTCTCTTTTCAAATCTGAAATAATGGGAGACAGAGGAGCCATAGACAGAAAATGGTGCAATTGAGTCTTTTTTTTCCTACTGTCCTTTAATTCTTTCTTAAGCTTTTGAACTTCTTCATTGTAATTCAGTGCCTACCTCATACAGTGTGTCTTGCATAATTCGATTTAGCTTAAAATTCTGTCACGTATACAATACAAGGACATCCTTTTCAATGAGAGGCCTACAGTATTACACTCCATATTAATGAAGTGTCCATTATCCCTACACCTGTATCTTCCCTTTTACTTCCAGGAGTTTCTTTGACAGTTCATGTTAGATATAATAACTACAAGCTCTGAACAAACACTCTTCATCAGTCACTGCGCCAATTATCTTTGTGTGAGTTTCTACAAGGTCATTGTCTGTCATTTAAATGTTCCCACGTTACACAATGTTAAATGGGATCTGAATAACTGTACCAGGAAAATTGGCAAAAAAATTCCACGGGATGTGGACAGCATGTGAGGAATTTACACTGACCCGGGAGTCAGCAGAGTGTGCAGTGGTACCTGTTTATATACCTAGGCTAGGTGTCCAGTTGCAGTGAGCCTGAACGCATCAGATATGCTCCCTTTTTGTGCACAGACCATGTCAAATCAGCCCTGTGCAGCATAGCCAATTCCTTCTAAATTGGGTGAAGGATTCAGAAATTTCTCTTTACTGAGTCTATGGCTCAGGTGCCATGGCGAATACAGCGGGACATGCCTCCAAACAGCACCCTCAGACAATTTCTTTAGAGGTCCTTGAGGGAAAAGATGCTCAAGGAACGACCAATTTCAGCTCTAAAAAATGTGTGAGAATTTATTCCAGCCGGGCTTAAGGTAAGCGATGTGGAAAAAGCTGACACTTTGAGAAAATTTACAACTTCCTGGCCTTGGCCCGTGCATCTCCAGTAGAGGGTTTGGAGAGCATCAACCTGATTTTCTCTAAATCACTTACCTGCAGGCCATCATGCCATTACAAAGGCCCGTTATGGCTGCTCTAAGCTTGCTCTTTATCACACTGCCGCAATAACAGGTCAGCAGCTGCATCCAAGTGGTGTCACATCACCTTGCAGGTGGCTTGGGAGGAGGTGAATTAAAAAAAAAAATTGTGAAAGGGGGTAAAAGAGCAGCCCTGGATGTTCTGCTGCCGGCTTTGTTTGTGCATGAGATCGTCTCCGCTTCCGGTCAGGGCCTCACCATGAGATTCAGTTAGGATTCTGTGAATATGTGTCCTGGTGGTTTGATTTACACAGCACTCGTCATGCACTGTGTTATGTGTGGTTCAGGTCACAGGTGGAAGCAGCGAATCACTGTGCCAAAATAATGTGATTGAATGTCAGTGGGCTTGCTGCTTCCCTCAAAGGAAATAAATGGACGCCAAATGACAAGGTTCAGGGCCCAGGCATCCACATTTGTTATAATCAAAACGTGCATGGAAAGGAAAAACAAAGCTGAAGGTGAAAACCGCAATAAATCTTCAAAAAATGAGCCTCTATTCATTGTTCCCATTTGTTGTAATCCGTCTTCTCAGCTGGAAGATAATGTGGTAGTTTGTACTGCTGAAAGGTCAGTGACAGCTGCTCTGCGTGCCTCACTGACAGCACTTTTATTAACAGTGTTAAAACACAAATTTGGAAACAGTCAAGTGAGCAAAAGATTTCATTTCCTCAACATCGGTGCACTCGAAATGGTAACAGCCCGGCGTGTGTTTATTTTTGCTGTGGAGGAGAGATCAAAATGACACCCACTGAGTGAATGTACATGTTGCCGCACATAGAGAAACATCTTACTTAGTGCGATGACACTAAAAATAGATGATAAACCGAGGGAGAAACAAAAAAGAATGGGGAATGAAAGGGGGGGTGTTGATCAAATTTTTACAGTATGTTCATAATTGAACAGTGCTCGGCTTGAAATGGATGAAAGCTTTTCATACGATCTTAGGATAGTATGGCACCCCCCACTGATAGACACAGCAGTATTCTCTACACTGTGAATAGGGTATCGTCACTGACAGCTACCTCTTTGAGTGGTTTCCAGTGGAATCAGACACACTGCAGGGCTGTGCTTTCTCCTTCAAACTCCACATAACCAATCCAAAGGCATGTGTGAATTACGGCATCAGGCAGACTTATCAACACCTCTATGTGTGCTCCTGTCACATTTAGTGATAAGGATCTGAAAGATTAGAGGATGAGAACAAGACCAGAATTAAAGGCAGACAATGGTTAAAGTCCCCAAAGAGAAGAAAAATAAATATGCTAAAATAACAGATAAAATATGATAATCCCTTATTAATCCCAGCGTGGGGAAATTTGCGGTGTTACAGCAGCAAGGGGGGGGCAGCACAACAGCAAGAAGCATCAGGAAAAATGCAAAATGTATAAATAAGTAAACAGATTAACGATTTAAGGAAACAAGGACTTGCAGTATCTCTCCCCCACACACCACGGGTGAAGCAGTGGTGTGTCCTGTTTGAGGAGGACATGGTCTCCCTCAGGGACGATCGCTCAGTCGTGTTAACTTGTCACAATACTAAACTTTCTAACTTTTATGCAACACGCTGAAATCACTGATATTCAATACTGAGGGGTAAAATCTACACAATATTGAGGGCATAATATTTTTCATTCAAGGCTATCACATCAACATTGGGGTTCAGTATTGGTCGGAGAAACTGCTTGTGACTCAAATGAGAACAGCGGTCGAATTTGTCGTTAACTCCACGGTGAACCCAAGGCCCCAGGGACAGTGCTGGGCTCTCAAGCCAGTTTGACAGAGAGGCCAAACAATGTAATTACAACATCACGTGACACACACCAGCCTAAAAAGACTTATTGTAAGCTTAGATTGTCAAAATGCTGGACTATTTTTATTTTAGCGACACAGCCCCTGCAGAATGACTTGTTTTACGATCAGAATTTGAGCCATACATAACATCTGAAAAGTCTAGAAGAGCTGCACTATTAAATAGTTTTGTTCCTATTCAAGTTAGCAGAGGACTAGAACTGGAAGTTAGATGCTCAACTGGCAGAAGCCTCTCGTGTGCACTGCCTGTGGGCCACGCAAACAGAAGCTACACAGACGGCGAACTTCTTTGGCTGCATGCGCCACTGAACAGCTTTCACAGGAATGAGCAGGGCTTCACCTCTGACACTGTATCCAGATTTCCCCTTTGCAAATCCATGAGCTAACTCAAATCACTCTGATCAGCGGGTCAGATGCTAAACTTAACCTGGGTGTTCAGGAGTTGTAGCATTTACTCACCAGAAACAGCCTAAAGTGTACCCACACTGCACTGCTATGTTCACCTCTATAACATTTCTATCTACGTCACAGTCTGCGTCACACACGTTCTTTTTTTCTCTCTCTCACTCTCTCTCCCTCAACCGCACACTCCCTATTATAACACACAATCTTTGGAGTTATTCCTTGTAGAACACATGTTAGTTTAAAAAAACATCTAAAAAAAAAACCCCAAACAACTTTCTCCTCGATGCTAAGGCCCGGTGGGCTGTAAGTCTCGCAGTGTGCTAATGATTTATAACCCTGGCTTGATAGAGTGAAAAAGCGCAGCTGGTACCCGTGTATTGACACTGCAGAAAATGAGGTATGAAACTAGTACAAACATTCTGCATCAATATGTATTGAAAAACTGAAAAAAAACTTTTGACAACACTATAGCTAGCCATCATTCTCCTTTCTTCCAGCACCTCCACTGGTGCGAGCGGGCATCCCACGACAGAGGTGACCTTCTTAACCAGTCTGTCAAGGCTCTTCGTGTCAGCAGTCGAGATGCTGCTGACACATCACACCCGTCCATAGAAGATGCTCTATGTCACAACAGAGTCAAAGAAAAGGTCCTCAGGCATGCCCCCTGCACTCTGTAAGACCTGGGTCTCCTCAGCAGGTAGAGTCTGCTAAGGCCTTCTTATATATAATGCGTTTGTATTGTCAGTCCAGTCCCAGTTATTCAAGTAAACAGCCTGCACTTTATGACTGTACCTGGTACAGGAGGAGAGAGCAATGATCTGCTCCGCTTGCACCGATCCACAAAGCCCTGGGTCAGCTATCTGTACTGTCCCCATATGTGATGAGGCTGTGACTGTGGATGTGGAAAAAGTATAGATCATTCACCCACTTTCAGGCCCCACAGGCTGTGAGTAAGTTTGCTGGTTGCCAGAGATGGTTTTGAGGCCCCACTGGACTATTCTGCTGCAAATGATCCTCCATCTTTCACCTGTAGCTGTTTTTACCTGCATGATCATCCTCCTCAGCTCCCTCTACACATTCTTCAGCTCTTTATGTCTTCCAGACAGAAGATGATACATTTGTAGTATATATTATAGTTTACCTACAAGAAAGCCCATGGATGTCTGTATACCCAGCTAAAAAAGGACATGGACATGTAACAATATGAATATGTAACAAAACTTACATGAAATAGTCAAGGTTTGATTTTGAGGTTTTTACCTCAGCATAGTTTTTTTTTAAAGGTTGCATCTACTTTAATCATTCACTGATTTAATGTACCACCTGGCGAGCATGCTTAGTGACCAAAATCAAACACGCCCAATATGTTTTGGGACCAACAGGTGCGTGTGGGGTTTGGCAAAATGCTAAATTGCTCCTCCAGCGTTGATTTGGACCTTTGCTGCATTGCTGAGGAACTTTTACCTTCACTGTGTGTGTGTGTGTTTCTGACAAACTTCTTCTAGCTCACAATGTCTGAAAACTCTGAGGCTGAATGGACTGCTTTTAGTGAGACAGACGGGCTGAGAGGACTGGTTATAGTGGGACAGACGGGCTGAGAGGACTGGTTATAGTGGGACAGACGGGCTGAGAGGACTGGTTATAGTGGGACAGACGGGCTGAGAGGACTGGTTATAGTGGGACAGACGGGCTGAGAGGACTGGTTATAGTGTGACAGATGGGCTGAGAGGACTGGTTATAGTGGGACAGACGAGAGTTGAGAGGACTGGTTATAGTGTGACAGATGGGCTGAGAGGACTGGTTATAGTGGGACAGACGGGCTGAGAGGACTGGTTATAGTGGGACAGACAGTTGAGAGGACTGGTTATAGTGGGACAGACGTGCTGAGAGGACTGGTTATAGTGGGACAGACGGGCTGAGAGAACTGGTTATAGTGGGACAGACGGGCTGAGAGGACTGGTTATAGTGAGACAGACGGGCTGAAAGGACTGGTTTTAGTGAGACAGACGGGCTGAGAGGACTGGTTATAGTGGGACAGACGGGCTGAGAGGACTGGTTACAGTGGGACAGATGGGCTGAGAGGACTGGTTATAGTGGGACAGACGGGCTGAGAGGACTGGTTATAGTGGGACAGACGGGCTGAGAGGACTGGTTATAGTGGGACAGACGGGCTGAGAGGACTGGTTATAGTGGGACAGACGGGCTGAGAGGACTGGTTTTAGTGAGACAGACGGGCTGAAAGGACTGGTTTTAGTGAGACAGACGGGCTGAGAGGACTGGTTATAGTGGGACAGACGGGCTGAGAGGACTGGTTATAGTGGGACAGACGGGCTGAGAGGACTGGTTATAGTGGGACAGACAGGCTGAGAGGACTGTTATAGTGGGACAGACGGGTTAAGAGGACTGGTTATAGTGGGACAGACGGGCTGAGAGGACTGGTTATAGTGGGACAGACGGGCTGAGAGGACTGGTTATAGTGGGACAGACGTGCTGAGAGGACTGGTTATAGTGGGACAGACGGGCTGAGAGGACTGGTTGCATCCAGAGCAGACGGAGACGGAGCAGTGGAGGGTAATCAGCGCACAATGCTGACAGAATGATGTTCAAACAGGTGAGGACAACAATTACAGAAGGGAGCATCAATACATCAACAACCACCGCGTTGCCAGGCAACATAGCATTGAGTGTGTGCTTTACGTAAGAAATTAGCATCTCTCTGAGCTTTAATGTGTGTTTGTGGCTGCAGCCTCTGTGGAGTTTTTATATATATGTATGTATATATATATATATATATATATGCTTGTTGCATCCACGACGGTGTTCACAGCTGTTTTCACATGTTGTTTAGTATGTTTTAATGTCTTTACATGTGATGTTACTACAGTTTAGGGGGGTGCAGGGTCGTGGGGGGGGGTGTTCCGTAGACTCAGTGTTCTCCCCACGAGCATCACGAAGCACTTCTAACACAGTTGTATCAAAGTCCTTCAAAGCGTCATCAGCCTCAATGGACCGCCTTTTGACCGTGCGAGCGAGAGAGACAGCTGGCTGTGTACGAGAGGTTTGTACACAGGCGTGAAGTGCACCAGGTTGTGATCCAATCTTTCCAGGGGAGGGAGGGAGGTCATGAGTTATGTGCCTCCTTGGTGCTGGCATGAAATAAATCCAGTGTTTTATTGGCTCTCGTGTAGCATGAAACATATTGAGTCAATGTGGGCAGAGGTGAGGTAGGAGAGCAGTGATTGTGACTATGAGGGCTTTTTTAGTGTCCGAAATATGACGTCTGGGACAGCAGTTTAAAACAAATCAAGAATTTAAACGAAACAAAGGGAAAGCGGGGAAAGAAAAAAAGAGAAACACTGTCCATTTCCCCTATCATGCGAATGAATAATTCCAAACTAAAAGGATGTTCGGTGCATTAGCCCTACTGGCACACAGCGTGAAAATAAACACACTTAAATTAGATTCTGGTTTTCCCTGAGAATGTCTTCGTAAAACAGGGGGAGTGACAGAATAAGTGAACTGAATGTTAATGTTTACCTGCGAGACAGAAATATTCAAATGCACATCAGTCACTCTAAGGACACTTGCTGAGGCCGAGGCGTGGGGAGCATGATTGAACATCAAGGGGGAGGGCGCTATCAGCATTTATCTTTGAGAGTCACAGCTGGGAGATAAGGTGCGCTTTAATTGTGGCTCTGTCTATTGTAGGTCACAAGCATCCCATCAATCACTGTAGCCGGTGCAACCTGGCATCTCCAGACTTTAAGGAAGAGAGAGAAGCTCATCATGAATTATAATAAATTACTCCGCTTGGCATTCTCTCATTTTCTTCATTAGGGGGGAAAATATGATAAGCCAGCAAGAAAAAGGCAAAAAAGGGCAGCGTTTAAAATTCAAGGTTTCAACCAGGATGATGGATAATAAATAAAAAGTAACAGGCCCATAAAAACAGCATTAGGGGAAACTGGAGGTCACAAACTGTAAGTGTGCTCCAGAACACAAACTACAAGTGTGGTCTTTAAAAAGAAGATGGCCGGTATATTTGTCCCAAGTCTTTCCGATGCACAGCTGGTATCTCAGGCACAACTAAAGGGTTCAGTTTGCTCCTCATAGGTCAACACTGTAGACTCTCTCAAACCCTGGGGTCCAGAATATAGATGAGGTGAGATGAGGTTCAAGGCTATCGCGCTGATATGTGTCAGATCCAATATTTGGAATAAAAAATGGTTGAAGTATTTCATATATGGGGTTCTGCCTGCTCTTATAAATAACTGATTCTCTTAATCCTCTTGGGGGCAACAGACACAAGCCATGAACACGTCATCAACATATTATCACCACTGAAGTTAATATGGATAACTCATTAGCAAATACCTCCCCCATTTACACCTCCTGCTGATACTGAGCATCATTAGCTTTCATTTTGTGTCCCGTCTCTGGCCACAGTCCAATATTCCCTCTCCCTTTAGATCTGTTTTTGTCTCCACCAACTCCTGAGGGAAATCCCTATCCGCTAAATGGTCCACCGTGTTCACTGGCTAGTCGCTAACTTTCACCGTTTGCCATTTGGAGCTGGGCAGACAGCTTACATAGAGTTTTGAGACATTTCTTTTTGCTATAAACAGCTTCCTGCTGTGAGTGGAAACAACACTGTTGAGAGTGAACCAGAACAGTAAAGTTACGGGCCAGAAAAGCACAACATTGAGCTAAAAATGTTTAATTGCTGCTTTGAGAACTGCAGATTTGGATGAACGCTTTCTGGTTATTCATCAGTGACTCCTTTCACATTACAATTAGACGTTTGAGACTGCATGCAAACATTAATAAAAGCTGCAACAACTGCAAACAACTAGACTTTGGTAATATATTTGTACATACATTATCTTGGATGTTTCTAACTGTAGCCCCATTCAAACTGCCCTTTCAGTGCGGGAATCATGCGCCGATACTTCGCTTGCCGTCCGTGTGAAAGTTACAGATGTGTTCGCCGTGGCTCTGATCCGCCTCCGGAGGTAGTATCAGAGCCGCAGCAGAGGTGAGATGGCGTCCGTGTCAATGGAAAAGCCGGAGGTCTGACAGCTAAACAGATCCTTCACTCATCGAATAAAAGAGAAATGTCCCACACTTCTACCCACAAAGCAACATCACAGGACCAACAACAGTAACGTGGTAACTAATAGTGTCTTTGGCAACTTTTTATGAGGAAAAAAATACCGCATCCGTACATGGAAAAGCCTCCGTCATCCTGTCTGTCGTACCAACTCTTCATCACAATTCTGCCCTAAAACAGCGTCCGTAACATTATTGGTTATTACCGTTACTTTTAACTTTGAGGAGAGCAGGGCTAGCTGGTACCACCTGCCTCTGGTCTTAATACATATCTGAGCCAGTTGACTCCTGGCTGTACGTCCACACCCTAAAACCCACATGACAAACTTGGGCAAAGGTTACGGAGAGTTTACACGAAGCAAATAATATGTATGAAAAGATCAGGTTCTGAAACTAATGCTGTAAATATATAGATTATAGAAGACCACCTCTGAAATGAAGACATAATAATAAAAGCATAATGTATTATGTCTAACAGCCAAGGCCACAGCTGAGTATCAATGGCAGAGAGACTGAGCCCAGCAGAAGATTACACGCAACATGTGATTGATCTTCAGCAGGAGGACATTCAGCACATTTGTCTTAGTGGCTCGGGGATAAGACAAGACAAAAGTGATGAAGTGGGACGACAACAATGCACTGTCGCCGTGCCTGAAGCCCACGGATGCATGTGACAGACAGGGTATCATGCTCTGAAACCCTCCTTGAAAGGCTTCTGTTGCTGCTGTTGTGGGGATTAAACCAGCCTCATAATGGCCTGTGGGATTTGTGCCACTGCCGGGTGACAGCCATCGAATTGGGTGGCAGGCAGAGACGAATTGCAACTAGAACACAGCGCTCGATCTATACAGTTGCCAATCACAGTGCAGATCTATTGGCCAGAGATAAAGCAAATATAGAGCTGCGTCAGTGACAGGTGGAGCGCTGTTATGTGAAGAAACGTGTTCTGACGTCAGCAGCGTCGGACTCGTGTGAATAATCCCATAAATGCTTAATTCCCTAACCATACCCACACCGCTTCCTACAGCTGCAACCGCCTTCCTTGCTGCTCTTGTTTTGGGGATTTGCAAGATTATTTTTCCACGGGAACTACTTTACATCCTCAACAGCTACTCCGTACAGGATCTACAGTTGCCATGGCAATATCTGTGGCAGGAAAAAAAAAAAGAGAGCGAGAGAGAGGGGGAGCAAAAAAAAAGGCAAAGGAAAAGTATTCAGAGCTGACAGGGAAATAACTGGTTTCATTATATTCAGCCAGCTGATTCTCTCTATCACCAATGACAGGGCGACGGCAGGCACGCTGAAAGAGCTTGTGTTTGTGTTTGAGCAGTAATAAATTACTGCCGGGGTCAGGGCTGTGCAGGCCGCACTCCCTGATTAAATGAGACCAAACTTATATCCCTCTGACATCTACCAGCCCGCTTCTCAGGAATCTGAAGGTGCAGAGACAAATCCCATAATCCTAATTAAGTATTTCCTCCTATTGCAGCGTACAAAACGGCCAGCTGTTTACACAGCTAAAGCCTTCATTCGGTTCCCAGGCTCGGTTCAAACACATCGGCTAGTTTAGGGCAATCTTTGCAAATGCTAAAGAGAAAAAGTGACATCACAGAAAGTGTTAGAAAAATAATTGGGATGGCAAATTAAATCACTTTGGGAGAGTAGGGTGGAAAGTTTAATGATAAGTATTGAGACAGCGGGCCACAGGCTCAGCGTCTGTTCACGGGTGAAAACATTTTGTCTAATATTTGAGACCTTTTTTTCTTTTTTTCTCTTTTTCGCCGACTCACAGCAGTCTCACGGTCAATTGAGCACGATTGTGTGGGAGAAGCAATCACAAATGCAGCTGCTGCCATGTTTTTCTTTCTTCCAAACAGTTTAACATTTCAAAACGAGTAGGACAATGAAGCAAAGACAGCGCACTTCTAAAAATCCACATCAGCTCCTCGAGTGGGTACAAAAGGTGAAGTGTCTGGACATATGGAGGGACGAGTGCTGCGTTTCCGCGGAATCTCTCTGTTGCATTGACACAGAGAGCACTCAATACGCCATGATGGATATTCTCCAAAGGATAACTCTGTTTAACGGTAATAATTATTAACACAAGTAATGATTACTTGCTGAATGAGTAATAAACGCTTCAGCTATTCAGCATTCAAGCAGAATATAAACATGCATTGAATGTATAACACAGTACAATGTGGCTGAAAGCAAACACGGTGCTATTTCCACTCAAAATGTATTCTGCTGACTGCGATTTCACATGAATGTTTGAGCTTCACAGAGCAGAATGATGAGGCGTTCACATTACATGTTGACTTGTGACTCTCATGTGAGGAGGATGGGGCGATGCTGGTGGTGGTGGTGGTGGTGGTGGTGCGATGGCTAGGCAAGGCAGTTAAAGAGACCGCTGTTCCAGATGGCCTCTCTAACATTTGGAAGCGCACAACCACTGGTTATTATCATAACGCGACACCAGGACCTTTTCTTTTTAGCTGTGTTTGTGGCAACAAAACTGTATATTTTTGAAGAGGCATCTGGACAATCTGCAGACGAAAATCAGTCATTTTTAATGAGTCACGGGACAATTTCTAGCCATGATTATGGGAAGTGGGAGGAGGAGAGCTCGGAGATTTAAATGTTCAGGATTAAAACAGTGGATTGTTCTTCACAACCCGACTGCAGCAGCGGTCCACGGAGGTGACCTCCATCGTCCGGCGCTTATGTACTTTAATGTTGACTGCCGACTGGAGCTGGAGCTGAAATGTACTTCATTTTATAACCGTACAGGAGAGAGGGGAAGAAGAAGAGAGAGAACCAGTCTCTAGTGAGTACTGAGTTCACTGAAAGGCTCAACTGAATTTAAACACAGATACATACACCCTCAGTGTTTAAACACTTGGCAGGGTATCGCGAATAAACACAAATGACCCTGTGATCAAACTTTTGTGAGTAATGCAAGGGGAAAATTTAGCACTAGCAGGATTTTGTGACATCACAAGTTTGGAGACCAATCATGGTCCAATACGCATCTTAACACAAGTGTGATGGTGCAGCTTAAACATTCAGCACACGTACACAAAGAGCTTCAGTGAAACAGGACACATGTTGTGCCCAGCAGTCAAACTTGAAACAAGGACCATTTGCATATCCACCGTTTGGATAGTTAGTGGATGGCTTTTTTTCTAGTGGGTGAAAAATAATGTACTCTCAAGTATTTTGAACTCGCCTCTGAAGGATTTGCACGTGTTGAAACTGTTGATGGTTTACAACACACCGTATTGTTCATGTGTCTGATGATGATATCTCATTATGAACCAAGACAGAAGTTATACAATGTGGGCTTTAAACTGTATTGTACTGCACTATATTGTTTAAAAAGGGACTAATTAAATAACACAACCTACAATCCCAAAGTGTCAGGATTTGCCAGTTTGGAATGAGATTCAAAAATCTACTTTTCGTACAAATAGGAGCTTTAAGTTAACCACGAAAATGTTTTTTAATTTGAAATTTAATTCCAGAAACCCAATAATGTGGCTCCCCTTATGTGATTTCCTCGTTAAAATCATTTGAGGTGAATCATTTATCGACTTTGTCTCTCCTGAGCACGGCAGCCTGTACTTAATGTCATGATTTATATGACTGTGGGGTAACGCGGAAGCAAAACACCAGCTTGACTCCCGCGCACCTCCACTCCATTGCCCTTGAGCCCTGCTGTGACTACATGATTCAGTCCAAACTGCTCTCCACTCCAAACAAAAACAGTGTCACCTTAAATACCATCCGAGCCTCTGTCACCGTGTTTGCACTCTGCCGCGGCGGGCTGTGCCTCGGCGGCTTCGCGCGACGCTTGTGGTTCTGCTGAGGCCACTTTAAGTTTTGTAATTCCTCACACATCCCGGGATTAGGGACAGGAGAGGCTGTGGCCCAGCCGGGCCTCAAGGGCAATGTCACCCCACAGTGCTGCTCCGGAATTACAAACAACACACATTCGGCTTAAGCAGAAGCCACCAATCACTGTCCCCCATCATACAACACATCAATCACAGGCACAGGTGCACCTATCAAAGCAGCAGCTACCGTAATTAATAAAGATCAACCGAGCCCTCTGTGGTGAATTAATATTTCCCATCCTGCCGCCTGTCAGGGAAACATGTTATGATTTGGGGGAAGAAATCATTTCCGGCTCGAGTGTCTCTGTTTCAATAAGCGTTCATCATGTTGGTTGACTTGTAATTATTGTTAATGACATTGGGCTGATGACAAGCATGAGCATTACAAGTTATTACTCGACTAGGCGACGCTGATGACAAGTTAAATAACATCATCCGCTGAATTAGAGGACGCTGTTTAACCACAGGTCGAGGGGAAAAAACAACGGAGCGCACGACGAGACGGAGCCGCAGCGTAATTATTGTACAATGAACCGCACACTGGCAGCTTCTTTATTAAACGGAGCGGGAAGAGCCATCATTCAGCTCGCTGCTGTTGGGCGGAGTGGACGCTGACGACAGGCTCCTCAAATGAGCTGTGTTTTTTACGACTCGAGGAGGAATCCTGAGATGTGCGATACTCTGCAAAGGATCATCACCACAGCAGCTTACAGTCACACGCGAGCCATTTAGCTGATGCCCTCATGCAGAAGGATTAAGGGGTTACTGACGGATGCGGCATCGCACTGCAAGTTGTGCTTTGGTTGTCAGCACAAGTTTGTTTTAAGACGACACTTTCTTCATGTCTGAAGGGAACGGGACTACCAGCATTTCCCCTCTGGACTTAGTATGTTGTCGTATCATGAAATGGGAAAAGGGCTTCGCTGTGGAAGCGTTGTTGCGGGCTACAGTTCGACTTGTTCTAACACTGCAAGGGCGAATGTTTGCCACAGACAGCCTCCCATGTCAACTAAATATGCTTAATCATAAAGCTGAAGCGATCAAACACTAAGAGCTTAAAAAGTACTTGAGTTCTGGTAATAAATACACTAATGTCAGAGTGTTGGCAGGCATCAACAGTAGAGTGGACGGACTGTGTACTCAGGACAGATTAGGTGGGCTTTCATCACCGGCCCCTTGCCTGAATAATCCAAGATATGATCTTAATATGTTATTGAAAGTGTTATCCAAAGAGTCAGAGATTTCACGTTTGGAGAATATCCATCTCCCAGTACAGGACTCTCATACCGCTAGAATCTTGAGTTCATGTCCTCCCAGATACTGTAGAAATGAGGTCACGTTTGGACCGTATGCATGTAAGAAGTAAGATGTGCCTGGTGTCTTAGTATACTACATGTTCCCATGAAGTATATTAAGTCCATATTTGACCTGATATTGCACACAGACAGAATATGCATGAGAGATGCTTTGTGTTCTCCAGAGAATATCCCACCATCCGATCCGATTCAGGCCCTGCGCCGTGCAGCCGATCCACCACTGTGGTCTAGATTTAAAATCTCAAGATGGATAGCCTCGAACTTTTACAGAGACGTTCCTGTTCCCCAGGTCAACATTTTCATTTATCCAGTACTTTTATGATCAATGATTTAATCTTCCGACATGTCCGGGGGCCTCAGGTGTGTTTGGTGTTGGTTAGTAAATGTTAGCACGCTCACACTCTCAACTTAGATGGCTAACAGGATCAACAATATACCTGCTGAAACACGTTAGCGTCGTCACTTGTCACTGCACGCTGATGTTAACATTAAGGTCAGTGCCGCTTCACAGAGCTGCTAGTTGTAGCCTGAAGTCGTGTTGATGCACTGCTTGCACTGAGACTGAGTGGATTACGCTGAAGATATATGTTAAATTCAATTGGGTGAAAGTGATGAAGCCATAAATAAAAATGAACTGGAGTGCGAAGGCTTGATTAGTGGGATAGCAGATGGGATTAAGAATTGTGATTACTTTTACAGGGCAGGTAGGGCAGAGAAACGTCCTGAGGGCAGCGGAGACAATTCTGATCCCTACGTCTGCAAGGTGTCAATACGCTGACTCATCTTATTGTTTTGCCAGGCACAAACAGAACTCAAATATCTCCATCAATTATTGAATAGGATTCAACAATACTGCTTAGACCGTTTCTTTACTTTTCCGATAGCAGTTACAGCAGTTACAATGAACAGGTCAAAACACTGCGTTTATCAAAAGTCTGATAAGCACAAGAATATCTGTTTTTGTAAAAGGTAAACATGACAATCATCTCTAATTGTGCGTCCCACTTCATGTGACTGTCAAACAATAAACCCGCGTATGGCGGACAATGCCAGCTCTCGTCTCTGTATAATTCTCTCTAATCGGTTTGTCTTTAACTATGGCTCACATTTATCAGCGGGAACATGACGACTCCAACAACACTCCATTTCCCGTGTTGTTCATTCCTCTAAAATTGTGTTACCAATAATTTATGAGTTTTAGACAATTAAAGGCACAACAGCACTCGATAAGGAACGCCACCAAATGGAGATGACGGTTCCTCAGAGTCTGTCACTTGGCGCACCTGCAGTTCCCTCTTCAAAATGTCTTGAAAGCTCAACAACAACAACAAAAAAAATTTGTTTTCAAGCCAAATTTCCCCGTTGGGACTTTGTTATTTCGCTTCCTAAAAATAAACAGGTGCTAATTGCTAGCTGCGTGGAGGAAAGGCAGACTCTGGTGTGTCGAGAACATTTCACTTCAGGGAGAGAAAAAGACAATCAAAAGTCTATTTAGTGCGGTGAGACAGTGGGGGACCGGCTCATTTTATTTAACGCTCAACTAGCGTTTTCACCACTCAACCCAACACTTTAACAAGTCCACTAATAATGGTTACACCTGTTTTATGATTTATATGTGAGACAAAAGGCACGTAGCAAAGAAATTCTGTTTAAATACCATTATACAGTATAACTGTTTTGTATTGTTCTCAACCTCCATTTTAGCATATTAATATCGAGCCCAGCTTGTGTGGACCAAAACAAAAAACAGGAAAATGAGCTGCAATTACCATCAAAAGCAGAATACAGTTCAACTGTCCAAACATACACAGAGTCAGAGAAGATTTCGAGATGCAAGACTTTTATTTAGATCGAAACCAAGTGATCTTCAAAGGTAATTTGTATCCAAGATGGGGCTAGGCATAAAAACAATGAATAAATTCTTAGACAACAAAAAAGGGTCCACTTTTTCTCCAGTCGAAGCCAAGGTGGTTCTGCATCTCCGTCACCTTTCATTTTTCCTCCCTCTGTGCACTCTTCCCCGCTTCTCTCCTCTAGTTGTTGCCCTGGAGAGCCTCCGCCATGAACAGCTTCCCGAGGTTCTGAGAGGTGAATTCCTTCACGTTCTGGCAGTAGTTGTTGATTTGCCCTGTTGGAGGGTAGCCACATGCATCCATGAGCCCCCCACACAGACACACAAACACGCACCCACACAAACATACATACATGCATACATTTGTACACAGACATGCACACAAACAGGCGGAGGCGGGAGAGAGAGGGGGGGGGGGGGAACAGCAGCACAGCAAAACATCAAATTAGTGGGGAGCAGAGTAAACGGAAGGATCAGAATGTTGTCAGGAGGCGGAGGAGGGCTGAACAGCGTGAAACGGCAGGGAAAAGGGCGGTGCGTGTTGGAGATTGAGTCAATAAACTTTAAATTAATGTAATTTCAAGATAATGGCGGAGATAATTACAAAACAGAACCTGAGCTCCGGTGAGGGGAGCAGAGGCGGCTGATGGAGTTTGGAGTTTGGAGCGTGGAGGTGGTGGTGGTGGTGGGGGGGGTCTCTGTGGTGCATGTGTGGAGGCTGTGTGCGTACCTGAAATGAGCAGAGTGTCCATGCGTGGTGGAGGCTGGGGGGGCTTGAACATTTTGGTGATGTCCTCCTCGGGCAGCGGGGGCTCTCCTCTGCTCTGCCGCTGGGTGTTCTCCTGCTGCCGCCTCTGGAGGTACTGGAGGGGGAGAGAGAGAGAGAGAGAAGAACGGGTGAGGGGAGGGTGGGCTCAGGACAACAGAATAATTGAGAAAGAAGAATGTGGAAAGGTGGTTAAAGAGAAAATGGACATGAAAAGAGAGGGGAGGCATGGGGGGATGAAGGTGAGAGACACAGGAGGTACAGCAAAGAGTGGGAGTAAAGAAAAGCGAGAATAGAAAAGGTGCGAAGTCGGAAAGTCAGGAACAGGAAAAGATATAGCAAGAGAGAAATATAGTAGGAGACGCGGAGAGCACACAATGGGAGTGGATAGTGCGAGGGAAAAAAAGGACAAGGAAGAAGAAAGATAAGGCGATGGAAAGAGCAACAGGAAAGAAGTGAGATGTAAAAGAACGTGGTGATGAAAGAAGAGATGGGGAGACAGATGGAGAGGGAAGAGTTATAAGTGCTGACAGGGATGGAGTGATTTGTGGAGGGCTGGCAGTCAGTATATCAGCGAGGTGCTGGGTCTCTGGAGAACCTAAAAGCCTTGTTAATTTGGAAAGATGGAGGAGAGACTGACACAGAGCGGTGGAATGGGGGGGTTGTGGCAGAAAGGGAGGAAAGAGGAGCAACTCGAGAGCTCTCGACCAAACATCCCACAGCGCACCTGTCCGGGCGACTGAAGCTGACAGAAACCGCTAAGATAAACAAGACAAATAAAACTATTTGTTCAAATGAGTCGATACTCCTCCAGTTTAGTTTTCCCTGCCAACGTGTCGCAGCACGACTGTGCATAATCAAAATGCTAATGTATGCAAATTTTTACAAACAAGCCAACGAAAACAGTTTTGCACTCGTGCTCCAACTTCCATATATACAAACACAACGCCTAAAAAGTATTTACCATCTCTCGCTGGAAGTAAATATCAGAGTAAAAAAGAAATCAAACTGATCTAAATTAAGTACAGCCTCCTTTAAGAATTTAGTTGAGGCACTTTTTTCGATGCCGTTTTTCCCAATTTCTTCTCTACAAACGGCTCAGGCTCTGTCAAGTTGCATGGAGACCGCAGGGGAACAGCAGTCTTCAAGTCCTACCACAAAGTCTGAAATGGATTGAAGTCCGGACTCCTGTGGCGCTTTGGCTTTATGTGCGGGGTCGTCGTCTTGGTGGAAAATAATCCTGTCCCATGTTGCAGTTCTTTTACAGACTGCAGCAGGACTTCTATGTATTTTTGCTGAATTTATTTTACCCTCTACCTTCACGAGCCTGCCAGGGGCTGCTGCAGAGAAGCTCCCCCGCAGCATGCTGCTGGAACAACCCCGCTTCATGCTGGGGACAGTGTGTTTGGGGGACATGCCGTGCTTGGCTTTAGTGTGATGGTTAAAAATTCCAATTCTGGTATCTGGACCAGAGGTCTTAACTAACTCTAGTTAGAGAGCAACAACGAGATTATTTGTTGATTAGCTTACTATTGAGATAATTAATTAATAAATTGTGTCATTATTTTTTCCAAGAAAAGTGTGAAACATTTGCCAGTTCCAGCTTCTTCAGTGTGAGGATTTTCTACTTTTATTTATTAATGATACTAAATGGAGAGTCTTTGGGTTTTGGACAGTTTGCTTGGCGAGAAGCAGCAATTTGAAGACGTCGCTTTGGAGCCTCGGAAATTGTGTCTGAGTGTTTCTCGTGCTTCTGTGACATTTTATAGCAGTAATCAATCAACAAAATAATTGTTCAGTGACGGCTTAATCAAGACAAGAGGTGGGAACAGAGGGAGACTAGGTCCAAACTGTACTCAGTCTCTACGGGTACTGTACTGTGCTTAGTAACAGCTTTAATCATGCGGCACAACGTGAGAAAATATTTCAGGAGGTCAGCTCCCTATGTAAAATTCCTGGTCCAATTCCCTTTGGATCTTGTCTCTCTTTTCAAAAAAGAAAAAAAAAATGAGATGAATCCATGCATGTGGGTTTTGAGCAGGTTTTCCCCTGATCGGTTTTGAACCTTTGAACCTTCATACAGTGAGATATGAGTTTTTGTAAAACAATAAAGCTGGAACTGATTAACTTTTTCTGAGTTGCCACAGGATTCATGATTGATCTGTATCTATTTAGCATCTAACACTACAAAAATGCACTTACAGCCATGATTTGACCTGCCTTTTATGTGTTTTTAATAATGATATGGCACAGAAGTAATGACTTGGAAAATATTGCTGAATCATCTAATGGAAGCCAAATTGTATCATTAGGCATAAATCACAAGTCCTTGGTTCATAAGATTAACACGTTGCTCCATATCTAATCTTCTACAAAGAGTTGCCTGCTTCTGAGGATGGCAAAAGAGCAGAAAAAGAATTGAATTGAATAAATCAGCGGGAGTGAGACATAAATTTCCTGGAACAAAGACTAACTTGGCCACAGATTGTGCCTGGGAACCTGCTATTTACCAAATTCAGAGAGCTATAAATGAAAAATGGAGCCCTCTCAGTAAGGCGCCTTTTTGCAACTTTCTATGATGATTAATAAGGTTCCATTTGTCCGGGAAGCAGCAGAGTCAATAGCACAAGATTACATGGAGCAAGGACTGTAGATGTCTGAAAGGTGTAATAGAGGCTCGCTTTCTTTGTCTCTGTGTTCGCTGTTAGTTCATTGTGGAGAATTGTGTGGAACATGAAAGAAGTCGACACTATTAAAGGGGTGGTCTGTGTGATATTGTGTATGAAATGAGTGCGCGTGTGTGTGTGTGTGTGTGAGGGGGTGGGCTTGGGGGCTGCGATGATGAGAAGGTCAGTTGGGGAGGATGATGGATCGTAATGGCTGCAGTGTGGGTGACTGGCCCGCAGGTGTGTGGCTACGTGGGTGTGTGTGTGTTTCTTTCCGCGGCCCAGGTTGCGAAAGCCTCGTAGCGCATACAGTTAACTACCTGTAGTCACGGATGCATGTTTGTTGAAAAGTCTCCCCAATGTTTGCGTGAACATGGCTGCTGTCGGCCCAGGAAGACGGTGACTCAGGCTGGTTTTAACATTAATACTTCAGACATTTCCTCGTTTGCACTCGCAGAGAATAATGACAAAATGATGCAGTGGTGTGAATGTGGGTGTGAGTTTTTACACATGCACTCGCTGCACATCAGTGAGTCATCCTGGCCTCTACACTTCCATTTTCCTGAGTAATGTGTGCGTGTACGAGTGCGTGACCCATTGTGTTTGTGTTTGTTGCTGGTTGTTTGTGATGGATCTGGCTCAGGTTGGAGCTGCAGATGGTTCGTGGTTGACTCTTCACCTGTGTGTGTTTTGTTCTGGTCTTTTTGGCGCTCCTGGCTGAGTGCGTGCTTGTAGGAGGCGTGTGTGTGTCTTAAGTCTGTGCACACAAAGGATGTGTGTGACTGTGTGCCCGCGTCTGCTGCTGCTGCTGCTGCTTTTAGATTAAGTTTGTGTTTGTGATGTGTTTGACTGGTAGAGAAAAAGAATGAACACAGAGGATTTCCACTTAGTCATTAAAATTAAGAAAGACTTAATTTATTTAAACTAGCTTTGAGTCCACATACATTAGTTCTCCCTCGGTGTCAATGCCAATTCTTCACATAAGGATAAATTGATGGCTTTATCAAAGAGGCAGTGGCGAAAATGACCAACTAAAAAGTTTTATAGAACTGAAACGGACCTGTAAATCCTACCTGAGCCTGAAATGGATAAAAGAGTAGCAATACAGGACTTTCCCCCTGCCCTCTACAGTTCATATGAAATGGTTAACAACTAAAAGGCTTCAGTTAATGGGGGAGTGTGGTTTGAGTTGGAAGTCCAGACTGAGTAACAGATGTGAGAGTAGAAAAACAAAAAAAAAAAGAAAGAAAAAAAAAAACACTGAACATGATTTTAAAAACTCTGGAAAGTGATCATGTCGGCACTCAGCTATCTTCTGTGAAACTTTCGAGGCAAACACTAGAAATACAAGATACAAAGGAGTCTTCCAGGAATGTGTCCCTGCATATTTCTGATTCAACAACGGATTATGACTCCTTGCAGTCAGAAAAAAAGCTGAGTGGGGTTCAACTTTTTTTTGCCAGATGGCCCTGCTTTTTTTTTCCCCTCCCGGAGCCTTGGAGTGTTGGCACCACCACAGTGACAACAAAGTGGCCTCATTCAAATAAAATGAAATTCTTACGGTGACACACGAGGATTGAGAAGCAGCCATCTCTGCTAGTCATAGTGAATGGAAGCTCTGGCGTAAAAAAGTTACTGAGCGGCACTACACGGGAATGTTGAGAGAAGCTCGACGTTTGGCAAAATATCCGCCAAAACAATGCGGATGACAACCAGGTGAGAACAAACAAGGCTAATTTGGACTCGGGGAAACAAACCACGCAACAGTAAATGAACAATGCTACGTGGCAGAGTATCTTATGTAAATTAGAGTCGACGAAACATAACCCCCAGTGCTTCAGATTCATGAGAGGCCAGAGATTGACGACTACTTTGCATGTGTGAGCGCAGCATTACAGTACTGAGTAGTACAGCTATGGTATAGCTGGTATAGATACATACGCTACGGATACAGATGTTTTAAGATTTTTAACCTTTGCTGTTTACTGTAGCTCTGGTGGTCCTCAGTGGGTGCATGTACTGTAATGTGTGAGCCTGCAGTACCATATTTCTGTGTATTTGTGAGAGTGTTTGTGAGTTTGTGCTACCTGGTGCATCTGCTGCTTGCCTGCTGTGATTATAGCTACAATTGGTTGTGTCCGTGGCTCAGAGAAATATACCTGCTATTTTACTGCTGAGTTTGTGGCTGTAGGTGCATCTGTGTGTGAATGCCCCTGTGTGTGTGTGTGTGTGTGTGTGTGCGCTAGTGCTTCTTTCCCTTCTGTGCGTGCTGGTAAGCTGGTGTTTCTGCTGCTTGCTCATCCCGTCTGTAGGTGGTGTGTGCGCTTCAGTTCGTGAGAGGAGCTATTGTGTACGTGACTGTGTGTGAGTATTACCTGGTGCTTCTGCTGCTGTTGCTTACTCAGGTTGCGGCTGTAGGTGTTATATTTGACAATGTCTTGGCACATGTCATCCACTCTGTCCATCAGAAGCTGAAGGCTCTTCTCCAAGTGGTTGCTGGAAGAAAAATGTCAGTGTGTCATTCACACAGTTTTTGAAGAGCCATCAGCACTGTAGAAGCAGAAGCAGCTGCTGTGTACATTTGTTTCCATTCACCCCCAACCTAACAGCTTACAGTAACGTTCACTTCATTCTCACGTAATTTTACAATTATAATTTTAGACACACAATGTACTATTTTTTTTACAGCACTTTAATCCAAAGGGCTTTGCAATTTTTGATTCCCCTGCACCCTTGGAAACACACACTTATACACAAATTGCAGGGAGCCACCATGCAATTAAAGCAATTCAATAAGAGCGTCACCTGCGTGAGTATGTACACAATAATGGTTGAGGGCTACATGAATGAACTAATCTTTCCCTCAACTTTTGAAGTGACACCCCAAAAAAGTTTGCACCTGGGATTAAAATGTATATAACTGCAAAGCATAAATGCAGGCGGAATTCTTAGCAATGATAATGTCAAGATCCATCAGACGGAAGTGCGATAAGTATCTTCACTGGGTGTAAATTAAATCTGTATAGCTGGAACTCCAAACAAATTTAAGTGGTCCACCTCTTCCTCATTAGCAAATCCAGCAAAAAATTAATAACAGTCCCTTCCAATGTGAAGAACAGTGTAGTAGACCGACCAAAGGCTGCTCAGACGGGATTTTTCAATACTACTAGGACCACGAACTACCAAAATCATGTCCCGTTCTACTGATTCTGCATTAATATGCAGAATGCTGAAAAACCCACTCTCAAACCAGATAATGTCAATATGCTTCTTCTCATCCAGTAGCGACCACTATGAAGGCGCAGTTCCATCCTTTAGCGTGTCCCTTCGAGACCTGGGATTGCACTCAAAAAAACGCTACATCCACATTTTTCAACAGTCTGTGTTTGTCATCCATTCAGACCTAATCTTCAGTTCACATTCTACCAGATATGTTGCTCTTGTGTATCCTGAAAGAGATCTGACATTGCAACTCTCTCCGGGGGTTTGACAGCGCTCAGACCTCAGGACCCGTCCCTCTTGTCCCTGTGCTACATCCCTCTCCTCTGGTATCACATCCCTCATCTTCCCCCGCCCCCCCAACACTGCCATGCTGACAACACTCAACACACAACTCTACTTGTATTCCTCTTTTCTCTCCTCCCATGAGCCCCATTTTTAACAGGATGTCTCACTGCTGCCTTAAGTTCAACCTTGACAAGGCTGCAGCGTTCCACTTCAAGTCAGCTCCCTCTTGTGCTTTCCTCTCTGGAATTATATCGTTTCATTTGTGAATGTTTGGGTGCTACATAATGCAGCGCGTACTGTGGGAAAACAGATTCTGACTGTTTGTTTAAATGACAACTGTACCCGCAAGGACTGCCAGCTCCGTGTATGTTTTGGCTGTGTGTGCACTTGCGCTGATGCAACTATTTTGTGTGTGTTTCATTGTTCATGTGAATATGTGGAGGAAGAGTGTTTTGGGTGATTGTAGTTACTTTCCTCTCTGCTGTGAGATTTTTCAATTAGCCATTTTAGAAATCAATATCCGCCTCTCTCTCCCCGGCTCCTCACACTCGCCGCCTTCCGTTGCCTGCTAAGAAATCATCTTGTCAAGAAATAATTTATCCACCCTCTATTTCCGAGACTCTACAAACTCTACTCTTTTTTTTAAAATGCCACTAACCATCTCCACAGCTGCCACCTCTTTCTCTAGCAACTATTGATTAGGAATACCTGTCTTGCGCTGATGTGGTGGGTAACTAAGATTCGGTAGCGCTGAGAAACGAGCGCCAATGTAACCAGCATTGACAGGGCCAAACCCGTTCGCCTTGACAATATTCCAATTTGTTTTGTATTTAAAACTCTTGTCTCCTGCTGTTTGAGTGAGGTGTAGCGGAACATGTGCTGACATCAAAAGCGCAGGAAATGTCTGAATGCTTTGTCATGATACTGCCTACAGGCTTCAGCTACAAGGAGAATTCAGCGGAAAGTAGCTCGAAACAATGTGTGTACAGTTTACAAGGGCCTGAGTGCTTCCGTAATTTAATACACGTTATATTTTAGTGCTGGGAGGTTGATTAGAAACAATATTAAAAAGGGAATTGTTATGGAAATGCATAACTCACAAAAGGCAACTAATTACATTTACATGCAAACACGCATGAGGCTGGAGTCTCTGAAGCATGCTTGCACAGTGAGAGGAAATTCATGTAACCACATGCATGCTGGTAATTGTATGAACACTGCTGATGATGATTTATACGGTGCTCTTCTCACATGCTTGACTATCTGGAACGCACCATCCATATAACGGCATGACACCTGCATGAGGTGTGTGTGTGTGTTAATGTAAGTGATGGAGTAATCAGCCTGAAATGACTTTCTGCCGCCCTTGTGTCGCAGAACTTTAGGCACACGAGCATCGCGGACGAACACTGCAACTGGGTCCGATTTCACTTTTTGAAATGAAAACCTGGGTGTACTGTGCATGCTTTTCGGTGCTTTTCTTTCCCGCAGTTTTGACTGCTGAGCCATTTCCACCCCCATCATGTTTGCCTGTGAGGACTGTTGTGTGATCAGTATGTCAACCCTCCACTGTGGTGTCAGAGCTGTGAACATGAAAACTGATGGCCCAGGACCAAATCTCGCTATAACACTTCCCCACTGTGTCCCCCCCGACTGCGTCAAAATTGATTCTCGCTGACGAAAGCCCATTTAAAACCATTTCATCAGGCAATATGGTAGCTAATTTCTGTGGTGTGCATTCATAATATATGCAATGGAAATCATTTAGTCAGAGCGAGATCCTTGAAAACATCTGTTGTTTATGTATGTGTCAAGTGAAATTTTTTTTTTTGCCTTATTTGGGTCTTTGTTTGCATTTCATTATTACCGTTGTAATTGATTGTAAATTTGTTTGTACTTGTGCGATTTAGGGCTTTGACACATGCTTGGTAAGGGTTTAATAAAAATATCTGACCTAGCCACTATTTACAACTTGGATCATGCAAAACTGAAATGAGAACACATCTCTAAAGTATAATGAAGTTACTGACAATAAAGTATTTTACCTGAGCGCTCAACAGCATTGAGTTTGCATGATTTTTAGTGTGTTTGTTAATTTTTTTGATCATTTTGTTACTCTAAATTTATAAAAAATATGCAAGGAAAACACACTATTACTCTATTACTACATTATTATAATTTTGCACACAATGTACCATGGTACCTTTTCCAAACATTGCATCCAACCTGGTACACAGCATCTAGTCAGTTATTCAGACGGGTCAGCTAGCCTTTCGATCGAGCCTGAATTAGAAATCAAAGTCAACCGGAGGATTTCTTCTCATCACCGATTCTGTTTTAAGGTCAGGTTCAATGGCAGCCCATACACTATGTATATGTATTTGTGCTCAGGCCTGTGCGTTCATAGTTACCTGCACGGGACAATAGAGGACAAACTCTAAAACTGTATTGATGTGCGAGCAAAAATGGGCTGACAATCAGTAAATTGAAAGTTCAGAGGGGAGCTGTTACAAAGCTGCCAAGGATATGACTGGAATTCTTGTAATGAGTGTTTTACTCTGATGGAGCCTTTTTAACTGATGGACTGGGGCGTAATATGGATCCCTGGCTTGCTTCTGCAGCAGAACAATATGTTTTAAAGAGGACAGGAAATAGCCTAGATCTAACATTGTGCCAACAAAAGTTTGTAGTACTATCTTGATGAGAATATAAAAAAAGTGTGCATGACATTACTATTTTCAGGAGGGGTTATGAAGGTTTTGACGCACATTCTCAGTCCTTATGTGACAGAAAACTATTTCATTAAGTTTGTGCTTAAAAATTGAGGTTCAAGATCTCCTCTCAAAGTCAATCTCATTGGATGAAGTTCGTCTATCAAGGGTCATTTCATTTCTGTCACCACCTCCTTTGTTTCCAGTCGGGTCTCTTCACATTCCTTACTGCTCCTACAGCTGCAGCTCTCCTGAAGCCTCATCTGTTCTCCCTGCACTCAATCCCCTTATTGAATACATATCATCAGGGTATTCATGTAGAGCTGAAAGCTATGTTTCCATATCCTTCCTTTGTCCAGCTTTTCTATGCCAGAAGGCAATTACGTTAATCAGAGTGCAGGTAATGGACCGACGAGTTGCTCAATCACACAGAACAAAAAGTAAATATAAGGTAAGGAGGATTTATAATGAACTATGTGCTGTGGGCATATATTAAGACACGTGAAGACTGTGTGAGATGGCCCACACACAAAGGGCTTTGTGGCCTGAAAAAAAAAAATACTGGCTGCTTTGCAACATTGCATTGCACCGTGGCATTTCAAGGCTGTTTTGGAAACAGGGGGCTACATAAATGAATTTACATTCACACAATCCATCATCACGATCAACATCATCATCTGTGGTAAGAACAACCCTGTTTGCTGGAGTGAAACTGCATTTACTCAGCCTTAGACGTCGATGACATTGACAAATGGGGCTGCAGATTGGAAAATGAGACAAAAGGAAAAACATTAAATAAAACCCATTATCATTATCTTTTTTTGAAGGGGTGGAAATGAGGAGAAAAAGGGTGGGGCTGTCAGTCGAAGATGTAGAGAGACGGACGCTACATTCCAATACAAGGACAGCGCTGCAGCAGTCTGACAACTTCAGGAAACAATTTCATCTTGCCAGACATCCCATCTGCAGTCATGTCGGGAAACCTATGGGGAGGGCCTGGGCTACTTTTACCCCCATTTTGGGTCATACTGAAAGCTATCTCTCAACTTCAGAGTAATCATTTGGAAAATGGAACAATATGCAAGAAAAGTGTGGTATCCTTCTTCAGTCTATTTGACAATTTTCTAGCAAATGACTGTGCTGGTGCCGAGCTTGCTGGCCCAGGAACATGCCATTCAGCGCTGTATATACGAGCTTTCATTAAATTCATGACTTACTTGAGACACAGGATACAAATGAGACGAATCACAACAACTCTTGACGTGCTACACTCCAGTGTGTAAGTCAGCACAGTGTGCAAATCTGCACTTTGAGTCGTTATTGTGCTAATTTCTCACACCTGCCCAAGGGAAGCTTCACAGCTGTTGCTCTACTTGCAGTGGTTTATCTCCATAAATGATTGCTGATAAATTCTCCCGAGACTGATGCTGAGAGCCTCTGAGATCTGAATGCGAGACTTAACGGAGCCAGGCTGTGAGTTGATATGGTGGGGTGATATTTGTTCACATTGTGCTCATTAGTGATGGAAGACTTGGAGACATTTCTGAATAAGTTTGTTTTGACATTTTAATGTGGCATTTACTGTTTTGGACCTGATATTGCAATCAAACATCCGATACTAACCCCAAGGTGCACCGACAATTTCCTAAAATCAGATAAGTGGTCAAACAATGTCTAGAGGAAGTAGAATGTGCAAGTGGACTGCAATTCTGGTGTAAGTTACACATCTGATCCAAACAATAAATGCCTCACATACAAACTAAATACGAACTTTTTCTGTCACAGGAAAACATTTCATGACTGGTACAGCGACACATTTTGAGATCTCCCGATACTGTATCCCTCACCCATCTGGCAGGTTAAAGTATGTTTTTAAAAGGATGAGGCTGGTATTATTATTAATCTTTTCATTACTATCAACAAATTCCTTGAGAGGACCAAAACCAACAATGAACTGATCCTACCAACAAATATCGTCTGTGGAGCCACAGCCTCATACAGCCTTTTGCCTACGTGCAACGGAAGCCCATTATCCTTTAAAACCTGACAAAACCCACACAAAAGAGCCTCAGCGTTGCACTGGGTGACATGTTCCTTCATTATAACAAACACAGTCAGGTTAGGTTAAGCTGTCCAGCTCGCTGTTGTATTTGCTGTACACCAGCTCATATGCCATTGCAGGTCCACCAAATCTGACCCGTTCTTCATTAGTGCCGTCAGCTGCACATTCAACCTCCTCAACCGACCCGGACTCTGTACATTCCTAATGATAATTTCTGCTGCTAATGAAAAAGGGCAAAGCGGGGTAAACACAGAACAGAAACTGCGAGCATTTGCTTTACAGAGATCAAAAATGCAGCCGACGCTATTATTCTATGCTGTTGTTTCAGCTACACTGGCTGTGTTCATTGTAATAAATGAATATGTCCCCCTCTTCTTGTTATTAAGACTCATTTATTGTTAGATTTGGTCTTTTCATTGGATTTTTGTGAGAAAAATAAATGCATCAAATCAAACCTGTCTTCCTTAAAAGTGCTTAAAATCAGAACTAAAATCATGTAGGATGGGTGAGCGCAAGTCAAACCACATCAATAAACCTCTTATTCTTCTACACCAATTTGTTACACCTTAGCACAGTGTGGAAGACACAGATTAATGCAGAGGAGTTCCCTAATGTCAAATCAATTTTAATTTAGCAGTAGCTTTAACTCATGTCTGTGAACGCAGCCTGCAGGTTTAAAGAGAGACCATGACATGGTTTTAAAGCTTGTAAGACACTTTTTAAGTAGACAGTATTACTTAGCATGTAACTATGGTAACCGTGTGCAAATGAATCAGATTAAGGTGACATTTTGCTCAGTGTTGGATGGTTGGGGTTATACAATTTCAATCAATAACCTTAGTTTTCCTTGGTTTGATTATAGTGTGATGTTACGCAGAGGCTGATGTAGAGGTGTGTTAATAAACCTTATTATAGCTGCATTTTTTCATGTTGGATTTGCTCATATGTTTACAAAACACCATGATTATGGCAGTAATCCCAAAGAGACAAGATGCTGAAATGTAATTAGACAGCAGGAAATATTGGAATTTCTACCATTACGATCCTACACAGGTCTATAAAAGTTCAACACGATTAGTGTTAAGGTTCTGTCCAAAAGGAGCCCTGATACCCCCCCCCCCCCCCCAAAAAAAAAAAGAAATACTTTAATCTGGGACTACAACACTGTGTCCACACACAGAATTAAGAGAGAATCTACTTACAACAATTGAATCTAGTAGATCACCTGCATCTTCACCACAGTGTCAGACAATTTATAGCAGGACTGAAGGTCAAGGTTTGTTTTTTTTTTATAGAGGATAGAAGTCGATAATTGCTCACTATCCCCCACAATACCATGCAGAAACATCTTGTAAATGTTGGTCCCTTGAGGAAAAAAACCTGTCGAAAAATAGGCGATCCGGAATGCAGACGTACTTCCATTCACTCTTAGCATTTCTTACAACCAAGGTGTCTGGCCTGGGGCCTTCTTGGCAAATGTGCTGCATGAGCTAACGTCTGACCTGCTTGAGAGGTTGAGCAGTTCGTGCTTGTCTGCGACCGTGGACTTGTCCTCCAGCTCCCACATCAGTGCGGTGATGAGATGGGAGTTTTTGATGATGATGGGGACCTCCTCGAACATATTCTCGAAGCCAATGTTTGCCTTCTTCAAGCTGGAGAGGGAGGGAAAGAGGCAGGAGAAGAGATTAAGTCACAATTTGTCATCACAGTCACAGGATTTGTCATCAATAACTATTAAATGTAATAATCTTACCAGCTTTTTTAGACTACATACAGTTAATTCAACAGACAACAGACCTTACGGAGTGAAAAAGTCAGGGATTTCTTTTGTATTCTGTTCCATTGGTTATCAATAAATTAGTATTGCTGCATTTTTCCTATATGCCGATTTTTTTGAAATGCCATTAATATCCTAATATGGACATCAACCATACTGCCCAATAAGTCTGTTCTGATACCAATACCAGAATTGGAAAAGCCTCCAACACTGATGCAAAATGCAGTATTTAAGGAGTACATGCATCAGATACTACATAATTAATTAGAAACTAGACCCCACGACTTCATAGCAGCATCCCTCACACTGGTATGCCTTAACTCAAAAGATTTTTTATACAGCACAAGTAGCTGATATCCATTCACAGCAAGGGCCGCACTGGTATCAGATCGGTACTCGGCATTGGAAAATACATACTGTCAGGTTCAGGTGTCACAGTCGGTATCAGGAAGGATATTTTTATGGACAAAAACTGCATGCATGACACAGCACATAAAAATGAGTGCGACTGATCGTGACAAACAAAACTCGTGCCCATGTCTGAGCTGCTCCACAGCCATTTTGAACAAAGTTTAAGTGAAACAAGAGGGGATGCAGTTTACAGTTGTTCTACCACTAACTCTAATGCGACTCCATGCATTTAACATCTGCTTTGTTGAGGGGCAAAGATACCCCGAGGTCTACTTCTGACATAATCCCCCCCATTTTATTTGTTGTGCGCATATTCTCACAAGCAAAGCTGCAAATGGAGCATCATAGTGTTACCACTCGGATTGTACTTGACTGGAAATTGCACCTCAGACGAATAAAAGCAAAATGAATAATAATGTTATGCATGTTGCCTTCTGATATCTCAAAGCGGTGTGATACAATGTGTCCATATTGCCCACCTCGAGCATCGTTACACTCGGTAGCCTAAATGCCTTTTTTATGGGCTCTGCTGATAAGTGTGCAAAGCGTCGACCGATTTTTAACCACCGCTTCTTGCTCCTCTGGAGCTAAAAGCTGCAGCTCTCTCTCTCTCTCGCTTTCTCTGACATGGGCCTGTTAACACAAAATGGAACTTCAAACTTTGCTTAATGTCTCACATAAATCCAATAGCATTGACTGACTCCCTTGGTTCTGCCTGTCACTTGTGCACAGTGCATGAGCTACAAACTAATGTCTGTATACGTCTAATGTTGGCTTGTTAGACGCATCTTGCTTGTTATGGGATCAATACCCTCGCTACATTAATCCACCATGTGCACTGGACCAGAAACAGAGATGTTTATATAATCACTGTCTGTGATAAATTGGGGTATGGGTGCCTCATATCATTTTGATAAGGTTATTTAAAAAAAATGTTGCTCTGTGTTACAAGTAGCTTCATCTCAGGTAAACTTTAAGAGGAGACTTTGTGGCAGCAGAACTGGGCCTTATGGATCACAGCAGTGATCCATAAGGATAGATAGATGTGATAGATATTGGCACAATTATCCATTCTGCAGTACATTAAAGTATTTCCTTTCCTTTCCTTTTATGACCTTTTCAAACACCTGCAGAGTGATATCAAAAGGTGTCTGTAAGGAAATAGGAAACCACATTCTAGGCAGAACAAATTGTTCAACCCTACTGGACTTTGGCACATTTAATGTCATGCTCTTTCCAAGTCGGGCCCTGTTTGACAAAGCCAAAGGTTGACTCCACCGTGCGACTAATTTGATGCTTCATATTGTGTGCTGAAGTGGAGGCTATTGACCACTGCCTTCATAGCCAAGCGGACTTGGAGGGCAGTTCAAAGGGATGGTGCTATTCACCACTCATCTATCCCTTCCTTTCATTTCAAAATGGTGCACAATATATTCAAGCTTATGTAACATCAAATGTAACAACATGAAAGATGCTGCTTTTTCTGAACATTGTAGTGGGGATGGGGGTGAATCGCTTTTGAAGTTTTGCATCCATGTAAAAAAGAGAAACATGATATTCAGATTTCTGGTCTATTCTGTAAATAATTGGATCGTGAGAAGATTGTTGTTATGTGGCGATATTGTCCTCTCCTGCCCAGGGCTGCCCTCCTTCAATCATGTGCTTTATTGGGAACACTGATAGCTACAGATTGGAGCTGTAATAAATCACAGGAACTAATGAAAAGCTGCAGAAATGAGAAGGATCCTGACTCTGGGCCAAACACACTGGGTCAATAACAGAGTGGCGGGCAATAGAGACACACAGGTGGAGGAATACAGAGGAAACGGGGAAAGAGAACTGAAACGATGCATTTTATCTTTTCTCCCTACAAATTAACTCACAGTTAGCAGATTTAAAAATGTATATCTGAAAAGGTTCTGAATGGACAGCAATTTGATTCCTCTGGGACCCCTTCATTTTTGTCTGGATTTGTCAGTGCACGTGTGTGTTTATGGATGTGTGGGTTTCTGCACTTGAAATAGCCTGAACTGCCCCAAAAAAAAGTCTCCTCATTACATTCATTTTAGCTGCAATTTAAAGGCAATTACCATAAGCCTTAGGGTCAGAAAAAGCGTAAACATGGTACATTTGTTTGACGGGCAAGGGAGAACTGATAAATCATCAGCATCAATCTCCAACTGCTACTAAATACCTCCCCTGTGGACGCATGAGTCTATATTTGCATCCACTGAATAAGCAGAGTCAAATGAGAGAAAATGCAAACATTTTAATTATATATCCCCATAAGCACTGTGACCTTGTGTTTAAATAAAAATGCAATATCTCATTGTGAACGTCTACACGTCTGTGTGCGTCCGATCGTAACATCTATCCATAAGGTGACTCCGCTGTGAGCTACTCACCCCTCAGGTGTGAAATCTTTCTCTTTGCAGATCTCCATGAGTTTTGGGGTAAGCCTGTAGGCCTTGAGAGACAGGGAGCCTTGAGCCGTCTTTATAGGGTCTGAAATGAAAAAAGAGAGATGGGAGTAGATACAAAAAAAAAAGTAAAACGCCCTTTAAATCATATTCTCAGAAATTGGCAAACAACAATCCTGGCATACACTTTGTATCCACTGCAGAAATGTTATACAATTTAAAATCAGATTTCTTCATTGGTTTAAGCTTTCTAAAAAAGATAAGACTCCAGTGGCTTCCTGGGTTTTGTCTGATTGATCTAATGCAGTCAGTAACATAGTATCTACACGTTGTGAGTGAGAGTTGTTCCAGTAATGTACAATTGCATCTTTGACTGTGGTGAACTACTGCTGGCCTCTTGAGCATCATTTTAAGAGGTCAGGGGTTAAGTTCCTTGCTCAAAGGAGCCTTGAGGATAACTGTATGTGTTGTGAAAAGTCTTCGTTCAGGTTCTGCCTCCCACAGTTTCCCCAGTCAGCAAGGTTCTCACTGCAAGTATCCATTTCTATCCTGTGGGCAACTGTTCCGACTGACTTTTTCAAGCCCAATGATTCACATATGTGAACTTACTGCCGAGCTCTCAAAATGTCTTCCTTGCAAAGTAACAGAGTGTATATGATGAGAAAATCCCCCAAACTGTCAAAGGTCATTCTTCCCGTTCTCAGTCTCTAAATATATTCTTTGACAATGATTTGACCAAAGTAAAATGGTGTATTTAGTAACAGAGCAGAGTGAACTTATGTGTTTAAGCATAGATACATTTGAGCACCGAATGTTCATATCTTTGGTGATATTTGGCCTTAAGGACCACATTTCCCAAGACGAGACGACCCCCTTCAGAACAAGCATATATTTACAAAACTCAGTTAAGTTGATGACATACCATTATATATATTGTCTTCCCACTGATTTCAATTCAGTATATATCAAAAAGGGTCAGCAAATTATCAGATTCTTGTATAATTGTGTTTTCCAAACTTTTTTGGATTCATGTTTGTACAGTACCTCCAATCAAAACACTTACATAATTGATTTTGTCACTTAATACGATTCCCATTCTATCCATTTCACATATTATAAACAAGTAATAAAGAGACTAGAGGGGCTACTGGTCTGTCCATTGCAAAATGACATTTACACAGGAGGAAAATCAATTCAGCAAGCTGAGGAATTAAGTTAAAGTAACATGAAAAAAGACAGACAATGCAAACGTATCGAGACCAACTGTGAGCAAAATCTATTTCACTTACTGTTTATGCTACTAATAGAAAGAGAGCGAGAGAGCGAGAGCGAGAGAGAGAGAGAGAGAGAGAGAGAGAGAGAGAGAGAGAGAGAGAGAGAGAGAGAGAATATTGGCACAGACTGGACAGGCTGTCAGCTACCAAACTATAGTCTACCAAGAATCTTAGTGTGACTTATTTCCATCCCAGCAGCCAACTGTGACAAGTCATTTGCCTTCAGCACAGCCAATCCAAAAAACAAGACACAGCCAATCTAAATTCATGCTGGCCAATCTCCACTGAGACTGGTTGCTGACAGCCACATTTGATCAAGACAGCTATGACTTATCCACAGAAAGCTTCATAACTAAAATAAAGTCCTGCATGATCTAGCTTTAGATTGTAATGACCCCAAATGTTTTTCTTTGAACTCATTTTATATATATTCATATATTATAGAGAACAAAGAGGAAATCAAGTGAGTAACAACATTGCACAAAGTGAACTTTTTAAGGTTTCAAAATTGAAGAACCTTGATGGTCTCCCGGAAAAGACAGCTCAGTCAAAAAGGTCTCTGTGAAAATATCAACTATGACCCATGTAATATAAAAGGGATAAACTTCAGTGATAAAAGCTTAAGGGTTCCTTTATTTGTCATCTTACAACACCAAGGCTGCAAAACGAAACTATAAAGAACTTTGCGTATTAAAGTTTCACAAATTTCTGCGATCTCATGAAAGATTATAACAAAAAATGGTAGCATTTGAAGTAGGAGAGGCCTTCCACTGCTACATATGATAGCACTCCTCGTGACAAACAAACTAAATGTCATGTGTAAATTGGGTGGAGTGTCCCTTTAAATCTTACGGTAACATAACACTTATCTCTGGACCTGGAAACAGGTAAGCTCAGTGCCTGTCCATCTTAACCTCTTCAACTGGTCATCTCATGTTAGAAAACTGTTTCGATGGCGAGCATATTTAACCAATTGGTGTAACAATCCACTCTAATTTCAAGTCGTCATTTGATGGAAGCTATTAACTCGCCAGTAGCCTCCATCGGCATAAATCGACCACTGGGCTAATGGCGAAGAGAACCAAAAAGGAATCAATTTTATTTCCTTTTGACTTTAAACAGAGATTATGTCAATTCCTCTGAGGTGCTTTGATCCATTAAGCGCTGCATTATTGACTGACATTAACAGGAGCACTCGTTTAGAATAAGAAAGGGCTGACTGCCTGCCTGAGTGGCCAGTTGGCTGGCAGGACTAGATCACATGGGTTCATAAGTCAGCTGGTTAAAATTAATCTTCATAGATTTGTTCTATCTAAGAACATGACAACCTTGAAGGTATTTTAGAGAGAAAGAACAGTGCCAGGAGGAGTCCTTCACACTCAGCAGCAGTGTAACACTGACGAAATTAAAAGCGGTTTTCATAATTTTTCAGAATGACAATTCTGGTTACTGCCTCTTGACTTGAGGTGAGTGGATAAACACAGAGCTGTTTTAATCAAAGATTGTGATTTCAGGTCAGTGAAGCTTGTAAGAGTTCCTGTGACACACTAGCTGTACTTATTAAACACTTATTTTTCGGTTCATAAACCTGAAGGAGGAACACTCAGCACAATCTGAAGCATGCAATGTGGGCAAGAAAATACCATCTTGATGCTTTCTGGCATTTTGACAACATCTATATTTGATTATATGTTCTGAGCTTGTAAAAGTCTGTGGTGTGAGTCACATTTCAGCACTATGTGTATACATAGAAAAACAGTTGTACAATCACAGAAACCACTTCGTACTTTTTCCATTTACTTAAATGTGCACTTATCCATACAACTCCTCTAATATACTGCCTCTACGAATATACTGCCTAAGACCTCATGTGACCACTTGGAGTGGTTATGTTGCAATGAATTTGCATTTATTTAGACAACAAAGAGTTAAATGCACACGGTTTTGTAGTGACAGGTTTTAATTTGCTGTCATTTGAAAGAAAGCCTTCACCATCTGGGGTGGCATTTGTGGTACAGCAATTATGGGCAGCTCTTAAAGCTCTTTTCTGTGAAGCAGGTGCAAGCACATGAAGTCCCTGAGTGTCATGTTAGTGGCTACCAGCTACCTTGTTAATCCTGTCATATTTTCCCAGTTCTCTGCTCGCGGCTGCCTCCTCCGCTCCTCTGACGGCCTTTCAGGGGCTGCTTGTAAGAGTTCTTGTGACACCTGAAACGTGGTGTCGCAACTCTTCAACAGCCATTGATGGTCTTCTGGGAGGGCGTAACCCGTGGTTTTTGCAGTGTTAGACGGGAACTTGCATCCCCAATGCACGCTACTATCTTGCTGTTTGATAGCAGTTTGTGTTGTATAAAATGACAATGTCAACTTAAGATGACTTTGCGTATTACAGATCTTCTGTGATATTCTTCCAGCTCTATTTTAAAATGTACTTGATGTCAATGTAGACTCTTGCAAGATTTATCTTGAGACGTATCTAATGTTTTTGTTTTTTTTAAACCTTTGTGCTGCCAGCGTCAACTACCCTTTTCCTACATCTGTCACACTGATTTATTGCCGAGACTTTCTGAATGTCAACAACAAGAACATCATAAGAAGTCTTAGTGGTAGTACTATTCTTAGATACATATTGATTTAGGAGACTAAATTTGCCTTATGTTTGTTTGATCATGGCTCAAACTTTAAAGAATATCAACCATAAATGATTGTTATCAACTCCCTGGTAGCAGTGCCATCTTTAGTGCCTGGGAAGTAAAAACTAATTTGACCTGGTGTATTGAACCTGAGCAAGCATTTGTGCTTTTGTAATGGTTTTTTTCTTCTTCTATTGTTTCATGAAAATTCAGCCTCATTTTGTGGAGCTATTGTGTAGATCTTAACTGGTCCTGGCCTCCTCTCCTGGTACCACTTTTCCACCAGCAAGAACCTGTCATTAGTGGTCGCCTGGGAATGGCTGAATGGTTGTGTGACAGGCGAACAATGTAGCAGTAAATCTGCTCTCTGCGTTCTTGTTCTTTTAAAACTTTATCGATAAAACAGTCTCTGGGCTTGAAGGCCATAGACTGGATAAGAATTAGAATAGCCTGTCTGATCAGTAGCTATGCTGCCCTATGGTTGAACTCATCACGGCCATTCAAACACACTAAATGAGCACTGGTTTGAAATTTAGGTGACAACCAACACAAAGGTGAGGGTAAAAATAACATTTTTGCCGTTAAAGGCTCTGTTGAAACCCTGTGTTGTGCAGAAAGCCAGTCGTTAGTTTGTTAGTGGACTCCATTTCTGACCTAACATAAGTGCTCTCTGTTAGGGGAGCAGAGGATTGCACTGTGACTGGGCACTCGAGAAACGTGTGTAAAGTCACATCCTTTGGACTGTCGTGGATAATCCAATTCGAGTCATTTCACAAAGAAATCCAGTCCTGCAGCGTTAAAAAATGTAAACAAATCGCTGTATACAGGCTTGTATAGGCAACTGAGAAAGACGGGGGAAGGTCTCATTTATCATGTCACGTTAAATCCAGTCATATCTGGCCAATAAAAAAGTGATTAATACATGTAAATAGCTACACATTATTCCAGAGAGCCCCTTTAAAACTTCCAGAAATACTTTGATAATTTAAGAATATAAACTAGGGGTTAGTTTGTTGAACCAAGTCGGGTGGCTGGGTGTAACACAAACAAAATTATTTTTGATCGTGACTTCAACCAAATTCTGTGTTTTAATGCTTTGATATAGAAAAACCTAGTTAATAATATATTATATTTTCAACCTAATGCTGCTAGATAGAACAAGTGCCATATTTTCTGTAACATGATATGACAGACCCCCCCTACAGACATGTTGGAGTAGCTGCCCTTTGTCCCTCCTGACAGAGTACACAGTTTTTAATGGATGTGGGTATCATACTGTTGACAATGGTATGAATGATAAATGTGTGGTACTACTTACCATAGATGAGTACAACTGACTCCTCGATGGCGTGCTGGTAGCTGAACTGAGAGTCGAGCAGCGCTCGGCTGACAAAGGAGCCATAGTAGGTGGACTGGTACCAGCCCACATGCAGATGGTCAATGTTGACGTGACGCAGAGAACGCATCATCTCCATCTGGTATTGGACTAGAGGCAGAGAGAGGGGTAGGAAAGGAGAGAGAGGGAAAGTCAGAGGAATGGGACAGAGGAGGGGAGGGAGAGAGAGAGAGAGAGAGAAAAACATTTAAATTCAGGATGATTTGAAATCAGCTTGGGAATTTTTAGTTTTGGATCTGTGAATATCTGGTCTCCATCTGGAACTGGACATGGTGTACGAACAGAAGGAGGGACAGAGAAGATGTGATAAATACAGTGAAAAGAAGATCAACAAGCATGTGAAGGAGAGATGCACTGAAACAGAGAAAAAAGGGACTTCTGTTATCAAATGGCAGTGGTGGAGATTTATAAAACAAACATCAACTGGGATCGGCAGTCACCCTTTCATTCCTCATGTCAGTAAATATATCCTGGTAGAGAGACAAAAGGCGAGATAGATACAAAAACAGGCCTCAGCTACTGGGGAGAAAGCTAGATACATTACGAGGAGAGCCATTTCATTACACAAGACACATCCTAAGGACGCACAGCCAGAAATACAAACAGCCTGCCTTGCCGGCTGTAAGTAACAACCGACGCAAGAGAGCAAAAGCAGCATCTCCATGCAGGCTGGCTCGAGGAGGTTGATAAATCAGGGTGTTATTGGGCAGCTGTGGCCCCGTAGACCCCAGTCTGTAGAGCACATCCTTCTCCTTTTGGGGCTGTTAACAAGAACAAACTGGAGTGGTGGAAAAAAAGGGAAAGCAGAAAAGCAGACGGTAGAAAGAGGAGAAGGAGGTGTTGAAGAGGGATGAGGCAAAAAGGACTAAGGGGGAACAGAGGAGGAAAAGAGGAAGAAGAGGAGAACAGAAGCAGAAAGAAAAGAGCCAGTGAGGAAAAATTTGATGTCATTTTATTAGGAAGGGGACATTTCTCTCATGGCTTTTTCAGGGCTTGAACTCAGCCACTGGTGGTGATGTTATGCAATGCAAGGGGCGGGCTCAGTCAAAATATATTACCATGTCAGTTATTCACTTGGCATTTAACCTCATGGAGTTCATGTCGTGCTCAGAACTGCATTTCAGGAATCTGCGATTATACAAACAATTACACTTTCTGGTGTATTTCCATTAAGTTATCCAGTCTTTAACCAGCCTCCCACAAACACACACTTCTCACTCAGTCGTTCGCTCTGCTGCCTCTGCTGTACTCCACACAGAAAACAAATGACACTCCTGAGCCCACAATTACACATTCAAAGCCCGCAGAGTGCGGCATGAGGAGAAGGGCAGCGCTGGGGTGCCTCTTTCTCCTGACAATGAGGTATTGCAGAATTTTGACAACACCTGGATTGGAGCACTGGCTGGGGACAGACAGGCAGAGAGGCCCTATTCACGGCGCGCTCTGCAGAGATGGACGGGATGTACCAATCTAGCCTTTTAATCTGGCCTTTTTGTTTAGTGATTGACATGGTCAGTGAGACAAAAAGCAAGCACAGTAGATGGACGGGAGAATACTGGGGGGAGGAGATGGGAAGGAGGGAGAGGAATAGAGAAAGATAAGGTCTGTCTGGGGGGGGGGGGAGGTTGTAGCAATTCTGTGACAAACTGCAGATGGAGGATGAGGTGTTGGAGGCGCCTGGCACTGTGTGTGTGTGTGTGATGTGATTCCTTAGCATAGAAGAAAGCCCACTGGAGATATATGTGTATAGTATATTTCATAAAGAAAAATTAGCTGGCGGGGTAGCAGGTGGGTCTACGGTGACGAATGAGAAGTAGGTGAGAATTAAAACACGGAGTGGGTGAGACACGGAACGGGGGAAGCAAAAGGATGGGAGAGTGGTTAGCCCCATTCAAACTGAACTTTTAATGTGGGAATCATGCGCCGATACTCTGCCTCGCCGTCTGTGTGAAAGTTTCAGATTTTCGTAAAATACTGCATCCATACATGGAAAAGCCTCCGTCATCCTGTCTGACGTACCGACTTCTTCATCACATTTCAGCCCGAAAACAGTGTTTGTCCCAGGCGACTTGTGGTGAAAAAAAATCACTGCGATAATGCAGAGTCTCTGTGTGGAAAGGGCTTCTGTGACAGACTCAGTGTGGACCCCCAGTCACACAGAGCTCAATGGAGAGGGAAAGGCAGCCTGCTACCTAACCACTGTATCCGTCTCTGCACTTCTATGCCAATCAGTATGTGTGCTTACCTCTCAAGCGCCGCTGATGCGTATACGTGCCCCAACACCCCTTCATTAGCAGGGAAATTGTGCACAAAGCGATCTGTCTCTGAAGTGAAAGCTGAGGACTGGAGGATTGACTATAGAAGCAGGGAAACCAATCAGTTGCTTCGCGTGTCTTATCCAATTGCCAACTACCTTCGCAAGTTCTGTATAACCTTATTAATATATCAATATCTTTATGCATAGGCTCAAATCTGTTTGTTTTTATAAAATTACTACTGAAGTTTTAGACAAATCACCTATAACTGATGAAAAAGATTCTATCCGTGTTTGGTTTTTGTGTGCATAGAAACTAGTTACACTGACTTTTTGTTAATAGTGCTTACTCAGCATTTATTTTAATATTTGCTAATCAAATGTGAATAGGATTTTTTGGTCATGGTTTATCAAGGATTCAAGAGTACAGACTTGGTACCTTGGCTGAATGCGATTAAATCAAGCACTAAACAAATGACAGTATCCACTGTCAGCTAACCCGCCTCTTTACCATCATGTCTTGATATTAGGTGATAAGATGTGCACAGTATCCTCATTTGCCTCGCTTTTATATAATCCTACCATTCTAAGATTGTTTCAAAAAAGACTTCAAAAGATGTTCTTTTTCTTCATCCGATGTCAAAGTTTAGATTTGTGTGTCCAAATTCTTCTCTGTGTCCTTGCAGTCTTTACAACTAGGCTCAATCCGACTGGCTGTGTAGAATTTCTGAAGGCTGAATTCAAAAGGCATGAATCTGGGAAGGGTTATGAAACTACTTCTGAAGTGCTGAGAATTTCAAAAGGGCAGGGCAGGTTAAAAAAAAAATTCAAAGAAGATGTGACCACAGTGTTTTCCCTGAGCCGATACGTCAAATGAGCAGCTTAAACTACCAAGTGACCAAGAGCCCACGGAGTACACAGACAGCGATAGAGGTTCTTGGCAGAAATGAGAAATCATTTTTGCAGGGATGGCAACATGTCCGTCTTCACACATCATTTTCTAATTTGTTATGGAAACAGACACTGGAGCCAAATGATTAGGCTAATGCTCAAGTTTCCTCTGAATCTCAAATCAGTGTACTGCTGTAGTGTACTACTGGGTAAACAGTATATAGGTAGAAGTAATTCTAAATTTGATTTGGGGGAAATTTAATGCTCTAATTCAACGATGCCCCTTACAAGTACAAACATTGTACAATTCTTTAACCAACTGGCATTCAAGTCCACAACAACACAACATTTCTAAGACAAACAGAAGGGGACTGAATGTTTTCTAAAGGCAATAATGAGACTGACTCGTATTCTACATCTTTACTTGTATGCCGTCTGAATGACACCCAGTTTCCACTGGAGAGTCAAGCAGACAGGCTGACTTACAAACAAACTACTATAGGCTATACACAGGTCAGAAAGAAATGGATAGAAGACACATGCAGACAACCAACCGACATGCAGCCTGATAGATAAACTGAGATTCAGACGGCTGAGTGAGACAACAGGCCATGAAAAGGCCATCCAGCTCATCCACCACAGATCTAACAGAGAGCTCAGACTGTTGTGAATGCCAAAGGATCGCTGCCTTGTTTGTTCATAAACCAAGTACTACAAACACAAAGAGAAATAGCAAAACAATCTGTGTGACCATCTGCCATACAGTAGGTGGTTGTGCATGTATATATTCTCCACTAAATGGTGAAGTAGTAAAGCCTCTTACATATTTGTTTTTTTTTCTGTTTGTGGTGTGTCACATTGGAGGTCACCCACGCACTGGAGATCAGGGAACAGTTGAAAGCAACATGTAGGGCAGTGACGGTGTGAAGGTGGTTACTGTTTTATATATTTTACTTCACTCTCTCAATGCCAACTACACGATGTTCAAGCAGACTGACAGAGCAGTTGTGATATCATTGAGCCGGAGAAGAGGCTAAGAATAGCGTGGCCATCTGGGCTGCAACTGAAGATTATTTTTATTATCAATTAATTTGCAAATTATCACGATTAATTGACTACATTAATAAAACTGCCCCAAACTGTGAAAAAAGCTTATTGCAATTTAGAGAAGCCAAAAGTGATGTCGTCAAACCCCTTCTTTTTTCCAACCAACAGTCCAAAAGACTCACATTGTCATAAAAATGACAAAGTAAAGACACATTTGAGTTGCTGAAACCAGAAAATGTTTGAAATCTTTGTTTGAAAAATGACTGAAAGGGTTAATCAAAATACCAATTTATTTCTTTCAATAGACTACTCGATGAATTAACTAATTGTTGCAGCTGTACCATTTTGATATATAATAACCTTCAGGTGACATTGATCCATCAGGCTGATATGTATTTGTCAGACTTACTCAGAACCATGGACACTATTTAACTTTGACGCACCCAACTTGGATGATGAATCCTTTGTTCATGATATCTTTTCTCCAGCTATCAAGGGGACAGCATTATTTGTGTTTGGACACTTGTCTGTATAAGTCAACCACGACAGTATCAAAGACAAAAACGGCCAAAACTACCTTGGCTTTTATGAAAGATCTAATCTTGACAGATGTGTGGAGACAAATGCACCCTGGATCAAAGGGCTACTCTTTCTCTTCTCCCCCCATAATTCTTTGGATCCTAGGGTTTACCCTTTTCTCTTGTTCACATAGCCAATTCATAGAACATAAGAATCTGAATACTTATCTCTAACCCTGTAAGATCATTCACCTTTGACCCTGTCTATCTCGAGCCAGAAAAAAAAGACGTTTTATATAGCTATTCTGTGAAACAAACTGTGCTTTCTCGCCCAATAGTTTATATTATGTGACAGGCTAAAAGCTCATTTAACAGGACAAATAATCTCTTACAACAGGTATTAGAAATGGCAGACACTGAAGTTTCTGAAAGTAATTATACCAATCACTGGTAAACAAAAATGAATGACAGATTAAAACAACTTTATCCAAATGCATACACAATGGAATCGCCTGAAGATCTGACTAAAATTGACGAATTTCTATTGAATTGCCCAAACCTGGCCAAGAAAGCCAAAAGAATCTTTATCTTCCCTTCATTCAAAAAGAAATTGAAAAGGCCTCAGGCTCATTACAGGCTAATAAATCACCTGGAGAGGACAGTGCCCCCTAAAAAAAAGGGTTTACTCAACCCCCTCATCACAGATATAATTAATTTAGCATTGAAACTAACTATCAAACTATCCCCCATTTAATTTTCGACTGCCATAATCACTGTGATTGACGTTTAGGCCCATTTGATTATTAAATTCAGACTATAAAATGGACCTCTAAGGCCTGGGTTATCAGTCTGGCAAATGTCTGCTGAGATGAATAAATCTGGACCACAGCGGCTTTATTTTGAATCGTATGTCAACTTACAATTCATGTAGGCTCTTTAATATAATCCACCTAATAAAATCTAAGACTGAGCCTTGTACAGCTGTGGTTTTAAATGCTGAAAGGGTCTTCGACACGCTGGCGTGGCAGTATTTATTTAAAGTCTTGGGCAAGTATGGGTTTGGCTACTTGTTTATTAATCGAGTAAAAAGTCGTTTGACAGGGATGTTCTTTGTCTCCAGGACTCTTTCTCTTGAGCCCCTACCCAGAGCAATTTGACAGGATCCTAATATAAAAGGGTTTCAAAGTAGATCAGACAAATCACAAAATGAATCACCTGGTAGATGATATAATTTAGTACTTAACAGAGCAAGTTAACTCCCACATCAAATTACAGATTTTACAAAACCCTTTTGGTGCTTTTTTTTTTTTTTTTTTTTTAGAAAAAAGTGAAATTATTCCACTAATAAGATTTAATTACACTCAGATAGCTCATTCAGCAGCTTCCAAATGGTATAAAATATCTTAGAATAACTGTAGATGACCCTAAAAATTTGTATAGACTTAATTACTTTGGATTCCTCAGCAGAAATTAATAAGATCCACGTAGGTGGAGTTTGCCCATTACTCTAACTGGCAGAATTAATTGAGTGAAAATTAATACCACAGACGTTCTAGTATTGTTTCCAGTCCTTACTATTCCACTATCTCAACCTTGTTTTAAAACCCTAGGCAAGCATGCTTAAAAATTGATACGGACTTAAGGGTATCTACAGAAAAGAATCCCATGGGATCATAGATTAGGGACCTTCCACTACCCAAGCAGCTCAAATGCCATTTATTTAATCTCTTTTTGGGGCTGACAGTGTCCCCTTCTAGATACAAATTGGACTGTATTCCCTAAAAGAAAAGGTACTCAGGGTTTGATTTATAAATGGAACTCCAGGACTATATCCAACAGGACAGAACATCTTATTTTAAAGCTTTTGACTAATATATGGTTTAAGATGCAGAGAAGTCTTGGATGGAAAATAGAAAAAAATGAAATTGTACTCTTGACTTTAAATAACAACATTCTGGGGACTTGGCATCATAGAGGAATCCAGCATTTAGAAGATCGTTAAGTAAAAGGGCCTCTCATGTCCTTTGAACAAGTGAAGAAGAAATATGACTTGCCAAGCAAGACCTTCTCCTGCTATCATTAGATAAGATATTTTCTTAAATCAAACTTGAGCACAGAAATGATTTTACCTGGGTTTACCAGTATCTTCAAACTGCTTCATGAGGGAAATACAACCTATTTCAAAAATTTACAGCCTATGGTTTGAATGAAGGCCCAAAGAAATGTCAAGATTCTCTCTCAGCCAGTGATAATGTCCGGCAAAGGCTGGTTCACAATAATGTCCTCCATCAACTGTACCTCACCCCCAAAGAAATTACATAAATCAAACCTGAATGGTTGTAAATGTTCTTCAGATGTGGTATAGAGGTCGACTCCTTCCTGCCCTCTACCTGGCTTTGCACAAAGGTAAGGCCATTGTGGTACAACTTCTGTGACACCTTGACCAAGATCTTAGAGGTTACTTTCCGATGAGAGCAAGAGCTTTGGTTATTGGGTAGTTTTTTCATCTGTGAGCAGATCTTGAACTAATTCCTCAATCAAAATGTAAAGCAGTGACATGGAAATCTGATTCTTAGAAAAGGATGCAATAGCCTGAAAATTTGGCAGCTTTATATAGAGCATATGGGTATATTAGTGAGGGATGTGATAATTTCAGGTTATTCCTGATAAAATACTGTGTTAGTGTGTCTCTTTGTGTTTCACGCATTGACCTTTCTTTTTTCAAACTGGGGTTTTAAAAGGTAAGTGTTTCTTTGGTGTTTTGTGTTCTGTGAAATTGTTCAAGATAAATCTGATAATAAAAATAAAAAAGAGTAAAAAATAAAACGGAATGAAAAGAAACAGGACCTTTTGCACATTAACGGCTGCATTAGCCAAAAAATAACCAATTTAACAATATCATCAAGGTGCGGAGGTGGGAGCATCCGCCACTGTTTGCTATTCCTCACCCATTCCTGCTGCCCTGCCGCCTCTCCTATCAATCAATCTGGGTCCCGGGGCCAGACAGGGAATGAGTCTGCCCATTCCCTTAGCGCTGCTTGATTGTGTGTGTGTGACAGAGAGGGGAAAGGGGGTGGTGTGCCTGTGTAAGATGGAGGCAAAATGAATGTGTATTTAAAAGAGAATGTGTGAAAGCATGAGATCAGTGTGGGAAAGAGAAAAGGAGAGAAGGAAACAGGACTGAGTGATTCTGAAAGAAAGTGCAAAATATGGGAGAGCAGGAATGTGTTTGAGAGCAGGTGTGTGTTTAAATGTGTGGAAACAGAAGAGAAAGACAAAGTGTTAGATGTGTAAAGCCTAAGGATGCCATGTACTGCATGCTGTACATCTGAAATGAGTGTGTGTGTGTGTGTGTGTGTGTGTGTGTGTGTGTGTACCACCATACATGGAGTGGAGGTATTATCAGCTTGGAGCTAAACACCTCCCCTTGGGCAGTAATGGTAAAGAGTCAAAATCAACAAGGCACTAGCAGTGTCTGTGTGTATGTGAGTGTGTGCATGTGTGCACGTGTGTATGTCTCTGCAATGAACCAGACAGATAGTCCATACTCTAATACTCAATGACACAAGAGGTGAACTGCATCAGACCTTGCATGCTGCTGCAGGCCACCACATCTCAGCTCCAGCAGCAAGATGTGGCTGAGTGTGTATGTGTGTTTGAATGTGAGGATGTGTGTCACAACACATTCTAATCACCACCTTGACAGGCTGACGGGGCCTTGCCTGGAAAGTCTGCTGCAGTTTTACACACATACATACACACACTCTCTCTCTCACATACACACACACAGACAAACTGAAGTTTAAATTCACTAATGTCAAGTGGAGCGGATGAATAATAGAATAAAATGATGTCAAATGTCTGAAACTTGGCGTGCTATATTTCCCTTACCCTCCATTTCCCTCCTCTACTCTCTCAGTTTGGTCAACAGAAAATGTGAATGGTTAAAAATCAGTTTAAATGGCTCAATCAGACCTTTATTGAAATAACCTGATTACATTTTGTCAAAAAATGTGCCTCTCTTAGTCACAATAGACAGAGAATGATGAGCCTTCAATAGGCTATTGATCAAGGACTTGAGAGAAATGGAGAAAGGGCTCTCAAAGCTTAGTTTCAACACATAAATGCACGCCTGTGATTGAACGGCACTCTAAAGAGTAGCGGTGACGTAAACCTAGAAGGATGGACTTCTTACCTTTTACATATAAAGCACTTTTTTGGTGTTGACCTATCAATATCCTTTCAAAGTTGACACTGAAAAACAAAAACAGCCATTTTGGGTGATTGATGATACTGCATGTCTCGCTGCCTGCTCCATATGACTAATTCCTCACATTTTTACAGTGTTCCTCAGTGGTGACAGCCAAGCCTGCTCGTCTTGGCATTTTATAAATATTTCAGAGCCAAGACAAAAACAAAACAAATGTTTAGGCGCATTACAATTTAAAGACATTGCTATGGATGCACTGCGTACCGTCTGGTGAATTGTCTCTGTAAAATTGGCAAAATGACCAAACTTCATCAAACACGGAAAAACACATGTTGAACACGTCAAATCTGACAAACCTCTCAAGACAATTCCAAAAAAGGACAAACAGCTAAGGTAAACATCTGTGTTTGTCTGTGTTGTATCCTATCAGTGTCTTGCTGAGCGGAGTAGGGTGCAGTTTCACAGATTCTCTTCTTTTTTTTTTTATTTTTTATTTTACCCTCAGGAATCAACACACCAATCCTAATTTAATGAGTCCACACTCTTGACCCACTCATTCAACACAGCTGCTGACATCCCACTCTGCACTCTCTTCTCACATTCATTTACTTAACTTTCTCCAAGCTGTTTGGTTCTTACCATGTCTGTGTTCACACTTTTATTTTGAATCTTCAGTGTTCTCTAAAAGCCGCTGTCACAATCCTTTTGAGCATTCTATAAATACACCTGGCTTGACTTGACTTCACCCCATACACAACAACAAAAAAAAGCACTACATCTGCTAGAGAACAAAGTGAAACTCGATATCTGAAGGCCCTGAGACTCGCTGCTGAGTCGACTGTTGTTCCCCTCCTGCTTTCCTGTTTACCCATCCTCCTTTAACCTTCATACTCCTCTGAATTCCTAGGTGCAGAGAATACCTGATGATATTAATGCACTTTTCTCCTCCTCTGTGTCCGTTCATCACATTACAAATCACTGGTGAACTGTTGAGTCCCCTACTCCTGAACAACCAGTGTTTCATTCAATACTCTGTGTGTTTTTGGGGCAGTCTAATTCATTTTTTTTATGGTAAATATCATTTATTTTGGGGGAGAATCACTGTCCTTGTGGACTGAAATATAATCAAGCTAGAAAATGAAAAAAATCCACAATGATTTGAAAAAAGGACGTCAAGTTAAATTATTCTCAAGGACACATTAGATCTGACATCCACAAATGCACCGCAAAGTCTGTACCCTGCACCCTTGAGGTGAGATGTTGAAAAAAAAAGTCTACAGCTCAGACAGAATTTGACATTCTTAAAATGTATAATATTGCCCATATCCATTACCATCCCACCCCACACAGCCACTCTGTCCCCTGTGGGACAGATTTAACATGATAAAGGCACTGACAAAATAGTCTGAATACTTTGTTTCTTCCACGACCAGCCACTTAAGACAAAACCTTCAACAAGTTGCCAAGTACCATTCAAGTCTCATTCGTTAGGCTGTGCGCCTTTTGTCCCCCTGGAACAATATAATACGCCAATTAGGCCTTGAGCTAACAGCCACTGCCCTTGAAGTGCCACCTGTATAAACCTCTTATTGATTTACTTTATTTGTTCTCAATCTCTCTTTCACTGTCTCTATCTCTTAATTAACAAAAAAAAACACTTTTACTTCTGGCCAGCCAGCCAGCCAGACACATATATGGGGCTTTTCCATAGGGATGCGCTGGCCCTGCTTGACTCGGCAGGTCAGCCGAGCAGGGATTTGTATTTGTGTTACACGGGGGTACCCACTTGAGGCTGTGTCTTTAACTAATGACACACTTGTCTTGCATAGTGGTTAAAGGGTCGGTTGTAAATTACCCCCACCAACAGTACTATGAAAAGCCCCTTTCACGCAGAGAAGCCGCATTATCACTGCAGCGGCGGTTCGCCAATTCTCCGCCGTTGGTCATTCACACAGAGCCAAGCATCTCCGCCTTAAAGACGAACCGCTGTGTAATTCACACAGAAAGCCGGCACTGCGGCTCCTAAAGAGGCGTGACGGTACACTTCATGATGATGACATCTGTGTTTTCAAGGTGTTTCCCCGGTGTCCCCCTGTCAATCTAAACCCGCAGACAGTTTATAATCATATGGATGCTGTGATAATGTGTACTGATTGAGATCCTGACCCACCACACATCCTGGAAAGTTCAATTTTTCGCTTTAAATTACATAATAACATAATCGCCATCAGTAAACTGGACGCTGACTGACTGGGGAGGGCGCCTGTTTTCTGGGGGAAAGTTCACTGAAGTCTCAGTCGGGAGGGCCGACCGTCGCTGTGATTTCTTTCGACACTAACACTTGGTGAGTTAAAGTTTTTTGCCGGTGACAGACGCTGTTTTTCGGGCAGAAATGTGACGAAGAGTCGGTAGGACAGGTGGGAGGACAGACACTTCTCCACGTACAGCTGCGGTATTTTTTTCCTCATATAAGTTGCCAAAGACAGTTACAGTTACTACATTACTTTTGTTTGGTCCTGTAACGTTGCTTTGTCGGACATTTCTCTTTATTTAGTTGAGTGAAGGATCTGTGTAGTTGTCAGACTGTCAGACCGACACGCCCTCGATATGCGCAGCCGGCTTATCCATTCACACTGGTTCAGTTCGCCTGCACCTATGATACTACTTCCAGAGGCATATCATATCACCGGAGCGAAATTTCACCCCTCGCCGCCTCCGACACATTCACACAGGCGGAGGTGGAGAATTGGGTGCAGGATCCCCGCATCCAAACAGCAGTGTGAATGGGGCTAAAGACTCACTGGTCAACACTTTTCATTTTGAATTCTTCACAATACTATAAATTCTTGGCCCAAGGTACAGCTTGGGTCTGCCTGTCACAGTTAAACCAGGTAATGGAAATGCAAATAAGCACATGATCACATAGGCATGGTTTGACTTGGCACAGCCAAAATTAGCAATGGAAGGCCCCAATGTAAACCCACGGATGAATGCATGAACACATACACGTGCAGGTGGTTGTAAGGGCTGATGTAGGAGTCGTCCTTAAGCAGATTAAGCACAGTTGTGCCTTCCAGGCACAAAACCATGCAGGTGATTAAAAAAAAAGAGAGAGAGAAGCCAAGATGAAAAACAACCATGCACACAAACTCTCACACTAAGCCCCCCCCTTTTTTTTTGGATCAACAACAATTCAACAATTTATCATAAAGTAAGTCCAGATCTGTAATTCGGCCGCAATATTTTAACAGTGTGAGTTATGTTGAAAGAGCCTAGGAAGCTTGAAACAGATAACCAAAACTATGAGCATTTCAATAAGCTATTCAAAATGGACAGCTTGAAAGTTTGATGAGATAGCAGAGAACAGTGGATAACTGCACTGAATAGATAAAACTACTGAAAAGGTTGGCCAAAATCATTGGGCAAATGGTTAAAATAGCAAAAAGAAATGGAAAAAGACAGTGGAAATTGTTAGTCAAAAGTAAAGCATGAATGGTTAGACTCGCTAAAGGTAATGGTTAATGGCTGGAACATCCAACTTCTGCCACTCAGAGAGAGATGGAACTGACAGCACTGAGTATGTACATAAGAAAAAAAAAGGTGGGAAGTGTAGGTGTAGATACAGTATCTGCGTGACAGCACAGCCACAAGATTAATGAGGACTACCGCATAATGACATACATGAGAGACAGAAAAGGAGAGGTGGACAGGGGAGAAGTGAAGGCGGCCGCTGCAGAAGAAGAAATTAGAGGGTGTAATAGGTTGAAGGAGAGGAAGACGACCGCCTGGCCTTTCATCTGCGAATGCTATTTCCTAAGTGAGCACACTAAGTGGAGCACACAACAGTGAGTTTGTGTGTGTGAGACAGAGATGACATGAGGGAAAGCTAACCTATGACATGACTATTGATCTTCGAGATTCAGCATGTGGAGACGAGAAAATGAAGAATCATGGCCTTGCCTATATTGTAGGTACCTGTAGGATGAACAAATTAGGGAGGTACGATATTGTACTTTTGCAGATATTTGATAAGGATTTGATATTTGATTTTGGCCAATTGCTGATACTGATGTTTGCTCGTACTCTTTCCCACCTGCAGAGAACAGCAAGTTTCTCCTGTAGTCGAATTAACATATCATTATGCCTACTCATCATTACGGTCCACTGGCAGGTGCAGACATACAGTGCTTTTCAAAATGTACACATTCACTGGGTAAAACACAAAAACGACTTAGTCAACAGTGCTTGTATGCGCATATCTTCAGAAATGTTATATACTATTTAGTAGGGGTGTAACGATACATGTATTTGTATTGAACAGCTTCGGTACAGGACGTTCGGTTTGGTACAGGGCTGTGCACGGGTGAGTTCCCGGAACAGAAGTTGCGTGTGTTTATTTTCCGCCTGCAGCTACACGTGCAGCCCGTTTACGTCATGGCTAACGCTAGCGAGAAACCAGCAGAGCTTAAAGACCCTCACTTGTCGCTAAAGTCTCCTGCTTGGGAACACTTCGGCTTCCTAGTTAAATAATGCGACGGAGAAAGACAAGTAGATAAAACGAGGGCAGTGTGCCGACATTGTTCAGCTGAGATCGGGTATGTTTCCGGTGTGACAGTTTGACTCGGTGTTAATTTTAACTGGTGAGGGTCCCAGGTGTGCTGGAGGTGTGGTCTGAGAATCCCGTCTCCAGAGGGGTCCTCGGCCATGTCCGCTAACCAGGAAAAACATTCCGATCGCCCTGCTCATCGATCCAAGTCATGTATATGTATTTTCATTTTGACGTGGCTTGAACACTACTATTTTACACGGAGATGTCGGGGTCTGCGACCTGCAAACCACTGTTCGACGAGCGCTACACAGCACACAGTGACAGTGTAGGTGACTGTGTCGATGCCTGTCCAAAAAAACGCGACTGTCAATAAATCGTCCAAAAGTGCATGTTGTCGTGCTTATATCTTCGTAATGAAAGCCTGTACTCACAAATAACTCATGGGTGGAGTCAATGTGGACAAGTTCATCTTTCTGGCAAAAATTATGAAGGTTGAGTAAAACTGAACAGGGCAACATGCTGGAACTGTTAGTGCTGCACTTTACTTGTGGAAAAGTTTTGTTAAAATCCTTTAACAAGCTGTGAGGAATTTATTTTTATAATGTTTCATATATTTTTTGTTTGAGAATATTTTATTTAACTTATTATCAGGCAGCACTTTATATTTGCATTTTGTTCCCATACTGTACCGAAAATTAACCGAACCATGACCTCAAAACCGAGGTACGTATTGAACCGTGATTTTTGTGTATCGTTACACCCCTACTATTTAGTAATGACTGAAAAGTCATACCATTAATTTCTGTTGCTTATTAAACACCACCTTGATACCCTGCTCAGTTACCTTTATACTGACCTTATCCTTCTACAACTAATTCAGTAAACTCAACTGTGCTCACAGTGCTTGTGTCTGTGCAGACATTTGCATTTTGTGATTATGTATTTGTCTTTATTGATGCCGTGTTCATGTGCTTTTGTCTGCAACTTATGTTTTAATGTGCTTTGTTTGTACTTATGGCTTTAATCAGTGCCGACATTCGACATGAAAACATTTTCTCGTATGTGTTCTCCCTGTGTTTTAATATGGCATCAATCTGCCAGGGACTGCTGTTGAACTTTAGCCTGTATGGCTAAATTTGGCATATTTACATGATAGACTTTGGTGCTTATGTTAATTCATGTGCATTGTCCCTTCTTTAAATAAAATAAACAAACATTTTGGATATTATTGTCGAAGGCATTAAGTTTAAGCACACTCTTCCCATCTACTTATCTGAAGAGAAAGGAGGACAAAGTTAACACTTTCTTTCTACATATGGTCAAGGTCAGCTGGTGCTGATGTGAGAGAGCAGATAGCTTGTCCCTCTGTCGTGGCAATTTGTCGGTCCACGTGTTCATCTGTCGGAAGGAGGGGAACAGTGATGAATGTGCGAGTTGTCGGGAAGTAAATGGTGGTATCGAGTTGTGGTCTGGTCCAAGGTGTCAGGAGAGCTACGAGGCTAATTTTCAGCAGCACTGCTATAATGGGATGTGTGTGCCTATTTGTGAGTTTGTCTGTGTGTTTGTGTGAGCGCGCCCACCGTGGTCCATGTTCCACCTGGCACAGTGGATTAGGTGCAATTAATCTTAGTTAAGCAAGCCCTGCGGAGAGAATGCCTACCTGACACGTGCACACACGCACACACACACAAACAGACACTAGGCCACAAACAGGCACACAAACACTCCCAGCGATGCACAGGAGAGAGTAAAAGCACAGTGAGGCAGCTGCTTTGTGTGCATAACACACTGACGAGTTCACCATATGCACATTTGACAGCGCTGCTTGTCACAGGGCTTTGTTTTTGTAGTGGGGATGGGGAGATGATGTGGAAGGGGAAATGGTGTGTGCCTGTTTGTTTGCTCACATGTGCACATATCCTGGTTCATCCTTTTGAATGGGAGGAAAGGGAAAGAGTTCCATTTGATCTGCTCGTCAATGTGCGTTTAAGAGCATAAATGATAGCAAGAGGCAGGAGGTACGGAGGGTGCAGGTATAGTAGGAAGTGTAACATACTTCCCTTTAAACTGTGTGATCATATAAAGGCCCTGACAAGACTAAAATATACACACACATACAGAATTCAAAATAGAAGGGACATGCGTGAAAGACTGCAGAAGGTATTTCAACCACAACTCAAAAACATTATGTCAGCCTCTTTTGTGTTGGGGTTGCTTTTTTAATTCTGTTTAATTTTAATTGTGCTTGCAAAATTGTAACACCTGCTCGTCCTTTTTGTGTTTTGCTAAATTGGCTGCGTACATATTTGGAATTGCTATTATATACAATTTTTGCCAGAACTTCACTTTAATTATTCACAAGTATGGATCCTTTACCCTCTTCCATACAGGTCTCAGTATCTATACAGGGGCAATTCATTGTGGTGCCAACCACATCGATTGTCTCATCAGTATCCCATGGGGCCTCCCCTGTGTAAAGTACCCCTGATTAACACAGCCCAATAGAGCAGTGGGAGGAGATATTTCAGGCATTCAGGCTTCCAGAAGTTTTAGTCATGTTCATATTTTTTAAAAGTCTTAGCTGACAGTCAGTTGGAGCAGTTTCAGAATGGTTCAGAAATGGTTTAATCATTAGAAGAGCAACTGGTAGGGATGCACTGATTTACTGACCGATATGGGGGTGGTTGACTGACACTCGCTTATCGGCAACTAGGCATTCACTGATGCCAGGGGCTGATGTTACTCTGCTCGATGAATTTATTTAGTGCTGGGTACATGTGCAAAAAGTTAAAAACATGTCAGCGGTTTGGGAGTTTTATAGGTGACTGTCCCAGTGATAGAGATCAGCGACTGCAGTTTGCAAGGTATTCCAGCGACCTGAAGTGATCTTCTTGGCAAACGCCCCAAGATGTCTTAAGTGGAGGCCGACACAGACCGCGGCGTCGAAATAACAAAGACTGCGTTGTTAGAGGTTTTTAACAAATGCTTTGCTCTAACGAGTCAGATCCGGTTTTCTGTATCATAACCTCACTGTATGAGGAGTTGATAAGGGTGAGGCCTGCTGCCGGAGCTGAAGATGAAATGGAGATGAGCGAAATAGAGAGAGAGAAAGAGAGAGAGGATTACCCATGGGCAAGAGGGCGCGAAGTGACAGGGCCGAGTCCACTCTGCATGAATGTTTGAGGGGATTTTGAGGAAAAAGGCCAAGTAGGAGGACATCACAGTGACTTGAAGGTTTCTTCTATATCTTATTACTTTTCTAATAAGTTTTTTCATGTAATTACATTCATTTGTTATGGTAAAATTAAGCCCCTACTGCACAGGTCATTTATCTTAACCATGACTAGTTATGGAAATTGTTTTTGTTTCTTTACTCTTCTTCACCATCTTTTGCCCACTATTTCTATGCATCTCCCTCATAGCTGTTTACTTTGCTGGCCATCTTTTCTTTTGTTTCTCCTGTAGTTTTGTATGCTGTAGCTCTCTTCCTTTTTTCCTGGGTTGCCCTCATTTTCCCACATAACTTCCTCTCCTGTCTATCTCCCCATTCCCACATCTCAAACCTGCTTCCCCCTCTCTCCCTTGCCATCCTCAGCCATTTTCTTCATTTCTCTCATCCTTGTCACATCCTTCTCTTCTCCCCCTCTTACCTTTCACCCTCCCCCTACTCCCTACAGCCCACCTGGATTAGCAGCAGTCTGCGGTAATGCATTCTGACCCCCCCCTCCCTTCTCTCAACACACAGACACACAAAATTTAATGTGGGGCAGAATCGTGATGAGACAAAGGAGCGGATGAATAAAACAGTGGAACTGATGGCGATGGTGACGGCACCCGGGGGACCCACACTCTTGATTTATAACGCTGGGTGAGCATTCAAAAGCAGATACAGCCCCGGCTCGCTGCTAACAGCCAGTCTCAGATCTACACCACTGTGTGTGTGTGTGTGTGTGTGTGTGTGTGTGTGTGTGTGTGTGTGTCAGTGAGTGAGAGAGAGAGGGAGGGACAGAGAGATGGGAAGGGAGGAAAGGTGGGAGACTGTGGACAGGGGACAAGAAACAATCAGTGGGAACTTTAGAGCTTGGGAAACGGCAAGAGGTGCCCCCCAAAATTCTAATACATAACCGTGTACGTGATCTCTTGGGTGTATATATATTTCCGTTAAAGGTGGGCTGCAAAGTGATTTCTAATTAGCCTCACTGAGGGAGAGCAAGGAAAAACGGAGGAAATCAATTTCCCATTTGGGGCAGGTAGGGTGATCTATTGAAGGGCTAACCCCAAGGAAGACCTTATCAGAATAGGAGAGGGCTAACTTTTTACTAAACACACACACACACACACACACACACACACACACACACACACACACTGAATAGTGTATTTACAGCTAAGAACAGAGAGATCATGGCAGAGGCATTTTTAATCCCCCTGACTTCAATTAACCCGCTGTGAAAATGTCTGCCACAGACGACAATTAAAGTTCCAAAAACTAAGGAGTAACCTTGCAGACTCTACTGCAGGAAAAAGCTGATGTAAATCGCCTTAATTAGTTATGCTTGTGCTTTTATACCCAATGCTTTTCTTTGATTTAAAAGGATTAAGATTTTATTTATTTGTATTTACAAACATCCCCTCCAGTGGACAGCGGCCAACAACTTTCATAAATCATCTTTTAGCAAAAGATTGTCGTAAACTAGTTGGTAAAGAAACAGCAAAATGCAAGAAATTTTAATTCTCAACCTGCACGTTTCTCTGCAATATTAGGCTGTTAAAATCTGCAGCACATATCAGCTTACTTAGTTTTTTATGATCACTACATTTCTCAAGGATGACATTTAGGAGTTCATAAACCAAAACAATCTTCCAGCTACAGGTGTGCATTCATCAAGTCTTATGATGGTGCATTACTTAAGAAAAAGATGAATTAAATAATTAAAGAAATATATATTTTTAATCATAAACAGAAAATTATTCAAAGCAAGCTGAATATTTTGGTTCTTAACATATATTGATAAGAACCTTTTAATAATCCATGCAGCAAATCTCTGCTGGTTAACTATTGGCCAAGTATAGTTCAGCCTGGTATCAAGGTAAGAAGCATGGCCTATAAATAATGGAGACACCTGCTCCAGACCAAAAGGGCCATTAGAAAATGACGAGTAGGGAGGTTAAAGGGAAGGCAAGGAGACTTGCAATCATCTAAAATCTCCAGAGGAAGAGAATATTCAGTTGGGGTGTCAAGGACCATTGGATGGACAATGATGGATGGAGAAGAGACGAGCAAATGTGGAGCAGCTACTATAGCGGTCCTGCCAGCCCAGATATTCACAATGCTAAGTATCGGTTCCCCCCACCAAGTGCTCCGCTTTCATTTTTTGTGTCTTAGAAACGATTCAAATAAAAAGATGATACTTTTGTATCTACAGTACAGCTATTAAGAGAACTGCATGAGTGTTTCCTCACATAAAAGGTCGGGGCTATTATTCTCTTGAAGAGTAGGCCAAAGGATGAAGAGGGGAAATGTAAAAGTAATTCAAACATGTCTCTTTTTATTGCACTTGGTGGATGAACATATAATTAAATTATTTCATGCAGCTTATACCAAGTACTATTGAAAAGTTCAGCCAAAACATGTACTAGTGTGAGAATCAAAATTAGGAATGGGTACTCACTAGAGGTGTTATTTTATCTGGCAATCATGGGGGCTGCATCTCCTCCCTAACACCTACTTCTGTCACACATTTCAGCTTGATACATTTGAACCTTTGTGTAATTGGCTTGAGCCTCTGTACTACATTCACAGTGGTATCTGACACTATCAGAAATGTTGAGAAATAAGTACTCAGAGACGTATTTTGCCGACATTCAGTCTCATTCATAATGGAAAAAAGAACATTTAAAAACTGGCATAGCATATAACAATTAAAATTACATAATACATTTAATATTGTGATAAATAATGTTATTGCATGATATGTACATTTAAACAACAAACACATTATGTTGCTTGCACTTCCATGACCTAGACTGTAGCACCCTTACCTCAGTATGCAACACAACACTTGGATCAAGCAGAGGCTTTTGGAGCAAAGTGCTGTAGACTGATGAAACAAAAATTGAACCCTGGCTACAAACACAAAATGTAGGGCTGGCAAAAGAGAGAAGCTATTTGGTGGTGAAAAAACCCCTTACAAACCACTAAACACTGCAGTGGATTTATTATGCTTTGGAGTTATGTTGCAGCCAGAGGCATATAAGGTACAGACCATTCTCACACAGAACATTTTGACTTGTCACAGCATGAAAAGCACAGGTGTATATAATAACATTAACGATCGCTGTGTTCCATTTCAGGTTCCAGTTCACCATACCAGTGAGCCAGTACTCACACTTGAGGGGCCTTGGACCCCGAAACACCTATAAATGAAATGCAGCCATGATTAATGTTATTAGTTACACCTGTGTCTGAAAAGTCAGAATGTCAGCTTTGAGAAAGGTCAATTGTTCTCAGAGAGACTCCAATATTTAAAAAGGGCCAACAAATCCTAGAAGCCAATGGCAACGTGACAGAGGCTGAAACAGAGTCGGCACTTGCGACAAAACCAGGATCCAGAAACCAGTTAGTTTGATGTTCCAGATTTAAATATTTATTCAGGTAGTTATTACTTTGAGATGGATGTTCAGATCAACAATTAAACAGTTTTTCTGTTCACCCTGTTTGTTTTGCAAGGAGGGTGATTATCAGGTGATTAACTGTAATTATATCTGCCTTTAAAATTATTCATATCATATTATTATATTGTGTATTCCTATCATTTTTAAAAATGTCGATGAAAAAAAAAAACAGACTCTAGGAATTCTGGAAGGATTTCTGTAGTCCTCCAGTCTCAGCATTAAAAATTTTCTTTTGCATGCAGGCATTTCCTCTGTCTCACCGCACAATCATATTCACTTCAATCTGAAGTTGAACGGCTAATTGGCTTGCTGAGTAATTCAAAAAAGTGGCAGCAGGAGTGACATAAACAACAAACAACAAACTGAGGAGAAGGTGCCAATCAGTAAAGTCAACCTTGTTAATGGCTACAGGTTGTTTTTACATCAAGAATAACTTTCCATGTTCCCTTTAATTAAGTGTCTTGTTAGGCCTGGAATAGCTGCAACCTTGTTATATGTTGTCATGTCAAACATCCAAATGAAACGCTCCTTGGCCAAGAAAAGATTATGCGTGTCGAGGTTGCCTGCCCGCAAAAAAAAAAAAAAAATCCAATTGCTGAAAAGAAGACACATTCAAAACAAGCACCCTTAAAACGTGTTTGTTTCACCAGTGTGACAACTGCTCCCATGTTCTGGGCCAATGTGGAACGTGACGCGAGCCCAGACATGGGGGCCCTGCAGCCCCTGCCACCTGTGTTGGGCAGGGAGCAAGCAGCTTGGCATGGGGTAGCATGATAGCCAGAAGGAAGTGTTGTGGAAAAAAAAAGAGATCCATCTCTATTTAATGTGCACATGTTTAAGTCAATATCTTATTACAAATTAAATGGAGACTATATTCATTTTAGCCTGTAATCATATTACAATCTACATGAACACTGCCTTAAAAGTTTAACTGTTGCTTGAATTACAAGAGCAAGCCATAAATTAATTAGGCAGCGTGGTTACCTTCACTCCAGATTCCCTCAAAGCAAAAGCACATAACTTCGACTAATAAAGTTGGCATTGGCATGAATCCACTATTTTCTTACCAAAAAGACCCAGTTTTCATAAAACACACCAGACACAATTACTCCAACAGACGTGTTTGGGGGCTTATATCGTTTCTCTCTCTCCAACAGTATGTAGCTTTACTAACCTTCGCATGTTTGTCGCAGAGATGGACGGGGATTCAGGGGTGGATGTGGACAATGGTGCAGAACGAAGGAAGAGAAAGATGAGAAAAGGCGTGAACGAAAGTACCAAAGGATCGGAAAGAAGAGTCAGTGATTGCTGTGAGGGAAGAAGGGAACTGGTCAATGAGAAGGGTGGGGGCAGCTCTCTTACCTGCAGTGAGCAGGAGGAGAAATGGAGGGGGAAAAAAAAGAGGGAAAGGAGGAAGGTAGGGAAGTGGTGGAGGGTGAAGGGAGAGAAAGAGCTGGCTAATTTTGTTCTACCTTCAGGATACCTCCTCCTGCTGCTGGATACCAGTGACATGGGCTGAATATCAAACACACTTACCAAAAGTGGCACTGAGCAATGGTTAGTTTGATACAATCCCTCCTTACAATGGGAACAGGCAACCCAATAATGCTTTATAAGGCTGTGAATTGTACTGAGCCACACCTCATCAGTTGTTTAACCAACTGACTTTAACAATTTGCTGAGTTTTACATAGTGTTCACCTGTTTTTTAGTCAGGTCCAACCAAAATAATGTGATAAATAACAGCTATACCCTGAGAGAGGAAGTAGTTTAAACAGTTTTAAAAAAATCTGGTGTCATCATTTATGTTTTGGTTGTCTTAATTTAACTAGTGCTAGCCCACTGCCATTAAAAAACAATCTTCACATCCAGCAGCTTACTTCACTTACGTCATTTCAATTAGGTCATTTCTAACCGTGCAGTGAAGTCTGAGCAGTTTTTCAAATCTGTTTGCATGAGATGGGAGCAGCTGCCCACAGGTTTTCTTTTTTTATGATAGCGGGTTGGTGAGGGTTTAAAAAATTGAGAACAAATCTTTGTAAACCTGTATAAGAATAGACAGGTGCAAGGCAGAACATGCACGGATGAAAACAGGAAAAAAAAAAAACACCCACATACTCTCAAAAGAAAAAGTGCAGTGACATTTTCAATATACGTTCACTACGAGTTGACAGCGGTTCAGAGGGTCAGTCAGAGCCAAAGGGAGTCAACAATACGGGCTGGCACATTAAACCATGAGCTGAAAGCTCCAGAGTTAGGTGTTGATTCTCAATGGGTACTGGGAACGCACCACTAATGTTAATATAAAAGGTTTGCTTAATACAGCTTTAGGAATCATAAAACAAGTTGCAATGTTACTAAAATATCCTTTATTATTCAACTCCTTTTCACCTGCTAACACAAAACCTCTCCCAAATCGGTAAAAGTGGAGGGTGAGATTTTTGTCTGTGTGTGTCAGGGGACGGTCACATTTACTACCTTGCAAGGTCGGATGTAAATTTCTTATTTTCAGTCGTCTCTAATAATCTCTCTGTACCAGGATGCCTCGTCTTCATATTATCACTTTGGTCCCAACAAAAGCACATTATTACCATGCTACTTGCGTGCCTCAAGTGCACAAAATGCCTGCAGTCCTGCACGCTTCTCTCTATACATTTTGTCAGCGATACAAGGACATAGTATGCAAGGACATGGGAAATAGCTGGGCTGGGGTTCAGCCAAGGTTTTATCTGAGGCTGATTCTGCTGCGTGCGCTCAATTACTCTTTCTCTATCTTTTTCTCACTCATATTGGTCACAATCGCTGCCACGGACCGTCCTGCGAGTGCAGCTCCACACTGGCACCTGTTGATGGAAAAGCCGCATAGCAGACACGCTGCTAAAACACACATACACACACAAAAACCCACACCAGCACTCACGCTGCTGCCAATCCTGTCCATCTCTCCTTTAGAGATAGATTGGAAGAGTATTTCTGATCTGAGGGGGCTCTAGCAGGCAATGAGTCAGTGTAAGATGATACAGGTATACAAACACACGCCCGTGCAGGCACGCGCGCGCACACACACACACACACACACACACACACAGACGAACACAATAACACACAGCACAGAGAAATACGCGTTTCCACACACACAGACCTTGGAAGCTAAACGTGTCTTGGGTGTCTGATTGAAGGGAGCGCGTGCTGCTCTGCTGAGTCTTTCTAGACCCAAATCTCAGGCTTTATCTCGCAGTGTAACGATTAACTGATGTATATCAGAAAGTCAATACAATAGTCAGAGATAGGGTTACACATTGATACAAAAACACAGATCCAACCAAATTCAGTAAGAAAATCATCAAAAATGTACGATGAAATAACCTCATGTGCCTTTAAAGTGTATATGAGTGTGTGGTGTAACAGTGGATGTGTGTGTGTGTAGGAACTATAACCCTTCAGCCAACTTTCCCAATCATATACCCACTTCAGGCCATCCACTTCCAGAATAAAAGGAAGCATGGCTGAGATAATGAAGTGCTGATTGAAACATCACTCTCAGAAGTAAGTAACAGCACTAAAAACATAATCACCAAGCATACTGGCACCAAGTGTAACTCCTCCTAAGGCGATAATTGAAAGCTATTTAACTTGCAAGAACATACACCCCTCTAGTATTGTTGAAAATGCTGGTGTAAGGCAGATAACAGTGACCCTCGCACTGCCAGTCTGCCGGACCCATTGTTTGTTATATTGATGTGGCAATAAACGTTATTTTGGAGGCATGTAGTGTTCAGCCAATAAAAGTTTCAAACCAGCAACCCATTTATCTAAATATGCATCCCATCTTCTGAGCAATTATGTACTGAGAGCATCATGTCATTTATGTCAAAAATCGGCTGGATCTTGATGCGCCAAGAGTGAGTTCACAGATGCTCCGTTGAGACGTGATTGTTTTGAAGTCCAATTTACACTTCAACAAAACCCGGCTGTTGTGTCTTCTGCCCTGACATCAGCACAGATGAAACACTAACGGTTAGATACAAAAGGGTAGACGAGGGGCAGAGAGACAGAGAGAGAAAGACAAAATGAATGAGGGAGTGGGGGGAGAAAATGGTCTGGCTGGTCAGCTGTGTGCGTGGGTGGACAATTCAGGCTGAAGCACGAGGACAAAATGACCAAATGTACAGACACAGACTCCATTTTCATGTTTATGTGTGATAATTGTATATCTCCATGTAATTCTCTCCCCACAGTAAATAAAATCTTGAATTTAGCATAAAATCCTTGCTGCAAACACACTCAGCAAGATGAGAGTTTCTACAGAGTCATCTACTTTATGTTGAACGGTTCTCCACTAGGGTTGCAGCGTTATCAGAATTTAATGGCATGATGTATTTAAATCATTATTAGTTTCAAAACGGAAGTTTTTTTTGGTTTAAACACTTAATTATAATTTGACAAAATATAATGTCCATACAGACATGAAATTTGATATAAACTTTTATACACATAAATATTATTACACTAATAGAGTAGAATTCAAAGCAAATCAACATGGTATGACAATACTATGATAATAATATAACGCTTTTCGAACCTCGATACACCTTGAAACCAAGATATCGCTGCAACCTTATTCTCAACATGAACGACTCCCAACACATTTCAATTTTGAATTTGGTTCTGTAGCGACAGATAACCTGAAGACTGTCACATTTTGCAGCTGAATCAAAAGCCTCGTTTAGAGGAATTCTGTTGTAGCTCCGTACATTTCCCGAAGGTTCATGGCAAGGCGCTACTCACTGAAGACCTTGTTAACTTAAAGGGAGTGACAGAAAATCCAGCGCATCAAAAGTCAACAACACAACAAGCCATGGCACTCACAGAGTGAGCCGTTCCTGACACTAACGACCTTTAGCCACCAATGGCGCTTTTCTATCTCACAGAATTTTTGACAGATGCTCGTTAGCTGTGGAGGCCTGTTAGAGCAGGATTTACTCCCTCTCCTCCGTTTCCCGCATCTGCTCAACTTCCCATCCCTCAGTCTTGACTTGTGCCAGAATTTCATGGTGCTAACAAGGAGCAGGTAACAACAAGGATTGATGGGGAGGGTCAGAGGATGTGGCATTCCTTTTTGATGGCTAGCGGCGGGCAGGTGCGGAAAGAAAAAAGCCTACGTATGAAGATAAAGACTAAATTTAATTCCATGCACATTTATACAAACCACCTGTAACCTAAACACTGGAGCCATTCCTCCCTAAACACACATCAACCCTGGCACTGACAGCGTAGGACACAAAGCACCTAGTTAGCCAAGTTAAAAGTCAGTAGTGTCCTTAACACTGTGCCTGGGAGCATCTTACACAATCACCTCCAAGAAAACACACACCAACATTCAGTGAGTTGTTGATATGACTGTACGTTGGCTTCTAGCCACAGTCTGTTATTTCTTTAAGGCTTACGGCATCTTTGTGCTAAGAATGGCGATCCCCTTCTTATCTCTCGAAAACACACTCGCTGAAGTAACACACACGTTAGCGTTATGTTGCTTCCTGTCAAACCTTTAGTTTGGAGGTAAGAGGTATTCTTTGTTCTGAGCCACAGGTTTGCTGTGTTTCAAACTCCTGTTCCAGGAGGATTCAAGGACCAGCTGCCTCTGTTGGTACTTTAATTACTGTTTTGTATGAATCAGCTTAATGTCTGAAATTGTCTTTTCAGCTTACATGTCAAGGACATGAAATAATATCAACCAAGTACAAAGTTTCCCCAACCAACATTTCACAATTATCACAAAAATCTTCCAACTTAATATTTTCAGTGGCACTTGGCGAGCTGACTCAAGTACTCAGTGCTAATCAAAAACTTGTCCAAATTTGCAATTCATCGTGGCATTCAAATTGAAAAAAACCTATCTTTAGTGGAGTTTCAGAATCTGAGGACAAGGAAAGATCAAAGTCTCCAGTGGTACTGAAGCATTAAAATACTACCATCTCTTCAATTTTACAGCCATCAACACTACAGACACATGTCAGTGGCATGACTCTGTTGTGATGTTATTATATATGTGTGTGTGTGTGTACATTTTTCCAGCGGCAGCAGAGGATCGATAGAATAAACAGAAAGAGAACACAGCACTCAGTTACCTTCATCAAAGTCGGCATCATCCTCGGTGTGCTGGGGGAAGGGGAAGCAGTTGGTGATCTCCAGCCGGTCCTCGACAACCAGGCCCAGCAGGACGCCCTGAACCACCTCGCTGCCCTGGCCCTCTTCCTGGTAGTGCTTGATAATCTTCAGCACCACCTGTGACAACAGAAAGAGCAGTATCGCACTGTATCAAAGCACTGCGACAGAATGGAGGCAGAGACGGAGGAAAGGAGGCTTTACCATCCTTTCAATAACTGGTTCTGAAGAATGATTTCATTTTCTGAACCGGGGCCAATTTACTTATCCTGCCTGTTGTTTGTGCATTCTGTGGCTGTTAAAGCATTTCTTGTTATTGTATTTTATCCTCCTTTGATTTATGTTATCCAATTCAATTGCGTCTCCGTTCGTCAAGTTGATTTGCTCTCATTAGTCTGTCTTGGGGTTAGTTTGGTTTAGATGTTTTGTTTTGTTTTACAAGCACCTTGGGCTTTTTCATTCAATCCTACTGCAGATTTGAGGTTTTTCCTTTTTTTGCTCTTTTCCACAATATGTTTTATCATAGTACAAATACATTCAACTACTTAACTAATACCAATGGGAAAATTGAAGACAAATATTATTATTATTATTATAATTATTACTATAAGTCTTCAAGTTTTCATTATAACCATATTCTAACGTACATACATTTAAGATAATAATGTTGAAATTATTCTTGGTATTACAAACATGTATACAGTCTGTGTGCATGTGTCCTGGCATAATACATAATGTACGGTGCACAAATTTAGCTCACAGTTTAGTGATGTACTGAATTTCCCTTTTTTGTGATGGATTTTAAAAATGAACTGGATTTGCAGGGGTAGCATAAATACTGCTGCACCGCACCGGAATCAATTAGATTTTTCCTAGAAATAAGTGCCTTTCTTCTGCCTGTGTGTGCAGCCTTTTTGGTGCTAATGCTTGCATGGTTCAGCTCACCCGTAGCTGGTTCAACACCTCCACTCTGGAACCCTATTATAAAGTAACTCCTACTTCATCTTTTGATATAAGGCAGAGTAAAAAAAAATTGCACTGCTTCAGTCACAGCTTTGTAAGATTTTTCCCGTCTAGTGCCAAATAGCACTGTAGCTAGTTAGAGTAGATTTTTTCTAAATCAGTAAATATAGCTTCTGTTTGTCCTGCCGTGTCAAATTGTACAGTAAGAAATCTAGCTTTTATTTCTTTTCAGACAATTACTGGGAATCAGCTAAGCAGCTTCCATTTTCCAAGGCCACTAGATTTTTTATCCTGGTGTAGTTCCTTTCCAGCACTTTTCAGAGCAAATCATCAAAAACTAAACTGGTTCAGTACCCAGCAGGTATCAACAAACAGCAGGTAGTCTATGACCTGAAGTGTAAACGTTCCACAGTACGCAATACATTGTGCAGTGCCCTGTTGATGGCAAATCCTTGATTGGAATGGTTGCACTCAAAACTGGTGGAAACATATGTTGTTTTGCTAGATAGCACCACTATTCGAAGATCTTGAACTGAACCGGTTCAAGAACCAGAGCTAATTAGGTGGAACAGGGGCCGCATCCTAGAAACTGTGACCCTCAAATGTCAGTCAACTGTTAACGCCAGGCCTGAAGATAAGACACAGTTTCAACAAATGTCAAAAATGCGTTTAACTTCTTCTGAAAAAAAATTTAATTGGGCACAATAGCTGAAGCATAATCATTACCCATGTTTTTACATGAGAATTCAAATGTCAGTCCAACTGTGAAAACACAGCTTGTTAGTCCAAAAAATGTATCACGTCACCAAAAAAAAACCCCATCAATGCTAACTTTCATAATAAATCCCCAGTAACAATTCTGCACTCTTCTTCAGCCGCTGAACTCTTATATAAAAAACGCCCTTGTTAAGAGGGAATTCTGGGTTACTCAGGCAATCATGGGCTGTGGTTGAGTGGTACGTTGAGTGGTACGCACCACCTGCAGGCTTCAACAGTGGTGCATCACTGATCTTGAGCGAGTACAAAAAGCCAGTTAGTATTCAGCACAGCTTAGCAATTTACACAGGAGAGAGAGGAGGCGGTGCACATAAAGAATAAAAACCTGGATCTAATGAAATTTTAAGAAAAATGCTATCCTCGTTCAGTGGGAGGGTATATTTGGACATGTGGTCCGATATCCCACATCGTCGTGCCTCATCCGGACAGGGTGTCCATGCATCATCGTAGGCGTTTAATTTTTAATGCCAGATAAAAATGGGCCAATAGGACAAGCCCTTGCATGACTGAGGAGCTGGTTTAAGCTCTAACGCTGCTTTACTGACACCGAGGACGGAGGAGAAGGGTTATCTTAGCTACGTTATCCTATCCTAGCTTACCTTTACACACACACACACACACACACACAAACAATACATATACAAACAATACATACACATTCAGTACACCTATCCATCATGAGACACACTGACCATCAAAAACAGAAGACAGCAGAGGGAAAGAGTAGAGAATAAGGCAAAACGTCTAAATGAACAGGAAGAGGACAAGAAGCTGAAAAGCACAGTGTGGAGGGGGAGAGCATAAATCACGCTGATAACAGTGTGGGCAGGTCACAGCCAGAGGCATTAATAATACACACATACACACACATACACTCAAGAGCAGGGTGGTAGTCCGGGGGCCATGCTCACGCCAAAACGCCCATCAGCAGCATGAGGAAGCCCCGACGCGTCTCGCTACATCACGCACACACATGCATACACACATGGGCATCTGTCCTGGGAGATGATTTATTTCAATAGAGTGCCGGACCTGTCATGCAACAAGTAAAAGAGCCGGGGGCAGGAGAAGAGAGACGGTATGGGGTGGAGTGCGAAGAAAAACAAATCTCATTCCCTGCCTGCCTGCCTGCCTTGGCTTTTCTGACTGAGAGGGGAGGAAGGTCTGAAGAATAGGTCGCAGGGGGGGCAGAGAGGGAGAAAGAGGGAAAAGATGTAGGGCAGGGGAGTGGTGGAGGAGGGCAAAAGGAGAGAGGAAAGGAGGACATGCAATGGTGGAGTGAGAGGAACCAGAAGTCTGAAGAAAATGATGGCAAGAAAGGGGACCAGGTGAGCGTGAGGAGAGCAGACAGGTGATGGGCGGGCGAGAAGAGGGCTACAGTGGAATTCCTCCCAATTGGCAGCGCTGGTTGCTTTACAAAGCCAGCCGCCCCCCCGCCCCTTTGAGCTCTGGCTCCTTTTTCTGCCAGCAAATAGCTTTCTTCGTCTCCTTCCATCAGTGAGAGCAGATAGCGCAGATACACAATGCTTCCAGCTATCTAACTCTTGGCAATCTGTTCATCACGCACTTAAATAGCATCCGTCTGGAAAAGCAGGAGGTGAGAGATGGACAATTGGCCAAAAACAACTCTGAAGAAGGTCAAACAAATAAAGCTGAAATCAAGCGGGACTTTAAGAAAACTCCTGAATCTACACGAATGCTTTTAAGAGGCGGACTGAGGGGGCATCGGCACTAAAAGAAAGGGAAGGAAGGAAGGACGGAGGTTATCAGTGGATTTGTTGTGCTGACTTCCTGATGCTAAGCAAATGCCACAGGTATTGTAAGCAAAGCCTGGAAAGCTCCACGCTTGTACAGTCTTTTCCAGCTACTCTCTCTCTCTCCCTCTCATACACACACACACACACACACACATACAATTTTATTGATCAAGCTCACCAGCAGCTAGCCCAGTGAGCTCACCTCATGTGGAGAGGCCCAAGATTGATATGTGGACAGCGTATTATAAATCAACAAGCTTAAAATTGAATTGTGCAAAATCAATTGCGGTCCAAATCCCCCGTTGGCTGCCTTTAATTCTTATCATAAATCTTCTCTCTCACTCTCACAAAAGGGCTCATATTCCCGCCACAACGGGGCTCAAGTTATGAGAAAGTACAGCAAGAAAGAGAGAGACGATCCCGTAATGAGTTTTCTTTTTGTGGCACTGATGTGCAGACGAACTCAACACTCAACGCTAGCTGTAATATGCTTGACAGAGAATACACTTTTGTGTGGTATGAGTCATCTGTTAAGGTTAAGCCATGGATGAGGACCACAGTAACCCAGTGTCACAGAGATTACAACTTTGAAAGGCCTACATAAACCGTACGATCTGAATTATGAAGAAGTGACAGGACAAAGACAATGGTAACATCTGCCTGTCCACTGAGTAGTAAGTTATCTCGTGTGCGACCGGTGTGCTGATCTGTGTCGTATTAAGCAGTGAGGACCCCTCTCCTGGCAAGCCCAGGCTTAAGGACCTGAGGCAAGAGAAAAGGCCTGAGGGAGAAAAGGGACTGTTCAAGCACATTTATTAATCATTCATATATTCACTGAAAAACAGAAAAAAAACAAAGAAAATGTCTGCCATTTCTTAAAGAAATGAGAAAATTAAACTAAATCTGACATATTTCCTGCCCTTTCCATCCCCCAGAGCTTTCACTCCCAATGTCATGTTCTGTAAAATGTGCTCCAACTGTTCCTTAATTCCTGGTACGTGAATAAGACCCGTGTCTGACGTGCGTCATGTGTCAGAATAAATGAATAAAGCCTTTATCAAACGCGCAGGCAGTTGTGTGATCTCAGTAGGTGTTTAATGGAACCCATCGCTGTGCAACACTCCACTCCTGTGGCAACATCAACCACTGAAACCCCTTCAAAAGCAAGGAAACAATCCAATTCTATTACAGAGCAGTGGTGAAGCTGTCTGTGGGCAACCCTGCAGCTAAACCTCTGACAGACGGGCCATGACGCAACGCAGCAGCAACTGCTGCATATCAATGCATTCAGGTGAAATGTCTTTCATAACTCCACCTGAAATAGACACCTTTCACCTTTCAGTCTGAATCCAAATGAGGCCACACTCAAAACGGCTCTCACACTGTTTTTAATTTAACTGCCACGATTAAAATGTTTGGTTGATAAGGCTGTGAAATGAGTTAAGAAAATCTCATTAGAGGTCTAAATAATACACACTGAGGTGAAATATTTAGATTTGAAATTAGGGCCCCAGACTCTAGGGCAGCTTTAATGAGCAAGATAAAAGGAAGGCAGCAGCTGGCAAGTTAAAGTCCTGCTACTGTGTTTGGGCACACCAGGCAAATGAGCTGCTTTGTGTCCAGTGCAGCTTAGGGCAGGAGGAGGGAGAATGTCAGTGGATGGTAGTGAAGCAAGTTTGTCCTCTGCTGTTTATTCAGAGGTACTACAGAAGAAAAATGCCACAACATTACGGGTCGTGTGAAGGTAAAATTCATAATGTGTCACGATTTACCTGTTAAAGATCACTGATCAGAGAAGTGTCATACACAGAAGTAACATTCAATTCAAAAGTAAAACACAAGTCCTGTTATACAAGAAAGCAACCAATCTTTTAAACACATGAATCCATTAAAGCAACATTATGCAACTTTTTAACCTTAAACTAGCAGACAACATTCATTACAAGACACTGTACCATCAAAATGATTTTGAAGCTGTCTCAGTCACTCCACCCCCCATCACTTGTTTCTGCACTTCAGTGAGAGGGTAGGATCACGGCGTTACATACATGTTTACTTCATAATACATGTTTTTAATCACATAACACTGTTATGATGTAATGAGCTTTGTTTGCAACTAGCATCTACATTATGTCTGACAAAATGCTACAGACCTGGGATTTGTATTTATGACAGTTGTGTTGCCCTCAAACTGTTGGGGGCGCCAAATCGCAGAAAATGCCAATTTCTACATAATGTTGCTTTAACCCTAAAACCATTAACAAATGCAGTACACAATTGTTTGTTCATAAGTGCCAAAACCAGGCTTTAAGATACACCCCCTTGCAATACTGCCACCAAATCCCAAAATGTTCCTCAACTTGACTGTCCATATTCCTCAAAGTGTTAACTGGAGTTTGGATGCATAACAAATAATCAGTATTGATCAGCAATCGGGTTAAACTTCTATTTTTTTTATTTTTGTATAACTGGCAGATGGATGTCCAACCCCCTGACCAGCAGCCTTTTTCCAAATGAAAAATCTGACTGGATGGATGCCTTCTAAAAAAATTGAGTACAATCCGTCCAACACAACTGACCACAGAACAATGAAAAATGAGCGTCACTGTGCCATCACGACAAAATGGAGTGGGGTACACGCACATCAACTTAAAGTACTGTTTCAATAGAGGGACCAAATAAAATAACGCCTATCGTTATTTTAAATCGAGGATCAGAAGAAAAGCCAAACTCTAAACCTGAATGAAAAAAAACTTGAATGAATATCATAGATCACGTCACTGCTACTGAAGAGACTGTAGACTGCTAGCAGTATAGAAACTTTACTTCTGATTACGAGAATGGTTTAGGAAATGTCTCCCATTTACTTTTGTGGTAAATAGCAACACTTGTGTGAGAGGGAAGCAAGAAGCATCATCTTCATCATCATCCTTGTGTGTTGGCTCTGTAGCTAGGAGAAAGCTAAAAACTGTAAACCGCTCTTAGCCTATTATTAGCCTGTTAGCCATTTGGGAAGTTGTATACAGCAAATATTAGTTCAATTTTGAATGTTGTGTTAGATAAAATGACGCAAAATACACCACAGCCACCAGGGTATTTAGCAATAACGTTACCAGTCACCGCTTAGCATTATCTGACCGCCATGATGATGCTCACACGTTAGCTAGCATCCACATCTGTTAACAGTTTCTCTGTCGTCCGCCGCCGAAATCCAAAACACAGCTACACAGAACCGTAGTTACACTTACCAGTCCTTCAATCTGGATCTGTTTGACAGGAGAGTCCAAAGTGCCGCCTGTGGAAGCCATTACAGTGGTAGGTGCCGAAGTGGACTCTTTACGAGAAGCCATAGAGAAGCCGATGCACGCGGAAAAAGGGAGGAAGGTTTTCAGTGACGGACGTTTCCGGTAAATATGCGTCTGTTTTCCTGTTCGTATAGAAACAAGGGAAGTATTTAGTTCCTTCCTTCGCTGCAACCAATGTGCGCTAGAACAACGTGTTCCTTTCGTACTAAATATCACGTCTTTGATTATTTTGTATTCTAGAAATGCGTTAATCGCTGTAATCAAAACACTCATCCACTCCCTCACTGCGCCTCTACTGTATGAACTGTGAACCTGCACATGTACCTCCTACAACCACCATTATTTAAATTATTTCCTAAGATTACTGGCAATTCTTTGTACACCTAAAGCGCGGAGGCCTCTTTCTGCAGGATGGTACCACCATTTGCCCCTGTAGATAAAACCTGCGGTCAAAAGGTGGTTTAAATTACAGGTCATCAGTCATGTTATCAAATAGAGCCATGTTAAAAGTTCCTCTTTCCTTCAATTTAATATCATCTTCATATCCAGCTCAACCCTTAACAAAAATTGCAGAATAAATAATACCCTGTTACCAAGTACTTAAAACACTTTATTTCAAATTTTTACAGATGTATCACAACTAGAAGTTACCCGAAGACTAAAAAGGTGGGATACTGAATTTAACTGTAACAAGTACATTACCTAGTTACATGATGCAAAAAGGTGAATAAGCATAAACGTAAAAAGGTACAAAAAATATTACATAAAACTTAATTGATAAACTGCCTGAATTATACATCTGAAACATGATATTTAATGCCAGGTAAAATTTACCAATTTTTTTGACAGATTAATTTTGTTGATGAAAGAACAAGTGCAACAAGAACAAGGTGGGAGAGGTTACACTTCTGAGCAACAACAGTACCTTTTCCAGAACATGTACAGAGTCAATACGGGATTCCAAGTGAAAATATGGGGCTCTTTATCTAAAATCTGCAGTATTTCAGATGTGAGGGGCAATGGTACAAAACATATGGAATGAGCAGACAATGGAAACTTACAAAACAAAATGAAGCAAAGCTTACAAATCGGTGACTGAAAAAGGTTGCTTTATAAATATAATTGTTAAACATTCTTCCTCACTCCGTTTGAACCAAATGAATACTGCATGTAGTACAGTAAAATCCTTTTTTAAAAAGTTTCCAACCCTTTCCCCACTATTCCCTTCCCCTCCCAAGAAAAAAAACAAAAAAAGGGCTGACAGGAAAACAAAATAAAAAGGCAGAAAAGTTGAGTAATTAAAAAAGTATGTCTGTTGCAAGCAGAGTGTTTGTCTGTTCTTCCAACATCTAAATAAGGTGGAATCTTGGTCCAGCGGTGGCGATGATGTCGCTGTAGGGCTCAGTCTGGGTGACCTCGATGGCTTGCTGCTTCTTGAGGACCAGGAAACTGTAAAACTTGGCAGCTGCCTGCTTCTTGTTGTTGTTCCGGCACAATTCCAGCAGGCTGATGGAGTCTGCACCAGTCTTAGCCATGACGCGCTATGGGGACAGAGGCATGAAGTGTCAGTCAAGTTTTCTCTTTTGAGCCGCAGTGATAATAAAACATTTAAATAACTTAGTTCCCCTTCTTTGATCCAAAGAGAGGAAAAGAAACAAAAGATGCTGCTTTTCTGATTTAAAATTATAAGAAAACTATTTTGTATATATGGCAGATGGAGGTCATCTTTGGTTTAAATCTTCTAAACCAAAATAAAGCCGCAAACATTATTATAAAACAATAAAGAAAAAAATATATAGTGACTGAGCACAGTTATAGCTTTGGTTATACCTGGAGACCGTGCAGCATCTGCTGGGTTCTCTTGTTCCATCTCTTCTCCTCCTGATCCTGGTCTCCAGCTTGACCTTCCTCTTCCTGAGCACCACAGACACAAAGTCATCAGCATCAATTGGCACACACACAAACTGCACATGCATACAATCAAAAGACAAAATGACTCACTAACGACTACCACCAACTACAAATTTTCTAGTGTACCAGAGAAAGCCATTTTCCCCCATACCTCCTCTTCATCACTTTCATCCTTCTTGTCTTTGCTTTTCTCCCCAAGCAGGTCCAGCTCAGGGACGAGCTGGGTGAGGCTGAGGCTGGTCTCCTCTGGGGGCAGATCCACCTGAGGCATGTCTAACCTCTGGGACACGACAGAGCGGTCAGCCACCTGTTGCTGCGGCTCCAAGGAAGCCATCTGAAAGAGGGAAAGCAGGATTTAACTGTCAGGGCCAAGTTGGGGGACGGGGTAGTCAACTCAATCATGTTTCCCGTTTCTCCTGTTTAATTACTGAATGTGTCTTCAAGTTTACTGATTCAGAAAATGCTTAATACCAACATCCTTCTCTGGTGTAATAGTTCAATTAGATATAAGAGTAGACCAATGTGACCTGATTTCCAGTGTTTTGCCAAAGAGAAATGAAATGTAGTTGACAAGTACTCACAGGAAGAGGCCCCTCTTTGTCGAGGGTCTTGCGTTTGACACCACGGGGGGTGGATGGAGGAGGCATGACTGTCTCATCCAGGGTTGTCCTGCTGCCCTCCATTGCAGAGGCTGCGAGCATACTGGGCTCCTCCATGATAGTCTGGTCTGTGGGTCACATAAGAGATTGATATTGTTAACATAATTTAAAAGAAATGTGATGCAAACACAGCTTTATTCAGTAGTTGTATGCCATCAAACTCTTTCTGTCTTCTACAATGGGATATGACCTCCTCTTTTCGCTTCCAGCGAGACTTACCAATAACATCTCTGTGCTGACCCAAGACCTCCTCGCGAGGCACCTCAGGGTTCTCGAGCTCCTTGAGGAACTCATCCAGACTGTCTGCTTCGCCCCCCTTTCTCCTTTTCCTCAGTTCGTCTGGCACCAGAGGCGTCAGGCAGCGCGTGAACATCTGATATAAGAGACATAATAGTTAAACTTAGAGGGAAGTTTTATTTTTAAAAAGTCCAAACTTTATGCCAAGTTAAAGGTGCAATAAAAATGTAGGGACTGTTAAGGAGAACAGATGCAAGACAAAAAGATAGGAAGTCTAATAAATTATGCAACAACACGTTTTCCAATCGGTATTCTGGAGAGGTATGGTGTGGGTGTGAAAGGATAGGGAAAAGCGACAGACAATACCAATCACTTCCTCCACCTTCTGTTCCTTCATTCATCTCATTTTAAAATCCCACAACCTGAACTGAATGTCAATGAATGATTCAATATTAAGAATCTACCCTCTCCTCTTCCATTAAACAGTGTCTGACCTACTTGGAGAATCAGACCTCCGGTGTGGCTTGCTCATTACCGTTCCCTGAGTATATATATATTGCTTCTAAGTGACTTCAGACAGACAGCTGACAGTTTCAGTATGTTGTCAAATAGTTACAAGTGAACGTGTGTATATTTATGAAAAGCATTTGTTACCTTGAGCAGCCTTGCATTCCACAGAGGCTGAGCAGGCAGAGAGAAAAGCTTCTCCACTCCGCCAGTCTCCTTCCACATCATGAGCTTCTTAGTGGGAGGGGCGAGGTCCAGGGTGGTGACAATGTCCGAGTAGTCAGACAGCTGGGCCCTGATGGTCTTACTGTCCAGCTCCTTCACGCTGTCCACAATCAGCTTCCTCTTACGCTTTGCCTTGGTCTCTTTCACTGGACATATGAAGAAAAAAACAAGGTTTGTTAAGTCTCAATCAACAAGAGGGTAACATTTTTGAACGTATGCCATGGTTGTCCAATGATGTCAAGTCTATGGGCATTGATAATACATTGTTTTCCCAGTGCTGCTCATTTAATAAAACCAGAGATATTCATGGTATCGTTACCTTTGTAGAAAATGAATAGCAAACTCTCTACTGGTTGACCAAACTATTATCTCACAATGTACAGAATAAACCATTCCTGGGCTTAAGCATTCAATATGCACAGTGAAATGTGTGTAGGCACCATCTGCTATGATTTTGTGCCTTTACTCTTTCCTAAAATTTTAAGTAGCGAATGGTAAAGCATTTAGGTAACAATAACTCTAAAAAGACTTGTGTTCTATGACAAAAAAGTAAGAGAAAGGCTTACCAGTTATGTCAATAGGCTCCAAGGCAAAGGCCTCCTCCTCATTGTGAACCAGAGTAGTCTGTTCAGTCTGGTCAGCCATGGCTGGCAGTGGCTCTGCTGGACCGGAGTCTGGGCTGTCCGGACCAGCTGCACACACACAAAAAGAAAAGGATTTTCCCTTAAACAGGCAAATAGTGACACAATGCACACTCAAAACCATTCTCCACATGTAAATGTATTCAATACAAATAGGGTAACTCCATTAAAAATTAATGGATAGGAAAAATCTAAATTTTCTGTTTCATATACTTTGCAAAAACACCAAAGAACTTTGCTTTACTTACGTGACTGTAGGTTGTCAAAGTCATCCTCATCGTCTCCATGATCTGGGGGCATCATGACACTTTCTGTGATGGCTGGAGGGTCGTCAAAAATACCGCCTCCGTCTTCAGAGCTCAGTAGCTTATCAACTGGAAAATAAAATACAGGGTTAACATGACAATCACTCTTCCTTTCTTTATCAAAAAAATTGCACCGAATAATTGCAACAGTAGTCAGTTATAGTCTATACTGAGACAAAAAAAATATTCAAAGTGCTCACCCAGCATCCCCCCATCACTGTTGCCCATGGAGCCATCCCCAAAGTCATCATACTCCATGTGGTTGGACTTGTCAGGGAGATTTGCTGGACCAGGCTCAGCCTCGAGCAAAAGGTTAGAGGCTGTGGCACCGTGCATGATATCCTCCTCAAATGTGCTGGCGTCACGCATCATCTCCCGGTCATCCATACCAAAGTCAGCTGAAGAGCAAAGCAACTTGTTATTATGACATACAATCAGGAAAAGTCGTGTTCAACATAACAACTCTATTATTCTGAAATCATCTAAGGTTATATGTAAAAACCTAAACCAACTGAAATATTATGTCAGTATATGTTTACAATGAGATTCATAATGACTTTAGATTTTTTTTTTTAATCGACTCATACATATGTATATAAGTGTACATCAGTATGTATAGTGTCCTACCAAAGTCATTGTCCTGCAGGAGGCTGAGGTTGCCAACATCTTCCCTCATTGTGATCTCTTCTACTCTGCTCTGGTTCAGAGTGAACTGCTGGGCAACATCTATGTCGCTGTTTGAGTAAAATACAGAAAATGACATCAGGTATGGGTACAACAGCTGGTGTCTGACTGACACAAACTGAACCACAACAATACTTAAGGACAAAATTGAGGGTCCATACAGACCAATCAATAATTCAACTTATGGAAGAGTTTATAACAAAAAATGATGGGATAACATAAAAGTAGTACATTTAGTTAACTTACTCCAGATCAGGAAGTGGCTGGTCGAAGTCATGAAACTCCTCGGGTAAGGTGATAGCATTGTAGGCTGCCTCTCTGTTCTCCTCGGGTAGATCCACCACACCTGAATAATACAAGGAGTAATGTCGTTATAACACACAGTTATACTACATGGCTCTATGCCTCAGACAGAACAACCTTACCAAGATCACTACTGCAACATTTTAGGAAAAAAATGTTTTGAGTGGTTCATCTTACAATGTCATATAACCCTGCTGGTTATCTATGGAGAACAACTGGAGCCTTCACTCCTATAGCTCTTAAGTTTTGCTCTCAGCCTAGTGACCATTTCATTGAAGATTACTGCACAACCTCCTTTAATGAGAAGGAAAACTACACAGAGTACTTTGCTCCACTACCAATTTGGCTTGTCATTTCTCCTTACCTGGCCTAAAAGCCATTTTGATCTTGATGAAGGCTTCATTACAGTCAGCAAGCAGGTACTTGGCCTTCCTGTGGTAGATTCTCACCACCCCAAGGAGCAAGTGGCCTGATGTACGCAATGCCATCTTCACCTAGGAGAAAGGAGGTCAGAGAAAAAGGAACAGATATCATAAGTGTCAAAGTCGTGTTTACAGGGAAATTGTATTTTCTTCTTTCTTGAAAATAAGAACGAACTGCATCATCATTGCAAACAGACATTGTACTGCAATAACGTTGTTTACAGTTAGGGCAAAGAGACATTGTAATAACGTCCTTTAATGAAGACATTGCAATTCGTCCTTTAATAAGAAAGCAGACACTGAGTTCTGCTCTAATGTGTATCCATTTATTTTTTCTGTGATAAAAAATAAGTATACATTACTGCTTTTAATTATTGGGAGGAAATAATAAAGGCAGGACTAATCAATGTAACAACTGTTGATCTGAGCAAGACTCAAGCCTGCACAGTGAGAACACAACTGCAGGACCACCAGAGAGCAGAGACTGCACTTTTGTATTCTTACCTTGGGTGAAATGATGCTCTCCACACTGCTCTCCAAGTTGCATTCAAACACATGGGCCTTGGTCAGTTTTTTGTCCCAATGGGCCGCTAGCCAGATCTTGGCCAGCGGCCCACGTTTGCTGAGGACAAAGTGGGCGTAGAACATTGCCCTGGTTCCCCTGGCTCACACACTCACACTGTGGTATGGTTTACCTGGAACACATAAGATATTAGTTTAAGTATAAGGAGAAGCAACTCTGAAAAAGGTGAGGACAAGAAGTACCAAAATGGATGACTAAACTAGCAGCAAAGCATCATCCAATTAAAGTGTTCTATCCCTAAAATTTCATGATATGGGATCCATTCGTTAACAAAGCGGATGTAACGAGACTGATGCATAGAATCAATGCTTTTAAATTAGAGGCCCACTCAAATATGGGTTGGACAATATTGGTCATAAGTCAGTATCAGTTTATGTTGTCTAATATACTCCTGTATATACTTATGTATTTATTTTCTTTCTGAGATTGTAATGCAGAAAAAGATGCTCCTACTCACGGAGAAGATAACAGTTTCCGTGCACTGATGCAATTTCAGACAATGAAGATTCATGTGAAATTGTAAACTATCCTCCTTCCATTACATAGATTTGTCACAAGTGTTTCATTGTTACATTTCAGGGATCAATACAAAAAATGCAATACTGATTGATCGATATCTTAATTTTTTTTTTACCCCCACAATATCAGCATCAGGCCTAAAACTTGAGTATTGGCCGGGCTCTATATTCAAATTACACTTGGATATGTTGACAACAGTTCTGAACATTTGATTGACTGTCTATCATGGACCATATTTCCAGGGATGAGTTATTAGCAACATTTTGGTAAATCGCTGATAAGAATAGCCAGGCATTCAAAGTTATGACTGATCTGTAACAATGCAGCTATTATCGGTTGATCAAGGAAAGATCTTTTCCCCCTTTTCAATATGTTTGGCAATAACCCTAACAAGATTTGTCATCAGAATGCGGATTCGTTTAAATCAATATTTGGATAACTTTGGTTTTCAGCAACCATTACCCTGAGAATCATTGGGCAGGATGGGGGTCTGTTGTCTCTTACAGAAACTTTGAACAGTTGACTCGCGCTAACGTTAGCTAGCTTAATCATACGATGGAGGCTTATTGGCTTACTTACGTTATAACGTTGACCCTAAAACAACAAAGCTCTTTTGAAGCACTTTCCCCTCTTCCTTTGCTTAATTGACTTCGATCGTTGATGTTATTCATTGTAAAATACCAACGCACGGCATGATAATCAGAAAATGTGATTTCATCAAAACAAGCGCTGACTTCACTCAAGTTCCGCCTATTTCCCAGTCAGGGAGGCAAACATTGGAAATCCACATGTCTGCTCTGCCCCTACTTTACTTAATTCATTCTTAAATTGCAGTTACACAATCAAGCGATAAGTTAAAGCTATGTATTGACTTAATATAGCGTAATATGTTGAAAGCGCCAAGGGGGTGGTCAACGCCAGTAAATAGTCGGCGCCATCAAGTGGGACGAACTAAATTAGCCGCCAGCTAACTACAAAAGGAGCAATGAGATCGTACGCTGTGCGTGTATTTTTAACATGTTTACATCGTTGTAACTCCATTGAAGTAGAATTATAGCTTTTCTCAACAGCGGACAAAGAAACGACTCAAAGAAAGAAAGCAAAGCACACGGTAACGAGGCGCCCATCTCATACTCATACTTTTTTCCCTCTACCAGCACAACTGTATCGTTAGCTGGTGGCTAACGGCTCCTTGTACAATGAAGGCCGCGTCAAATGAACACAAACGTGCATGCTGATTTCGCCTCTAAAAACACACAAAACAGCGCGAAAATATTCCCTCTGCAAACGCACTTACCGACAGTACCCCTTCTAGAGTGAAAGTCCAATAATTATGTTATTTCTCCCAGCGAATTCTCCCCTGTTGTACTCATTAAAACAGCCAAGATGGCGCCAGTCGCCTTCCTCCCGCTCACCGCTGTCCTTTTAAAATCGGCAGGATGTTTACAGTCAAAAATGGCGGAGGAGGAGTCTGCTGAGGAGGCCAGCGCTGACAGACAGCCCGCCGTGAGCACCAAGCGGAGATAGGGGGCGCTGTGGCACAGTGTTCACCAGAGACACTGACTGATAAATCAATGATTATTATGAAAATACACTGTTGTGTTTTGCAGAGTACGCATGCAAGAGATGATGAATCCAGTACATTTATTTTTATTGTCAATATGATATTGTTGTTATATAATACTCCTTTTAGTTTTATTGGAGGTTCACCTCCTCCTGAGGTAACTGTGTGCACTCATGGTATTGCATTTTTTGAGAATAATGATTGTCTGCCTGCTCTGCTGCCTTCCCCAAATGTCCCATCTGGACCCTAATCTTTTAAAAAACAGATCCCATGTTGTAACACTGGTTATGACATTGGCCTACTGTGACTCACATCTGCGCTTCAAGGGAGTGGCTTAAACAAACGATGGCCTCCCATGTTTTGCCGTGTCATAGCAGGGAAACACAGGTGCAATTAATAACAAGAGTTTCATTTACGGGTCTCAGGTACAGGGCATTGCTATTGTGCATGCTGTCTAACTGACCTGCCTTACTGGGTTTAAGCAAAAAGTAAAGAGAAAAATTGAATAGGATTCACAGTATTAACATGAGGAGAAAGCTCTGAAAATTACAAGTTTAACAAATTCAGTTCTTTGAAACAGAGTACATAACAGGGAACTGGATCCTTGCAGACAGAAAACAACAATCCCCATACAGTATATTAGATACAGGGATGAAGAGAAACATGCCTGACAGAAATACTAACTCATGGACAATCAAATTGCAAAATTGGTATGCAGTAAAGCCGATTTGTCTCATAGGCTACAGCATCTGTTGCAAGAGAACTGCTGCCAGTTGAGCATGTTTATGATTTACCAGCAGCAGGGCTCCATGTCACTGTAGCAGGAAGGCTGGTAGATAGCCGACGCTCCCACGGCAGAGTAAAATGAAATTTAGTTCTTACAATCAGCCGCGTTTGAGTATGGATTTATCAAATCAATCAGTATAAGCATAGCTGGATATCCGCAGTGACAATGTTGATGGAAAACAAAGTGAAGTCACGGGGCACTTGATCTGCGTGATAATGCATCATAATAACATGATAATAATACTGGCAGTAAGTGAAGGAATAATTCATTAAATGTATTAAATGTGCTCCAAAATCAATCAGATGAACGTTCTTATGCACAAACAGGCTCATTGTGAGATTAATGAATTATTGCTGTAGGCCAAATTACTAAACAGGATTCCTCAATTGAAAGCTATCAGATGTAAATGAGACAATAATGAATTTTAAGCGGAGTTCATTTTTAAATTGGGGGGAGATTTGCAGTGTGCATCACCGATTTACATATGATCACATTAAATCAGTCGACTTTGTATAAGTCCTGTGCGGCATACACAGAAATGGACATATGACTCATTTTAACACTGCACAGCCATGTCTGGATGGTGACACAGTTTTAGGCTGCCATCTGGTAAGATATTTTTTTCCAGATAGCCGATTGCTTTCTGCTGTTATCATGCGACGGATTCATCTGAACAGCCTCAGAGGAAGCAGCCACTTCTACACTGATGCTTTCGTGCTTCGAGTTGAGCTACTTTGTTGATGTACATGGTGTGAGTCACAAAGTCTGAACACCTGTTTATCTCAACATACCAAAAACAGAAGTGTATTATTATCTGCACAGCTGTATGACATTTTTTATTGAAGCATTCTTCCATGCACACACAAACACGCTGGGAAAATATGTGGGCTAAAAGCAGTGACAGATTTTTTTTATCTGATGGGGGAATTAGATTCCTTTAATCCTGTGAAATGAATTGTTTCTGGCTAATAGTGCCATAATGTGCCTAATCTTAATGTATTCAATTATGTCGCCACGGGGAGCCCCTTCTCCACTTCTGTAATGAAACTGCTTCTCTTTGAGGCGGTGTTTGGAAACTGCTGCACATGTCTTCAAATTCTGTTAAAAAGTTACTTTCACCTTTCATGCTTCAATTTCATTAAAAGTGTAAATAGTTATTAATTAGTGGCGGATTTCTTTTTATTTATCATCATCTTTCTTAGCCCCTTGATCCTTATGTTACACGGATATGAGTTTTCTTCCTAAATATAGTTCAGTGTATGCAGTGACGCTCCAAACTCCATTCCGGCACACAATGGAGGAACTTCAAAATCATCCATCAAATGGTGTTTTTAGTTGCAATGTAAGAAAGAGACAGGAGCCACCATAATGGCATAATTCTTCAGATACCAAGGCAGCAAGACTACAAATCTAATCTATAAGAGAGTTTTATGCCACTGACAGCAAGGGGAGGATATTTGTCAAACTTGGCCTCAAGTCACAGTGTTTAATCCATCAGTAGGGAAGAGCCCCGACTGCATGCATGCTGTGTTCCATCTCCACTACAGATACACATCTCATCAGTAGGATTAAGAGACTAACTGATTTGCATACCATTAAATCATACAAGCAGACTTTTGGCATTGGATGTGCCCCACAGCGCACGGTTCTCAAAAAACTACTTTTTTCCACCGACTCCAACAGTGCAACAAACTGCACATCTGGATCTCCTTTTTTCCTGTTTTGGTCCTCGGAGCATTCCGAGTGGATGTGGTTTTAGCGTAACTCTCCAAATGGTTCTCCCTTTGGTGTGTCACCAGATAATTCATCCCGTGCAGGCGCTCGTCCAGCTTTAACACACCGCGTATCTTTTTGCTTTAAGAGTTTAGCCCAGTTTGGTGTTGGAGTGCGTTTTGGGGGTAGAAATCTCTCCTGTAGCTGTTGCTCCAGCTGAGTTGGCAGCTCTCATGCACCATGGGATCATCCTGGATAGATGCTGTTATTTATGCAGCGTGTCTAAACCAATCATCCTGACACAGATTTATGTAAACACAGCAGTTTCTTGGCAAAGGATCAGGTTCGCACACACACACACACACAAGGAGGAAGCTAAAGGTATTATTTAGTTTGGCTCTCCCTCAGTGGATGCAGCGCATAAACCGAACACGCAAAATGTGTTTGGGAAGCCTGAAAATGGGTTGCCTGCAGGTCAGAGAGGAAGAGGGATGACCATGTGAAAACGGAAAAAGGAATGTACTTGACAGAAAATATAACACACAGAGACAAGTCATTTTATATCAAACATTTTATTTCCTGATTTTTTTTTGTTGTTTTATTTTTATAAAATTCTTTTACAAAATTGTGATTTTTCCTCTATCTTTCCATTTTAATCTCTATAAAATTAGGTCTGCAGTTACGGAAGAAAGTGAAGGAACCACGCAGAGATTCAGTCGAGACACAATCCTGTCTGATAAATACTGTGTATGGGAGAATTATGGGTGTGTTACATGTATTACTATACTTGTGACAACCTGGAAGAGGGGCCCTCTATTGGGTCCTCACAAGTATGGTAATACACGGCAGTACGTGAGAAAAACAAAGTTCCTACAACAAAAAGGCAGGAATTTCAGTATCAAATGTGCGGTGATAAACCTTAGTAGCATTCCAGTGTTAAACAATGTTATTTAGGGAGCCGTTACTGGATATTGATAAAGAAAGCAAACAATAACCGACAATGAAATGAAAACCTTTTTTCAGGCAGATGGGGGAAAAAACCTTAAGTGTATTTCTTCTGAAGGCACATCAATATATAACCCCCTGCCCTCTGAAACAACGTACGGAAGGAGAAAAGAAAAAGATAGAGAAAATGTCATCTTAAATATTGCACCAAGTTCATTTCTGAAATGTGATTTATGTTTACGACCATATTCAGTTGTCTTGATAGCGCCGTGTTTAGTAATACTAGGATTGTTTATTTGCCGTCAAGCTGATAGCACATTCTCAGAAGTGTAAAATACCATGCAGCACCCTTCTCTGCTGAGTCTCACACACATACACTCTTTCCTTCCTTTCCCCCTCCCTCTCTCTCTCTCTCGCACACATCTTTCTTATACAGACAAGATATACTTTTAATGAACCAAATAATATGGAAATGCATGGCATTCCTCATATCAAATCAAAAAATATAAAAACAAAATCATATATGATCTATTGGCACATATTGGGTGTGGAGGGTACTGAACGCTTTTATCTTCCACAAAAATGAAGGTGAAGCTACCAAAGGAGGCGTCAGGGCAGGTGCGGTTAGGTTTCTATAGAAATGCTGCTGGCTTCACAGGGATACTACATGGACAGATAAACTTTGTGTTGATGCTGCACAGTGATTTAAGAACACAGGTGCACATTCTAGGTTCATCACATTATGTTTTCAGGTGACCTGATATGAGATATCTATGCGAAACTAACATGAAGCGTGATTGTTAAAGGAACCAAACAGTTTGAGATTGTTTAAGTCAATTAGCCTACTGTTCCATCTGCAAGAACCCGATTCCATGTTCCACTGTCACTTGGCATTCATTACAGATGTGCAGGAAATAAGATGGGTGTCAGGATTGAGAAGAATAACATAAAGTCACAGATCAAGATGTCATTCATGAGACACAGAACTGTGGAACATACTTGGACATCCGGGTTTTGCAGTTGTGTCTTGAATGTGGCCCAAGCACAACCGCTCATTGCCAATTTGAATCTCTCAGAGATGAATGTGATTATCTGTGATTATCAGAGATACAAATTGGCATTCTGCAAGTATACTGGAGAGTGAAAGGCTTCTAATTACATGCATATATGTTGGTAAAATACCGCAAATGAGAATAATTACATAATAGATCATATCTCCCCAAAGCTGCCAATTTCTTCCCTTTGCTATTCAACAACTTTTCAATCTGCTCATATTTGTCCATAACAAGTGGAAGAAATAAAGCAGTTCATTTAGTATGATGCCAACTATGATGGCATCAAGCACTGATTGATGCGGTCAGATTAAAGCACCGTTAGCCCATGTTACGTACTTGTCAGCCTCGCCTACTGCCAAACTTGTCACTGGACATAATGAAATTGGGTCTCTGGCATAGAGACAATGACCATACATAAATATCTCCTGCTAACAAAGCCGACAGAGATCCATTTCCTGGTTTACAGAGTGGTTTGTGTTTCAAACAGACCACTGGTTGGCTCAACTGGCAAGCTCAGCCTCCATTAACAGAGGCAGTTCTTAAGAACCGCCACCGTTCTTCAGGCCAGCACACATTCAAGTACCAATTCTAGCTAGTTGTATAAGCCCACAGAATGAAAAAAGACACATGAAGAAGACTTAAAATGGCAAATTCCATTGAATTTTGTTGAGTTCCATTGAATTTCCATTCCCACATAACAAGTTTAGTGAAATCTTGCTAGTTGTGTCAGGTTGTTATGGTTTAGCAAGGACAAAATGTCCAGAATGGCACCTAATGACAACTGTGTTTGTCACTTGACTATAAATAAACTTTCAGCCAGTAATGTGAATGCTGACCTGAAGGATTTACTATGAGATCCATTATCAATCAATTTTAAAGTAAATCGCAAATTTAAAAATAAAACCGAAAACACAGAAAGCAGCAACATCAATGTTTTTTTTTTTACCCAGACACCCAGATCCCAACGCCATTAGATAAACTTGAGGCACTGTGAATGTCAACGATCAGAACTCGTCTGTGGTCGAGGGGCTGTCATTCCTCTCTTTACCCGCCCTGCCATTGGTTTGAATTAAGACAATACAGACAGAGTAGTGCTGCCCATTCATTAATGGTATAAAAAAAATAGCTAAACACAATCCAAAATAGTGTTATCCTCTTCATTGACATAATTACCAATAATATTTTGTCAGCAAAAACTTTCAGGAACCTGTGCAGAGTGTACAGTGTGGGTAAGAGTCAGGAGTGATTTGCCACTGTTGGGACACTGAAGCAGCAAGCTATGATTTCCAACTCCATGACTTTGTCCACTTGTGTTCGAAGTGGAGCAGTCTTTAAGCCCTCAGGTGTCCCTTCAGTTGGTGGTTGTCAGTGTATGTTGTGGGACGTGTGTGTTCAACTATCCCACAATGTGCATCAGAGAAAGGGGTGGAGAGGAGAAATGATGGAGACCAATGAATGTGGTGTCCTCCACATCTGTTCTAGTTTCTTTTCCTCCTGTACCCAATCTCATGTGCTCCTCCACTGATCCATCCATGCGATCACAGAAAGGCTCAGAGTTTCTCTACGTGTACGCCCCCTCGCTCTGCCTTTGTTGTGTCCAGGGAGCGGGGGGGCTGTGGAGGGTTATAGCCTCTCAATATCCCTGTACTTCTTCCGCAGTATGGACACCTGGTCTTTGAACAGGACCGGGTCCAGCCTCATCTGAGAGTGGACCAGGGGCATGGTGCCAAACCAGCTGGCAAACTTGTTCATGCAGGTCTGACGCTGGGCAAAATGGTCCGGGTCGGCCCAGCGAGACGCCCGGGAGCTCTGGGGATGAGAGGTGGTGAGAGGACGGGGAGAGAAAGGGGGAGTGCATGGAAGAGAGAGACCGACAAAATGAATAATGCATCATAAATTACTCTGACCTTTCAGCGCCTATTGTAATTATTCATGAGTTTTTTATTTATTGAAGGCCATACTGCAGGAAAACTCATTTCAATTCAAATTTACAAAAGACTAATGTTCAGTTTAACAGCTAACACTATTAGGGTTTAAGTGGAACAATGTCTCTAAAGGCCACTAGGCTCTTCAATAATCAGGAAAAACATGGGTCACTGACTGTTGAACACTAAGCATCATTTTGAAAAATTAATAAAAATGTGCTCTTTTAAACCTGTCAACGCCTGCTATCGAACTGTAAAATAGGAGCAAGCTGAACTTGTGAGAAGAGCAAAAATCACTTTGCTGGATATTGCTGGTGTAAGGAGTGTTTCCTCCTGAAGAGAAAGTTTGAATAGCTTCCTCACACTGACACAATGTGAGTCTAGTTATTGCAGGAAATGTTCCTGAACATAAGCCCCTATCACACATTCAGTCTATGTGTCAAGTTGCCATTGAAATTTGCCATTTTCCTTCACACATCATTCAGTGAACTTGCGTTAATTTTCAAACCATTAATGAAAGAACAACCAAAATGTACCTTCTACAAGTAGAGACAGACCCACTACTTTTTATTATGCACGGGGGAAAACAACTTTTACTTATCATGACCTTTTTACTATCCTGATTATGCCACCATTCAATGTATTGCTTCTTTTTAGAATAGGGTCATCAGTGGTCCCTCAATGATAAAATACTGCAAAAGTCAACTAAAATCCCCAACACAGAGCCTGTTCTACCTTCAGGCGTAAAATTAAATGAACTAGTTTAACAGGATAAATATTCCGCCTCACCTGTCCCATCATGGTCTCCTTGTATTGTTTCTTCTGGGTGACCTTGATAGGTGGTAGTTTAGAGACGGAGGACACCAAAAAATTCATCAGAATGTCCTCGCAGTTTGACATCTGGTCAACCATGGTCTTCAGACTGGCTGGAAGGTAGGTGGTGTACAAGTAGTGGTAGTATCTACAGGAGGACACGAGAGAGGGTGAATTGTGTCAGTAATGAACTAAATGAAAACAGAATTGGAAAGGAGTGTGGTACAATGGAGAAGCAGACAGGAGTAAAATCAGTCATGTGTCAGTACTTGTGATAGATGGCGGCCCCAGTCAGCACCATGGAGTAGTCGTTGGTCCATTTGGAAGTGTAGCCCCACCGCTCCTTGTTGCTGTCCCAGAAGTGGCTGCGGGCTGGGTAACCAACAATGCGGTCTGGGAAACTCTGCCATACTGTGAAGGCAAAGTCCACCTGGACATGAGAGAGAAATAAAGAGAGAGAGGGGAGAGATGAGCTCATGAAACCAGAGAAGAGAATTCCAGGGAACCGTTTTTAAGAGATTTATAGATAAATAACAGCCATTATGCAATTATTAATAAAACATCTGAATCTGTTTAAAAAAATCTTTAAATGTTTGCTGTAGTTTTCTGGTACACTGACCTCTGTGGTGGAGAGCACGGTGTCCTCATCCAGACTGAGTACAGCATCAGTGGGGATGGTGTCATAGGGTAGAAACCGACTGCTTATCATCTGGTAATGACATGCAAAACACAAACACATGCAAAATGAGATTGCTTGCTAAAAGAGCAGTAGTAGTTTTACAATGGAGCTCAACAGCAACCATCAGTGTATAAACAAGGCCTGTATGTGCACAGGCGAGGTGCATCTGTCTGACAAGCAGCACTACCAGTTTCTTCATGTCTGTCTGTGCTACAGAGTTGTTTCATCTTGCAGCATTAACAGCAGAGTCAGCCAAATATACAAGCTGACATAACACCAGTGACAGGAGAAATATAGCATTTCACTGATGAGCTAAAAGCAGAGATATAAATCTACAAGCACTGGAGTGCATTTCCCTCCCTGATGAGCCCTGCTGCCTCGGCTTTTTGGCATGTATCTATGCAAATTACTGTTTTACAAGTGCTTATAAAGTGGGTTCCAATTTTAGAAGTACATGCACACTGATCTAAATGCCAGTAATTTTGGTAAATATTGTGTAAAGTTTTCTATCCCTGACAACAACAACCTTGTTAACCACAGCTACATTTAACCTACAGGGCTGTGGCTAAGAAACAAAAACTTGAACACTTTGACACTTCAATGTTAGTCCTCTACACTTAACATGTTTGAGACTCCAGGGGCAAATACTTATTTATTATGCTTAATAGCCAGTAAATGTACAGTATTTTGAAGCCGATGGGCACATTTTGGACAATGTGAGGCACTCTTTCATGACAATGTATAGCCATTATGACACCGAGTTATCCATAAGACAGGATGATTGTGGGTTTAAATGAAGAAACACTCCAAGGTTTCTATCACATCAACTATTTCCCAGTCTAAGCTAAGAAATATTTTTCAGTAAAGAAAACCAAAAGTCAATATCTGTTATTGCCAATTTGAAAAGATAAGAAAAGGGAAGAAGAGGAAAGTGCTTGTTTTTAAAGCCACCCAGAAGTGGACTGGAAACATCATGGACTTTGAATGCTTTAACCTCTTTGTGAGAAACTTTGGGGTGCCTGCAGTTTTACATTTCACTTCTTAAATTGGATTCAACTGAAGGCTTCCGGCATGTGAAATGGCTGCAGTAACACTGCCTAATGAGAAAAGTAGTATAAGATTTTTTTTTTTTTTTACCTTGCTTTCGCCTTCTATAACAATTACAGGGACTGAGGTGGGAGGCCAGCGGTGCTTGGCAGGAAGGGGCTTGTCACAGTTCCACAAAACTATCACCTGCACAAAGAGAGAACAGGTAAAGCATAGTCATTATTCGAAACAAAAGATGCTCATCCTCATGCACAAAGCTATGTATGTGCAGCTAACGAGAAATATGTTAAATAGTTCTATTAATGTTTGACAATCCTTGTAAGACAATATATATGTAGACATCAAAAAACTCACAGTGAGGCCGTTTGAATTCACACAATAATAACACCCTATTTTTATTCACTCTGCAAGTTATGAGAAAGACACAATAACAACTTTCTCATGCTACTGCTGGTCTATTTTCAGAGCTGTCACGCCACCAGCATTATATGACGATCACACTGTATCACTTTAATATTTTAAAACAATGTGTGTTGACACCTACATGGTAGCCATACCGTTTTAAATCCAGGAACTAAATTCACATTTTTGGTGATATTTACAAAAAGCCAGAATAATATTCAGTAATATCTTCTGATAAAGGACAGGTAACTACAGTGTGCATGAGTTTTGAAATAGCCTCTGCGGAGAGGACTGTCAGGGTGGATCTGTTATGGCAGGAAAGGTTGGAAAATTATTTGGACAACCTCCCTTTATCTCCAGCATGAATAAAATACTGACGTTCAAAAGCAGTTTAAAGTCAACACTTTAGTCATGTGATAAACCTGAGAAATGACAGAGAGAAACAGACTTTTAAGACGTTTAAGTCTTAAAACACTGTGTACGAAACTCTCATTTTCCTTATCAGATAAATAAGCTCCATAATATCATAACTCCATGAAACATCTTCTCACATAACATCAGCATTAAGTACGAATCGCTGCATAACTAGTCTATGTAAGGCATGTATTGTAATGTAGTATCTTAAGTTTTGAGTTACCTGAGCACAGTACTGGGATTTGGCCACTGCCACGAGCAGCTTCATGACTGGCTGGGACTGGGACACCAGTGGTGTCACCACGTGAATGATCGCTGTAAACTTAGGGTAGGGCTTAATACCTGAAAACAGCAGAGACACATCAAATGTAAGAAAAGAAGCAAGTCAAATCCGTCAGGTAAGATTTCAAGCATGACAATGATCTTCTGAGTCACTGTCCCGTCACCCAGTGCGATCACTTAAACATGGAGCTGCACTAAGGCTGCAGTTATACAGCATATTCTATATGTAGCATCTCATCTGCAAGTAATACCTCTTTGACAGCTTTGAGTTTCCCTTAATTTGTGCTTGTTTACTTCAAGCTGTGTTTACTTGGCGTCCCGTGTGACTGAAAAGGTCTAATTAGGCTCGGAGAGGAAAAGGTGCCAGCTAACCAAATCCCAATGTCAGCAACAAGCTGCATATCTGGCCAATTAACCAAGCACAAATACAACATGGCAGGTCTAATTGGTGAGCTTCTCTGTGACAAATCATGAATAAATAAAGATACACTGCATAGGTTGTGGCAATGACACAGATTCACGTTAGTTTATGAAGGTTTCAGCAGCTGCCACGCACCAGCTGTTTCCATGTTGTGTAAAAATCAGTCTATTAAATCTTAGGGTGTGACATTAATGTGCTTCTTAGCATATAGCAGCATGTGCATGAATAATTAACTGACCCAGCTTAGCGTAGTAGAAGGGGAATTCTCCCAGGTATGTCGAGTACTGTGGCAGGGTGAAAAGGCCTCCGGGCAGACTGTTCCACATGAGGTTGCTCCTCGAGGTGTGCTGCAGTACCCGGTCCTGGATGATCTGCATAAATAGGGGAGAAGGAGAGATTTCCTGTGAAGTGGTCTGTTGATTGCAGTAGGTTAATATCAATCAAATGTCCATGATACTCCTTGTTCCTGTGTGGCAAAACAGGATCACAAGACCAAAGCACAACTACAAGTGATTTACCTCTAAAACATAAGCAGGAAATTAGCTTCAGCTAAAATGGGCCATGTCCATTCACTTCAAATTAAGCAATAATTATTCCAGTCTTACGTGCTGCTTGGAAACTGACTGCAGACAGATTCTCTGGCATTTCCCAAAGTAACAACTGAGACAATGATTTCAAACCTGTTCTACAAGTTTTTTTCATTATGTTGTTCATGTCTTCTCATGAACAACATATTAATGGCCTATTATTTAATTCTCCTTGCATTGTTTTCTTTTAGGCAGCTTAGTTTCTGTTTGTGATCTATATATTCATTACATTTGCCACTCTGTTTAGATTGATCCACATCATCTCAATAACAAAATACATATTAGAGAACTTTGGATTTGTATTAGCTAACTACAGCTATCACTGACCACTGAATTGGAAATACTACATTATGTAGAATGCTTATTTTTGCGATTTGGCCATTATGTTTTTTATTACAAGTAAAGCAAGACAATACTGAAATGAAATGAGCAAATATATTCATTTTGAAAGAACAATGCTTGTTCTTTTCAAGTCCCTGACGCTCATGCAGCAAGGCTAATCTGCATACAGACTGGGGCAATAAACAGCTGCTTTCTTTTCTGAGGAAAAACAAACATAAATCAATTGAAATTGACAATTATGACTTAAATTCAATTACTCTGGCTTGACTTAAAATCTGTGAGAATTGGGGGACATTTTCATTCATCCAACACAAGCAGCTATTAAGGGGTTTCCTTCCTTCTGCTTATATTTGTCTTAATTTCATAAGCCACTATACTCATTAGCATTTCATTTTCTGTCATGGGTAATCAAAATGTTTATCATTTAAGTTATGCTGTTTCAGTTGAGTGAGAATACAATTTAAAACAGTACCATCACTTCAGTTAGTTCCATACTCCAAACACAAATTGACAAGTTCATTTGTTTGTGCAGCCCAATATCACATACAGTGTGTGAGTGGGCTTTACAGGCCGACAACATAATCTGCTTCCCACTCTGCCCCCGCTCTAAGAAGACTCTGATACAGTGAGATGATACCTTAATAAAATATTGAGCATTCTCTGGAGCTATGGGATAGCTACAGAGCAGAGAAAAACCCTGTTTACCTCTGTAGGATACTGTAGTTATAAACACATTCTTGAGCTGCAGCTTCATCTTGTTTACAGCAAAATATCTACAATCTCATGTTAACAGTTAGCTCACTGACAGATTCAATCTGAGGCCCAAACACTGACCCCTTACCGTTCTTGTACTATGGTATGTGTTGGAACAGGGTTAAGATACTGAGAGTGTAAACAGATCGAAGATCAGCTTCTTGGGGCTGTAACTTTACCCTGCTGACAGAGAAATCCCAGCTCTGCCTTCCTCACTTCCTACCTCTTGGGATCAGGCGTCTGTAACACTATCTAAGGACAGCAACCAATAGTGTAAACTGCAGTCAGCAGTAAGGCTTACATGTGGCACAACTGAAAATGTTGCAGTATGTCTAGGCATGTAAAAGGTGCTTTAAACTGAAAAATGAAGATTTAGACATCCATCAAACAAAATAACCATCTTGATACATTTATCTTCTTTGCCTGTCATTACCAGCCATAATCTAGAGGTCCATTGCAGGTAGTGTTGATAGTGGATGGTGAATCTGAGGATGCACACACGCATGACTCTGAGGTGCAGTGAAATCTCCTGCCTTACTCACAGCCAGCCTTACACATCCTGCCTGTTGTCTTGCTCCCTTATCCTTTTTCATTCCTCCCTGCTCTCATCTTTGCTTGTTTGTAATTCTAGCCCCGGAGCAGTACGATAGCCTGCTACTCACCAGAAAGAATACAGATAAATGGACTCTGACAGGAACAAACTACTGACATGATTGATTGCCAAGCCACGGCAAGAAACAGCCTCAAAAACATGACAGCAGCATTTAACAATATATATCATCCCTCTCGGTTTTCAATTTAGTCTGGAGCAGCTTTATCGTGTGCATTATGTCTCCAGCTGGAGCCTGCACTTGTAAGCTTGTCGGTACAGAGTCAATAACTGAGATGGACGTGATTTTAAAAAATAATGTGAAAAAAATAATGAATCAATGGATTTAAGGTCTATTTGTATTTTTACGCTTGTGTGCAAGCATCCAGTGTTGTTTTTAGACAAGTGGAAAACTGGAGTAGTTACATTTTGAGTTACATAAGAAGATGTATTAATAGATGATGCAATATGAAGGGATGATCAGGAGGTACTGTTCTGAAGTGTAGAAATACTGACACAAACGAGCAAATCCTGAACATTGGCTTTTGAATGAAAAAACACTCAACAGTTTATAATATACTGCGACAAGACATGTTATATATAATTAAATATTAAACAGCCCTTATATGCATGTGTATGTCTATACTTGCATGTAGTGTGTACTGTAGTTTATGTATGAACATGAAGGTCTGTACCTCCAGTGTGGTCAGTACGATCTTCTCCACAGAGTTGAAGTAAGCCTCCCATAGGAACTGGGTCTGCTGTCTCAGGGACAGAATCTGATCCTGGTGGATGGAGCGCACTGTTGAAGGGATCTGAGACAGCAGAAACACATGTTAACATACTTGAATTAGCCAAGACAGGGCAAAAGTAGCATAAAGTAGCTTTAGAAGACACTGGTTCAAATTCAAGTATCAGGACATAACTAGGTGACTTTTTTTTCCTTTTTCTATTTTTCTACCTGTAGCAGCAGCCTTTCGTCCCCGATCACAGCTGCCGTATTCCAGTCGATGATCTCTGAGAAGGGAAGCTCCCAGCCATTACTCAGCATCACTGGCACACAAGCGGCCTGTAGGAGTAATACACAACACCACACACATACAGACAGACAGACACACACAAAATACACTGTTGGTTAATGAGATGAATGTGTTACGTGTGTGTATCTTTATCTACAGGCAATAAAACAGACTGGAAAAGAAGAGAAAACTGAAACATATAACTAAATGGCTTATGCTCTGCAAACCAATGCCATTACTGTACAAGGTCCATTTCCCAAGCAATCATATCAGGCAATTTAACCAATGGGGGCGACTCATCTTCCAGCACATTTCCATAACTACAGAACTACTGCAGTTCCCCCGATGACTAACTCTCAAAGTGACTAGGCAGTGTGGCTTCATAAAATGAGTGTTATATGTTGAGTTGAAAGGATGCACTTCAAACCACTCATTAACATTAAGCCCTGTGTCTGAGAGATCAATGAATGGTGCTGAAGTGTATGTATGTTTGTGTGTATGCCCCTGTGAATCCATTCACCTCTTTGTGTGTTTGCAAACATGCAGTGTCCTGCCAGCGGCCACCGTCCCCTATAATCTGTTAAGAGGAGTCCCATTCACTGACTGGCCTCTGACACCACACATGCATGCGCAGGCACAAACGCTCCCACATCAGAGGGCCGCAGTGCTCGTCTAATCTCCTCGGTGTCATTAGCAAAGGCAGCAATCTGCTGAAATGCTCCCGTGCTTTCCCTACCTATCTGCTCTCACATAGCAATCACTGTAGCTCAATCCTCTCCCATCTCCTCGCATTACACACACACGTAGAACAAACATTCATGAATAAGACTCACTGCCATTTTGCAAACACGTGTGTGAGAGATAACCTCAATATGACTCCGGCCTGCTGCTTGTCACAGCACCTGCACTGCACAAGCTGACCCCGCAGGTTTGCGCTCCATGTCACCTGCCAAATCAGTCAAACCCTTCTCCGACAACATCTCCGCTCTCGACTACTTCACTGTTTCCTGCCTTGCCTTTAACTTCCCCAATTCTCCAGTGTCCGCCTGCCCTCCTCAACTTCTGTGCTCCTGCATAAGGCTGTGAATGGAAATTTGCACTAATACCTCCAGGCTGTGGTCGAGCCCTGCACTCCAGCCAACCTTTTGCACGCTACCTCAACTGCAGCTGCGCTACTTTCTTAACCTGGCCGTCAGTCCACTGTCTCACCTCGCCTCACTCTGGACTCCCCTGTGGTGTGATTATCTTCCCATTCCAGTCAGTAAAGAGTCACTATAAACTGAGAAGTCATCATTCTTATTCTACTTTCTTGAAAATCATTCTCTTCCCCGACTACTCCTCTGCCGTGGTCCCCAGGACTCTAACACGCACAGGAAACTTTCACCATGACTTGATTTTTTTTCATGACAAAAATAATGACTTTTTGCCACTGTTGCACTAATTTTCCAAGAAGTCAGTGGTCGAGAAAAACTGCTAAACAAATGATTACTCTACATTACATGTTATCTAAAATACAATACTTTACACGTGAACATAATGTCACACTGATACCCAAGTGTCTGTGTGTGAAGGCTAAAGGGCATTTACAAGGCTTTTCGTAATGGAAGGAATTCAAATTATTCCAAAAAATTCTCGTCACCAAGTATTTACTTGTATAACGACACATTTTATAGCATATTTAACTCCCCAAAACAACTGCAAAGACAACAAGCCAGAAAAGAAGGCATTGAGTACACTGAGTCAGAAGCAGCTGCATCAACACTGTCTGCACAATAACAATGACTGGCAGCGGGTGAGAGAGCTACTGGGAGAAACTCTCTGCATCACTTTTTCCATTCTTCACCACTGATTAATGGCTTTATTGTTTGGTCGCTATAGCTTCAGTGTGCTGATGCATTACAAGACTTCTTGAATCAGTTCGTCTGTATTTAGTCATCATGTTCAGCTGCCAAAATGAACCCAATCGCACAAGAATTTATGTGGGATTTGAGTTAATCAGGACCAGATCTTGTTCCATGTGTTTCTTCTCTACCTACTGTAATTCCAAAACCAGTTTATTTTGGGGGATTTCTCTTTATTAGTTCAAACTGAGTGACAGGAAAGACTGGAGATGGAGATTTCAGATGTAGCAGAGCCTAATTGAACTTCTGAGTTGCCATAATGCACCTACAGTAACGTATTCTGCTTCACTAACAGCTAAGCCTAGCAATAATGAGCAACATCTGTACATGTAGAGCTGGGTACTGCCACTGATTTCCCAAACTGATTCATATCCAATTCACAAGGTTCCATTTGGCCCGTAAATTCAAAACAAGACAGTAATGACAGATGGAGGCCCACGTATAGCAACAAAGAAAAAGAAAGAAAGAAGAAAAGAAAAAATAAACTTTCATTTGAATGCACCATGCAGTATAGTGCTTTTTTTCTGTTTGTTTTTTTAAATATATGACTGTTTTAGTTCAAACATTTACCAGCAAATCTGGTGGATAGCCTTCAGAGATTTGCTTGGCGCGTGGAAAATCTACCTGCATTTGGTTGGCAGCTTAGCAGATGTTAATTTCAGACCCTTTATGCTTTCACGGAAAAATGCATAGCCTGTATGCAGCCGTATAGCCTGTCTCACGAATCTATATCAGATCATTCAAATGAAGATCAGTTTGAATCGGAAAATCAGTAATGAAGACCCAGCCCTGTGCACACGTGTCACTGACCTGCAAAGCCTCTAAGAAACGAAAGGATCCCAGTCGGCGTCCTCGAGGCACCAGACAGAACGTAGAGTTGTACAGCATCTCTCTGTAGTCATACCTGTAGGATGACAGCAACAAGGAAAATACATCAGGAGCTGATCAATTTAACATGTTTAACATCACAATTTTGCACTCTTATGTTCGGGGAAAAGACTGACTTGATTGAAGATCACTGAGACTGTTAGTTTATACAGTTTACCTGGCAAAACCTACTACTACAATTTTCCTTAAAAAGGACTTCAAGACAGCAAATACCAGGCCATGGTTTCCTGAAACTGTGTCTGTGCAGCACAGACAACAGAACAGAAAAATAACCTCTTGTTAACAATGGAATACCTGGAAAGCACAAGCACTTTCAGGGAAAATCCCATTCTTTGATCTCCACTCCTCTCTCTTCCCTTCTCCCCACCCATCTGTAAACTCCCTGCCCTCTCACCTGCACATCTCAAAATCTCTCCTCTCGTCTTCACTCCCTCCATCCAATCTAAGCCTCAGTCAGCACCTGCTTGGATTAAGGAGCTGCTTGGAATTCCTTCAGTGTCAATATTATATGTGTGCCTGTGAGAGTGCACGAAAAGAGTGTGCATTTGTGTGCTGCCTGGTTGCCACATATTGGACTGGGTGTTATTAGATAAAACTCATCAGTGTGCATCTCAATGAGATACTGTATGAAAGCATTCATGCATATTTGTGCTTGTATTTAAAACAATGTATGACGACATTGGCATAAAATTGCATATATGGATGTGAATAGTGAGCGATAATTTGTGTACTCCTATTCTTCTGTCTCCTTCCTTGTAAACATGTGCATATAGATTTATTATACCTTGTCTTTATCGTCTCCTGCGTCTCTCTCTAAATGTACTGCTGAGTGATTTTTCTCCGAGTGTATTGCTAAGTGATATGTACTGCTGAGCGTCAGTGTCGAGGTAAATTCCTCTCCCACTGCAGACCTGATGCTTCAACTGATCCACTTTAACGGTACAGTCACAGCACAGCCAAGACACATGTCAGCTTTGTGTCACGCACACGAGGTAACAGCAGAGCACATCAATACAGATGCAGCTCCCTCTTCGTACATCATGATGTTAAGTGTAACACTTTTCCCCGCTATGCCTCACGGGCATCAATCTGAAACACATTCCAAGCCAAGTAAAATGCATTCCACAAAGGTGTGAGACCGGTATAGACTACACTTGTTATTCCCTGAAACCATCACTGCAGACACACAGTGCTGCTATAGAGGAATAAACATAAAGGCACAGTTGATTCTCAGCTTTCTGGGCCATCTTAAAAATAACAAGACATTCAGCCATTGCTCAAAAGCATTAACTACAGATGTCTGCGTGTTCCATACTGAAATCTGCTGGCTTTCATTGTTGCATGAGTGCTTGCCAAATGTCAAGCAAGGGATTTTTGAATTCATCCTCTAACAAGTGGTTCCATATATGACTCCTTTCATTCGGCAAAGACCGCGGGAGGCCAAGCCAGCTGGAAATCAAGTGCTCATTTGCTTTTAAATGACGATAAGTGCATGACTGTACTGCGTGACATAACACAACTTGTTAACATAGAAGTGTTGCAGTGGCAAAGTGTTGAGATTAACCAGGTCAATATTTAATGCAAGAATTGACCAATCCCGCTTTATTCAAGGTTTGGCAAAGCTCACTGGCATTTTGTTGGGTTAGAAGGGGTAAGCAATGTGAGTTCAATCAAATGTCTTTCTAAGTAGATGGATCTAGTTATGACGTTCAAACGACTGCCCGCTGCTCCTCACAGTTTGCAGATTGGCCAGGCTTTATGCTCTGTGGATTTTTCATTTTTGGATTTCAAAGAAAAAGTTTTTGGCTGAACCCTGACAGGCCTGACAAACCAAATCTGGCGTAGGTCATGGTTATATGACAGCTGAAGTTCTTCCTGGTGTACAAATAAACACCATCAATTTTCTTCAGCCCCTACGCTCTGCATGGCTTCAGGAGCACATGATGGATTTCTGTTAGGAACCATCTGTTAAATTACCGTTACATACGAACCAAACACTTGAAATATAAAGTGCAATGTTGAATCAACTTTGGTGATTATGTAACATCTGCCTGGATCCTACTTAACATACATACCATTTACAATCAACAACCACTGCAGCGAGTGAGGGAAGATTAACAGCCACAAAAAGCAATAAAGCTACAGTTAAGCTTGATGCCATCTATAGTAGTACACTATAATGTACACAGAAATCCATTATCAACGCAGCTCATATAGTATTAGGCTATGGTAATAATAATAATACCGCAGCCGATGTAGCATCACAGATGTTGCTCTGATCTGTGCATCCATTACAAAACAGCGACTTGATTCATCAGTCTGACTCCATCACAGATATGATAGGGTATCATTAGGCATGACAAACAAATAATCCAGCCAGAGGCATGTAATAACTGACCCGTTTTGCAGGTCTATAAAAACAAAAGTATAGGTCCATTTCTGGGCCTTGGTGGGTGTAAATCTCCCATCCATCACGTTTCCTGTCAGTGCAAACTCAGAAAAGACCAGATGTTCCTCTCTCTGCATACCTCCATTCTTCTCTACTCTTCCAGATGGCTGCCTGTGGGGAGGAGCAGTCTCACAGTATGCTACCGCATGTCAGAGGAGACGTTAAGGATGGGTGTTAAAAATATCCTCTTCATTAAACCAACTCCTGTCTTGGTGTGCACTTTCTGATTTTATTTTCAACAGATATGCAGAAGTGCACATGCAAACAGGTGTTCAACAGATTTGTCTCACTGAAATAGGATAGACATCATTGAGGAGTTCATCGCACCTTGCATCTCGCAGCAATCTCGGCAATTAACTCCACATGATATGAGCTCAGTCCTGCCTCTGCCCATGTTTTCAGTTCTCTAACATGCAGATGGCTGCTGGTGAGCAGAGCAGTCTCACAGGAGCAGACTGCTCATCACAGAATAATCACACCGTCAAAGAAATGAGCTTGAGTTTTTTGCCGCCTCTCTATTGTTATATCACAAAATATACTAGAACAACCGCTGGTATAAAGCTTATTACTTATTATTACTTATCAAAACCAAAAGAGTAATAAAAAACACATAACAACTAACAAAACAACAACGGATGAATCTCGCTTAGATGTTATTGTGGTTATTATGTTGTGCTTGAACCGTTTTTGAATGTTTTTATTTTCATTCTGTTGCCTTATATTTGTCACAATTTAGTTTTTGTTTCCATTTGTGGGTATTGTCTCATATGTAGAGTCGTTTCACTTATTTTCTGATATTCACTTTGGCTTGTTTTGCTTTTCTTGTTTTGCTGCTGCTATGTGATTTTAAATTCCTGTTTATTTGGTCTATAATTGCTTTGGTTAGGATCCAAGGAAGACTAGAGAACACTTTTTGGAAGCTAATGGGGATCCAAATAAAAGATAAATAACACATAATTATATAAATATAAACTATTCTCAAACAAGAGGCTTAAAAATGGTGCAGCACCATCATGATATACTGAAGAGTCATCATTCCACTTCAGAGTATTTTATGGACAGTTAGAACATTTTTTGAAAGACACTTATTTGAAACTGCATTTGAAAGAACTCTGCAAGCATATCAAAATATGTCTATGTTCAACTAATAAAAGATCATTTAAACCTTCAAACCAAACTGCAATTCAATGTATCCTACTGTACAAAGCTTCAGCCTGAGAGAAGGCATGTGGTGGACACAGACACATTCACTGAGGATTTAACCTCAACCAACTGTTCAATCAGTGCAAACCACACTGTTGACATTTCCTGACCATCCAGTTCTGCTTTGGTTAGAATCTACCATCTTTAAAAAATTTCTTTTTAGATAGATATAAAAGGTCTTTTATATGACCACTTTGTGTGTGTATGTGAGTTAGGGAGAAAGAGAAAGTAAAAAATAACTTTCAAGCCTTGTGTGAGTTTTAGAGGAGTAATGGCTTCAAAGAACTTCAGTTCCAATACTATAAGACAGTCATTCCATATATTAACGTATATCTGGTAAACAGGTTTAGCATTTTTATCTATATCTTTTTATCTATACGAGAGACCATAAACAAGGGGACAATCTGCCCTTGATCTACCCCTCTAGTCTACTTTACAATCGCACACACTCTGCAAAGAAACAAGCAGAGAGAGAAAGATTCTCTGGTATCATTCCTGTAAATGCATTAATGCACTGACTGCGAGGCAAACTCCCTTTTTAAATGTACGCCAACATCGTAAAAGCTTGTAAGTGCATGTGGTTGGTGTGACATCATTCAGCACCATGTTGGTTTCGATTGTTTTGAAAGGGTCCATCATTAACAAATGCACACGGCTCACCTACTGTTGTGAAAACTGAATTGTAGGTTAAAAAAACATTTTAAAAAATGAATGACTTAAATAAAAGCATACTGCTCCCACCTCAGGTCACTCTGTATTCCAAAGATTACATAATCTATTGTTAGTGCTTACAGACTCACTGAATATCCCTATACCCAGCACGAGCAACTTTGACTATAATCTCTTTCCATGCGCCCTTTAAATGGACTAAAGTAGAGAAGCGCACTTCCAGTTGGACATATATCAAACAAGGAGACAAATATTGAACATTTGAAGCCTATAAATGAAGTCCATTAGATGGCTAAGCACTTACTCAAAGAACTGGAGTTACTTACATTAGAAAGTAATGTCAATTTTTAGGTCAAATGACAGTACATGGTGACTGAATTCTGATCAAGATAGGAACATTTCCTTTCATTTATAGGAGGAGAGGTGAGTGAATAACATCTGAAGCGTACTAATACAGCAGCATCACTTCAACACAGATAAAAAATGAAGCAGTCTATTCTTGGCACATGTCTAACCTTCCCAGTTCTCTCATTGTGGAAAAGAGAAAGGCCCCTACAGTAAAATGGTAAATCATCACCTTTCGTTTTCTACTGTTTGCTGCCATCTTTATATGAACCCATTCATTCATGGATATAATTAAATGTCCTTTATACATTTTGTAGGAAAGTAGGACAGTGTGATTCACAGAAAAGAAAAGAATAACAGGAAGTGAGCTGGGTCAAGAAAAAAGATCAACCAGTCTCCTAGCAACAAGAATGGATGGTGTGAAAAAAAAGGCCTGAGGAGACTCAAAAGAAGAGCCAAAGTGTTTGTCTCCCATAATCTGAGCAAGAGACCACACACATTTACGACATAGCTCATAGAAAGGACCGCAATCAAAGGAGGCATTGCTTCAGCCGCTCTATGACAAGTCAGGCTGCTCATGACATGTGGGTTCCCCCAAACTGTCTTCTGTGGTCGGACAGATAACCCACCACGGATTATGGATCCATCATCTTTAATTCACCCAATTATCTGTTACCCAACTAAACACTATGGCAGAGAAACTGATTTTTTTTTTTTATCTTGAGGTTATAGTGCATCTCTTAGCCATGTTGAAGTACTATACCAGTTAGGTGCTACGGAAATAATAAATTGAGGTATTTATGCCAAAGGACATGGTTTCAGTGTGTACGACTTTGCAATCGTCATCCTTTCATTTCCTTCTTGGCGTAATGTAAAAAAGAAACCACAATGAGTCCTGTCCCATGACATGCCAAATAACTGAATAACAATTATATATTCAAAATGTCTCAAAACACTATTTCTTTTTCCACAATATAGTGTTGATAGTTATTGTAATGCATAAAGTATGCTGAACTAATTGATAAGAAGAGCGCAAGTAAATAGACCCCATGCTGTCAGTCATCATCAAAGCTGGACCAGCTCAGCTGTGGCCTAATTTATTGCATGTGCTTTCATCTGTACCATAAAGTCCACAGAGCGGCCTAAGTAGTTTATGTGAGGTAAACAGAGTGCTTTTAAATGGCCACCTGGTTAATCAAAAGACAAAATGTGTAGCCTGGATTCTTAAAAATATATAGCATTTATATAGCAATTGTGTAATTATCACTCATCGCGGTCACAGGGAGAATCCTCAACAACCAAGAATTCCCTAAGTCGAACTTCAGAGGGGAATAAAGGCAGCGCTAGTACAATCCCGCTCTCTCCCCCCTCTCCTATCCCGCACTGACTTCATATCTCATTTTCTGCTTCCTCTTCTCTGTCACAGTTGAGCCAAGTTGATGGGCAGTTGGCTGTTGCGAGGACTATGCGTTGAAGCCAGAGGAATTTCAGCCTGAAAGGCACCGAGTGAAAGTGAGTTTCATCGAATGAGAAAGGGAAAGACGGGGGGGAAAAAAGACAGCAGTTGACAACCGCATGCCGTATCCAAGCCCCACACAGCCAGAGCCACCCATGGTAAGAATGTCACACACACAACATGCACAAAGCCTCGTTTTGATCTCAACACATATCAGAAAGACTTCAATATTTCAAGACACTGCCAGACCCTTGTAGAGCCAGCTGCTTTGTTTCCTCTGACAAGACTGCACACCAAGAGGTAGACATGAACAACAGACAGTGACGGGCGGAGGGGAAATTATGATGAGCTTTACTTGCGCACACACAAAAACACTCACTTCAAATAAAAACAAATATGCTTTCTTTTTGGAGGACTTGCATTCTCTTCATGGTGGACTTGCACTATGTGTTTCCAGGAATGAGAGAAATCATTACATGACTGTTTTGATCTCCACAAGGCGATCAAACGGTGGCTTTTAATGTGGCGTTAACGAGCACCTCTCATACTCATGTTACACAGCGTCAATTAGTCATCGAGATAAATACTAGAGAGCAGACTGGCCTCTGGTATAGAAAGAGTGTATTAAACCTCTGTAGAAAGTGATCCCTGAGGAATGTGGAAACATTAGATGTTAGCAGCGGTTTTACTGCATCTGTAGGGATCCGGTACATCAATCCAATGTGAGAGTCCCCCCACAGGATGTTTGATTTCTGTGTGCGTGTGTTCAAATTACATTGTGATATTTTTGTGCCAACAATGCAATGCAGTCAGTACATAAGAACTTCATGAGATGAAGACACACAATCTAGTGGTCAGAATAACTAAGGAGCGTGACACCAACTTGCCTTAAGTTACGGAGCTTAAAATACTCCAGTGGCCTCAGGATAGGCGCATTAGAGATTGATGGCCAACACCATTATGAATGAGATTCACTGCACTATCTTGTACTTAATAGCATAGTTAATCTTGACTGTTTTACCTGCAGTCATGACAGATGAGAAGCTTTTTTTAAGCAACGGAGCCGGCTAACGTTGCCTCGAGCAGGGATGAGGACATAACGGTGAGACAAAAAGAATTACATGGCGGCAGAGCTTTAGGGAAAATAAGAATTAAATGAAAAAAACTACACATTGTTACTAAAGTTTGGCTGTGTAAATTACACCTGAAGGATGAATGTGCATAATCACTCATTCTGCTTTTTGCTTTAACTTTATCCCAAGAGTAAATGGACGTACCATACTGCTATACTAGGTCTTCTGGGGTGGATTATGCAGTACCAATTACACCGTATTTATTTCTTAGTTTATCTGAAATAAAAGGCCAAAGTCTTAACATTCCAGCAAGATATTTCCTCCTTTCATATTGATGCTTGAACCCCATCAGACTGCATCATGGTTACTGATAGTTCATGTCTAATGAGGAATTGATTGAATAAATGCAAGACAAAAGAAAAATCAGAGGCAGTTGAACACAGGGATAACTGCTTAATTTTGCTGAGCCATATTTGTGACAATAAGTAGATAAAAGTAAATGGTTATTATACCTTACAAGAAAGAGGACACTTTTCCAATGGTGTGAGAAGCAACACTGTAATGGGGTTAATGGGGTTTAAGGAGCACTATCTGAGTGAATGGAGTAAAGATGATGTCAATACCAATATGGCTTTTTAAAAAACAACGTGTTTACTAATTTCCTCAAGGCACCTTGGGCTCACTCATCTTCCTCTGGTTAGTAAGTTCAAAGACAGCGTCATAAAACATTTACAGACACAAAGAGGAGGGGTCGCAAGCTCTGCTGAACTTCTACATGACCCCAGGTTAATTCACCTAATTACAAAGCTTTGAATCTTCTATCACTCCTCTTTTTCATGTTCTTTCTCTTCCCTCTCGGTCTCCATCCATCTTTTGCCCTCACTCGCCAGGAGAAAAAACCTTTCATCTTTACAAATATCCATCCTTAAAAATGGAGTAATACACGCCCTAGAGTTAGTTCCAGTAAGCTCAACACAAACTGACCAAAACACACAGATTTATCACCATCCACCCAAATAAAATATGTTGGGGAAAGAGCTGGTGAATTTCACCGAACCTTTTAGGAGTCCTGGGGAAGCTTTGCCCATATCTCTAATCAGCTATTCATCAGCTTGATGAGGTCGATGAGAAGGTTGCTTTGAAGTGCTCTCCGAACACCAAAAACCAGAACTGGGGAGTCTTGGAGATAATGAAATGACTGTTGCTAACGGAAAAGCCATTACAGCTGGAATGTCAGGGATGACTTGTAAAGACATGCAACATAAAGATTTGGGATCAGACATTTTGGGTCAAATTATGTGATGGAAATGACCCGGGAGAGACATGCCCTCTTTTGGCAGTAGCTGAGAGAGGGAGAAAATAATTATTGTTTATTATTTGTTATTTCTAAACAGGACATTAGTAATATGGTGCAGTCCTTAATGCGTTTATAGTGGGGCTCATCAACCAATACACAGACACGGTGCAGGACAGACTTTCAAATTAAAAAGACAATTTATTTAGGCCTCACTAACCTATTATTGTTTAGGCTAATTTTTGCACTTTCTTGCTAAATTATTATTCATTTGTTTAAGACTCCTAAAAAACTTGGGAAATCCAGCATGATGACTACATAGCATTGTTAACTGGAAAATGATCTCAGACCTTCACCATGGAGGCAGTCAGTGCTCATTTCAAAACTGACAGTTTGACCACCAATGATTACGTCCTTATCTCAACAAACAACTCTTGTCTCGTGATCTCTTCAGATCCCAGGAACCAAACAAATACTCTGTTTGAGACTCTGTACAAGAACAGGCCAACAAAAAAGCACCCAAGTGACACCACTGGCTGCTAAACAGACAAGCTTAGTACTTTTCTGACAACTACGGAGTTACCTCCTGTAGTCTGGCCAGTGTGTTGCTATCGGCTCAAGGGAATGGCCAATCTGGGAGCTGGGCAGTTTGATGGAGGGTCCACATAGTTGAGAGGATGGAGTTAGAGAAAAATCAGATTCTGTGGAACGGGTGAACTTTAAAAAAATAATTCTTGATTACCCTCAGGATGGACTGGGCCTCTTCTACTGGTGAATATAACTTTAAATGTGCCCATTTCTGAATTCATTAATGCTTATGGGCCAGATGAGAAGCTTTGGGGGACCAGATGTGAAGTGCTGATGTTACAACTTTTATTTCTTTATCACTTTGGATCCAATGAGGTGATTAACCAACAGTTTTGGGTCTTATGCTGGCAAACTTTCAAATTTTTTGTCAACCAAAAACATGGCTCTGATAAATGACTTGCTGAATGAATGAATGAATGAATGAATGAATGGATGAATGAATGAATGAATGAATGAATGAATGAATGAATGAATGCATAAATAAATATACACCTCACACAAGTCTGAGGATGGTCTGTAAGTGTGTCTCAGTCAGAACAAAGGTGGAAATTGAGCAGATTAATTTCAGCATTCCCTGAGCCTGAAGGAATGTTGTCGGACAGCCAATCACTGACTTCTGTGGGAGATCAAGCCGAGCTGCTGCTACCGTTGCTGTGACTGTTCTGCACAAGAGATAAGTCCAGGTCAGGAATGTGTCTGTTCCTGGGCCAAGCAGGGACGGATGGAGGACAAGATAGAAGGATGTGAGAAGGCTGATGAATGAATGGAAATTGAGTAGGGCAAAGGGAAAGGGAGGGTAGGATGTAGGGAAACAGGAGCATAACATCAAGGGAAAGAAAATGAAAAAGAATACAGATGGAAATGTAATCAGCACAATAAAGGAACCAAAATTGGATGAAATAAATGAATTGTCACATGCATCCTTACAAGCATCTGCATACCTGTTTGAGTGTGTGTATTTATCAGCATGTGGATAGCTTTTCCAAACACTGACTTGTTTTGTTTTTTTACCAGAGTGAAAAACCCTGTCAGCTCTCAGACAGCCTCCTTTAATGGAAAACCAACCGTGACAATAGCCATGACAGTGGGAAGGAGGCTTTGTAATGTCTCTCTCTTACTTCAGAATATGGGATGTTATCAACTGAATTTGCTATCAGTGCACCATCAAATGGACTTGTGGGGGCTGTGTCTGATCTGATCCAATCCATCATGGCGGGAGAGGGATTTAGATAAAGCCTGACTGCTGAGGCTAGGATCTGCCTGGACTGACAAGTCCGTTTTGAAGCATTTTGTGGTTGTTTGTGTGTAGGTGTGATATGGGACAATATTGGAGGGGAAATGCGTCAGTCGAACTGCAGCACCATGTTTATGCGAATGTGAACAGGCATGAGGATGTTTTTAGGACATACCAAGGGATGACCTTATGCAAGTGTTTCCTGGGAGAGAGAAGGGCAGAGAGTGAGGAGTGCGGGGAAGGAAAAAAGAGAGAGTTTATGTTGTTTACATTTCCATGCTGTTTTTATCTCAGTGGGTCTTTGCACCTCTGAACTGTAAGTGTGAGCGCATTACTGTGTCCATTAAACAGTTATGACAGAGGACACCATGAGGGATAATGCAAAAGCCGAATATCCAATATGGTCGGCTGGGTCAGTGGAGGTGACAGCTCTACCAAGCCAGCATGGGATTATTCCAACTGTGGCACCAAATGTCACACAACCCTGGGAATCAAGTCAAAATTTAATTTTTGAGCAGAAAGTTCAAGTGAAACCATTTCAAAGTGCACTAAATGGGAATCAGTTTAGGTAAGTCCCACATTAGTAGTAAGTAGTAGATTTTATTTAATCTCAAGAACCCAGAGAAATATCTTTCTCTTAAGAGTTCTGTCTCTACCTCAATATAATGGAGATGTAATCTAATTTGAGGTGCTTATAATCCTAAAAACAAAATCTCTTTTCAGTGACACTGGCCCTTTTACTGTGGATAATCCACAGAGCACACCTTCTAAAGTTTTCACAGGTATTTCTTCAGAAAGTAAAAGCTGTTAAATGCAGTGGTGTTCTGGAGATTATCAAAAGCAGCAGAGACATCGTTTCTGGAGAGAAGATCTAAAACTAAACTAAAATGAAAATGGATGGATAGATACCACTCAGGACAATTGAGAACATACGTTATTTTGTAACTGGGCTGAAGCAACCTTCTGAGAACAGCACATGAAAAAGAGAGAAAATGGATTTCATTCAACATACTTAAGTCATCCAACCTCAAATGCACTGCAAAAAGAATGACTGTAAGTGCAAAACCAGTGTGAAGTAATGACAGGAGCTGCTTCATTCTGCTGCTGAGAGTAAATTAGTGTCTCGCCAAGTCAAGCCGCCAAAAAACGAAGTGTAAACACAGTCTTTTAGCTCTCAAGAGGGAAAAGATGATTACCTCACAATTACGAGACCACAGAGGAGAGAGAAGCCCCATTGCCTCGGTGACAGAAAGAGAGATTACAGGGTGGTGGCACTACTAATGATGATGATGGGGAAAAGGGAAAAATTCTGCCGTTTATCCCAGAGGATACACAAAATTGCAGCAACTAGCAGAAATTTGTGGTACTTGGCTAACACATTGGCAATGCTCTTCAAAATGAAAGATGAAGAGGGAATGCCTTATTTACTGAATGTCTGCTGCCGAGTTATACAATCTGTTTTCCTCAAAGTATTGAGATATCAAAATCCAGAGAGGCATTCAACACATTTCTATTTCAGTAAAGCAGCACGATGTTGCACATTTCAGTTCTATATTCAAGTGTCCAATTTTTTCTGGCAGGAAAAACAACCAGGCCTGTCAAATTATTGAAAAGTTGACAGTACAACAAACAAAGTAACTGTCTAAATACAAACACTTTTGAGTTGTATGACACGTGTATGATGTGGCATACTGACATCTCTGTATCAAAATCATTCTCATAATGTGATGACTGCAGGGGAGGGTGACCTGATCCACCTTGGCGTAGACAACGACACATCTCACTGACAATGAATGAGACCCTAATGACTAAAGTTGTCAAAATCATTGATCTTCCGAAACTTTCTTGGTATGCGTTTAAAACAATAAAATCTCTTGATTGTTCAATAAAATATGATTGAGAAGAATACAAGAATAAGAATAAAATAAGTACCAAAGCTAAATTTCAAAAAACAAAAAACAGATGTAAAATCTGATTTTCAAAACTTGTTCGCACAGAAATGAACATAATTACAATTATGTAAAAGTTGACAGAAAAACTCCAAGGCGCTCTCTTATAAATAAATTATTAAAATGCCTTTATATCACGGCATGGTCAAGTTAGACCTTAAAAACAAATTGACACTTTCGGCATTAAGCACACGTTTTGATCATCACAAATTTGTGATCGTACCAGTACTGCGTGAAGGTTGCTAACAAAAGCTGTATAACTAGGACTTTTGCTTTTGACTTTACTTTTGCTGGGTTTTGTTTATTGTTTTTGATACAAGTTTTGTATCAAAGTTTAAAATTCATATACCATGGCAATGTAACTACTGAGTGTAACTTAGGCTTTAGGGATTTAAAGACATTGATTACAGAAAGGTAAAATATATAACAGCGGATAATGCAAAACTATAGACACGATCTACTGACATTCATAATACATAATAATATTCGTTATACCGTCAGATTTCAAAAACATTTTAGGTCAAAGCGAGGGCAGAGGGAGGATGGGTTGACAACGGTTGCAATTACTGTGGGTCACTTAGAGCACTGTCATACACTGTGACTATCATCACCTTCTCTTCAGCAGGACATGCACACCACATCTAACATATTAGTACGATGCAAACAATACTGATCTCCAACTGCTTTTGTATAGTCATGTTTCAACTGTTGAAAGCCTGTAAACATCTGCCATGGTAAGCTATTTTAATAATTTATTTCCCTCCATCTACATACTGCAACCTATTCCTTTGGGGAATTTTACAAGCTGCCAAAGGCATCTGGAGAAGTTTGTCGACAATCAGGCAAAGACCTCATTCCGATCCAATCGAGTCCACCAAATGGTTAGGAAGATGCTGGTTCACACGTCGTCACTGGCTTCTCAATGTTACACTCAAGGACAAGTTAACCTGATCTCAGTGAGGAATTACACTGCACACGACAGTAGCCTCTGAGGCAGCTGAATTCCTCCGTATCCTCGCAGACACACTGTCCCAGAACAAAGGTTTACCATCTGTTAATGAATTCCGCGGCCAGCAGTGCTTGCTGCTGCGGGCAGGTAATTAGTCTGAACAGCAGGAAAGATCAAAAACAACACTTTCTGTCTTGCCCTCTGGTTGTGACCCCACATGCGGAAGTCACACATTTCACTGGATGAGAGAAGCAAAGAAACTGGATGAAGCTTAGCCAACAGGCAGTTTGAATCACAGCTACTTTTGATTAAACACAAGGTGGCTCACAAACTGAACTGTCACTGAGAGTCTCTGTCAATTTTTATGTTTGAAGCCAATTGCACATTTTTCCTCATTCGACTATTCTGTTGCTTTTGTTACTTCTTGGCATAATTTGGTGCATTTAACACTCTTTCGAGTCCAAGTAGCCACTTAATCTGTTAAGGATTGTGACAAAGAACAGGTTGAATAAGGCCACCATTTCATGGAAGAGTTAAGACTATCACATACACACCCAGGGTTATCATCATGTCTGCTGAGCATCCCTTCCTCTCACAGCGGCAGTTGAAGCCCTTATCAGACAAAGTGGAGTCCAAAGAGGACAGCGAGAGATAGCATATCTCTCTCTCTCGTGTGTAAGTGTGTGTGTTTGTGTGTCACGTTTATCAGATGATCCAATTCACTACCTAGCCAAGCCCCGCAACATGGTGGCTCTTGATTTTCAAATGCTGCCAAATGTGGTCACATTACCACAGCACAACACAGTCCCAATCGGTGATGATGAAGTGATATTGCCCAAGTACTTTTAAGAAACAAGGACAGTCACACTCTTGTGGCCCAACTCTTCAGGATAAGTCAGTCAGTTCCTCATTCCAAATCTCCAAAATAGAAATCCCAAGGCTATTTACTACTGTACTGTAATCCCCCATCCTAGATCCACACAATAATAAATGAAATATTAAAAATATATATAAATATTTTGTGACACTGCGTCAAGGGTCACAGAGATTTAGAGCGACCGTGTCCATGGGCTTGGCAGGTCTACTCTCCACACTGACTGAAGGATTAAAAGCCTGTAGGATTTGGCTGGCCTTGGTTTTAGAGTGCTGCTTAATTCTGCATGTAGCACTCACAACATATTTCATTGTACATGAGGGATAATTGAGAAAGCGTCCGTCATGCCGAGCAAACAAGTTATCTGAGTGAAATGTGTCTCATGGGTCACGCAAGCAGTGGTTTGCTGAATGATGTGTCAGTTCCATAAAGTTACATCTTTGTCCCTAGATGCTCTGCCAGTGGCACTTTAGAGGAAACCTATCAAACATTAAATCAAATTAGTTATTTCTTTCTTTTTTTATCACACCCAAAGTCACTAAAGTCAGGTTCAGGTTTTGGTCCAACTTTCTTCATAAACAATCAACCAATCACATTCTTCATAACTTCAGATGGCAGACCAAAGCTCTCCTCACCCTTGTACAATAGCAGTCTTAACAATTTAGCAATACCAAAAATAAATAAATAAGGTAGCCCAAGGTCCAGAAAACCCTCTCCAATCAGGCCAAGTGTCAAAACACCATAAAAATTGATTTTAGATAAATTCTCTGTTGGGCCTACTGCCCTTCACGGAGGTCATCTCCTCCGTCACCATATAGCGCTGCTTGTGTTTCATCACCATTTACGTTCCACTTTTCCACATCCTAAGTTCCAGGTTTGATCCAAGTTTGTTGGCAGCGTCGCCTACTTTCTGCCTTACTGTTTCACCCAGCCAAACTTAATCACACCTGACAAGGAGCAAGGATATGATATGTGCCTCCACATGATGACAGAAAAGCTCTTCCTGGAATGGACCACACTCTGGGCCTGGCACGTCGACATCCCTTTCCTTATTCCACTCTCCCAGCATTCCAAGAGGAATACATCACCTGCACATGGCTGCCAAGGACAAGACATACATCATTCTGTCAAGACAGGAGAGAGAGAGCGAGAGAGAGAGGGGGGGAGCATGGGAAAACAAATGGCATTGCCCCCCGTCCTGAACAACTATCCTCTAAAGAGAGTGAGAGTGCGACTAAAACCCATTCAAGCATATTTGAATTTGAATCAGAGGGAGAGAGTTTGAAAGTGCAAGAAACCACTGCAACCACTCAAGCACACGCTCAAGTACACAAACCTAAATGACTACCAAAAATGGCACAAGGTGCTAGACTTTGACTCTTTTTTAAATTAGGCTGTACCAGGTCACACCAAGTCGCTGACCTTAAGTCAAGGTAATGTAGAGCTGGCTACTTCACAGGCACTGGTAGTCATTAATGGGTGAATACTGATGGTAATACCCTCTGCTCACCCTCGACCTCCCCCTCTATAAATCCTGGCAGTGAAAAATGAGATGGCAATCAATTGAGAAGTGAGTCGACTGAAGACTTCTGGGAAACAATTCACTTTGGGATGCTTCCGAGATGAAGCAGGCATATGTGCATACTTTACACACAGCACGTCACACGTAAAAGAACACAATTAAGTGCATTTCTTATGGCAGATATCTGTAAATAATAATACAATTAAATTGACAGAATGTCTACACTCATTCAACTCCTTTCATAAAGTTACAACTGATGAATATTTGAAACTAGTTTCCAACACAGCTGCTGTTCCACGTTAGAGCTGGGCAATATATTCGATAATATATGAGACTAGATACTGTAGATATATTTTGGACATTGTTATATCGTAACATGGCATCAAAATGGTCTTTTTTTCCTGGTTTTAAAGGCTAGACCACAGTAAAGTACAGATGTTCCAATACCATTTTTTCCTTCCCGATAACGATTCCGATAGCTCGGCTCTGGGTATCAGCTGATAGCAAGTACCAATCCTGCTTGTTTTAAAAAAATACATGTTAAGGTTTGCTCGACTGGTGATGTCTGATCCCTCTCACTTGTTGCTTTTGCCGTTATGGTAATTTAAATTTTGCATAGAGGGAAATTATTTGCAGGGAAAACATTTTAATATGTCAGACTTCGACAGATTTTCCTGACAAAATACTGGATATTACAATCTTACATTACATTACGTGTCATCTTTGTAGTATCTGTAGTATCACACTCAAGTTGACAGTGATAATTATTTGAAAGAAATTATGGAGAGATCAAATACAGTTCAATAATCTTTAAAGCTGCTTCAGATGACGTTCATTCACCCACAACATCCCTTCTTTAATAAAAGCACAGCAGAAAGAGAGATGTGGTCAAGGTGAGGACATTCTGCACAGGTCATCAGTTTGACTTGAAGCAATGATGTTGTGAGTAAACAGGATGAGCTTTAACTCAATAGGTCAGTCAGAGTCAGTTTAGCCATTTTTGCACGACATGATGCTGTTATGTGTTGCAGAATAACAATGCAGGCCATTTGATAGCCTGGCTGCTCGGTTATCCGCTTTCCTGCATTTGTTTCCATGGCTATCACTTACCATGAGCTCTCTAAATATGGGCAGTTTGTAATCCCCAGGCTCTATAGGAAACTGCTTCATCCATCTAGTTCGGCCCTTCACCCCCTTAACACAAGGCGAAGGGCCATTAGGCCTATAGGCTTAATAAATCCCCTCTTACAGAGTATTCATCAACAGGTAGATCCACTATGCACATCTTCTGCATGATGTGTTTCGTGTACAGTGAACCCTCGCTATAACGCGGTTCACTTTTCACGGTCTCGCTGCTTCACGGATTTGCATCATGCATTGTGTTCTGCATTCTGATTGGCTAAACAGTCTTTCCGCGTCTTCTCTACCTGTGTGTCAATAACGTTATGGTTAAATATGTACACGTACGTAAAACAGCAACAACAACTACCGATAAATAAATTCTTCTAAAATTATTATTTATTTATTCATAACTATATTATTTTACAGTACAGTACAGTAGTTATTTGTAAAAAACAAACAAACAAACAACAACAAACGTTTATACAGTACTTTTATTTGTTAAACAAATGCTTGGGCCTGTAAAAAGGTTTTGTTCCTTGCTTTCAATGTTTTATGGAGTATTTCATTGTATAATAACTGTAAAAAAAATAAAGGTTTCTACTTCACGGATTTCGCCTATCGCGGGTTCTTTTTGGAACGTAACCCCGCGATAAACGAGGATTCACTGTACTCTGAAACAGAAAACTTACAATTTGCTTTAATCAAGCCATCTTTCAAATATCTAACTGTCATGTAACTACTTAAAATACACACACTAGCAAGCCACTCTCACACGATGCAGAGGTAAAGATAAAAGTGGATAAAGCTCAGTGAGTCACACTGACATACATTTCCTGTTCTATTGTCTTTTGTTATTGGGAAAGATGAACATCAGCAGACAAAGATTTGCAACTTGTTCCCAATCACAGCATTCAGAGGAGCCCATCTCAGCTTATTGTTGTCAGTGTGTGATCTTGCCAGCATTGTCCTCTTTGGGTTGGCTGTTTACAGCCTTATAGACGAGATATTGGGACAAACAGCCTTTGGAAAAGAATGTCAGATCATGTTGGACTTACACAACAATAAGGTGTGAAATTAGCAACACAAGTTAAACTGACAACACAATGTATTGGATATGCATATACTGTATATTGCAAAATGTACCTCGACAGCCACTTCAGTATTGTTTGTGTGGCACATTATGCTCTGGAGAAACATCTCAATGACAATAGGTGCTTATGCATAGCTTCTTCTTCTTTAGTGTTAACATGAATGTAGGAGAGAACATAAAATAGGTTATAGGTAGAACTGAGCGGCAGTGAGCATCAGTCAAGAGGCCAAGAACAAGCTGAGACACTAATGCAGCTTCAGGGAATGGGAAACAGCATGAAGGGGTTGAGTCCACTCAGCAACATTCATAACAATGGCTGTTCCAAAATTATTGTGCGGTCATGTCAAGTGTCATTTCTAGGCCTTCGTCGATGAAGAGCAAACATATAATCTGTGTAGAGCGGTTTTCTGGTTTACCAGCCTCCTTCACTGTCTGCTGTATCATTCGGCTCTTTCCAGAACGGCCAATCATCAGTAGTTTACTGGCAGAGCGGAGTTATAAAGGGTGGCAACTGGAGAAGCCTTCCAGAATAAGGGATCTTTTCATAAACTGAAGTCATTCAGTTAATTATAGCATTATAGAAACACTGACAGCAGATACGGTAAATGGTAAACAATGTGACCTCGGGATGGGCAAAATACCATGATGTTTTTAGCAGGATATGAGACTCTATATATCGTTTTAGATTTTAGATATCATTATATTATGATATGGCATTAAAGCTTTAAAGGCTGCATTGATGTAAAAGTGGTGTGACTTTCTAAACTAGACTTTTTCACTTTAGTTTCAACCTTAGTCATTATATCCCCATAATTGATGATTATAAAAATGTACAAACATGTTATTACTTTGTGAAAGTACCAACAGTCATCCCTACAATAGTGTCGCAATATCCATTTTGAGTTATTGATAAAAATATTGTGGTTTTTGATTTTGTCACCCAGCAAATTTTGTTTGAAGACAGGAATTGACACAAAGCATCTGCCTTTGCCAGTAATAGTTGTGATTGTGGCCTACTGAATGAAAAAGTATATCTCTGTACTGGTGCACAAACTGGAGCCAGTTCAAACAATAAACCCAACTCTCGATCCAATGTCCTGAAACAGTAGAAAAGACTGTGAAAAAACACATTTAAAGTAAATGTGCAGGAACTCAGAGATCGACCATCCTCCCCCAACGATTATCGTTCTCCCCAGGCTCAATAAAGCCTGCATCAAGTTGGCTAGCAGCCCTCTGCCAGGGGCTTTGGCCAATACTGAGGATTAAAACCCTGCAAGTCTATAAATACACCTAGCAGACCAACGTCAGCACCCAGCCAGCTATTGCACTCACCTCTCGCTGCTGGATGGCTGGCATGTGTTTTTCCCTCTTTTCTCACTCTCTCTTGCTTTACTTTCCCCCTCAGTTTCTCAGACTCTCGCTGCTCTCTCTTTGTGCTCCCATTCTTCCCTCCAACTCACTCTCTCAGTTTGTCTCCCACTCCTCTGCATCGCTCCACTCATCTCTCACTCTATCCCTCTCGTACTCTCTCGCTTGGCAGGGCCTCTTAATTGGAAACAAGCTGTGAGCGGGGCTTTCAGTTTGAGGTTAAAATTGCATCTGACCTGCCTCCTGCTGTATCTTTTCTTCTCTCCTTTGGCTGTATTACAGGCTTGTACACAGCGGCCGAGTGCAGATGTCTGAAGGACAGAGTGTGGTGAAGAGCGAAGCAAAAAGTTGACTCTACCCACTGACTGGAAACAGCAGGGACGTGACAAGTAAACAAGCAAAATGGAGGCACAGTGGAGATAACTTACAAAACGCAATATGTGGAATATAACTAATGTGGAAATTTCAAGTAGGATATGCAAATACAAAAAGGTAGCAAATTGATATTGATGCATCATACCACACACAATCTTTTACAAGTGTGGCATCTTTTCTTGCAAACCAATGCAAAAATTCAAAAATAGTCCATGACTCAATCTTTCCCACATATGTAAAGTAGACGTATACAGAAATAACCAAGTGTAAAGCAATACTAAAATAAACCTCCTTTGGTGTAAACCAAGGACCAGGAGTGCCAATTTATATCACCACTAAGTAAACCTAAATGAGTCACAGCGGGCATAAGTGACAAACAAAGATGAACGAAAGGCAGCTTGCTTACTTTCATTTTAATATGTTACCAGTGTACATGCACAAAAAGACACTCACTCTGCAACCAAAACAATCAGACCCTGCACCACGCAATGCCGTACCAAGATCCAACAGAATGCTTCCTTCAAACAGGTTTCACATGTTCAGCACAGGGCATCAAAAGCCCCATGTACACTCAGAGCCAACTTCTGAAGAATAAAGCCTCAACTATTACACAAAAATGACATGGCCATTACATGGTAATTATGGTGAGAGGCTGCATTCAGTCTGTCACAACTTCCTTGTTGTCAGTGGGAGAGGATAAGAGGGATTTGTTGCACAAAGGGCCACAGCCAGGCACAGAAACTATTACTTCCACCCAGTTAGACCACAGACTGTACTGTCTGACCCATAGGGCTGTAGAACAGGATAGTGCAACTCATCCATATTTATACACTCAACCTGCAGAGAGAACTCAGTACTACCCACAGACTGGCATTTGAGACAAAATCTGAGGAGTATCTTTTTTTGTATCTCTGCTTCATGTAAGTGATTTGACACTGAGTGGAATAAGCATAAAACTAGTACACCTATAGCTGATCAAATCTTTCAAAAAATGTCCAATGCCTGCTAACAGCTACTTGATCCAGAAGGATTTTAAGGGCTCTTCTGTAATACTTCCCAACTTTCGGCATGCTAAAACCAATCTTATTCCACTCAGTGTGCTGTGCTAGGAAGGTTAAAAAGTGACCTAAAAACAAATATTGATCTCCTTGGCGACTGTCCCACCCACATCTTTGGCTGCTCTGAGTCTCAACCCCTTAGGAATCCCTGCACAGCTGGGTGCAAGGCCAGGGATAAAGAGCAGGTCTGCGCATGATTACTGACTGAAAGTAATTCAGCTTTTGGGAGACTGATGAATCAGTCCTGTCAGGCATAATGTTAAACAGTTGGATTCCAACCCAAAAGGCAAAACCCTGCCCAACTTTACTCTAGAGTCAATGAAAACCTTCTTGTGATCATAGTTTTGTCATGGTCCACTATACTGGTGAATACAGCCAAGAAATATATGAATAAATAAAGCCCAATACAGCAAGAGAACCATGTCTTTAGTTTTTTTTCCTTACATTAACCTCAACAATAGAAAAAAAGGAATCTGAAGGGTTAAACTACTATTAATAATTCATTCATCACTGCGATCAACACTGCACATAAAGATGAAAATACTGAACAAAAGATACGAAACCAGTCTGGGGTAGGTAAAATGTGAAAGCAAGCTATTATTGTACATACAGGTTGAAAAGATGCTGCAATAGATGAAGCCAAACAGTCTTGAGCAGCGTTCTGTAAAATCACTGTACACTGCAAGATGTATTTTGCCAGATCCAGTCCAAACAAACTTCTCATAAAAAATGCATAACTGGCTTAGAGATGCACTTTTGATTTTTGCCTTTCTTGTGTACAGAAACCATGGGACATTTGTCTGTTAAGAAAGTGAGTGAGTATTTTTTTCTAAACAGGAGATTTTCGGCACTACAGAAGGCTTGATCCTACCTGAAAACACAACCTTACCCACACAGTTAAGAGCCATTGCCACTGCCCTTGATTAAATTGTGGTTAGAAGTAGAGTTGCAACTAACTATTATTTTCATTATGGATTAATTTGTAGCTTATTTTCACAATTAATTTATTCATTTTTTTAGTCAATAAAATGTCAAAAATGTGATGAATTCTCATCTTTTGTCCAAACAACAGTCCATAACTCAAAAGCGCTCACATTTAAGAAGCTGATACCAGCAAATTTTTGCTTGAAAAATGACTGAAATGATTAATCGATTATCTAAATCGTTGACAATTAATTTCCTTTCTATCATGCAGCTTTAGACCCAAACAAAACACAGGTGACACTACTTCAGGATGGGTTGTGGCTAACTGGATCATAACGTGGGTAAGATCTCATCATGGAGTAGACAGACCTATTACGTTCAATAGGCTGTTAGGGCTCTATCAGCACAAGCAGAAGGCAAGGTCAGGATCAGTAAAGTAATTTTATTTAATTTAACAGGAATTCTGCAGTGGACTGGGGATCAAGCCATAGCCTGTTGAATGGCAGTGATTTGGCTTACTGAGGATGTACTCACTGAGAATCACTGAACATACTGTAACCATGCAATGAAACTAAGCTGGTGAGGGCTAGAGAGATACCCAAAGCCTGTTTCTCCCCCAATGCTACTTAATGACAGAAGGATTAATTTTTCCTTTGGGTTATGGCTCTGTTGCCACCCATCTCACTGTGTGAAATCTCTTCCTGGCAGCGCCTGGTAAAGCAGTGAGCTGGCAGAGAGGGGCAGAGGCAGAGCAGATAGCTCACGTCTTAAGAGTGATATGAGGATGTTATTCTGCGGAGCCGACGAATGAACCTCATAAGCTGATACCTACCTACAGAGGCAGACATAAACATGAGAATTCTCTATGGATCAGTGCTAAGCAAGCACATTAGACAACATGATATGAAAACACATTAGCACCAGTTTGTGATCTGAGGACCGAAAAAAAACAACTCTCACTCATTCTCACTGTAAAGCATGTTGCAGTCTGGTTTCACTGCAGAACACTTAACATACAATGAAATTGTCTCTTTCCAAACTGAACAACTGACAAAAACAAGGTAAAAAAGTTGACATGGGGGTCAATCACAGCAGGTCCCAAACATTGCCGGGGTCACACAGGACACAGGTTGGGGCCAGGGCATTCCTGGCTCACGCAGTTGGGTTTGTCTGGGAAATGACTGAGCAAACAGGGGCCAGAGTGGCTTCCCCTTACTGGCACCAGCGCTTTGTCCCCACTAATCCACCCCAAAGAGCCACAGTCAAACACCCAGCGCCACACAGTCACCAGTAACAACACAGCACAGTCTGGGGGACACAAAATGAATCCCACTGGCCAAAGCAGGGAGACAGACGCCAGTTTGCTCATCAGATTTGGGCACAGCAAACAGTATGGCTTAACCGAAGGACTGGGTGATGATCACAGAGCCACTTTCTGAGGTGCAATATTGCCTTCTGCAGGGACGGGGACTTGTTACAGTATTACTGAGCATTATATAACTTTTCAGCTAGTTAGAGTTGTAGCAAATTTGCGCATTTACTTGCTCATAAAGAGGTGTTATTTGAGAACTGGTAGCTTAATGTGTGCATTCTTGTGTAATATAGACAATTCCTGTCAGAGAGGATCAGTACTCATAATACACTGACAGGCGGAAAGGTGGAAATGTCAAGAGCAAGAGAGGCAGATACATCTACCGCTGAATAGCAGGCTGTATAGACAGATGGGGGATATCAATTGAATTACATTAATACAGTGGCTCTTGTTGCTGACATTAAAGCAAATCTACTAATCCGTGCCTCATGATGTGTGTTAAATAAAGTCATACGATATGAGGACTATTTAAATGCAGCAAATCACTGTTGTCTATTGCTGTTTGGTAAATCAGATGTGCAAAAAGAAAGGGAATTAAATCAGGGAATTAAACAGGTTACATCCAGACAGCCCTGAGACCATGTTGCATTTAGAAACACATCATACTGCCCCATTATTGTTAAGTGTAATGTCAAATTATGCACATGACATCCCAGACTTAAGGCTCTTGTGTGAAGTTGAAAAAGCATGAACAAACAAAACAAAAACAGGAAAGGAAAACGTAAACAGCAGCATGGCAGCAATAACTGATCGTAAAACTGAAAACAGGGTAATAAATGAGTGTTACAGGAACAAGAGCCTTATCAAATCCCTGTCAATTTAATATACCACGAGGTGAGCTGACTACAGTATCTCATGGTTACAACGCCCATCTTGAAAATCTACTGTTCTATCCAAGAAGGAAACTGGTCCATGTCCCTTAACAGTACTACAGGCCTATCACAGAAATATCTGTGTCGGCAAATTTATTGTTTATAATTATCAAATTTGTAGTGCATTTATGTAATTTTATACAATAAGGTTTATTTATCCTTCCTCCTTTGTATAGGTTTGTCACAATATCTTGATCACCACACTTGAGGGATCATTGTAATTGTTTATCAGCTGATATATCTATATCAGAATTTTTTACTCTGTGATATCAGTATCTGCCCCCAAAAAATCAAATATCTGTTGCACTCTAGTGCTGAACCACGAAAGAGTAATGTAAAACCACCATACTGACAAAATGAAAGACTAGATTGAGTGGGAGAGAACAAAAAAACGACCTGAACAACAACAATTGTCTTGTGTCGATTGAAAATCTGGATAGTACTTACTTGTCATACTCCGTGTTGTCTTTGTCACAGCGTGCATCCTTGTGCTTCTGCCAGTCCTTCCCGTGCTTACAGGTGGTGAGGAGGACCACATCATCTGAGTTATGAACATGATATAAAGCGTTCCTAGTGTCTGAACCTATTCCCGTTAGATACCTCTTCCCCTTAAAGACAAGCATGTACTTCCTAAAAGGGGGTATGGTGTTATGTTTCAGGTAGCCCCTTTCTCCTCCTGTCCTAGGGTGGTCTTTAGAGAACAGAGGGATAGAAACGTCAAACTTGGGCCTAAAGTTCTCTGTGCTGATGCTGGCCTTAGCCAACATGGCGAGGCCGATGTCAAAGCCAAGGTCTTCTGTGTAGTCTGGCCAGGTGCCAGAGTATAAGTTGAAGATGATGTGATTTCTGCCCCCATTCCACAGAGGAAGGCTCTGGATTTTTGCTTTTAGGTTGTGCACATACTGGGGTGAGAGCTGGTCCCGGTCTAGAGTGTCCAAACTCAGGACAAACAGACATGCCTGTCCTGGGTCAGGTGTGTAAAACCTGGAGCCTTCGATGGAGGATAAGATGTTCTGATAACTCTCTGACATCTTCTCCCCTTTCTGTTGAGGGTAGACATAAACTTTAAATCCATTCCTCGCGCACAGAGAGAAGTCAAAGCAGGAATCCATTCTGCAGCGTTTTCCAGTGTAAACGCCTGAGTTAGCGTCCCTCTTCTGTCTAGGAGATATGTGTTCATTGTGATCATCGCTCTGGTCGTGCTCCCAGGAGCTGAAAGGCTGCAGGGACCCCGGGAAGCGACGCCACCGCGCCCCGGGATGATAACCGGTGAGGCTGTGGTCATCACGCCGGCTGGGTCCCCTTCTGGATAGCGGGACTTGTATCCCCCCAAAACAAAACAAGAGAATGAGACACGCGCCGGCGGAGAACAGGGTTAAGTACCGTTTTTTGGCCTGCATGTGTCCTACGATCTGAGATAAGATCTCTGGCGATAAATCCAAGAAGTGCCCAAGTTTTGGTTTCACCACCTCCTGCGGGAACGCTCCGCCATCTTCCCCCGGGCTGCAAGGGTTGTGCGCTCACGTCTCCCACCTTCTGCTTCAGATGCCTTTCACAAGTCCGGGAACTAATCCAAAGCATGTGGGCGATTTATAATGTTCATCCACCTCGTCTCCTCGTCAATAGCTGTATCGACTAACTGACAGTAGTTTCTCCTATAAAACAGAGCGACGCGATCCACTCAAAAATATGAGTCTAAGGTTTAAGTGGCACCCCACTTCCCTTTGTATAACATCACATTTACTTTGCCCCAAACGCGTATTTTACCACAAAATGTTGGCGTTTAGCTAACTACAGTCAAACGCTTACAAATAACAACATCAAGCAAAATGAGCACAAACTTGAGTAACGTTAAAGCAGCAGTTTTTGCCAGACTTGTTGCCTGGACAGTTAACTATTGTCCCTTCTGGAAATTAGCAACCAAGCGGCCACTGGAGCCCCAAACATCCAACATACCCAGTTTGAGACGTCGCCTCAGCTGTATGACTTGACGTACCGAAAGATGTAAGTATCATTATAACTGTTTGCTAAATCTATGCAGAGAATCACTCCGTCCGATGTGGGTAGCAAGCTAGCTAGCTAACGTACAGGCTAGTTTCTGAAAACATTCCCAGTTAGCTTGTTAGCTAAGCGGTTGCATCAAAGTAGCTTTTACCCTGGTTGGGAGTAAAGACAGCCAGGCAGTCCCTCTTCTCCCCCTATAAAACATATCTCTTCATTCGCACAACTTAGCCTTCGCTCTGCCTAAAACGCCGACAGGCTAATATCTTCGTCAATTCCTCCAGTCGTGTGAAGTGCTCAATAGGTAGCTCACACACTCAAAAACAAGAGGTGCCGTGGAGACTGCAAGCCAAGCAGAGCAGCACGGCAGTCCCACCGCTGATGATGATGTGACGTCCCTTCGACGGCGCACGGTGCGCTGCCATTGGCTCGCGTCACGTTCGAGGCGGGCGGGGCTTCCAGTGCACCCATTCACATCCACGGAGAAGAGCACCGAGGAGGGAGTGAAGGTGGAACAGTGTCTGCAGTGATTTACCACAGAGAAATGAGAGCTTGTATTTGTGGTTTGCTTATTGAACCGTGTCAGTGCGTCTGAGAAAGGTGTTCACGAATAGAGGAATACAGTTTTGTTTGTTCTTTTCGCCCCAGCAATCCATGATGGTTAAGTGTGGAGCCATCAGAAGAAGTAACCTTTCAAAGTGTGAAATAACTGCTGCAGGTAACTTTATGACAGCCCTTATTAATCAATGGTAAACATATAGCTAATTATACTTTAGTTAATAGCTAATTCACTACAGTTAAATTCTTTATAAACCACTGATTATTGTTAAGTTGCAACTGCTGTTTATAAGACTTTGTAAATGGTTCGTGCATACTGTGTATGTCATCTATAAACATCAAGATGGCCATGATAAATTTGCAACTGGTGTTTATAAACCTTGACCAATGACATAACTATTAACTAAAGTTTAAATAACTATACATTTACCATTTGTTAATGATGGTTGTTCTGGAGCTTTTGATAATATCACACAACAGCCAACCTTCTTCTTTTGAAGCACTGTTAGGACTTTAAACTCTGATATAAATAACAATATTTGACATCCAAATTGTTTTCACTTTAAATATAATCCTTCTTGGACTCTTTTAAGCAAACGATTATGCTACTTTTGACGTGCTTTTGAACAACAGGAAAGACCCACTAAAATGATATTTTTTCATATAAGGTGTGTTTATAGTCACGAATTCAGGGTCTATTGCGATACCTGGAACCAAAACAGTCATATCACTCAAAAATAATTGGAATTCATATCATTTTACTGTATATTCCAGTGTGTTTAGTTTATTTGATGTTTGTTTGAGTTCAAAGACAGACAACTGTTAGAAGTTGCAGCACTAACCTGCACTGTACATCACCACTAATTATCCAAACAGAAGGCTGTTGGACCATGTGTCCAAGAAAGTTTGCCTTTGGGGCTTCAGGTCCATGTGATTTTGCAGCGGAGTGATTGGTTATGCCTGTTGAAGATCAAAAAAGAAGGATGTCTGCAAGGTTAGGGTGCTGGATTTTAAGACCTTTTGATGCTGTCCGCTTGGGAGTTTTGGTTCCTCATCAGCATGCACTTGCCCTGCTGAAGTGCCCTTGAGCAAAACACTACAACCCTGAGTCATACCAGTGCTGCCCTGTAGCCGAACATGACCTCTGATCCTCCTGTTTGGAGGGTTACGCAACAAGATAAATTAATAATCATCCTAAATAGAAATGGAATATAACAGAAAAAAACATTTTAAGAATAGAATACAGTTTGCCCTGAGAGGAATTGCACCAGTGAAGGAGGACCAGCAGGACAATGGCACTGCAGTGCATTAGCCCGGTCTTTTCTGGCATGTAGTAAGCCATGATGTGTTTTCACAGCTGCCGTGGTCTGAAAGACTAGAAGTGATTTTGCAGAAGCGGGGAAAGAGCAAGGAGGAATGTGAAGCTGCGTTCCTCAGGAGCTGTGGACCAGCTATCTGCACTGCCTCAGTTCCCCATGGACCACTGATCAAAGACAGGGAGGGATATGATGGCCACCTCCTCATTCTCTACCTCCTCCCTCTCTCTTTGTCTCTCCTCTTTCTGTCTCACCCACCCCTCTCTTGCTCTCTATCATCCCCTCTGCTGCTCTCTGGCATTCCTTCCATCTCTCCTCTCTTTCATCCCTTTAACTAATTTACGAGGGGGTTGCCGCCGGTGACTGATGTGAATAGGTGGATGTGCCCGAGCTTTTGCCACCACAGTGATCAGATGTGCATTGTTTATATGTCAGTGAATTTTAATGGGAGCTCTTTGAAGTGGCCTATCCACGTGGAATTGTGACACCGCTTTTACTTTACAGTCTGATTTATAATTGCACTTCTGGTAAGCTTATTTGTATGCCTCACTTCAAAACCGACGTGATGACAGAGTAAGGACAAATCGCCAAAAAATATATGTACAATTGGATTCCAGGAGAGAGAAAAACATTAAAAAACATCTGCGGGGTTCTGCTTTTGTCTAGCTATTATCTGCAGCTTAATGAGAATGTGGAGATGCTGTCTCCCCGCTGTTGCATTGTGTTTGCTGAGCTGAGCACTGGCCAGATTTAGAGCAGCGGGGTGACTGAGCCAGAGCAGCACTCCCACTGTGTAATACACGCAACCATGCCAATATCTAATTTGGATGCACCCAGGTCAGCATAGTTTTCCCAGCCAGCCAGCGCGTCAGCCAGCCAAGCAGCTAAACAGCCAAATGGAGATTTATTATTTCCTTCTGAGTACATTTTGAGGTCATTAATCCACTTTTTGTCAATAACAGTAATGCAATGCAGATTTGTTATTAAAAATTTCACTCATATTCACATAAAAAAATATGGGGTGTGTGCAAGAGCAGCGCAGATGTATGCACGCACACACACACACACAGTCATTTGGCGGTGTGTAAGTGTGTGCCTCTTTCATGTAGAGCACAGCCTTGGTTGCGGTAATTTAATGTCCCCTCTGACTTAGACTGACAGCCTTGCTGAGCAGCCTCATCCATCTGTGTTGACGCAGAAATGCACAAATCACATCTGAGCGTAGCAGGGCGAACAGTGAAATGAAGGGTTCGTGTGACGAATGGAAGTGTCAGCATCTCCATACAGACAGGACCAGTAGGATCGCCCTCAACGATTTAAGTGAAGGCCTACTTGATATACTGTATAGGCCTCCGGGAGGAACAAGTGGTGTGGATGGATATTTTTCTCAAATGTGTCAAGAAGCCACAGAAATAGTTTTATTAAGAAAATATTGATATTATTCACTTTCTTGTTGAAAGTTACATCAGAAGATCAATACCACTTTTATGTTTGAGCATTATGAATACAGCCAGCAGCTGGTCAGCTTATCTTAGTCGATTAGCTCAGTCCTGCACATAACACCCCCCCTCCCTTAGAACCTCAGAGTGTTGGAAGACACAGTATTGAACTGTTCACAGAGCCAGGCCCCCCCCTTTTCCATTTCTTCTGCTAAGCTAACCAGCCTCTGGCTGTGGCCTTATATACAGATAAGAGGACGGTATTGAACTTATCTTATGACTCTGCAGAAGGGTATTTCCCACAACAACTGTTCATTAAAATATGCCTGGTGCTGTTTTCAAAGAGAGTCAGAGAAAAATGTACATATTTCTGCCGGTCATCAATGTCATGGGGCTTCAAATTAATAAATTTTAATGTGGCAAGGTGACGTTTATGCAGTTTATAATTGAGATTAATGGATTTATGCATGGATCAGAGCGTAAAAGCTTTATTAGTCGAATTAGAAATTCAGAAGAGGCTTTGAGGTCAGCACTGCACGGCTCCATATTCAGCTACACTGCATGCACATTCCAAGATTTCATTTATCACTCATTCCCTGAGATTAAAACTGATCCTCCCGCCCGGGCTGAAACCTCTAACTTACTGCTTTAATAATACTACTGCCTCTTCAAAATAAACAAGTCTTATGCTAAGTTAGGGCTCTGTGAGGATGTACTTAGGCACAGTGATGCTTTGAACTAGATGCTAATGCCAGCATCGCATTTACTGTTAATGACAATACTTACACTACTGCTCAGAAGTTTGGGGTCACTTAAAAATTCCCTTATTTTTGAAAAAGAAAAGCACTTTTTTTCAATTTACTTCAATTCAATTGGTCAGAAATAAAACCTAGACATTAATAATGTGTTAAATGACTGTTATAGCTGGAAATGGCTGATTTGAATGGAAATCCACATGTACAGAGGAGAATTTTCAGCAACCATCACTTTTGTGGTCCAGTAGCACATTATGATAACAAAAGCAGGTTTGGCGCATTAAAAGGCTAATTGATCATTATAAAACCCTAGTGCAATGATGTCATCACAGCAGAAAACTGCTGTGCTGATTAAAGAAGAAACAAAAAATGAGTATCTGGAGCATCAGCATTATGGTCTCAAGACTGCCAGAAAAAAGAACTTTGTTGTGGACCTCATCCGTCTATTCTCGTTCTAAGAAATGAAAGCTATTTCATGCAAGAAACTGCCAAGAAACTAAAGATGTAAAACAACAGTGTGTACTTCCCCCTTCAAAGGACAGCGTGAACTGGCTCTAACCAGAATACAAAGAGAGGTGGGAGGCTTCGGTGCACAGTCGAGTACATCAGAGGGTCTCGTCGGAGAAACAGACGCCTCACAGGTCTAAACTTACAGCTTCATTGAATGGTACCAGCAAAACACCAGCGTCAACATCAACAAATAGAGGCAACTCCAGGATGCTGGCCTTCAAGGCAGCTAACTTCATCTTACAACAGGATAAAGACCCACAGCACAGCTCAGAACTATGTAAGAACGTTTTAGGGAAGAAGCAGTCAGGTGGTATTCTGTCTATAATGGAGTGACCAAAGTTTGAAGGACAAAATTATTATTTCAAGTAAAAAATCATTATATCTAACCTTGTCAATGGGAGTGAGTGAGTTTTAATGGAAAGTATGACATTTTTGGGGTTACCCCAAACTTTTGAACGCTATATGGTAATGTTCAGCAGATATGATGTTTGTTCATCATCTTAGTTGTTTAACATTAAGCAAAAATCACTAAAAGTATGCTTATAGCTGAGGCTGATTGGAAAGTCATTGTTTCGTTTAAATCATTTGAATTAACATTTGACTTGCTGGTGCGGCTACAGGGGATGGAGTCAGCTAAATATGGATTCATCCTCTGGTGACCATAGTTGTTGAGCTATACAGTTGTACAGTTTTGACCAAAGTGATGGACCAACCAGCTGACATACCAACAGATCGACACTGCTGTACCCCGAGGCATACAGCAAGCATGGCAAAAATAAATAAATAAATAAATGTCAGGGATCTTTTGAAGATCTTATTGCCTCATTTTTAATCTCATTATAACATATCTGCAAAATACCAGTGAAGACACAATAATCGGTTGACTCCATTGGATTTTGAAAGTCTGCTCTGGCTCTCTCAGCAATAATTCATGAGAAGCATTACAGTCACAGGTCCGGTCACATAAATTTGAGTGGCAGCAACAAAAAGCTCCCATGACATTGTTACGATTCAGAGTGAATTACCATCTCCTGTAGAAGACTAATATTCTGTTCCTTGTTATAATAAAAAGAGTGCAGAGACGATATAGGGTGCAAAAATTAATTGACGTTTTATTATATTATTATATGACCATATGTGTAATAGTGGAGTTAAGCATCAAATTCAATGAGAATGTGATATTTATCAATCAATAATGTAGATTCATGTAGAGAAAATTGTGTTGTTGTTGTTTTTTTTTTATCACTCATGTGTTATTTATTTATAATCCAGACTGTGTGAGGAACAATCTACAGGAGATTAATGTTTTAATCAATGACATGATCATAATCACCATAATAAATGTCATTATTATCATCTAATTCCCCTTTCCTATGTTTCTTCCTCCTGTTCTTTCTCTGGTACGGTTTATTTTTCTAAATTATGAAAAAGATTGTGACTGATTGAGAAGAACAGAGAAAAAGTCTCCCTGTGTGTGTGTGTAGGCGGACTCGTGTGCTCGCACAATGTGCTCACCCCTGTGTGTGCACGGCCAAGTGTGTGCGTGCTGGAACATCTCAATCAGAGAGCAGAGATCAGGTTCAATTACACATGCAATAACTTTTAGGTCTCCATGGGCCCAGAAACCATTTGTATGCTAATACGTATGACAGCAGTAATGACTTGCAATAAAGGTAACATCTGCTGCTTGATCAAATCTGATATTAGAGCACTGCAACAATCAGCCATTGCTATTTGTCCTGAAACCACTTGTTAGCCTCCAAACTCCTTGTGGGAAGTGTTTTGGCATCCAGCATTGCTGATGCGATAACCCTTTTCCTGGCCTTCTCTTGTCTCTCTGCAGTGTGTTAAAGTGTATTTGTGTTTTCGTGGTGTACTCCTGGGGGAAACTGAAAGTGGACACATTTTTCTACGGAGTCAAGTGAAATGGGTGTAATATATATGGGCCGAAAGCACATATCTATCTTAGAGGGCATTAAAATCGAATCACCGTACAACATTGTCCATCCTGAGACCTTTGATTTGAAAAGGGAATAGCTCCTTTTTGCCAGAAAGAAAGAGCAAAACGTCAAGAGGGGCAGCGAAGGAGGGATCAATCCCTCTTTGAGGATGGACAGACATGCAATAGGTGCTGAAATACAGAGCAAAGCATTAAAGATTCATGTCCATGGGTTCCAGTCAATCTGTTGACCCATCCCCTTGGTCCGTACTGAAATATCTCAACAACAATTGGATAGATTGACTATAGATCATGGCTATAGAACAATGGCAGCATCATCATTAAACTGGTAACCTTTAAACCTCGCTTTCACTATTGCATTTTGTCTGCCATCAGGCACGAAATCTCTCTGGAAAAGGAAGTCTCACTGGCGATCAAGTCGGGCTGGCAGCCTGGCATCATTTCAACCTGCATGCTCTTTTTGTCTGCTTTGATGAGATGTGACTTGAACTTGACTCAACTCAAGTCAGTGTTGTGGCTCAACTTGACAGAAATGAAATGGCTTGAGATTTGACTGGAATGAGTTGTCTGTGCTCATTTTATGTCGTCAGTTCAGTTTTTAAGTTGGCTGTCACTATTTCACTGTTTAAGAGTGATGGGCAGGGATTTTTTTAAAGAAATAAATAAGCTTTTACAAAGTTAATTGTTTTTTTTGCTTGATTGCAATCATTTCACTGATATTAATAATTAGAAATTTTTTTAATTCAGTGTCATACTTTTTGAACAGGCTAGATTAATTAGCTTATAATATCATTATTATACAGGTACTAATACCTTGTCTTTTCTCTTTATAAAGACCAGATACTGCAGGTAAGACTGTGGTATTTTGGGGTGACTTGACTTGCTTTAACAAGGGCCCAACTGGACTTGACACAACCTTTGACTTGATTTGACATGCCCAAGAAAAATGAGTTGGGACTTTAGTGGGAGTTGAACCAAATGACTTGAATCACAGGTCTGCTGCTTTGTATGATGTTTTTCTGACAGTGCGGCGATGAAATGAACTCTATCCAACAGGGTTCCAATTTACCTTTACCTTCTTCAGTTATGCATAATTCATAATAAAGATCAGCCCTCTGCAGCACATGCAATGTGTCTGGAATTCCGATTGATATTTAATCAAGCATTCTGTCCAACATTAAAGGAGCTTAATTCAATTCATTTTACGATATCAAAAGAAACATAAACATGATTAAATACATGCCATGCATGGCGGCTAATTTTAGCTGTAATTAGATTTGATACATGTCGGTGAAATATTTGCTGACATGGGAGTGGAGAGACAGAGGGAGTAGGGCAGAGTATGCGTCTCCTCTCATTCCAATGAGAGGAGCTTGCTGCGTGCAGCTCCTCACTTCAAGGGCCTGAAAAAGATCAATGAGGAAGAATAGCAGTGGGACTGGACTACAAATTGAGCAGCCTTTAATCACCGTACACGGTTCACAGTAGTGTGAAAGTTCCCGCCATGCAAAGGTTTAATCACTCGCCAAGCTGAATAGAGTCAACTTGCTGCTAATAAAGGGCACACGGGGCCTTCAGGGACACATACACACATGCTAAATGCACCTATAGGCACACACACAAACATGGACGCCCTTGTATATTTTGTGTTCATGCACACAGGACTTTGAAACCAGCCACTTAGGACAACGGGACACTGATAATAACCTCCACTCCACTCCACTCCATCTCAGTCACGCCCCCTTGAAAATGTTATGTTAAGTCCTAATTTCGTACGTTTGTTAGTGCGTAGAGTTGCCCACAGAGTAAGAGGCAATCATCATTTCTCAGCTAATTCAAGGGTTTCAATGACAAATGATAATTACCTGCCCCAAGAGTCAATCGCCTCCAGGCTACTCAGGGAACGAGAACTAAGATCCATCACTGCTCTTAATAGGCAAAGACACGAGGGCCATTTGGTTACTCTTCAGTCACGGCTTAATGTATATGCGTTATGTGTTTAGAATATTGCTCAGAGGGATAACATTTCACTGCTGCCGTGTAATGTCTTTTACCTGCATGTACGTTTGATCCATCGCAAACAATCTTGTATTTTATAATGAAAGCAAATCTCAAGTGAGATTCTACAAAGGCCCATCACGATAACAAGCAGAGAAAGCCCTTGAGGAACCAGAAGGTTAATAAAGACGATGTGTAGTGAGAGACCTCATTAGTGAAAACCTTTCATGATGCTTCCCAGGAAGCCCATATAGCTGACCCAGGTGCTGCTGAGAATGTGACCTTGGTGTGATGGTAAACGGGTAATAAATCCAGTGGCCGCAGGGACACAGTTGTGTAGTTTGTGGACAGCCGGGTCAGAGAGGAGGCGAGCTATGAATCTAAATTGCACCTGTCTGTCTTTTTCCCTTGTCCCCACTATAAAATGCATTAAAATAATGGTGCTCCGGTGAACAGGAGCACGTTATTCAGGACGTTAAACGCAGCTCATCTTGCCATATGTCACACCTTCTGTCTCCCAATTCCCTGTCAATCACCACTCTGCGCTAATGAAGGAAGTAAAATGAAGATAATCTCAAAAAAAAAAAAAAAATGCCCCGAAGCAAAGAAAAATGCAATTAAGTATTGTATCAATTGATTTACCGCAGTTTCCCCATTTGAAGGTTGAGTGATGCGGACGGAGAAATCAACCGTTTCCGGATTGTGATGAAACCTCGCTCTGCCACACAGAAAGGTGACAGGTCAAACAAACAGCTCTCTCCATATGACTGTTATTAACCTCCGGCTCACACTACTTTAAAGGAAGTGGCTGCCAGCGTGTCAGAATTATTGGCAATAAAAGTCCAATTCAATCAGCATTCGAAGGAAAGATGGGGGCTTATGCTTATTCACCCATGATGACCACATGTTGGTCATGCAGATTTTTCAGCCATGTCACACTTAGTGTGTGGTGGACGGCTGTGTTTTCAAGCAAGGTTCATTGTTTCTCCAGCCCATTTGATTTTCACTGTATAGCTGAGAATTAATGAGTGGTTGGCTGCTAACATGAGAGGAGTCCCTGCAGAGGCCCCCAGGAAAATATATTTTAGGAAGATATTTGTTGCCTGAAGGCTGTTGGATGTTATTTTTCTCCCCCCAGGATTTATCTCAGATTTTCCACAGAAGGTTGGTTTAATTTCAGTTCAGGCTTTTTTTTTTCTCACCACTCTATCACTGCATCCTCGTGGAGCCAAAAAACCTGCACTCACACTCTCTGTGGAGCAGCAGTGAGATAGAATGAACTGAGGGGTATAGTGGTGGATCTCTGTCGCCATCTACAGACACGTGTACACCTAACTGAGTTTTGGGACTTGAACGCACCATGGAGGTACTTATTCAGGCTGATGGAAATATCGTTGATGGTAGCGGGTAACATTTCAAAGCGTTATCAATCTGTATATGTTTAAAATGATCAAATTCTAACACAATATATGTTGGTACTGGAAGTCAAAGCATGGGAACGTACTTGTCACCGCCCCTCTCCGGCGCGCTGAATGAACAGAATCAAACACGCCGAGTGTGAGAGTCATGTGGCTGGTCATGAGGAAGTAAACAGGGAACAGAGGAGCCAAAGAGGCAAGCATTTTTTTCCTGGTCTTTAAAATTGTGGCTATTTAAACAAAACCATTAAGAAGTGACAAGGCTTGTATACGACATATATGTTTGCATCTTTTCACGTGTTATCGTCTGCAGCGTCATGGCTGATAAAAGTAGCTGACAGGCTATATGCTAACGTTAGCTTGGTGGTAATAGAAAAGCTAACAGTTAGCTAATACATGACAGCATAATGACAGACCTCAAATTACTCTATTCAGACACCAAACAACAATACTATTTAAAGCTGAATAAGTGCTTTCACTTGTGTTTGTGTTTCAAGAAACCTGGAAATTGCGAAACGTAGAGGTGTTAACATGTTACTTACAGATTTTAACTAGTTAACGCTCAAATTGTTTATTAAGTATTAAAAGTTCCTGTCACGCTGTATTTCCGGTGAGAAAATATCCATCCTCATGCAAAGTACTCTTTTTATATTATAAAGTTGCTAAGTAAAAGTAATAATAATAATGTATTTAGTGGTTAATTACATCATTACAGTCACTGTCTGGACTCTGGAGCAGTCTGGGTGATGGCAGGCGTTCAGTGTCTTGCTCAGAGACACTTCAGCAGGATGGATTAAACTTGTTTTTACTTACTTTACAAAAACACAACATGAAAAAGTCTTGAATTTAGCTGACTGTTACCCTTCTTTTTTTTTCAGCTGGAGTATCCAAGCAGTCAATCTGCTGCACAACCACACGGTGAAGGTGTGGCTGTTTTCATCCTCCTCCTACTCCTCTTCCTCCAGCCGCCATGGTGGACTTCCTGGCGGAGAACAACCTGTGCGGCCAGGCCATCCTCAGGATAGTCTCTAGAGGAAATGCCATCATTGCTGAGCTCCTGCGCCTCTCTGACTTCATCCCTACAGTGTTCAGGCTCAAGGACAAGAGTGACCAGCAGAAATATGGAGACATCATCTGTGACTTCAGCTACTTTAAGGTGAGGATTTCACCAGGGCACAGTGGCGGAGGAAGTTTTCAGATCCTTTACTGCAGTAAAAATTTGAATACCACATTGTTGACTTTATTTGACGTGAGCCACTGTTGCTCTCAGTTAGCAGAGCAGAGAGACACACTAGCCCCATTCACACTGCCCTTTCAGTGTGGGAATCATGTGCTGATTCTCCGCATCGCCGTCGGTGTGAAAGTTTCAGATGCAGAGGGGGGACAGTTTCGCTGTGGCTCTAGATGAGCCAGTGTCCGTGTGAATGGAAAATCCAGAGGTACGGATCAGGGGTGTGTCGGTCTGATGGTGTTCGCAGTCTGACTGCTAAACAGATCCTTCACTCATCAAATAAAAGAGAAATGACCCCCACTTCAACCCACAAAGCAACATTACAGGACCAAACAACAGTAACGTGGTAACTGGTTAGGAAACGAGGCACTTGAGAACGTGCAGAAAGTCACATCCTTTGGACTGTTGCGGAAAATCCGTCTCGAGTCCTTCATAAGGAAATCAACACTTCAGCAACATTGAACAACTCACACAAATTGTCCACAGACTTGCATAGTCAACTGAGGGACGGGAAGGTCTCGTTTTTCACATCACTTAATACATGTAGATTTCTACAAATCGTTACACAGAGCCCCTTTAAGTTCAGTTCTTGAGTAAATCTACTTTAAATGCCACAACTGTCAGGGCAGACTTTCTAAAATATTCTTGTCCTTGAACAGTTAGCTACAGTCTAAGTGTTTGGCAAAAGCTTAACATACAAATGCTGAAGTGACTGACAACCCAATTACATGTAAATTATGAAACAAGCAGATGATGCACGCTCATTGTGATGTGGTCAATATTCAGTGCTTTAGGTTCAGAACAGCTCTTCTACCTCGACCCATTTGTTAGTAGCTTTGTGTTTATTTTCACATAGACATAAGTGAGTATCGATTGGACTTGTTTCAAGATGTTGCTTCTTCACCAGGGTCCGGAGTATTATGAGGGGAAGCTAGAAGCCAAACCTGAGCTTCAGGACCTGGATGAAGAGTTCAGGGAGAACAACATTGAGATTCTGTCGAGGTTCTATCTGGCTTTTGAGAGCGTCCACAAATATATTGTGGACCTTAACAGGTAAGACATGACTGGGCCTTTGAGGGTTTACTTCTGTTTACTTTCAGTTTATTCAATTTAAGAGAAATAGTTCTTGATAATACGAAAACATGTTTTGTGCTGTGTTTTGAAATGGGTAATAAGAAACTCACTCCCTGACCTTGATTCATGCTCCCTGCATCCTATTATTCTTTCTGAGGCACAACTTGATAACGACTCTATCCCAAGATCTTATTTCATTATTCTCTCTTTACTTTAGATATTTGGATGACCTACATGAGGGTGTTTATATTCAGCAGACCCTGGAGACTGTGCTTCTAAATGAGGATGGGAAACAGCTTTTAGTGAGTAACACAAATGCAAATCCGGTTTAATATTGTAACATTACAGGAACAACATTGCTTTCCATGCATAGCCCTTAAAATCTCATATTGTAACTGCAGAAGTTGATTGTGTGTGTTTTTCCTCCACCCAGTGTGAGGCTCTCTACCTTTATGGAGTCATGTTGCTGGTTATTGACCAGAAAATTGAAGGGGAGGTCAGAGAGAGGATGCTGGTTTCCTACTATAGATACAGGTGCGCTTGTGACTCACACACCCACACATGCGACATTCTCTCACTGACACCAACGCTCTCAGTGTTCAATTTACTTTGTTAGCTCGCTCACAGCAAAGCTGAGTCACTGTAGTTGACTCATTATGCATTTACATAAAGGTCCAGTGTGTAGGATTTAGGGGCAGACATAGGAACATAATATTCATATTTTTGTTTTCATTAGTGTATAATCATCTGAAACTCAGGTGTTTTCATTACCTTAGAATGAGCCTTTTATATCTACTGAGGGTGCAGGGCCTCTTCCAAGGTGTCTGCCATGTTGCACCACCATCTTTCTACAGTAGCCCAGAATGGACAAACAAACACTGGCTCACGGTTTCACATGTTATGACTTTTAGTGGCCATCAAAGAGAGGAGTAAGATAAGGGGTGTACAGTTAGTTGCAATCTACGACCACACTGCTAAATGCCACTAAATCCTACACACCGGACCTTTAAAATATTATAGAGAGGGAACCTTATAGTTGGCGTAAGGGATCTCGCTCCTTCTGCCTCTAGGTTGAAACATCATCCATTTATTTAAATATCCTTTAAGAACCCATACAGGCATTGAGGATACAGAGAGAAACATGCTTAATTGACACTTTAATCTGTCGTGACTGGGACTGCACAATTAATCAATATATAGTCAAAATATGGTTAACTGCAAGATCCAAACTGCAAGAAGCTGCAGTTTTTTTGATGAAGTTAAAATATAACAGAGCATCATAATGAAGTGCTGTAGTGCTGCAGAGATGTCCTGGCCAACAAATCTTGTTCTCCAGATGTAAGAAACTGTATTTAGTCAGTACAGATGCTCATCATGAATGATATCGCAATCACAGTGTTTTCCAGAATAACCGCAATTTGTTTGTTTTTTTGTACCTGTCGTGTAGCCTTAGTTATGGCAAAGTTATTCAGTGATAAAAATATGCCATACCAATATTTAAACCAAAAAATGACACACAACTTTTGTCCTCACTTGCCTCAGATTCTAGATGTCTCCCATTAATTGATTGTTTCACGTGTTCTTCAGTGCTGCCCGCTCATCAGGCGACTCCAACCTGGATGACATCTGCAAGCTCCTGCGCAGCACCGGCTACTCCAGCCAGCCTGGAGCCAAACGGCCATCCAACTACCCAGAGAGCTACTTCCACAGAGTTCCCATCAGTAATACTTTTATTAGCATGGTCATAGGGAGGCTGCGCTCGGACGACATATACAACCAAGTGAGAAACATGTGGTCGAATATCATCTTATATCAACTTTAAATAGACTGAAATGACAATTGTTGTCACTTTTGATAAGTTAAGTTTTCTTTTGTTACAGATTTTACGAGACTATGACAACTTGAGTCAGTATAGATTGAGTTAAATGCACCTAAAATCACATTTCTCCTCTTGTCCATCAGGTGTCTGCATACCCTCTGCCAGAGCATCGGAGCACAGCGCTGGCTAACCAGGCAGCCATGCTGTATGTGTGCCTCTACTTCAGCCCCTCCATACTGCACACCCAGCAGGCAAAGATGAGGGAGATAGTGGACAAATACTTTCCTGACAACTGGGTAAGACATTTGTTTTATAGGATTATTCGCTGGCTGTCCTGTAGGAATAATATGCACCGATAGTGTCATGTTGGTAGATTAGAAATGAATATAATGTTTTTTTATCTTGCTTGGTGCCAGTTTTTCATTGTGAAAGCTGAAGTGTTTGTGCTGTCTGTGTGCAGGTTATCAGCATCTACATGGGGATCACAGTGAACCTGGTGGAGGCCTGGGAACCATACAAAGCTGCCAAAACTGCTCTCAACTACACCTTAGACTCTGCTAACATCAAAGAGCAGGTATTAAAGAACATTTGGATTGGCTTCAATGTCACACAGTCCTCAGCTTTGTCAATTTGTAGTCCTTCAATGTGGCGCGCTATCATATGCAGGTAGTGATAACAGTGTCGACGGAATTTGTAAGTCACGCAATGCGTCTGTGTGGAATTTAAATTGAAACAAGGTGGTATTAATCAAATCAGTGACTTTGAAAGACATTTTTAAACTTGTCTTGAAAAAGTTTGACATATACATGAGCTCAAATTGAATTATGGGCTCGAACAGATGCACTGAGTCATAGTCATGAAGTATTCTGCACCCACAGCGGGAGGAGACATTCTCCTTAATTGCTGCATTTGGTGGTGAATTGATTAATAATTTATCATTTAAGATGAAAGATATTTTTGACCATATTCCTCCCAACCGACACCATCACTGTGTGTTTAGGCCACTCGATATGCAGCTAGCATGGAAAGCCTGAGGCCTCAGGTGCAGCAGCTGCTGAAGGAGGGTTTCCTCAGGGAGGAGATCATCCTGGACAACATTCCCAAACTACTCAACTGTCTGAGGGACTGCAATGTAGCTATCCGCTGGCTGATGCTGCACTCTGCAGAGTCAGGTGAGGATACTGGGCAGTTAGGTAGACCACAATGTGGGTTTGAAAAGAACAGATAATTTCGTTTTTGTGATGTTTAATTTGCTTTAAGGAATGGGGCTGCAACCTGCCTGTATTTTCATTATTAAACATTTATGAAAAATGCCCATCACAGTTTCCCAGAGCCCAAAGTGACGTCTTCAAATGGCATCTTTTGTCTAGCCAACAGTCCAAAACCCAAAGCCTATTTCCTGTCATAAATGACAAAGACAAGCAGCAGATATTTACATTTAAGAAGCAGGAGCCAGGAAATGTTTGACATTTTTGATTGAGAAATGACTGAAATGATTAATCAATTAACAAAATAGTTGAGAACTAATTTTCTTTTGATCGTCTAATCGTTGCAGCTCTACTAAGGAGGCTGAATTTCATGTTTGTCCATTTCTGATAGAGCTGCAATGATAAGTTAATTATTCTATTAGTTGTTAGCACTTAAATTAATTGCAGATTGCAGATTCTATTTCAATAATCAATTAAAAGTCTTAAGTCATCATTTAAGAAGCAAAATGCATATTCCGATTTCAGCTTCTCAAATGTGAATATCTTCTGGTTTCTGTGTCATCTTCAGTTTACTCAATTAGTCATTTCTTGCAGCCTATGACCCAAACAACAAGAGACTGCGTCAGATGAAAGAACAAGTGCTCAACGACTCTAAGTACAACCCCAAGATCCTGTTCCAGATCCTGCTAGACACGGCCCAGTTCGAGTTCACTCTCAAAGAGGTGAGACGCTCTCTTCAGTACTCGGTAGTGTGAATGATGACTGGGAAAACATGGAAAAACAAGGAACACACTGGGCTGCTCTCTTCTGTAGACAGACTGAAATGAATGCCAGAGTAATTCCAAAGCGATCCAGCCAACTGCGTTTCTCGTTAGGTGTGTCCCCTCTGTGGTCTATTAGCACACAGTGAGACAACATATGTCGACTCAGTCTATCACTAGGAGAGGACACAAATTTAATGTTCTCATTACCCATCTCATCTGGCTAATCCTTCCTCATCGACTGAGCGTCTGTGCTGTCCCCCTTCCAGATGTTCAAGCAGATGTTGTCAGAGAAGCAGATCAAGTGGGAGAGCTATAAGAAGGAGGGATCAGAGAGAATGACTGAGCTGGCCGAAGTCTTCTCTGGCGTCAAACCTCTTACCAGGGTGGAGAAAAATGGTGAGTTACACCGTTAGGGTGGATAAGGTGAAGGATTACACGCACAACGAAGACACGGCACTGACTAAAAGAAACCTCAGACATGCAGCGTGAAATGCTTTTGAGTTTAAGCTTGAAGCTGTTCAGACTAAAATGTTGAGGCAGGGAAACATCAAGGAAATGCATCAAGGACAAACATGCAGGGAGAGGCATTACATTTACATCATCATACTTACCTCTGTCATTGCGACTTGAGGTTTAGCAGACACACTCGTTTTTTTCTTAACCACCACTTGTGAAAAATACTCTGATAACATTCTCTCTTCACTTGAACTAAAACACCTCATCCACTCCTCACAGAGAACTTACAGGCCTGGTTCAGAGAAATCTCAAAGCAGATCGAGTCTTTGAACTATGAAGACTCCACCGCTGCTGGGAGGAAGACAGTTCAGCTCATCCAGGCTCTTGTTGAGGTGAGTAAGATAATCATAGCTGGCTTTACAATTTCACATTAAACTCAATGTGCTGATCAGGAAGATTTGATTTTCTAAGATTTCACTGTAGTCTTTTGACCTTTTTGAATTTGAGTTTGATAACATAATTTGAGTCATTTTATACTATTCTACATTTCCAGATCGCCCCAGAAGAACAATGTATGCAAACGATAGCAAAATAAACAGACGGGATTAACTGCTGTGAGATTCACATCAATAGAGAAACATCAGAATGCACAACAGAGATGTCCTGTTGGCTCAGTGGATTGTAATGCTTTCCATTTCTATTTTGTAAAACAAGAAATGGAACAAATGTGATTTTCACAAAAACTGGGTTATGTTTATTTATGTAAACATTGATAACTGTTTACACAGTTAGACAGTCCATGGGTACCGTCGTCCGTGCCAGCACCAAATTATCCCCATGAGCCAGAAATTAAATTGGTACCAATGGAGAACTGTTTTTTAACACAAGAAAATAGGACTGCCAGACAAGTGCCTCCAGTCCTTGGATACAGACATGTGTTTGCAGGAGAGATGGTCTGATACCATCTCTTCCTACAGATACCTGAACTTTGTGATACCGTGTCATAAAATATAATATCTTTATTATAATATAATATAAAATATAAATCCATATTTTACTACTTACCCTGTATGGCTGTTATGCTCCTGTTTCTAATAGATTAATTATGTGGTACTGGAACAGTGCAAAGAAGTATCAGTTGCATTTCATTTAATTCAATACTGGTATTGGAACAACCCTAGTTTTCAGTGTTGTTTACTTTTTCCTGTTCCATTTGTTTGTTTGTCTATAAGAATGATTTCCCTTTGTCTCCAGGTCCAGGAGTTCCATCAGTTGGAGTCTAACCTGCAGGTCTGTCAGTTCCTGGCTGACACCAGGAAGTTCCTGCACCAAATGATCCGCACCATCAATATCAAAGAGGAAGTCCTCATTACCATGCAGATAGTTGGAGACTTGTCCTATGCATGGCAGATCATCGACAGGTGCTTACTCACTGATAGATATCAAAGCCAGGTCATCGTCATGATTCATCTCCTTAAATTTTCAGACAAACCATCAAGAGGACCACAGTGCTGTCGTTGTTTTGACTTTCAATTTTACTCAGTTTTTTTTTAGGTTTTGTCTGCAGAGCAGATTTCATTTCATTTCTGTTTTATCCACCTTATGTTTTATTCTGCAGCTTCACATCAATTATGCAGGAGAGCATCAGAGTGAACCCATCCATGGTTACCAAACTGAGAGCTACGTTTCTGAAGGTGAGGATTGTTTGTGCCCAACACACATTCTCACAAACAGACAAAGGATTAAGAACATTTAAACATTAATAATTGATTTGGAGAATTACTCCCTGTGATGCTGCAATAATTTTTTTATGTGTTTGTGTGTTTCTTGATCAGTTGGCATCTGCATTGGACCTTCCGTTGCTGCGTATCAACCAGGCCAACAGTGCTGACCTGCTGAGTGTCTCGCAGTTTTATTCTGGAGAGTTGGTGGCTTACGTCAGAAAGGTACATTACATTAAAGTTGTGTTTTCACCTGTGATCTAAAGGGTTTTTGCAGGGAGGATACACCCTATTAAACTTCCTCTAGCACTCATAAATGAACACGGTTTTTCAAATGGTTTCACAACTTTAACAAATGAGCTCTGCATGCTGTAAATTGTTGTTCAGCAGCAGCTGCGGTCATGATTAATGTTTCTACAACCATCTGTTTGGCAAATTTACCCCAAAACAGCTCCTTACTGGATGTGTACCTTAAGATGCTAATACCTTCTGGATCGTCAGCCACATGCTGCGTTACTTTATGCCAGAGGACTTGCTTCTCCTAGCTGTACACAAGATTCTTCATTTTCAGCATCGTGCACCATCTGCTTCTTAAGACTAATCTCGACTCTTCTGTCGTAAAAACCCCCCTCAAACATACGTTTGATTCATGTCGGAGCTCAGTTTTTGGTATTTGATCTTCTTTTTTACAGGTGCTGCAGATCATCCCAGAGAGCATGTTCACCTCTTTGGCGAAGATCATCAAGCTGCAGATCCACGACATCATGGAGGTGCCCACACGGCTAGATAAAGACAAGCTGAAGGACTACTCGCAGCTCGGGGCTCGCTATGAAGTAAAACAACTGTAGTGTTTGAAACACTTGACAATGTGCATGTAGCTCCTTGGGTGTTGCTCAGGATGAAAGAAAAATATTTAAGAAATCAAAAGCAGACAGTTGTTCTGTTTTGATGTCGTCTCATCTACCGAATGCAAGAGTGTAGCAATCATACAAGCTGGCATTTCTGAAAATTCTTCAATCTCACTCGCAGCTTTTGATGTGAAATACAAATTGGAAAAGAAGGCTCGATATGAAAGCAGATTGTGCAGGCAGAGACTTACTTGAATTGCATTAATTAGAATTTGTCAGGCTGAAATTGAAATGGCATATTTGAAAATGAAGTCAGATGCTCTGAACTTAACATTTTTTTGATTGAGTTTAACTTTCGACTTGAAGTTCTACTTTGAAGTTAAAAACAAAACAGCTTGGCAAATTGTGTTTATGCTGTTCAGTACAATATCTGCTGGCATTCATCTGTTTCCTATATAAATTGATGTAGAATGATTAGTTCAACCAAATACTTTGACATTTGACTGATTTAGTATGAGGTTTCCTTGATTCTGTCTGTTGTTTTTTATGCTTAAACATCCTTCTTCTTCATGTGATTACAGGTGGCAAAATTCACACATGACATCTCCATTTTCACTGAGGGGATCTTGATGATGAAGACCACTCTAGTTGGGATCATTAAGGTAGATGATATGATCAAGTTATTCAGACTTGTTAAAAATGTCCCTACCTGCACTTTCAGCATGATAATAGAACATTAAAACAGCTTTTCCTTTGTCTCAACATGTAAGCAAGGATTTGGTGTTGACGACAACCACAGTGCAGTTCAAGAATAAGTTACTTCAGTGGACTTTACTTTGCTAACACACTGTGATGCTTTAGGTGGATCCTAAGCAGCTTCTGGAGGATGGCATCAGGAAGGAGCTGGTGAAGAGGGTAGCTTACGCTCTGCACAAGGGATTGATCTTCAACCCCAAGGCTAAGGTGGATTCTGCTATCTGTCAATCACTGCACATTTGTATGTTTGTATTTTATTGCTGAAGTTTCTCCGGGACACAGAACAAAAACAATGAACAAGTTACAATCACAGATAGAACATCTTTTTAACTGGCTCACTGTAATGTCCATGTCCTGTTGCCCTGTAAGAGTCTGAGGCAGCAGTGAGCAGATGAGTCTAAACAAGAATCTTCCACCCTCTTAGCCGAGTGAGCTGATGCCCAAGTTGAAGGAGATGGCGGCCACCATGGACGGGTTCTACAGGTCATTTGAGTACATCCAGGACTACGTCAGCATTTATGGCCTTAAAATCTGGCAGGAGGAAGTGTCCCGCATCATCAACTACAATGTGGAACAGGAGTGCAACAGCTTCCTGAGAGCCAAGGTCAGGCTCAACTCATTGGCATGCTTTTGACTGTTTCTGATCACATCCCTGTGTAGTGCACCAACACCAGTTCGTCCATCTGTAATTAATACTAATCAATGCTCTGGTTGTTTGTCTATCTGTCAGTGATGGGAGTTGATTGATTGGTTCTTTCTTTGCTTCCGATCAGATCCAGGACTGGCAGAGTGTACACCAGTCCACCCACATCCCCATCCCCAAGTTCCCCTCTGTGGATGAGTCTGCCACCTTCATCGGTCGTCTCTGCAGAGAGATCCTCAGAATCACTGACCCCAAGTATGTCTCCTCAAATACACTGGTGAAATTAAATAAGAGGAGTCATTGAAATCCTACGAAGTGTTTCATATTCTCACATAGAGATACAGGCTTTGTACATATCTGTAGATCAGAAGTTTCCCTGACAAACATTGGTTATGTTTACAGGATAACTTGCTACATAGACCAGATGAACACCTGGTATGACCTGAAGAGCCACCAGGAGGTCACCAACAACAGGCTGTTCTCTGAGATCCAGAACACCTTGGGGACATTTGGCCTGAACGGATTGGACCGCCTGCTCTGCTTCATGATAGTAAAGGAGCTTCAGGTAATTGGCGTACAAAAAGAAAGGTCTGAGGCTGTGTGATAAAAGCTACAACCAGGCTGTTATTCAGGCAGACAGGGGTGACAAATGACTCCTTCCAGGTTTACCAGGGCTGTTATGGTACCTCCAGTGCTGACCTGGATATATTTGCATTATAAGCAACCTGTTCTTCAACCTGTCTCATCAGAACTTCCTGACAATGCTGCAGAAGACTATTCTGAGGGACAAAGCTGTGGTGGATGTTTTTAAAGCCATGCTGGGTGCTGTCAACCCAGTCCAGGGCATTGTGGGTAGGTACTAGAGAAATCCTATAACCTGCCAGGATCTTTTGTATTCCCTGAGAAGAAACTATTCATTAAAATTATTATTATTATTATTTTATTTTATTTTTTTCTGTAACAGCCAATGCCAGCAAAGTGTATGCAAATGCTGTGGCCAAAACCCAGAAGATCTGGGGTGCATACCAGGAGGCCATCATGAAGGTAGTGCTCCATTATGTTTGCTAATGTTGTGAATAGAAAATAGTTATTGTTAATTTAGTTCTCATAGCTCATTCTTTAAAGTTGAAACATGAGCTTAAATTCAGTTTGTGTCACCTTTGATGACCCCCTTTCCTCTCTCCTGTATGTTGATGCCACTCTTTTTTGTCGGTCATCTGTCAATGCCAATTAAGACACAGTGATATAAAAATAATGTTGTTGTATTGGAGGTGGGTCAGATGCAGATTCTGAGACAGCAGATCGCGAACGAGCTGAACTTCTCCTGCAAGTTTGACTCCAAACACCTGGCTGCTGCCCTGGAAAACCTCAACAAGTCAGTCCTGTCAAAGAGCTTACAGTTCCTACAGTTTGAATATTATCATTAGAGTTGAGGGGAAAGTCTTGCTTTGTTTCAGTATCATGAGATACTAATAGGTGCTCTGTGTTGCTCCAAAATGTTGCTTATATTTATGGCATTTAGACTCATGCTACTTCTATTTAATGAAGCATATAAATGCTTGTTATTACAACTTATTTTGCCAAGTACAAGTAGTATTTCAATGACTTAATGCCAAAGCTTGTGCTGTTTGATTTAAGAAGAAAATATGTGATGCACAAGTAGGAGTTAATAAATGATTATTGTTTAATTTTTTCTTTAAGCTCTTGTTTCATCTTCTGTATATTGTCTGTTATTGTGACTTTGCCAGGTCCCTGCTGGCAGACATTGAAGCTCACTACCAGGATCCGTCTCTGCCCTACCCTAAACAGGATAACACTCTCCTGTATGACATCACTGCCCACCTGGAGGCTGCTGGCATTCACAACCCACTCAACAAGGTCTGATAATAATATATCTTCAGACACCATCTCTGTCTACCTTCCATTTTGTGGCTAGCGACTGAACATTGTTCTTTCGTTTGTTTTTGTCACAGATCTACATCACCACAAAGCGCCTACCTTACTTCCCCATCATCAACTTCCTGTTTATTATCGCTCAGCTGCCTAAACTTCAGTACAGCAAAAACCAAGGCAAGTTTTTTTTCAGCTCACTATAGTACAGCTATCATCATACAGTTGTTGATGAATTCAGTTGTAAAATTGTGAGTGCAACAGTGTGCTATGATGGCTGATGTTTTGGAGAAGATTAATTTTCTCATTCTGTGTATCCATCACATCATCAGAAGTGTTTTTTACACAGTTTCCAGTCCATGTTTTTTTATAGAGGTGAGGGTAGGTATGAGAACCGTTATTGGCTGCTCTATCTCTTACAGTTTGAATGTGTTTTTTAATTGGGAAGACTACATACTATACTTATTCTGGGGAATGAAGGAAGTCATTACTTGTACCAGGAATTCTACATTCTGTGTATAATGGTGATGAATTATCTGGTATATTTTCCCTTTAATATGCCGGGCTTACTGGTATGTAAGGCTCCATCCACGTGCAAATGATGTGTTGTGTGTTTCCAGGAATGACGTGCAGGAAAGCCACAGACCCAGTCGACTGGCCTCCGCTAGTCCTCGGCCTGCTCACCCTGCTCAAGCAGTTCCACTCCAGATACACACATCAGTTCATGGCTCTCATTGGTCAGTTCATTCGCTCTATCATGGAGCAGTGCACAAGGTAACAAAACAGACTTGAAAACTTCAAATTGAAATTCATTTAAACGTGTAGTTTTTGATTAAAGATACTGTCTTTCTTTTAGTTTGCTCAATCAGAGTGCTTTCTAGAAATGTATCCTGTAATGGCTCTGTGACCTCATGTTTGTGTTGCTCTTTGACCCCATCACAGTCAAAAGATCCCTGACATGCCCTCAGATGTGGTGGGAGCACTGATGTTCCTGGAAGACTATGTGAAGTACACAAAACTGTCACGCAAGGTAGGACAGCTCTGACCTTAGCATGCTGCTGGTAAAGTTGTAAAAATGTGGTAGATTACAACATTTACTTTTTAGCTGGGGGTGGTAGAGAAGCCTGAGCTTTGATTTCTAATGATTCTACCCTAATATGTTTAGCTGCTGTGCTGTGATGCAGTGAGATGAAATACGTTTTAGCTGTAAGAAATGGTTAATGTCCCTTATTTTAGAATATTTTAAGCACTGTGTCTTGAACTTTATCTGTATGTACTGTGGGGTAGTAATGCGTTTTTCTCTTTTTTTCCCCTTTGTATTCTAAAGGTGGCAGAAGCCCATGTGCCGAGTTTCATTTTTGACGAGTTCAGAACAATACTATGAAGATCCGGGTGATGCATTTCATCAGAAAATTATGCTTCTGTTGGCATAGGCTTTTTTCAATGCAGTCATTTCAGACTTGTCATATTAGGAGAGGCACAGGTGTTAGTAACTAATGACAAGAACGATTGCCTTGTTCAATCCCAACAGCTCAGTGAGCCATGTCAGTGTGACAGTAAGCCAGGATGCACATAACCAGAACTCTGAAAGTGAAGCAGCTAACTGGAGTTCATTCTCTGTTTATTTCATTATTAGAAACAGTGCTTCAATGTTTTCCATGAAAAAAGCCTATTGAATTGTTAACTTGCGCATTTCATTGACCATTAATGTCTTAATGCACTAATAATAGATTGTACAAAAATAGAAAATTTTAATTGCATATTACTTACCTTGCCAACTTTGTATACTGTCATTTTGTGCCATTTCCAAATGAAGTTCATTAATAAAAAAATAAAAATTAAACGATTGTTTCATACAATGTTGTTTTGTTTCACTTCCGTTGAAGGCTTTTACTTTGAAAGAAACATCCCCGGAAGACAGACCTTAGCCATAGCTACTGTTGGTATTGTCAGTTTTTCGCGCGTGTTTTGCGTCTGCTGTGTCTATTTTCATGTATTTCACGTTTGGCTGTTATCAACACAACATTAAGAAACAACTGACGCAGATTAATACACAGCTACTTCGCATGTTTACAGTAACTCGACAATTAGATAAGCTAACAAGCGGGCAACGTTAGCAAGCTAGGCTAACGTAACGTCAGTTAGCTTCACTTTAGGTGATGTGTGTTGTGTTTATGGTCTCAGAGGGTGAAAGACACACATTGTAATGTCTCTCAGCGCGGTTCACGGGACGCTGTCGAGCCTAAAGGCCTGTCAGGTGGACATCGGGACGGGAATGGATATAGTGACAGATGTGGCTATGGACCTGGCGGAAGCTCAGGGTAAATATAACAAGCACTCCCAGTAACTTACCTGTCGCGCTCATTCGCTTTGCTGCTCTATTTTGCATCACTACAACAAACGGAGATGTTCCCAGAACTGATGAATCAATACATGTATATCGATCCAATGGTGAGAAGTGACTAGGTAGCTGTATTTACTCATGTGCAGTCACGTTACACTGGTGAAGCACACAAGTTAATGGTGCATTAATGTTACTTGGGTATTTCCATTCCTTGCGACTTGAAAGGGAATTATTCTACTTTTTACTTTACTTTTACAGATTAAACCAGCCATAATTATAAAAAAGTAGTTGAAATTAGCTCCACTTTGAGCAACTACAACATTGATTAATACATTTGACCAACTTTTACTGTGTACATGTTAATACATGAATGACAAGGGTCAGTATTATACCTGCAGGGATCAGTCTGCATAATGAGTACTTGTACTTTTGATTAGGACTGCACATACATACATCTGTTTGTAGTACACAGTGTTGGGCAAGTTACTTCAAAAACGTAATACATTATGTATTACTTGTTACTGTCATTTCAAAGTAATGTGTTACACTACAATATTACTGTCTCTGAATTGTAAAGCATTACACTACTACTGCATTACTTTTAAGTTACTTTCACCAAATATATACATAGTAAATGTAGCTTATTATGCTCCATGCAGCTTGTTACACATGCAGTGCAGGGCTGAGCTAGGCTTAAGGCTAACAACAGTAGAATGTAATAGGCACAGTGATGGCTCATAACATAATACAAGGAACAATCATAGCCAGAATTTTGTTGACACCGACAAAAGGTCAAAGACTCCACTGTTGACAGCGGCTGCATGTCTTCAACCACATACTCTGCCACAAGTCTCCGTACTTCTTGTGGTTCATATGCCATAACGGAACGGGAGAATGATAGCTTTTGCTGCTTTGTTTTGTCTCCTTTTGCGTCCTCAACCTGCTTTCTTTTTAGTAATTTAATGTTGCCATGGCACCGCTCTAAATGTTTGGTCAAATTGCTTGTGCTATTTCGTGAGGTTGATAGAGCTTTTGGTTTCGCACATAAAGTGCACTTAACTGTTATGTTCCGCATATCTTTGTCTCCAACAAACTCAAAATAATGGGAGTATGCCCATCTTGAAAAAGTACTATTGTCCGAACGTAGTGGACGTAGTGCCTGCTTCTGCTTCAGCCATCTTCAACCAGAAAGGAAAAAAATTTCTAGGCTGCTATTGGCGCGGATTTTTTATTTTCTGCTGATCTCGCGGTGGCATAGTATGAAAACAAAACACAATTTAATTTCGGGTTATAATCCAATGTAATGCACGTTACTGACCTTTGTACCGAGTAAAATATTACCCAGTTTTTTTTTGTAATGCCTTACATTACCGCGTTACAGCAAAAAGCAATACATTACAGTAATTACATTACTTTTGTAACACATTACTCCCAACACTGGTAGTACATCATTTATTTATACAAGTAATGCAAGACAGTTACCTCAAATGGAATATTTTGTATGATATATATTCATATACACTGTAAATAGTATAGTATTGCCACTTTCACTCAATTAAAGGATCTCAGTACTTTTTAATTCACTGTGTGTGCTGTCATGCTACAGATAACAATGTGAACCCTGGCATCAAAGAGATGGAGGCCATGATTCTGGAGTGTGCCAAGCTGGACAGGGAGATTAACTACTTTGTTGACGTGGTGCAGCAAGTCACAGCAGAGGTACCATCTAATCACATTAACTGAAAACATCCTTTCCCCTTATACTACCCAGACAGGTCAGCCTCAAGATGCATTCCTGGGGAAAGGGCTTAAATGTACAAAAAGCCAGTTTTTCTGAAATGTGTTAAGTCCTAATGTCAAGATATTAGTTTGAAAAGTCAGGGAAACAACTGAAATTGACTCCATTTGTAAAGGCAGTGGAATAAGCCTAACTTCCATTCAATGTCCGTAGGTTAATTCACAGCAGCCAGAGGCCATGTTCAGCCTGTCTGCCAATGTGAAGGAGCAGTTCGCTGAGAGAATAGCCCGGCTCTCTGATGCGGAGCTTCAGAATCACCAGAAGGTCATCGCTTTCAAGGAGAGCATCAAGAACTCTCTCAGCCAAGGTAAGGCGGGCAGAGAAAAGACAGGAAAAACAGTCTGATGTACTGCTGGGCTCAATTCAGTGCATTCAGAACTTATAATAGCCTTTGATAATAGCTGTGCGTGCAGGAGAGCCTTTCAGCCATGGAGAGGGAGTAATCTCGGGACGTGTCCTTATTCAAGATAATTAGCTTAATTTCAAACAAGCGCTCCAGAGTCGGCATTGTTTACTGTTAGATAATTGTGTTTGTCGGCCACCCTGTGGCTGTTATTTGCTGCTTTTTAATTGTTGTCCTTATTACACCCCTATTAAAAAGGTGGCCGCACACAGACGATGCCATATTTTTTTGTTCTCTGAAGACATTATGAGTGAAACTGCTGCTGCACCAATTTAATTGTCCCAGTCTGGCTCGTTCCCAAACAGTTGCATCGTTTGAGGAAACATATTTTAAAGTGTGAAAGTGAAGTGATTGTATGAGATCACCTTATATTGTAAATGCTGTGATATGAAGCTTACACGTAGAGTTTTCTTTTAATACCTCGAGCACAGATGGCCTGGGACTTTTTGATCGTTGTAGCTGTGCTGGGACATCTGTGGTAGATATTGTAAACTTTGTACGTGGGCTCAAAAAAGGGGAGATTTCAGTTTATGTGTGGGTGGGTGAGAGTTTTGCGTGTGCATGTTGGTAACTGAATGTGCATCTGTTCTTGAGGCTGTGTGTGTGTGTGTGTGTGTGTGTGTGTGTGTGTGTGTGTGTGTGTGTGTGTGTGTGTGTGTGTGTGTGTGTCTTATACTAAAGTAAGAGTTTGTGAGGTGGTGGCAAAAATTTGTAAACACCAAATCTTTCATGGCTTATTTTTTCGCATTTAATGACATGCAGGATTAGCTCTGAATATATGAACACCTAAGGGGGACATGTTTCCGCCAAGTCCATGTCCTTGCTTGCTTGTTATTCTCCTGCCATCTTGTCATCGACCCAGTTCATCGTGTATTACTGTGACTGGAGATTTGGAAGCACCCTGTATGTATGTTGTGTTTTTCAGCCAACCAAGAGCCAGCGGAGAACATGGAGGAGCTCGATGAGGACATCGCTGTTACTCAGAGCCAAGTCAACTTCACCTGCCCACTCACACAGGTAGTCCGCTCCAGCTTGCTGACAGCTTATTTAACTTCACAGCAATTCGTGTGATCACATTGAATGCTTTTTTTAAATTCAAAACATTTCCCTGTTATTACGCCTCGACCTATTTTCTGACAAGTACATATGAGCACAATGAAGAATAATACCTTGATTTGACGTTCTAGAAGCAAAGTTGGATCATAATGTTGTCTTTTTGATCTCTGTATTTCATTACGTAACACTCTGCTGTGAATCTGTATTCAAGGTGGAAATGGTGAACCCAGTGAAGAATAAGAAGTGCAACCACCACTATGATGAAGGAGCCATACAGAACCTGATCAAAACAAAACACAGCCAGAAAAAGAAATGCCGGTAAGACACTCGCCCTCAGAGGGCTGTTAGAAAGTTGAGTCAGGTTTTACAGCGGTAAACAAGTCGGCTGGCTGGCCTGGGAGCAGCAGTCTGCCTTGATTCACATTTTCTTTATTATACTGCTTTGATGCTGGAATAAAATTTAAATGTGGCTGGTCCTGGAGGAACACTGATGAAATCCCAACACAGGTCTGTGTTGTTGTCAGAGAACCCTGCCTTTTGTCTTGAGTCCTGTCTGTGGTCACTGTGCACACCTTTCACGTAACAATTACAGCAGCAACACTCAGGAGGGCTTTCCTCACTCTGATTAGCTGTGTGACTGATGAAATGCTGATTATAAGAGTATCAAAGCTGAGATTTTTTTGATCTCACGCTTGCTCACATTTGTGTTAATTTCTATTGTATATTTGTATGTTTTGTTGCACTTTAAACATGTTAATTTCCCCTCACTCTCTCTGTCCTCTAGCTGTCCTGTGGTGGGCTGTGGAAACACAGATGTGAAAGAGGCAGATCTGATTCCTGACCAGGTGCTGAGGAGGAAAATCCAGAGCCAAAAGAGACAGGGCAACCGGACGTAGTACTTTTATCCACTGAACTGTTGATCCTAAAACCTGTGCCTTGGTTATTATCTGTATATTAAGAGGAGAATTTTTGTTTGAGACTGTTGTTTTAATCAGTACTCAAATTGTTTTCTGAATGTTTTTTTTTTTCAGAGTTTTGTTCCTTTATGGAAGCTCTGATTTCCAGCTAAATAAGAACTGGGGAAGTGATTTTTATGTACTCCAGTCTTGTTTAATATAAATATAATCTGCATACTTTCTTACCACCCGACTTGTATTTGTAATTTGGAGTGTTGCAGTGAGTTGGCAGAACCACAAGAGAGCAGTGTCTGCAGGAGGTCTCAGGATTATAGTCTGCACAGCCAGACACAGAAGAAATGAACTTTTCATCACTGGATTACACATTTTTAAAGTAAAGTGCCTACAGTTGGCAACTATACATACAGGAAGTGCTCATTTTAGTTTTTCTACAGGTTAGTGAGCGTGTGTACTTGAATAAATATTGGAAATGTTGAACTCTTGAGTGAATTATGATCCTCCATTTTTAAAAATAAGACATAATCGAGGTAGGATACTGGAGATGCCAAAGAACTTTTCTCAGATTTTAGTACTGTCAATGAACCATTAACACCTCATTCATGAACATCAGCAGGAATGCACTTATGTGATTAAATCTCTCCCTTCCTGCCTGCTCTCACTCCCTGTGAAGGGTCTTTGTTCCGAAGAGAAACAAACAAAGGCAGCGTTGAGATGAAGCTAGGTGAGGCTAATCTTTTAATAACCTTGCATCAGGCATTTTTAAAAAATCTCTAATTGCTCTTTCCCTCCAAACAGTGCGTCACGCAGCACTAAGAGCATTTCGCCTATGAAGATATTAAGTGGCAACAAATGATCTAGGCAATGCTGACTCATTCATTCGCCACTCTGCCTCAGTTTGAATAACCATTCGGCAAATCTAATCCTGTTTACTGCACAACATGTTAAGTCACAGGTAATTTCACAACAACAGTTCAATTTGTGGAAAGTGCACACACAAGCATTGCATTCACGTATCACAGGCAGAGCCATTTAAGCTGTTTTCTTTGGATGGGTGCAGAGCTGTAAACACCCTCAGAAATTCAATCGCAATATCGTGGAGACATGTGGTGCTGAGGGAGAAGGAATCTAATCAATTCCCCAAATATGTTTGCTTTCTTTTGGTTATGCTTGATCTGGAATTCACATTCATCTGCTGAAAAGCTCCAAGGAGGAGGTGTAATGGCTGCCTGAGATGGCGTAAGCCTCGATATTTGGCTTGTGCAAGGAGGATTTTACCTTTGGCCCAAAGTGAACACAGTCTCACTTCCTGGCGCAGGAGGATTGGCTGGGGTGGTGCCAGAGCTGGGTGGAGAGGGTGGAGAACAGATGAGACAGCTGATCCAGGTGTCTTGACTCTCTCCTGCCGCATTTGTGGGCTAAACTCAGTTTGACACTCCCATCAAAAAAAGGAGTCTGGTTCCTTGTGCTGTTGACACACTTCTGTACAGTTGTCATGGAGATTGTATTCACTGTGAGGTTGCCCACATGACCTCAATAAACCACTTCCTGTAGAGTCAGAGGTGGAACACATATTCAGATCATGTACTTAAGAAAAAGTAGCAGTACCACATACTGCGAGGTAACTTAAAGGGCTAACTAAAGTTGTTAAGTAAATGTAGTGAAGTAAAAAAATATATATGTAATTAAGTAAAAGTATAAAGTAGGAGAGATTGGAAGTACTCAAGTAAAAGGAGGTACCTCAAAATTGTGCTTAAGTACAGTACTGGAGTAAATGTATTTAGTTACTCTCCACAACTGTTTAGAGGTACGTTGAAGACCAGAAGTGATGCCAGAACTTTACTGACAGCACACTGAACAGTGAAGGAACATAAAATTGTTCAACACTGCTGTACTTGATGTAACTCTACTACGTGCATGATCATCCTGCATAAGGATACTCATATTTTTACATGTCACAGTACAAAAAGGACGTGCAAATAAAAAAAACTTGCTTTAGAGATGTGTAGATCTTTATAGCTCAAGAGGTTTGGAGGCCAAATCCAGTGCAAAGTTAACATACAGAAAGAACCATATTACTCAAGTCAGCTTTGATTTGATTGGATTAAGTTACATCTGGTTGTTTATAATGACGCAACCTCCAGTGGGACACTGCCCTCGGTTTTGCAGAACATTTGATTTTAGCGAATAAACTAATTGTGGTGGGGCAGTTTGTGTTTGTGAGGATGAAGAAAGCTAGCAAATAGCATTTAGTCCTACAAGGTCAAAGTATGACCCTAATCCTCAGATTACATCTGTACATACAGTACAGGAATAATGTAAGATATTACCTAATAAGCTGATTTCACTTTTAAACCTCATTTCGTCATGGCATCCAACTTTCCGTGCATATGGAAATGATTAAATAATTGACAGGTACACTGAGCAGCACACATTTGGTTATGGTCACATATCCTAATGTAAACCAAAGTCAGGACTATACACATATTTTTGTTTTGAACTTATTATATCTCTCAGGGGATGTATTTCTCCTCGCCCGCAGATACTATAGGATGTGTCTGCTGCTCTCTGTTCATGAAAGTTTAGATGTTTTTATAATGTCTCAAACTTTTTTAATGGGCTCATCTTTTGTAGAATTAGATGAAAGCAGATATACTGAATGCTCCATGCTGCATGTTTTTGACCTTTTGGGATCATTCTCCCCCTTTGAAAAGTCATTATCAATCACATATGGATTGAATTGTGTGTGTGTGTGCGCGCGCGCGTGTGTTACTAATATGTAGGCCTAGTCTTTTTTTTTTTTTTTTTAAATGTTTCCATATAACATCCCACATCTCCATATTATAGGCTACAATGAAAACAATATATAATTTATTGTTTTTAAGCTCATAGTATACTAAACATCTGGGCAGGACATGAGCTTCCTTACCACTAGGGGATGCAGCTAACGGAGACATTAACAGCTAACATTAATGTATGACATACCATTTTAAATATTTTAAAAATACATTGGTGTAGTTTGTAGTCCTAAAGCCCAGAAACTGATTAGCATTTTTACACATCCGGGTCCCTCGTCTTGAAGTCTGAGGTTTTTTTAATTGTTTTTCAGTTATATGCCTGAAATAAGGTCTGTGGTTAACATAATTACACATTATTTACACATTTTGTTCTAGAACATAAAACACATCACTAAAAGCCCCAGATTTAATGATGAAGTGTCTTAAAAACCGCCGGTGCTAACAAGTGGCTAAACGAAACGAGAGAAGTTGTTACACGACGAACACGAAGACTCATGTACTCACTAGTCCGTCTTTACAGGCGGACTTCAGTTGCAAACTCTTTCAACTTAAACATTACAACTTGTAGATTGATCAGTTTACAGAAAAGTGTATAGTAATTATGTAGTAAGACACTTAGTGGTGATGAGGTTTCAGTGCTGCAATGTAGTCTGATCATAGCCTAACATTAGCCTTTTACTTCTAGCGATCTAATTTACTCTTCGAAAATCACAAAAGTGGCGTTCATCAAAACGTTCATCAACACGTATAAGCGTCATTAACTTGCCACAGAGATTATTTTCTGAAATAATCAAATATCCAATTCAAAAATCCCACAGGCTTTTTGTTGAGGCAACCAGGGTGATGCTAACCTCCAGGTTAGCCTACAAAAATACATCATCGCTACACCAATCTATGTATAATAATCTGAAAGAATCTCAAATCAAAAAAATTATCTAAATATTTATTTATGCATTTTTTCAAACATACACAACGTTAGCTCTACTTGTAGCCCACTCTAAATACAAAACAAACCAGTTGCATACAATTGATAAAATATAAATATGTGAGATAGAATATAGAACTAACTAACTAAATGAATGGACATAATAATAATCATGTGCCCTCTCAGTCCATTTATTTGTTTACAAAATATCAAGATATGTGTTCAGGGGGGCCCCCAAAAATCAGTCTGCCCAGTGCTATCAAAACACTGGAATCCGGCCCTGCTAAACTGTATTGATACAATTAATTAATTGCAGCATTTAACTTTAACAAGCCCATTAAAATAATCTCACGCCGAAACATCCCGCCTATGTTTTTCTCAAGTGAAGTGGAGACGGGACGTGTGAGGGAGACAAATAAAAGGCGCACTGTCGCTTTAAAAGACAACACCTCCCCGCGCTCGCTGGATCCTGGCTGAGTTTCGCTGCAACAGCCCCGCTGGTTCATACTACAGGCTGTCTGAGGAGCAGGGCGAAGCGACACAGCACAGCACACAGCTCACCTACAGGCGGGAGCAGCAACGTGTCAAACACTCCTGTTTGTTTTTTACTGATGTGACAACAGGAGTGTGTGTGTGAATGTGTGTGTCTGTGTTTGTGTGTGTGAGAGAGAGAGGAAAAGAGAGGGAGAGAGCTGCTGTCAGGAGCTGAACTGCAGGTGAGTCCGTCTGCTCTCCTCAGAGTTTACTGTGGATTAACCTGAAGAAACTGGGCCGGAGTTATTCTGGAGAACGGCCGAGAGGGACCGAGAGAGTGTAGGCGCTACGTTAGAGGACTGTGGTGGTTTAAAAAGTGGAGATAGCAGAGGTTTTACTGAGAGTAAACTGAGCCAACAGGTGCGACCTGACGCACCTGTTGGGAATGTAAAGTACGCGTAGTAGTTTGACTTGCAGATCAGATCGCCTCCCGGCTTCGTCGTTTTAAGCTGCTGTCTTTGCTCATCTCCGCACAGGTCGGCGCAGGTGGTGTTCATCTGGAGGACACACAGCTGGACATGGATTATTGGTGCCCGTCTTCGCCGCTTTGGATTTAGTTAAGACGCCGCACAGCCCCGCGCCTCCTCCCGTCCCTCCTGCCGGGGAAGTGAGTGCGCCAAGAACAGGTGGATCCTGTTTGTGTGCTCAGCCTCGTCCTCCGTCCACCTTTCACCTTTATGGGGAACCAGGTGGAGAAGCTAACGCATTTGAATTACGCAGAGGTGCCAACGTCGGACCCAAATGGGTTCGACCCGGACGACGACGGACCCCGGATCGGCGTCTCTTACATTTTCTCCAGCGACGACGGCGACGACGACCAGGACGACAATTTGGGCCACTTCTCATCTGTCAACAACGCGGTGAGTCACGATGAGAAGCCCTTCGACCCGCAGGACGAGCTGGAGTGCGCCATTCACTACCGAGAGGAGTGCGTGTACGAGCGGGGCACCGGGGCCGCCGCTCTGTCCGCGGAGAGTCTCCTGAACAAGTGCAGACCCGGAGACCTGCTGGAGTTCGTGGCCACGGGACAGTACCCGCACTGGGCTGTGTACGTCGGGGACTTCCAGGTGGTGCACCTGCACAGGGCCGAGATAAAGAACAACTTTCTCACCGACGTGAGCCAGGGCAAAAAAGGCAGGATAGTGAACGGCCTCTACAGGTACCGCGCGCTCCCACCGGAGGTGATTGTGCGCAACGCCCTGGACCACGTCGGGTCGAGAGACAGAGAGCTGTACTGGAGGAACTCGGAGTGTTTTGCCGCGTGGTGCCGCTTTGGCAAGCGGGAGTTTAAAATCGGTGGGGAGATCCGGATAGGAAAGCAGCCGTACAGGTTAAAATTGCTCTTCTCGGAGAAGAAGAGTCACGTCCTGGAGTTTCAGAGCCTGGAGGATGTGATCATGGAAAAGAGGAGGAACGATCAGATTGGCAAAGATGCCGTGATGCAAGAGCTGGCCAACCACCTGAACGCAACACATGAAATCAAAGAGGATCATTTTGTCAACTGATTGTGGATTCTCTGGTCGTCTGGCACAGAAAGGAGATGTTCACTGGAGAATGGCCACTCTTTTTTTTGCTGAAGAACAAAACGTGTGTGTTGATGAGGGAGAGTGTTTCCCTTCTGTCAGAGCTTAGCTGTGGGCCACTCTGCAAACAAAAGTGTATCTTCAGAGGGAGTTAATATTCACCTTATAAAAAACTAACCAACTCCCAAAATGAGAGAAGAGCCCTGACATCTGGGGTGACACTCGTGTCTCAAGTGAATTAGCAAAGCAGCTCCCAAGGGTTCAAACAAAATTACCACAAGTTGATTTCCCTCAGAATCAAGTGAAAATTGCCACACTGGATGATTCCCTCCCCCTTTTCTAAGGAAAAAAAAAAAGAGTTTTCACACAACCAACCTGAGATGAAGGGACTTGTTTTGACGGATACATTTGCATCGGAGCTGCACCTGCAGTCTAATCATTTGGGGATGAAGTCAGAATTTAATTGCCCATAATTATCTTTTCTAATCCAATGAATCTTTTGCACAGAGGAGCAAAACCTCTCCAAAGTACTTGTACCTGACGAGAGTGCTGAAAGCGCCCGCTCCTTGTACAACTCAGGTGCTGGAGGATGCAGAGTGGAAGAGAGACGACTTGTTGCTGTTGTTGTGTGCCAACCTTGACGACCCCCCTTTTCTGTTGCTTTATATCCAATCACCACGAAGCTTTGCCCACTCTCTGACTACCTTGTGGACGCTGTTCACGGCTATGGCAGTGCACTTGTATCGATTCATCCGTTTAAACAGTTTATTTTTTTGCAAATAAAAAAAAAAAAGATGTTTGTATGAAGGAATAAGGAAATAAATATATATTTGAACAGTAAAAGGTTATTTTTTTTCTTTTCTTTTTAGTGCAAACTGTTGACTGACCTTTTTAAATGATTTATAGTTGTGCTGGTATGATGATAATCAATGACTTCTAAATCTCAGGAAAAGTAGGAGAGATTCTTCTCTGTTCTAACCAAACCTCTGCATCATTAACGCCACAAACGGCAGCGTTGTTTTTCACTGCGCAGACTGTTTTTGAAAGCAGCTACAATCCCATTTCACCCCGGAGGAGCCACGGCTCTACCTGCTCCACCTGTAAGATCCCGGCTTTTTGTTTGTTGTCTGATGAAAAGTGTTGGCTGCCCTACAGTTAAAGCTGCTAATGCTGCCCGTTTTGATCTCAATATTCGCTTCAGAGCAGCGGCAGCTCTCCTGAAACTACTTAGACATCAGCTGTGTTAAGTGGTGTTCCAGCCGTGCAGGACGTTTCTGCTTTGTTTACACCTCTGCCCACTGAAGATAAGTCACTTCTGAAAGTTGTTGCCGCAGGCTGAGAATGTTCTTCTCTCACATTTGGAATTAGAACATACATTAAATTTTGGCCAAAGGTGCGGTTTTGTTTGCGCGCGCACCCACCAACGGGCTCAATCTGAATCTCATTCCAGCGTGAGACGTGATGAAAACGTGTATCGGGTGAAATTAAAGTTGATATGATTCGATAAGACTGAGATTGTGACGGAGGAACAGGCCGCAGGAGCCAACTATAAATAAGATTAGAACAGGAAATGGATCCAAAAGCTGAGAGACCTGTGACACTTTTAAATGCCAGTGTCTACACAATAAAAGCCTGTGAGTCACTTTACAGTACGTTCACATACTGAGGCTGCGACGGAAATTACAACCGACTCCGAGGTTGTTTTGAACTGCTAGACGTCTTGTGGTTTGTTTTTTTGTTTTTTTCCGTCTGCGTTTCAGAGGAAGCTGATGACTCCCCCATAGCCAGTCAGAAGATGAGTTACCTCGCCTGTTTGTTTTTCCTCTGGTAATATTTGCATGAAGATAATGCTGTAGTCATTTTGCTGCAGGTAAGGTCCCACTGGACCCAAAGCAGGATCATCATCAGCACCGGCACCAAATAGGAAAGCTGCCGGACATATTAGCATTTCTTCAATCCTCTGTGGTCTGCCACAGTGATGAAATACAAATTGTATGTGTGTGTGTGTGTGTGTGTTGCATATTTATGATGATCAGTCATATTTCTGTGGCTCCAACAGAATTCAGAGTCGGGCGAAGCGCACGATGTTAAAGCAGCTGTCACTGGAGTTGTGTAATTGTGAATATTAGCTCACATTTCTCATCATGTGTGACAAAGCTGAAACAGAATTACACTTACTTCCTAATATTACAATCAACTTGGTTTCCTCTGTACAAGTGTGGGTTTCCTGTGATCTCTGTGTACCATGCATTGTGGAGATGGACAGCCATCAGCAGAATTAGTCTGACTATTGTGATATTATTATAAGTAGCTTGTTGTTTTAAAGCTTTAATGTCTTTACCTTTAATTTATTCAGCAAAATACATCCAGCAAACTTGTTGAACACACTGTCTTCCTCATTAAAGATTCTGAAATGATTTCGAGGTGTAATATGTTAGAATTGTAGCTGAAAACATTCAAAAGTTGCCTGAAATGATCAGCAGAATGTGGAGGAATAACAGTTCTGATGTTAGGACATTCGTGTGTTGTGTTGCAGGGATATTTGTTACTGTTCCCGATCCAAAGTGCCTGTGCTAGCGGTCCTCTGAGCTCCCGCTCCGGACTGCTAGCTCCTCCACTATACACTATACTCTGTTGATGCTCTGCCCCCTGTTTATCTTGCGTTTGACTTCAGCAGGTGGCCGATTCTTACATATCGCACCTTTTAAATTTCTGCATTATTGATACCCACGTTTGCCAGCTCGTAGTCTTCCTCTTCACCGCCTTTATTGACACAGTGCGGCGCTTCTTTGCACGTTATCGCCATCGATTCTCAATCAGCAGAGCAGTGTGAATCTGGCCACATGCATGGTGTAAACAAATGGGTGAGTCACTACAAAACATTGCTCCTTAGTGCCCCTAATAGTAGAAAGAAAAAAAAACTCAGGGTATCTTTAATTTAGCTTTTGTAAACACAGAAATGACATCGATTTTACGTTCATTCCAATAGCACAAGAGAGCTGAGCCATTGTGGATCCCTGATGACGCTCAAACGACTTCGGTAAAAGGCCTCCAGCGTGATCTGTGGCCAAGTAGATGTGACTGGTGAGAATGACCTGTTTCAAAACCGTCTTTTAACAAGATGCTTAACGCATTAAATCAGGGGAAGCTTTCGGTTTGACACATTACCTCGTTCATCTCGGCCCTCTTGGCCACTCAGTCTGTCACGTTTCCTGTGGAGCACTGGAGGAAAGCCCACACCCCTCCGGCAAAAGCTGGCAACAGTACAGAAGTTGGGGACAAGCCAGGGCTCAAATCAAACCAAACCCATGTTTACAAAGTGTCATTATCTGCAGAAAAACTTCCTCCCACGCACAAACATGTCTGAACTTCAGATGAGCGTGCTCATGAGGAGATTGTATCTGACAGGCCTGCAGGAAGTGGGAGTGTATTTTAGACGTGGCCTCAAGCCACCGCGAGATGTTATCCATGTGGGACAAACACCCGTGTAGCTTGAAGACGGATAGTTTGAGGACGTTTGACAATTTCAGGTTATGTGCTTGACTATTTAAAACATGAATCTCACCTCAGGGTTTTTTTTTTATTAGATTGCCAGTTTTATGCTACTTTCTGCCACTCAGACAACATCTCTGAACTGATGAGTGTTTTTTTTTTTGCCAATAGATAGGATTTCTCTTTAACCAGTAAAGAATGGGATTCATGAACGGCTGGTGGGGGGAGAGAGTGCGCTTGGAAGATAAGATAGGAAGGCAGATGACTGAGATTACACCAGCCTTTGATTAGCGGTGCCATGTTGAATGTTTCAATTTGTTTTTGGAAAAAGTTTTAAATGAAAGTCTGCAATATGAGAACTGGGCCACTCTCAGGTCGTGTTAACAGTAAACAAAAAAAACCTTATTAATTTGTTTCCTCACTTACAAAAACGTCTGCTATAGGCAGGGGCCGAGCGGGGTTTTGTTTGCTTGTCGGGCCCTTTTCACTGCCCACTCGCCTGAATCGTGTTTATGCCTGTGTTCGGAGAGCATAATGAAGCTCCAAAATGTACCTCCAAAATTAGCTACACTGCATTCATTAACAGGTATCGATCCGCAGCGCTGCAACTCGCACAACTCCTTTTCTAGTTTCCCCCGAGGCTCCGAGCATCACCTACCTGCACTGGGTTAATGATTCATACTGGACTCCCACCAGTCGGACTTGGACTGGACTGTGTTTACTGTTGGCTTCAGCCCGGCGCTGTTCTGTGATTCTTTCTCGTCCCGACATGGGGTGACCGTTTGTTTTTCCAGCCGCGCGACGGCAAAGTCCACTCCCTCCCCGTTCTGCGGCTGCTCCCCTTTCTCAAAGCAACATTCCCCTAGCCTAGTTTCACTCTGTTTGTGCTTCTCCTGCTACTTTCACCGCTATTCAATTTAGTTTGTATGCTACCGCACATGCAGGCAGCCAACCAATGTTCCCTTCCCTCCTTTGTGCTCTCTTTCACTTTCACCGATAAATGTGGTTTCGTAGGACTGAGCAGTAGGCTGTGGAGGTAAAGCCGCTCTTAAAAGCCGGAACTGGGGAATTGCTGTGCTCAGAAATGATCAGTTCAAAGACATCATGACGGTTCAAAGGAAATAACAAAGACACAAGAACACCAACGTAGCAAGTCAGTGCTGGGCGAGGCTACGAGACACCACTCGTAAGGATGGCTTTGTGAGAAGATGTGAAAAAAATATCTTTGATTTGATCGTCGTGTCGAGAGGAAGAGTTTAAATTCTTCGACAACAGGCCGCTGATGAGGAGCTCATCAGAGTGGAATCAGGCCCCTATTCTAGTCGTGTCCGGTCAGCCGGGGCTGTGCGGTTTACATAAGCAGAGCCAGACAACAGGAAAGGGCCCGAGGAAAACTTCAACAAACTGACCCTGTTTCTTTGTGATGGTGACGGACGAGTGAATGAATCAAAGAAAGAGAGGGATGAGAGGGATAGACGGCCAGAGTTGGGACCGGAGAGAAAGGGGGAAACAGAAATCACAGTGGTTATTAAAGTCTCATACTTGAACTGAGATGTGACTGGGAATTGTTGCCTTGGAGCACTCTGACCCGTTTGTCACTTCAATTATTTATGGCAGGCTGATTCAATAGCTATCAACATTCATCTTATCCTGAGACATCACCGGGAGAATCCTGCCCTGCGTTTGGCACTGTGCGGGTTACCAGAGGTTGAAAATCGCAAAAAATGATCATTGCAGCTCGCCCAATTAGGATAATTATACACTTGTAGGCCTTTTTACAAAAAACCCCTCCAAAAACTCTTGTTATTTTCCACTCTCAATTTTGTTCCTTCTCTGTTTTATTTTCTTCTGTTCAGCCTCTTATCATGTGTCTATTGTACAAGAGAAATGGTGTGTTACATTAAAAGCCTTGATGTCCGCAGGTTTGAGGACAGACTTTTATAATCCCACACCCTCATATGCCTCACAATGTACAACCCCTGAACAAATAACCATAGTTCACTCATAAAAACACTGGCGACCGAGCCACACAGTTTTGTGAAAGTGTCAGTGTGGAGTGTGCTTCACCTGGCAGCGAGAGTCATAATCCCCCGAGAGCCTCTTTTTGACAATTAATGGAGCCCACCCTTGCGGCTGTCTTTTCAAACCTTCCTCCCAGATCCCAGGGACTCAAATTAGCGCTTATCACCCTTCTTGCTCTTCTTTAATTTTAATTCCATGTTGCTGCTCCTGTGCACCGTCAGTTTAATTGTCAGGGACAGAGCTGGCTCTTCTAATGCCCTTCACATTTAAGATGTACCCTTCGTCCGTCCTCTCTTCCATCCTCACCTCCTTCTTTCCTTGGTAACTTTTTTTTTCTGTTTCCTTCTTGCTTCTCTTCTGCTGTTCTTATTTTGAGCACTTTCAGCTGACACACGATGACTCAGACTTGTACACATGTGCTTTTTTTTTTTTCTTTTTTGCTCTTTCATTCTTCCTTATGACTTGCAGATTTGAGATGACCAGAGGAGGTTTAGAGAAGTGCTGCCCCTGCTGCTCTCCACACACAAAGAGAAGCTGACTGAGAAGTAAACACTGACGTGTGACACCTGACCAACTGCGGCCTTGATCGCTGTCAAGTGTCGAGCCCACTCACGGCCGTGTTTTATGATAGCCTTAAAGTAATAGTTCGATATTTTGAGAAATACGCTTATTTGTTTTCTTGCAGAGAGTTTGATGAGAAGTTCAAGACCACTGTCACGTCTATACATGAATCATGAAGCTAGAGCCAGCAGACAATTAGCTTAGCTTAGCATAAAAAAGGAGAGCGGCGCAACAGTTGTTGTACGGATGGAGGTGAGCTATGCTTGTAGGGTGATTTTTTGTTATGTTCGGACGGAGCCACGCTATCAGTTTCCTCCTGTTTCTGTCTTTATGCTAAGCTAAGCTAACCGGTATACTGGCTCTAGTCGTATATTGACTGAATGAGAGTAGCATCTATCTCAAGTGAGCGGATGGTCACCATTTCTCAAAAGTGCAACTTCTGTGTTGTGTTAGGAGCTGCTGGTCGTTAGCTCACGTCGCCAGACTCCATTTCTAAGCTAACGTTAGCTACTGTTGCTCTCTGTTAGCGGAGCGGAGAGAGGCACTGAGGCGAGGCACTCAAGTACGTGCATTAAGTCACTTCCTTTGGACTGTCGGGAGTCCTTCCCCCCAAAAAAATCCACAGTCGAGCAGCGTTAAACAACTCGTCTGTTATAGACAGCCTGTAGGATTTTAAGAAAGAGCCTGATGGTGAACTAAAACACGACCACTTTTGACATCGATTTTAAAGTATGAACCAAAGAAAGCCTTAAGAATAGACCCAGGCATGAATCACTGATCCATTATTCGGCAGGTTTGTGTCTCGCAGGCATGACGTCCACGCTCAGACCGTGACCACCGATGCTGAATGAAAAAAAGGTCTGCACGTTGTTTAGAAAAGGTTACACACCAAGCGACATTTCCTGTGTGCAGTTGTGTGCGTGTAATTTAAGCAAACCTAACCTTTGCTCTGTGCACATGTAGTCTGAGCGTTTAACTAGCTTGGTTATGTTTCACGGCTGTGCAAATAGAGAAGCGGGGCTGAAGGCGGGTGGGGGTGTTCTGACGCTCGCGTTCATTCATATTAAATCACTGCTATTTGCACTGTCACGTTGTCGTCACGAGACCCCACCACACACTCCCCGCTGCCCACCGGTGGGAAAGGGCTGTGATTTCCTATTCCATCTCCAGCTGATGAGCATACCATCATCCTTTGCGGGTGTCCGCTCTGAAAGCAGGTGCGCTCAGTAACAACCTGCACATCCTGCTGGCTTAATCAAAGATATGGAAATGGATGTATTACAGCATATGTGTGTGACTGTGAGAGACAGTGAGAACATCCCTATGTGTGTGTGTGTGAGCTTGTGCATACCTGTGCGTGTGTGTGTGTGTGATATGGAGCTAGTGGGTGGCAGAGTAGCAGAGGCCTGGCCCTGCAGGCTAGATGTTTGCTGCTGATAATGAGGCGCTGTTGGAGCTAATGGAGGCAAAGCCAATTTAGACTCACTCAGCGGCCGTGTGATATCGCCACATCGACCAGATTGACGAGAACTCGAAGACGAGCTGTTGTGCATCAGCATTTGAAGATTTGGGATTGGACAGTCTAGACAGCCCTGAGGAAAGAAAGTGCACAGAAGAAGAGGTGGCAACAGGACTGGAATTTAAAATCAAATCAGGGGAATTATTGGCTCCAACACCATGTCCACACCAAATTAACTTATTCAAACCCTTTGCTTTGACTCACTGATACGTCCTACACACAGTTGTTAGCACAAACGTGAGTGAAGCCTGTGTTCTGCGTGCGGTTTGGAGCCGAACAGTGCAGAGCTCCGCTTTGCTCCCGGAGATTTGTCACAGCAACACATCTTAGCAGGGTAATTGCAGTATCCCAGAGATGGATCAGTCTCCCATGTGTGCTGCAGTTTATTGCCTTATAATTATGAGACTAATTACGAAGATGTATTACAACCCCCCCTGTGCAGGGCTATATGTGTGTACACACAACTCGCACACACACAAACCTGTGCACACACATCAATCAGAAATACTGTAGTCGATGATTAAAATCTCAATGTGAAAATGGGAGGCAGTAATGACTACACCGCTGCCTCACCGAGCTGGAGCGCTCGCTCTGAAGCCATTCTAATGCCTCACTTTAAGATCCGAGTTCGAGATTCATCGTCAACAAAGCTCCTGATTTCACTTTTGAACAAAGTGTGTTGACAACAAAGAAGCAATTAAGCTGCGTTCAAATTTCCACACCTTGTTATTTTGGCCTTTGAATCCAAACTTCGCCGAAAAAATCGCCCACGCCTTCATCATCATCATCGCAATTACAGAAAAACCATTTCTATGGTTATTGCAATGTTTCACTCACGAGAATTATTTTCTTGTAGGTGACGTTCTCGCCGGATCACCTGTCACCGAGTGTGGCGCGATGTGCACTGCGGCCGCAACCAGAGCAGGAGCACAATAATTGCAACAAGGCTCTTCTGTGTAACATCAATCAGGATACAAGTACAGTAAATTAATACCACTTCACATACAGAGTGTTATATTCTTTGTTCCTCGGGCATATTCCAGCACGGTTACACACTCTTTGTTCGCTCAGAGGGGAGGGAGAGAAGGGACGCACACACACGCACATACGCACTTCCTGGGGATCTCAGGGGACCACAAAGGAGAATGGTGGGACAGTGTACAAAAGGACGAGGTGTGGCTCCTCTGACACAGCGGGACTCCGGCCTCTCATGTGTTTGCGCACGGTGGGAGGTCGCGCACCAGAAGATTCATTTCCAAGACAACCTCGATGTGAGCCGTCTGGGCACACCGAGAGCACGGAGGGGAAATCCACGCTTTGAGGGAGAAGAAGAGGGAGAAAATAAGGCACGAAGACTCCAGGTCGCAGGTTATTTCTGTCCTGTGCTCACGTTGTTCACCCTGTTCATCTGTTTTCTGATGGATTCACACACACACACACGCACACACACACGTGCAGACAAACCCTCCATCCCCAAACACCTATCCTCTACCCACAGAGTTATATACGGCGAGCTGCGAGGCCTTACCCTGGACGCAGATTTGCTTTCATTAAACTTTGACTGAAGTTCATCAAAGAGCATTCTGCCCCTTCAGCAAATCCAGTTGTGCTCTTGATCTGTGGCAGCGCGCGAGTGATAAGTAGTTAACTCTTTCATGATAAAGACTCCATTAGTGCTGACACACACACACACACACACACAGAGCTCTGGCGAGGAGGAGGAAGAGTAAGGGGGAGGATGATAACTCCATGTTCCTAAACAACCGGCAGACTTTATCTCCCCGTGCCTTCCTGTCCAGGGTCTCCCAGTTGGCTCGGCGGCCGCGTCATTATCACGAAAAAAAAAGGCTGCACGGAGGTATTTTTAAGTTCGCAGATTGTGCTGATATTCTGCACACTTTGAGTCCGGCTACAAAAATCATATTAGCTTCACGAGCTTGTCTCGTCTTTGGTGAGCTGCGAGGCTACGTGAGCAGAGGTTATCTCGGCGCCAAATCCCCGCAGAGGTTGTGAAGACAGGCTGGTGGGGCTGTGCCTATCTGAAGGCACGGTCTGTTTATGAGCGAGAATTCAGCAATTTCCTCTTTGTGAAACAAGACACAGCTTTATGGCCCCTCGAATCACCCCATACCATGCGGCATCTGAATGCCAAATTCAATACCTACATGCGTCCCAGCAGCACGCCCACGCGCACACCCCGACGAATACCATCTTCCTGTTCCAGTGTACTCGCACGAAAAGCGGACAAATATTCAAATGTATGTTTGGCATTTTCACCACGACCATCAGATGAATAATTCAGGCCTAAATTCGGAGGGTGGCATGAATTGAACGTACACCAATCAGCGGCCGCCATCTCTGCCTGGCGCGCTGTGTGTTGAATGATCAACACATGGGCAGTTTGCCTCTTTGGCCCGCCTCTCATTGACTTTTAATGTATGTACATGGAATGTATGATCATTAAAAATCAGAGTGACAATGTAGGGGGGGTCAGGCTGAATAAAAGGAACGAGAGAGCTCCCCTTAACCTCTCTCTCTCTCTCTCTCTCTCTCTCTCTCTCTGTCCATTCATTAATGATATCTATAGTCCTTTAAGCCCTTCATGAGTGTTGGTGGAGTGTCGGGAAGCTCTCTAATCCCCGCGTTGCTCTTTATTCTGCCCATGACGCTCATCCCCTCTGTGTCAGATCCTGAAACCCTGCTAATCCCCTGGTGGCACTGCGCGCAGGGCCCCAGCTGTCGGCTCCCATGCTGCGCCGCTCCTTGCCCGGCTAATTTGTGGCCCTGCTTGGGATGCTATTGATGTCACCCTGCCCCATCTAGTCCAATAACTTTTTTTTTTCACTCTTTTGCTCATTCCCACTGCTTTCCTTTCTCTCTCTCGCTTTCTCACTTTGCCCTCCGTCTCTCTCCTGGCTCGTGATGAAACTCCCAGCTGGCACCAAGTGAACGCTTTTGTTCCCTCTGTTGTATAAAGAGTCAATGTCCTTTTCCTCCGTGCCCGCACATTACAAATCTGCCACAGAGCCCTTCCTCCCTTCCACCGAAAGCTGAATGGACGTGCAGCGGAGGAGGTGGAGATAAATGCAGCACAGAGGGCAATTCGGACTAAGCAGCCGAGAGCACACAGACTAAGCATTTGAAGGATGGCACATTAAGAATCCTCAAGTTCAATTAAGAGCGCTTAACAATGCATCAGTATGCAGGCCAGCTCTCTGAGACTTTTTTTAATGAGAGGAAGGAGGTGGGAAGGAGCAAAGAGGAAAGGGAAGGGCGGTGGGTGAGGGTGTGGGTAATGATTAGCCACTGTTTTCTTTCTCCCGAGCTCCTCTGTGCAGCTCAATGGAGCAGTGGGCTGCAGAGAGATTTTGGACACCTCGGTGTTGCCCACCCAGACTAATGCCACCCGCCTGGCACTCTGTGCGCATGCAGAGAAACAAGGCAGCCATACAGTATCGTCAGCGGTGTGAAAGATGTGTTCAGACTCTTAAGCAAGAGGAGAAATATCACAAGACATAACTCTGTTACAAGTCAAAATCCTGCATTCTGCAAAAGGTTTTTTTTCTAAATGGTTTATTATGCATCACCAGCAAAGCTCTCTCTACACAGATCTGACCCCGGAATGGTGGCATATGTTATTATTGTAGTACTGTTACAGATGATTCGATGAGTAGTTCAACGTTTTGGGAGATTCACTTATTTTCTTTCTCTCCAAGAGTGAGATGAGAAAATACCACTCTGGGAGGTGGGAGAGATGGCAGCAGCTAGTAATGTTGGTTGTCTGGCAACCTTAATGTGATGACAAGGCTCTGGGGGAAATGTTAAACTGTTGTTCGCCAGGAAATAGTGGAAGCATAACTCCCTAAAACTCCCCTAAAACCCCAATTCTTTTTTCTTCTTTTTTCACATCTCTGCTTTTGTCAAACAAACAAGATAATTTGTGATTCAGCTAATCAGCAGCTGACCTTTACCTCTCTGTCGATGTAATGTAGTGGAGTAAAGGTGTAAAGCAGCATGAAATGGAAATACCCAGTGTGTTTGACTAATTGTACTTTGTTAATTTCTGCGTCTTTGATCATTTTATTGCAGTGTAGCTAACTAAGGCTGCGACGCTGAAACACGTGAACTCACAATTTGTTCGAATGAATTCAAACCGACTACATCGTCAAAAAGCCTGTGAGATTTTTGTACTGGATTTTGGATTATTACAAGAAAATAAACTCTGTGGCAGACACAAGCTGATGAGAGGCTACTGAGGCGTACACGTTTCGTTCAGCATGATAATCCTCACAGATGAATGAACCTCACTTTTATGATTTCTACAGAGTAAATTCAATCTATGAGTTGACTATGAAGTTAGAGTTACAATAGTTTTCTGATAAACCTTTAAAGACCTACTAGTGAGAAGATGAGGCTCAGTGTTTCATGTCCCCGACTGTAGTCTCATTTAGCCACTTGTTAGTGACGGCCTTTCTTAAGACACGGAAACACTTTATTAATTCTCAATTTGAAAATAAACATGTGTGGATTTACTGAGGCATGTATGCCTCTGTGACGGCGTTAGCCATGATCGGATGTGGTTTGTCAGTCCGTTCGTCCTATTCTTGTGAACACGATATCTCAAGAGCGTCCACTCGGACTCTGTGATGAACTGATTAGATTCTGGTGGTCTAAGGTCAAGGTCACTGCGACCACACGAAACACATTCTTCAGCCCTTACTCAACAATTCATATCGTGATTATGACAAAAAAAGAAAAAGAAAATGTCCAATAGGATACAATGATGCAGTTATGACAATTTGTGTTCAAAAGGTCAAAGGTCAACTTCACTGTGACATCATAATATTCATCTAAAAATGTTCTGGCCATCATTCAACGCCATAGCTCAGTAACAGCAGCTTGACTGATGCCCCACCGCATACAAGGTGGTAATTCTTGCTTATGCTGTAAACCCAAATATGAAAATAAGCAAAAAATCATTCAAAAACCTCACTGACTTCAAAACTAGGGAATCAGAAGTCCAAACATGCCGGTTAATTTCCAGGATTTAGGACTTGTTCTTGTTCTGTTTATTTACTGTGGCCCACCCTCGACAACATCACTGTCAGGCAGTTAAAGGACGCCTGGCGCTGACCAGAAGTCACAGGCTGTGGTGTCTGTTACGCTTCTGAACACATGTATCAGATGTTTACTTTACAGATGTATCTTATAAAGAGGGACAGCACCATACCATACAACCGTGTGCAGCACAAACAGGCTTTAAAGAGGCCTTGTTTAATCCTGCTTTCATTCCCTCTACATGGAAAAGTTTAGAAGTCTAGAACGTGGCCGCGAATTGTAAAGAGTTCGGAGAGACTCGGAGAAGAGAGAGCCTCAGACAGAGGTGACACATGAATAGTGTTCCATTGTATCAAGAGCGGAGAAGTCGAGGGATGAATAGTCACAGCGAGGCAGAGGCAGATTATAGGGAGAGAAAAGAAGAATACAGAGAACAAACAAATGATAGCAGTGAAAATTGGACTTAGAGCCCCTAGCAGAGACGCTGGGAGACGGGACGCGGAGCTGACCCCATTCCCAACTTCTCTCGGTGTGGCCTCATCGATGTGACATGCATTACCATCGCGGCTCTCGTCCCCAGCCCCGCTGTCCCTTTCCTTCGCTGCTGTCTCTCCACTGCCAGTTGAGATCACAGCCTCTCCCTAACTCGCAGGGCAAGCACGCCACGCCACCCTCTCTCTTCTCTCCCTGTCATCCCCTTCTCCCGACCCACTGTCATAAAGATAAATAAGAAAAAGAAGTCAGTGAGAATTTTCCAACAGTCACTCTCTCCCAGCGGATTTTCGCTGCACAGTTTCCCCGCTCTTGCGCGAGGCTGCGGGATTATCTCGGACGGCTGTCGGGCCACTGGAGGTCAGGACGAGCATTTACAGGTCTGGTGCGCAGTGACAGGACAGTGGGGAGAGAGAGAAGTCCTCCTAAAGTGACACTAATCAAATCCGTGCGAGCAGTGTTTGCAGAGAGTGTGAACCCTGACACAGGTGTCAGATCCCACTCTGCTGAAAGGGCCGCCGCCCGGGAGGAGACGCCGAGGGAGCTGAGCGGATCCAGTTCATTTCAGAGTGACATTAAGTTTGCCTTCAATCCTGTGATGTTGAAACTATTATAGAGCGTAAAGCAGAGTCACTAAAGGATTTAGTTAATTTGCGTGTACTGTAGGCTGCACAGACCTCCAAATGCTCACTCTGCCTCCTTGTGCAGCTGATCCACAAGCGCCACGTTGTACTCCTGCGCACAAGCAGATAAAAACACTCATGTTGCTCGTCTGTGAAACCAGCTCATCGAACGGTAAATTGCCAAATTATGTCTCCACTTCTCATTAAACTGCGCGACTGTAATTTCAGCCATCATCCTCTGACAGATTTTGTGTGTGTTTTTTTTTTTTTGTCTACCACTTTGTTGGAATGAAATAGACCCTAAACACCCCCCGAGTGGAGAATGGGACGCACTCGCCTGTTTGTTGACTGCAGTGTGTAAGTTCTATCAGGCACCATGCATCTGTTTATGTTTGACAACCGAAAGCAGCGGTCCTTGTGATCGCAGGACTCAGATTGAGGAGCAGAATGCTTTGCGCAGACAGCCACTATGGGGAGAGGCTGACAGACTGAGAATGAAAGACAAATGACTGGGGGAAGAAGCTGACACAGTGGAGACCCTGGAAGAAAAGAAGACTTTTGTTTCCCGTCGAGTGTCTTTTCCCTGTAGGAAAGCTGCCAGTGGAGAGCCCTGTCATGTTGATTCACCTATATTTATTCATAATTAGAATTATTGCGTGAGTTTATTTGCTGAGGTTAAATCAACACTTCAGCTAACCTATACTGCTGCTACTATCCACTGCTAGTGATGAATATTTTGGGGACTGTAGTTAGTGATGCTGGTGACACAAAAACCACTGAATGGATTTCCATGAAGCCTTGATGGAGGATGGGCCTTGGCCCAGACTAGACCATATTGACTTTTGGTGTAGATCTGGATAAAAGGGACGGATTCAGGAAATCTTTTCTCTTTAACACTGCATCGCATTTTTCAGCATTTCCGTTAATTTCCTAGAGAAGACTACAGGGATCCTGATATTTAGGTGTCTGGTATCTGTGAGTGGGTAACATTTTGACGCAGACCCAATTAGCAATCTGAATCTATAGTGGATTTCATCACATTTTATTTGATATTTGATTAGGCTTGATTGAATTCTGTATCGGGATTCATTTTTAAAGTCGCCTCACCCTCCCTACCCTGTGTGTGACAACAACCATAACTCTTGAATAACAATGCATTTAAAGTACCAACTCCCTCCTGTCTGGAATTGTGTTTAAGAGCGCGTGTAATGTCATCCATCTTAACGTCAAATCAGACACAACACTGACATTTCGGGTTGTGTTAAAGTGGTACGCTTGATTATCACACTTACAGTTTGCTACTGATGCTATGCTACGTCTCAATTCTCTGCATTTATACTGTACATTTACTTCAGGCATACACCTGTCTTGAGAACGTCCATGTGCAGAGAGGCTACTCCGCTGCCACAGTATTGGGTATTCATAGATGGGAAGAAAATCTTCCGAGTATTGAACGTTTATTTGGCAGTTTTTGCCACGAAAACATTTCAGAAACTCTGCTTTGTGCCATTGTTCCACATGCCATCGACTCCTGAATGAAGGTATTATGTGCGCCAGAGTTCACACAAAGTTTGCGGGAGAGATTACGGAGGAGCCTGGGAGCCGCGGTGCACAAGGTTATGAGCTAATTCCTCAACAACAGTGAGCCCAATGAGTGTTCGTGGTGCCGTGTGAGACCGCATGTGTGATATGTGTGTGTGTTTGTGTTCATGCAGCGCATGATTGTACAGCATTATGGGCACTCGTACATGTATGCATTCTGTCTATTGACTTCACTACATCGTTTTCCACCGAATCAACTTTCCACATTCCAGCAGTGTCCTCCTCCTCCTCCTCCTCCTCCTCCTGCTCTTCCTCCTGTTCTCTGTGTTTATCATTCCAGCGGCTGATACGCAGCGGCATTGTGAAAGCCTGAATAGCATGAACATGTTGACTTCAAAACAGTAACAGTGCGACTTGTAAAGTTTGGATTTGTGGATTTGGGCCTTGGAGTAAAAATAATTGTGCTGATAAAATATTTATTGGACAAAGCAGCAAATAAGATCCAAACACGTACACTCTGCTTGTAAACACACCACTAAGGCTATCGGTTTTGAGTTAAACAAACATCGGCTCTGTGATTTTCTTTAATTTATTTATGTGAATGACAGAGATCTTTCACACCGGAGCGCTAATAACACACAGAGGTGTTACACCATCGCTGGGAGAGAAACCTTGGGGCAGGCTTATGCCCAGGATTTCAATGGGGCTCTCCAGTGGGGTGCAGCGGGTGATTTGCATCGCCCCCCTCCAGGCACTTTCATCCTGACCCGGCAGCAGTGTGCACGTGGCAGAACGGTAGCCAGTGCTGTTGCCTGGACAACTGATCGCTGGATTACAGGTTGGGAGAAGGCAGGGCGAGGGAGAGATGAAGAGAGGGAGAGGCAGTCAGCGTTAGGATCGGTGGTCTTCTATCCCGGTCCTGCTGGGTTTTCATTTTGGCCGACTAATGAAGGACTGTTTTTAGACCGGCGACACGATGTGAATGCAATTAACTGGCCGGTTGGAAAGAAAACCATCAGTGCTCTGTGGGCTGAGATTTAGGACCAGACAGTGGTTTAAATAGGCTGTCGGTGAGGATGTTTTTCTCACTGGGCATATACAGCTTTATGCAGTTTCACCCAGTCATCCTCTTGTGAAGCACCGTATTGTACCCACATGAACTGAGTGAAAGGGCCATGAGTTCAGAAGGCTCGCTCGACATGCTTTGACTGATAACTGATGGCCGTCAAACCAAATGTCATCCCAGTTCAGTTCGAACTAGACTCAAGTTGCTCTGTCAAGGCTCTGCAGGACAAGTCTTGTAAAAATGAACATCTGTTTATTTGAGTGAAGACTCTAAGTAGTATAAATGGAAGTTATTATGCACACTTGAAACAGCAGATTTTTGATGTACTTTTGTCCAAAAAATCAGTACACAAATTGAAATTGAAAAGCTGTTCCCAGCTGCTTAAAAAAAAAAAAAAAACATATTTTGGTTGTGGTTAAAAAAAAAGAGGGAAAAAAGAAAAAAGAGAAAAAAGACTGATGTCCATGAGCACATGTATAATTTCCAGTTAATACAAAATGGTAAAGTTGATTTAATTGCAATGATTCCTAAAATTCCTATCAAATCAAACAATCAAACAATAGCTTTACCAGGGGAGCTCATGTGACTTAGAAATGACCTCCCCACGCTGGGTTTTGTGTCACGGGTTCACACAGGATAAGCAAAGTCTGTATCTTATTCATATTTACTGACATTATCAAGATGTCAAGCATAAATACACATTTGCAGCCCATTAAGATCAAGAAACAGACACTTGTACTATGGTCGATCTCACAGCACAGCCATTGACTGCTGTTCAACAGTTATGAGTGACAATCAAATTTAATTTCCAAATCAATGAGATGCCAAATGGAACCGAACGGGTTTAATATTACAGGAATTCTGTGTTTGGTAAAAAATTGTGGAAATGTTTTACTTTTATGGACCAATTATAGACTTCTCTGCAATCTCTGCAATTTGAGGTCCCCAGGTAATACTAGTTCTGCTCCTGCAGAGCAAGGCCTACCAGTTTATCCTTGATCACTTTGAGGAGGTTGTTTCCAGTGAAGACCTTCAGAATCTCACTGTGCGGGAACTTACTGACACCCTAAAAAGAGACGACATCAGTGTGAGAAAGGAGAGTACTGTGTGCGAGGCCGTCCTTCACTGGATCGCCCACAGACCGGAAGAACGAAAAGGACACCTGCTTGTACTCTGGTCTAAGGTAAGTTCTGCCACTAGCTTTAGCTTGGATTTAGCTGAAAGCAAAAAAAAATCTATATTGTAAGATCCCCTGGGTGCTTTCAAACCTGTAGCTCCACTACAAACAAACTAAGGGCTGTAAGCTTGAAGTCATGTTAGACCACAGACTGTATACAAAGAGGGCAGAGTTTCCGGGTAGGAAAAGTGAAGCCACTGCAGTGCAATTCAAAGATTTTCTCTTGTTTTCTCTGTGTAGGTCCGGCTGGCCTTGGTGAGTCAGGATCACCTGGAGACAACTGTGATGTCCAATGAGCTGGTGAATAGCAACGCTGAGTGCTTTCAAATGGTGAAAGCGATCATGGAAAACAAAGACCGCCTCACCTCACCTCACCCGCTATGTGTGCATCACTGTGCTGAATGGATGCGTCTATGCAATGGGAGGTTCTGATGGGCATGTACGACTGAGCACTGCAGAGTGCTACAGGCCCGACACCAACCAGTGGAGTGTCATTGCACCCTTGCATGAGATCAGGAGCGATGCCAGCTGCACAACACTCAACGACAAGGTGGGTGAAGTGAAAGAGCAGCTGGGACTAGTAACAGGGAGATGCATGGTGCTAATTTGATTTTCTACCTGCTTTGAACAAGAGTTAGAGAGGATTCAGACCTGGTGTTAACATCCATCCTGAGTGATCCGATCACAGGTGGACAGATCCAAACCCTTCAGTTCACACCTGACACAGTAACCACTTGTGCTCTGGCTTACTCACTCTTAACATGTAGCATCAGTTGAACAAACGGAGACAAAGTTTCCTCATGTATAACATTTGACGAATTACCAAGACGGCCTAAACAGTTTTGTTGTTCTTCAGGGGCGACAAAACAGTTGCTTATATTGGTATATTTGACATGTTTACCGTCAGTAAATTCCGTCTTCTTTTCATAAATTTAATGCGAATAAAAACAGTTGAAACAGTGTGTTCAAACAGCTGCCAAATTTTTGGCAAGTAAGACGCAGAAGCAGAAGACACTTTATACAAGCCAAGAAACAACTTAACGTATTGCATATAATGCTGAATTTACCAAAAGAATTCATGAATGATTTAGAATTTGACGTAGTTTGTTAGAAAAGTTTGTGAAGTTTTTGCTCACTCAGTAAACTCTTAAAATCATTTGATTCGTTATGGGAGTCTGGGGATATTGGGGTCAGTAGTTCAGTGGTTAGTTGAGACAGACAGAGCATTCACAATCATCTGCTGCTAACACTGGCAGATTAAGAGAGCTTTCTTATCGTAACCAGTCCGCTAACAGTCGTGCAGTTTGTCATGTCAGTTTGTCATAGACCCTGTTCACGCGCAATTGAGTGATGGGCGGAGTCAGCACAGGGTGTGCAGAATGTTCAGGTAAGGGCAGATTGATTGACAGGTAGTCTGTCCACACAAAATTGACGGGCCGGTAAAATTCATTGGATGAAGTTTTCACAGCCCTGTCGCCGCCAGAGACGATGTATTTTTTCCGTTTTGTTTGCCAATCATTTAATATTTTGAATGCTGTCAGGATGTTAAGAAATGTTGTACAAATATGATAGAAATTGCAATTACCTACCCAAGCTTTAAGCCTTGTGACACTGGGCGAAAGAACCACTCCAAATGAATGAATGAATAATAAGCATTACAAAATCAGAATAAATAAAGCCAATTCAAAAGCCAATTTCATTTTTTTTTTTTTAAATACTTGTCTGGGTGAAGTGTCTCATGTGAACTTCAGTAATACACCAGCAGATAGTTATCAAAACATCTGAATTCATTAAAACTCAAATATGCTCATGCCTTGTTAGGTATAACCAGCACGTATAAAGTGGCCCAGGGCTGCGCCTAACGATTCTTAAAAATAATGTTTGAGAAAGTTGAGGAAGAAAGTTACTTGCAATAACTTATAAGACAATAAATTCACCAGCAATTGATCATTAACCTTTAAATACTAACTACCCTCTATAAAAATTTAATTAGTTTGGATTCTAAACTAATTAAGCAAAAGACTGGAATTGAGTCCTGGGATCCAATGCTTTATTTTCAGTCTTTCAGCTACATAACACAACAGGGAGACTCTATCCCAGATCAAATTATATGGATGGGAAAAAAAAAACCCTTCTCCAAAATGAAAACCAAAATTGGGCTATTTTTAAGATGATTGGTCTGACTCCAGGCTCATATTGGACTATTTTGTTTCTGGCAACACTCTCCTTAGTTGCTCTATAGGTTTGCTGCTACAACACAATACCACAGTAGTTTATGAAATAGTCCTATAGTATAAACTTATGTACTCTTACCTGCACCTTACCTACACAGTACAAAGTACCATCCTGTGACACCAGATTCGAAGGCTTCACATCCAGTGTGTGGTTAGGTTTAGGCAAACAAAGATCATTTCAGTGCTACAGATTTAATCAATAGGAATCACTTTGGTTAGAATTTGGGACTCATTGTGATTTCAGTTAAATATTCATTTTCCAACAAATTCATTAATTAGCCTCCTCACTTCTCTGTTTGACTCTGTTTCTTTGTAGACCAGGCCATCAAACTACACGATATGGCACACTCAAATCTAATGCCTTCAGGGCAGAGAAAAGTTTCTACTGTTGCTGCATATTAAAGCATAGCTATTTTCTGTGAGTGTGGCATGTCTTTATTCAATATCAGGGGCTCCGTGGAGACACGTACAGCTTTAGGCTGGCAGCAGCGCGGTAAGAGTGTAAGCTGCAATCTGACTGACTGATCGTTTTTAATAATGCTCACCCCCCTGTGCTCACATTTGTTCATATTTAACCAGGGAGATGTGAGTGGACCAGCGCTGCTCTGTTTTTCTATTAACCTCATATAAGGACAATGGCCATTATTTGTGGCAACAAGGAGGCCTTCCTTATTCTCCTCCTAAATGATTGCTCAAGTGATAATGCCCAAGTATCGCAGCAGGGAAATGGAAATTAAATTTGATCCATAGGATTTGTGTGCATTGGCATGAATTGTCTCTTTTGTTGTGACACTCAGCATGAGTTTAAAATGCAATGTTATGATTTTTATTAACATACAATCAAATCCAGATCTTTCCATAATCTTTAACAAGTTGACTCCAATAGATACAATTTGTTTTCATGAACATTTGTTGCCAAAACCTGAACTCATGTTCACCCACGCAGGCGGGAGAACCACAAAGTACAGAGCATGTTGCCGCATGCTTACTGTAAACTTTATTATATGCAATACATATACAATGTCTCACAAACCCTCATTAATATGGTATGTGATGTAGGCTTTTATGTCAGTATTTTAGCACAGAACACTGTAGGCCCTGAGCGCTCTACTACAGGTCTTTACTAACTTTGCTCGGCACTGGTCTTCAGCCTTGGGCAGGAAATGTTCTACTAATGCTCCAAATTGGACTCCTGGTTCCCCAACCTGAAAGCAACAGGACTTTGTGACAAAATCAGTAAAATATCACAATCATATAAACACAAGCACACAACGTCAGTCAGAAAGTCTACCTGGCAAAGCAGTTACTCCTTACTGCTGTAGGTGTGTGTTGTGCTAACTGGGTTAGCTTGGCTGGCTTTGTGCTAACGTGACCAGCTGAAGGAGTGAGTGTGTTGCTGCTGCAGCAGTTCTGTTCTCTGGCTCAGAGGCTGTGTGTATCGTGCTACCAGGTTAGCTGCTAAATGGCAGTCTGTCACTGCTGCTGCGGTTCACTCATTACTTGGCTCAGGGGCTGTGTGCTTTGTGCTGCTAAACAAAAAGCTCAACAGCTGTATACTGTGAGCACAGCACGTCATTGTCATCGCTAAACTTTATCCAACTCCCTTATTTCTCAATCACATATAAGAAAACACCTAATTTGATCAAAATGAATGAAAACAACACACGTGGCTATAGTTAGTACTAACTGCTGTTCAGCTAGCATGTTAGATTTTGGAAAAATTTGGCTCCACTTTCTCTTCCATTCTTATGGGACTAGCTTGCTATTAGCTTTAGCAATACATCCGGCTTGCCTTGTGGAAGAGTTGTGTGCGAAGTACAGAGTGCATGCAGGAAGGCAGGTAGGTAGAGAGACAGGTACCCTGTCCAGTCTTTTTGTACGAGACAAATGAGACGATTGGATGGGCTTAATAGAGCATTTGATTTATTGATTGCTGTTGGATTTGTTAAGAGAATTTCTACAAATTAAATGTGAACCTTGATATAGTGCTTCTAGAACAATTTACCAATCCCAGCTTTATTTTACAAAATGTTCAGAGGCGATTCCACCACTTCCAACGACTGGTGAGATGGGCAAGAGGGATTTGCCATGAAACCGCCCTAATCTCACTGTTCATGATGGTCGGTACAATAGTTTAGTTAGCCAGCAGTTCTGCTGATTGAACACTCCACTGTCTGTTTGTTATGCTCCCTGCAGGTCTCATAATCACTGGCTTTAAAATGTGTGACATACTGTTTCCTGCTCCTCCTGTGCCCCTGTTGACATCTGACCTACCCCAGTCGTGTCCGTCTGTCTCATGCAACTTATTGACATGGTTAACCACATGAAAATCTCCTCCAGCCCTGTGGGTACTTTGCCTAATAATTTGTTTTGTATTCTTTTCTTTTTAGGCGTTTTGCCCAAAGGATGACAATGATGGAAATGAGAGAGAGAGAGAGGCCTGGGCTAGAACTGAACCAGCTGGTCCACTTGCGGTAAGGACTTGGCCTTAGAAAATGGTGCTCATGCTCTTTCAGGTGATCTATGGAGCACCGCCAAGTCATTATTTAAAACAAGCATTAAGTGTCATTGTTCTGTTTGTTTTAAACCCAGGAACAGACTGTTTCATGTTGAATGGTTAATTAATATGTCTAAAAACTCACTTTACACCTTTTGTCTTGCTCCCTTTTTCCCAACCTTCTTATTTTTCTCTCAGTCTTGCACTTCATGAACCTCTGTTTTTGAAAATGCTTGATAAATATATATATATATTTTTTATTACAGAGTATGTTTGCTACCAATTTCTTGAGACAGGGTCAATATTTGAGGCTGAGTCTTGTGCAAGCTGCTCCTTATAATAACAGGATGAAAAACACATCCAATACTTGTCCTTCGCCATAGCCAAAGAGTTGTGACATTACACAACATTTTGAACTAGAAATCGCAACTCACAGAAACTTCTATGTGATTCTGAGCAACACATTTTTACAATGCTCCTCCTGTATCAAGCAGTCTTGTTCCGTTTTATTGAACAGCGACCTCAAACACGTTAGTTACGTAAACCATATCTTTGTCAACATATGGCTTCTTTCCCACAGCGGGTCAAGGCCAGCGCGAACTCAACATGAGGATGGAACGGAGGAAAGCAAGAGCGTTCAGCTCAGACACTGATGCCACTCAGTTATTCTGATCAAATTTAGCTAGATACATAGCAATTTCCTGTGCTGTTTTCCTTTGTAACCCAGATTTTCAGTCCTCAAATACACACTTAGAGGTCAGGAGGAAAGTACATGAGACAAAATTGCAAATGTAGGTCCACTGACAGTTCCTTGAGCTGAGTGCAGTCAGTGAAACAAACTTACCAACAGATCCCGAGGCCAAGGAGGCTGATTCTGAACACAAAAGAACGCGGCAATGGACTCCAGTGATAACGCTTATTTTTGCTCTTGCTTTTTGTTTTACTACACGCTGCTCCTGCTGTTCTCGAATGTAAAGAATGTGTACTGAGAAGCTGAAATTGAGCCAGTGTTTGCTGGAACACCGAGCAGCCATGTGTCCAAAACAGATTTCGGGCTGAACAGTACTTTAGTAGGAGGCGTGCTTCGTTCATTGGAGTGTTTGTTCCAGATAGTCTTATCAGCGTTCAGAAGATTAGCTTCTGATGTTCCTTTTAGGGGAATCCATACAGAGACACCGAGTGGTGCTGGTTTGACAGAACACCGCCATCTTAGACAAGGTTAGAACGACCATCATCCCGGGCTGCATTATCCGCCACTAAAGTCCATTCCATTAAAGTGGACGGTGTTTAGAGATGCGAGGGAGGGCGATGAGGGAGGGGAAAGAGTGGGGAGTGAAGAGAGGAAGAAGGGAGGAGAATAGCAGCGTGACAGGTTTCCAGGAAGAGATGGGGGGATGTAGGGTGCTGTGAGGGCAAGAATGATAACATACTGAAGACCTGAAGGATAAGATGTGGTATGAGGAGGAGGAGGAGGAGGAGTGCAGAATGATAAGATTGAGATCAGAAATGGTCGGCCTGAGAGAGCTTGGCATTATGAGGTTTTCTTTTCAACAAAAAATAAACTTCGACATCAGAAAGTGATGCTTTGCTGCATTACCCCCGCTGAGGGGCCATTGAGCAAGGCCCCGACTCCCCAAACTGCTCAGTGGCCAACGGATCAGATGTGGTTGTGCTGGACAGCTTCCAGGTGCGAATGTTTCGTCTGTGAGTGAGAACAACATGTTCCTAGAAAAAGAGAGCACTTCTCTCTGTGAAACTTCTTCACAGAGATAACGGTTACACCAGCGTTAGGCAAGCTGTAACCACACACTGACACATTATCACCTCCAAACCTTTGTGTCTGGTCCATTGGCAAATATTCAGGCTGCATTTTTGTGTCCACAAGGGCGTCATTTGACGTGATGCCGCGCGATGCCCTGCTCTGCACACCTGACGTACTGTAAACGGGCTACACCATCCGACAACCACGCAAACACTCGATGGCTGCGCCCGATTGAAGCTGGACCAACGCCGCCGCTCGTTTGATAACTTCCTCTTGTATTACAAAATCAGCTCAGCAAAATGTGTTACTGAAGACATTTTACGCAAGAAAGAAGCCACACAGCTGCAGAATGTGTTCAGTTTTTATAGCATTTCATGAGTTTCCCGAGGCGTCAGGTGGCACGGCCTTCTACACAGATGGATCCTGTGAACACGTGCCTTAGCTCCCGAGTGTCATGGTTTGAGTTTTTGGTTTGATTATTTCCTGTTTTATTATCTCATGTGTCGTGTTTTGCTTTTCACTCCCTTCGTCCTTTTCCCGCTCTTTTCCACTGTTCGCCTGCGTTTGTCAGTTTTCTTGTCCGTCTGTTCTGTTTTCCCCACGTCAGCCCTGAGTCTCCTTTGTTCCTGGTGTTCCCAGCCTGCATTCCTTGTGCTCCTTTGTACTTTATCTAGTTTTTGTAGTTCTCAATTTATTCCTACTTGCTCTATGTGTTTTTTGCCACCTGCCTTTTTGTGTCGTGCATTTTGACTTTTGGACTTATTAACTATGTTAATAAAGCTCTCTTGTCGTCCTTCCTGCCTGTGTGTCTCGTGTTTTGGTCCCTTTTTGTTTTAACCTGACACGGAGGAAATCACCCTGACTGTGCTCCACCAGCCAGTTGATAACTTTGTCAGCTTTCTGGTGCTTGGTAAACGGCGTACAGTGGATTTTAACAGCTGTCTGGTGCAGCTGGCAATGACTATAATGAGAGCCACAGTGGTGAACCAAAACAGCAATACTGCAGGCTGTAAAACCAAAACTATGGATTTAGTGATCCTATGGGAACTGCAGAGTAGGGTGATACTTATTTGTAGGTTCATTACTACGAGCCTAACCCCTTTCTCATCATTCATTAGTCATTTAATCAAGTTTCAACAAGAAAATATACATTGGACAGCTTTAACAAATAGTCCCTGTCATTCCTCAAACGCTGAAAAGGAAGGGAAATTGTCTTTTCCATCTGAAACTTTGTGGAGATGGCCACTGTTTGCTCCTTCTCTTCAAGCATCTTTTGTTTACCTTTCAGAATAATGTACTAGACAGAGATTGGCTGGAAATAGTAAGTTTACCTGCTCCAAAGGAAATAAAAGTGTAAAGGGTATGGTATGATCAGTGCAGAGTCACAATCAAACCCCTATGGGAGCTATAGCACCTTTGATTGCGGTCTATTTCATGGCGCACAATGCCGTTTCATGTCTTTGTGAATTAGTCTTGTGAGACGATGGACTCGCTGACCCAGATGCACCTTTAAAGCTACTCGTTTGCTCTGTTTCGAAAACCTGACATTTCCACCGCCTGGCCCTGCATCGCCCTCTTCCCTTTTGTCCATCTGTTTCTCTGTCTGTCTGCCTGACGCCTCGAATACAGAGGGCGAAGACACTCATAGAGGCCTTCAAAGACATCTGAGTAATTTCACCACCAGAAAACCTGCCAAAGTGCTCTTTCTCTCCCTCCCGTCTCGACGATTTTTTTCTCTCCCTTCCTCGCCCTCTCTGTAGTGCATTCCCCTCTCTGTGTCTGTCTCTTCATCTCCTCTGCCTTTGTATTTTTGCTGTCTTTCATGGCCTATCTCTTTCTCTCTATATTTCTACCTCGCTCCCTTTACTCCCTCTTTCTCATTCGTCCTCTCTCTTCTGTACCTCGGGTACACCTGGCTGGCTGCTGAGGGCTGACACTTTAAAGACATTGGCTTCAGCTTCTGCTGCTAGTGGAATATCAATATCTGCTGCACGCACGCACGCACGCACACGCACGCACACACGCACCACACGCACACACACACACACACTCGCTCCTCTCTCCCACACATGTAGCAACATATAGAACACATGAAGGCACACACATAGCCACAAACACCCCCCACTAACTCGCACCGTGTCGCTGACTCTATTAGAGCAGACATAAAGACAGGCTGTAACTGCCATGCTGCACAGTGGCGGCGACTGAACGGCCGCCATACCAACAAGAGAGGAACCCTGGGAGGGCACAATGTGTAAACACAGAGCATTTCCTCCTCCACAACCATGTTTTTTTATTACTATAATTGCTACAAAGCACTTTCTTTCTTCCCAAACAACATGTCCTGCATGTGTTGGTTACATCAGAAGAATTTTAAGCAGCTAACTGTAAGCCCTTTAAGACCTCATCCCTGTGTGAACATGTGTGTGCGTGTACAGAAACACACACACACGCAAACACTAACCTTCCCACCACAAACCGCCCTACCCAACTCTCTCTCTCTCTCTCCGCCTTTGTCTCTGTAGGCTGCTCCTCAAACCTCCCTCTCTCCCCCTCGCTCTTTGTTGATTCACGCATGGACGTCTCTCCATCAAAGCTAGATTACTGCTCTCAGGGTTGCCTGGCGTGGATCTCCTCGCGCCCGGGAGTAATACCCCACGGCAGTTTGACTCAAGAGGTTATCACATGGTTCTCCCCGTCTCTTTCAATTGTTTCGGCTATCTGTGTCTGGCTAAATGGCCATTTTCAAAGTGCAGGTTTTGCAGCGGTAAAAACCAGTCTGAAGATATCTGGGTGGATAAATAGCCCCCATTTTTGTATTTATGGAAAACATTGTGTTGCGCCCGGCCTAAAAATAGCTGAAATTACAGGGAAACAATTCTCGTCTCGCCAGACTATGCATCTGTTGTGTTTACTCGCTGGCTGTGAGTTTAGCCTTGATAGCTTCTTGGAAGTCACAGGGGACAAAGTCAGCCTTTTTTTCACCGCTCTGAAATTTGCATAACGTTGGCCTGACACCTAGTGGATACAGTAATGGTGGTCTGAATGGGCTATCAGCATCTCCATCTGCTTCCTGAATATCAACAGTCCCACACTTGATCGGGCTGCAGCGTGACATCAGAGTTGACCTTTTCCTTGAAGAGCTGTCCGTGCGCTCGCAAGTTCTCACATAAAATCAAAAGTTTAATTGTACATGTACAATTTAAACGTTTCCCTTAAACTGATGTTTAATTATCAAACAGGATACAAATGCTTCGTTCAATTCCTGCCAATAATCCGGATCATTTAACAGTTTTAGATTGTATTGAACACCTTGGGCCTGAGCCATACCGGCTCTGTGAGTAAGAAAGCAACTCTAAGTCACCACATACATGTGACTGTCGAATGAAAAATCAGTATCTACAAACAGAGACAACAATGCAGCAATGTAAACTTAAAGTTATGCTTCAGATTTTCATCACATCGAACCAATTTTCGATACTATCCATCCATAAGATGCATTGTCAGCGGCGGAGCCTGCCACTCCAGGAAGATAAATAGTGTGCTTTTGGGTTTTTGGCTGTAAATAGCCTCCTTCTGTGGCTGGAAATTACTATGATGAGAGCCATGAGAGTGTTTGCATCAGGAATGACGGGGTCTGCCACTGCCGCACTGGATTCAAATGGCATGGAAATGCACAAGAGATTAACAAGAAAAATGATGCAATTCCATAATGTACAAAATTTCCCCAGTTCATGCACACTTTGCATGTAGTTTGTGCACATGTCTCATGAAATGACAACAACTGGAGGAGGAGAACAGCCAGAGCCGGTCATTTAGTTTGCATCAGTCCAGGTCAAACTTCGACCACGCTCATCATCTTCTGTTGTATTTCTGACAGAATAGCTGTTTAAAAAGCAGTTTCCTCTCTGAACTACGGGTGACTAAATGTGTCATTGTGAAATGAACTCTAAGGCTACAGTATTATGTCTTCCTCAATGACACCACAGTTAACACAGGTGTTGCCAAATCAACCAGAACACACCTTGAGGATTAAAGACTTGCCGGAATAATCCTGCTGGGGACATTTATGGCTCAACCCCAAGTGTTTCTAAAGCTTTCCACTGACCTTCTACAGCTCAGATAAAAATCCATCTCCATTGGCAATGTGAGATCCATTAATAATAGTTTTTCATGAAAAAGTCAGTGGCACAAATCACAAGCCCTGGCTCGTCTAATTCACTCTGCTTAGTCAGGCGCAAAGTCAGTGCCCCGGCTCCAGGGCAAGTTATCTAAACAGACATGAGAAAAAGTGACAAACCTACACTTCAGACCGAGCCTCAGATTCATCATCGGACAACAAAACAAGAGAGAGATCCAGGAAGACTCAGAAACAAGCACCGCGCTGAGTCAAACAGGACAGACAGTAGAGTTTTGTGTGGTTTTATGGCAGGATAAAATACTGATGAGCGACATAATCTAAAAAAAAACATTAATGTCTACAGCATACGTTATTGGTTTTTTCACTCTTCCCTGATGGGCTGACCTGCACTAATACAAAGGGTCTCATTTACTGTCACATTGATTTAATAAAAAAGGCCTTTATTGAGCAAACACGGATGAAAGGGAATCATTATGTGGGCTTGCATAGGGACGAGTGCTCCCCTTTTCCCAGTGTTCTTTGCTTGCTTTAGCTTGCATATCATTGAACCTCTTAAATCATTCCTATACTGCTCACATTTCAGGGTCATAAGTGGTAAAAATAACTCCATATGCAAAACACAATGTAACCTGCGGCCCTGCTCCGAGGAGAGCGCCGTCCAATGAAGACAAGTGCGGGACAGAAAATAGACTCAGCGTGAACTCAGTCCATATTGCTTTCAAATTGTCTTTTATTTGACCAAGGAGAGCTGTCTGCCCTTCACACACATTCACATGCGCACACGCACACACGCACAAACACAATACTAATCAGTGCGATCTAAATCCCCCGGGTATAGGCTCTATTAGACCCCGTGCTTATGAGAAGATAATCATTTGGTGATATGAAGACACAGCACTGGGCGGGTGGGTGGCAACAGTAATGCTGCTGCCGCCGCCGCTGCTGCTGCTGCATGAAAATGCTCTGCTGCAAACTGTGTACCAAAGCCGTAACTTTTAATATGAGCTGTAGCCTAAAGGCAGACATTAATGAGTCCTTTTTGTCAAGGTGAAGGAACAGAGATAGCAGACAACGTGCCTCACTTTAAAGGATGCAATCACAGCCTTAAAATATGAGAGTGTGAGTTATGTGACGCTGCGGTCCTCTGGGCAAACAAGTTAAGCTTTTTGCCCTTGACTATACAGATCGACGAGATAATTTTAATGCCGGTTTCATGCTAAAAGGGCAGATATTCATTTTTGACATTCTGTTGTTTGATACGGTCAGGATTGTCCTGCGGCTACAGGTGATAATGATCATTTATGCGCTTACAGCTTGTTTTATGAATTTTACTTTGAAAAAAACCTGAACGCACACACACACACACACACACACACACACACACACACACACACACACACAGTTAAAAATGCCACCATGTTAATTAGAAAAGGAAACAGTCCTCACAGTGGTCAAAATGACTTTTTGGAGACTTCAACACAAGATGGTGCTGTTTAGTTTTCAGCCGCCCCGGTTTCATGGTGACATTTAGTTCTCAACATCGCATTTATGTGTGTTTTCAGTCTGCCTCAGTTTGTATTTCCCTTTTTGGTAAAAATCTGTGCTCCCCATGCATGTGTTGGACAGTTTGTGCTGCCTGCATTTGGCGCTGTGCAGCCTTCAAACAACAAGATGACAGAATGTCCACATGCATGGCTATTAAGCACAACTGGTTCATGGTCTGAGCTACTGATTTTCTTGTGCAATCCAAATTGAACTGCACTCTAGAGGCCGTGGTCACTCGAGCAGCAATTTATGTCTGATTCTCCGTGCTCTGTAAACAAGCCTGAGCTCGGGAAAAACATGTCACATCTCTGTCTGTGGCGACTGGAAATGCATTCTAGTCCTGTTGTTTTTATACACCCACATTTATGAAACAGACCAGCAGGCTGTGTTTCTTTGATTCCCCTCCAGCGATATAAGGAACAGGCAAACATAGCGTATTGCCACCTTGTGAAAGCTGGTACTATAATGAATAAGCTTCATCTGTCTCAGGCAGCATGAAACAAATGAAATGGAAATGAGCTTAACAAGTGCAAAGATAGGAAATGCAAGCATCTGCTGTTGATGTACAGTTAAATTAGGGATCTTTCTTTATGCTTAGAGGATGAATATCATCTGTAAAGGGGAAGCCAAGAACATTTAGCAGTGCGTCACGTTGCCAGAGAGAAACTCATCTCATTTTTCTCCATTAAAGGGCCACTATGTAGCTTTAGAGAAGACATTTAAGCAAGAATTGTAATATTTACAGTATTAATGATGTAACAATACAAACTCAAAACTATGTACTTTTTCCCCATAACTAAGTAAACAAGCTGTTAAAAAAGAACAATGTTTGAAGCTAGAAAAGTGGCAGGGTCCGCCGAATATAAACAAAGTAAAACAGTATGAAATTGTGCTGTCCTTTATGTCCAGGTTGTTTACTCAGGTTTGTCCTCAGAACTACATATTGCACCTTTAACCCAAGCCTCTTTGTAACATACTCACTGAACCTAGACTGACTCTGTAATGTTGATACTCGTGGTCAGTATGTCTTACATGTGACTGCTCGTTTCCCCCATATGCAGACTTCATCATATCTCCGTGTGCTTCCACAGTAACCTAATCCTGTTTTTGTATCTCTGTGTTTTCATCCAGTCAGCCAGCAGTGCGAGCCGCCAACAAAATGAGTGTTATCAAGTATCAGTGCTGTTTTTGCTGCTGCAACCATGTGCCAGACGGAGAAAGAGATGATGGAGTGAATAGGAATGCGAGCTTTAGAGAAGAAAGGAGAGATCAGACCAGGGGGAAGCACTAAAGTCAGTGCGATACTGAGGGAAAGAAAGAAAGAGCACGAGAAAAGAAAGAGATTACGTGAGGGAGTCAGACGTTTACTGAGAAAGCGCCCTAACATGTCACATGTGAGTCTGCGGCGGTGTTGCCAAAGAGAGGCTCTATTTTTAGGGGGAGGAATGTACACAGAGGCCTCGTGGAAAGAGACCATAGCGACAAACAGTACGCAACACGCACCTACAAAGAGACGGCCCCCTCTGGAACATACAGTCACACAGCATCTACACGAGAGAAAAGAGGAACAAAGCACAGGAAAATGTCAAGACATCAGATTCTCTGCTGAGATCTTGCTTCGGATACAGAGAGAGAGAGAGAGAGACCCCCAGAACGCATATAAAGAGAGAGAAGAGGAACAGGTAAGAGATGCATTCCACTGAAGCTTCATGAGCTGCCAGGAGCATTGGACTGTATCCAGTGTATACTGTCAGCATTGCTTTAATGTCATTTGATGTAAATATTAATCAAACATGATTTTTTTTTATATACTTATATAACATGGTGAAGTATCATTTTGAAGTGTGTTCAGTCATCTGTTAAAGCCGACATTTAGTGACTTGTTGCTTTTTTACATGCAGACTTCTGCCTTTGTTTGTGTTATTTTTCACACTGATGCCCGCGCAGGGAAGGGAAAAGGCTGCGGTCGCATTCATCCACTTTTGAAGCCAGAATGAAAACAAAGCAATTTTTGAGACTCTGCATTGAAACACCATCACACAACAACAGACGCACCACTGCCACGACAACAAATGACAATCCCGCTGCAGAAATAGTCGCGCAGGTGTTCCAGTAGTAATCAACTCGGACAGCTAAATGATCACGCAGATGTGTCGTAGGCCCAGAAATGTCTGAGTGCAGCGGTGCTGAAGTGGGCCCGTGTGCTGCAAGGCAGTGATCTAAAGCAAAGTTAGTTTTATAGCTTTGATTTGAACACATTTTCAATTACGACAGTTAGGCTGTGCTTTTGGGGAAAGCTTACTGGGACTATTCGCAGGCTAAATTTCAGATACATGACGCAGGACTGTGCTGAATTGAAATAGCTTTGCTGTATGGTGATGTGTTTGAATGTTTGTTTGTTTCACTACCATTATGATCCTTCTTAATTCTAGGGGGTGTAATCAGTATGGGTAATAATCACTTGTAAAATGTCTTTTGAATGAAAGTTGTGGCCTAAACACAAATTCCTACTTTTTTACTCTGTATTTGGCGGACCCTGCCACCTTTCTAGTTGAAAACAGTGTTCTGTTTTCCTCTGGGAACAGCTTGTTTATTCAGTTTTGGATACAAATATTTCAGAGTTTGTATTATTGCCTCATTAATATTGTAAATATTACAATTCTGAGTTTGAAATTCTTACACACTGCCCCTTTACAGCAGAGCTACTATTCATCCGTGACAGATTATTTACAGCAAGCTGTCAGATGGCTTATATTTGCACATCAATATAGCTAAAATGCCTGAATTAAATATTGGTTTGATAAAGTGACGTGTAATAAAGTCGACGTGGAGGGTTCGAGCTTAAATAATAAAAAACATCAAATGAAAACAAGTCTGAAAATCAAATGTTTTGACAGTAACAATGGTCTTTCTCCTCAGCATGGACCAACCAGCAGTCGAGTTCTTCCACTTCAAAGACAAGGAGCAGTCGTCCAACCTGCTCCTGCAGCTCAACAGGCTGAGGCATGAGAGCATCCTGACAGATGTGTCGCTGTGTTCAGATAACACAGAGATCCCCTGTCATCGCAACGTCCTGGTCTCCAGCAGCCCCTACTTCAGAGCCATGTTCTGCAACAACTTCATGGAGAGACAGCAGACCAAGATTTACTTGAAGGGCATCACATCAAACATTCTGAGCAGTATCATTGACTATGTTTACACGGGACTCATCAGTATCAGCATTGATATTGTGCTCCCTCTGATGCAAGCGGCGTCCATGTTACAATATGGCCGCCTTTTCGAGGCCTGCTCGAGCTTCCTTCAGAAGCAGCTGAGCCCTGACAACTGTTTGAGCATGATACGACTCTCTGAGATCATGAGTTGCAACACTTTGAGAGACAAAGCAAAGGAGATGGCCATGAGGAGCTTCTCCGACGTGTCAGCATCCGAGGATCTGTGTGAGCTCTCCCTAGCGGAGCTCATGGGATACCTGGAGGATGACACTCTTTGTGCGGAGGAGGAGCAGGTGTTTGAGACGCTTGTTGCCTGGATCCACCACGATCCTTTATCCAGGCGTGGTGCCATCAGTGACCTTTTCAAGAAAGTTCGCCTTCGCCACATCCATCCCACCTACCTCTTCCAATTCATCGCCAATGACCCTCTGATCCAGTCCTCCACCCTGTGCACTGAGCTCATAGAATCCGTAAGACGCCTGATGTTCGCTGTTAGCACCAAATGCATCGGTAACACAGACTTCAAACCTCTCTGGGTGGCACCGAGGCGCTACTCCTACCAGGACATGTTGGTGGTGGTAGGAGGGAGGAAGAACAACGAGCAGACCTCGAGGGAAGCCCTCGTCTTTGATGAGAAGAGCGAAAAGTGGCAGTGGCTGGCCAAGCTGCCCATTCGTCTGTATAAAGCCTCGTACGTCGCCCTTCACAGTGTCTTGTATGTTATCGGAGGCCTGACCACAAACACAAAGTACAGCCAAGTCAGTACGACCGTCTACACCCTCTCCATCAAGACCAACCAGTGGCGAACAGCAGAGCCCCTGCTGGAGCCACGCTTCGCCCACCAGAGTGTCTCCTACCTGCACTTCATCTTTGTCCTGGGAGGCCTCGGGCCTGACAGACGACTCACAGACAGTGTGGAGAGGTGATGATAAATCATAATTATCCACACACACGACATTCAAAACACAAATATGACAAATGCTAACAGATCTCTCAATAATGCCATCAGGTACAACAGCATGTTCAACCAGTGGGAGTCGATGGCGCCCATGCCTGAGGCCGTGTTGCATCCTGCGGTGGCGGCTACCAACCAGAGGATCTATGTGTTTGGAGGAGAGGACGCCATGCAGAAACCAGTCAGAATAATACAGGTAAGACACTGTGTTCTTCAATCACTCAGACACTGCTTGTGTTTTCTTTGTCCATCCATTCTTGTTCAGTCATTCACTCAGTCGGTTTCCCTTCACACATGCTCCACCTCCCCTCCTGTAGGTGTATCACATTGCCAGGAACATGTGGTCCAAGATGGACAACAGAACAGTGAAGAATGTGTCTGCTCCTGCTGCCGTTATGGATGACAAAATCTACATCATCGGAGGTAGATAGTAGCTGTGATAAATACTAATACTGACAAAAAAAAAAATCTTAGTCTTAGAGTTACATCAGTGCATTCTTCTTGAGCCCCTCTCAAATAAATGCCTCCCCTGTCACAGGATACACCAGGAGAGTGATCGCTTACGACACCAAGGCCAACCGGTTCATCAAGTGTGCCAACCTGAAGGAGAGGAGGATGCACCACGCCGCCACCGTTCTCAATCACAAACTCTACATCACCGGCGGACGTTCCATCAACGGCCACGACGTCATCGAGGACTCGGACAATTTTGAGTGCTACGACCCAAAGACAGACACTTGGACATCCAAGGGAACTCTGCCGTGTAAACTGTTCGACCATGGCTCCCTTACTCTGACGCATGTCTCACAGACATGGGCTAAATCCTAGTTTAGGTCTGCAAGTATCTGAATGTGTTCTTGCAGAGAAAATGACTCATTTTAAATATGGTACTTTCATTTTGTAGCAGTGGTCTCCACGATAAATGTTTGAAGAGTCATGGACTTATTTCAAGTCCGCAGAATCATGCATACCTCAAATATTTACCTTTCTAAGGATTTTGATACCTGAAAATGTTCCATGCAATATTCTATGTCTTTTCAATTTATTATTATTATTTATAATAATAGGGGTGGTTGTGGCTCAGGGGTAGAGCCAGCGTCTTGTTATCAGAAGGTAGCTGGTTCGATTCTCCTGGTCTGCATGTCGAAGTGTCCTTGGGCAGGATACTGAACCCCAAACTGCTCCTGATGTGCTGGTCGACATCTTGCAAGGCAGCCACCACCATCAGTGTATGAATGTATGTATGAATTACTGTAAGTTGCTGTGGACAAAAGCGTCTGATAAATGTCCTAAATGTAAATGTATAACACTAACACCATCTACACTGGTTTGACTTCACAAATGGTGAAAGTGCTATTTTCGGCCTGCTCTAAATCATGAGATTTCACTTGTCACATTATAATCCTGGGGCTGTGTACTGTTTGGTGCAAGACAAAGTTATGCTCAGCTGTGGGCTCTGAACCTGCTGCTGTTTTGGGTGAACTTCTGGATCATGGTGTGTTGCTTCAGTTCAAAAATAATGATGAAACTATTGTGCTCACTTCCACAGAGCAAGGTGCAATATGTAAGAATTTTAGTTTGAAATATACAAAAAAATAGAATCATCAGCAGTATGTGAAGAAATAACATTTTTGATGTTATGTCCAAGATGTCTATGAATTGTCTTGTAGTGATCTATTGAGGTTAGCATGCTAACCAGCTAAACTCTGGCCCATTTGTACCTCAAGAGGTGAAAGTCCAATAGTAAACAACACCAACATTCCCCTGGTGGTCTGAGCTCCAAGTCCAGGCAGAGTCAGCTACTATGACTGCTAGCTGTATGGTTAACTTAGCTCACTAGCTAATAGCAGCTACAGTTAGCATCACTTAGTAGTTGCTCTGTTGTCCCCTATTTGTTTGGATTATGAATTTAACAGGTGGCTAATTCTTAAATATTGCACCTTAAGTTTTAAGTTTTTGTAGTTTTTTGTGTTCTGCAGTATTCATTATATATTTATCTACTGTATGTTGAGATAATAACTGACTTTGTGATCTGCACCTGTGGTGAAATTCTATATTTAGTCAATTTTACCCTTTTTAAAAAAAATGTTTTTTCTTAAAAAAAAAAAAAGATTTTTATTTGATACCACTTTGATTCTGCTTTTAACGCTTTGTTGTTGTTGTTTTTTTAACAATAAAAATCAATACATGTGGCTTCTCTCCATATCTCCCACTATCAGCACGGTATGTCTTAACAGTGCCAAGTCAGTCAACAGCGAATGCAATCTGAGCAGCACATGTGTCCTGTAAGTGGCATCATGTGTCTGTTTGACCCCGCTCACACTGTCCACACAGGACCTTTACAAGCCCAGACAAGTTCCTGCTACACACACACACCCACACACACACACACACACACACACACACACACGATGACACAGAAGATAATATAGAGAAGGTGTCCTTTTACAAAGAAGAGCCTTAAATATCTTCCAGTGGCAACACGTTTAAATGGTTTTGCTCCACCTGTTGGAGGAGAAACTAAAGCCAGGGGTGCCCCTGGAAGTTTCTGGCTAACGTGCTTTTTTTATGTTTCTACTCATGCAGACAGCACGTGAAGATGGGTAGGAGATGTGGGGACAGATGCAGTGAATACATCAAAGCCAGATCCAGTTGCCTGTTTAGCCAGCGAGCAAGACAGAAAATCACTAGTGATTGAGTAACATGTTCCTGGGAGCACAATTAAGAGGGCTGGGACTTTTATCAAAAATGAAAAGATTCCGGTAATTCAGATCTCTGTACACAATCTCCTTTAAAATGATTCATTAAAGTAAGGATTAGTAACAGCTAAAGTGATTCCATCACTTAATTCATCAATGACATTCAATGACTAGTGTCAGCCTTTTCATGGGCCGTAAGCAGAATGTGACCAGGAGGTGTTACGCAGGACTCACATTTCTTTGAAATCCTAAGTTACCAGGTCAAATGTTTCAGTCACTCGCTGCCAGCGAATGGAGTCCAGGGGACAGGGGGTGGAGTGTGCGAGAAAACGGTGGGTGACTGGAAAAAACTAAAGGTGATGTGATGTTATTTTGAGAAACAAACAAGGGGGTGAATGTTACACCACGTGAGGGATGTGGTCCTGTCGGTTGCCATGCAAGCTGGCAGATGTGAGGGACGGCGAGAGGGAGGGAGGTTTCACAACAGTGAATCTGAGCGAGTGATGAAACTCAACCAGGAGGAGCAGCAACAGGTGTATATGTGAGTGACTGTGTGCATATGTGAGTGTGTGTGTGTGTGTGTGTGTGCGTGTGCGTGCGTGTGTTTGTTTGTGATTAAGGTTTTCGGAGGGTCAACCAGGACTGACCAGCTGTCCCATCTGGTCACAACATCACAACAAAAACAGGGATGATGGACAGAGGAGAGGGAGGGACAGGGATGATCCACCAATAGGCTTTGAGATAATTTGATTACTCAGGCATTCATGAGCCTCAAAAACACTCGTATAAATATGGCTATTAGGGAGATTTATATTTTGGAAACCTTTCAACTTGAAATTAGCGTTTCTATTAAGACAGAAGAGAAACATGATACACACTGTTTAAACACAGTAGGCCATGTACAATTAATTACAACAGGTCTAAGAGTCTACGGCCATGGTAGTCAGTGCTTGAGCTGGATGCTACTGTAATGTCGGCATGTTAGCATGCTGTAAATGCATATAAATAGTGACGTCAATGCAGAAGTTGTCTTATACTTGCATTCTTTCTAATGGCCAGCAGAGGGCCGATTCCACTGGTGGCAAAAAAAATATTGTATTTAAGCTTATGAGAAAAATGACCATACTTCTCAGTAGATTTGTCACCTCAGTCAACATTTGCCAGTTGAGATTTTGGTCTCAATCGCTAGTTTCAAGTCTTCCTCAACACAGTATGATGTTCGTTTTAATAATGATGGTCCCATTCATAGTAAAATAGACAATAAAGCAGTGTATGCTTTAGGGCATGGTGACCTTGTGATTGACAAGTCGTTACCACAGCATTTCCTCTGGTTCTCAGTCAGATCTAATGAGGTTAGCGGCGTAGCAATGTGTAAACTCTCTCTGGCAAATAAGGTCACTTCGGGCTCCAAAGAACCAAGATAACAAGGGCAATAATGCCAAACTTGAAGCTTCAAAATGGTCCACAAATAAATGGGTGACATGCTAATGTTTAGCAGGTATAATGCTACTATGTCCATCAACTTCCAACCTCCAAGCATTCCAAATGCATGAAGCCAAATGTTAACAGAAATCTTGACTGATCATAACAAAGTAATATTTCTTTGACAAGTGAACCTCTGCAGTGCAATGCATATATAAACCTCTTCCAATGTCAGAAGGATTAACCCCTTTGTCCAAAGCGACTTACAGTAATTCATACATACATTCATACACTGATGGTGGTGGCCGCCATGCAAGGTGCCAACACCAGAGCAGTTTGGAGTTCAGTGTCTTGCTCAAGGACACTTCAACATGCCGACCAGGGGAAATGCACCAGTGACCTTCTGACGACAAGACGCTGGCTCTACCCCTGAGCCACAGCCTCCCCTCTGCATCCTGCGTGTGCATACCGTTAATATCTGAGGACATGCAGAATCAACACACCAGTGGACACAGGATACCTGAGCCAGCACTCATGTGTTTACCCGAAAGCAAGTATATATCTTCAGCCTTAACTCAAAACTAGGACTTTGACCTTTGTTTGTTAGCGTAGGAGTTGCATAAACTCATTTATCCTCCTACTGGCTGGACTTACACGAGCATGTCTGATTCATCATTATTGTGATCCACTGAATAAACTCTTTAAAGCTTTAGGTCATAGTTTTCTTCTCAGTCGGTCAGTGAGTCACCGACTGACCCAGCACTTGCTGGGACTTTCCATGTCATCCTGTAGTTTGGCCTGTTCTGAAAATAGACTTAATTAGACTTTGGAGACTCACAACCTTATGCACATTACTGTATACCCCTGTAGTTCACACAACAATTCTTTTTCAGCCTTCAAGTTCCACTTTTTACAAACACTGCTCTGGCTCTGTATGGTTAACCACATGGGGAACTGTTGATCTCTTTCAGTGTGGGTCACTTCTGCAGTGGCTTCAATTGTAAGCCATGATAAATACACCTCATCAGACTCTATCTGCCAAGTGTGCATTGGTCAATTCTCATGTGACGTCTTGTTGACAGATTTTAACATGTGTGCAGAGCTTTTGACCTTTCGCATTGCATCAGGGTGTTACACATCAAAACCTCAGACATGAGGCCACAGATGCACCTGTTACAAACGATCAAAGATCTGTAATGAATGATGAACTAATGTTTAAATGTATTCAGTGATTTCAGTAAAGCTGAGTGAAAACCACTTTCCATACTTCATTCATTGTGACTGTCACAAAAAGGCAACTAACTGAATAAGAGACGAGAAGAAAAGCAATCAACAAAGCCCTTGTCAAAAAATAGTTTGAAATAATAAATAACTTTGTATCACCAGGGGATGATTTATAATCATCAGTCATAAGCCCGCAGAGCAAAAACCTAAGCAGCCAAGCAAGTCCGGCCATGCTACACACACAGGATGTGTCCCAACACCATCGTGTCTTGTGTTGAAACACTGGCTTGCTGGTTCCTGGAAGAACTGCACACTTGCAGACTCGTTGTGCACCATGTGCTGCTGCTGCTGCTGCTGACATGTTTTGGCAGATTGTATCGTGTGTCATGGATTATGAGAACCTTGAAAATCCCCCCTCTCACTGCCTCTGTGCAGACATGTAGGCATAAACTAATTTATTTACTCACATGGATGTAGATACACATGTACGCACACACACACAAACACAAACACACACAGCTTTTTACTGAGAATGAAAACACGAAGTGTTTCTCATGCTGCAGGGTTTTTAGGAAGTGAACTTAAGCCCTTCACATCTGCAGTCACACGACATCAGGCCAGAGTGAGGTTTAGGTGAGACACTGACAGCATTTCCTCATTGATGCCTTTGTTATCATTCTTCTGCCTGCTGATGACAAATCCAATACACAACACCTCCTGATCTTGCAAACCAAACCAATACCAAACCAAAACAATGGAAACATTTACGTTTTGAATCGACTTCATGGTAATTGCCTCTAAAAACACACGTTTAAATGACATGAGAAGGACTATTATAGCCATAAACAAACAGATATAAACACTGAACATTATTCCCAATTGCCTCAGAAATATGTCATGTGTTTAATTAAGCTGATAAGAGTTGACCTGGTGGCCTAGACCGACTTAGTTACACATTATCTTGAATGGTACAGTCCAAAATAAACAAAATACCCTCATCCAGGATCAGTCAGTACTGTTTTGGGAAAATTTAAATACAATGTCAACCCCCACCCCTTCAGACACACACACTCCCACGCAGTCCACAATGCAACCCAATACTCTGAAGGACAACTTGATCTATTTATAATAGTGTGAGTGACTAAGAATCAGGGGACTTTACAGCCACAGTCACCGCGAGGATGAAATGTTTTTTTTTTCTTTTTTTTCCCTTTATATTTACAGCCACATAGAACGAGCACTGATAAGCCTGGGCAAACCACTTCCTGAACAGTAATTACTTTTATCATCAACAATGCATTAACCATTAAAAACTGTTGTGTGACAATTATTGTTATATTGAGCGATATGCAGTTACATATAGTATAACATGGACACAAAGAGACACATCAAAAAACAACTATCAAAAGACTGAAACAACTACAAAGAGATGCATGACTACAACAAAGGTAAAAAAATATATATATATACATATAGATGCAAAACAACAATAAAAAGACTTGAAACAATTACAAAGAAACTCAAAACAACTACAAAGAGATGCAAAACAACAACAATAATTAAGAATAAAGAATAACAATAACAAAGAGAGGTAAAACAACTACAAAGAGAATCATAACAACTACAAAAGATGCAAAACAACAACAAAATTACTTATAAGAACTACAAAGAGACTTGAAAATAACTAAAACGAGATGAAAAATGAGAAGAGAGATGCTAAACAAACTCTAAACAAAACAGCAAAAATATAATGTTGTCATTTATAGTTTGTGTCTCTTTGTTGGTCTCAGGCAGGAAGCATATGGGTGGGGGAGGACTTTCACATGTCAATGCTCAGGGGCAATGTCTGATAATCTGTACAGCACTATGGCTGTCCAGTACGTGTAGTAAAGGGAAAAGTACAGTATTTCTCCCTGAAAGTGTCGTGAAGTTGACACACAAAGCAGCATTATTTTTTAATATACTCATGAAAACGTTCAACTATCTTCAAAATAAGTCCATTATTAGAGTGAAGTTAACGCCTACAGCACACAGCAGAGAAGGTTACATAATTGTCTCCTGAGCTGTTTAACATTTACAAAATGCGTTTCTAAAACATGAATCGTGTTATAATCCATCGACATGAAGTTACTGGGTATCATCTGTCTCTGACTTTCCATGACATGAAATCTTTTGCTACCTCTGCTCTTCTCTCCGAGACGTTTTGCAACGCTCAAGTTGATAAACAAAGCCACGTGTTGCAGGGAAGTTTCCAAAGTGGGCGGGGCTCATGTATTTCCGGGTTCTGAGTTGAGGATATAAGAGGAGCTGCGCAATGTCAACAGTAGACCAGAACAAATCGCTTTGAGGAAGGGATACCTCTTAACATCTGAAACAAGGACTGTTTCTCACATTTTTATTTTATTTTCACGTTTATTCAACTCGTCTCCATCGACGCGAGATGCCTTTCCTCGGACAGGACTGGAGGTCACCGGGTCAGAGTTGGGTTAAAACCGAGGAGGGATGGAAAAAGACAACGACAGACGAGAAGAACAACAACGTCTCCGTGCAGAGGTTGGTGTTTAAACCAGCGCTGAGAAATGTCGCTGTCCCCTTCACAGCAGTTCTTGGAGTTGCGCAAGTCTTAAAATGCGCCATCACTTTGTTTTGTTTTTAGTGAGAGGGGGATGGAGGGAGGAAGAGGGGGAGGTAGTTTGAGGAAGTGCAAAAACAACATTATGAACAAAGGACAGACAGACAGACAGACAGTAGGCCTACATCTTCATGTCGTTTCCATTTCATTAACCTGACTGTCTTTGTTTTGCTGGGCCCATGTTCCTCTTCCAGGCTAATCACTAAGCTATTAATAACCTCACAACAAGTGAGTGGATTAACAAACGTCTGTTGAGGCTGTCCACTTTCCAGAATGATCACATTGACTTCTAAAGCCTCCAGCGAGCGTGGCCTGAGGTTACAGCTGAAGCGCATGCACAACAGCGGAAGTTAGAAATGAATTTAAAAAACCCTTTGTTTTGATGCTGGAGTGTGGTCTCTGCGCAGAAGACAACGCTGAGAGCCAAAGACTGGCCTGGGCCGTGTGCTGAGATAAAATGGTGAAATGATGCCTTTAATGAAATATGGCTGCTTGTGTTTTTCCAGCTTCTGCAAAGCCGAGGAGGAGGAGGAGTGTTTCAACAAGGAGAACCTGCTGCTCTCTCTCAGCTACGACATGGCTGCCAAGAAGAGGAAAAAGGACCTAATGAACAACAACACCAAGGTCCCCTGTGAGTCACAGTGAAAGAGCCACACAGGCTGGCTTATTGTATAAATATGCAAAGGATAACATTTTGTTATTTTATGTGTGGGGTTATAAATCACATAATAATACACCAACCTTTGGTTCAGGACAAAAAATATGAACCAGAGGGGCTCTCGAGGATGTTATGTAACGTTCCCGAGGAGAACTCTTCTCTAATAATATTGTTTATGATTAATTTTCCATCATTTTATAAACCCCATTTCAATAACTGTGCCGAAAATTGTATCTCATTTGTGATGTGTGCGTGTGCATTTGTCACAGTGCTTATGAGCTGCTTAATGAGGGCAGGCCTCTAACATAAACATTCTGCTCTCTCCCAGATTTCCACAGGGAAAAGTGGATTTATGTTCATAAAGGAAGCACCAAGGAGGTAACAAACCAACTCATTTAGTTTCACATCAACTTTTCACATCATCATTGCTTATGCAAACACGCTGAGAAAACTCTGTATTCCTGCCGAGGATCGCAATCTAATACCCTGATAATTAAATTCTCCCCAGCGCCACGGATATTGTACACTGGGAGAGGCCTTCAACCGCTTAGATTTCTGCAGCGCCATCAAGGACACGAGGAGATTTAATTACGTCGTCCGAGTGAGTCTTCATCTCTTCCTTTTCTTCCAGTTTCCTCCGTTCCTTTTTCGTTAATAGGAGATGTTTTGTTTTTGGCAGAGAAGAGGTTAAGGTTAAGAGGGTGTGTAGGCTTTTGCCAGGCTCTTATCAATGCTCTGCAGACCGGGGTCTCTCAATGGCAATGATACCATCCCAGGGAGTGTATGCGTGTGTGTGGAAGGGTAGGAGTGTGTCATAGCGTGACATTTTGGTGTAACTGGATTAACTAAAGCCATTTGGCATCCCTCAATTCAGCTGTATTTAAAATTAATTCATATTTGTTCACTTCAATCGTTTTATATAAGAAGTGTAAAACTGATGCACGTGAAAATGTTGGACCTTGAAACACATCTAATAATTATCACAGTATTTTCACTAGGGATGCCAAATGGCTCTGTGAAGAGGGGGGATCGTGTGACATCATCAACATTCAATATATCTTTATCAATAGAAAATATCCAATAGATGAATTTGGAGCTTTTCCTCTCCACTAAAGTGTCACCGGACTGAACCAAACACCAGCTCTCCCACATGTGCTCCCATGTGAGCCGAGGGCTGCATGTGGTCGTGTTCTCCTTGTGCTGGTGGGAGGGAGGGAGGCGGGAGGGGGGTGACAGCTGTGCGGTGAGGTGCGACCACCCGACAGGGGTTTATGAAACCAGACCCGGCGGTTGTCAGGTGATTCAGACCCCCAAACACAAGCACACATACACACGCTTGTCTCTGCCAGACTCAGGCGCTCACTTTTGTGTGTCTCCTGCTCTCATTTCTGTCTCATCCTATGCCACTATTTTCTCTTGGACGTCTCTGACTCTTTCCTGTTTAACTGCCGTCCTGATAAATGCGATGGAATGTACCAATTCAGGATTGATTAGGGGGAGACAAAGCTATTTCCTGTATCAGCAGAGGATCAATTTATAGCTGTTTTGTCGTTTTTATCTAAAGTAAAACGTATCACAATACACAATAATATCCCTGAGACAACAGAACGCAAATTATTCTGTTATTCCACAAGTAATCAAAGTTTAAAAATCTCTTTCAAACTTAACTTTCCACAGAGAGTTGACCACGTGTGTCTGTCTCTGTTGAAGTTTTGGATTGACCTTTTAGCGCAGGCCCCAGCTAACAAGTGCAGTGTAGTGTGGTAAGCCCAAAGAACAATATGGCTGTGTAACACTAGCGTCTCGTCTGGACACGGTGTCCTAGGTCACTGCTCTTCACTGGTTGCGTCTGATGGCATTTGCGGGTTCATTTAACTCCCTCTCAGTTACACGGATCAGGTTCGTCCACAAAGAGACAACGAGCGGCCTCTCTTTTCTCATGAAGGTTACTTCAAGGGGACAGAAACCTTAAAATGAACACATTGCAGTGGTGCCGTTTTATCAAAAACAAGCAGATACAGCCCTTTGAATACTGTTTCTGAGTCTGTGGAAAAGTGAGAGCCGCACGCCAAGGTATGAAGTGCAGTTTAGCGAACAGCGGGGGCTAAAAGTAGATACGGAAACGCACATTGTTCTGCCCGGCTGCTCTACAAAGAGAGGAACACTTGATGAGCTGCTAAAAGAAGAGGGGCATGGGATTAGGTTTTAGGAGTGGAGGTGGAAAGAATGAAAAAAGGGAGCCAGGAGGGAGCGAAGAAGCTTAAAATTGGTCAAAACTGAGAGAGAGGATGAGGATGTGGGAGGGAAGTAATTAAGTCTAAAGCTGGGTGTTAGTAAGACTCCCAGATTTAGGATTTGTCTGAATGCTTACTTGCAATCGGTGTTATCTTTAGTAATGAACTTGCATTTTTCAGTTGCCCTCAGTATCCCCTCCAGTTCACCAGAATGTGCCCCCACAATATGATGATATGATAACCAGGTCACATGCTCCGGTCAGAATGGAGCAATGGGGAGAACTCGAGTTTCTCCATGATGTCACGGCATCTGTTAGATGCCAGACATGCCACCCTGGAAGCCGCTGTTTGTCCGCCAGCCAACACCAACAACCCTCGCAGACATACACAAGCAGGCATGAACACACAAGCGCGCGCACACTCTCTGTCAAATGATTCGGCTAATTCACATGACAGGAGGATCAGGAGTCAAATGATTAAAAGCTTGTTTGTGGAGGCTGATGTTGTCGACAGCCCGGGCTGCTGTCCAGCACCTTTCCAGTAGCTTCTTCCCCCTGAAGAGACCGAGAGCCAAGAATGCTGTTGTACGGAGGTTGAGTCCAGCATCAGTTGAGAGTAATGACCGAGTGGAATGTCTCCAGATTTTGTTCTAGGCAGCATTTATTGTTATGCTTGCAAGTGCCTTTGTAAGAATGCAGCATAGCGAACATTAAGTAATGAGGCGACGGAACAGAGAGTCTCTGCGGCTGACGGCTTGAAATTTATGTTGCGTCTCTCTCTCTTTCTGTCTCTTTTCTCTGCTCCAGCTCCTGGAGCTTATCGCCAAGTCCCAGCTCCCTTCGCTCAGCGGTGTGGCGCAGAAGAACTACATGAATATTCTGGAGAGAGTGGTACAGAAAGGTGAGCTCTCTTGGAGGCACTCAACTAGTTTGCCTCTCAGTTTCTCCCTTTTATGCCTCCAGGGGTTCTTATCTTTCGGCTGTGGTCTCAAACATGCACGCATGTACCTCTTCTTCTATGCAGACTCATTCAGTCCATTTCATTTTCTTTATTGTTAGAAGGATAGGGGAAGTAGACTCATCATCTTTCTCAGAGACATAAACACACATAGTTAAAGCAGAGCGCAGATTAAGCCTTCCTGCGCTGTTGTTTGCACCAATAGGTGAGGAAATGAGCCCTGACCACATCTGAAGGAGGCCGGGGAGTAAATTTAGTGCTTTGATGGCACAGTGAAAAACACTGACAGTCACCAGACTCCTCTGCAAGCCACAGTGTAAACTCAATGTTCCCTCTGCTAAACAGAGATTCAGGTTGTTTAGGTGGAGTTATGAAACCTGTTGGCAAAAATATTATGAGCGTCAGAGGAGAAGCGTACAGCCACTCCAAAACATTTGGTTTAATAATGTGCTTTTCGATGATTCACGATAAATCAGCGCTTGGCCGTTTGCCCGGTGGATACTAATCACTCTGTGACACCCAGGCTTTCAAATGGCACTTTTAGGTTATTATCACAGCAATAAATTGAGTTCGCTGAATCTCTCCTGGTTCCCTCCTCAGTTCTCGATGACCAGCAGAACGTCCGTCCCATCAAGGAGCTGCTGCAGACCCTCTACATCTCGCTGTGTGGGCTCGTTCAAGACATGGGCAAGTCGGTCCTGGTGGGGAATATCAACATCTGGGTGCATCGCATGGAGAACATCATGCAGTGGCAGCAGCAGCTGGACAACATCCAGATCAACAGGGTAAGAATCGAACGAGAATTTGCGGACGTGCAAGAAATGCAAGTTCCTGTTATATTTACGACTTCTTCTGCTTCCTGTTCCCCTTCAGCCCACATCTACAGGCATGACTCTGACCGAGCTGCCCATCAGTCTGCAGCTGAACATCATGCAGCGCCTGTCAGACGGCAGGGACCTGGTGAGCTTGGGCCAGGTGTGCCCTGACCTGGGGGCCCTCACTGAGGACCGGCTGCTGTGGAAGAAACTCTGCCAGTACCACTTCACGGACAGACAGGCACGTAGAAATCAGCGGATGATCCCTTTTAACATGCACTAGTTGTCTTCCTCATTGTAAACTGTCTCACTGCCCCACATGACCTCCACGTTACATACTCGTGTCCGTTAAAGTGAGCTAACCGAGCAGTTCTTCTTGACAAACATGTCATTAAGATCACTCCATAAAGAGGTCAAGCATCTCTGATAAACAAGTTGCTGCTGGAAAATGGAGGCCGCAGGGTGGTAACCTAGCAGCGGCGTGCTCCAAAGCATGCACTTGATAACGAGTGAGGTGGTCTCAGGCTTTATGTTAAAGTAGGTTACAGCATAGCTCCCCAACAGGTTTACACTGAGTTTCTGTTTGGGAGAAAGTACTCTCTCCACTCATGCTGGTAAAAGCTCCATCTCTGTGTGAGGTAGTGAATCGAGGTGTGGAAGACATTCTCATGAGAGCTAAGATTAAAGTAGATATTTCAGAGTATTTTTCTCTCCCCGGATTGTGTCTTAAAGTCTGTGTTCCTCTTCTTCTTCTTCAGATCCGAAAGCGCCTGATGGTGTCAGATAAAGGTCACCTGGAGTGGAAGAAGATGTACTTCAAGCTGAGCCGCTGCTACCCTCGCAGAGAGGAGTACAGTGACACCCTGCACTTCTGCACACACTGCCACATCCTCTTCTGGAAGGTAGTGTGTTTTTCTCTCTTTTCACTCTGCACTTGATCAAAGTGGATGTGAAACCTGCTCGTAAAGCTAGACTTTGAAGATGAAATGGAAGCAAAATGCAATATTGATTGTTGTGTGTGTGTGTGTGTGTGTGTGTGTGTCTTTCTTTTTCTTTGTCACAGGACACAAACCATCCCTGCACAGCCAACAACCCAGAAAGTTGCACCATGTCCCTCTCCCCTCAGGACTTTATCAACCTTTTCAACTTCTGATACCAAAACCAATCCAGATGAACTGACTGTATATACTGTACATAGACGTGTACCATATTGTTTTTGTGTAACGGCACTATCAATTCCTGGATGTGTATTTTAGTTGAGGTGCGACTGGAGGGGGCTCAGGCAGCGGGACAATTATGCAATCGTGTTTCTTTTGAAAGAGGACAGACTCTCCTGCGAGAGTTCGCTGTTGAAAGTGAGTGAATGTGACCGAGAGGAAGGAGAGACGTCGGAGCAGTCAGCAGACAGCAGGCCTGTAGGTGGACAAAGGGAACACTTGTCAGAGTTTAGTCTTAGTTTAATGTGTTGTGTGAAATGACACGTCCAAAGTAAACCTGACCTTTGATGTGCACACTTGTGTTTCCTGATATGAAGAAGCTGGTTTTTATTTTATTTTCGTTTTGTTTTTTTGTCCAAAGCAGGAAATAGGAAGATTACTCAAACTTATTTGTTTGACGTTTTGAAATTGTGATTTGTTTAATATATTAGAAGGCCTGCTCATACGGGGTGGGGGTGCAGTAATGTTGTGTTTGGCACTGAGAGGAGTACATTTTGAGTTGCTGCGGTACCTAAGGATAATGAATGTAAGCAACGGGGTCAGTAATTGTTCATTATGTTGTCACACCACAGTATGTTTTCTATTTTTCTTGGTTGTTTTTCACTTTTATAAAGATTTGATATGACTTTTTTTAAGAAATCGTGTGTTCGTGTTCCTGCTGTGGCTGCTGTGGCCGCAGCACCTGAGTGCAGTATTACCAAAGATATCAAAGTCAATAATATAACAATGGTGTGTGCCTTCATCATAAAACTTGAAACCGGTACAGCTTAATCCTTGTTTGCAACCTTTTCAGATCCCGATGCTGTTTTTTTGTGTTTTATTTTTATTTTTTAAAGCATTATCAGCAAATGTTAAGATTTGAAGCTCTGATACCAAAGTTGAGATGTTACTTTTCTGTAGCCTCCTGCATGTTTTTTTTTTTTTTTTTTTAACACACGGCTAATTGAGTTTACTTATTTATTTATTAAGGTTCTAGCAAGTGGCTCAGCTAGCACAATTGGGTTTGAAGGAATGCAAATATTGGTATAAAGGTGCAATTTGACCCCGACTTTCTGCTGTCACTGCTCAGACAGTGAGGATTGATGTACATGCTATGCGATGCGTTCTGTTTATGTTCTGTGGAATAAATGAAAGAGAATAACTTCTGCTGTCACTTTTCTGTATTCCTCACATCTGACTTCTCTGGGCACACGCTGAACAATGATGTGGGATAATTGTTAAACATTGTGCTCTGGTTTCTTGCTGGAGGTGAACAGGAGCTGCTCTGTGGGTTTGCCTGTTGTGCCCTCTATTGGACAAAATCATGAACTGCAAGGTGCCAGTTAAACAAAAACTGGTCCGGGTATTGGATAACATCTCACCCAACTTGTACAGTGGTACAGGAAAGTGCAATGATTTTTTTTTTCATAATTAGTTGCTTTATTCAGTGATGGGATGTAACAAAGTACTTTTACTCAAGTGCTACACTTAAGAACAATTTTGAGTCTTTCCATTTTCTGCTACTTTTGCTTCCATTCCACTACACACTGGAGTCATACGCTGTACTTTTACTTAGTATTTATCTGATAACTGAGATACTTTAAAGTTTGCATGCTTCATCAGAGCCGGAGTAGCACATTTTGAAATACATTTATTTGATCTGCAATCAGATGAAAACGCTGATAACCCTGACCCTATCTGATCCAATAATCAACCAGGCCCATAACCGACTGACCTACAATATACAATGTGTACATGTCAATATATGTTTAATTTTACTTTGACTTGTTTGATATTTATGTACATTTATTGTCAGAATATTTTTGATACCTAAGTACAGTTGATATCAGATACTTTAAATCTTTAATTAAGTACTTAAGCAAATTTATAATATATTTAGTAAGTAATATTTTCACACATCATTACTTTTACAACCCTTTTTTTTATATGGGCTGAACTAGATTATGTAGCAGGCCAAGTCTACTAACAGACAGGTGACACATTTTGTGACACTTTCTTGTGTTTTCTGCAATTTGTCATGTTTCTGTAGAATGCCACAGTGAAACATACTTTTGGTTGTTTATAGCACAGTAACATGATTTAATGTGATTTTAATGTGTCATTTTGAATATATATATAGTATATGTATATAAATATGTCATTTACCACAGATATATATTTGCTGGAAAACCTTGAAAATGCCTTGAAAGTGCTTGAATTAGACTGCAGTAAAGGTGTAGGAACCCTGCTTTGAAATACAATGTGCCACTGAACCAAAAACTATTCCAGGGCATTATTGTGTCAGCACTATAATAATGCTGGGCCTTTCAAGCCATGAACTCAATCAACAACAAAACCAGTGACCACAAGTTCCAAAGCGTCGTTTTCTCCAACAATCGTTTTAATTGTTTCAGTAGTTGAAGTTAAAATCAATAAAGCAAATGCAACTCATTTGACACTCAGACAATATAAACAATGCTAATAATTGACTGCTGGTTACACCATGTTTTATAATAAATAATATTCTTTACAAATATTATTCAAATATTATTCATTTCACCAAGAAATATGACTTAGCACATAAGTCGTAATTGTAATTGTGTGCGGCTCCCGCTGAAGCACTGCACGTACAGTACGGCCCTGCTGCTCAGGGTGGATAGGTAGCTTTCATGGAGCAGTTCAACATTTGGGAAGCGTGAAGTGTCAGACTGTCAAAGGCATGGATGTGTTTTACTGCTGTCAAAGCTATGACACACAGGCACCATTTTAAGTCTGTATAAAAGGGTGAATCCGCCTATTTTATTCACCTAACATGTCATCCCCAGCCTCCTCCTTAAGCCAATTACAAATGAGCAGGTTAAAGACAATACTGCACATGAATTTTACATCAGAATGGTGCCAGGGTTTTGTCACTGTGACAGCAGAAGAAGAAGGCTATGTCAGTGGTACATTCCCATCTTTGTTTTCAGAGATAAACAATATAATTTCTTCAATAATTTCTATCTAAAGCTGCATTGGTGAATTTGTAGCTCTTTTCTTGAATAACACCTCCCCCCCCCCATCTACAGTTTGTGCGTCTTGGCGAATAATAAGCACCAGTAACAACTTGTCGACATGAACTCTTGACAGGAGACAGTTCAAATAAAAGTAACAAAGTTTGTTGCATATTGTCATTGTACCATTTTTTTTTAGAAACTGTGTGCGTTAACCTCCTGCGTTCCTCGCCTGCAGCTCTTCTGCTAAGATATGACATGAAAGCAAAGGAAATGTGGAAGAGTAATATTCAAACATTGTGGGTTCGCGATATTGATGCAACCCCCTTGACAGCAGAAGGAAACTGTCCTGTCCTCCCCGCTCGCCTTCATTAGAACTGTTGTTAATGGGTTATCAAGTACTGACTTAGCATTGAGCCACATCTACCAGACGTGGACCCACGACCCTTAAATCCAGCTTTTAACACTCTTTGATGATCGTTCAGCTTTGGCAGCGTTTCACTGTCCGTCTGAACTTCCAGTGCATTTACTCCAGAGGTGAGAGAGGCGGTGTGGGGTGAGAACCCGACAAAACCTCCCAGACGGTGTAAGTACCAACTGCAGAGGATCTCGAGATGCTGAGGATCCCAGGTGGTTTATGAGGTGTAGACAGGGCGAGTAGTCGTCACTGTAGAGCTGCAGACAAATGAGCACTGAGCATTATGTGGCACATGAATACACCAGTCGTGCAAAACTTTTGTAAAGAGAAACAGAGTTCCATTCTTATAATATTCTGGTATCACTGAAGGACAACGTTGCAAAGGAGAGCAAAGAGAAGAGTTACCAGAGTTAGTAAATGTCACAGAGAGGTACGTTCTCTCGTTCAGAGTTCTGAATAATCCACTCAATAGCATCCCAACCCTACAGATTCACACAGAGAAACAGAAGATTAAAGAGGACACAAAGGCCGGTGACAGGTGAACACCACTGGAAATAGGAATTTAAAGTCCCAGTTAGAAGACATGCAAAGAAATCTCCAGCAATATCTCTATTATTTAAGTTCAGGCAACATGCAAAAGATCAAACAGGCGCATAAATATATGTGTGTGCCGTTACCTTCCTGGCGTTGGCTGACATTCTCCTCGCCATCATCCCCTCCAGGTAACTGCTCAGACTCACTCCCTTGACTGTGATGATGGCCTCCTGGGTGAGGACGGTACTGGGGAGCAGGTGAGGGGGAGACAGTATGATTACAAACAGTACGACGCTGTGCATCTGTAAGATGTTACACACACACACTCCATACCCAGGAATGTTTTCAGAGGTGAAATGCGAAGATGAATGAACTGCACAATGTACTTACACCTCAGGGTTGTCGGGGTGCGGCCTGTAAAGAAGCCTCTCGTCTACTGATATCAGGTTGGTGAGAGTAATCTGAAAATAAAACAAAAACATTCTCTCATTTATGTGAAGCATTAATTATATTATGATCTAAACACAGTGCACATTATTGATTTAGAAAAACAGAGGTTGCTAGTACAATGAAGAGCAGTAACACCTGTGACTAGACAGACTCGGTATAAACTCACATTTGTTGAGCACAGCTCCATCTTTTTCTCGTCTGGGTCGACTATGGAATGTTCCTTCACATACGTCTGTGTTGAACTGGTTCCCAGTATCTGGTACGCCAGCATAGTACACAGTAAGTACAGGAGAATGAGCAGGAGCCTGTCTTCCTTGATTAAAACAGGTCAATGCCTATATTAACATTTCGAAAGTATCAAAAGCGTCAGTGCCTTCTCAGGCCTGTGAGAGCTGGCCAATCAAAGGAGACTGAGTTCTACAGGAGGGGGCCCTTAAAGAGAGAGGCACCAAAACTGAGCATTCAGAGGGTGAATCGAGGTGCTGCAGCAATGGACAGTATGAGAAAAATGACGTGTTTTGTACACATTAAAGCATGTAAGCATTTTCAAGTAGACACCAAAAATGAAAGTATGAAGCAGAGCATAATGTGGGACCTTTACCAAGGGACAGGGCAACTTATGCCCATATATATGTGCACATCTTGGTGTGTGTGTGTGTGTGTGTGTGTGTGTGTGTGTGTGTGTGTTGATGACTGACCGCTCGCACAATGCTCGGGAGGCCCCATTCTGTGCTGAGGAGTCTGTGGCTGTGCAGGCGTCCCTCCTCATCCAGATTGCGGTCCAGCACGTCCACCCCGACCACGTTTGGGTTCATGGGGTTCGGGTACTTCCTCATAGCAGCCTTGATCACCGTCTCCCACGGGTAACTGCGCACACAACAGTACAAAGGAACATGAAGGGGAAGAAACATATTCTTTCACTATTGGTCATCTTTTGATAACTTGGCAGAGTATACATGAATGATTTATGGTCTCCTTATTAAGACAACACAAAGGGTAATTAAATCAGGCTTAATCAACCAAAAACACCTCACAAGTGGTTCTCTAGACAGGATTCTGACTGTGAAGGCTGTGGTTGTGACTGACTCACATAGTGTCTCAACATCAGAGCAGGTGGAATGTAGGCTACTGACCACAATCATATAACCTTGAGCTTCAGAGCTGAATCAAATGTAGATGTATTCAAACTCAGTTAATGAAGTTGAAGGTCCCACCAGCCTAGCCCTGCAATGACAGACCAGCTCATTCTCCTTCATGGACACTCAAATAAATAAACCCCAGTGTGACCAACCTGAAAACATGTTCCGTGCTCCAGATCTTCATCTTTCAAGACACAGTCCTGACCTGATCGCTGTAAAAACCCTCCGGTACCCGCCGCTGTATTTCACCGGACCATCTTCATCTGAGGAACTAGCCCCAGTAATCACAGAAATGGGCCTTTGATGGAAGCTCACGACCATAAATGAAGCGAGTCCACAGAGCGCATCTCCGCTGTTCTTCTGGAGGAAACCCTGCGGAGAGTCAGTGTCCGCTGCTGACGTCACAGGGACAGGCAGAAAACATGTAATTTATAGATAACAACAAAGAAACTGACGCAGCTAAGGACAAGAGAGAAGCCGGTGCAGCAGCGGAGCCACCAGGTGTCGAGCCGCACGGAGTGAGATCCGGAGATCCGGTCAGGAATTTCAAAATAAAACAATTTGAGTGACCCGTGGTTGCAACTTCCCTTCACCTAGATGCCGTATCGTAGGTAACTGGACTTGTTTACGTTCCGGAACATTAGCAACATTTATAGTAAGACCATCAAGCACCATAATGCAACAGACCAGGGTTTTTTTAAAATCTATTTTAGATCGATACTTATAATGTGTTATGTTCACCATAGTGCAGAACAATTACTCGATTATTTGCACAATCTTATTTTGAAAGCCACAGCCCTGCTGTGCCCGCAGTACTACTCTGGTTGTGTGTGTCTGACTTGACGAAGCCGATGTAAATGCTGCTGCTGCTGCATCCGCCTCCATTTGTGCGCATGCGCGTAGCATCTTTCCATCATCCCAGCAGTCAAGTGTCACCGAAGGAGCGGAGCTGCGTCAAGCTCGAGACAGACAGAGAGGAGCGAGCAGGAAACACGGTGAGACTGTTTTCAAATGAAAGGATTTTGTTTGGAGACTTGATGAATCACTACAACATGAGCTCCCACACTCAGCAGTTACGTATTTAAAAGATAAACTAATGAATTGTTACGTTTAATTTACATTTAAATGCAGATCTAAGGATTGAAGAGATGAAACGTTTGGATGAATTATTACTGATATCCATTATAATATAATGTAAGGCTGTGCAATTAATTGAAATATCAACAAAATCACAACATGACCATGGCCAGTATCCAAATTGCAAGACTGGCAGTTTTTGATAAAGGTAGCTAAATTATGTCACTCACACAGACAAAAAAATCAAATAATTTTAATTTTAATTTTATTTTATTCAGAAGAAGTACGATTCCCGCTAAAATCGTGCAATATCTGCCCAAATAATTGCAACATTGTATAATATTTTTTTTGATACTGAGACACCGTACTGTCGTTCTCTCACTTTCTGCCGTGATGTAGGCACATGCGTCGACGTAGTTTTATTTTGAAGGTGCGAGCGGAAGTGTGAGGTGCACTGCCTGTGCCTTGCCGCTGCCGTTGTGGGGCTCAGAGGAGGAATTCAGTGGAGCAGACGCGCAGTGGAGGCCAGTGTGGTCCCTTAACGACAAATTCATGCCATCGCCGCTCGTCCGGCGGCCCGTTTATCTCACACTGTGTACGGAACAATTCATCACCTCACAGACATCCAGCTCAGGCGATTACAAGCCGGAATAACGCACACTGCATGACCTTGCATTGAAAGTCATTATAGACGGATCTTTAAAGCGCCGACACGGTAAGGTAATGAGCATCCTCACCCCGCACGGAGGAGAAGGCGAGACCAACATGTCGATGTGATGGGCTGCTGTGTGCTGAGCTGTGCTGAGCTGTGCGCAGTCGTGTGGTTGATGTTGGCTCTGATGGAGAGTGGTCGTGTGTTGGATCAGAAACCAGCTGAAAGAAAATCATATTGATAACAGGAGCGCGTCGTTAGGCCGGGCTGCATGCCGCAGAATGCAAATCCGCCATTCAAATGGTGAACGATGCTGCTGTAAAAACACGAGGCCGGGCCTTCTATGAAATAACGTGTGGTTAAATGTTTATTCAGACGGTGAGGTGAGGTTTTATTTATGTTTCTTCATCAGAGCAGTTTGTATGAGGAGAACGCGTGCAGGACCAGATGCTGCTGCAGCGCCTGATCCGCTCCAGGCTGGGGGGTGGGGGGGCAGAGGGAGATAGAGAGAGGTGGGGGCGGGTGGTGGGGGAGAAAAAGCGAGAGAGCGGGGAGAGCGAGAGAAAGAGAAAGTGAGAGAGAGTGAGGGAGAGATGGGGGGAGAGAGAGAGAGAGAGGGGCGTCATCCTTATGGGATCATTAAATCACACTGTGTCTGACTGTTCACTCCACTGCTTACCAGCCGATGCGTCAGTCTGTCACTACATAGGAGGTGACCCATTTCAACGTGAAATTGGGGCACGAGGCAGCCCCCCCATCCTCGTTATAAGGGCCACCAGGTTGGCTGGTGGTCGTGCTCAAGCCAAAAAAAATCTGCTGACACATGCGCTCTGCCGGCCGGTGCTCCCAGCCTTTGTGCGCAATGAAGCCTATAGCTCATCTATGATGGCCTCTCGGGGGCCACGGACTCCTATAGGCTGACAACTGGCCTGGGTCCGTTTCTTTTAGATTCATCAGTTTAAGAATGGAATTAGTATGATGTTCCAGGTTAAAAACAGTAAGCCTGGTCGGGGTGATGATGTCGATGCCTGATCTCCTGGATGCTGACACCACCTCTTACTCAGTGGATCCAGCTCTGTTTAATAAAAGCTGCCAGTTCAGAGGCCTCCTTTCTCACACCTGTCTCTTTAATTTAAGGTCATCGGCCAGAGCCATGGAGATTGTCACACATTTAATTAATGACACCATAGAGTTCTACAAATGGACCTTAACTATCGCAGGTAATCCTCTTGTATTTTTGTATTGTTTGAGAGTCAGTGTCAGAGATTTGAGAAGTGACTTAAAGGATAAGTTCACCCAAAAATTAAACTGTAATCATTTTCTACTCAGCCCCATGCCGATGGAAAGTCGGGTGAAGTTTCATATTAGGACACTAAACGTTCCAGGAGTTTCACAGTAAACCAGTGTTGCAGCATTCTCCTGAAGAATTGAAGTAGGTTGTCTTAAAATGTACGAAAGTATCTGAAAAATGTTTTAAAATGCGGCTAAAATACATCTTGTGTGGTGTAATGCAAGTGTCCTGAAACCCAGAAATTCCAAATTAATTAAAAAGTTAGTTACACCCTTTTTTAAGAAGTCTTCATTCTAGCTGCTAAGCTAAAAGTGTTACCACACAGTCTGTATGAGCTTGACGGCGCGTTGAGGGTGCTATTCACATCTTTTTTAATTTGGGATCTTGAGCCTTCCAGAGACTTGGATTATGCCAGACAAACTGCATGGAATTTTCATTTTTGGGTGAACCAATCCTTTAATTCACATTTTTGTGTGTGTATACACTGTTTGTACATCTTCAGCTACGTTCTTCCTTTAAAGACTGAGTCAGAAACCTGCTTGTTGTTTCTGAAGTGGAATCAGTTTTGATTCATCTGCTAAATCAATGAAATGAAACATGTTGTTGGGATGAATACAGTTTATTTCATCTCACAGGAGAAAATAGATTCACACACTCATATAACATTCTGATAGTATCACGTGAACCATTAAACAAGGGTGTCAACCCCAAACCAACCTCCAGACAGGTCACCTCAGGACAGAATCCTCCGTCTGCACTCGGCACCAGTGTGACCTGCACTCTTCTTTAAATAAGCTGACACTGCACCCACACTGTGTCAGTGTGCTGCGAACAGTAAGAATGGTTATGTAATGCTCCGAGCATCTCTGTCCCACAGACAAGCGGGTGGAGAAATGGCCTCTGATGGACAACCCCCTGCCCACGCTGGCCATCAGCACCTCCTACCTGCTGTTCCTCTGGCTGGGGCCCAAATACATGAAGAACAGAGAGCCCTTCCAGCTCCGCAAGACACTTATTGTTTACAACTTCAGCATGGTCTTCCTTAACTTCTTTATCTTTAAAGAGGTACGTTATTAACAGAGTTTTATCTCAGAGTCTTAGATTTTGTATATTGTTATTATGGCAAAAGCCGTCTGCCTTCACTCTGTCTCTACTCCTCTGCCGTCCCTCTCACTGTGTGGTTCTGCCTCCGTCCATTTATTATCAGTGATTCAACCGAGATGTTCTTTCGTTTTTTTTAGCTGTTTATGGCAGCGCGGGCGGCAAGCTACAGTTACATTTGTCAGCGTGTGGACTACTCGGAGGACCCCAATGAAGTCAGGGTGAGTGTTGCCGGAGGTTGTAGACACACACACGAAGACTCATGCACACACTCAGTTGTATTAATAGAAATGGAGCATTTACCACGATGGCCTGCCGTATTATGTAACTTACTTTCATATGATTTGTGTGTGTGTGTGTGTGTGTGTGCAGTAGTGCTCCACAATTAATTGAGATATTATTGAAACAGCAATATGGCTGAGTGCTTTGTCCAAATTGAGAAGCTGTACTTTGAAGTATTTGACAAAACAGCATAATAACAAAATGTACCGTTAAGACCCCGACAAATGCTGCATTATCATTACAGCTCCGGTGATCGCGCCACAGCCGTTAGGCGGCCGTTACGTCCCCGATGGAAATTAGGCTTTAGTGTGCAGTAATTTGTTACCAAAAGGAACAAGACACCTCTACTAAGTTACAACAACCCAACATGCTCTACTGTAACACTACTCTACAAATAATTAAGAAAACCCTGCTGAGGGTACCGGTGAAGCTCCCGTCTAACTGGTTTTAGAAACATGATCGGCTTCCGTTCATTTGGGCCGTGCCTCTGTTATCAGAAAAAGTGCGAGCTGGAAGAGGGATCGCTGAAGGTGTTCAGTTTCACCTTCCTTCCCTCTGCTCCATGACGTAGTTACACATGTGACGCCGTCAAGGCGGCCTCAGGCAACCCCCTGGGGTTAAGGATGTTGTAGAATAGAAGAGACCAAAAAAAAAGAACAGTTGTCTCCATCTGTCTGTTTCTCCTTTTTCTCTGTGTTTCCTTCCACCTGCCTTCTCTTCCCTGCAAAACCAATTCTCATGTTTCTGTCCGAGACAGGTGGCAGGAGCTCTGTGGTGGTATTTCGTCTCCAAGGGCATCGAGTACCTGGACACGGTGTTTTTCATCCTGAGGAAAAAATTCAACCAGGTTACTTTCCTGCACGTCTACCACCACTGCACCATGTTCACGCTCTGGTGGATCGGAATCAAGTGGGTGGCAGGAGGACAGTGTGAGTACCTCGTGCTACAGTAGAGCTCTACTCTATGCTACTTTGTGTTAGGTAGGTAAGGTATACTACGCAGGATTTGTTGGTTGCTGTTTGTAATTACACCATTCAAAATTTGCCCCTCCGCCTGGCTCAGTGGTTGATGCGCTCTCGGTTGAGAGCAGCTAGAGCCCAAGCTTGAGAGTGAATGAATAGAGGCAGCAACAAAGCAGTGAATTGGGGAAATATAACATTTTCTGATTGTTTCATGGCAGTTACAATCTGAAGCACACACGCCCACAGCCTCACAACCCTCCAGCTTCTGTGTGAATGCAGCCGTGAGTGCACACATCACCCTGCCTCCTGTTTGCCTCTCTGCTGCGTGTGTTTGAAGCCCCGTCCCGCCCTCGATCAAACAGACACACAGAGCTGTTGCTCTTGATACATCCATAACAGACTGAAAGCAGGGGAGAGCGATGGAGGCAACGACGTAACCTGGTTGCTACGTTCTCCTAGAATTCCAGCCTCCCCTGATGATTGAGAAGGGCTGCTTCTGTAGACTGTACATTGTTTTTTCATTTTAGGAAATCCTGCATAGTTTATCTTAAATGGAGTTGGAAAATTGTTCTCAATAAGATCAAGTACTCACAATTTGTGGGTTTAAGGATTTATAGAAACCGAATGTGCGAAACAAAACTAATATCACTGTTGTATTTTTCTTTTCTTTGCAGCGTTCTTTGGTGCGCACATGAACGCAGCAATCCACGTCTTGATGTACCTGTATTATGGCCTGGCCTCCTGTGGGCCCAAGATCCAGAAGTACCTGTGGTGGAAGAAGTACTTGACCATCATCCAGATGGTAAGACATTGCCTCACTGTGTGGCAGATTTCAATAGAAAAGTATTCCTTTAACACATTTTAGAAGGTTTACCTCACATCTCACACTGCATCTCAGCCTTTTTGAAAAAGTGTGAAACAGTTGTACGATGCAAAAATGCGATTTTGTTTCCTTCGTTGCGCCTCAGATCCAGTTCCACGTCACCATCGGCCACACAGCCCTGTCCCTCTACGTCAACTGCGACTTCCCCCACTGGATGCACTACTCCCTCATCTGCTACGCCATCACCTTCATCATCCTCTTCGGCAACTTCTACTACCAGACCTACCGCCGCCAGCAGCCCAGGCGCGACGCCTCCTCCTCCACCTCCTCCTCCAAAGCAGGCAAGGCCCTCTCTAACGGGACCCTCAACGGGCTCAGCAAGGCCGCCAACGGAGCAGTGTTGACCGGCAGCAAAGAGGAGAAGCCCCAGGAGAACTCTGGCAGGAGAAAGAGGAAAGGAAGGGCTAAACGAGATTAGAGGAAGAGGAGCGAGAGGGAGAGAGGTAGAGGTGAGGTAGGGCCTTGGGTTCTAGGGTGATCGTGCTAAAACATGAGAGACTTAATTTGAGGAAGATTTAGCTGGACGGATGCTTTAAGGTGTGACGTGTTTATTTAAGCCATGATCTGAGTTGTTGTAGATAAAGTATGAGACAGGCTTGTGTTGAGAGAGTCATTCTGTTAGTGAGAGGTGTCAAAGGTCTTCACAAATAACCCAAAAATACAGTCGCGTTCGGTGCGGGGTAGATCTTAGTATTCCCTCTCTTTATCGTGGTGCCAAGTACCGTAGGTCTGGTTCAGAAAGTGACTTTCAGCTACTAACAATTGAGCCTGAGACGGAGTTTACCAGGCCCGTTCGGCACGCTGGGAAAGCTACATTAAACGCGCTGAGCTGCTTGAAAAAGATTATATATCATCGTTATTAGCAATCACTGCTGTATTGAGACAGGAATACACACCATAACTCACGCACACACACGTCAGTTTAATATCTTCTTTTCTTTCTCCACCTTTACAGATATAAAACCGATGATAATGTACAGTATCATGCCATTTTTGTCCTCAAGTTATTATTGATGTTAACGTGAGAGAGAGACTTTTGAGTTTACGGTCGTTTCACTGAATAGACACCTCTGCAGTTATCCACTCGTTTGTGAACATGGAGTTGTCTGTTATTTTATTAATTTTTCGGTTTATTTCAAGTTTCACTGTTGAGCTTTCACCCCATTAGCGCACAACTCTAAAGAAGGAAAATAAATCAATATCCGGAGGTAGGATGTGCATAGAAATAGAGAAAAATAGATTTGTAACCCCTCGAGGCTTCAAATGGGATTGTTCCATCGCTGGTTTATGATGGGACAGTCGTCTACTGGAGGTCATAAAAGGGTCACATTTCTCTATTTCTGCATACAGCCGTAACAGGTTTTGTATATCCCTACTTGTATGTAATGAGCAGAAAAGTATGAATATTATCCAGAGACATGACGGATCTGATGATGTTTCTCAAGCTGGTGCAGTTTTGTCTTTGCAGATGTTTACCTGTCTTTTTATATCGTACCCTCTCTGATGTCGTCGTTCGTCTTACATGCGTTGTGCGCCCGAAACAGAGGAGCGGTGGCGCTCTGGGCTCCCTCTGCGCTCACGGAGAATTCAGAAGCAGCCGGTTTTTATCGAGCTCACCGAGCCTGGCTGAGGCGCCGCTTTCCTCCCACATCCAATCGAATCACTTTTTCGTGTCTATGTTTTCGGGCTTATTAAACCGCGTCCTGAGCTGGCTTGAATGTAACTTTATCAGGGGAACAAACTTGGATTTAAAAAGATAAAGATTTATATACAAAAAGAGCTGGTGAAACCTCTATAGTGACTGTGTATGTTATACCACTATGAAGAATAACTCTGCTCTGCCTGTAGTATATAGAAGCAGCTGTCGGCTCTATATCAGCAGATCCAGCTTTATGTCACCCATCAACCAATGCATTTTGATGTTATTTATTGGTTCTTTCTATTTATTTTCATGTAAATACCAGTTTCCATCTAGCTGAGAGTGCTTGTCTGTGTATTTGTGTTCTTTTTGTGTTGTACATATTACATTGTGATATTTTGTACACTGCGCATTTGGGAATGTTCCCAGCTTGTTAGCTTGGACAGTTATACGTCCACATTGCTTCTGTGTTTCTTTTTTTCTTCTTTTTTTTTAAGTGTCATAACTCTCTTCAAATTGAATAAAACTGAATGCCTCTACAGTACAAATGTATTGCCACTTTATTTAGCCGCCTGCTTCGTGGTTCTCCGACAAGGACAGAAATGTTTCTTACATTCTCTGTGGATCAAGACGAGATTAGATCGGACAGTTTAATTAATCCCTGTGGGGAAAAACTCATTTGCCACGAAATCAGCTCACACAGACTACAAACAATAAAGACATTGCATTCAGAGTACACAACAAATAAATAACACCATAAAAGCCATTGGAGACATGACTAACAACTGAAAGATGCTACTGATCTAGAACACATCAAAAGGTTTCTAATTAAAAAATCTGACCGCCGCTGGAACAAAATATCTTCTGAGCCATTTCTGAAGCTTCACAGCAAAACAACGTTGCAGCGTTCTCCTCAACAACAGAAATAGATTTACTTAAAATGTAAAAAAACAAAAGAAAAGAAACCCCATGAAGTGGCTTCATACAGCTCACCCAGAGTAGTCCATGTGCCTGAAAGCTCTGAAATCCCAAACTGATATGAAAAGACTTTATTTGACGCACGGTCAAACATGTGCACCGTCTACAGACAGGGTTAGTGCTAATGCTTTTAGCTTAGCAGCTGAAGTGAAGGTTTTGGCTATAAAAAGGGTGTAAACAACATCTTTTCTAATTAGTTTGGGAATTCTGGCCTTCTGGAGACTTGGATCAAGTTGGACGAGCTGTATGAAGCTATTTTGTATTTTAAAACAAGTCCCCATCAACTTCAGCTGTTTAGGAGAATGCTGCAGCTCTGTTCTGCTGTGAAGCCCCAGGAACGTTTTGTGGACGACAAAACTTCACCCAACTTTCCATTAGCACCGGGGTGACTGAATTTTTATTTTTGGGTGAACTTGTCTTTTAACTGATAAAAACATAAAGAAGCTTCTCGCTGGTATGAAATGATCTGAACTTCCTCAAGAATACTCTTGACTGAGCCTTCCTGAATACAAAATGTTATTTTTCCAGTTAAATTTACTTTAACTTCCAGGTAGACACCAAGATATATGTAAGACTGGACAATCTCTAACTGCTGCACCTAAATTATCACTGGGAAGACCTTCCTCCTTCTTCCCTCTGAAATCACCGTGGCAGTGTCGTCTGAAAACCTTTCGGTTTGACAAGACACCTGAGTATGTCTACAGTCAGCGATACAGAGTGTGAATAAAAGGGGTGGATGAAATCATGCCCTGGGAGACTCCCTTTTTAGTTGAGACAATGTCAGACAGTTTGTTATCAAGCCTGACAAACTGAGGTCAAGACAAGACCAGATCTATAGTTGTGTTTAAAATTCATGAACTTGTTCGCTACAAGTGTGTTTCTGACACTAGAGGGCACCATGGTTACATTACAGTGAACCAGCATCACTTCATCATACAGCGTGCTCACTATGCTCCCCAGGTTTTCAACCATCCACTGTAATTATGAAAATGACTTCACCTCAAGATAAAGAACTTTATTGTCTCAGTGTATTATCAAAACCTTTTCACTCAGGCAGCCCCAAGTTTGAAATAGCTATAACATGGATTGAAGCTGTTGGAAAGCAACATAACACACATGCAAGTACATTTACTCCAGTGCTGTACTAATGTACTTTTTTACGGTACCTTGACTTGAATATTTATTTTCTGTTTCTTTCATACTTCCCCCTCTATATTTCTCCACATTTGAGATAGAAATATTTTACTTTTTTTTTTTAATGAAAACATTTATCTGATAGCTGAAACTGCCTTCAAGGTTTTACCGACAAAAATAAGATGAACAAATTAAATGTTGTTTGTCATAGATTAAAATACCCAATATATACAGGATAAAGTCGTTAAAATGAGCTCCACCTTGACCAACTACAACATTAAAACACAGCTTGCATGTTAATGCAATATCAAATAGCATACTATATTTTAACACTCTGAAAAGGGCTTTCCATATATCATATATATTAATACTCACATTGAATCCTGAGGCCTTCACTGTTGGTGCCAATTAGGCAAATTGAGATAAATTTCTTTAATGCTGGTGGAAAAATGTCTGTTGTATTGCTGCAATACAGCTTCGCCTTTTCTCTTCACCATTAATGTCTCTTTGCCAGTTAAAATGATTAAATTATTAGATATTTAACATCATTTTAAAAGACCCCTTTTTTTCACACATTTATATCAAATAAGCATCAAAATCTGCAGCGGTACAGAGGCGTGGTTCTGATACAGGGTGGGGTCACGCCCGCCATGTTTTGAGTCATAAGTTGCTTGTCTGACACACTTTAAAAAAACGTAACTGTGCTACAGGCAGATCTCTGCTCGGTAGCCACAAAGAGAATAACATCTTAAAACTGAATCTATAACACTGCTCATCCCTGTCGAATTCACCACATAGACAAAGGTTTCCATGGTAACTGTACACAGCAGCTGTCTGACCCCCCCTCACTCCCTCATCCTCCCAAAGACCTCCCACCCCCACCCACTGCATCCCAGCCAATTGCGTTATTTTGAATCAGCTGGGTATGTGTGAAACGGCACCAACGCAATAAACTATTTAACAGTGTTTCAGTGTGTGTGAGAGAGTGGGTGGTTTCGTGTGTGTGTGTGTGTGTGTGTGCTTGTGTAATAGGTAGAGAGGATTGAGAAACACATTTGTATGTGTGTGCAACCCCCCCTCTCCCCCTCCTGCAGAGTTTATGAGTGGGAGGCCTCCACCAGCAGAGGGGTATTACATGGATGAGGGTTGTGTTATTCCTCAACTCGGAGCAATAATTTCACAACTCAGTAACAGAAAACCACGACCCCATCAGCAACCTTTCCCTTGGATGGTGTCTCCGTATCCTTCCAACTGTTTTAAGCCCTTCCCTCCGGTCTCTTGTGGTTGACACATGCAATTTTTGCATTGGCACAACCGGCTGTATAAAATAGGATTGGCACTCAGATGCCCTGCAGCAATCCATTAAACATCTTTTATAATGGACTCAATGGCAGATTTGGCTTTTTAGCATAGCCTAAGCATAAGTACAGTATGCCAGTTCATGCATTATGTGTTGGTTTAGTGTAATCTCCTTTCAGTTTCATGTCAACCTGCCCATTACCTTTATTCAAATGTCGGTCTTGACTAACAATGCTCTTTCATAAATCCTCACACACCGCTCAACAGAGCATTATGTACTAAAAGAAACAGCTAGACATGCAAAACGTGTATATATCTCTATGTGCACTGTATGTGTTCGTACAGACAGGATTCAGAGGACTACATCAGCATTTGTATATGTCAGTTTGTATACGTGTCTGTATCTGAGCAGAGCTGCCTCCTTCAGTGAAATCCCGTGTGGATTTCACTGCAAAGTAACAATTTTCCTGCCTGTCAGGAGCTCAGTTGATATCTGGAGCACAACAACTGAGACCGGAGACAGGCGTGTTTTTCATGCCTCACAGTAGAAATGGATTGCACCAAACAGGCTCGAGCTTCACAGAGCCCTCCTCTGCCTACCTGTCAGAATACAGGTTTAAAGCTTAAAAAACATGTTTGTTGTTTACCCTGTTTGACTGCTAAATCCAACAATCACATTTAAAATCATGCTAAAGTATCAAATCATGTGGAAACAATGCATCAATGCAAAACATATGTATGACCATTTAAAACACTATAAATGGCAGTTTTAAAGGGGACATATTATACACACTTTCAGGTTCATAATTTTCTTTTGGGTGACTGCCAGAATAGGTTGGTTTAGCTTTGCTAAAAAAAAAAAAAAAAAGCAAAACAGGTCCCCTTTAAAAATGATGAAACCCAGCACGGAAACTACAACATGACACTGCAGATTACTCCTGATTACGTATAAACAGTGACAAGTACACCGCCTGGGATCCCCGTCTACACATGGTGTTACTGTTATGATCCGAGGTAAGAGTGTTTGTGATAATAGAGAAAGCGGGAATGAGAGAAACTTAGGAGTGTGAAATGAATGAGGGTGATATTTATAGATGTATGTTCACCAGGGCCTTGCTCTCTCTCTCTTGCAGTCTCTCTCTGTCTCTCTCTCTCTCTCTCTCTCTCACACACACAAACACACACGCACACACAGCCACTCTAGCACTCTCACCAGTAAATGGTGTGGAATGAAGGACTTGGAAGAGAAATACTACTAGAAATACTGTTCAGTAAGATGGACACAATTAAAAAAACAGTGACAACATTGGCAGGAGTTGTTGTTGAGCGAAATGTCTCATTATCAATGCAGAAAATGTCCACCTTCATAGGTAATTTAGTCTCATATGAAGGGTTTAACAGCATTTACTCTAATGGGATGAAATTAAGACAAGATTAATTTATGTGTCTTATCCTAAGAGATGAATACCGGGATATACATATTTAACTTAAACTGCTAGATTAAATGTATTATCAATATCAAAACTAACAAAGATGCATATGTTATGGATTACACATTTCCAGTGATTAAAGAAACTAATGTCTTCTCAGAGCATGAATCAACACTTTCTCTGCCAAATATCACCTTCCTTTGTTTATTTCAGACGAAGCAGAATCAGTAATCTTGTCTGCCACATGGGAGCCTCCATGATGCAGACATCTGTCACTTTAATTCAAGATAATGATTGAATAGTCCTGGGGCAGGAGGACAGGATAGGTGGGGGAAGTGGTGAATGTGTGTGTGTGTGTGTCACTGTGAAAGGGAGTGCAAGACCCCAAACATCTGTTATCCTATTCAGGGAAAATAGATCATCATTCCTGCCTGAAACTGGCTGATTGGCCCTGCAACATCTTGTCTGGCAATTAAACTGGGATTACAATAGAGAGCAGCCTTGATTCAGAATGGATCAAGATATAGTGCTGTAAAAGCCGGCAGTGACAAAGGCAAATGGATTGAACAGAGGTACAGACGGAGGCTATAAGAGCTGTGGTTACTGAAGCCTTGACAGAAGCTAAAATCCATTCCATGAAACTTTCAGAGCAGAGCCAATCCTAGACGATCCCTGGCACTTCCTGCAAACGTGCTTGTTATTTCACTCACACAGGGTAATCCATGCAACACCAGTCTGCCTCCTTCGCTGGAGGTGCATCTTTAACAAACCATGAGCCATTTCAGATGTGTGTGCGTGCGTTTTATCTTGTTGGCACAGGACCAAGAATTTAATGCTCCAAATGACTGGCGAGATGGGTCCGGCCCACCGTCATGTAATTCAATCAAAGTGGAGATGCCTTGAGTTTATGAGTTGAGCCTGTTTCCAAGCAGAATACAGGAACCAAATCCTTTGGAAAAACTCACACGGGAACCTGTTTTCAAACCAAATCATCTCTGGTTTCATTTTCCATCTCCTCACAACACAGATTTAAACAGATTCTGTGAGAAAGTAATGGTGGGCAGACGTCCAAATTAAATTGCTTATTTATCCCCTGACAACATTAAGTTAGGCCCATTCTGCCCTCTCCAAACACTATAGTTTGACTAATGATTCCTGGGCATTCGTGGAAAAATGTTGTGCAACAGCTTCAGTTTTGGGTTTTCAGAGGGATGAGAGACGGGAACAAGACGGCCAAGAACCAATTATATAGAAACAACCGAGCTTTTGAATGTTTTGAAACAGTCATTTTGGCTGTAAATAAAACCTGTGACTGGATCTTTTCACTGAAATCCGACCCACAAATGGATATCATGAGTCATTAATCATTAAAAAAAAAAAAAAAAGTCAGTAAACAAGACTTTTTGCATGTGTTCTTGATTTGAGGAGCATAACTGTTTCTTATGACAAGGACAAGATGGAAACATACAGTGAGTCCATGCATTATTGTAAAACTCGTAAAATGAGACGGGCAATCCTGCAGAAAATCCAAATATGTTTGATAAAAATGCTGTACATGCTCTAGTTCACTGACAGCTGTTGAATAAGGTCCATTGAGGTCTCAGTCACATTGTCCTCCTGGCATAAAGTCTTATTTTACATTCTTACAGTCACACTCTCCAGTGGTCAAGCCAAATCCATTAACTCAAGGTCAATTCAAATGACTGAATGCAAGGTGGATGTACAGTTGAAAGTGGCTCGACCAATCAGTGTTCAGAGGAGAGAGAGAGAGAGAGAGAGAGAGAGAGAGAGAGAGAGAGAGAGAGAGAGAGAGAGAGAGAGAGAGAGAGCCTGTCTTCTTCCAATGAGAGCAGCCTGCTGCGTGCAGCTCCACTTCCGTGCAGCCCCGGCCCTCCTAGCGATGATGTAATGTCATGAATATTGAAACAGGTTGCTTGGTGGTCGGGAGGCGCTCGACTCAGCATCCCTTCTGTCTCCCCATCACCACTACCCTTCAGCATCCGGCAGAAAAAAACACCCAGAAAAGGTAAGAAAATTAAATTGGCGCTTCTTGTTTTTCACGTGAGAATGCCTTGTGTTAGAGCAAACAGGCGTGTTTGAGCTGAATGTGCCAACAGTAACCTGTATGAAGGGCAAATGTCTGACTGTGATCCACATTATGTTCTGTGCTGTCAGGCCTCCGAGGTGGCTTGATTTACTGTTGCTGCTCCCAGTTGTTTATCTGTGGAAACAGCTCGGAGCTATTCTCCTTCCTCTTGTTTAGACTCCTCTTATCTTGATGAAATCAGATTGAGAGATTGTGTGTGAGGGGGTTGAGTGTGTTACAGGCAGACAGTCGATGTTTGGTGCTTTAAAACCACACAGACAAAAGAAAAAAAATGCATCAACTGTTCCAACTGTGGAAAAGGTGAAAGAAACGGCGTGTTCGCCGATTCTGACACTTTTATGGGTCATCTTCCATCCATTTGGGTAATGAGTCATCGCTAATGTTGGATGTGAGGAGTAAGATGATGGCTGATGGGCTCTCTCGGTACTCTTGTAAGCCTGGATGGGGCTCATCAAGAAGCTGAACCATCCTTTGTCTATTTTGGGTCTATCGAGGATCAGATCAGAGTCCACTCAGAATCGTATTTATGTCAACTGAGCTGGAGCCGGTTTTAATTGGCTGGCTGCTGCCCCAGGTTTCACAGCCAATGACATTGCCTTCTCTTAGCTCTCCCTCTCTCGCCAATTGCCCTTTCGGCCGCGCACATGACGCAAATGATTGTCTAATTGCCCGATGTGCAGCTGATCTCACACACATCTCAATAAACTGGGCTGTATGGCCGACTGCACAATCACCGGTGGTCACGTATAGACCTGTCTCTGGGCGCGCAGCCTAATTAGCCTCGCTCATCTACAATGCAAGGTGTGTCCTGATGGACCTGCTTTATCTAAATAATCAGATTATTCCGATCCGCTTTACAGTGTAGTCCAAGTTTTATTAGTTGGTCGACCTGTGGATGAGAATCTTTTCTTACTGAGTGTTTTCTAGCCTGGATCACATCCTTCTTTTGTAGCCTTTAGGTCTGAAAAGTCAATTGTTCCCCTGCTGCAGGGACACAGATGAAGGGGATGGATGTTGTTGAGGATGAGCTGAGCCTTTGACACCATGATGAACTCATCCTCTGCCGACTCGCAGCGGCAGCCAGACAATAGCAGCCGGAAGCAGCAGCAGCAGCAGCAGCAGCAGCGCTCGTCTTCTCCGGCCGGGCTCAAAGACAGTGGATCTAAAGCTACACAGAAGGGCAGCAACTCGTCAAAGCCCATCACGTCAAAGCAAGGAGGAGGTGGAGGAGGGAGAAGCAGCCGAGGTCATTCTCCCGTCTGCACGGGCAGGGAGCGGCAGGCCGGAGCCGCTCCTGCCGTCAGAGGCGCGGCTGCTGTCCAGGCTGCCGGTGCTGAAAGCCCGACACTGAGCAGGCCCGCGGCGGCGGCAGACAGAGGCGGCACCCACACACCAGAAGACTCTCCCCGCCCCGTCGCTGATGCCTCCTCATCCTCCAGAGCAGATCCCAGCCGCGTCGTCTCCGACCAGCCCTGCGCATCCAAATCCCCCAAACTGAGGAGCAAAAACCCGAGAGGCGGGGAGGCCGCCGCGGCGACGAGCGGCGGCAAGAAGAGCTCCAAGAGCACGGTGGGCTGCGGACCTGGGTTCTGGAAGGAGGGATGCTTGCAATCCGAGCTGATACAGTTTCACTTGAATAAGAGCTTGGGGAAGAAAGGGACAAAGATGCAGACGAAATCTGCATCACCGCCGGCCTCGGAGCCGGAGCTGTCTCCCGAACCCGACTGTCCTAAGCCGGCTCCACAGCCGGACCAGAGGCTGCAGGAACAGATCGAGAAGCTGGAGGATGAAAACGACGATCTGAAGGTAAATTGGTAACATATTACGAGCCTGACCATTTATACATTTGCTTTATTCTCATATTCTATTTAGCATGCGCAATGGTCGCACCTGTTGTATTTGCTTACAGGCTGTGGAATGACTTCTGCACGTAGCTGCGGCTTTGTTGTGAAACTAATTTCCCTGTGTGGGCCCAGGCTGGATTTAATGACTATGTGACGCATTTTATTGTCCGTGTTGTAGACCGAAATTGAGGAGATGCGGGCAGAGATGGATGAGATGCGGGACACCTTCTATGAGGAAGACGCCTGCCAGCTGCAGGACATGCGCAGAGAGCTGGAGAGAGCCAATAAGAACTGTCGGATCCTTCAGTACCGCCTGAAGAAGGCCGAGAGGAAGAGGCTCCGGTTCGCAGAAAGTGGCCAGGTGGATGGAGAGCTGCTCAGAAGTCTGGAGCAAGACCTCAAGGTGAGTCTCTGCAGGGTTGAGCATCATTATATTCCATCATATCCAGGATTCTTAATGACTCCTCTCTTCTGGCTCGGCCCCTCTCCCAGGTGGCCAAGGATGTGTCTGTGCGCTTGCACCATGAGCTGGAGAGCGTGGAGGAGAAGAGGATGAAGACAGAGGATGAGAATGAGAGGCTGAGGCAGCAGCTGATAGAGGTGGAGGTCACCAAGCAGGCGCTGCAGAATGAACTGGAGAAAGCCAAAGAGGTGAGGGGATGATGGGAGTGTGTCCCCGCCAACTAGAATGGTACTCAGTGGAGCGCATACCTCCACCAAGGCCCAGCAGTCCCCTTAAACTCAATCAAGCCTAATCCAATATCAAACTCCACAGCCCTGAATCACTATAAACCACCCATAACTGCTTAACCATAATTCAAGATCACCAGATCTCGGATCCACATCGAATTGATTTGTGCAATACCCATTCCAGCTCATAAACATTATAAAAGCAATAACAAATGCTCTTTTTGAGCTAGTTATTACTGCAGGACTATAAAATCACACTTGCAACTGAGAGCACTGTGATTTGATTTAGAATATTTTACCAGAAATGTTCTTGCGGGCGACTTTAAACAGTCCTGTTTTTCCATTACTGGGCCTTCAGTGTTCCATAAATCCGGATGATATCACTGCCTTCGGTAAGAAAACAGTGAGCTGATGATGATGATGTAACCACTGTTTCCCTGCAGCTCTCGCTGAAGAGAAAAGGAAGTAAGGATGGGCAGAAAGCAGAGAGGAGGGCTCCACAGACCCCGATCGAGGTGAGTCAGCAATTACATTATTAGATTAGAAAGTTATAAACTTCAATGGAGATGTTTAATAATGAGGTTGTTTTTCAATGCAATTTCCAAATTAAAACAAAATGTAATATGTAGAACTAAGCCCCAGAGTCATAATTTGTCATTAGCGAAAGCACATTAAGGAATAACAATTACAATATGTGCAGAGGCAATGAAACCGTTCCCAGAAATGTCGATTTTTAAACATGCCTCCAAACTAAATAGAAGTTACAGGAAAATGTTCCTCCGTGTTGACTATAGGAAAATATATTCACCACCCACAGGACTGAAAGTAATGGGAAAATTAACAAATTCTCTTCACAGGAAGAAAATGACGATTTGAAATGCCAGCTGGCCTTCATCAAGGAGGAAGCCATCTTGATGAGGAAGAAAATGGCAAGGATTGACAAGGAGAAGGACCGACTGGAGCAGGAGCTGCAGAAGTACCGCTCCTTCTACGGTGATGTGGACAGCCCTCTGCCTAAAGGCGAGGCTGGAGGGCCTCCCACCACCCGCGAGTCGGAACTGAAACTCCGCTTACGCCTGGTGGAGGAGGAGGCGAACATCTTGGGAAGGAAGATTGTGGAACTTGAGGTGGAGAACAGGGGTCTGAAGGCTGAGCTGGACGACATGAGGGAGGACAGGTACTTTGCATTTAATCCTCAGATTCTTGAACTGGCTGGTTGAAATGTAGTGACAGTGAGTTGAACATAACTGTAAGGTGAAACCCTATCATCAATAATCTGCATTACACATTTATCAATGCTTCTCTCCTCTCCTCTCCTCTCTATAGCATGGCGGCAGCAGGAGTGGATGGCTCTGGTACTGGAGGTCAGCAGTGCAGAGAGCAGGGCGAGGCCCTGTCAGAGCTGAGGCAGCAGCTTCAGCTGGTAGAGGACGAGGCAGAACTCCTCCGCAGGAATTTAGCAGACGTGGAAGAGGAGAACAAAAAGGTATGGGGACTAATTTCAGGTCTGCTGCACTGTTTTTGCCAGATTCAAGGACAAAACAATTTACAGTACTGAAATACAGTCAGCAAGCATGTAAAGCTATTTCATTCCAGGTAGGACAGGAAATGTCATTTTCTACAAAATGAGAACATTAAGACCAACAGTTTACAAATAAAGATGGTGACATCATGGCATATGAGTTCAAAGTAATAACACAAATAATAAAAAGTTTAAGACTGTCAGACCAGACTACTTCATAAATTATTATTGTGAAGATTTGCTCCACTTTAGTTTCTCTGACTGGAACTAATATCTGTTTTCTCTCCATCTGAAGCCTTGTTAATCATTGTTAAATTTAAAATATTTCCATCAAAATTGCAGCAGACTGTAAATAATATATGACGTATGCTTTCTGATGTTACTAGGCAACACGCTGCTGCTTTAATTTCAGAGGTGTAAGATGTAACTTTTATAAGTGTGTCCTCTTTCTTTGTGTGTCTGGTGCTATATTTAGTATCATCAATGACTTTTGAGGTCTTTTATAAGTCTGTCTGTTCTCTAAGCCTCATATCAAAAATTCAAATGTGTGAACTATTCATACTGGCAGCACTAAATGCAGGCGGGGATAACATCCATTTTTCATCTTTAGGTGACAGGTGAACTCAATAAACTGAAATACAAGGCTGGATCCCATGAAGCTGGATCAAGACATGGAGGAGGTTTGTTTTTTATTTGTTCAGTGTCTTTCAATTAGCAGTTGTTGAAGGGCAAGCAATCTCTATTTCAGCTTAATAAATCTGTTTCTGGTGGAAAATGTGTTTCATAAAGCCTCCAGGAGCTGCACATTAAAGTCTCATTTGCAGAGGTGTTCCACTTTTCATTGTTGCTCTGTTTCAACCCCAGGAGGAGCTGACCCCGCTAAAGTCGAGGGCCTCCAGGAGGAGCTGAAAGCAGCACGTCTGCAGATCAATGAACTGAGCGGCAAAGTCATGCAGCTCCAGTACGAGAACCGTGTTCTGCTCTCCAACATGCAGCGCTATGACCTGGCATCCCACCTGGGCATCCGCGGCAGCCCTCGGGACAGTGACGCAGAGAGTGACGGAGGTCGGGACGATGACACCCCCTCGGCCTCGGCTTCCTCCCCTCGTCTCCTCCCGCCCCACCGCAAACGCGAGGGCCCTATCGGAGGGGAGAGTGACTCAGATGAGGTGAGGAACATCCGTTGCCTCACCCCAACACGTTCCCTTTACTCACCCGTGGATAGCCGTTTTTTATCCAGAAGCCTGAAGGACCGGCAACACATGATAGACATCCGCATCGAAGCGGAGAGGCTGGGCCGGACCATCGATAGGCTTATCGCTGACACCAGCACTATCATCGCAGAGGCTCGGGTATATGTCACCAACGGAGAGCTGTATGCCAGACTGGACGAGGATGAAGAAGGTGGCAGGTAACAGACACATGAAAGTGACTAGGAATCTCATTTTCTACATTCAAAAGCATTTTCTTTGCTTAAAGGGACAGTTCAACCCAAAATCAAAATAGCTATTTTTTAAAATCTTTTTTTACCTCTAGTGCTTTTTATCCATATAGATTGTTTCGGTGTGAGTTGCCAAGTTTTGAAGATATTAGCCATACTGATGTCCGCCTTGTCTCAGATATAATGGAACTAGATGGCTTGTGGCGCTCAAAACGACAAAAAATAAAACAAAAACAAAACAACAAAAAATTCCACAACGAGTTAAAGGGAAAAACATGTATTTTGTCTTTTGATTTTGTTGTTAACTGTCACTTCAACTACAGTAAACAGGTCCAAACATACACTCTACTTCTGCTCCACAGGATTAGAGAGCATGAGCTGCTGTATCGTATCAACGCCCAGATGAAAGCCTTCAGGAAGGAGCTGCAGAGCTTCATAGACCGGCTGGACGTCCCCAAGCAGGAGGATAGAGAGGCGGAGGAGCCACTATCTGTAAGCTGATGCAAACACACAAATATGATTGACTTTAATGACTGTGATTTAGGTTTTCTCTAATATGCACTTTCTTTGCTGCTTGTCACTCCCTCTGCTCCCCCCTCCTTTTCATTTAATCATCATCCATCAAGATGTTTCAGCCCATTATTTTGCTGATCCTCATTCTTGTTCTGTTTTCCTCACTCTCTTATGCCACCATTTTTAAATTGGTATTCCTTTTCACCCTGTTCTTTGTTCTGTAAAGCGCACACACTCATATTATATCATTACATATGTTTTCATTATTTCTTTTTTTCTTGACTTATTTGTTCATTTTCAATTCTGTTATGTTGAACACGCCACATAAGGTCACTCAAGGTACAGGACATAATCATTTCCCATGTATGATCCAAGCCGCCCATCTACTCAGATGCTTTCGACATTTACTGGAGACCACACACCTTGGAGCAACAATGGAGTGTTAGGTGAGTATGTCATTAAACTCTCTGACTATGAGTAATGAGCTTTTTGATGTCAATTCAAGTTAAAGATTTTAAAATATTGCAGTCTCAAAGGCCCTACACACCCATAGTACACCCACACGGGCATTTTTACTTAATATGCCTAATTGGAAGCTTCTTGACTGTGTGGGGCTGATTTACATCCATCTCCCTTTCCTATTTATACTATTTTCACTCTTATTAGTACATAGAGATTCGGAACATTATGTGATTCCCTGCATAGCTGAGCAGAGGTCTATTCAGCCACATAACTGGGAACAACTGTGTGGATGTGCAGGGCCTTGAATCCGATTTTAAAATGCTGTGCAGAAACTTAACTGTTATCGCTGTGTGCGTTAAGAATCTATAACATTACTAGAAATATGCTATCCAAAATGTGAAGAGCTGAAGAGTCGGTGCACCATATTTGTTCAGCTTAGCTCATGGAGGTTTTGACAGGTCTGTCTATCTGAGATGTTTTCACATGGCCGCAGCAATGACCAGATAACTATTGAAGTTTGTGTTATGACTGCTATGACAAAGCTCACAGAGGACACACACACACACACTCACGCAGTCGCACACCATCTGGCACCATGTTGCTTCTGAGGCAACTATACTGTCTGAGTCATGGCAAAATGTCAGCATAATCTGTGACAAATCACCCAAACGTCCAAGAGGAATATGATAGGAGCGTTGGGATTTTACCCACATGTGGATATATTAGTTGTGCCATTTAGAGCTGTGTATAAATGCCCATGGGTGGGTCTGGAAGATCAAGCCAAAAAATGTGCCGATGTTGGAACTGTTTAACCGACGGACCTGACCACCAGGACGGGGGCGGAACCGGTCCACTTCTTTCATCCCACCGGTGGGATGTTTGACGTCACATATTAGGGCCAGCTGTGGAGAGAGGGGAGAGAGAGAGACACACACACACAGAGAGAGAAAGGAGGATTTTATTCCCGTTAATGAAAGCATCATTTCAGCTGTAGGCTGTCGCTCTCCAGTTGTTTTTAACTAAGCCACTGCATTCCAGTACTGACTTTATTTCAGCTACTTCGTTGGCTGAAATGTAGGCTCTAGTTGGCTGTTTTTTGGGGGGTATTTTTTCCCCCTGGACATTCACTGCAGCAGTCAGGAGCATATTAGAGAAAGAGGTAAGGGTCTGTTCGTCTGAATACCACGTGCGTCATGTGTGGGCGCTCGAGCGAAACAAAAACATTACCAGCGTTGTGTTGAAAGCTAACTAGCTTAACTCGCGCGTTACTATCACTTAGCCTACTAGTTATTAGCGTAACGTTAGTTCACCGCGAGCAACAACAGCGCTGCGACTTACTTCTCCGGCCTGACGCCACACTACTGTAGCTATCTACTCGTTGTCTTGATATCAAGATGAGCACATTCCCACCCCTCGTTGCTTTCCTCGTGATAGTCATCCCCCTTGTTATGCTGAGATAGCAGAGAAATATGGCAGAAGGGTGGGAGTCGTGCTATGGATAATAAAAGAAGAAAGGTAGGTAAACTTTGTCGCTTTTTAGCGACAAGTCGAGACGCTTACCGCGTATTTAGCAGGACTAGTTGACAGTTAGTGAAGCCATTGGTCGTAATAAGCGGGTTACCGCCTCTGAAATGAGTGACGGTTAGCATGCAGGCTTTTACCGCGGCGCGTAAATTGATTCGTTGCCATGGATACAGCGCAAGGTGGCATCCTCCCGCGACGTAATTAGAGCGAACCGGTGTTGATTAATGGACGTTTCTCCAGACGCCGCTCAGCTATCCGGCTTCAGGAAAATAAACTCATGGCTACAGGCGGTAAAAATACTCCGCTGCTCTTACATCAGTGCGCTCCGTGATATTTTTGGGAACTTCTCCCATTCGCGTCGCAGTGGTTACTGGGTGTCTGTCGCTGCCAGCTCTGGATTGTCGCCTACAACGACTCTGCGAGGGGGAAAGAGGAGACACAGCAGCGCGTCCTGAGGTTTCCACACAAACATGTAGAAGGAACACAGCGCACGGGTGCAGCAGTGAGGAGGTGTTTTTCTGAATGATAAAATCACCCTGGACTCTTCACACAATAATGACGGCTTGACCTCGTCTCCGTGAGGATATGGAAGGGACCAAAGCGTTCGGTCCCGTCGCCACAGCGGAGGCTGCTGCGTGGCCGACGGGGGATTTGGTCGGGTTTGGATAATTGGCGCATTCAGTGTGCAGCCAGTTTGAGTCAGGAGATGGGAAAGAGTGCTGAACTGTATCAAAAATGATTTCAAGTTGTGGTTTATAGAGCAGATTGGTGCTCACAAAAAAAGCTTTTGTGAACATCTCAATATTTTGTCGTCTCAAGTTGTCTTTTTTAAAGTTTTATTTTAATGCGTTGGAGGAATGTGGAGTGCGTTCATGAACGGCTCGGGGCTGCACGGTGGGGGTGGCGCTGGCGGGGGCAATGTCCCGTCTCAGGGATGGGAGTTCGTGCCGTGCTCCAGGATGGATAGGGCTGATAGAGGCAGGGGCAAAAGCCGCAGCCCGCTGAGGAGGATCTCCTCTCCGCCCACCGTCTTCAGCCAACTCTACGAGCCCCAGTTCGCTGCTTCATCGGTCGGAGGAGAAGTTGGATCAGGGACGCAGCTGGAGGTCCTCAGGGGACAAATGTGGCCGGGCCCTGAACCCCAGCAGCAGCAAACACAACACACGAGGCTTAAAAAGAAGTTTGAGGAATTGAAAAAGCGACATGTACAGGACAAGGAAGAGTGGATGCGGGAGAAGGAGACATTGTTGAGAGAAGTGGCTGACATACAAGTAACTGGAAAAAACAATATACATACATTGGTTTTCTATATCAGCATTATATAAGAAGTTGTAGTCTGTCTGTGTTTTATGGTATACATTATAATATTCCTAGAATATTCCTCGGGGCTTCAAATTCAAAACTTTATAAATGGATACACCATCAGTAAGCAGCAGTGTATCACCAAGTATTGATTTATTTCCTTCTTGGTTCTTCTCTAATTGCCTCAGTTACATCTTGTGGAATACAAATATGCCATATCATCGTGCCATATTTGTTTCCATGGCAGGGAGGGGAGAACAGGAGGATTCTGCTGGACCTGAAGACGGTTTTGGAGGAAGTGCAGTTGGAGGTGAAGAGAGAGGAGGAGAAGAGGAGCGAGCTCCAGCTGCAGTACACCAGAGACAGATGTGCCTGGGAGCTGGAGAAGGCTGAGCTCAAATGCAGGATTGCACAGGTAACTCAGGGAGGACGACGATGATGATCATGATCATGTGTGGTCGGGGCTCTGGGCTTTGTTCAAAAGCATCTGCAAACAAATAATTAGTTGCAGAGTTTGAAGTGTGAATTTTTGTGTGTTTGTAAGGCAATGTATTGTCTGCAATACTTTATAAATAGCTGTGTATGACCAGCGTGCATGCTTGTGTATGCAGGTGCATGCTGTGAGGGCAGTTATGCGAATACAAAGCAACGCTAATCTTGTTTAGCAGCAATACGTAAAGAATACATTGTGCAATTAATATCTACATAGTTTCTTGTGTGTGTTTATGTTTGTGTATTTTTTCATGTTCTGTGTATGCGTGTCCGTGTCTGGCCTTCAGTTTGGTGTAAATTGGGCTCGCCACGTTCGCCACCCACATGGTAGGGTGATAAGTCACCCTGGCATCTGTCCAACTCAAGCCTCAGCTTAGACAAAAGATTTGCACTGAGGAGGCAAACGTAGTTATAGCCACTCAGCCAGACTCAGACAGCCAACTTGGCTTTTAGAAGGGAGCTCTAAGTAGATGAAATATTGACCTATTGTTTCCATGCAGAGCTACTGTTAAGAGTTTTTTTCTTTTTTTTTTCCTCTAGAAATGGGCAGAAAATAGTTAGAGAGCTAAGTTTGCATACCAGTGCCACGCTGTGTCAGGCATTGCTCGGATCACTTGAAGGACCATGCATAGTTATTCTTCAAAGCACCGTGGCTTTTAGGGATTTAGCTTTTTTTTTTCTTTCTAGTTAGATCAGAAGATAGATTTATTTGGTTGCTTTAAAGTAAAAGAATAAACCTGATTAGACTTGCTCATGAAATTGTTTGATTCTGTGAGTTTGATTTGTCGACGTGTGTGTTTGTGTGCCTCAGTGCTCGTTGTGACTCTAGTGATGTTGTGACAATAATCTTGTGTCTCATCTGCCCGTTGAGCCCCATAAGATTCCTATCACAGTCTTAAAACTGATTGGTCTTGCAGTCTAACATCAAACAGCTTTCCTTTTTTTGTTCTTTGGAGCTACAAGAAAAATCAAATAATTCCCTTTCAAGTGATGAAGCTCAGACATTCCATGATGTGGTGCTGGAAATTAGCAAGGTGGTGCGATAATACTGCGGAGCAGTTGGACAAAACCGCTGATGACTCGATGACACGGGAATGCAACATGGTAACATATCTTTACCAGATCACACATCAGACACATGCAGATGGTTTAGCTATCATATTGTCAATCCCTCTGTGTGAGTAGATGGCACAATGTTGCTGTTTAGCTCTTCTTTGTATTGCTGGCACTGTGCCTTCTCACACTGTGGTTGACAGAGAGCCTTATAAAAACAGAGACATTTACTGTTCTGTTTTGTGTTTTTGTAAAGCCCAGTGTGAAAGTGGGAGAAAGAGGCTTAATCTACTGCTGGGTTTATAACATAATGACACACACATACACACAGTGATGTTTATATCACAATGCTGTTATGTATGTGAGACATCTGTGTCAGAGGCAGCTGAGTTAATCAACACTTCTTAATGTTTTTATTTCCATATTTGCAAAGTGCTCAATTAAGCAAGTTTATGTGTGCATACAATCATTTTGAATGGAACATGCACACACACACACACAGTATGCAGACATTTCTTTGACTGCACAAACAGACCAAGGAAATGTGACTTGGAGTTGAGCCATGCTGGGCGGGATTAGCTCCATTGTAAAAGTTGTTTTGTCTTGATGCCACATCCTGCCACAGTTTATAGTTTTGGGTGCATGTTTACTAAGTGCTAATGTAGGGCTGCTCATCAGGTTAAACAAAAACATCAAGTCAAGTTTTCGGAAATCATTCACAGCTCAGTAATCAAATGTTAATTTATGGTCTTTAACTACATCGTTGAGTAAATTTGTAACGGGTCTATAACCATTGGTCTGTTCTTTGTTAAGACAGTAGCATTGGATGTAATTTGGCTCTTGATTGAAGATTGTTGCAAACCCATTTTTATAATACATGTAATTCTCTTTGATTCTTTATTCAGACAGAACACAAACAATAGAAGCCTGATAGACCGATTGTCATTTGATTTAATTTAATATATTTATAGATAAATTGCTGAACAATCACATGCAGGCAGCTATACAGAGATCTTGGACTAGGCTAAAAAATGGACAGGAATGCATGCTGGTGTAACTTCATTTTACCTCGAAGTGGTTTGTGAATAATCTCTGCATGGTTGAGGCACTCCTGTCATTTTCCACATGTGCAGAGGAGATCCCATTTTTAGCTTCGACAGACAGTGAATACAGAAAGTATTACGTAGGTAGAAGGTAGTTGTCAGGGCAGTTAGAACAAATTGATTTGAAAGTAATTTTTCGAGTTTGCTTTAGATGCAATCAACTGAATGAGGCGTACAGTCAAAGAGGGCTCAGCTGAACTATGCTTGCATTTTTTCTATGATAAGCTTGTTAGTATTCCACTGCTAGCTTTTGTTCGTTCGTTGTTAGACTTTGTAGAGAGACTTTGAAAGCAGTAGAATAGGAGAGGGAGGCAGCCAGAAAACTTTAGGGGATTATCCAAGCAGCCAAGTGTATAATACAAACCTGAAGACAGTGAATAGAAGAAGTGTTTGATACTTAAGAACCCGGGTTCAGTGAGTTTTTATGTAAAGCCTTCAATGAACTGGCACTTGCCCGTTGTCATAGTGAAGATGTCCTTATCTGCACCTGACCAGGAGAATCTGCTTAACTCCACAGTCTAGACTGTTACATGAGTGCTTTATGAATGCAGTTTCATGCATAAAATTTCCACATCATTTTAACATATTTTTAGCTGTGTTTAGAAGCAAGTTTACATTCCTATGTTGGTCATTTAATTGGTGAAAAAGAAACTGAAGCTCTGCAGCTGCGAACATACAACATATATTTTTCATACCAGGGATTACGATCATGAGGGAGTTACATAAGCATCAGCACAGTTGTAATTTATCAACAGTTGCATGCTTGTTCTATTCTTGAGATTAACTACACACCCTTCTCTACAGTAGGTTATGACTGTGAATGTAACTACTGTATGTTGTTTCCACATCCTTTTTGGGCACTTCCACCACCAAATACCAAGCAAGCATCCAGGGTCCCAGGCAGAGGTCTTAGGCCGGATATTTTCCAGGCATATTTCTCTGCATGCCACTGATTTATGAAAGCTGCTGGCAGCTAAGAGATATCTCACTCTGCCTTAGCAGCCAAGCCCCCCTCCTCCCTTTACCTCGTATCCCCACCTCCCCAAGGAATGTGACATTGTACAAGGCTCTGTGTCCACTATTTATAGTGGGTCACCGTGGTGACACAGTTACCTTCATATACCCTGGGCCACGGAGTGGCAGACAGGGTGTCCAAGGGTAGCAGGGGATAGCTCCTTGAGACAGATTTTTAAGTTGTGTTTGTGTGTTTTGTGCACGAATGCCTTTTTCTTGATATTCTGGTTCTGATGATGTTGACCTGTGTCCCTGTTCACATGTGTCCCTCCAGAGTCTCAGAAGACACTTAAACTTAAATCAATTAACTACGGTCTTCAGCTCTTTTATTTTGACTCTGACGCTCTTGTTTTTGCACTTTCACTATTTGTTTACATGTGGATGTTTAAATAGACTGTGGACAGCACCCATCATCATGCGTCTGTAATTGTGGAGAACTTTGAGAAGAGCCACAGGCAGACAGAAAGGGTTGACTTGTTTTTCTCCACCATAATTTCATGACCCCAGGCCACAGGCAGAAATAGCACCATGACCGAGGCTTGTAAGAAGGCTTTGGTCGCTGTCTGTGACTGAACACTGAAATAACACACTCCGGCATGCTCGTATGCATTCTCTCTCGTTCTAACGCGCACACACTCCACACACAGACAGAGGCACAAGCATATATGCACAGGCGTTGCCTTGGGATGTTTCCAGTTCTAAAGCCAACACTTTTTCCCCTTTTTATGAGCAACCAAAAATGCACAAACCACAGAGGGTACAGATCAATGTAGTGAAACACACCCTTAAATAGAGGAAAGCCTCTAAATCTAAGAATTCCCTTGTATTGCAGTATCTCTTTGGTATAGGACATTTCAGATTAGCTTTTCCAACACCACTATCTTATCTAGACAGCATGTTTTGGCTTAAATCTTTGGCACAGTTTCCAGGGGAAATGCCCAGGGTTTTTCACTTGAAGAGGACAACGAATAGGGAGACTCAGTTATATTCCCATTGGAACAAAAATGTCCAATTGAACCTAATGAAACTGGCATTTTTATCATGTGCCTTTACTTATTTGTGTAGAAAGATCATCTCTGTATGAATCTGTGTTTCCTGGTACAACCGAGTATCATTTGACTGAGGCCACATGCATCCTCTGCAGACACATTTTGCTCTCAGTCTGCCATATCCTGCACTGTATCCTGTTTCAGTGGCATGCCATAGAAAAGAGACTTGAACTTTGAACTCCTGAACCCCATGTGTGAGTTCTTACAGGAAATTTTCATCTTTCAATCTTCTGTCTTTTCTCCCTCTTCCCTCCTCTGAACCCACTCACACTCATCCCTGTGGTGCATTAATTCCCCCACTTCCTCCACCTTCTCTTCCTGCCACTCCTTCATTCTCTTAATTCCACTTTTCACAATTTCTCACTGCTGCCTCGCTCATCTTGTCATACTCTTTTTCTCCAACCGCAATTTATCCTTTATCACCACTGACTGTTTTCTCCACTGACTCTCCCACCCTTTCCCTTCCCATCTCCCTGTTCTCTTCTCTCTCCTCCTCTGTGCCCTCTGCACTCCCTGTCTGTTTCTTTCTCTTCAGTTGGAGGCTAAAGAGGCTGCTGGTTTGATCAGTGGAGGAGTCCAGTCAGCAGCGGCAGGTCCCGTCTCCGTGGTGTCACGGAGCATTCGAGAACAGCACGGCGAGACCTCATCGCTACAACGGGAAAGGGAAGAGCAGCGGAGGCTCCTGGCGGACACACATTCAGCAGCCATGGACCTGCGCTGTCGCCTGGAGCACAATGAGAGGGACTGGTCAAGGGAGAAAGCCGAGCTGCTGGAGAGGTTCGATGTGGAGAGAAGGGAGTGGGAGAGCCAGCTGAAGGATATGCAGAAGAAAATAGAAGAGGTAAGGCGCTCTGAGTGTGTGTCTGAATGAGAATATTTCGGCATTTTGTTAAGGTTTAGTGATTTGAATTTAAGGGAAGTGAATGACTATATAAAAGAAAACCCCCAAAATACCGTATGTAATGCCACTTCCAAACCTTTCTCTTAATGCATGATGTATGTCATCCTATGCACTGAGCAGCCTGCAGTTGTAAAACTTCCCTCCTACACATCCTGTTCATCATCAACACTGTCAAAACAATATCCCTGATCAGTGCAGCTGCAGAGTATGAAGAAAGGAGGGAGTGGAAGGAGGAGGGTGAGGGTTCTGATATTTCCCTCATCTCTGGATACTCAGGCAGAGGCAATAATTGAGACAGCCTATGGCCTGGAGTGATGAACAGAAAAGCTTACATGCAACACAAAGACATTTATAAGAGCGAGTAATAGATAACATCTACTTCTCTTCAGGTGGCTGTAACCTGACAGTCAAAGGAAAAAAGAGAAAAGCTTATTTGTATACAGTATACAGTATTTTCTCGGGGTTAATAGTATCGTCTTTGTGTCACATTTTTAATGCATTATTTAAATGTATAAATTAATAAAACTTTAGGGATGTCTTGCTCTGTTCATGTTTAGAAATGTTCCTGATTATAAATAACAATAATAGATCTATTATAATTCTAGAGGGATATGAGAAACAACTAGTTGGTACATGACTTGCTTGCTGCAGTATTTGGTGTTGCACGATAGCCGAGCATACACTGATTATACTACTTGTCCACCATGGCCACAGTCGTTTTGCTTTTTTTAATCAATACCTGATAGGCCGATAGACGTTACAATTACAAACACTCTAGCAAGAGTCACATTTTACTTGTACTATAATGAGGTACAAATAAAAATCTCTTCCCTTCTCTTGCAAAAAGCCTGGTGTACTGGGTTACACCGGTGTTGTTACACGCTTATTGGTTGGTTGGAAAACTTCTACACCAAAGCAATCCTACTAGTCAATTAATCAATTCACCAAAAAGTAATTGGCAACAATTTTGATATTGTTGGCTAGTAACAGTTTCTAAAATGTGATGAGTTGATAGTAAAGTGATGGTAAACGATTTTGTCTTACGTGACAGTAAATCACTTTAAGCAATTTAAAGACTTCACCTTGTTCTCTGGGAACTTGTAAAGAGCATTTTTGTATAGACCAAACCATCAATCAAGTCAAGGACCAAGTATTCAGCAGATTTATTTATAATGAAAATAAATGTTAGCTTCAGCCCTAATGTGGAAGTTTAACTTTTTCAGTTGACGTTGAAAGGCAGAGTTAAGAAAGTACAACAGGTTAAGACAGGTCAGAGAGGGAAGTTAATCAAAGCAAATGTATAAACGTAAGAGACAGGGACACTGGTAAAGAACAATACATTTTACAAGGGTGGTAACAAAAGCAGGAGTCAAAATCTGAAATGCCAGAGGAGCAGATTAGTGTTTTTAATAAGGGAAGCAAAAGTAGTTGGACGGAGTGCGAAGGCACTGGAATAATTTGCTATGAAAAGAACATGTGGCTCTCATTTGCCCCTCTGAGACCAGAAAATGAGAGAGGAAAACAGCAGAGGAATAAAGCAGGCTAGAAGGCAGTAGTCCCATCTAGACATTGCGTGATGGGAAGGGTGCCCAGTCAACATGAAAAGTTACTATTCTGGGATTTTGTGGAAGGAGACCAGAGGTTATCCAATTTTATTTGAGAGAATTCTTTGAATGTTTTTTAATCTTCTGTAGTCTAAATAGTTTCATAGGATTCAATGCTATGCTGCCTTGACAGTATCTATCACTTTATTTATGATTTTACAACCAGGCTTGAGAAACAAGTCTAATGTAATCAAATAAATAATTTGATAATACCACTAGATATATGGAACTATCTGTGTTTTAAAAAAAAAAGAAGGAAAAGGATTTGTATTCATATTTGGTGTGTGTGAATGTGTGATTTCAACAATTGTTGGTTTACGTACATAATGTAATATTGCTGAATATTTGCAAAATGTTGAAATTCATCTTAAAAGAATACATTTCAAATTACCAGAGGACAATGATTGCCTCATTTAACAATAGACTTTTGGACTACCCATCTCTATTTGTTCTTCCTTTTTCTAGCTGTACTGTGAAGTGAGGGCCAAGCGAGAAGGAACTGGACTGGATAGTGGGAGGCAGGACAACGATGATATTGTAAAGAGGCTCAGCATACGCTCAACCAGCACTGGCTCCAGTCTGCTCAGTGACAACTCCCGCTCGGAGCCGCTCAGCAGCAGCGGTCGGTCAGAACCAATCAGACATTCACCGTTACCTGGTTTTGGTCGCAACAGAAACATCAGTGGCAGTGGTTGTGTTGGCACAGATAGTTATCACTCCACCTGCCTCCAAGCAGACAGCCTCTGTGAATATAATAATGCTGGTGGTCACTTCACTCAGAATGACCTTTCACAACTTGAGCTGGTGGATGAGTTGAGACGCACTTGGCAGCAAGACTTCGTCACTGATTGCAAGGAATCTGTGGATACAACACAACTGGATGCCATTTTTCATGGAACTCCAGAATGTGGGGTGCCTCAGAAAAATGGCCCTCAAGATAATGAAGAAAATGTCCACGTTAGTCCTCGAGAAAGTCCTTTTTGTTCAGAGCAGAGTTACAGCAGCGATAAGAAGAACACCACTGCTCTCAATGCTGTGAGTGTTTTGAACTATTTTTGTATTTGCTAAAAACACTATTTATACACAGGAAAGACACATTAGTGTGGTTGTCATTGTCTGTCTTGTCTTTGCTTTTCACACTGCAGACATAAAAACTTGTTTGATCATCGGTGTTCCTGCACTGCGTCCTGTACACTTTGTCATTCCTTGGTTTCTTTGATGACATAATCTTCTTTACCTAACTCGGTTTTATCTTAAAACTCAGGTAAATAATGTACTTCAGTAATACACAGTGTCCAGAATGTCTCACTGTATCTCTGTCTCCTCTTCTCTGTGTCTCAGGCTCTGAAGGAGATAGCCCGTGTAAGCGAGGAGCTTTGTAGCTACCAGGATGAGATCAGAAAGAAGAGCGGGGATAGGAGGTAAATCCTCTTTGCTATGTTTACTTCCTGGCGCCAACATGGAATTATGATATAATCAGTCTGAATGCTGTGTCTTGGTGTACTTTTGTACATAACGTCAGTCCCATGTTTGTCTGTGCTGTCAGTGAATGAGAAATGAAATGGACTGACTATAATTAAAATGACAGTAAATGCATTTTACTGTTTAATGCTCCTCAGGAACCGTTCTGAATCCCTGTGCCCACTGGAGGAGAGCAATATGCTGTTTGGCCATGTTAAAACCCGACTGGAGGTGGATGAAGCCCCCTGCGACCTTGGCCAGATTTACTATGACCTTCGGGCCTTGGAGAGAGAAAACTGGACCCCCTTGTCACCAGATGACACCTGGCAGACTAACGGAGGGCCGAGCAAATCCCCAGGAGCAAACTCCGCTGATCCAGACAGAGCAACACCGACGAGTCCTGGAGTGCTCTCTGAGAGTGATACAGCAGCTCCACCCATCCCTCCACGCAGCTCCTCCTGGAACCTGAGTACCCCCAACCAGCCAGACATAGAACTCCACATCCCAGAATCCCCCATGGCGACAGTGAGGAAGTGCCACAGCCCCTGTGTTCTCGTGGACAGAAAGTGCAGCAGCCCATCTATTGTCAGGAAGTTCGGGGCCATGCTGCAAGAAAATGAAGGAAAAGTTTTAGTAGACGGTGTGGTTTCATCTTGCGCTGTGCCTGCTAACCCTAAATGTAATGTCGGCTGCTGCCACAACCGCTGGTCCTGTGATGCAAGCAAGTTTACTAACAATAAGTTGTCTACACATGGGACTGTGCAGAAAAGCTTCTCTGAAGTCAACATTTTGACTGCTGGAAAAGACTTGTGCTCAGATTACAGACCTGGTGTTGGGGGCTTGAAAGAGCTGCAAATACCTCCAATTGTCAAAGAATTACCTGTAGATTTGCTATTGTCCTCTCTTGAAATATCACCTGCCAGCCTCAAGCTCCAGGGCTCCAAAAGAAACATAATGCTCGAACAAAAAACAGCTGAGTTCAACAGAACTTTGTTCCAGGCTGAGATGGGTCGTGGCGTAGAGGACGGTTTTACAGTAACAGATGCCGGCTCTGTTGGTGTCCAGCCAATCTTTCCAGCAACTTGTGCGTTAGATGACGTTATTACTCCCAGGGAGACAGCATGTCAGCCACATTGTACTGATGTCACCACCAGCGTCACGGGTGTGCATCCTGAAGTCACATTATCTCTCTCCACCTTGGATCCTACAATTCACGAGGTCCAATCAAGGCGAACGAAATGTGGTCCTGAAGTTCAACCACAGATTGGACTCAGGGAGGCAACCACAGTAACCTCTCAGAGTCCTGCACATCATTCTGAGGTCAAGCACAAAGCTCGAACAGCAAGCAGTCCTTCCAGGAAAACACAACACAGAGCCGCCACAGAGGCTCTCTTTTCTGAGCCGGTCTTGCCTGTAAATACCGTGCCAGGTCACAATGTGGACAGTTCCAGCTCCAAGAATGAGAATTCCAATGAAGCAAAGCCTCAGCCTGCCAGAGTCGGTGTCTCACTCCAGCAGCCGTCTGCTGAGAACAAACAAAGACAGATGACACAGCCGAGGCATGCGTCTGTTCCCCAGTCTGACTCCTCCAGACCTGGGCCTCGAATAATGACTGACCATCCCTGGAAGCCCCTCACTCTGGCTGCCTACCCACGGCCCGAGGGATCTAGGTCCAACTACGGGGCAGTTGAGAGGATACTGAAGAATTATGAGAGTGCAGCCCGGGCTCAGCAGAACCAGAGCCATCAGGATGAGTTGTCTTCAAGTCCTAACGTCAGTGTCAGGCAGGAGGAGACTGTCACTGAACTGGACATGCTGGACATGGACCCTCTGCCCTTACCTTCCACACTGAGACACGCACAGGCTTCACACACCTCAACGACGCACACTACACATGCACAGCTCAGCAGCCACTTTGCCATGAGTGTGAAAGAGATACATCGAACAGTGCAGGTGGGTAGAGTCTAGTATCAACAGTCTGTATTCACACTTCAGCAGATGTGCTATTCGCTGTACAGATGTGAAGTGAGACACATTCTGTTGGAATAAAGTATGTAATTTTGCATAAAGTATGCATTTTATTTGATTAAAATACAATGAGTCACACTATTTTCAAGGCCAATCACACACGGGAACCTGGATGAGCTTGCACATTTCGTTCCGCTTCATTCCATTCTGAAACACTAAGCGCTAGTTGCCCTTGACTGAGGACAGCTCTGGTGGGAATGTTGTTTATTTCTGGTATGTGCTAAGAGACAGAAGCAGGCCAGAGCCTCCATTATAATCTGGGCATCTGGGCCATTCCATTGCTTCAAGGCTCCTAACAAAAGGAATTGGTGGAGCGGCATATAAAGTTTAAACTTGGCAGGAGGTCTGTCACCCTCATCAACTCGTCTTTCATCTCTCAGTCCCTCCACGGGGCCTCGTAGTGGAAGTGTTTTTCTGGTCTTTGTGTTGTAATTACAAAAGTATCTACAAGAAGCCAGATGACTTGATGCCCTGGGCACACCACGGAAATAAGAAAGCTGAAGTGATTATGCTGCTTTAAAGTCATGCAAATGTTAACAAAATTGTGGGAGCGATTATCAAGCCAATTTTATTTGACCTCTTGAAAAGAATGTAATTAAAGGCACCACTTTAGTTTAATCTCAGTTGAAGCAGCACTGTCCAAAATAAATGTGTAAGTGTTAGCAGAGCTGCAGCACGTGAAGATTTTCTCTTGACCAAATGGAATAGGATCTACCTGTGTGACCTTTCCAGATGAGCGTGCTGAATCTATTAGTGTTCCTGTTTGAAATATGCCTGTTGTTTCCCCTAGGGTCAAGAAGACTACAGATGGAACACGTGACAAAATGTAAAGTATCTGAGTGTGTGAGCTTGATTGTTGACAGAGCGGTGTGATAATCCTAAATGGTAATTCATTTGTTTCTCCACAGGATAAGGAAGAGTCTTCTGTCTCCTCTTCCTCGGTCCAGAAGAACTTCTCGAGGCCCTCCCGTCCAGCCAACCGACGCCTCCCCTCTCGATGGGCCAGCCGCTCCCCCACATCCTCCTCCTCCACCTCCTCCTCCCCCTCTACCACCCCTGTTGTGCCTCCTTCCTTCCACCTTAAGAAACACACTTCCTCCTTCGCCTACTCACATGCCTTTCACATAGAGACTGTCATCATTTGACCTCCAACTCCTGAAGAAGCCTTCAGTGTGAACCTCTGAAACCTTCCTTTTCATTACTGTTGTACATACATACCAAATCCAGACAGTCTCCACTCCTGCAGACTCAGAAGTGCTTTAGCTGTGAGTTCACCTACTCACCTTTTAGAATGTATGCGGCATCCAGTGGAGCCTAACTGACCAAGGAAGGCAAGAAAAAGGATCTGAAGCAGCTTCACTTATTCAGCAGTGTGCTCTGATTAACCTGCCAGACATCATTCATCACCTCAGAGGACAGTGGAAACATCACTTTCCAAGGAATGATCACATCCAATGAGTCATTCATTCATGCCAACCATCTGAATAGATGTCCTATGCTCAGGTCTGGATCCTAGCCTTGACTAGTGTAGCCTTGCATATCTACCAACAACAGACCCTTCACTACTCCCTTCCCTCTATTTACTCTATTTACACCTTTAACAGTGACAGTAGCTCATACTCAAATGATCTAAAAACTTCCAGCCAAATGAAATCCAGATGTATTTAATCTGTACTGTATTTTGTATTTTGTGTGCAACATGTTTTGTGTGCATTTTGCACAGACTATGATGTTGCATTCACAGTATGCAGCATCATGTTGGATTGTGAGGTAAAGGCAGAGGAGCAGAGATTTTCCCCATGTCGCGCTCAGTGTGTGTGTGCTGAACAAAGCAGTGTTGGTCTTCTGCCTTCTTGAATATTACCTACAGTAAATGCCTGGACTGTACCTTGCCTGTGACTAAAACATTTTGCTTTATGACTGGTTTTACTTTTTTCATAATTACAGTAACACAAAAATGTGAATGTGAGTTCCTTTGTTTTTATAACTTCGTACCAAAGGCTGGTTTCTTTATATGCATCTTCCTGATTTAAAAACAATGTTTGTAATGGCATTTATTTTTGCTGTCCACCCATTGCTGATGTTCTCCAATCAAAATGTCTGTTTAACATTATTCATGAGAGCCTGCTTTTGTGCATAACATAAATAATGATACTTATCAAAAAAATTAAAAGCCTTTTTTCTACCTTTACTAATACTGAATGGTCACATATCAGGACATTACTCAGCTTTTTTGGGGTCAAAGTTGTAAATCATATCATGATGAAAGTGATGCCTTTGCTGTTCTTTTTGTGTAATAAACATAAGGACTAAACAAACTCTGTTCTCTTTTTAAAGTAGCTACATTTGCATCACACTCTCTTTCTACTGTACGTGGGTTTGTCATACTGTGCAGCTTTGACTGAGATGTTTGTTAAATTCTTCTAAAAACCCTAATGTGGAGCGTGACAATGAAAGCAGCACTACAACATATGTAAGTGAATTCATACTCAAACAGGGGACAGCATACAGTATCACCAGAGTAACCGCCAAGTGCTGCGACGCCGTTAGCTAGTTAACTTGATTAGCCGTGCATCTAGATGCTTAGACAGGGAGCTCGGAGCGCCAGGGGAGTGGAGGAATGTTGGTCAGCCCGTTGCTAGCTGGTTAGCATGCTAACTTTAGTATATTCCTCTGAAACACAATACATAGACATCATAACGTCAGAGCTGTTATTGCTTCACATTCTGTTGATACGTTTTCAACTGAAATTTTCATCTATTGCATCTTTAAGTTGTGTATTATGTTTTTCCCCAATCTCCAATAATTAAGTCGACAAACTACAACCCAATGTGCGGTTGCCATGCCCTGTGTGAAACCTTTGTATTATGAGCAATAATTCAAAAAGGTCTGAACATCAAACATTGCACAGAAATAATTCCATGACTGCATGAAGAGGAGTCCCGGGTGACCATTCAACTCAAAGATGAAGCACCAGAGCTAAAACGACTGTCTGGCTCCTTCAATCTTGTTGACTGACATCTTCAGCGACACTGTCATCTCGTCCTCTGAGTGATGACTGCAGAGCTACGTGACAGCAGCACACGGACCATCCATTACTTTGATCGTGTGGGTGTTTGTGTGCGTTTCTGCTGTATGTGTGTATACAGTGTATGTGTATGATTTTGTCTCTCAGGCAGTGTGATGATAAGCCATCGCCATCTCACTTCTCACCTGTTTGTTTGCCTGTCTGCATCATGAAAAACACCTGTATTGTTTCATGTTTTTACTGCACCGCCTGAGAAATGATCAGTTCTGCACCTTCACGCACACATATGTGCTCAATCACTGATATAAACATACAAATGCACACACACTCATACACAACCCTGGCCCATCGAGGGACGGACACCTAACCCCTCACCCTGAAACCTGGCACCTTGGGCTGACTGAAATAACAGGTGCGACAATGTTACGGTGCCAGAAATCCTACCCTGGCGCTGATATAAATATAAATATTGTCATCCCTCTCTGATGGCCAGCCCAGCGCTGTGTTGGCTGTCTCACCCTGTTTTCCTGTGTCAAGGTTGGGCAGGAGTACAGATTCCCAGTACTGGCCTGTGCTCAAGTCTGGAGGTTTCCAGATGTTGGAGCTATTTTATAAGCAGCACTAACTGTTTTGATTCCAGTTCTGCTTCTAACACAATAACATTGGAAAGAATTTATGGAACAGTCTGCATTTCATCATGCAAATAGAGTGAATACAGTTATTGTCAACAAGTGTTGACACGGCAGCTTCTATAAACAGTCTGTCGATTATTTTGCCAAATAGATCGGAGAGGACATTTTACACAACATTTTTATATCAACCGTGTTCACAAATGTTTAATAAACTATAAATATAAATGTACCATTTAATGATGCTGATTATTATAAAGTCTTACCGTATTATAGTAAATGTATAATAGTAGAGTTCCTGAAAATCGGAACTTTGGTTGCTTTCCACTGTCATTTAAAGGGTTAATCCAACCAGTTTTACACATTAAAGTGTGCTTACAGGTCTTGGCGAGTACTACTGCATATGTGACCAAAGTAGTATAAAGGCGTTTTTGGTCCCAGAGGAAGCTGCATGTAGCTGCAAGTGATGTCACTCAATAAGTGAAGTTGCATTGTGGGTAATGTAGGCGGCAGGTTTTAAAGCAGCCCACTGGTCATTATGACAGCGTGAAAACAAATGATCAAAATCAATACAGCAGAGCCAGAGATATCACCCTTTTTTATTCCACACATTCTTCTTCCTTTTCAAAACCTGGTGCCTACATTACCCATAATGCAACGTAATCACTGAGTGACATCACTGTAGCCAATTTATGAGATTACATGCAGCTTCCACTGGAGCCACAAAAGGCATTATTCTATCTGCAGGCGTACTCCCTGAGACCTCTACACACACTTTAATGTGTAGAATTGGTGGAGTTACCCTTTAAAGCCATGTGCCACTCACAGCTGTGTGCATGCACAGGCGCTGACTTTACTGTTTAACACAACTGAAGTCAGGGACCAGGAACTAATCAGCCTGCTGTTACAGCAGTCATAGACGTGGTCCACTGTCTGATCTGATTTGATTTGATCTGTCTAGACCAGAGCATGTCCTTCCTGTAGTCTCCATCCTCTTACAGCCTTGAATTAGCTGCACTGCATAGGAATTCTAATGAGCTGCTGTGTCTTTATGCTGACTAGTCAAGGCTACATTTTGTCTAGCAGCTGTGTGTTTGTTTTGACTACAACATGGTGAAGCCAGACAGTATCTTATATGGTACGGCCTGATTGGCCCATAAGGACGTGCTCATTAGTTTCATGCCTGCGACGTGACTGACTAGTCATATTTGGTCATTCAGCTTATATTAACAGTATATTTGCCAAAGTCACTACAGATTGTGTTTATATTAGTTTTAGATTATTGAGGATTCTTTTTAAGACTTTGTGTTAATAAATCAGTTTAAGTAAACTACTTGTGGTAGTTTTTTGCTCATGTTTTCAGGGATTTAAAGGGTAACTCCATCAAACGTACACATGATTCTGTGTTTACAGGACTTGACCTGTGTAAATAGTAGTCTAGAGCCTTTTGTGGATCAAGAGAAAGCTGCACACAATCTGATAAATTGCCTCCAGTGAAGTCACTCATTGACAGTTGCAGTATGGGTAATGTAGGCACCAGGTTTTGAAAAGGAGGACGAATGTGTGGAATGAAAAAAGTTGACATCTCTGGTTCTGCTGTGCGATTTTGTTTTTAAACTGTCCATGATGACCAGCGGACTGCTTTTCAAAACCTGGTGCCTACATTTTCGCCGATGCCACTTAGCCACTGAGTGACATCACTGGAGGCAATTTATGAAAATACATGCGGCTTCCTCTAGGGCCACAGATGGTTTCATACTAGTTTTTTCCTCATATGCAGCAGCACTCCCCGAGACCTGTAAACACAATTTGTGATGTGTAAAATTGGTGGAGTTCCCCTTTAAGTGTGGTCAAAGACATGACATGACTGTAAAATGGTTCAATTTTGTCTATTAATGTTTGTGCATTTGGAGTTGCTGCTGACATCCCAGTTGCCGCTGCTGTTGGAAAGTATTCACTGGTCCTCGGGTGTCTCCTGGCTCTCAGCCCTGCAGCTCCACTGACCCCCCGCACTCCTCACAGGAAACCTCCGGGCCCCTGAGAGCCTCTGGCACCTGCCAACCTGCCATTCTTCCTGCCCTGAAATAGACCCTTACTGGCACTTATCTGATCTCTGTGTCTGAGTGTGTGTATGTGTGTGTGTGTGTGTGCGTGTGTTTTCTTATCTTGGTGAGTTGGTATAGAGCCATGCTGACTGCAGCGCATTCCCTGACTTCCTGTGGAGCTCTAGACAGCTGCATATCGATCAGTACACTGATGCATCACTTTAGAGGCCACATGCAGTACACACACACACACACACACACACACACACACACACACACACACATTAAAACACACTCACACAAATACATGAAACAACATTTGCGCATGCATATAGGAAATCTGTGATATGTGTATCTCTCTCTCTGCCATTAGCCAGGTTGTAATTTCAGACAGGCTTCCATTATCAGCTGGAGTCTGCGGCTGCAGCACTGATATCCGGCCGGATCATAAAACAGCAGGGCTGACTTGAATCAAAGTGACTGAATGGGCTGAGCAGAGGATGAATGAGAGCGGACGGGCGCGGCGAGATAATGGTTTGGGAATGAATGTTCACAAATGAGTAGAAACACTCTGGACAGGTATTCACACACCTAACACCGACACACACACCCGTGGGTGACTGAGAGACCACTATGTATGCAAATTCCGACGAGCCACCCTGTCCTCCAGGTGCTGCACTTCACAGAGTGATATTTTGAGACAGGTTGCAGGCTGGCTGACCTCGCTGAGTGTACTGTACACAGCAAGAAGGAGAGTCAGCGTGTCTGGAATGCCTGCCGGGGAAGAGTCCCACCGACCTTTTTGAATTCCTTCCCCACTTTTAAATAGACCAGAGAGGTGTGGACTTTTAAACTTAGTTGCGTCTATTGCAGTCTTGGATGCAGGGCACTGTCTCCTTGTTGATGACCTTTTATGTTTGCGCTACAGTCATGAAGACGTTTGGTTCCACAAAGCCACCCATGTAAGGAAAAGAGCCCTACTGTGTCTGAAGTAGCTAATACAAGTAAATAATTACGCTTTCATAAAGAGTGTGTGCAGAATATTTAACATGAGCGATCCATTTGAATGTAATTGTGACACAACCTGCTTCTAAAGACGATCTTATACAGATGTTGTTGTGTTTCCTGACGGTGTTTTCTCGGATATGCTCAGGGCTGCGGAGGATGTGTGGATAGATTTATGCTCCCAGTAGCCGTAGATCAGACCACAGGACAGGAAGTGTCTCAGCCTCCCTCTGCTTTGGCACATTTTCCCTCCTCTTCCTGCTCATCCCTCGGTCTTTTTATCATCCTCTTGTTTTCGTTTTGCTCATGCCTGTTTGTCTCACTGTCTGAACACCCTCATCTCTAACTCTCGCTCACTAATTATAACGTTTATGTCCTGTTTCCTTCGTACACAGATTGTATTTATACTGACATCTTTTTATGTGCTAAATTATTTTAATTACATGCCAACAAGTGTGCAGTAGTTTATGACACTGTCTGTGTTTGCACAGTATTATGATCCCAGAGTAATTTACACTTTTTACGGCCCCTCAGAAAGGTGCTGGTCCCTGCGGTATGATATTACACGTTTCGAGGAGGAGCTGAACAAGACCATTCCTCAAACAAGGGCTGCGTCTTCCAATGGCTTTTTAATAGCAATAGTGCAAAGCCAGAGCACACCTAGAGATATCAGTTACATTATTTTCATTTTATGATACTTGAATTATATTACTAATTACATTTTATAACAGGTAATTATTAACTGTATAGGAATACATTTTTAAAGTCACCCTCTCAACGCTGCTTATAAGGTGCTTATTTACATTTTGAAGGGGTAATATGACTCAGTAAGTGTAAAAAACAGCATAATAAACACAAATTGGATTCAGTACCTGCAAAAATCATAGTTAACTGCTAAATTAATTATAAAGTATATGAGTACAAATCATAACAAAGCAACAGAAAGCTCAGTTAAATGCTTAACAATTAAATAACACGTGTTTGTAGTGTTATTATAAACAATTAAAATAAACTCATATTTATTAGAGCCTCTAAGCAGTCTTCAAACCATTAACAAGTTCCTTTAAAGTACTTAAACATGTTTTATAATCTTAAATAATCTTGTTTATGATGCTTCTAATGAACAAGGACTTAGTGCCCATTCATTTAATATAAGGCATTATTTTGGGGTTGTCTGGCTTGGCCTCACATTAAACCAAAATGTCTCGGCAGGCTTTTCTCTGACAAGATGTTGACTCAGTGTCAGACTTGGAAGCCGCCACAGACTCGGCTCACTGGTGTCAAGAGAAAGGTGTTTCAGGGCTTGAATCAGACGGAACCTGTTATGTTGCTGTTAAACAGACGCAGTAAAATGAAAACCTATTTTGACAACAGGCCATGTTAATATAACTGTCAGCTGTCTGTGCCAGCGCTGGACTGTAACTTGTGTATCTTATTGAAAGTCCTCTGTCAATACTACTGAATAAGGACATGTGTGTAGAGCCAGTTCTTCAGTGTGTTTACGGAGTGTGACAGACACAGAGCAGATCTCTGGGCAGGGCTTCTGCCACTGAGGGATGTTATTACACTTAATGTGGAACCATAAATTATAGCTTAGTGTTGTGTAAAACGTATGTGTCCCAATATCATGATTGCATCACTGATGGATATTATTTGACTTTGTGTAGGAGGTCATGAGCCAAATCATACTTGCTGCGTGGCGGTGTAATTCCGCCCCCCTGTGGTCACGTCGAGCAACTACACCTATGTGTCGCCATTATCTGCTGCCGAAGACGAGCTCTGGTTTCCAGGGGGACAGATTTTAGAGTGACACAGCACGACTTGTCAAGGTTGGTGCTAGCTTCTTTGTTGCTAAATGGTTTGTTTTTATTGTCGTGGCATATTTAAAATGTATTATTCATGTGTGCGCACGTACGGACATTAGAAAGGGACACTTGAACGTTGTCTGACATTTAGTCTCCAAATAAAAAGACGGAATGGTTTGCTGAAAAACCAAATCCTTCAGAACTTTGATGTGTTAGTTGTACTTTTCGAAAGGCTATTTATGAATGGTTTGTTGCAGGGTTTTTAACTGGAAAAGTAAAAAGACATGGTGGCTGGATGTACATGTTCCCACCTACTTTCTAACTAAAGTAATATGTGTGAAGTAATTCCTCCCAATGAAGTTAATAATAAATATTCTCTGCTACATTTCTCCTCCTCCGTGCTGCTGCAGGATGGTCCTGTGTGCGGTGAGGCGGCAGCTCCTGGGGAGCAGCAGCAGCAGCTGTGGAGCCTGGGCCAGGTGAGGGAGTCCATCCGCCATTGTTTATCACCATGCTGCTGACAGTAAATAAAGCCATAAATAAAGGAACGTCAAGCCTGCAGAGCTGGATCTGCATTATTAGTTCACAAATCATAAACACAGACAGGTCTGACTACTTAAAAAACATTTCTGAGGTGCTGAGGATTGTCAAACGCTGATCTATGAAAAGCAATAACTTCTCTGGCCGTGACTCATGATGATGAGTCAGAAACCAAGATTGTAGATTTTCTGTTTGGTTTGCTTGTGTGGCTCTGTATCATACCTCCTTCAGCCTGATTTACAGAGAGGAAGGGAAGTGTATAAAAGCATTAATTCTGTTTATGAGTGAAAGCATGAACTTCAGTCCTGAGCAAAACATTAGTCATATCTTTTACACATATGCATGTTCATTTAGATTTTAACATATTTATAATTCATCTTTAAGCAAACATCTTATCATGTAAAGAACAACAGTGTGTAAACAAAAGCAGTCAAATTCTGCTAACATCGACTGGTAATGTATCATATCTGTATATATACTCGTGCTGTCATGACACTGAATACTTTGATACAATAACTTGAAAAATATCATAATTCAACACCATTTCTAATACCAAGGGGAAAAATTGACATTGAGCGCACAACATAGACATTTTATGGAAAGAATTATAACAAGGCTGTAACATGACAACGAAATACAACTTTTCTTGGCTAGAAGCAGACAACAGCAAGAAGACTGTAGTAAACATTAAATATCCTCTTCAGATCAGGCTTTTAAAAATAAAATCATGTGCACGTGTCAGCTCGCTGAAAGTGCTTGAAAATTGTTTGAATTTGACTGTATAAGGTGCAGGAACCCTGATAATGACTGACTGTGACTGATGATAATAAACTGTCTGAATGTCCCTCCAAGGCTGCTGCACAGACACAGCAGTGGCTGCGTGCACTCCAACATCCACGACTTCAACCAGGACGAGATCAGAGAGAAGCTGCAGGCCTTTCCTGGAGGCTCCGTCGATCTGCTCAGACAGGAGTCTGGTGTGGCTGTGCTCACCGTCAACAACCCCTCCCGCATGAACGCCTTCTCCGGTAAGGTGACATTTAACACTGTTTACCTTCCTGACAGGATTAGTGCAGACTTTTTGGCATGAAACTCATTTGCCTAGAATCCTGTCCTTCCTTTCCAGGCAGTATGATGGTGGATCTGGAGGAGAGGGTGAGCCAGCTGGAGAGCTGGACAGACGGTAAAGGCCTCATTGTTCAGGGCGCTGCTGGAACTTTCTGCTCTGGATCAGACCTCAACGCTGTCAGGGCGATATCCAACCCACAGGTAGGAAGGCAGGTTTATTGACAGTCTCCTTTCGCTGTAGCTGTTGACTGCCATAAATCCTTCTTACCCTGCACTCCACATTTGTCTACGCTCGTCTTTGTCTCTTGTGTTTCCTGAATATCTTTAAATAATTTCTTCAAGAAACTGAAACAAGTCCAGTTGCCGATGACACAGCACCTAGATTTGCCATGACCTGGATGACTGAGAACAGTCATCATCTTTAAATAACGTTTCTAAATTCTTGTAGGACGGGATGAAGATGTGTATGTTCATGCAGAACGCTCTGACAAGACTACTCAGGTAAGGGCTCTCATTTTCCTCTGTGCCATCGATGCAGACTAACAGTTGGAGCGTAGCGGTTCTGTAAGGTGTACTACAGTGTGCTGACAGGATCGTTCTCTCAGTGCAGGCTGCCTCTCATCTCTGTTGCTCTGGTGGAGGGGAGAGCGCTGGGAGGTGGTGCAGAACTCACCACTGCCTGTGATTTCAGGTAATGTTTTTATTATTATTTTACATCTTTCCCCTTTCATCCAAAAGGGTGTTTGTAATCTAACTTTTGTCTGCCATCTCTGTGTCATAGATTGATGACATCCGGCAGCGTAATCCAGTTCGTCCACAAACACATGGGTCTGGTCCCAGGATGGGGCGGCGCAGCACGGCTCGTCCGCACTGTCGGCAGCCAGAATGCCCTGAAGCTGCTGGGCGGTGCTCTGAAAGTGGACCCCGAGCTCGGCCTGCAGATTGGACTGGCAGATGCAGTCCTGGAGGCCCCCCGGGCAGAGGAGGGTGCAGGGACGCAGCTACAGCAGGCCGAAGACTGGCTCAGTCGCTACACAAAAGGACCTGCCCCGGTGATCCGGGCCGTGAAGAAGGTGGTGTTGTCAGGGAGAGAGCTCCCCCTGTCAGAGGCTCTGAGGACTGAGAAGGACGTGTTTGGGACGGTGTGGGGCGGTCCGGCTAACCTGCAGGCTCTGGCCAGCAAGTCCAAACACAAATGAGCGTCTGTGTTCACTTTCCCAAGAACTGCTGAGATCAGCCAAGACACTTTTGGAAAGCTCTGTCCTTGACTCTGGCTCAACATCAATAAACTGACTGTTCTGAAGACGTTTACAAGTACTTTTTTATTATTGTTGTTAGGACTAGAGCCTGAACTGTATATTAGTATATATCAATATTGACCTCTCACATATATTTTGGTAAAGGCAGATATGTTTTTTGATATTGTCGCTGTCCAGTCAAAACCACTTATCTCCAAAACTTCTCATGAGCTAAGAAAAGCAGCCATGTTTGTTTTCAGCTTCGTGGCGATGCATTTTTCAGATGATTCAGTGACTTTATAAATGATTTGTTTGGCTTTAGAAACAGGAGAATTGTCTCATAAAGGAGCACTCCATCATTCACTTTCAACCAAAAATGAAAAAACACCAAATTTGGAGATATGTGGACAGTGAAGATATGACGCAACACAGAGAAATATGCTTGGGGTAATTTATTATGATGAAATTCCCAGTGAATTATCATTTTAGATGATAAAACAAACAGATCCTGTCTCCATTACATATCTTTGTTTCACTCACTGATGTATGGACATTAGCCCTACAAATCTCTTGTCAGCTGTCCTCTAGTTAGGACTACAGACTTAATCTTGTTGTGGTTGGTTGTGTTTGGTTTTATGCCTATTTATCCCAAGAGCAGGCCGGTGTTTCTCCAGGTATGAGACACTCAAATATAATAATTTTTCAAGACCATTCAAGATCATTTTTAACTAGACTTAACATGATTTTGGGACAACTTATATTTTTCTTATTCAAGCATTGCAGACAAGTATAAAGTTATGTAGTAGATACTGTATATAATGCCACGCAGAAGTAGGTTTCAGTAGGAATATGGTTATAAGAGTGAGTTATGTTAATCAACAATTTGCCAACAGGTACGCGCAAGTATACAGTAAAAAGACAAAACAGTATTAGGTTCAGTGGTAGGTTTAAAGATTTGTAGACATCAGAAGAGCAGACTGACTCATTTTGACAAAAAGAAGTTTAAAAATGGGTAGATGAAATCAGATACAACGTTTGTGGCAATCGAGACCCTACAGATTCAAACCTCATCACTTTTAGGGCCTAATTTTCTATAAAACTGAGGTTAAGAAGGACCTGCAGATTTTCTGTGGGTGCTGAGATACAAATACATAAACAGTGACGCTGATAATGTGCGAACATAACTCTGCAGGACAACATGGAATGAGGGTGGTGATTCCTGGGATGCAAACTGAATTAACACTATAAATAAAAACTGGATGTTATAGTCCAGTGACTGGAGCCTCCTGTTCATAAGCAAACATTTATTAGCTGTGGTGCCGTGTCAGATGACCCGAGAAATGATCTTTTTCATTAGTACTCCAGACTGATATTGAAGGCTTATGTTTAGAGTTATCCTCTTAATTATAGCACATGTGATAAAACAGGGAACACGCTGTATGGTGGGATTTAATCGGTGTTTTCAGTCTGGATGAAAACAAGCACCTTAAGGACTACATTCTCCATCTTCTGAATCTCTCCTGTCCCCCTCGGTGAAGCAAACGAACACCGTCTTTCCTCCAGCTCTGCTGAAAATGGGATTATGGTAATGATCAGATCATGCCAGGCTGATCCTAACTCGAGCAGACACATCGCAGCAGCACACAGATCAGATACTGATGAGGTACTGTATGACCAGCAGCAGCATCTGTCTGCAGGATTGAGAGTCACGCTGCTGCACTTCTGCCTCTATCTCTGTTTTGTAGGTTAGTTGAGCATCTCCCTCAGATGCGCTCGTTATTTGGCCTTCGTCATCCCCCGATCCCTCTATTTCTGTTCTATCGGGACATTCTTAGCTGTAGGTAGGAGCGTTGTTTGGCTGCTCCTCGGCACTCTGTTCAGTGGCTCTCATCACTGCATGTGGAGCTGAAGCACAGGGCCAAAAGAAACAGTTCAAGCGCACATGCTGATTTCTTTTGTAAGGTTTGGCACCAATTTGTCGCTCATTTCTCATTGCACATTCAAAATTAGTACGCAGCAAATGAGGTGTCGCAAGCACAAGCGTGAACAGACTGAAACGGCGAGCACAGGACAGGTCCCCGGAGGACGGCAGGCCGTTATCTCTGGTTCCCCCTTCCAGAGGTCATGTTTCCTGGCCAGACACCCAGCCGGAGTGCTGATGGCTGCCGTGGACAGAATACCAAACAGCTACAAGGTGAGTGAGGGAAAGACAAGAGTCGACCTTGTTATGAGATACGGAGTGGTGGAGGAAGTAATCAGACGCTTTACTGGAGCGCATTTACTAATACGACAAAGCAGAAACACTGTTACATGTAAAAGTCCTGCGCTGAAAATATAATTGAAGTAAAAGTCTGTTAGTATAATTAGGAAAATGTGCTCAAGTGTTACAAGTCCTGAATGCAGAAACACCTCCCCTGTGACTCTTTATGTTTTGTGTGTTAAAACCGCAATTTTAGTCACTAAAGCTGGCAGATAAATGCCGAGCAGAGTACAGTATTTCCCCCTGAAATGTAGTGGAGTAAAAGTAATGATTGTAAAGAAAAGAAACGACTCAAGCACAGGTACCTGGAGCAAATTTACTTAGTTACATTCCACCACTGGGTATACAGTACATAAAGACTTTTTACATGGTGAATGTAAAAGAGGAAGCTGCATGGACATAATGGGTGAGTAATTGGTCTGTCTTGTCCATGTGACCTGCTTAGTCTTAGTTCTGATGCTTTGTTATGAAAAGAACAGATATCGAATGCTTCAGTCCCTCAATCCAGTGAAAAGAATGTGATTTCCCCCCCTTAGAAAAATCTCTTCAGATGGTGGTGTGGAGAAAAAAGGGGTCAAATCTTACTTACAATGGGCCCATTGATTCTCCTACTTATGTAACACCAGATATACTTTAAAGCAAAAATAACTTGCTTGCTATCACACAGCAAAATGTGAAGCCACAAAAATAATGATTAGTGACAAAGAGCACAAAAAGATTATCCTTGTAGGATGATGAAATGACACAATTTATTCTTAAATTACAAACCATGTAACAAAAAAGTTGCCAAGCGAAAACTGTTACACAAACTTTATTCTTCAGAGTGGAAAGTCTAAGACTGAGCTGATGATGTAAGCATGTCAGAAATATAAAAAAATAACAGAACTTGAAATCTCTGCAGGATGGCCGATAGCAATGGCATGTTCTTGTTCTCTTACCGCCTCAGACATCGTACAGAGGAGGATTCACAACCATAAGAAACACAAAAACAAACACAAATCAAAAACATGTACTCAAACTCAACCCAGAAATATCACTTCTTCAACATCCTGCCGACCAGTAGTGTTTAAATAACTCTCTCTTCGAACATGCACAAATCACAAAAACTTTAGAGACACCAATTGAGAATACTTTAGTCAGGGACGATAAGAATACTAATGAGGCTGCTCAGGCCTCAACAGCTTTAAAAAGGAAAACACTGATACTTCACATTAAAATGCCAATTATTTTAAGCTTGGAGAGGTTAAAATAAATTTGATATGTACTTCTATTACACACATTCATTTGTAACAGCAGCCGTAATTTATATAGATTTTCGAATTTCAGCAAGCAGCTTAAAGGAAATCAAAACTCTTGGGCACGTAGCCAGATAATCCTGCGGCCTCCTGAGTTACATGGCTATGTTGAAGCACATTAAGTGTGGAATTTAAATACCCACAGGGCTTAAAAGCGTCAGTAAGTAGTTTCATTTCTTTATCCAAACAACCTGAAGATGTTCAAACCACAATTTACTCTCAAACGACACACTTCCACAAGTTTAACATTTACATTTGAAAATTTTTAAGGAAAGGCTTCATAAGCAGTTAAATCTGAAGGAAGGAAATCATTAAGGTGGGGTGGAGGTTGGGAACAAGTTATCAACGATTCTTTGCAAGAGTAGTCAGTTGACTTGAGCTCTAACAAGCCCATTTCTGCGTGCTATGTTAGCTGAGAGAGTTAAAAGTGTAGATGATTAGAATGCAGCCGTTCATGATAATGATAAAGACACAGTTCCATTTCCTGGACTAAAATCCACATTTATGCGTTCTCTTTCCAACGTCAAAGATCTGGCTGAGCCTCCCAGAGACCCTCTGGCTCTTAGATCACATGTTTCAACATAAGAACACCTAGGATAGGGAGAAGCAGGGTGGCGAGCCACTTTTACCTCTTAAAACTCCACTTTACTGGAATTTAAAAAGAACAGAATCCTGCAATCAAATGGCAGAATGTGAGCAGACTGACAGCAGCTGAACACCACAATTAGTCTGACATCTCACATGATGTGCTGGAGAGACAATTCTGAGATTTAATCGCTCACAACAACATGCTGTATCCATCTGGCTGTTTACCAAGCTGTACCTCCTGTCTCAGTGCTAGAACATAAAACCCCACATTGCCTATATCGACAGGCTGAGACAGACAAAACAAAATCGCACAGATACATCCAGATCATTGTGAGCCCAACAGAAGCACCAAATTTGATTGCTAAAATTGAGTTGTTTACCTAAAAACATGGAGTATGTTAAACTTGATTTCTCTTGTATCAAGCAGTCCGCCCACTTCTGTGACAGAGTGAATGGCAGCATACAGTGAGGAATAAATTAATTAAATGGAACATAGCCATTTGGTGATGACGGGCTCGATGATGACTTCACACCTCAGTCACTGTACACTGGCCATCAGGCATTCTGGACCTTCCACTACTACTGGATGAAGAAGGGGGAGAGGCGGACTCTGCGCCAGGAGGGGCTCTGTCCTCTGGATTCAGTCTTTGCCTCCGTGGCCTCCCCTCCCAAGGCTCCACGCGCTCTCCATCTCCCCCCTCTTCTTCTTCATCCTCCTCTTCCTCATCGTCGCTCCAGTCTCCAGAGCCAGACTCGTCCACAGAGGTGTGAGGATCGGAGGACCTGGAGGGCGAGGCCTCCTCTTCCTCGTCTTCTTCCTCTCCTTCCCCCACCTCGGCCCGTTCCTGAGGAGGCGTGGGCCTGAGGCTGATCTGCAGCTGGGAGAGAGCATCTTCCAGAGTGGGGCTGCTGCTGCTGCTGCCAGGCTGTCCACCGAGGGAGGTGGGAGGTCTGGCAGGGGCTGGAGGGGCTGTGACAGTAGACGGGATACCTGTGACCTGTTGCTGCACTCCTGCTACTGTGGTGTCAGCCCCATCGGCAGAGTTTTCTCGACCTGCTGCCCCAATGGCCCCAGCAACCCCCTCAGTGTCCAAACGCAGTCCCGCCACTCCCTTCTTCGGGATATCCAAAATGTCTCTCTTCATCTTGCGTCTACGACCGTGCTCGTTGCGCCTGTACTGCACCATGTTCTCCAAGTCGGCTACATACAAAAAACCAGCTATCAGCATTTCGGCTGTTTTCTTGCCCTTGGAAAAAGCGTCCTCCAGCTCGCGGCTGGTTCGCTCATCATATTGCCACCAACCATTACGGCCCTCATAATACCAGGCGTGGTCACTTGTCGCCCCGCCCCGACCTCCCGCTGACGCCTTCAGCTCCTCCGGAGAGAGCAGCGTGGGCCTTTCCAGGAAGTCATCTGGCACTTCCTGTCTGCAGAGAGCACAGCGCTTGCTCTGCCAGGAGGCTCCCTTCACACACAGGAAACAAAAGACGTGATGGCATGGCAGTTGGACTGGGTGGACGCAGCTCTGCAGACAGATGGCACACTCTGGTACAGACAGGCCTGGGGATGAGTTGCTGGAGCCAGAGCATGATGATTCTGCACTGTTGCCACTGCCACCACCACTGTTGCTGCCTTTCTTACTGGATGGAAGCGAGCTAACAGAGTGGTCTACCTCCCCACAACTAGCCATCCTTAGGAAGTACTGAGGAAAGGGGACAATCATAATACAGGTTATAGTAAGCATGTTAGAATTCCTTTTCTTTTGTCAACACTATTCCTTTTGCAAAGGAGAAATTAGGAGTCAAGATAGTGATTATTTTTGGCTGGTGAGGTAATCATTTGCAATAAAAAACACTTTATTTTACTGCTGGTGTCACGATCAAATTCAGCACTCAATCGCAATTCCAATAAGTCAAACTAACAATAATAAATATCAAACTATTCTTTAATCTTTATGCCACCTGCGACCTGGAACAAGGCTGACAGACATGAATACATATGATACTTACTGGAAATACCCTTAATGCTGCTGTATCATGAGGAGAGCTGATGGACCTTCAAACTTGCCACTGCCAAAAGGAAAAGAGACGTCGGTGAGAATGCATTTGTTTTCAGACTGTCCTGAATTATGTACGGTTTTGACACACAATATGAACCTATTCCATATATATCCATGATTTGACAACGTTGCTTTATGTAACAAACAAAGGTTGCACGTAAACCATGATGTTAAAACGGATTAGCTACAAGTTAGCGTTAATTCACTTAGCTATGACTGAAATGAAACCTTAAGGGTTTACATAAGTCTGTGAAACAAAGGGCTGCTCTGTTAACTGTCTGACTACAAGTAGTGAACTGTGTCAGCTCACAGTTGCAAGTTTGCGTTCACCCAGCTGGCCTTATGACAGGGCTGTGATGAACACAGCTAACGTTACTCGACTCAAATCAACAGCTAACGATCTAATATTCACATTCACTGGTGACAGTCTACAAGCAAACTAGTTTAGCTAATGTCAGATACATAGCAAAGCAGCTAAACAAAGAAAGCAGTTTGATGTTTCCGTTACACGTACAGACAGAAGTCAAACAGTAACGTTACAAAGGGATTTCTCGACTGGCAAAGCGACCATAACAATAAGACCTGTTGTAGCTAGCGCTGGCTAGGCTGATGGCAGCTAACTGACTCCAGCAAATAGACGGAGTTCATCTGACGGCGCTAGCTTATTTTAGCATGGCGACATAAACAGCTAGGAGGAGCATTTTCTCGCGACGGAGACAAGGCAACGCCTGCGTACGTACCGTACCGTTGTATTTTGCTGTGTTGGTCAGGTGTACAGTTAGAACTCGTGTAACGGCGCTGATTTCCAATGCTAATTTACCGACTTCCAATGTTAACTGGCTTTGTTTTCCTCCCAAAAAAGAGGCTGAAATAAAGACGACGACGTAACAGTACGCGCTGACGCAATCTGACGTAACATCGCACGACTGCCCCATATCCTCCACGCATGTCAGTTAGCAGTCTTCCTGTTCGCTCGTGGCTAGAGGACGTTGGTGTCACAGAGGAGAGGGGCTCTTCAGGTACTTTTGTTTTCATTTAAGTAATAAAAGAAGTCACAGAAACAAAATGTTCTCCCGCGCCGTCAGACCTACCGTCAGCCTCGCTCGGAGCCTGTCCACCTCTACTCAGAACAACGCCAAGGTGGCCGTGCTGGGAGCGTCAGGCGGCATAGGCCAGCCGCTATCTCTGCTCCTCAAGAATAGCCCCCTGGTGAGTCAACTCTCCCTGTACGATATCGCTCACACCCCCGGAGTGGCCGCGGACCTCAGCCACATCGAGACGAGGGCCCATGTAACCGGCCATATGGGTCCCGACCAGCTGGATGCTGCTCTGAAGGGTTGCGACGTCGTGGTGATCCCCGCCGGTGTGCCAAGAAAACCAGGCATGACTCGTGATGACCTCTTCAACACCAACGCCACCATTGTAGCCACCTTGGCCGATGCCTGCGCCCGCAACTGCCCCGAGGCCATGATCTGCATCATTGCCAACCCTGTCAACTCCACCATCCCTATCACATCAGAGGTCATGAAGAAGCATGGAGTGTACAACCCCAACAGAGTGTTTGGTGTCACAACGCTGGACATTGTCAGAGCAAACACCTTCGTTGCAGAGCTTAAAGGCCTTGACCCGGCTCGTGTTAATGTCCCAGTCATTGGAGGTCACGCAGGCAAGACCATCATTCCCCTCATTTCCCAGTGCACACCAAAGGTGGAGTTCCCTGCTGACCAGCTGGCTGCCCTGACTGGCAGGATCCAGGAGGCTGGCACAGAGGTGGTGAAGGCCAAGGCTGGAGCTGGATCTGCTACCCTCTCCATGGCCTACGCTGGGGCCCGCTTCACCTTCTCCGTCTTGGACGCCATGAATGGAAAGGAGGGTGTGGTGGAGTGTGCCTATGTCAGGTCCGAGGAGACAGAGTGCAAGTACTTCTCCACACCTATCCTCCTGGGGAAGAGCGGCATAGAGAAGAACCTCGGGCTGGGCAAGCTGACCGCCTTCGAGGAGAAGCTGGTGGCTGACGCCATGGATGAGCTGAAGGCTTCCATCAAGAAGGGCGAGGATTTTGTGGCTAAAATGAAGTGAACTGGGGGCATTGAATTAGCTGAAAACAAACCGCTGTGATTGATATTTTGTTGCGTCCTAACTTAAAAGGCATCTGGGTAAATCTGAACATCTGTCACAGTGTTTCCTCTTATGTTGCTGTTAAAGCAGTAGGGTCATCTTGATCCAGAAATCATGGTTTTAACCGTGATCATCTTTCCTGTGTATCATTTCCCTTACTTTTTTAAACATGGCTTTACCTTGCACGTATGATTTGTGTACATACTGTACTGTGACCTGACTATATTTTGCAAATGTCAAATTGAAACAATATCTCATATATTTTCATGTACAGTCTTCATTAGTGGAAATTTCTCCACTGAATGAATGAGGGGAAATACTGTCATTTTACCTGTTGATGCACATAGATGTTACTGATGAGCAAAAGTACCTACTCCACCAATAAACAAGTTTAGCTTTAAGAAAATGATTCTTTATTTCTCTGTTTTATGATACAAAAACAATTTGGCTTGAAGGTGTATACCTGAAACTGACTAAATGATACTAAGCGGGTTAATCCTAGACCAATATGATACACCTTCATCTCACAATACAATTCTGGTTCATTGAAAAACTTTAAAGGCATTGAAATAGTGTAGATATAGAATTTTTTCAAATGCAAACAACTTAACATTAGAGAGGTGATTAAAATGAATCGAACACTTGAGTCACATCAGTTAGAAATGTATATCTTGCTGTGAAGTTGTAGCTACATGATAGATTTCATAGTTTGTAATAAAAAGAGGGGCCTGCTGTCTGCAAAAAGCACAGTCATGAAGAGTAAGGACTGCAGTAGCCTGATTACCCTGATAGCATGTTTGATCAGTGAAGAACAAGTTATAGCAGGTGTGATAAGATAGTTGCCAGGGAATATTTGTGGCTTTTTGACCTTTCAGCGATGGGTTACAAATGGTCAGATATTACATAATGTGATGCCCTCCTACTACACCCAGATGGGCTCACGGCAACCTTTGACTCAACATTTGATAGCTGCACACTGTGCTTGTTTTCTGTCAACTCCGAGATGGTTTATAGCCTGTGGATTGCACAAGATGGGAGTAACATGACAAACAGATAACAGACGCAGATACAAACCCATTATAGTTTTATTTGACATACAGGTGCTTTTGGTTCCTAGTCAGGGAGCTTTACTGAGAGCACAGATTCCATTTACACAAAAAGAAAAAAAAAAACAATAGTAGATTAGATTTATCACATATTTGGATAAAACTAGCTTCAGTCCGAGACACACAGAACACATGTTAATGGTTTTCAGTTTTTGATCCTTGGATCCGCAGCATGCAGGCTCTCCTACATCTGTCATTTGCAGTGATTATGAAATGTCACAAGATGGCAATAGCAAACTCACTTTTCATTTTTTTTTCTTTACAAATTCTGCACCAAATAAAATAAAGAGATCTAAAGAACAGGAACAACAATAATAAACAATTGTTCTACATAATGTTGCAAAAATCTACATTCAAAAACCAAGACGCGCAATGTTGTACCGGGGCCCCATTAAATAACCATATCAACAAGCACAGTCATAGTAGAACGTCTCTGTCCGTCTGTCTGTCTGTCTGCCAGTCCTCCACACAGTCACAGACATTTGCTCTCTCTGTTATTCAGTCCCAGCAGCAGTCTCAGCAGTGTCTCCTGCATTTTTCAATAGAGACTCACTCTCAGTGGTGGAAGCGAAGGAGTAGAGGCTACAGGGTAGATACAAAAAAAAGACTTTTTAAAGTCTGTAGTGGCCCAGGCCTTGTGGCTGAATGTGCCCCATCTTGTTTGTGCATAAACATTATATTCAAATCATACAGGTAGCAGCAACACCCCCGCAGAGAGGGGTCGAGGGGGGTGAACAGTGGGTGAGGGTGGGGGAAGTTTTTGAGAAGTATGAATGGGAGGGCAACAGGCGGAGGAGGGTGGGTTGGCGCTAGACTTTGTCTGTCCAGAGCACTACTGTACTAGGCCTTCTCCAGGTGACACCGGGTCTGTGTCGTGGCCTCTGCGATGCCTGTGCTCCGTTTTGTTCCTGTTATCAGAGTCTTCACGTTCAGCCGGGTCTCTCTCCCTCTCTCTCTTCCTCTCCCGTCGGCTGTCTTGGTTCTCCTTATCTTTCCTGTTGTTGCGGTTCCTCCGTTCCCTTTGCTTGTTCTTCCTCCGAACTCCTGGAAGACAAGGAAATGAAATGATAAAGATTAGTTAAATGGAGGAGAGGATGAAGCATTGTCGTCGTCTCCCCATCAATTTCAGGAGGTAGTCCTGTATTAAGTGAGGACTTTACATGCTGCTAATCAGATTACACAAAGTACTTGTAACTGCACAACAGTTGCAGTGAAGCAATAGTCATTCAGCAATGTCATTCTTAATCCTCAGGTAGAGCTGCAACGATTCATTGATTCAGTTTTGATTATTGTTTAGTCGGGTCAAAATTATCTGATTTCAGCTGCTTTAACATGAATATTTTCTGGTTTCTTTACTCCTCTATAATTAAATAACATCTTTGGACATTTGATGATGTCATCCTGGCCTTTCGGAAAGACTGAACAACAGTGAAGATAATGTTTAGTTGCGGCCCTACTCTTTTAGGCTCTCTCCCTTCTTGCTGTGCAACAATGATCAATATTTAATAGAGAATGTTAAAATCTTTGTATCATGTAAAGCAGAACTGCCCAAAGGGATTCCCATGGGCCAAAGTTGGCTCGTCATAAGGTTCAAATCGGTCCATCAGGTGATTTTAGATAAAGAAAATATGCATTTAATGATTAAATATGTAAGAATTTTAGTGGGAAACATTCAAAAATTAATTAAATGTGAAGCATCTTGTTGAAGAGGTATCTTCTGAAGTTAGCGTGCTAACCAACTAGCTCTGGCCTGGTCCAAAGCTGCATGCTAGTGGTGTAAGCTATTCCCTGGTGCTCCTAGCTCACACTCCGGGCCACTAGCTACACTGCTACAGGAGTTAACTTGCTAATGGTAGCTACTGTTAGCAGCATTTAGCACTAACTCTGGTGAAATGTTGCCCCCTGTTTGTTCTAATTATGAAGTGAACAAGTGGCAAATTTTTACATATTGCAACTATAAATAACAATGATATAAATGTCTGTTTATTCTGTTTTACCTTTGTAAGGGAAAATGCTCTTTAAATATGTAGGAGAAATCTGAGAATGGCGGGCAGAGTGAAACTTTGGTAGTCAGTTGGGATCCTGGTACCATTTTGCATCTTAACAATGCCTTACGATAGGTGACCCTCTGAGGGAGAAAGTTTGGACACCCCTGATTTAAAGCAGTTAATACAGCCGATCTACGGGGTCAAATAGTACCAGTTACGGAGAAGTCAGTGTGGTAACATATATATGATCTGTGGTTTAACAAACTCAGCTTCAACTAATCTGTGCATCAGCCGTAAGTAATGAAAACCACCATGAGTCAAACAATGTAAAAATAGCAACACTTGTTGAGGGAAAATTAACACCGCTTTTGTCCACTCTGTGGACAACCATCTATTGTTTCCTTTTCAAGTGCATCAAGCTCTGTATTGACCACTAGATGGCAGTCTTTAATCACAGACGGCCGCCCTCTCCCTGTGATGAGCAGGCCATTGTCCAAAATAGAAACCCTTTAAATAAACCCCCAATTTATCTGTTCTTGCAACACCATCTCATAAACAAAACCAAGAGTTTTGGAATGCTGAAGGTTTATCTCTGCTCGGCCTACAGTTATTAATGATAATAACAAGATCCACCCCCAGGGAGGTTGGAGACAGGACCTGCAAATGAAAGCAGAGGAGGCCCTTTCCTGTTGTTGTACTGCTGCTGTTCATGTGTGAGTGGAACGGAGCAGCACGGCCTGCTTGGCTGGTTGGCCGGCCAGTCGGGGGATTGTGAAACTGCTGAAGTCGGCAGTAGGCACAGACACAGACACAGGGAGAGAGATAAAGCAAGAGAGAGAAAGAGATCTCTCTCTCCCTCTCCCTCTGTCTCCCTCCTGTCCGCTTGGTGTTCGGCCCCCTACGCTCATCCTCTCTGTCTGCTCATTAATCAAGCCAGGGCTCTGCTTGGACCAGGGGCCACGTCTGACCCGCACATTCTGGGCTGCGATACCAAGCTGTACCTGCCCACTGTGTTTAATTTTCTTCTAGAAATGATGAAGGGACAGGAAGTGAACGGAGACGCATAAACTCAGTATTGGACGGCATGGTTTTTACGGTGAACAATAAGTTGTTAAAGGAATCAAAATCAAAGATGGTGAAGATAGGAGGGTGCATGGATGGATAGATAGATAGATAAATGGAGTAATCTGGTGCACTGACTCATTCGGGGTCTGCCCCCTGTCCTCTATAAACACAGGAAGTCCCCTTCGCTCTCATTGTTTTCTCTGTCCTGACACCATTTACAACTATTTACAAGTTCCGTGGATTAGTCATACTGTAGCCCCAGTGCTTTTGTCGAGCCAGAGGAGAAACCTAATCCATGCCAGTGTTGAGATGATTAGGAGAGTGTTTATCAAACCAACCTGTGTCTGGTTAGTTGGAACGGTTTCCAATGGGCGTTTTGTAAACTGTGTGTTGACATGGGTGTAATGGTCCCCAAATGAGACACCTTTGGTGGGTTTTGGAACAATTTCAACAGACATTTAGCACATTACCAAAAGTAAATAGTAAATAATGTCATCAAGAGTTTGAGACTGGCAGTGAATGAGTGGTTGGCTTAGGGGACGACACATGAAAATCTTCGAGTAATTTTACGACCAGGACCAATAATTGTGATAATGTAGGTTCATTTAATGCAAACGCTTCTTCATTTATCTTAATTAAAAGTGGAACAGCTTGTAAGAGAGCGATGAAGGACATCACCAATTAGTCCTGTTTTGATCAAGACGTGTATGTTATGCAGCCCAGTCACCAGATTAAAACGTTGGGATTATACTTTTTTCTGCAAACCATAGATACCTTTAATGTGTACATTTCATACGTATCACAATATGTACCATTTAATGCTCAGATAACGTTTATAAGAGCTGAAATGGCTGCCAAGCCAGAGACCACGGTTCGAGACAGTGTTTCAATGTAAATGTGAAACCACTGGACATCCTTCAAGTCAAAAAACAGGTAAGTCAATACAACTTCAAGCCATGTTTGAGGTCACAGAACCAAATAAGCTAAAACTTGATGTTTTGCCAACCCTAACCAAGTGCTTTTCTGTGCCTAAACCTAACCAGACCATAAGCACAGCTTCATCACAACATACAATTGAAAACTGAACATAAGAAAGGTAAAGTTTCAATGAATATACAAAAGCACTTCACAAAAATATACTTAATACATGTTTCTTTCAAAATAAGAGTATGAGCTGGAAATGTTGGTTTTCTGGGGAATCCATGTCTTCAACTGTAATGTATCCAAAAGTGAACATACTAGGATTGTTCAGGATTTGTAATACTTGGCATGGCTCATTTTGCAAAGACAAATGATTTAAACAATCACTTCTTATTAAATCACTTTCACTTTTGCAGGGTGCTGGAATCATTTTTTGAGTATGCATTTCAGGGGGTTTGTACAGTTTGGGTCATCACTGAAGAAATTCAATCATACTGCATCATTTGAATTCAAAAGTTATTGTGATGTTGTAACAAACTAAATATAACAACTGCTTTTCAAGGGTGTTTAGACTATTACACAGATGCTGTGAGGGCTTCCTAATGGTTCACGTTATATTACTGTAAATGCTGTAGAAGGGAAATTACGCAACATACCTTCCAGGAATACTTTGACACATTGGGACAAACAATGCCTTCAGCTATGCTTGTGTGCTTCTTAACAAGAGTTAAATGAGATGACCAATACCACTCCATTGTTTGTCTAGTCAGTTTTGAGCTGGAGACAAGCGGCGATTAGCGTAGCTGACTGAAATCTGCCATCCTGGCTTGTCCAAAGTTGAACAATCTACCTCCAAACTCACAGTTAAAGCTGAAATGGTTATTTCTTGTGAACCGGGAAAGTGGGTGACTTCCTGATGTCTCCACTGGTTGCCAGTAAAAAGTTGTAGCAATTAAATCCCTATAAATCCACAATATGTCGCTTTTACATTTCTGTTTGTGTTCAGATTAAAGGTGCAACATCTAAGAGTTGGCCACCTGTCGAATTCATCCTCTAACTCGTTACTCGTTCATACTCACACTCTTAGCTAGTTGTATTAGCTGACTGTCCTCGGACTGGCAGCTCAGACTACAAGGGGAGTGTTGGTGCTGTTAACTATCTTCTCTTGAGGTACACATGGCTGGGGGCTAGCTGGTTGGCATCCAAACTTTAATAGACATCTCTCTAACATAGTACATAGACAGTACAAGTCTGCACTGTTTTTTTACTTTCATTTTTGACGTTCCGAAATACAATGTGTGTTAATAGCTAAAGAAGTGCTTGTATTGTAGATCTTTCAACACTTAACTGTTTCAAATATCTGTGCTAAGCTAAGCTAAACCTGAAGTTTCCTGGCTCTGGCATCAATCTTCTCATCTAGTTCTCGCTAAAATAGCAAATAAACATATTTCCCAAATGTCAAACCATCCCCTTAATGTAGTTTCCATCTATGTAACTGCCACATGAGTGCAGCAACTGAAACATTTATTTTACGCCATTGAGCACTGTCTGTTTTGTCGTCGAGCAATAGCCTTGTACAAATAAGTACCAAACAACAGAAGCACACCAATACTGGTGTTACATAAGAGAGCACTTGTAAATCTCTGTGGTCACTCTTTAAACTGTCACCTATGTATTTATATACATTACACACTGCATGCTACAATTAAGATTTTGTCATTTGTACAAGGACTGGATCTGCTTTGAAAGATTTATTTTGATGAATACAGTATGAATATTGACATTCATTTCAAATTATAGTTAATCTGGATCCAATGAAAGCCTTGTCTGTAACTTAGATCCCACATATAATTAGTGCCACATTCAGCACACAGATGACAAGTATTTGTCATCAGTACAAGTTAAGAACACTTACTGTAATCTCTAGTTAATGAAGAAGCATGTACTGTATGTAGAAATGTGTTATCCTCTTCATCCTGTGTTATTCCCCTGAAATCCCTGCCTGCACAGTGTAAGCACACAGCCTCTAGTGTGGACCTGCTGAATTGTCTGTGGCTGCGATGTAACTTCTAGAAGTCTGTTGCAGCGCGTTCACAAAGGGCCGGAGTCGGCAAACTGTACTGAGAGCACAGGCTTTACTGGGTGGGATACTAGACACTGTGTGTGTGTGTGTGTGTGTGTGTGTGTGTGTGTGTATGTGTGTGCTGGCACAATGAGTGAGTGAGCATTCAGTGAAAGAGAGAGTGGAAGAGATGAATAACAATCCAGAGAGAGTATTGAATGAACTAAAGAACAAAGTGAGAGTAGGAAACAGACAGAGATCAAATGAGAGAGGGCCACTGAGGGTGATGGGAGGTGTGTGTGTGTGTGTGTCTGTGTGTGTATGTGTGTGCGGTTGGAGGAGCACTGTGTGTTTTATGGTGGCACATCCTCCATGGCAGGCGTTCTGTCGTCCGGGGAGCTTTTGGCGGGAGCCAGGCTGGGATTAAAGGCTATGGGCTGTCCCACAAGTGGAATGCCTGCCGCATGGCCGCCAGGATGTCATGAGGGGGGCACTGGGTGTGCCAGTGTGTGTGTGTGTGTGTGTGTGTGTATCAATCCCCCCGCACTGACTGGTTGATGCTAGCTTGCTTAACTGCATGTTTCTGTGTGTGTAATAGGTCCGTGCGAGCGTCTGTATGTGTGTGTGTGGGAGTTAAAGGGTTTGCAGGGGGCACGCGGTCTATCCGGCTACAGAGATAGCGAGGTGAACAGCAGGTCCATGGAAGGACAAATTAGCCAGCATTAACTTGAGAGAGACGGCGGCGGTGGATGAGGATGTGTGTGTAAACATTCACAATCTCGAGCCGTGGATAACAGATGAGCAGAGCCAAGTTTTTCTCTCTCCACGCCTGAACATCTCAGCATGTCTCATACAGTTTTACAACCTTTCTGACGTGATATCTGTAATTTAAAACATTATTCATAGGTCAGGACCAACTGGAAGTTGTGATTTTGCAACGGTTCTGTAGAACTGGAACAGCTGCTTGAGACGAAACTTCAAGGAATAGTTCCTGCACTTTCTTGTGGACAGTTATATGACATGATTTAGACCAGTCTCATAACTGTGCGTTACACATGAAATTGATGGCGGGACTTTTCTAGCTGTGCGTGTGAAGACAAAACTGGGTATTTATTTGTCCTAACCCTACCAGTGTGTTTTGTGCCTTAACCTAACCAGCCCTTAACTCGAAACTTAAAGACAGGAAGACATGCTAAGTTTCAACATATCCATGGTTTGCAGAAACTTACAGCGCTGGCATTTATTCTGGCCGATTAAAGATCACTAACTGATGTGCTTCCAGTGTAAGTGGAGGAGGACAAAATCCACAGTCCTCATTCTGTGCGCACATTTAGTTTATCTGAAGTTAATTTGAGGCTTTAACAGTCATATCAAGTAGGTTTATTCCAAAATAACATACGTTTTAATGTAAACCCAATTTATCATTTCTACATTTGGAGGTTTGGAGAGAATTGCCCGGTTGAGAGATAACAAGAGAGAGGAGAAACATGAGTGTAAGTACAAATCAGTAATGTGTGTACAACCAGCAGAAGTAACAGGGGGGCAAAAGAGGATAAAATGACCAACAACTTAGTAGACTCATGCGGACAAGTAGAACGATGTAGTGAGGGGAAAAACAGGAGGAGGAGAGGCCGGACAGAGTGGGAGGGGAAGGCAAATGGAGAAAGTGCAAAAGAGGAGGAAAAGAAAAGGAGGAGGAGGATGTATCAATGTCTGAGGGCTGTTGGAGGATTACCGGGGGCTCTCTGAGGTCGGACCACTGACCCCCTAGCGTGTGCAGAACGTAAACAGCGAGGAGAGGACGCGCCGAAGCAGATAATTAGCTCTCATTCACCGCAGATGCTCCTGGAGCTGAGGCAACTGGCTAATCACAAGCGGGGACAACATCGATAAACAGGGACAGTAGTGTGTGAGACTACACTCAGCTTTTCTTTCTTTCTTTCTTTCTTTCTTTCTTTCTTTCTTTCTTCCCAATCACCTCCCTTCTCTAAGTACCCCCCCTTTCACCATGCTCAGTCTAGGTCAACAGAGCCGTCGACTCCACACTAAAGTCTCGGCCCCGACCCGACTGACTGGGAGCGCCAACAGGGAGCTTATATGGGGGTCTATGTTTTCTTTGGTGTGGTAGGGAGTGTGTGTGTGTGTATGTGTGTATGTGTGTGGATGGGGGAATGGATCAGTGGAGAGATACAGATAGAAGTGAGGCAGAGAGGGAGAGGGAGAGAGAGAGAGAGAGGGAGGGATAGCGGAGGTGACAGAGGGCACATTTCATACTCTGCCTTACAAATCACGTCGACCCAGTTGACTCTCTTCACAAATTACCACCAAGAGCAGCGGCTGTGTAGTTATTTTAGTGAGACAAAGAAGGTATGTGTGTGTATCTTTGTGCATGTGTGTGTGTTCGGTGTGCCCAAGTGTGCATTTGTCTGACTTGTTTGAAATGGAGCGGGTGTATCTCTATCTGGATTTGTGCGTGCATGTGTTGGTCTGCATGTGTGTGTGTGTGCGCGTGCGTGCGTGTGTGTCTGTGTGCGTGCGTGTGTGTGTGTGTATTGGCAGCTGTGGGGATAAACCAATACTGATCCCCTGGTCGCCGCGTGCCTCCCAGGGGGAGGATGTTGATGTTGAGCTGGCTGTTTCTGCTCCAGAGTCAACTGCTTTTCTGCTGCATCACACACACACACATCCACATGCACACAGACACACACATGCACACACATACGCACACAGTGTTTGTTCTGTAAGTGTGAGGCCCCAGGGGGCTGGATCTCAGCCTCCTACCCTGTCTGCGATCTGTCATTTAACACTACAGAGCCCAGGCTAAAAAACAACCAGCCGTAGCCGCCAACCAGCTCAGTAACCACACACACGCAGCACACACAGAGCACAAAGCGATCGTAAATGCGCCGCAGCATCGGGTTTTATAAAGAGGCGGGCCCGTCTGAAAGCAGTTTACACTCTATTCATTAGAAATGATCACGCTATTCCCTGTTTGCTAGGAGCAGAGAAAGCGGTTTTACTGTTTAAAAAAGAGCTCTCGTGGGAAAACACACAACAGGCCCATTGCAACATCACACATGTGAGTTCCCCCCACTGTCCTCACTCTAACCACAACGACAATCCTCAGAGTAAACAGTCGCAGTCCTGAGCGGAAGAACGACAAGCTCTGATTGTACAAGCTGAAGCAGCGGGGTCTGGAATTCATAGAGAGGAGAAATGGTGCCATGTGTCACAAATTCAGTGTTGGCATTGAGAGTGTGACGGGACACCAGCAACGACAATGGACAATGTCTAGAATGTCCCTGTTTCAAAATGAAAAGGATTTGACACTCAGCTAGAACATAAAAACACTGCAGCCTTGCTACAGTATCACTACCTTTATCTTTACCTAGACATTTCCTCCTCTTGACCAGGCACTCTTTGACCTCTGAGATCTCGGGGCAGGGGTTGCCAAAGGGAGACGGGTACTGGAGGACCTGTCGCGTGCGGGTCTCCTGACCCCGCTTGAAGCCACAGGTTCTACCGGACCGAGAGCAGGGGCTCCACTCGCTCCACTCACCTACATCACAGTGCACTGAAATGAGAAGAAAGAAAGAAAAACTTGGGTTATTTTATGTTGAAAGCACTAGGGGCCCTCAATCAAAACAGAACAAAAGTAGTTTGATGATGTTGTAAAGTGGCATGGGATCATGGGAGCAACCACCATTGCCCATGAAAATCAGTCTGACGTGACTCGAAATGTTCATGTGTATCAAAGTTGTATTTCATATTGCGACCCGTACTTCCTTCCCCACTGTCTGACGTATCATTGGATGTTTTCACAGGAAAAATGAAACACACCATTACCTTGATTACACTTACATTGGAAAAATTTGAGATTATGTTAGGACAAAACGTATTAAATATATAACAAAGGTCGAGTCGCAATTCTGAAATGTTACTTATTATATCTTTAACATGTTTTCATGTAAGTTCAAAATGGGGTTACTCTCTTTCCTACAAGCTTATTTGCCAGTTGTAGTTGTAGCCGTTCTGCGTCAAAGGCCATAAACATGGCAGCACTGGCATCTTAGTTATTGTTTCGACACTGGACTGACCTTGTGCTGTGCACTCCATGAGTTTGTCATTGGGCTCGTAGTCCTCTGGACAGACATGGTGGCACCTCCCGCTGAGCTGGTACAGGCCTGGCCGGCACCGTGTGCATGTCTCAGTGCTGACACACGACTCGCACTCTGCAGGGCACACTGCAAACACAGAATTATAGATGATATGTGAATATAATGACCACATTTAACTGTAAAATGAAAAGAGTTAAACGAAGGTTTTGTCTTTGCCTCTGATAAACTCTAAACACTCACTTGGAACACACTCCCGCTGTGTGTCGCTGCGGACCAGCCCCTCGGGGCAGTTCTCCTGGCACTTGCCCAGGTGAAGGTAGAATCCTGCTCGGCAGCGTGTGCAGAAGTTCTTGTTGAAGCAGGAGTCGCACTCCGACCTGCACTCTGAGAGGGAGACACAGACCCAACGGCGGCGTTTATTTAAACCGGACAGGTTATCGAGTGTGTCCTCTGTGTTTAATATACAGCGTGTCAGTGTGTGCGTGCATGTCTCACTGGGAATACAGTCAGGAATATAGGCCACTGCAGTCAGATCGACGTCTCACAGGGGAACTGTGGTGTATGATTTGAGGTAAAGCAACACTTTTTGACGCTAATTTGATGTCACTAAACGGAAGCATGTGTTACAGGTATCACGTTTTTCAGTTACAGTATTTGAGTACATAGACCTGCTGTGTGTATACATTAAGCCATATTTCACATGCAGGTCTTGAAGCGGCTGCTAGTCATGTAGTGTATATGGAGAAAGGACATATATTTTAAAAATGTCTTGGAACCGACTCGACGTCATGTACTTGTGTTTGTCAGGTGTAAGTAAAACACTGTGTGAAGAGGGCACTGACTCAGAGGACAGGTAATAACACATAATAATAATGTTCATTTAAACTGAGAACATGCCGTGTAAAGAATATTTTCAGGACTATTCTGTCACCATCTGCTATACAAATACAGTCACTGGCTTACTTGTGCAGGTGTTTCTCTCTGGGGAGCGCGTGCCGTAAAAGCCCGGAGGACAGGAGGTCATGCACACCCCGATCTGCTTCATCCCAATCCTCTCCAAGTGCATGAAGAAGCGAGGCTTGCAGGACAGGCAGCCATTGTAGTCAGAGCAGGTCAGACAGCCACCCTGCTGGCACCCCGAGCTCACACCAGGGATCTCTTTTGACAGGAGCAGGGGAGATGTAGAAGTATGAATTTCAAGCGGTAAAACAGGGAAACTGATTTTTTTAATTAAGATTACTGTTTTATACTATGACACTGCAGAGGGATCACAGCATTAGAGAGGCCACAGTGCAATAGATCAGTGCTTGTAGATACCATGCTAGCAACGTCAGCCTGTGGACAACACTTTCATCTGACTTTAAATTGAACTTGACCTTTAAGGAAGAAAACACGCATCCACTGTCCTCAAATTTATTCCAGCTAGGGACCCAAATGGGACCCATTTTAAGTCCTGGACAATACGACAGCAGCAATCCAAATCTGGCCTACAAATTTTGACACTAGACTCTAGACGATGTGTGCCATAATTATAGTGTGAATATAATTTGTGCACAGTGTAAAGGGATTTTAAATTTTTTATCAATGGTTTACTGATTTCCTTTCTCTGAACAAAGAAGATGGCTTTCAAGAAAAAACTTTAAGAAAACAAAAGGCACCATACTGATTAAACCCAGACAGCGTCTTCATAGAAGCTCAGAAATTCTTTTCAAATGAGGAAACAATCTGAAACTGCATCTTCACATCTGATACAAATTGAAGTTTATTATTTTAAGTGTTGAAATATTTCACCCGACTTTCTCAAGAATGAGGACAAAGAGAAAGCAGAGAGTCACTGAATCATAAAGGGTTATTGTTTTACACTCATACGAATGGTGGAGTGATTACCCACTGTGCAGACGACAGCCGTTTATACTGAGTTTACAACCCAGTTCATATTCATAAGTACAGTGGTGTTGATTTTGTATGGACATATATTACAGCAGGTTTTTATCCCTCCGCTCTTCACTAATTTGCGGGATGATTCACCAGACTTTGTCTGCCATGGATGAAAATCACACTTGTAGGTTTTAATTATTTTAATTACATGTTGACATTTTTAGTGTCTGCTAAATTTCGGTGTGTGTATTTCAAAAGGATAGTGTGTTTAAGTAATGGTTTAAAAAACATGATGTGTCTACAGAACTGACTAAAGAAGAAATAAATTCAGTGAGGTTTATTACTGTCAGTTGCCTTTTCATCATCATCCGATTGCTTCTGGGTCAAAAAAAGTGTAACACAGAGGGTGTGTGGGTGGCTGATGCTGATGTACAGTATGCTCTGAGGGAAAACCACCGAATACACACGACAGGTTCCATGACGCTTGGTTCGGAGAGGATGTTTATAGCTTCTGGTCCTGATGCTTCAGTAAAACACTTCTTATGAGGAAATGTGTTCGACTCAATCCTCTGTTAGATGCTTCATTTTATAGTTGAATCAATAAAGTACCAGCAAGTTACAGTCGCACCAGGAGTGACACCCGTGACGGAGCCACGAGAGACGTTCTGTGTTTACTTGTACACCCGTGCTGCGTTGGCGCCCGCATTGGTAAGCACCCGAGGAATTGCTTTTTCTCTGCAGCCTTGACATCTCATGCCACAGGCTTTAAGCTGGCCCTCTTCCTCCTTCTCTAAGTTCGGGGGTTTTAGCTGCCAGTTTACCATAGATCACAAATACTTTGTTTGAAATATCTCGACAATCTTTACAACTGCTGTCCATTTGCCCACATGTGTTCCTGCCAAGCTGCCCTGTTTCACAGAAGTCTTAAGAGGCAGGAATTTGGCCTTGCCCTCGCGCTCACATGGACAAAACCTCAGTTGGACAGTGGTATCTTGCATAACATACCAGCAAAGTCACATATGAATAAACACACTCACATGCCTGCACACACACAAACAGATGGTTGATGGAGAAAATAGAATTGTGCAACAAGGAAAAAACATTTTGCCTCAACCATTGATCGTCTAGTTCAGCTATAAATCAAGCGTTCCATCAACCGACCTTCCACTGACCGGACCCGTCTTCATAAACTATATAATCACCACTGTTAGCACCCACACGCCTTCATTTTTGGAAGCATCATCACACAGGAAGCTCGGGTTCAGTCACTGCATGGTAATTTTGGCCAGCTGACCCAATGGTCATTGACTCCCAACTTACCCCCTTCTTCCCTCTGTACTCATTCACCCCTTCGCCAACTAATCCCTCCATCCTCCCTGATATCTCTGGAAGTGTTTGATATCTGCATCCATGGAGGAAGTTTGGATTCTTAGAAGCACTCCTCAATTAATGGTCACCGATGGAGTCAGACGCTGACTTACTACAGTTCAGCTTCGATGGAGATGGATCGCTGTCTTACGACTGAGTTACATCCTTGCACATGGAGTGTGTTGTAATTTTTTTTAGCCTTATCGGTCCATAAAAGAAATTTGTGATCCGTGACAAAAAGCACAACGGTAACACTGCTTTCATTCTCAGGACGTCATTTTAAAGGCACACTGTGTAGTTTTTGAGAAGAAATTCAATCTCAAAATTTTAATCTTTACAATATTAATGAGGTAAAAATAGAAACTCAGAATTGTTAATTTTTAAAACTGAATACACAAGCTGTTATCCAAGGAATATATTGTCCCCAGAAAACTGTTTGAAGCTAGAAAGGTGTCAGGATCCGCCTCATATAAACAAAGTAAAACAGTATGAAATTGTGTCGTCCTTTAAGGTGAGTTTGTTGAGGCATAAAAAAAATCAGTCGATGAAGAACTTTCTCTTCTGATTAAAATTTCTCTCCCAGAACTACATAGTGCATCTTTAAGAAACCAAGTGCAGGAGGTCTCTCGGTAGCTCCCCTCTCTTGCACACTGCGTTGAGAGGCTCTTTAAATGTTGTTTGGGAGGAAATAAACATTTAAAAGAGAGAATCTGTGTGTCCTGATGCAGTGGAGGGTATAAAGCGGAAACCACAGCGTCTGTTTATCCGCCTGTAGTGCAGCAAAACACATATTTAAGGGAGAATAATCAACCTTTCCTTGTCCTTTATCGTTAGGACTGACGTCTGATATTAAATGTCAGTTTGCTGCAGTTTAAATAAGATCTATATAGGCTGTGTCAGCCATGCTGAAAAGCAAAGTGATCCTTGCTTACTCAGGTCGGACTTAAACTACACTGAACAGAGCTGCCAAGAGCAACGTTAACCCCAGGACCCCCTTTAAAACTGCATAATAAACACACCGTTAACCCCCCCGAATGTCCACTCTGGTGGTCATGAGGGAAAATATTAACAACAAACAAAAAAAGCCGCCCTGCTGCTGGTCCGCACTGCAGATCTCTGAGATTACATGTGAAGTAAAGGAGATGCAGAGAGGAGCTTCAGGCCCAGGTGGCCGGGATAAAAACATCACTTCCAGGGTCTATTATTGTAGATCGCAGACAGTTTTCAGCCACGCTGGCAAGTGATACATGGAATCTTCCGGTTATCTGCTCCCCTCTAACAGACTTAGTCACAGAGCACATCTGGAGACCCTCAGCGATAAAGTGTGCGTAGGAAGAGCAGAAAAAATATACTTCATTGATACTTATTTCATAGTGTCATGGAAAAGGGAAGGCTGGCCGTAGCTCAAGAGAGGAGACATAATCTTGGACCTGGGGGAGATATATGGCAGATAAAATATCATCAGGCTTAAGAGTGTTTTCACTATGGAGCATCTGGGCTGTTTGTGATGGAGCCCACTGTCAAGTCTGCATTCAGTCAGACTCTGAACTGCAATAAGAACGAGATGGGACGTGATTTGAAATGAAGATGAGTTGAGTTTGGCATCAATGTGACCTGGGAAAACCTTTCCATAACGCGACAGTGTAAGGGAATAAGCCGGCTACAGCGGCCACTTCACCATATATGGGAACAAAAGATGTGAATATCGATTTGATCACCGATCAGCCTCGGCGCTGACAGCCGGGCAGCAGCGCGCACTGCGCGCCTGAAGTCTGCCGCTCTGACCGCTAGAGAGCGACGGGAGCCAGCAGGAGAGGGAGCGCACAGAGCAGCGACTGCAGGCTTCAGGTGACAGGCACAACAACTAATTCATCCAATTAAGCGTCAACGGAAACACGTTCAAAGAGGAGTAAAGGTGGTGAAATGACTGAAGATATCACCTGGCCATGAAAAAGAGAATAAAACTCCCAGAATCACAATGACGAAGAGCAGGGTTGTTGGTGTGAAGATTGGTGATGATATGTCCAATAACCAATCAATAATAATTTGCAATGTCACTCTTATATAATCTGCAAAAAGTGAATTAAGTTTGGGCTTCTTAATGAAGAGGGAAAAGAACAGCAACTTTTGTCACATCTAGAAAACTCACATCAGTGGAACATGAGCCAGCGTCATCTGAACAGGTCAGCCAATCTACAACACTGACCAATTAACACCGTGCCGTCATTAATTCAGACATTAAGAAGAAAGTGAATATTAGAATCTCTCTGTAAATTGTAAAAAAAAAAATCCGACTTGATACGTATGTGACTTAAAACCTCTCTGGGTGAAACAGGGCAATAAATCCTGCAATTTAAATGCTGAATTTAAAAAGACAGGAGAACATAGAGACAGGGGTGACTGCGAGCGCTGAACGCCGGGCAGCACCGCACCTCACCGCACTTTACTCACGTTTATGTTGCCGGTGCCTGGAGCTGCTGTGCGGCTGACAACCAGAGTAATCCATGCAGTGCAAGATGATCAAAACAAAGGAGATCAGTTGTAATTGCATAGTAGCCCGGAGGTGAGACTCGTAAAGCCAATGTCAATGTTCACCAAATCACTTATTGGATACGATTCCGTTCCTTCCCCCCAGACGGAGGCAGAGCGCGGAGGGCAGAGTATTCCTCTTAGACACAGCAGGACCCCCAGCTATGTGGTGGTATATGGTCAGTGTAGTGTCCGGTGGCCCATTGATACTTGGGCCGTTTTGAATGTAACATCCTGGACAGGATATGTGCCAGATGGAGTCAGGGATCCGCTATCCGTGCTGTGATAAAGAACATTCCCTCCAAAAATAAATCAACAAACAAACAAACACGCCAAAAAGCTCGATTCTCATCCGGTGCGCGCAGGAGGGAAGCAAAAACAACCATCAGTGTAGGTCAGAACGGATGATTAGACACTATCATTCATGGCTAGCAATCTCAGAAAGTTTGAGATATAATATCCATGTGCAGAACTCCAAAATTGACCTCTCTCCCGGTGAGATGCGCCGTGCGTCCCGGCGTGGATACCCTAACGTGCCAGGCGCGCTGAGGCTCTCGGTCTCATCTCAGCATCAGCTAAAGCACAAAAAAGTGAAAGCCACGGCAGGACCAACACTTATAATCACATACAAGAAAAAAAATCATAAAAATAATAATCTGTAAGTCTCGTAGGTTTCGTAGTTCTTTTGGCTGTCAGACACACACCTCCTCTCGCTCGCGGTCGGCGGCAGCGCAACTGATCCAAAAAGTGAATCTTCGCAGTTTCAGCGCTTTTCTGCTTTGCGTGCAGGACCCATTCACTCCCCTCCTGCCGGCCGGCTGATGACTTCAGCCCTCTGCTGTCTCTCTGTCTCTCTCTTTCTCTCCCCCTATGAGCTCCAAAGTTTATTTAGAGGGCAAGCCCCCCCGCGTCAGAGAGAGAGAGAGAGAGAGAGAGAGAGAGAGAGAGAGAGAGAGAGAGAGAGAGAGAGAGAGAGAGAGAGAGAGCATACTGAAGTTATTTCAACAGGGGTTTAGGAGTGTGTACTGTAGCTTCTCTCTAATTCCTGTCTGTCGTTGTGCTTCCAGTGGTGCTTTAAATGCACATCGTTTAACATGGACTGAATACACAGATTCATGTGACTGAACTAAAAGGACTCACCTGCTCCAAACTCTTCTTTTCAGACAGTTAAATGTGACCAGTAGTAGGATTATTTTTCTCAATAAAAATTAGACTGCAATCAATAAAGTCATTGAAAATGATGTTTGAGTTGGTTAAACCCATTCCTGACAGATTTAATCAGTTATGAAGGAGGAAAAACAAGTTATGACAGCATGTCCTACGCCATTTGGCACCCATAGACTCACTGGTGGATAAAGATGCCACAAATTTGCCCTCTTGGATTCCCTTCCAGTCCACCACTGCATAGACTCCCTTTCCTCCAAATATTTTTCCTGGTTTTTGTCTTCAAATAGAGACGTGACAGGCTACTTATTCTGTCTGAGGCGATACATTATTTTGAGATTAGTACAAATGCTACTGATGTTACAGTGACTGTATTGTATATATGCATATGCTTCTAAAATTAATCCAGGAAAATGGTTCTTTCAGTGAAGGATTGAGCAGTTTTGAATATGTGGCAGTGTGTCTCGTCGTTTCTCTCAATTATGACATTTGAGATTAAGCCGCGAAACACAAGGCAGCTATTTTATAAGACACTGTCAGTGAGGTCAGAGGTGCAGGTTGGTCTCATCACTTTCTATTCCAGTGCAATCCTTCAGAGAGGCAGACCCCCCTGTTGCCATCCGACAAAGAAGCAGCAGCATCTCATCTTATTACCTCTAGAGGGAGTTAGTTCCACAAAAGCTTGAGGCACATCAGTCATAACACACCAGCAAGAGTATCAGTGAGTTATGGTGAGCTGCGGCACTTGACCTTTACCTGATGAGTCCAAATGTGATGTTGTTTTGCACTGTTGCAATTGAGAGGAAATAGCAAAAGAGCAAAACAGCCACTAAACTGTATAAAGAAATCCGGTGAAAGGAGGATTCAAGCCTTGTTTTCTCAAACATTGTCCTTCATTACTCATTGCAGATCATTTGCCACCGCAGCCTCAGTCTGCACAGTTATGACATTTGGCGATAATCGCTCTCAGACGCGGAGACTTGTGCCTCCAGGTTGAGTGAATTCTGGCCTCCGGAGCAGAGCGGTGTGAAGGGGGGAGCTGAAGCCTCATTTGTCTGACTGGTGTGTTGATGTTTAGAGGGAACAGTATGCACGAGTCCAGTGCTTCTCCTCGCTGCGGCTTCTGGTCTTCAATCAGTCACCGGGCCGAGGAAAGCAATGCAAACACAGCGCGGGCTCGTTCTTTACGGGGATACTTCCTTGTTGGCCCTGTACTAACTCAGGGACAGGACAGTGAGACATAACACGGACTGATGCATTGTTTTAAACCCTCTCACCTTCACTCAGGCCGACTGCCGAATCCAAACCATACCCGGGGTATTAAGTGACTCTAATATGCAAATGTTATAATTCTTTTTATAGATTTATATTCGAACAAAAGCACTGTGTCAAACAATTAAATACAGTGTGACGTGTAAGCTCACTTCAGCTCATTTTAAGGTAAAGAATAGAGGGAAAATTGTAAAATATTATGATGAAATGTTATGGAAAATGATGAAACCTCCCTCCTCCCTCTCCTCCGGCCCAGCAGTTTGGTGTAAGGGATGTCGAGGAATAATGCTTGTCTTTGTGTCCCGGTCTGAACCAGCCCCGCCGTCCCCTGGGGGTAGGAGCATTGTGTGTGTGTGTGTGTGTGAGTGTGTGTGTGTGTATGTGGCATTGGGGTGCAGAAGGTTAAGGTCACTTGGTCAGTCCCTGTGACCGTCCAGTGAGAGAATCAGTCGACACCTGTAAATGAAGTCGGGCAGGTGCATAAACCCTCCCGACCAAGGATGGATGCACACTACAACTTTTTTTTTTATTAATACCACATTTAGTCATATTTTAGCCTTTCTTTAATTTAGGCCTTGAGCTGACACAAAGTCAATAAAACTTGAGACAAAACAGAGTCATGTCCGCTTCTATTTCTTGTGTTTAAAACAAGAGCCCGAACATAAAAAAGTTATCGCTGACGTTAGGTGAAAAAGGAAAATTCCAGGGCATGGCAGCCTCGATGGAAACACTGCAGCAGGGAAAAGGGCAGAATCACACCCATAGGATTGAAGTTTGTGGTCCATTTCTTCCTCTGACCTTACAGGCTTTTAATAGACTTCTGTCTTGAGCAAGTTAAGCAGTTAAACTCAGAATGTTTAATATAGATGTAGAGGGTAACGGCATGGTGCAGCCATAAAGAATGGCATCTTAGGTGTTACGGTTTGAATCAGAATAGCAATGACACGACTTCAACAAAGTACTGAGATGAAAAAGGTGCAGTCTGCTTCTTTTACTTTCACGTTACTGAGGGAAATTTAAGGTTGCATTAAGACATTTATGGCATGATGTCACCCACTGTCATTATCCTGTTTTTTTTTTTTTGCATCAAGGGTAACCATATATGGATTAGAGTGTGAACCCAAGAACTTGTGGCCCTAAAGCACACCCTGCTTTATTTATGTTTTTTGGGGAAAATTGGACCATATTTCACAAAAAAACATCATGCTGTATTGAAGAAGACCTGAAACTAGTGATTAATATCATAAACTCATTGAGAAATTGTTTACTAAGGAAATTAATCCAGTGGGAAGAAGGGGTATTTTCTCATAAGCTTACATACAGTCTGACTTCTTTTTGCAACCAGTGGATTCAGCCCCGGATGGCCATAAGAAAGAATGCAAGTTCAAGCCACTTCCGCATTGGCTTCACTTTTCGGACCCAGAGGCTCCATCCATATTGATGGTGGAGAAGACCATTAGCAGTCAGTTGGAGCCGTGTCTCTGCAACCGGACAAATGTAATGTAAATGTTTGGTTTTTTTTGCTAAAAACACCGGCCTGCTGCATCCAGAAATGATGCTGAGTTGTGAAGCAAAACGATAAAGTTGCACACTGAGCCAGAGCTTAGCTAAGGGGAACTGCAGAGTCAGGAGATGATTTCCACTGAGTTCATCAATACAAGAAAGTATTTTTTCCCCCCATTGTTATATGGAGAATATAATGTTGATTGAGGCGGCTTTAAAAGAACCTTGTCAGGGTTTTTGACCCCTGGGAACACCAGGGCGCGGTTTTTATGAGTGCTTCCCCGTCTCGGTTGATGCACCAACAAAGGCGAAAAGGAAGTACCAGCCAGTAAACACGAATGTAAACAACACTCTGCGAATGTTTTATAGGGTAGGAAATGCTCTCAACATGTTTGTCAGACCTCAAGGATACACACAGAGCGTTCTGGTGAGCAATTCTGAATGTCAACAAAACAAAACATTTGTTTGTTTAGAAGGAATCTCCACATGGCACCTTTTAAGGGGAACATCAGGGGCTCGAGAGGCTGGAGTTCAGCGTGCATCAGAAGCTAATTACACTTGTCTTTCCCCAGTTTAAGCTCCAAATATCGTTCGGTTAAGCAGATGCCCACTTTGTCTTATTCGTATGACATTGCATAAATCCACCTACCTCGACCTTATCAAGAAAATCAGGCTCTTAATCCCTGGCAGCATCAGAGTGCAGCAGAGAGCATACCACCACACCACAAAGCTCACGCCTGTGATCTCCGAACTGCTCATTCCCCGCCCGGCCGATGAGTCATAAAATTCCCAGATGACAGTGACAATGTTGATCCACTGTCCTGTCATCAGCTAATGAATTAGGCCGGGCTCAGTGTGGACAGCAATTGATAGCGCGTGCCTCGCTGGGGTCTGTGAAAACATCGTGGCTCAGCCCGTGGCCTTATATGCAGGGTTTTCTGACGTTGCATCTATTAAAGCTGCAGATATCCCCGTGGCAATCCTGCACATTCTCTCAGCATGAAGCAAGCAGAGAGGGAGACAGTGACACGCGGCAGCAGAGGGTGTACAATGTTATCAAAATAGACTCGTGTAGGCACACACACACACACACACACACACACACACACACATACACATAAAAACAGGATCTAGTCAAGTTCTTATAAATAATTATTGATTCTTGAAATTCTATTATACACACGGACAGGGGGGATTAGATGAATATAACCAAGGATGAGACAGGTGCGTGTGTTGTGGGGCAGCAGGTGGGGCGACCTCATCTTAAATGTGTGTTTGTGTGTGTGTGTTTGTGTGGCTGCATATCTGTGTGTGCGCTGGGGTGATTGAGGGGATCATTTCATAGTAAGAGGGATTGAGAAGGTAGTCAAGGACAGATAATCACCGTGAGCGAGAGCTGTCAGCTGTACACACAGAGGGAAAGCAGGTCAGTGTTTTGTATAGAGAAGGTCAAAAGAGAAGGGTACTCTCTAATTGTGTGTGTTTGTGTGTGTTTGTGTGTGTGTGAGTGTGGTGAAGGGGGCTGATTACCATTGATTCTCAATTTTCAAATGAGGACATAAAACCCCTCGTTTTTTCAGTGGGAAAATTATGGGAAATATGCTTTACGCCTTGTTACAGAGAATTAGATGAGAAAACCAAAACCACTCTCATATGTTTCCGTTCAGTGTGAAGCTACAGCCAGAAGACAGTCACCGTAGCTTAGCGTAGTACAAAGACCAGAAAATAGAGAAAACCAGCTCTTTCCAAAGGTAATAAATTCTGCCCACCAGCACATCTAAAGCTCACAAATGAACAAGCTCTATCCTCTTTGTTTAATCTCTACAAAACCTGCCATTAGAGGTTATTTCCTGTAATATTGTTGTCATGCGAGGTTTCTTGGAACTGCAGTTCCTTGAATTGCAACTTTACAGCAGATGTTTAGAGCCTGGTACAGAAACAGTTTCAGTCTCCTGAGCTGATTCCCCGTTCATGAAAACTGTACATGGGCAGGAATTTGTATATAACTCAGTGGCTTAAATGACATTGAGGCTTAAAGTGATGCATACTTAAGGGCGTGACAGTGTTGAGTGCCAGCTAGCCGAGAGCTGTCCGCTATGTTTCACCTAAACTAATTCTAGTCACTGATATTGGCCTCTAGGCCGTGTTTGTGTTGCAGGGGCTTTTTGGAGATGTTTTTAATGCATTTATTGGACAAATAATATGGCTTGCTGTGCAATTAGTTAAACTAACAGTTCAGAGCAGAAAGATTTCAGATCAAAAGAGCTACCCTGACAGCTGGTGAAGCTGCAAAGAGACAGCTATGGGCAGAGCCCAGAGCTTCTGGAGGAATAAACACCTGAAGTCAGGGAGAGTTTGGTTTGGTTTTTAATCTTTCGGGATTAAAAATTGGAGTAATCTACAACCTCATTTCTCAACCTGTCTGCAGCAGCGAGTTGCAGAGATGCTCAAATCCGCTGTAATGTACTGTAATTCTTTCCTGTTTGACTGCTGAATGGAAGGGAAATGTACTTTACTTCATGAACGTACATCAGGGTCTTCTCATGCATGTGGGCACAACAATCCCCGTCTGTGTCTTTGTTTATAGACTATGAATGAGTGTTTGCATGTGCAAGTACTGAAATGTCTGCTTCGTGTGGATGTGATGCACTGAAGTGGACGTGTGTGTTGTGCTTTACCGTGGACGTGACCCCAGGAGGAATCCCCTCAGCAGGCCTGACTAATTTGGCCATGAGCGTGGCATTAACTACACATTCCTTCCGAAGCGGTGTCTCCACTTCCCTCTCCCCCTTGACAGCAACACTTTAAATAAACTGAGCGCAGGACTGTTAAGAAAGGCCACCGTTTTCCGTGTCTGACCCTCGCTATGACCTCCATTGATGTATTTCCTCTTCTTTTTAGGCTCGCTTTGAAATACGGGACTGACCAGTGAATCGTCAAAGTGACTGGTATGACAGGAGGGGGCGGAAAAGTAAAGAAAGTCCCGAGTTCACTTGAGTCAGGCGAGGCGGGGGCTTCTTTATCCTTAAAAAAATTAGAGGAAAAGTCAGTGAGCAAAGCCAGCCACCTCTTGACAAGAGTGAGAAAGTTTATATATTCTCTTCCCTCTCCTGCTACCCCAGTGTTGGGTTTCTTATGAAGCTGTGGAGAGACAATGACAGCGTACTGGGGATCAAACACTGCTACCCAGGAAATTTTAATCATTGGAGCACCACCAGCTTTTTTTCCCATCAGTTGTTGCCAGGCAACAGGTGAGGCAGACCCCAGATATTCTGTGTGTGTGTGTGTGTGTGTGCGTGCATGTGTGGTATTTCTGGTAGGGGAACAGGAGGGGGTGCAGATCAGGGTGTGTATAGAAGAACCTGGGGGTTGTTTTATTAATCTGCATGGGGAGTCTTTTCTTTTCCTCCCTGATAAAACCCTTTCTGCTCTCGCTTTAAAGCAGGCAGCCCGTCTGCCCCCGACTTTTGTCCTGTGATCATTCAGCTCCGCAGGGACTCGTGTCAGGCATCCCCCCTCAAAGAGCGCCTGTGTGAGAGTAGCTGTGGGTACGTGTGAGAGATACAGAGCGCTGTAATCACCAGTTTGTCATGAAAATCGTGTAAATCATTTTTTGTTGACTTTTTACCGAACACATGGTCCAGGAACAGCCCTCGAGAAAATTTCAAGATTAGACGCCATAGAAAGTTGAAAGAAGGCAGATGGCCTGAGCTTTATTTTTCTAGCGAACAATTTCCTCTCAATCTAAGAGGTACAGATGGAAGGACCCTGAATTAAAACATGTGTGAAAGTACAATTTACCCCTCTGTTTCTCACCCAGGCAGAACAACCCCGGCGAACCACACTGAAAAGAGAATTTGTCTTTTTAGGAAGCAAATTAATGGAGACATTTTTCCATCCAGCGGAAAAAATTCAGACTCTTTCCGTCTTCCAGCAAACCTCAGTGTTGGCCAAATCTGCTCTGCTAGAGTTACCAGTGGCTGATGTTCGCTTGTTGATTTCAGGGACTGTTGAGACAGAGTGGTTTCAACAGTCAACAAATAGCGTCTCAGATGTTCCAAACATTAAGAGACCGGAGTAATGCCTCTTCTCGCTCGAATGCACCACATGATATCACGCTGGAGCGCTTGGAAGACTCCTGACTGTCGCCTCTTTTCACGCTGGATTGAGTTGATTCACGGATCTAATTGCAAAGGAAGTATAATTTACAATATGACAAAATTGTACATACAATTGTTTACACAGAAACTAACAGTTCCATATTGAGCCAAGGGCAGCTTCTACCGAATTCAAACAAAGTTTGCATGTGCCTTTCTACCGACTTATCTGTTTTCTGAACAAGACTAAGGCCCAACCCCATTTCCAATTTTCACCCCTACCCCGGGACAACTTCTCAAGACCCTCAGACGTCATCAGTTACTTTTACGGCCAAACATTTTCAACAGAAACCCACGGACACTTGCAATTCATTCACAATTCAAAATCGTGCTATCAACCAAGCCAGCTAGATGTTTATTGTGCTGAATAAGTGACCAGATGTATGATTGTCCCCTTTCCATCTTGCCCCAGACGAGGCGGGTCCCATAAGAGATTACAAAACACATTTGTAAAAGTCAGAAAGCCAAATAGAAGCGGGCTGTGATGTTTATAAAGAAAATAACATCAATTTTCTGTCTTAGCTCTCGTTCTGTTTAATTTTACTCACACATTGTTATAGTAACCAACAAAAGAGAAAGAATCTCCCCTCCCGGAGGCTGGAGGCTCTAAAAATTAACAAGTGTTGATTATACGCACACAAGCAATCCATTTCATGTTTGAAAACCAGTCATATAAAAATACCCCGGACCCATAAAACTGCAGGAATCAAGGGCTGGTGTTTTTATAATTAAAGCCAAAGCTCATTCCTGCTAATGACCAGAGGAGGACTGCTTAGCCGGGACAGTCCATGTGTTCTCCACGCAGGGAGGGAAAATCTCAGCGGCTGCTGAAGAAAATGGAATAAAGTAAGATGCAATGAGAAAAACAACAACAACTGGGAGGTTTAAATGTGAGCATGAGGGAGGGTACAGTGTCTCTGAACGTCCCTGTTGTTGAGCCAAGCCTGTAGGTGCAGTGCTGGTCTGATTGTAGTTTGGCATCCTGAATGGTTTGATCCCACAGACCCACTCAAGAAGGGTTTATAAGTGGTGGACTGAAGTTTCCAAGCAAATGTGTAAAGTGCCATACATATTGATTATTATATTGACTTTATTATGTAAAGCATTGAATTATTATGTTCCAATATTACAGTATGTTATTTTTATCTAATGTATGAATATATCATAATGAATGCTATAAATGCTCACAGTGGGGTTATATATTGTGTTTTTATCTGAAAATAATAACTTGTGAGAATCCGAGAAGAGCAGCCTTGTTTCACCTTGATCAAATAACATTTAGAACACTATCCAAAAGGTCATAAAACCTCCAATGATGTAAGTAAGTTGGAAAATCGCTTTGAAGCCAAAGGCGAGTACAACATTGGCAATATAAACCACAAGAACAACAATTTTGTTGATATGAAACTGTGATGTTTCCCAGAATCTAATTGTTTCAAATTACAATCATTGCTTCATAACGGAGATGAAGTTTCCTCCTCCTCCTGAATATGATCCCTGAGTTGAGGTGAAATGTACCTATCCCTTATACAGTATTCAGAGAACTCAAGTGGAGCAGGACAGCACACATGTTCGACGTATGTGAAGCACATGAGGCCAGTAAAACATGACTGATCCCGCGTCTGACCAAAAGAGAGGGGCGACTGGCTACAGTGGCTGTTTATAGCCAGTGATAATGGCCTCCATATAAAAGCAACAGTAGGCTAATTATGCTCGTGAGTTTGTGACACTGGGCGGTTATTTGGTTTAACAGATGATGCAAAGTGCAGCTGAGCGTGCCGTTTTTTAAACATAATCATATCAGACAAAGCATTCATGACTGTCAACATTATTTAGAGTAGTTTTGACTCCTCATGGCAACTAAAGACACAATATTTTTATTGGGGTTTTCAAATATGACAAACATCAAGCATGTCTAAAGCAGGGTTGTGTTTCACCTAATCCACTGCCTTAATGTTAGGGATAAGATTGTGGTCACAGTAAAATATCTGATTTTCCTTTGTGGTGGACCGTACAAAATACCACATCTAGGATTGCCAATATTTTGCTGATTTACAAATTTCACAGGTTTGCCTCACCACCCGCCTTATCTGAACTCCCCCCTGTATCACTCAGCCCTGGGGTATGTCACTACTTCCAGCTATAGGACCCATCAGTGTACCTACCTGGTGGGATGGTCATCCCTCACTTTGGCTATATACACAGGCTACACATCTTAATATGCAAGTTTTGTTTTTGGGTTAGGGTTAGTTTTTCTTGTTGCAAAGCAGTCATAATCTCCGGTCGCATGGGTGGCTTCAGTTTAACGATCCTTCTGTCCGATCAGTGGCCGGCAAATCAAACTTGTTCTGCTACTTTAAACAAATGTAAATGTAGAACAATGGAAGTGGTCACTGCAGGCTGCAGTTGCCTCACACATACCTACATTTTTTGTCTTTGTCAGTGCGCTGTATTTGAAATGTATTTTTAAACTGTTGCTGTTATTTTGACCATGTCTTGGCTAGGTCTCACTTATAAAAGAGATTTCAATCTCAATGTTACCTTCTAATCACGCTCAGGCTGCAACATAACATATGCGGACCGTTCACGGAGCTGATGTCCAGCAAATACGTTTTTTCATCGGCTACACCTGCAGCGCACGTACAGCAGACAGTGAGCTTTCATTTTTGGGATTGTGCCTTCAGTTTTTGGACCCAGCAGTGCTGTGAAACTTAATATTTCACCGAGTTTGTGTAATATAAGTTAATGTTTACAGACTACAGTAAGCCTGAAAGCAATCAGCGGCTACTTGTTAAATGCCGACAGGCCGATCAAGACTCTAAACTGGAAGCCAGCAAGAGTCATTTCCTGTGTATAGTTTAATTTGACAAAATATTGACACTGTATGACCTATTTCTGTATAACATGTCTGCCTGTTAGTGAATCTGTCAAAAAACGTTGTCATTCTTTACCAGTTGAACTGTGTCCACATGCAAGACAAACTTATTGAACCATCTGGAAAGTAGACTTGGTTGGGATTCATTTGATTTCTGTGATTACACGACAGAATCACGCTATGAGAATCCCATCCCGGTTAGATCCCAGTGGTACCCAGAAAGGCTCTTAATTTTGTAGGTCCATTTGGTGAGAACATGCGAAAAATGTTCTCCCAAGGTGAATAATTACTGATTGCTATTACAATCATCACTGTAGGTTCGGTGTCCTACGCCTCAGTTGATTTGAATGTGTGAACATCGGTTCCGTAAACGTCGTGTCGGGGCCTAAAATGGTTTTTGACAGGAGTCATGATGTGTTTTTTAATGAGCCTGAGATCCAACATGAGATTGAATTTACTCTGATTGGACCCTGACCTGAAATGTCATTCTTAAAACTTTGGCATAGACCATTCTTTCAATCAGTGGACTTTTACGTCCTCAGAAGAACTCTCGTCCAGGCCAAAGGGCAAACTTCTCTGGACATAGACATCCCTGCGACGTGGGGAGGACTAATGCAGCACAGATTTGGGAGCGACGAGGGACTGTGCTTGGACGTGAGTGATATGGGCAGGTTTGTTGTACTTGGATGATTTGTTTGGCAGTGGATATTCTCATCCTTAATCGTGGTTGAAGTGAAAAGAGTTTGCTCTGATGGCTCACACCAAGAATACCGCTTACCTTTAACACAGTGTAGTATGTGTATTAAAATCGTTCATCAGCGTACACAAAATAATATACGCTATCTTAGCAGCAGAACTGCGGTACCAAATGTTTAGGGGTGGGGTTGTATGAGTCCGCAGACACACGCGCAGGCACACACACACACACACACACACACACACACACACACACACACACACACACACACACACACACACACACACACACAGGATATGGTGGAAATCAAAAATCTTCATAATAAATGAGTCATTGTCATTTCAGTGAGGAACTTACTGGAATTTTCAAATTGTCAACAGGTGGCAGACAGAGAAATGTGTGTGTGTGTGTGTGTGCGTGTGTGTGTGTGTGACTGTATGACCTCTTGAATCAAATATGAAATGTGGTTTAGGACACACAGACACATGTCTAGGCCTCACAAGCTACATCATAAATGTCACGATACACACACACATATGATACTATGTGCCATAAATTCTGTATAATGACACACTCACTGAAGACACACGCACAATAGACAATAACAATTCAACCCAATCGTCAGAATAAATGTTAGCAATACATGTTACTGCAAACCACAGTTGTGTTGCAATATTAAGTTTCTTTATTTTCTCCCTCTGTCTCGGGGAGGGAGCATCTGAGGAAAGTGGAACCAGAGATGGTCGGGCAATTTGGTGCAGCATCAGTAGCAGGGAGCGGAGCTGCAAGCCCGTTATTTACCAATCGATCTACGTTCCAACCCTCATCTATGGTCATGAGTTTGGGGTCATGACCGAAAGAATAAGATCATGGACGCGAGCAGCTGAAATGATATTCTTCCGTATTCTGGCTGGGCTCAGCCATAGAGACCCTGGGGCAGACCCAGAACTCGCTGGGGGGATTACATATCTCATCCGGACTGGGAATGCCTTGGTCTCGCAGGAGGAGCTCAAAAAGCATTGCTGGGGAGAGGGATGTTGTGACAAAGCTGCACTTATTGTCTGGTTAGGGTTAGACTTAAAAACTCATTGGTTAAAAAAATCCTGTTTTGGCTTACCTGGTTGCCACTAACACAGCTGGATATTGTCCTGACATCTCATTAGAAATATCCAGTTTCCATGTCGCCTAGCTGTCACATAACCTCCATCCCACACAGCTAACATACATGTAATCTGGATGTGATCCGACAGGTTTTGTGGAAAAATGTTAGTATAGTATGTATGAAACATGGAAATTTAACATATCTGTGGTTTGCAGAAATATAAAATGCCAACATTTTATTCTTGACAATTGACAGACAACTGGTTTGGTTCTTTTGCAGTGGTGGTTGACAGCAGCCTCGTCTGTTTCAGAGGAATTATAGTCACTGTAGTTTAAACCAAACAAAACTTCTTGTTCTGTCTCATGAATCATGCTTTCCTTTGCCACCGCCTTCTCCATTCCATTTGCACTACCCTAAGGTCCCCCCGTGGCTTTTATAAGCCAGTAATGAACAGTGTTTTGTGGCAACAATCTGTCATTTAACAAAAACAAATTGCTGGAGAAATCGCTGCCAGCAGCTGTGGCCTTGAATGAATTAAGCTGATTGATGTGTTTGTTATGAGGTGTTAAATCAAAGTTATTAGGTCATAATCATCTTTAGACAACATGACTACTCAGTTATCCGCTGCTGTTGTGTTGTGAGTGTTTGATGCCGGGAGACAAAAGCATTTTCTGCATCTGTGCGAAGAAGATTTCGCGGTCTCTATGGTCTTTTGCCTTCAACGCACCTGACGCCAAAAGAAAGTTGCCTGGCTCTTTCGAGAAAAGGAGGAATTCTTTAAAATGTATGAGATCTAGTTGTGAAATAGGCCACCTGTGCATCAGAATGTTACAAACACCAAACCATTTTGAACACTAAACACTTATACGTCACAAAAAGCAGTATCCCTGCATTAATATCCACCCTGTTGACATTGCTCCACACTTTCTTATTCACAACACTGAATCAAAGACACGAGCAAAGAGAAAGAGAAAGAGAGGAAGATGGAACAGAAAGCTGAGGAAGAGGAGAGGAATGCAAGAAGACACAGAGAGAGAGTGGAGGAAGGGTGATGAAGCATGCGTCTGCAGATAAATCACAACCCACAACATCCTTCAGTGCCAAAGTGAGTGATGACAACGTAGCGTAAGTCACACAGCAGCTGACTTAAGTTCAGTTATTACGGCGCAGACGTTTTCTGAGAAACAAAACTAGCAGCAAATCCCACAAAGCCCGACCCCACCGGATACAAATCTGAGGGGCCGTAAAGTCAGATCCTCTCTCTCGGCCTGCAGTATAAGGAGTTGTCTCCCTGCTATTTAATCGGAGAGGTTTTAGTGCTGGTAGTTAAGTAGTGGAGAGTTATGGGTGTGTAGAGAGGTGTTGCGTGAGAACGGGAAAACATAGCCTCGCTGAACCCGGCGTAAAGCAGAGCAGCGTGGATGAGACTGACAGGCTTGGGTCAAGTTCACATCTCTCCGGATCTCTCGCTATCAAGCTGCTCCCTCCGTCCTCCATCCGTGTTTGCGTCTATTTATCGTCATCATTTACAGCTGTATCATAACGACTCTGGATGGGAATATCACAGCCCATAAATTTTATCCTAAACACCTCAAGGCGCTGCAGACAAGTCCGTATACGTACGAGAGAACACACACAGAGAATGCACAAACACTCTTGGAGGAATACCCGATGCAGTAAATATGCCTGGAGTGGTAGCGCAGCAACACGTCCCGGTCGTGTTTTCATCGGCAACTGGGTAAACAAAGGATAACAGGTGCCAGGGCGCCTTGGCAAAACAAGGCACGCATTTTTTTTAGCATGAACAGCACTATAGTGATGACACATGCAAATCAACTGTGGACACATAACTTCATGTGCTGAAAGGCACAAGGGAAGCACACACACGTCCAACCCACGCTGACAAGTTTTGCCATTCAAATTTGACATCTTGGCTTTTATAGAATTTCTCTAGTTTTCAAATATTAAAGAAGCTGAATTCACACATTGTGATTTTTGTGCAGAAAAAAGTGGCACCTGGGTGGAATCTTGAGCTCATTTCAGAATTCCTGTTGCTTTGTCCCATGTAATCAGACCACGAAGCTTCTTATGCATATGCTCCTTTATTCACTTGCTCTGTTCAACAACTTTTTTGCTTCACCTTCTTCGTGTGCTTTTGAGAAAAGCTGACCATCAACATAATTTCCCTGCCTGTTGCCATCCAAGTCTATAAACTCCTTCTGGTCAGACTGTAGATTTGCCTCATCTGTCAGATCTTGCATCACTTTGACTCACTTAGTTATGATGCTGACATCCTCAGCAGATCTGAGGGCTCTGCTTCGTTGTATTAGATGATAAAGATTTCCAAGACCATTTCCTCTCCTTACACCAGGATTAATATCCTTAAAATGGGAGCCAACATGGTATTTATTATAATTTGTTGATGAGAACAAGGCCTGCATGCTGCAGGAACGAACACGCCTTTGAGTGCTTTGCCAGGTGTTTATATGTTTGTCAGCGTGACAGCATCACAACTGTACAGGTGTTTGGTTGAGATCATCATGAAGACTGAGTTCCCACCTGTGAGTACTGAATATTCATGTAATAAATGTAGTGATTACTGGGTCGGATGGCCAACATGTTGATGCGATCCCATTACAGGATGGTCTCTAGTTTAAATACTTTTTTCTTTCATATTTCATATTTTTTGAATGTCATATTTTTTAAGTCCAAAGCCATCAGGTCTTTAGAAGTTTGAACAGTGTGTATTTTGTAAATTTTAGATTTATTTTGTTTTAGATAAAAAAAAAGGTTATTGAAATGTAAATAAAAATGTGATTTTCTTTACACTGTTTCTAAATCTTACTGTGTCTGTTATGTGTATGTAATTTCACATTGTGTGTGTGTGTGTGTGTGTGTGTGTGCGTGTGTGTGTGTGTGTGTGTGCGTGTGTAATGAGACAAACCTCCTGACCCTCTGCACACCCCTGTCCCCACCACACTGTCCTCAGGGTGAAAAGGGAATCTCCACTCTCAGGACTTATAAACACCTCAGCACGGGGCAATGAGCGTGTGTGTGTGTGTGTGTGTGTGTGTGTGTGTATCTCTGTTTACACAACTAAGGGGACACACTCCCCTTGCCCTGTACGTGCCCTTAAGCGAAACATGAACACCACACACGCACGCACACACACACACACACACACACACACACACACCTTTTATGAGCCATCCACAAAAACAAATAAACAAACTCCACAACCCCACCAGGCAATGGCACACACACACTCCGACACAGGCATGCACTTTCTCTCCAGCTGTTCATTTATCTCTCGCTGTATCTCTGTTGATTTCTATCACTCACTACGACACAGACATGCAAAAAAAAAAAAAGAAAAAGATGAGCAGACTGAACGAGAGTATTTAGTATTATGACATAATCAGGAATAAAAGAGTCACGTACATGAAGACTGATGCCTTTACACCTCCCCCCGCCTCGCCGATGAAGATGCTGAGGCACTCTCCGTTAATCTCCCTCCCTTCATCTCTTGTCACCCTCCTCTCCTCTCTCATCCCACTCTCCCCTCCTCTTTCTCTCAGAGTCACGGCTCATTGGAAGACAAACATCCTGACCCTCCGCACACCCCCACCACTCCCCCAGGCCCATCTATAAACTATGCCTCCCTCTATTCCTCCCTCTTATCCCTTCATCCTCTCCTCCTCCTCCCACCCAGCTTAGCTTGTAACCATATCCTACCTGCAGCGTATTCTTTACACGCATTCATCAACGTCAGCCGTTTAGACAAGCTCTTAGCGGGCAAGAAAAAAAACAAAACACAACATTAAATTAGCGGCAGAGTCGGGGAGAGCCGTTGCGTGGTTGCTGGTAGGATGTGAAAAGGAGGTGTCCTGGAGAGAAGGCATGCATGGAATCAGCAGTATGGCCCCTTGCTGAGCCTGAGAATCAGTGATTCAGGACAAACCCCAACACTCTAACACAGGGCGGTTCAAATAAGTCCCCAAATTAGTCCTGGTTTAAATTGCAGGTTGCCAGAAGAGAGAGTACGACACCACAGGACATCGTCATCATCAGGTCAGGGAAACAGCACAGGGGATTTTGTGCTGTGACATTCAAGATACAGCTTCTGTGATCAACTTCTTTTTTGCATAAAATCTATGTAAGTATGAGGTGGACGGCCAAGGTGTTGGTTGTTTCTTTTTCATTGATCTGAAAATGGACATTTGAGGCCCTGCAGCCTGGTGAACCAGCATTTAAGATAGAGTCTTAAACTCCACCATTGTTCCACATTAAAGTGTGTTTGCATGTCTTTGAGAGCACTGCTTATGCGAGAAACGGTGAAACAACCCTTTTGTGGATGTGGATGTAATCTATGAAATTGTCTACTGTGATGTCACTCAGCAACTTTTGCATTGTGGGTAATGTTGGGTCTTGAAAAGGTGTGGCATAAGTGGAATAAAAAAGGCGATCACTCTGGTTCTGCTGTATGGATTTTGATCATTTTCACCGATTGTGTCTGTCACACTTTAATGTGTTTTACCAAGGTGAGGCTGCTGTATCACACAACAGTATAGATATAAATAATTAAACATAGACAATAGGCACATTTCCATCTTGGCTTGAAATATTACTCTGAAGTCAAGGGAAGAAAGGGATTAAAGAAGGTGAAAGAGTTTATTTCCTTCCAATATCTTAATGCAGGTGGAGGAAAATGTTTAATATTCAGTAATAGTTTGGGTTTGAGATAGTTGCGGTTGATTTAGTTTGCTGTTGGCAGACATAAGACCCACGGCCTCGATCACCAGTGTGACGCCGCCACCAGCCAACCACCATGTCGCTCTGCTTCCTGAACCAGTTCCACATTTAGGAAGCGGGGCACATCACCAGGAGGGATCCTCCATGCTGGCTGATGGGCTGGTTCTCGCTCTGTAGAGAAATGACAATCAAACTGAGGGAGATAACGCAGAGGAAATGCTCACCTGAACTCCGCGTCTGGGTGCGACCTGGAACAGGTCTGTTTTCGAGTGCTGTGGGCTTTCTTCAGTACTGACGTCGATTGTTGAAATTGAAGCTGAACAGTGGAAAATATGAGCAGATAAGCAGAGCAGCCAGGGGACGTAAGAATCAGACGGATATTAAGTCGAATTTGGTGAACAAGTAGACAGTCTAAATGCTCTTGTCTGGAGGGAGGTTCGTCTCAGAGAGAGTAATCCTGTCTGAGTTGTTTTTCTCCACTGTGATTAAAAGCAGTAATTTCCTTACCGATTGGAAAATTGCCAAGGAATGAAATCAAACAAGATCTCTGTTCATTCATGCTGGATTTTGTCTAAAGTACCGTTAATGCTATTCCCCCTGCAGAAAAAGGGGTATGAACTAAAGTAAAACGTTCAAATATAAAAAAAATATGCTCCAAAGAGTAAACACTTTTTTCTTACTTATTTGCTGACTCACAACCATGTCTTAAAAAAGTCAGTTTATTCATTAGTGATAAAAAAAAAGTGCAAGTGTTTATTATGACAGCAAATGTTTGGGACCTTTGTGTCCAGACACAGCTGAAACAGAAATGTTCGTTGTTAAAAGCACCTTTTTCAAGCTATTGTCGGCTGAACTGGACAGACTGACAGGATCAGAAGTCCCTGAGTGGTGCCTTGTTTTCCTGCGTGTCATTCTCTGGCCGGACTGTTTGAAGTCAAAGCCCGTCATTGATGAGCAGAGTGCGTTGCAGAGCAAAGAGAAGAGTTCTGGGGCGATGCGTCACACTTTCATCTTTTGGCCCTTTTCTGTCATACGCGCATAGCTGCCTCATGACAGGAGAGCTCGAGACTGAATGAAGTCAGTGTGGAGGTTTCGGGAATGTCTTTGAGGTCGCGGGGAACAATGAGAGGTGGGTGGGTGAAACAAGTGGCGGGAGAGGTGTGTGTGTGTGTTTTAACAGCTTGCACTGAGCATCAAGGCCTCGTCACACCAACACGTAAGACAGCACAACCAGAGAGAAAAGAGAACTTGAGATTCCAAAATGGAAGAAGACGATGTGGCTGATTAGCTTTGTTGCTAAATACACTTTGATTTAACCACATCTGTTAGAATAAATATAAACATTATACTAAAAATGACAATATACTTCCTTAAAAGAGGGGTGGTTTGCTTTTGAGTAAACTGTGTGAGCTTATTGTGCTGATAGTGACCAAGCTAACGAGCTAGATAACTGGCAGTTAGCAATCATGTTAGGTCCAGGAACCTTTTCCCCTCTTTAATTAAACCTTTGTTTGTGAAATGGTTAATAATCCAGTAAACAAAATGCCAGTTGGAAGTAAACTGCCCAGTACAGAGAAAATAAAAAGGAGCTTGGGGAGCTTTGGTGACTCCCAGCCGGCTGCTGGCATGTTAGTGGTTAGCTCAGCGGCTACAGCAGCCCCTCGAGAACCACATATATTGAATTTTGCAGTGGCATTTTCATGATGTAACCAAGCCTTCAAGCTGTCAAAAGCTTAGATATGGTTTAGAAACTGTTTTTTTTTACATGAACCTCTTTTAATTAGGCTCTTGTATTAGCAACTCTGCGCTGTACTGAATGTATCACAGGAAACTGGGTGTTTAAAAGTATGCGTAAGCCATATTTTGTATCTGGTGTGTTCAGGAATGTCACTCCTGACTTAGTATGTGTGTGCCATGTGGTGCCATTGTTTAAACATAGTGCATGTAAATGTGATTTTAACCCCTCTAAACTGTAATACACACATCTTTTTCTGTTCATCGTGATATTCAATATGATGCATCAAATAGAATATGCTTTGACTACCTGTCAAAAACAAATAAATAGGTTTTTGTCACCACAAACATGGCTGGAAATTGTCCAGAGGTCTCCTTGAATATATTTGGTGTTTTGACACTTACAAATGTTGAAACACAGTCTCGAACTGTGGTCACAGGCTAGGCAGCCTTCTCGCCTGTAACTCCACCACCATCCTCACCACTTGTTATGATAGCCAGATAACTGACATGATGTGAACATGATGTGACACACTGTAGAAATGTCAGTGTGGTACGTAGACCTTAAGAAGTACAAATCTGAACATTTCAATGTACTCACAGTCACAGTCTCTGTGTTGTTGACTTTTACTGTCGCACTTGTGAGCTTACGGAAATGAACAGGGAAATAAAATGTGATGCCCATCAGATTCAGTCCATTTATATCAAGAATACATTGAAACAATAGTGTGTTCCTCTCATTACACAGCAACAACAAACACTGCATCAACATCAGCACAAACAAAACACAATCCCCCGCCATGTGGAGCCTATCAAACATGGCGGACTGTGTGGGTGGGAGGCCGCTGTGGGATTACGACCTTGCACCAATTTTAGGTTACTGCACTGGTTTGTTGGGGCACCTGCACAGTGGAGAGGAGAGGTGTGTGGGAAAAATAATGTGAACCTCTGCTCATGGTGTTAATGAGAAGGCGGCAGATGGTGTCGCTACATCTGTCCAACAGTAGAGTTGGCAGTGACAAAGAATAAGGGAAATTGGCGATTCCAGATTTGTGCTGAAAAAATGCTGAAACAATAAAAAGACCAACAGCCGACACCACAAACTAACTTGAAAACGCCTCAACCGGAGACAAATACATTCTTCATTATTTCCTGCAGGATGAGTAAGTGCAGTGAGTAAGAATGAGAGAATGTGTTATTGACTGTTGTCTCTGTCAGCTACTGTCATCAGCCAAAATCTCTGGAACAAGGTGATACTATCTGTAACCTTGTAGTACAATCGCTTGCCAGGAAAGTCCCCGCAATGTTTTGGCACTGTTGTTTTTAGATCCTTCATGTCCCCATAGTATGAATTATTATGTACCAACAATCGTATATCATAGATCAATAATCTATATCTCTGTCTGCTGTTACTGTACTGTGTTCATTTTATAGTCTTAATCATTTGTTTACATTAGAGGGAGAAAGAAATTGACTCCTCTCAAAAGTGAGTAATTCAGGGTACTCTCGTACATCCAGGTAACTTTAGATGATTGAAACAAAGCCCGAAGCGCCTTCTGAGTAACAGCTCACATCCTCGCAACAACCCGGTGCATGCTTGACTGGTGATCTGGAGGACTCCCCTATGACTGATGGAAAGAGAGAAAGGTGGAGAGAGGAGAGAGAGGTGGGGGTTGAAGGTGCGCTGAGCCTCTTCAGCCTGTTTGTTTCCGTTCAGCGTTGAAAGACTATCCTTTCATCTCGACTCGTATACTGGTGTCTGTCGTCACACGACGGGAGGCTAGCAGAGCTTTATCTTGCGGAGATTTACAGCGAATTATGAGAAGACCCAGTGTTCCCGGGCCCCGAGTGTTTAAGTGGTCTGTCTGATAACGCCTTCACAGATCTCTGTCCGTGACAAGATGTGTGGAGACCCGTGCACAGCGAAGACGAGATTGTAGCAACAGCTACACGACTTACAACACGTCAGATCTCAGATAAAACTGTGCACAACAGTGATGTTCATACAAGCTTATAAAATGTACGTGTTCATTTTCATTAAGTATAAACTACCCATCATGTTTTATATAGGCCACTAGTAAAACATGGACTGATATACTGTATTTTTCATGCATTTTTGTGCTTCCTTACTTCAGTGATTTAATCCCTTGATATAATATGATGCAAAACAATTACAACCAAACCTCAACAATATGTTTTATTTATATGAGATATAATATGGGAACTATGTAAAGAAAGAGAAGTGTTTGAGTGTATGCTACTGCAGCTTACTCTGCAGCGTTGCTGCTTTCACTTGTCTAAACCATTGTTGTCATTAAAGGAGACTTTTCATGCTTTCTGTTTTTTGTCCTTTCCTTCAGTGTTTTATGCAGCTTCTTCTTGTGCATGTAAAAGATCTTAAGAGTTAAAAAAAGTCAAGGGTCCACACCTACAGAAGCTCCTCTCTCCGCACTACGTACCCTTTTACTGCTGGGCTAAATGTAATTTCTCCTATGGGGCATCAGTAACGATACATCTCATTTATCTTATCTATGTAATAGATTTGCATATTTCCATAATTTATGGCCACCTGCTAGTTTGGCACATATGAATTGATTTAGCACTGCTGCTCTGTTGTCGTTAGTGGTGCTGGCTCAGGCATGTGTGAGCTGACCAATCAGAGGAGACTGGGTATCCAGGAGGGGGGCTAGAAGAGACAGGAGCTAAAAAAGCGTTTCAAATAGAGGGGGAATACAGTGCTGCAGCACTCGACAATCTGAGAAAACTGATGTGCGTTTGAGCACTAAAGCATGTTTGTGTCATGGGTTTTAGTAGAAACCCCAAATAAGATAATGAACCTGGAAATTTGCATAAAATGTCTCCTTTCATACAACTTTCCTGAATACATTATCCGTGTAAGTACAATAGACCTTGTTCCAATCAGGGTTGAACAACACCAAATGAAGTTAATTCCTTTGAATGAACATTTGTCAAAATCCAGGATGTTCGAAATGTTGGATGTGTGCTTGAATGCTTTAAAAATACAACAAATGTGCCCATAGCGATTGCAAAATTAGCCTTTTGATACTTTTTGATGTGGTGTGTAATTACTTATTCGCTGTCCAGGGTGCTGAATTATGAGCTAATAGGGCATACTGTACGTATATCTGATGCTGGAGAGAGGGACCAAGACTTGTCATGATGCTGTTGACATTGTCACAAATAGCATTGTGTCTGCCAGAAGTGGTACTAATCACACATGGTGATCTGGAATTCTGTATGAAGAACCTTGAGTTGAAGTTACACGTCCTCACCTCACTGCTTTTAAAACTTTGTTGAAGCTCTAAATATTCCACGTATTGTCTCAACCATCAGAATGAACCTTTCGCTGCCTGAATAAATACTTTGCCTCTTTGATGGTCCTGCAAGCACTGATGATTTTTAAGAGACACTTTCGCTGTCAAATAACTCACTTTAAAAGTGATGAATAAATAACCCTAAAAGTGTTTGTTTTTATAGTTCCTCAAGGCTGGCTGTGTGCATGTCTGCACGGCTCTTCAGTCACCACGCAGAGCTTTATGTACACAATCGGAGGCATTGTTCTGGAAGATTCTTCTTATCAGTTAAGGATAAGCTCAACTGCAGGTTAGCCGCAGGCAGCAGCCTTGCTGCAGGTCGTGGTCCAGCTCCGGAGAAATGTACACTAAGTGCAGTCACCATGAAAGCTTTCGCACATAGTTCAGGTGGATGTCGGAGGATCTGCTTCCAGGTGGAGATGAGATCTGCATGTGTGTATTTGTGTAAGTGTTTGTGTGCACATGCATTTGTGAACTGAAATGTTTGTGTACCGAAACAAGGCTGTTGGGTAATCACACGATAAGATGTCAGTATCTGCATCATTCTCTGCAATGTCTATTCTAGCATTGCTCAACAATGTTTTACTTTTGCTTTACTATCATAAAGCAATCAGTAAATGTACTAATAAGAAGCCCTTGTAAATAAATTGGAAATTATTCCAAAAAGTAAAAAAAAAAAAAAAAAAAGAGTTCCCTTCACTGGTCCTCCTCACATGGTTTCTAGAAAGTCTTTCTCTCTTGTCTGTGAGAGAGTGACATCCTTTTGATCGTCACATCAAGACAAGATCGCTTACCGCAAGTCAGCCCAGAGAATCCTCAACTTGTGTCCCCTCTCGCTACGTGTGAAGAAGTGGAGGCAGAGGCGCAGAGGGAGGACGAGTGGAGAGAACCAGATGGCCGTCCTTTGATATCTTCGCTCTTGACGAGCCCAGACAGAGAGACAGTGCGGACTCAGAGGTCCACATCACTGTGGTTTGGGTCGCTTGAAAATCTTCAAATCTACAGCAGCATGTGAGTGCTTGAATAAACAGATGCATACACACATTCTGTACACTGCATAAACGGATACACAAACGCACCCACAAGGATTACAATGTCCACATACACATAGAAACAGACACTAAACCACATGCAGCTGAAAAAATGTTTTAGCTCAGAGAACGAGTCAGTGGAATCAAAACTGGTTTCGGATTTTACGAAAAGGCAACCTTGGTAATTGAATGTGGCAATGTTATGACCTCCTTCATAGCTGTGGTGGTTAAATACCTTGTGTGACCTCTGCTGACATGTAATCTATGAACCTAATCATCCTTTTATGTAAAGAACGTTTTCGCTGTATGTTGAAATACACTAAACAGAGAAACTTTCATAATTATGTCAAGTGTCAAAATGATTCACGGAGACATGTACTTTCAGAGTTTTAGACTTTCTGGATTTAGTTTCCCATTGGGACGATTAAAGAACTCTTATTGTGGCGACCCAAGTCACAACCCCCATTGTAAATCCCATCAAACAGTCAACCAGCTGAACAGTGGCAGAGACAGCTTGTCTTCTTTTGATACTTTATGACGCTGAGCCTCGCCTGCATGTACACATGGACAAGCTGATTTTCCAGTAGAGCGAAAGTTGTAAAAGCCATTTATCACATTTCTCTGCACAAAAGCAGCTCTACCTACAACGCTCTCTGGCCATGTGTCAAAAATGTCAACACTTGGCCAGTTCTCCGGAGAAGTTGGCGTTTATGTAGGCTTAATATCGGACTGATCTGAAAAACGATGCCGTGCTCCTATGCCAGCCAGCCAGCCATCCAAGCCCAGATTGAAGATTTTTTTTTTCCCGCTTTTCTGTAAAATTGCAAGCAGGTGTTCGTTACGGCTTCTCCTTCTCTCCTGCTACCCCCATAACGCCCCCACTCCTCCACCCACCTCATGCGTGTAACATTAGTTCAGAATGAACCAAAAAACCTCCCTGGTTTTGTCAAAACCAAAGGTATCATTAAGATGTTGACCTGAGCGTGCACAAGCAGGAAATTAGATTAGTATCACTCTCGCTCTCTGTCAATACCTCACCACTTACTCTTAAATAGTCACATTCATATCATCACAGTCATATTATTTCTTAACTAAGCAAGGCAGAGGAGGGGAGCTGTGAGCGGAGAAATGTTGAATTTGATGGCCAGCCAGGCCGGGACGCAGTTCATTCTCTGCTGCAAGTGAGGGAAGTGTTTACTTTGAAACATGAGGTGGGAAAGAGGGAAGCAGAGGTTCTACTTTTCGTGAATATATGACTGCATAAGAAATAGCTGTTTCTTGTTACAGGATCGTGAGTGATTTCGAACCCCCCTTACATCTTACTTTAAAGCAGTCCAATCTACCTTTTGCTTAACAGGGTAACCTGTGCAACAAGTGGCATTTACAGGATGACAGGGAAATGCTAAAATATAACTGTACACAGTAATATCTATCCAAACTTTGCTAACATGAGCCACCACAAGCTCCTCCTCCTCACACAAGACCAATCAAAGCAGTGGCAGCACAACCTCAGGATGGCTTGTTTTATTGCCAGTCATTTTGAATTTGTAATAGAATGTGGTGTTTATGATTTCAAAAGTTACATATTTCACTTAATAACCAAAACATTTGTTTATGTTAATGTTTAAAGACACCAGATGGGGTAAGCAATTCTCGAGAAACGTAGTTGGACCTCATTCTGACGTCAACCCAACAACCCAGCGACTCAGCTGTGTGCCTCTCCAGAATCGCTAATGCCCTGAAATGTCTCAGACAAAGTAAAATAATGTAAAGAAAAGAAAATCAATAAAAAGGGCAGAGACTCTGCAGAGGCAAGAAATGCAACACACCTCTAGAGGGTCATGAGTGAGGATTTACCCAGATCCATTTTTTAACAAACAACATACTTTATCGCTACTTGCCGAATTGTGATTCGTGCCTCTCTCTCTAAATCCTGCTCGAAATCAGTGAATTTGATACGCTTGTGTGTGTTAATCGTGAGAAAGAAAACCAACTTCTCCGAGCCCTGGTGGAAGTACAGTGTGTTCTCTGTGTTGTAAACCAAAAAGAAAAGAAGACAGCAGGTGCCAGGACCCGGGCTTCTCTCTCGTGTCTGCGGTGTTACACCCCAGATATCCGATCAGACAGCAGATAAGCTTGAAACGAACGATGTCTGTGGTAACTTTTAGAGGAAATGTGTTTCTTCTCTCTTCTCCCTTTAACCTTTTGCTCCTGTCTCTTTCCTGTCTGTCCCCAGTTTTCCCTTTTCCCTGCGACTGTACCTCTGAACTCAAAGTAGCACAGTGAGAACATGGCTGCAGTGCTTCTTTTCAAAATCCACTGCATTTCCTGCCCTGGAGCAATCCAGCAACCTCTCACCTTCTTGAATTCACATCTCTCCTTCATCATCTTCACTCTCCGTCTCCCCTCCACTCCTCCAGCCACCTCACCCCTCCTCTCGCTGCCTCCCTCTCCCTCTCATTCCTCGTCCTTTGTGTCTTGGCGTCCTCGCTCCCCAAAAAAGACTCAATTTGTCTCGATGTATCTGGGAAAAGCTCCTTAAAAGGTGCAGCCAAATCCCTTGGATATGGACTCGGCTCTTGTCTTGTTTCACCCCCTAGCAGGTTGAGATTGATGGGCCATGTAAGTGGTCTTGTTCTCTCCAGCTATTAAACGCATCCATCAACCACCTTCTCAATTATTAAGATGAGATAAACAGCAAGGGGGAGTCTAAGTGCTGGATCGCATGCTTACTGCTGCTGCTTCAAGTGATTAAATAGCATTTAAGAGGTTCGGGCTCCTCACTCATCTCCTCCCTTAAATGCAGTTCTGACTGATGCTACATTTCGCAGGAGAGGCCATCGGGCTGTTTGTGTGTCTTAGCATCAAGCCCAAACGTCCTTCTTTGTTGAAAAACTGATGTTGAGCTGAGCTGCGTGGCACAAACTGGTGATGAATTGCCGAGCAGATTGAGCCTGTGAGGGGAATAATGTACTGTTCTGTACGGCTCATTTCCCTCCAGTTAAATCGCCCTGGTAAAGTATTCCCCCGAGAGACGGAGACTGTGAATCCTGTTTCGCTGGGTTGCTTAACTTAACATTGAGACAACTGGAGAATCAAGTGAGAGTGAGTTGTTAGCGGAGTTTTAAAATGGTGAGACAGACTACATATATGCTGTAAAATGTTGAATGCAGGACGACCTCTGATACACAAAGTTTTTACTCATTATAACGAGTGCTACTGCTTCTCCAAAAACTGTTGTTTGCACATATCTGTCATATACTGCAGCTTGATCAATCACCCTAAAGATCCAAATTGTAAGACAGATGATTGTTGAGTCTCATTCCTAACTTGAATCCTGACCTTGTTATATATTTTCTATAAAAATTTGAAGAGTGAGAGTTTCAACAGTCAACTATCTTACAAATTTGACTTTTAAGTTTCAAACCACGACGCTCTACGTACCCCTCTAGTGTCAGTTTTTCACACGATGGGCTCAGCGGTCCAGTTGACCTTAATGCAAAAGCAACGTCCAGTTACACTTTCAAAATAAAGCTTGCTGACAAATATTTTTCATATTAAGACGTGTTAAGACTTTCGGACTGTTATTAATGTTGTGAAATGGTCCCAGTTTGGTTAGGATGAGGCACAAAAACAACTTGGTTAGGTTTAGGAAAACACTTTCACAAGAGGGATTCTTCATCAAGCGACCCTGACCAGGCTGCACTATTGGCTGTGTCAAGATGAATAACGGGCTATCCCTGTGGAGAGCTTTCTGAAGTAACCAGTCAGAGTGCATTGTGGGAATTGTAGGATGGATCCAGCATTTTTAGAGGTTGACACATACTGGAGACTAAAAGTCGGGATATCTTGGCCTCTGCTGCACAATTTTGTCCCCTCTTTTTAAAATCAGTCTCTTGTGAACATCTTTATTATTAGTTTCATTGTAAAAAGCAATACTACATTTCTGGAGTAACCCATTAATAGGATTGTTTTATGCTTTGAAAAAACCCAAAACATAATTGCAATATTTCCTTTTTGGTGAAAGACAGAACGAGGATTTGTTCAGCATGTTAATACACCTTATACAATACAATATTAGCTTCCACTTGTGATGCTGCCTTAACATGCAATGCTACGGTCACTGTGAGAAATCAAATGACAGTATATTCACTATAAGTAGTGACCTGATGCCAAAGTTATAAGTCTGCAAGTTGATTTCTTTACTGCACTTGTGTAAAAACACACATATTTGAAAACATTTGGCAGCATTTGATTTTGCCAATATAGCTCATTTTCTGGGTCCCTCACTGACGTAAGTGAAATCAGTAAAAACAATACAGTTGCACTTCACTCAACCCCATATTTAATCTAGGAAGCTGTCCCTATACTGTCATTATTTATCATTTACTCCTAATTTATTGCTGACAGTAGTGGGTTTCATCTGCATTTTGATATTTATTTGTAATTCCTGACAGGGTAAGGAAATGTTCAAACCAGCACCAGCTGCACAACTCTCACTGGGACTGATGTTATGAAGTAGTGCTCAGACTTGAAGAGTTTAGTCATTGGATTTAAAGTACATGTTTTCTTCATTATGAAGACAAAGTAAACATAGCAAATCTAGAGTGAACAAATATTTGTATAAACTGCATTAATGACAATGGCTCATTTCCTTTCATGGATCCATTACAGACTTTTTTCAACATAGGTCAGAACACAAGTAAACAGTTATTGTGTTGCTTTCATCTGCGGATTTAGTTTGGTTGATTTACTTTGGCACCTTAAGCACACACATGTGCTCATATACAGAGTAAACACACACACACATACACACCAACACACACAGGGTGTCTGTATTCAGTGGGTGGTTTTCATTTGCTTCCTGTGGCCTGTTCGCCATACATCGCACCGCAGCATTCCACCAGAACAATTTATGGATTTTATTAGATTTCTACGGATGTATGCTTTGAGCATTGTCGGAAAACTGTGGCAGTGTCGAGGATGAGGTTTGTTGAATGCACAGACGCGTACACGCACACACACACACACACACACACACACACACCAGATCCATCTGCGTCTCCCGACTGAGAGCTATCAAGGCCAGCAGCAGCTCAGTCTAATTGGAGTGAAGTCCCCTCAGCTTTCTGCAGGGTAACCATATCTACAGCTTCCACTCCGCAGGAAATTCAGAGGGACAGGTCCCTTCCAAGCTCTGCCAGCAGGAATATCTGCTTTTTAGCCACTTCTTCAGAAATGTGAAACACACAAAGAAACACACATATTTCGTCTGCTTTCTGAGTCGGACCACCATGCGTTTGACAGTTTTCCCACTAAGTGAAAGCTTCGCTGCTGGTCTCATGTTTTCCAGGGGTCAACTTATTGTCTTCTTTTGCAGCAATTAGCCGTGTCGCTAAGCCTGTTACAGTTTGACTATTTCCTTGTCTCGAATCTCTGGCTCCCTCTCCCTCTTTCTCTTTCATTAGGTCATTTGATAATGCTATAAAAAATGTTTTTAATGAACTAGCTTGCTCAAGAGACTGGAGCTACGATGAATTATTGATTAATTGATGTTTGTCAACTATCCAATTAATTGCTAACTGTTTTGATCATCAGTTAATTGGTTTGAGTCATTTTTATATGGTGGCCCTGAGGGATAAAACACAACAACACGTTTTGAGAAATGCATGACAACATTTCATGAAATGCTACTATATTTCGTGAATACTGTTATCTTTCATGAAATGTTGTTGTGTTTTGTGAATTGTTGTTGTCTATTGTGAGATGTTGTGTTTTGTGAAATGCTTTTGTGTTTGTGAGATGCTATTGTGTTTTCTGTAATGTAGTTGTGTTTTGACCTTCACAGCCACCATTCTTTTAATGAAAACAGTCAAAATTCTCTTCATTCAATCAACTTAACTGGATACTTTCTGGTTTCTTGCCTCCACTATGACAGTAACAAACACTAGCATCCTGACTTGTGAACTGACTGAATCGGTTTCATAACATTTTCCTCACAGTGACGGAGCGGAGGCGTGAGAGAATGTCGGCATGTGTTGCCTTTTACCTGTTCGACATGGAAGACTTTCACTCCACCTAACTCACCTCATTGACACAACTAAAAGAGGCTGTAAATCTGTGTTCTGGTGGCACGGAAGTCAAAAGGTTATCCCGGGTAACATATGTTGGGCCGATAGATGGAACGATTGTCTGGTGGAGTAGAACTGAAAGAACTCGTGTTCTATCCTACACTTGACCTTCTTAGTGTGTTGCTATAATCACAACCACCCATTTAGCATCACTTCCTCCTCCTTGGCATGTTAATAATCCCGGTGTCATGCCAAATAGGAGACTAAAGCGTGCCAACTTTGTCGAGTGTTTGTTCAGAGCCAACTGGGCCGTCACCCTGTTAAACCACAATCACTGACACATGTAGAGGTTTAGAGGCATTAACCTCGGTGTGTAGGCCTGAAAACCACTTCCTCTGTCAGAGTTATGCCCCTCAGCTGTGGCTGTCCGGGATAGGTACATCCAGGATTGTATATCTCTGAAGTTTTGCAACACTGATAATCTGGAACTTTTTACAGTAAATGCTCTTAGTCATTCATCTGTTTGTTCCCAGACTGCACTCTGTCTCTGATAACACATAACTACTCCCAGGTTTACTGATCAGTTTGGAACATGAAGTTTTAGAGACAAACTGGGTTTTCAATATCAAATATATGATTAGGGGAAAACTGGGGGGCAGTGTGCAGCCCTCACTGTGGAGCACATATTGTACTCTGACTGCAACACTTCCTCAAAGGGTAAACTTCTTTTCTCGAACATGATATCAGTTTGCGTTTGTTTGACAGAGCAATCGGAGCTCAGTGTGTGGGGTTTTGTTTCTTTAGACCGGGGACCTTTTCTTGCAGACATGTCTCCTCTCAGAGCAGACTCAGGTTGTTCCAGTCAAACTGTTTTCTCTCTCTCGGTCCTCTAATCGGTCGCAAGCTTGTCACAGAAAGTTATACTCCCACAGAACAGATTATTGAGAACAATAGATTCCAGCAAAGGACAAAGGATTGAAGCCCATTGTAACAACAAAACAAAGACGCAAAACAACCAAGAAGCATGGGAAGAACCACAACTTAATAAACAATCACTCTTTGTCCAATAAGAATTAACATCAGGTTGTTTTTACAGCACCACATTGGAACATTTTTCCTTTTTCTAGTGTAAAAATCAGTTATGATCTGTTTTTATTGTGGCTTTCTGTATGGTATTCAAAGGAACCTCAGGCTAATAAAGACGAACTTTGTGTGTGAACTGAACATCAGCAGTTTCCCCCTCAAAATACTGTGGATCATACCATGGTCGCTCACATCAGCGGGTATTCTGCCCACCAAAGCTTCCCATCTGGTCTGCAGAGTAGTAATGACTTCACCAATTGTGAGCATCTAACGTTAACACTCACCAGTGGAAGAGGCCCAGTTTGTCCTGAGAGCAATCATCGATTAGCCTGCCAACCCCTGGCAACAAGCCAAAAAAGTCCATATTTCAGTTCACCCGCTCTAAAGAATCATCGGATGATTCTCCTCCTGCATCCTCTACTCTGTGGGCCCACCATCAAAATACTCAGATCCCAGACTGGACACTCCCGAGAGCTGACAGCAGCGCACTGGTAGGCCTCTGGGAGGTAAATCCAGAGATGTCCTGTTTGTAAGAAAAGTAGATTTTTGAGTCTCATTCCCAACTCGTCAAATAGTGATGCTTTGGGATAGTGGTTCGGGTCCGCCGCCATCCCATTTGACAAGTTGGGAAGGGAGACTCAAAAAAATCTACTTCTCTTACAAATAAAATGTTTGAGCTTGTCTATTTAATGCAAGGAGGTGTCACTTGGGTTTATTTTTGCTGGCCACGTCTTGTATTGAGTCTCAAACAGATCACTGTTAGGGTTTTTCTTTGTGTGTGGAGATAAGGACTCCTCATTGGTAGTAGAACTGTTTGAAAGGTTTGTATTGAGCACTGACTGCCTCCTTGGTGGAGGTCTGAGATCATTAGATCATTTTCTAGTTCAGTATGCTTTCTAGTTATCATTATCCCATGTTTGGGAAAGTGTAGTTGAGGACCCCTGCATTATGTTATAGCGATTTTGTCTCCAGTGCAGTGATTTGTTAATACTTTATAATAAACATCATTAAAAAATGGAAAATTTATATTTTGTTAACATCTAGATAAAAGTTATTTCATGTTAACAAACAATGAAATGCTTTTTAAACAACTTACTAAGCAATTGTTTATTTTAAAGTTCCAACTGATGTTTCTAAACCTTTACAACTGTAAATACATTAGGCAGGTGAGAGGATGTACACCTATAATGTGCTTCAGTAGCAGAGTTTGGAAAGAGAGGCAGGCCGGCACACGGAAAGTAAAGGCACGTCAAGTGTGTGTGTGTGTGTGTGTGTGTATGTGTGTGCGTGTGTGTATGTGTGTGTGTGTGTGTGTGTGTGTGTGTGTGTGTGTGTGTGTGTGTGTGTGTGTGTTCTGACTAATGCCACTTTTAGGGACAAACCACATTTGCATGAAAAATAAGTCTACCTAACCTTCAACACTTCAAAAGTAGCCCAATTCAAGAAGACGGTAGACTTTGCAACCCTGCTTGCTGTGTTTAAACGACATAAAGAGGGCGGTCAAACTGTTCCGAAGGGAGGAGGCTCACATGCACTAACATGCACACCCGTTAGGACTAAAAACAGAGAAGCTTGATAAGAACACACAGAGAGAGTGTCTCACTCTCTGCTCGGGACGTCTTTACTCCTCTATATCTTTACAGAGCAGATAGCTGTTTCCTGAGGAAATCTACTGAGGTTGAATGTTGTGTATTGGACCTTTAAATTAAATGCACAGATTTAAAACCAGGGCGGTTTTGCTGAGAGCAGGAACGCTTTTGATGACTAAGAAATTCCCCCCCGGCTAAATAAACCGAAAAGCAGACACTGAGCCGAAGCAGCCCTAAACAATCATATTTTTTGAAATTGCGGTTTTCATAATGATGGTCATTTGCTTTGAATTATTCTACACAGCAAATGCATCGTGTCAAACTGAATCAATCAATCAAAGAAAACTGCGGAGGGTATTATCATTAGGGCTGCCATCAAGTGAAAGTGCGATGTCGATCATTAGCCAAATGTTTAGACATCATTCTCTCGGCGTGGCATGAGTGATTACATATAGCAGACACATCATTTTACAGTGGATCTGAGACTCATTACGCTCTGGAATGAGAAAACAGGAATGTGAGAACAGCTAATTGATGCTAAATGAGAGACTGTTCAAATAAGTAATAGATAATATGCCAGACTCTCAAACTGAACGTCCTCTTCTTTGTTTAACTTTGTGGGGGGAACATATCTGGGGGCTTTCCCTGGTATTCATAACTCCGGCAAAGCTGACTGACTTTTGGATCGGTGTCATTTCTCCCAAAACATTTTCCCCCTATTCTGTCTTGTTACTGAATTTTCTTTATGTACACAATAAATTGACCTGCTAAATTCTGACGTGTTATTTGATCCCGTGTGTTTCCATTGCAGTTTCTGCTTCTCTCACATATTTCAGTTCTACGTGAAGAGATCACTGATAGACATTATCTATATGTGTCATCTCTTCTACTCTCCTCATCATGTCAAACCAGCAGTACTGAACAATACACTTTGGTTTCTTGTGTCTTTGGAGATCTGAGATTAAAACCAAAAATACATATTTCTCTCTGTCAGCTTGAGCCTCTAAAAGAAAACGCCAAGATAATACGAGGGATTGTGGCTGATGTTAATGTGTTTTGCTCTCTATTTGCTTTGACAGCTACTCTGAATAAGTCTAAAAGGCTGTTATCAATAAACAGAGATGGATGGAAAAAACAATGGAACTTTATCTAATATATTATTCCACCTTGAATGGAAAACATTTTTCTAGCATCTAATTTGGTATATCTGGCTCCAATCAGGGATAATTCAAGCAAACACAAATGGTTTCGTTTCCTAACATTTAAGATAAACAGCTCTTTGGTCTGGAAGGTCGGCCAAAACCTTCACAAAAAAAAGATTCTTGGCTTGGCGTTTTTCGCTCTGGTTAAGTCCTTCACTATTATTGTGTGTTGCCAGTGACTTCTTTTTGAGTTTGCTTAATAAATTATGAACACTTGCATTCCAATCAAGATCATTTAGACCTCAGACAAAACAGAGCATACCAGCTAAACACATTCCAGAGCCAGTCTGTCTGATTTCATACCACATGAGACACTTCATTTTGAATTAATATTTAGTGATGCATGCCATGGCTGTACATGTGGTGTCTTCGGCGCTCTGTATGTGCATGCAACTGCGATTTGAAACAACAGTCAGATTCAGGAAAGATATCAGTCTCTGTGTCGTGTTTAACTCAACTAATCAGCTGCAATCAGCACAAAGGACATTATTCATCTTCAGGTAATAAAAATGTCCCTTATTTTGATGCAGAATAACCACTTTGAGTGATTTGTAATCGTTTGGTTTACAGATACAGCTCTCAGTGCCTGTCATTTGTCTGATTTTTGAATGTTTACATATATTTACAGTATATTTTGGTCTTCAAGGGTTACAGTACGGATAGATGTTATAAAAAAAAATCTTCATACATTATACATTCATTCATCCACTGCTGCACGATCACAACATATCCAAAATGAGTAATTCTTAAATGTTTCAACCGCAACATATGAATCAAAGCCTGCAGATGTTTTCCTAACCTTCAGGTCAGGTTCCAACTCTGTTTGCTGCCCACAAACAAAGTGTTTGGACAGGAAGGGAAGCAAGAGGCTGTCGTAACCTTGTGTCCCCCGTCTTCCTTTGGTTGGCCCTGGATGAGCTGTTGAGTATAGGTTGGTGATGCCAGGCCGAGTTGTTGCTGTTATTTCTTCCACCAGACAGCGCGGCTGTGCAAACAGCCGCAAATGGCAAATGAGGCAAATGTTATTTCCTTTAAAAATATGAACTTGGAGATTAAAGCAGAGGGCAGTCATTAGTGCCAGAGCAAATTATCCGAATTATTACTCATATTTTTTCAGGTTTATACTCTAAAGGGGGGAACAGGGCTTTTACCTTGCATTCACATTGGTTGCTGTGAAGGGAGTTTTTACCCATCCAGTTTTAACGTGTGTTGTGGAGTTGACGCAGGCTCGACTCTTGACCCTTGGCACTTACTGTGCCTGAACCGCTGCACAGTGCAAGTGACAGCCCCCCCAGGGCCTTATGCACGAGAATCTAAATGGGATCTGCAGGCCGCTTACAAGATTTGGTAAAAATGGAGCAGAGCCAGATGGCAAAGCTAATGATTAATTGATTGCCATCAGCTGACCAGCTTTTGGGAGGATGCTTTATGCTAAGATTTGAGATACAAGCAGCTAAACTGAGTTACCTTCCCAGTGTTTTTGAACACAGTCTACAGGATAGAGCTAGAAGTCACTGCTCTTTGACGTTGAGTAAAGACATTTTGTTGTGTAATATGTTGTTGTTTCTGATTAGGATTCTTCTACGATGGAAGCCTCACTGTCAGCTGGTCTGTGTGGGAGGAGACCTCTGTACAAACCACTCCATAGACAGATTTTACACAATTCAGCAGTCGTGGGAGTGCTTTGGAGTCCCAAGAGAAGTTCCGAGATAGTTTGTAGCTAAGAATAAACCACAGCTTCGATCTGGATAAAACACTAATGGATCTAAAATAAGATAGAACTGTTTTATTTTGCGGTTTTGCGTCTTGAATTGAATATTCCACAGGATTCAGAATTGAAGTTAAAAAGAATGACATATTTAACAGTAAAGTATTTAAATGTTGATATAAGTGGTACCTTCCTGACTGATGGGACGATTCTTGTAAAACACCAGCGGAGAGAATGCAGAGCAGAGTTCATCAGATGAACATAATCAATCAGAGGGATAAACAAGGAGACAAGCTTAAATCCAGTTAGATGGACGCCTCTGTCTCTCCGCTGGCTTAGCTGACTGATAAGAAATATGGGAGGTGAGGTGCTCACTATCAACAGCCACTCCGAAATGAACCAGACAAGTTAGGATGGGGATTTGATAAGGAGGCACGCAAGTGTGTGTTGCAACTTTATTCAGACGTAAACTTCATGTGTCATCATTTTTCTCACAGGATGTCAAAAGTACAAATGGTGGGATAAATATTGCATCAAATAAAGTTACTACTACTGAAACTTTATAGTTGAAGCTAGCACCAAGCTAACACCATTAGAGAATTAGATAAGTCTGTTTGTCATTTACATTATGAGAAAATGTGCAATAAATCAAACACAAAATGTCAGTGTTGACATTTCCAGGACATATTTTCATTTGATGAATACAAGATCAAGGTGATGTTATGAGAAAAAAACACCCAAAAGCCATACTTCAGTAAAAGTTAAGATATTGTGTTATGTGTTAAGTCACCCATTAGAATAGTATTTCAGTAAAAGTATTTGAAATTTACAAGTATCAAAAGTATTTTTCAAATATACTAGTAAAAGTAAACTTTACTTATATTTATGCATAAACTGTATACCCTGTATGTATCTGATTATTGGATTCAATTTTAAAAGAAAATCTGAGTGTAGGTTTAAAAAAAAAGGTTATAACAATAAAGTATCTAATAACCCAACTTAGAAAATAAACATAGTAGTGTAAAGAAATACAATAGTTGCCCCCAAAATGTAGTGGAGCAAAAGTATAAAATAGCTTGAAATTGATAAATGTGAAGTACTCAAGGGAAGTACAAGAACTTATACTAAAATGATACTAAAATTTACTTTAGAAGATTTAAAAAATACATTTACTTAATTACATTCCATCATTGATGAAAATAGAAACATGGTGTCTGATCTTCGGTAAGTGTTTAGTCAGGCAGCGTGCTGGTTAAAATGCTTTAGTCACTCTCAGTTTATACAGTGAAGCCACAGCAGTATGTGGTAAAGCATAGAGATGATTCACGCTACACGCTTGGTGCTGTTTTATGGGAAAAGTTAGCTTCACTTGTCTAAATTTACAAAATAGACTTAACTCAAGAAACTGAAGTCTGAATGGAGCAACTCGGACAAGAAAGGATACTAAAAGACAGCACCCACCCAGCCACAGTCTGTTCACCCTGCTGCCATCTGGCAAAAGATACAGCAGCATCCGCTGCCGTGTCACCAGACTACAGAGCAGTTGTGAAACTCCTCAACTCATCCTCTGCACTCTACTCTATAAAACTGTTTGATGTGTTTATTTTTTGTGTTTTCTTATGTAGTATAAAAAAGACTTAATCACGGTTTCATTTTACAACCCTTAAGCTATAAAATGACGAAGAAATGAAACTATAACCTTTGGCCTTTTTAACATTTAAACTGGACATTTGAGCCGTCTGGTGTTTATCTAGAAGGAACATTTCCCTGTTGCTTGTTTTATTTTTGTATGAAATATTTTACATCCCTTACATATCTATCAGTTAATCATAGCAACAAAGCAGATGTAAACAGGTCGTGTGTTGCTTGCCAACTTAAATGCACATTTACACACAGATATTTGTTTACACCAGCTGCTGAGCAGTGAAGACAGAAGTTTAGCTTCCTCAGCCAAACAGGGATGAGCAGGCAGGTTATCTCCATTTCTATCAGGTTAGCCATCCATGGAGCCAGATAAATCTGCTCTGCATCCCACGCTGGAGGAGTCTTGAGGCATGTCTGGGGTTGGGACTGTGCTAATTGAATCTAAACTGATAAGGAGTCTTGTGTATTTCTTGACCAAAGCTCTGTCAATATTGCAACTTATTATTACAAAGATGCATTTTTACATTACATTTAGGGCATTTAGCAGATGCATTTGTCTAAAGTGACAGTAATTCATACGTACATTCATACACTGATGGCGGTGGCTGCCGACCAGCACATCAGGAGCAGTTTGGGGTTCAGTACCTTGCCACTTTGACATGCAGACCAGGGGAATCGAACCAGCGACCCTCCGATAACAAGATGCTGGCTCTACCCCTGGGCCACAGTCGCCCGCTGCAAAACATTTAGACATTCCATGTGAATTTATGTGCAGCATATCAAATATTTAACTCTATAAGTTTGGTATTGGAACACATAATCCTTGATAGAAAGAGATAAAGAATATCTGTCATTTAAAGTTTTATAAAAAATGAAGGAAACCCCCAGTATATCATGAGTTAGGGTAATGATTATCTGTCAGACGTGTTTGTGGGTGTGTAAATCTGCCATTTCTTGGACTTTTCTTGCAGGGGTGACACCTTGTTGTTTACCTTTGGATTAAGCATTGAGCCTTTAAGGGCTGGGTCAACACAGTCCCACTTCTTCATCAATCATTCTGTGCCTCCATCCATCCATCTATCCATCCATCCATCCATCCATGGGCTCTGGGAAAAACACTCACACTCCTCAAGTTCTGGGGTTGCAGTCATATGTGTAACAACAACATGATGCTGCAGGAACGAGCACATTCCTGACATTCCTCTGAATCCGTGTGTGAAATCTTGTGTCAGGACAGAGGAGAGGATAAAAACAAGCAAACGTGGTGAGAAAGAGCAGTTGTCAGAGGAGAGAAGAATGAAAGGAGATAAACCTGCAGAATGGGAGAGGACCAGAGAGAGACGCTGCTCCGAGGAGGTGAGAGAACAGGAGGTTGGGAGGGTGTGAAGAAAGCAGAGAAGAGATGAAAGAGGCAAAGGGAGGAGGAGGTGGAGAAATGTGAGAGGAGAAGTAGGAGGGAGTTCATTCATTCCAAACAAATACAACTCTCTCCACACCTGCGGCTTTAGATGGTGAATGGTTAATGTGAGTGTGTGTCTATGTGTGTGTGTGTGTGTGTGTGTGTACGTGTGTGTGTATTCCTGCATCACACTTTCACATGTGGACCACATTGTCAACTTGAGCATACAGCGTATGTGTTGTGTATGTGTTGACTTTCTCCCATCTGAAACAAAAATGTGTGTGTGTATATATTTTTGTGGATGCCCTATATGCTGTATACATATATATATATATATATATATATATATATATATATATATATATATATATATATATATATATATATATGTGTGTGTGTGTGTGTGTGTGTGTGTGTGTGTGTGTGTGTATACACAGCATGTCAGACTTCATTTTCAACACTTACTCATCATAATCACATCCCCTGTCAGGGTTTCTATCTTTAGTCATCCATTTGAATGCCAACAGCAATATTTGTGTGTGTGTGCGTGTGTGTGTGTGCAATTACTGTCCACTCAATGCAAACAGCAGCAGCTGGGGCTGAGAGCCACATGCTCCACCTGCTCCACCCTTTCTCCCTCCAAGATGAAAGTTCACTGATGGATCAACAAACCAGCTGACAGTCAGTTAAAGAGGAGAGGACCTCTTGACTTTTAATATTGCATATTTTTGTGGAAAAGTTACAGTCAATTCAGATATTGTGTATCTTTTACAAGAGCTCAGATAGACCAGCTACTAAGGTGTACCTCAGGTCTAACAGATGAACCAATCACTAAATGATCAACCCATTCGCCAATAATATTGCCAATGAACGTTTCTGCAAAACACAGGGATGTGCTAACCTTACCATCTTTGTGTTGCACCCTTAACTTTGTTTAGGTTCAAATTTCAATTTCTGACAACAATGTGCTTCTGATCTTGACTTCTTGTGAAAAAAGTATCCAATTTTGGTGCCACAAACAGCTTGAAACTGGTCCCAACATCTCCCTTGACACCCAGCGGTGTCATGCCTGCTAATGTAGAAACACCTTGCAACAACAGTACGCTTCAGACTTATTAATGTTGAAATGCAGTCTCTACCTTTGGTCACCGCTAAACTAAGGACCCCCAAATTGATGCACATCAGGCCTGTATTTGATAAGACACATTCTCAGGGATGCTTATCGGATGAGATTTAGTCAATGAAGCTACAACATACTTTCAGAAACTGCTCAAGTATGTGTTCAATTTCTTTCAGCAGAATATGGATAGAAACTGTAAGCAAAGTTTTGCAAACAAGCGTCAGATATTGGGCCAGACGTTCCTTGGATATAACACGTGGTCATCATAGAGTCACTGAAGAGCCTGTCAATGTATGAGCTGTACTGCCATATTAAATCCAAAATATAAGACAGCACCGATTGATGGGCAGATAGGTTGTGCAAGGCGCCAGATGAAGAGCAGCCAAACAATTGTTTGTACGTGTTTGAGTGGAATTGTGGGAGCAAACTATAAATCTTTGGCTGCGGTGTTGCATTGCTTCAGAACACGACGATAAACTAAAAGGGAAAACTGATTTGTATCTTTCTAAGCACCTGTCAGTCCCGCATAAAAAACTGACAAGTACACGGAGAAGGCATGCTTTTATTGGTGTGTTGATTACGGTGCCAGATGGTTTGGCGGGGCCACATAAAAACCTCGAAGAAAGATTTCCATTGTGTTCCAGAGGTTTGTATCAAGTCTAGGAGATGTGTTCTGCCTTATTTTACAGCACGAGGTCACAAAAAAAATGCATAGAAGACTAATGATGTGATTTAAATAAGCATGAGCCGATAAAAGATGTGACCAGATGGTGATTTCGCTAATTGCTCATGCATCGTCAGCTCAGAAAGGCAGCCATCTTGGAAGTATCTAGGAATCTCATGTCATCCTGTGTAGGTATCAGCAGCCTGGTGTATGACACAGTGTAGAGAAAGGGGGAAATAGTTTTTCCGTTAAATGTCTAGAATGTCCGGATCTGATGCATAAACCTCAATGTGTTCCAGCTGAACAAGACAGAGATGTCTAGATGTTTCCACACACAGGGAAATTCTATCCGTCTGTGTGTGTGTGTGTGTGTGTGTGTGTGTGTGTGTTTGTGTGCACATGTGCTCGGCCGTACACACTGATCATGTTTTTCCTCCCTTCACGACCCTGTCTCTACAAATCGGTGTTCATCCCATTTGCTCCTCTTCCTCTCACCTCCTTTGCCTCTTTCAACCCATCAGCCTCCGGTGTCAGTTCAGGAGATCCAGGAGAATAAAACCAAAGTAATTATTTTTTACTGTAGCCACTATTTTTTTTCGCTCTTTTCAAAACGCAAACAAAACACGAGTAAAAACAGATGTAGTGGTTTGTTTTAGGCATGCATAGCAGCTGAAACCAACCCCGAGAGTGGGTGTGACATCCCGTGAGTTTTCGGGGCCATGCACATTCTTTTGGCCAAGCCCAGATACCAACACTCACCTTCAATTAAGCTCTCTGACTAAGTGCAGCCCTTCTGTAAACACACTGTTTCTCTTTTCCCCAGATAAGACAAACATGAGGTGGGCTGTTATGCTCTCCACCATGCCACTGAGGATCAGTGTCCATTCGGTTTACAGAATCAAGAGGCGATTGAAAGAATACGAAATGTAATAGAAGAGACAAAGCAAGAAGAAGGAAAGATGTGTGTACAACAAAATAAAGGGTATTTATGCCATGTCAAAGCAATCAGCAGCAGCTGTCAGAGCCTTCAGTGTGTACGCAGCCAGCCTCAGTTAGTACCCTGTCCGCTAAACCACAGCTTTTCCCAGCACACATGGCGTCCATGACCGCGATATTTATGTCACCTTGGTCTTTCTGACATGGCTTTTGTTGCTTGTCCTGAATGTGTCTCACAAAACTGAATCCAATTTAAGAAACCCTAACTTGGGAAATGCAAATTCAAATCATGGTAAACATTTAGGTGCTGAATTTCAGTAGGAATCAAACTTTTATATTTTCAATTTCCAGCCATTCTATTCAGTTATCAAAGCATTTTGTTAATTAACTGAGAGTATTCATTCAATTTATTTATTTATCTAAATATTGTTTTATTTTTACACCACTAAATTAATTGGCAAAATCAGACATTAGTCATTTAAATGTTAAACTTTTGTAGACCAACAAACTGATGGTGTGAGAAACAGGAGGTGTATGAATAATATCACATTTAAAGGTATTTGAGCCCCCTGCAAACCAACCGCTAGCTGCACGGCTAACTGAGCTAACTAGCTAATGGTAGCTACAGTTAGCAGCAGTTTGTGGTTGTTTTGACAGTCGGAGAATTCTCACATATTGCAGCTTTAACGCTATTTTAAGTTTTAGTATTAGAGCGCTTTAAGAAAATAAACAACATTTTCCATGATAAATGAAATCTGGTCGTCTTTCTGACCATGTTGTGAAACTAAAATAGCACCCATCAGCACACTGTTACAGTAACACATCATAGATCGGACAGGACTCTGGTGGTGGTGACAGTCATGTCTGGTGTTGTTGTCACACGCTAACAGAGATGTCTGAGTCATCAACCGAAATAAAATAATTATTTAGATAAGCCTAAACCGCTGCAGCTCTTCTTTTACTTACTAAGCACTCAAGAAGCCACTAAGGGGAAAAACTGTATCGGAGGCACAACTAAAAATCACAGCAACATTTTTGAAACGATAAAGGAGCTGTGAAGTTTTACTGATTTTGCCACTGACAGCCTTTATAAATTAAATGGTTCTATTGGCCTTTTAACGTGTCATGTGTCATTTACATTACAGCAGACCTATCATATATTACTGCCAAATATTTTCCACCAATGGGGTTAATGTTGGAAGAGTTACTCTTTTTTTCATTTGATACACAAATTCAGACCCTTATAACTTGTGTGTGAATAATCAGCCAATGCAGACAAATGTTAGTCCTAATTTTAAAGAGTTAGAAATAAATGAGAAGGCAACGATTGGGAAACTGTCATCAGGCTGATGTACATGCACCAAAACTGTGACCAGCGAGGGTCAGCGAGGGTCAGCGAGGGTCAGCGAGGGCGAGTGTTTACCCCAGTGACAGGTTGTGCACATATCCATGTCATTTTGGTGCTGTGTCCCCTTTTGCCATTCTTTTCTTCCAGCATTTCAAAATGAAAGTTCCCACACACAAATTTCAAACCGGAAAATAAATCTAATCTAGATGGGGACATACAGTAAATTGAGTTGTTTTCAACACACTGCGGCATCTGACTTTATTAATGCTCTGCAGTAGTGAGGCTGCAGTCTGTTGAATGAAAAACTGAGTTGATCATGTGGAACTTGGAACTAATGGATGATGACCAACAGCGACTTTTACTGAAATGACTGCAGCGCGAGAATATGACGCTAGAGGAGATGGTGTGTACAACCATCTAACCCAATAGAGGCAGAAGAAGGGTGAATTTTCTGAGACACTGGCTACCAAGCGAACCATTGTTGGGGTCTGCACAGAGTGGACAGTGTAATGGCAGGGACTTTCATTGTGACCATAATACTGTAGATCTACTTTGCACTGCTCAAACATGCTGAACAAATTGAAAAAAAGCACAAAGTGGATAGTGCTCTGCCAAGCAACAGCCATGCCAACCAATTACAATGGATTATGACTCAATGTAATTTAGGGAGCTCTAAGTTTAAGACATAAATAGTTTAGGCCACTAACAAGAATGTTGGTCAGAGAGCAATTTGCTTCATTACACAATAAATCAGATGGAAAGTCAACTGCACAAAGGACAACAAACAAAAAAATTATGTTTTTGCTCCGCTGAGAGTGATGAGACACGGTAGACGAAATGTTCCAAGAACATTCAAATGATGAGTTTTAGCAATGCGATCAAAGACTACAAAGTGATATAAATCAGTCAGTCACCCATTAATAACTTTAGCTGATATTAGCAGCAATGTGTTTCATGCCATAAATCCTATATTTCATCCCATTAAACTAGGTTATCCTTTTTCTCTTCAACACTTCAGGCTGTATCTCTGTGATGTATTTGTGCCTTTCCAAGCTCTCCCACCGGATATCTTGTCTTGCAGAGTGATTGAATGCTCAATAAACTTCAAAAACCCACATTCAGTCAGCGTGATTTGTCTTGTAAACCCTTTTCTATCACAGCCCAAAGCAAGAAAGACAGAAATCAAGCAAGAGGCACGTGCGTAAAAACAAATGTTTTGTAATCTTTCCAATTTCTACAGCTGTTTCCACAGCCGGCCGACCACAGAGCCTCAGAGATCTGCTAAACTTAGTGCAAAGTTAAACAATTTGTCAATATATCATATCGTAAAACATATACATATACAAAAAAATAATGACTGATTTGGGTGTTCAGACGAGCCTCTTTTATCTGCCAAGTGTGGAACTCCCTGCTGATCAATACTACAGCGAGCAGGACAGTGTGAGGAAGTTGTCATCTGGATCCAATGAGCTGCTTAGAAAAAGTCAAGCTTGTTGAACTTGTTGAAGGGGCTCCCTGACAGAGTTACACAAACTCAATTCTCTCTTCCTCCTGTCTTTGTTCTGGGTCTCTCTCACTCTCTCTCTCTCTCTCTCTCTTTCATTTACCTCCTCGTGCCTTTTGCTCTCGGGTTCTTTCAGTTCTCCTGTCCTCGTGTTCCTGTTCCCTCCCTTTTCTCCGTTTTCTGTTTCAATCAATCTCCCACTTAGCAGCGAAAATGTGGTTCTAATCAGACACTTTGCTGAGCCAGTCTGTTGGCCAGACGCTCATGGAAACACCTCCAATTCATCCTGAACTGCTTTTCAAACCTTTGATTAAACATCAGGGGTGCTTTAAATGAAGTTATCACATCGTATCTCCCACTGAAGGTGCTTGATATTCAATTACCCCAAATATTGTTGCCAATGTTTGTATTTCCAATTGTGGCCAGTTAACACTGCAACCTGCTGTTCTACTCATTTTAATGTCTTTTATTAACATTTCGACAAAACGTGGCATATCAGTTTCAGACATATATGAGTTGACTTTCATGTCAGGAGGAGGAGGGGATGCTGGGGGTGTGATGGCGGTCTCTTGCTTGGCAGTTGACATTTGAAACCACTTGATGTTTTTAATGAGAGACCACTGTTTCAGACGGCGTTTCAACATTTGTAAGCCTCCAACCACTGTATATGTTTAAAGATGTTGGGACATTTTGTGTAGGTGTCCATGGGATGGTGGTTGTGAATGTTGAAACACCGTCATGAACAGTGGTCTTTCATTAAAAACATCAAGTGGTTTCAAAAGTCAACTGCCAAACAAGAGACCCCTGTCAAACCCCCATCAAGCGTCCCCTCCTCATCGAAAATATCCAGGGGTTTCATGAAACGACTTCCAAGCAAGAGACCACTGTTTGAGTAGCTTCTTTACATTTATAGGCTTGAAACCACTGGAAATTTTCCATGAGAGGTCTGGATATTTTACAGCCATGTTTGTGGCGGTTGATTCGTTCTTACACATGTTGAAACGCCATCTCGAACAGTGGTTTCACTTTAAAAATATCCAGTGGTTTCATGAGATGACTGTCAAGCAAGAGACCATTGTTCGGGAAACCTTTCAACATTTGGAAGAACCACTCGCAAGACCTCTGAGGCACTCTCACAAAAGACTTGAAGGCATGAAACCATTGGATATTTTTAACGAGGCTATGGGACATTTTCCGGCCAAGTTACTAAGATCAAAAACCATACCAGAGCTAATGCCAATTGTCAAAATTAATTATTATTATTCATTATTCAGGCAATGAAACCAAATGTTAAGTACAGCTTGATTAGACCTCTGCAGTAATAAAACAGGCAACTGTGATTGAGCAAAAACAAAAGAATCGAGGCTCAAGAGCCTGATGTGCGCTCGAGCAAATCAACATTCTTTTTCAATTTTTCTTTGGCCTCTAAAGGCGGCGTTGACAGAAAAAACACTGAGAACCACTGTTCCAGCAAGTACTATCACAAACTTTCCCTTGAAATGTTGAACCCCATGAAGACCTCCGTTTCATTCCCTGGTGTAAATTACACAAAAGGGAAAAAACAAAATCACCAAATGCAAAACATTCAATATCACAGTCATAAAAAATGACAAAAAGGCAGAAAGAGGGAAACCAAAGCCACACATGAGATCTATTAGCGAGAAAAAAAGCTTTACACTTGTCATTTCCGCTGCTGCTGTTGTGAGCACAACCCATTGCCGAGGTCAACGTGATTTAATGTTTTTTACCGGCTGTCAGATGATTGTCACGGAGTCGCCCTCATGATTAGAGGCAGAGATCCGTTTGAGCTCTGTGAGGAATCAGTGTGTTTGTGTATGTGTGTGTGTTTCTACACCAGTGTGGGTTAGCGGTCGGGCTGGGACAAGGGGGATCAGCTGTATCATGTAAGGCCCTCCAAACAATAAACTCACTGTTTTAATCTCGCTCCCCAAAATCCTTATGAGAAGGGCAGTCATTCTCCCACCCCCATGTCTAAACACATAGCGTGCTCTGTCATCACCTCATCCACTACTGTGTAAACGCTGGCTTAATTGGAAAAAATTCCACCATGAGCAGCAATTTTTTCCAAAGTCTTGGAAAAAAAGACAAATATTTTGTTGACCAAAGAAGCCAAAACAGAGAAAAATGTATGAATTGTCTTATAATAAATCATCTAAATGCCTCAGCGCCTTCTGTCAGCGTGGTCCGGAGTCAATTTATTGGTTGGTCTTCACGTAAGCCCTAAAAATGCCCTGTTTGTTCCTGAGGCCTGGCATTCAACCCTCTCAATTTTTTTCCCTTCCCTCCCTTTTCCTTCCCTCTTTGTCAGTAGTGAAACTTTTGTGTAGGAAAAGTGATTGATTCAGCTGTTGGTCAGAGAGTGTGTGACACACACAGAGAGAGAGAGAGAGGGTGTCCATGCATGTCTGTGTGTGTGAGTGTGTGTTTTCGGTGAGACTCACATTAACAGAGGTTTTGTTATAGTCTGCTTTAGGTCGTGAGTGAAGGTGGCTGCTGGGTGAAGGTGGCTGCCTCAAGGAGGAAAATTGCTTAGTGTGTGTGTGTGTGTGTGTGCACAAAGGGGAGGTAGAGGGAGGCACATGGGAACCTCAGTCATGGTGAAAGAGCAAACTAATCTCCACCTTGGTTTGGTCTGATGAAGACTTCATGTAAACATACTCTCTGTAATTAATGACAGAATTCCCTTGCGAGTTCTCCGTCTCTTCCATCCCTCGTTCTTTCTCCGTGGCTGTCTATGGCAGCCATGCTGCTGTTTTTACCTGTTCTTTCCGTCCGTCTCTTTGTCTCCGTCTGCCTGCCTTTTCTGTCTGTCCGTCTGTCGGTGCAGGCCTCAGCACCCTTGTTCAGACCTAATCTGTCTGTCTGTCAGTGCCTGGTAATTGGAGCTGTTTAGGGGGTCATCCAGCCCAGGTGGGCGGGCTGGGGGAGTGTGTCCATGTGTGTCTGTGTGTGTCTGTGTGTTTTTGTCTAGGTGTGTGTTCGTGTGTGCACTTGGGGACAGGAATGCGTGTCGGACCAGGAACCACTGCTTCCCACGGCTGTGCCACCCGTGAGCGGTGCATGGCAGGCATACTGAAGGGCAGACGTCATATTAAGGAATCTTACAGGTGCACAGGAGACTTCATTCCGTTGTTCAAGTGTGCGCAGGTTTCCTCTGGCAATTCTTCATCATAGCTAATTTTTCTTTTCTGCATTGTGAAACATTACTAATTATAACACATCCTGTTCAGGTTGTTAACTCACTTTGATGGTTAACCGAGATGGAGGCAATTGCAAACGTTCCACCACCAATTCGTCAATCTTGATTAAAAAGCTTTCAAACCGGATCAAGGGGTGTTACACTCAATAGGGCATGTCAAGTTTATCGTGATGGAAACTGGAGGGTATTTACAGTATATCGGCATTGTTTCAAAGTTTACGAGCCTCCTTTGCTTGTTTTTGTCTCGAAAACCTGTGCTGTGTTGAAATCGCAGATGGAAAGGCCCGATATCATTGTGTGCACATGTAGTTGCAGGGAAGTCTTTCCCAGGGAATGCATGCCTCAGTTGAATCTAATTATATTGATAGGGCACATACATACACCAGAGGAGCGTGCACCAAGGAAGTAACACGCTCCCCTGAAATAAATGGAAGATGCTGGAAATCAGCAACATACGGGAGAAAGAACAAGAGAATGATTTCCATTGCCTGGAGCAGCATCTATGCAACCGGCTGTACTTTACTACTCTTAAAGCCATAATGATGCACACATTTGTATCTACACAATACTATTTTATTTATGACTTAACCATACTTTTATAGAGAGAAAGAATTATAACAGTCAGCTGTAAAGGTGTTATTCAGTCCTCACAGAAAATCATGTTTAATTTTTTTTTATACCAGACGACTGTCATTTCCTATTTGTTATTATTACACACATTGCAACAGAGTGAGCTAATACTGACTTGTTCTAATTACTCTTTTAAGACAGGGTGTAACTGTTTTGGTCATACATGCACCCAAAAATCTGTCCAGTGGGACTAAACATTTTCGCTGGTCACATTGGTGCGCCTGAAATTCAGCAGGTCAGATTTAAAACATAGTAAATCATTAAAATCGTTCTGATTTTGACCAAATATGAGCTGGTTACTGTGGAATAGATTATACTTTTATATCAATTAATGGATTTGATATAGATCTGAGGTTGGTTTATTTGAGTTTGTCAGATACTTTGTACCTTTTTAAAACATTTTAAAATTTCAGTTTATCACAATTTCTTTTAGCTTGGGATGTCATATGCTAATTTACATAATTTAATGCCCAGGAATTCAATCAAAAATGTCTCATAGGGTGCACCTAAAAAGGTAGGTGCACCAGTGCAACCAATGTAAACACTTTTCACTTCTGTTGAACGTTCAAAAAAAAAATCTCTCTTACCATCACTGGTGTGACAGATATTCCTAGTTTTAGAGGAGAAAACTGGGAGCTTACAGTGTCTGTTCACAACAATGGCGGTTTCTTGTTCTGCTCTCTGTCTGTCTGTCTGTCTGTCTGTCTGTCTGTGTGAGCGAGGTCGAGCTGCAGGGTCAGACGAAGCCACCCATACTCTGCTGGAAAGAAATGATCATTTATCACCTGGTGATTCACAGGGATACGGTTACCAGAGCAAAGGGAGGAAAGCTCAAAGGGACGGAGGGAGAGAGCCGGGAGAAGTGTTAATAACCCTGCACAACTAAGCATTTCTGTTTATGAAATGTCCATATGGCAAACGTGCAATATGAACAAATGAAGTACTGTATTTCTGATTATATCTCTGAAGCATTCCAGTTGGGTTAGCTCACCTCGCACAGGTGCACTCTGATGCAGGTGACAGATAAGAATTTCTTGGACATAATTCCAGTCATAAATAAAGTATGTCTTTTAATTCAAGGGCCTTTTCAAACAGGCAGTGAGGCTACTGTAGACCACAACACTACCTGGCATTAACAGTGTTAGTACACATTTTACAAAGCCTAATGCTGTCATAATTTCCATAAAATCAGTCAATTGAAATAAATGTCAGAGCTGCAGTTCGACAGGCTGGAACACTTAAAGACCTCAGGTTCACAACCAGGAAATTCCACTAACTTCCCCTTGTCTAAATTTCCAATTTATATGGAGTCGTGCCTTTAAGCATGTTGGAGAGTTAGGCTGTCATCACTCTTGATGTAACAGGCGCAACTCACCCAGCTCCTGCTCAGAGGAGCTCGCAGCAACAAAACAACTTGAAAAAACAGCTACTGGGGAAAGGTCAGGATGGAAACAGTGTTGGAGCGCGGCCGGTGCATCCACTCCAGCGCCAGTGTCAAGAGCTGTTTAATGGTAGCAGGTAACATCTGTTCATGGGGAAATTGGAATCAAACCTGAGGCCTGCTTACTCATGTCCTCCGAGCACCTTCATGCCGTGTCGGTTTGTGTGTGTGTGTGTGTGTGTGTGATGGTGTCGCAATTTGGAGATGGAGGATTGTGAATGTGAGTGTTTGTGTGTCAGAACTAGAGGAGACCTAAAGATCTAAATGTGTGTTTGTGAGCCTGTGAGCCTGAGAGCCTGAGAGCCAGAGAGCGGAAGAAAGAGAGAGCACACTCAGTCGTGTGTGTGTCTTTCTGTGTGTGTGTGTGTGTGTGTGTGTGTGTGTGTGTGTCGGGTCGTCCTCTGAAGTACCCTGCTGACAGTAACCAAATCCCTGTCGATGTGTCTAGCCAACAGACAGATCAGTGAAGGCTGCCTGTCAGGACCAGTGACCCTGGCCTCCCGGCCTCTTTAGCTGTGCATCCACCATGGAGACTGGAGGTCAATGACAGAGGTGGGGGATTGGTGGGAATGGGTGGGACTGCTGGTAATGATGAAAGAATGTGTTGCAAGATGGGCAACAATGGAGGCAGTGCGGACCGCTGGTAAGCACCCTCCAGATTCAAGCAGTGATGTTGTAAATACCAACATCACCGCTGTCCCTCTGTCAGACTTCAAAGCCAATTGGGATGTTGTACTACTGTGTCCCCACCTGCTGATGGACATCATCTGTATCCAACACGAATGTGGTCAACTCCTGTATATTTGTCCAACCGCTGACAGACCCATCAACTGAGAAACATCTGCCACACAGGGCTGTATATCAACAAATCAAACCAACCTTTCAGTGCGGAGGGAAAAGCTCTCTGCAGGGACAACAGTTCAGCCTCCAAACAACGTTCTCGTCATTGCACTCGCCATTCCCGCTGGATGGTTGAGACACCTGTGCAGAGAAAGCACAATCAAAACGGAGGTAGTGTTTGGCCCTACTGGAGATGGAGAAACCCTTCTGAAGCCAAAAGGGAGGAGAGAAGGAATTATTTCCAGGAGCTGCAGAATGAGCAGCCAGAGCTAAATGCTGGAGACACTGCAGATGTTTTAGCCAACCTGGTGGGTTGTCACATTGACCTGGTGTTCAGTCGCATATCTTCACAACTGTTGTAGCGGTTCTCAGGCAACGTGTCATCATGACTTCGCTCATCCCTTGACTTTACTTCAGCCCTTCCATGAAGCTGAAATTTTGAATGAGATGCCTTGACAACGATTGGATGATTACAGTGGAAACTTATAATGATCATGTCTTTCGGTAAGTGAATGCTTATTATGACAGATTTTTTAAAATGTTTTCTATAGTTCTCATCTAAGTGACATTTTTATGTTTATGAGAAGAATATAATGATGAATCAAATGGACATCTTTGCTATTTGCTGAATATTACTGACTGTTGAATTAGAGTTCAGGTTTACCACACACTTTTCAAATTACTCAATAAACAAATTGATACACAGATTTAATATTGCATTTGTGTATCAGCAAAATCATTCAAATACACTAAATTATAGTAAATAATTTCATGCTTTTATTTTTTGTTTTCTGTCTCCATGACTGGCAGCCATGAGATGGTAGCTGAAAGGAACACCAAGTTTTACTTCTGCATCTCGCCGGCTCATTTTTGGCAGTTTATCAGAAGCATCAAGGAGACATTTAGGGGAAATTACTTTCTTTCTCCTATTCTGTTTGTTTCTTGTTTGGTTGGTTGGTTGGTTTTTTAGCAGGTTTACACATTAACCGGATATACTGAATGCGTTTCAACAATAACACCAGTTAAATTCTGATCCGTATAAAGGGACGGATCCAGGATTATACTCTCACTTTAACATTGCGAGGCAGGGCATTTTTCTTCACTTTTGCTTATTTCTTTGGGATCATGGTATATATTATCACTAAACGTCAGCAGTCATTATGAACATGTAAGCCAGCTAATGTAGCTCGAAGCTGTGCCAAAGTGCGAACTCACAGAACCTTGCGCATTGAGGACAAGGGTGTATGTGTGTGTGTGTGTGTGTGTGTGTGTGTAGACAGCGGTATCACCCTCAAATTTGTTATTGGGAACATTTATTTATCGGATACAGTGACAATACTCGGTTTAGTTACGGATGTGGTCGCATAATACAGTGTGTTACCCTCCACTGCAACCGTCAGCAGACAGTACATTTTATTTAGACATTTCCTAATCAGGACAATCTTTCGAATGCTCAGATCCTATTTCTAAATCTTCGTCTAAACCCCTTTTCTCTGATTGTTCTCTCTCCACTGGCTTGCTTCCCTTCAGTGTTTCTCAATCCATCTGTTTTGTAATGGTATCCCTGCATCGTTAGGAGTTATAGAAAACAGTCGTGGTGGCTACCCAGTTATGTGACTGTTTATCTCCTCCGTACACCACAGTGGGAGCATGTTATTGGGATAAAAGACCATCAGGACAATAGAATTGGCAACACTTTCACATTTCCTGTGACTCAAATCCACCGTCTGGCAGGTCCAGCTCGATTGAATAAACCTCATATAGAAATGTCACATTGTTAAAATCTAATGTGATTTATACTTCTGGTCAAAATATGAAACTTACACCGTTGGATTCTTGTGAGGTTAATGTTGTTTTACCATTTTGTTCTGGCTGGAGGATGATTGATTATATAGTTCAGCCACTGAATTAGACTGAATGGTCTGGTGGAAATTTACAATATCTCAGTTGAGCTGAAATTAATACTCACTATGTCTAATATGATAAATATGTTATAAACAGAAGACTCTGCGATATTTTGTCTATTTCTTGACAAGTATAAATATTTTCTAAATATTTTTAAGTCTCTACTGATGAACCTAAACAGAAACATCTATCTTGTGGTTTACATGGTGCCATATTTTCACATGGACTTTTCCTGCTTTAGAATTTGCACGAATGACTGACACACATTCTTATGGTACAATGTCACTGAAGCAGTGTTGTACTTGTTGGCGAACCCATTGTGTTAGAGGCATCCCATTGTGTTCTTCCCAACCACAAGACAGCCACTGGGGAAAAGAAAACTTTGTGCTTATACAGCTAATCTGTATGCCTGCTGAAAGTCTCAGCTGCATGTACTCTACAGTGTTAGTTGCTCTTTCTAAATGTGTGATTGATGCCTTGGTGCTGATAGTGAGAGTAAAGTTTAATTGACGGATTGGTGGGGTACATATGCACTGTACATATGTGTCCTCACCACATTCATCCACTGGGAATCGGGTTCCATACGATAATGGTGACAGAGTGCACAAAACAAAGTTTTGTGTTTTTCACCATCTTCATATTACACTTATTGATCTTACATAGCCACAAATTACCTCATCTCCGCGCATCAAAGCAAACAAATGCAAATGCAAGCCTTTACCATACCAAGCAGTGGCGCTCGTACCATTTTTGTCCACAGGGGCCGCCAGAATCAACCAAAAAAATAAAGTCCCTTGTAGCCGCTTTAAAGCCCTACTTTGATGTATTTTGGCATTTTAATATATAATATTGTTTTTTTTTATTCTGCTGAACAGCCACACTGTGTTTTTCGACAAGTGACCTCATTTTGTTCTCAAAATTAAGCTGCTGCAAAATTGGAACAATGACATATGAGTCTAGTAGCATCTGTGAGATATATGTCATCCTCCAAACCTGTGCAGGTGCACTGAGAAGACAGTTTATGATGTTGTAGAAGCATCCAAAATGTATGCCATATTGGCTCAAGTGTATACAGTGTTAAAGTAGTTTATGGCCCTGAGGAAGCCAATAGAAACAGGTTAAGTCCACATAAAAACGAGCCGTGGATCAGATGTGAAGTGTTACAGCTTTTTGACGTCGGGGCCTCCTTGAACACTTTCCGAAACACAGTCAAACCCAACCTCCTCATGAGAGTCCCTCTTCTACGTCTCAGAGCCTGTCAGTTCCCTGAGCCACAGAGCAGGCATATCCGGGCCTGGCCTGGCCTAGCTTGGCCCAGACCAGGCCTTAAATTCCAACAGCGCTGAGTATTGGGTTACGAGCATTTAGCTGGGGGATGTAAATACCATCTTTATTGCAGCTCATCCATTTGGTTTATGTCTTATTAAATTATGAGGTAGGCATGACAACAACCGGTATGTCTGACTTACTTTCACCCCTCTACGTTTATATTGCGTCCTCTTGGGAGAAGCAAGTGGGGGAGGGATTGTTTTGCCTTTGAGGACCAGCATAAAGCCTGGTCACTAATCTGGGGGAGTCTGTGTGCCTGTCTGTGCTTTTAAACCTTAAAGACCCCACATGAAAACACACCTGCAGCCTGAGAGAAAGCCTCCTCTTTCCTCACAGCTGAACAATGACTGGCTGTGTGTACAAAAGGCTGTTTTTTCTCAAATGAATATGTTACAGTTACTTCTTGTGTTAAGTCAAAGTTCAAGTGAAATTTAGTTAACTTTGCAGCATCAAAAAGGTTAAAAGGAAAGTGTTGAAAAATGAAAAAGAAGAAAAAAAAATCGGGAACAAAACATCTTTATCAAAACATACCTTCATGCTACAATACGCCGTGGCTTCCTCTTCATGCCACAGGAGACAGATATATGGATAGATAGATGGCTGCCAATCCCACATTGGCCATTTCACTGAACACCTCTCTTTATAGCTACAGGTTTCATCGTGACAGTATGGAGGCGGTGGGGATGGTTATCGTGTTTCTACAGTATAAACTCTGGAGCTGAGGGTTCAGATAAACTAGGGCAATATCTCACATCCACATGGTGCTGGGTGCAACTGAAGCCAGGAGGAGCATCACATAAAACTCATTACAGAGCTGTAAAATACATCTTTTTTAAGTTTAGAAAGAGGCAATGTCTAAGATTTGGTCAGAATTTTAGTTTAAAACATTCAAAAAACGAATTAACATTATGAGAAGAATGCGACAACACAACATTGTTAACATTATGTCAAAAACATCCTTTACTGAGAGATGTCTACTGAATTTAGCACGCCAACCAGAGAGCAGCGACTCAGACTGTCTCCTAATACCACTTTTAACTGAAAGAGGGGAGAGTCTGATAGCTCCCGTAGTTTCTAGAACATGCTAAATCAGCAAATTGGCTACTCAGTCTAATAGGTAAAAAACATAAAGGAAATGTTTTCATACCCATTTTACCTTATTAAATTGCCTTGTTAATCCATGATCAAACAAACTTCATTCAAACTCAACATGAACAAAATAAAAATCACCAAGATAGTATTAGTTTGTCTATCTACAATCGACTGGTATGGTCAAAATAAAGCCTTTATTCACCAAGTAAATTGTGAAAGTAATCAATTTCTACGCATCACTTTCGCCCACTGCTGATGGCCAGCCCTCTGTCCCTGCCTGCTGTGTATTATTGTCTCTAAAGTCATAGCCCTCACTGGAGCCGCTGTAAATCACCTCCATACTTTATCCCCTGTCTTCAGAGTGACCTCCGTTGGTTCGGAGGACGTTTTCGTTTCCCAGTTTTGGGTCCAGCTGTGTTTTAATGCTGCAACTGCAGCTAGTCTCTACAGCCAAAATAGATACAGCAAAGAGTATAGTAATTGTCAGTTAGTCTGGTGATATGCTGCCCCCGATAGTTTCGGAGCTGCCTTATCTAATAAAAAAACCTACTGTAAACACAATTTTCTCCATTTACTTCTTACTGAGAATGATGGGGTCCTAAATGAACCTAAATGGTTTTGTGTCAAGCTTTCTGTTTTGTTGCTGTTTTGTTTTAAATTTGTGTTGAGTTAAGTGTCATGCTAGAGGATTATTCTAATCTTCCATTCATTCATTCATAACTGGATACAGGGGAACCATTAGTTTGAAGAGATTTCATGAATCATTACTTTACATAACTTGTCTCTGATATCTCATCCAGCTCTCCCTTAAAGTCAGCCCCCGCCTCCAGCACCCCATTTACCCTTCACCATATATCTTGCCCTTATACAAACATATTCTACCATATATAATACAGTATATACATTTGTTTAATGAGTGTGTACACCAAATCAAACAAGAATTCATGGGCAGAAAAAGGAAAAGGTCAAGTTCCCTCCACATGCGCTGAGAGACTGACCTCGATATATCAATGTTGTAATTAAAGCTACATTTCATGTCTCAATGGCTTTCCCCATAATATTTACACTCCTGTTGCTGCAGTTCAAGAGAATTCCCCCCTGTATGTGATACAGCGGGGAGGAGAATTCAAATAAACATCCACTCAGAGGTAACAGGTTTAAGATGTCGCAGGCAGACAGTCATCCATCTTGTGGTTGAGGTCTCTGTCACCTGCACTGTGAGTTAATAGAAGAACCCTGTGTGTGTGTGTGGGACAATAGATGTATGCACACACTCTGGCTGGACTTGGCGTGTGTGACTGCGCAGATACATCAGGAAAATGGCTGCCTCCCCCCGACATCCCTAAAAAGATCAAACATGGAAATAATTAAGCGAGCAGTAAATAAAGTGGAGATGAAACAATAAACAGCGAGCAGCACTCAGACAGATGTAGCAGACGAACATCGGGCCTTACCGTTTGATGTCTGATTCTACCAACTGGCTGTCAACAGTGTGGCAAGCGAGACAGAGACGGGACACTGAATACAAGCTGCGGATGTGCCGCTGAAGCTTCTAGTACGAGTTAAGTGGGTGTTACTAATTCTGATGTGTTTTTGTTCTTCAAATCCTTTTCACAATGTGCAATTAAGAAGACATCCAATTCACAGGTCTCCAGCTTTTACACACTATAGCATACAGACAACACTGAGCCGGGTTTTAGCTGACAGGACAAACACACAGTATGGAAGGTGCTTTAACCGGTGGGCCCACCCAGGCCCCTGAAGCTTCTGGGTTTTGCATTTCGCGTTGAGCTTGGTGAACCTCGGCAAAAAAAATTAAAAACAGACGTTTCCACCCTCGGTCTCTCTGCAGGACATTAAAAACAGTACAGGTCTCCGTGTTGAGGTTGTGAGTCTTCCTGCCAACTCTTCATGTACGTAGCATCACTTTGAATTATCACATTGATTAAAACGCTGCAGGTTCCACCAGACTCCGACTCCACCAGAGACTCTCCACTTTATGACCTGCTGGCTGACGGAGTATGTTGAGAATCAACACAGACAGCGTTTTATACATGGGCTTCATGTTTTCAACATCATTTTATATTTCTCCTGTTTCTCTCAATCTTTATCATTTACTGGCTTATATCAACTTTACCCCTGTCCTTTCATTCGCTCAGTTGAGAGGGCGCCAGGTGCCTATATTAACACCTTCAACACTAACACTGAAAGTGATAGTAATATCTACAAACAAAGAAGAGGCTCATTAAAGCAAAGACTTTGAACTATAAGTGGATGTATGTCTGTGGCATTAAAACATTTATTAATATGTGATCATATTACGTTACCGTAATAATGGCGATCCAGTGCTCTCTCGCTGCTGAGATGGGCGTTACACAAACACACACATTCTCACACAAGAGGCGGTGGGTCCTCTGCACTGACCAAGGGTTGTGGTGATAATAGCAGCCACATGTTCCGGGACCTGTTTTACTGTAAATACACACACACACACACACACACACTGAACACATGCAGAGGAGCCTGAGAACTGATGCAGAGCCACGTGTGAAGGCTTCCCCTGTTGTTGTCTGCATCGTCTTTTCTCTCACCCTTTCAGCTCCAGCATCTCTCACCCTCTATATTTTTGTCCACATTTTCTCCATCTTCCTCTTCGTGTCCCTGTTATCCTGCAGTGTTGTTGCAAAGGTCTACATCTAAATGTAGTCCATTAATTCAACTTCCCAAGATGCTTATTATTCTCTGCATTATATCCCCAGTAGGTATTTATATCACCTGAATCCCCCCAGTGCCTGCCTTAAGATACATTGATTAATAAAAATGCTTTACAGTTCGTACATTTAAAGATATAATCTACTGGCCTGATTGCAAATAAGCACATATGGAAAAATAAATAAGTGTTCACATTGTCTGGCAAGTGTATGTAGGCTTTGGCTCGCAGAACAGCTGTGGTACGGTAGATGAATATCCCACATGTTTTCACATTGCAATGCTATCAAGATGTAAAGATCTGAAAGGTCAGTGCACACAGAATATTTATTTACTTTCCATGAGTGAGAGCCCAGTGCAACACATCCAGAAGGCAGTCAAGGGTCAGCGACTTAAAGTCCCACTTGTGACCACTATTGTCAGTGTAATGTTCTGCAATGAGAATATGATTAACTGATGATGCATACAGCGCAACATTAACGGCTGGACACCGACAATGAAAAATGTTGGTGGTACCATTTTCTTATTAAACCTGAGTGTCTAAAGGTATTCCTGTAGCCCCCCACCCCCATACCCAGTGATAATTACACCCTTGAGCTTAATTATTTAATCAGATTTAATGGTATTTTGCTCTCCTGATGTCTTTAAATTCATTTTGGTTCCCACATAGGCCTTAAGTTAGTGTTAGTGCATGTTTCCAGTTTAGCAGTTAACAGTGAACTGACAGAATTTAAATTACTTGCAAGTTTGCTAACAAACAGTAGATAATTGCAACTGTAATTATTGTTATTAACATTTTTAATTATCATTCATAATGACCAAACAGTGCAGATTATGTGAAAATAACCCTACCACCACAATAAAAATAAATCTATAGGGTAATAGTATTTGACTGAGTATTGGCCAAACATTGGAATAAGTTGTCTGTATCCTCAAAGTAACTAAGTGATACATTTTTTAATGTTCCAGCTAAATTTAAATTTCAATAATTAAAAAAAATATATGTTTTATTGCTGGTTCAATACAAAACATTTTTTTTTTAAAACTAGTTTATGAATTTGAAGAAGCAACCATTTTTTCTAGCCAAATTTAATAAAGCATCCTTAATGAGAGGTTCTAATTGGATGGAACCAATACCTTTTCCACTGGTCTCAAATGCCATCCATCAATCTTTGTAACATAAACCTGCTATTTCTGTGGCTTTTTTTTTTATCACAAATAAAATACAAAATGTTGTGATAAATTAGAGAGACCCAGTAGTTCAGGAGAGAAAAATAGAGCATATGGGAGATGGTAACTTAAAACACAGAGGAGTATTGACATTCCTTCACCGATGACTGATGAGTCCATTCGTGAATAGGTTGAGTAAAAGCAACAAACTGAAAAGCCTATCAAGGATTCAGGCAGTACGGTGCTGCTACATGTATGTGTGTGTTTGAGGGAGAAACGTATCAATAATTCTCATCAATCATCCACTTCCTGCCTCAGTCAGCAGCTGGTATGTAGGAGAGCTGTGAGAATCATTAATTACACACACACACACGCACACACACACACACACTACATCATTACTGTCAACAGCTGCCGAGCAGGCCTTGCGAGTACCCAAATAACATCATTATCACAAGTATTCTTCAACAATGTGCCCCCTTTCAGTCCCCCTGGCCCTTTGCTCCACAAGGAACCAAAAGGAATACGACTTCACTCCCCGGTTTGATCCCCCACAACCGCACCATAGGGCCCTCGACACCCCCCTGCTCTTCACACTACTGAGCTGACCTTTGACCCCGGGGGACGTGTCAGAGAGAAGTCGGGGCGAGCGCCTGTCAGTGGACGGTGGCTCGGGGGGTAAGAGAAGTTCTGGGTAATGAGTGAGAAGTGTGTGTGAACGTGTGTTTATGGGTCGAGGAAAGAGCTCGTGTCAAGATCTTTTTTGTGCATTTGTTTGTGTGCCCACAGTTGATGTGGGACTGTTCTTTTGTGCGCGTGTGTGTATTTGTACTGTATGTAAATGTGGGAGAGCGAGGACACGTGTTTTTGTGAGGGAGATTCAGCTCATTTAGGGGTGAAAGTGTGTGACCCGCTCGTTTATCACTGGTGACAAAGTGTAAAAGTCAGTTAGAGATAGAATTTGCTCTCAGCTCATAAATCACAACGTCGAGCTGGTCCTTCAAACACACACGCGTGCGCACACACACACACACACACACATATGCACAATTCTTAGTTAACTCAAATGGTTTTCTCTCTTAATGTCTTTCTTTTTTCACTTAATGGTGTCTCTCTTATGAATCTTGATTTCTATTTAAGAATTACTTTTCCGAAGTCACAGACAAGTTTTTATTCTGGGGTTTAATGAGCAATGCATGTGGAAATAATCATGAGATCGTGCTGACAGACAAGTGTGCAAAGAGTTTCATTTGAATTCAACAGTAAGAAAAGCAGTATAACTATAAAAATTCAGAGATATGTAAAAAGAAATTAATAATTTTAACAAAATTGAACAAACCTTTGCAAATTCTTGCATGTTTTAAAAACCAAAATACATAAATATGTTTGATGTATCATCAATTTAAAAAAAATCAAGACTTGCCTTGATAAATCAGAAATTCTAAAATGAAATAAATCACCATTTTTAGCCACTGAGTTGATGCTATTATTAATTAGAGCTGATTTCACTGTGTTTGCCCCATGTACCCCTCAAAGAGAGAACTGTCTGCTCTTTTCTGATGCTGCTTACACGACCGGGAGCTCAGTGACCCCGAGAGGCGCGCAAACAGGCCTCCACGACTACAGAATGACACATCACAACATCAACAATCTCTACCCCGCCGCAGACTCCCCAACAGACACACACACGTACTGTAGTAGAGCCCCTACTTAAGCTGGCGGAAGAGCCTGTGGAGGATGTGGCAGGTCAAAAAGATTAGCGCAGCTCCCTGATGATGAGGTGTCGGGGTAGTGAGCAGAGAGACAGAGAGAAAGAGGCTTAGGTAGAAGATATGAGCTGAGGAAAGAAGAAACGCATGAAACAATTAGATGAATAAAGGAAAAAGGAAGGAATGCAGAGATGGTGAATGAGCAAGCATTTGTTCTAATAAACCGTGAAAACCAAATCTCCAATATCTCTAGTTTCATACATGTACGTCTACATTTGTAGTTAAATGTTCCTATTGTAACCCTCTAAACTTCAGCCTGTTAATAGCCTCTATTACTCCTCTGTTGTAGCCGGCTGGCCAAAGTGGTCTAAGCTGTGCTGGCTATTGGCCAGAGGAACTGGTTCTCGAGCAGTGTCATGCAGGGTCAAGAGTGCCAGTCTGATAGAGCTGCCCTGGCTGCTCTGCCACTTACAGCCGGCGGGAGATAAATAGTTATTTGTGAAAATGAGCTCATCTTCTTCTAAGGGACAAAATACAGATACAATACAGGTGCCTACATTTCGATTAACTGTGATTAAAGTGATAATTTCCACTGTTTGGTTGTCCCGTAGACATTTTATTTATCTTTACAGAAGACATATTATGCTCATTTTATTTTGGATTACTACTACAACAAGCTTACATCCTCTAGTGCTCAAAAAACACATCAGCTTTCTCATACTGTCCAGTGCTGCAGCACTGTATTCTACCTATACCACCAATTTGGGACATGGTGGCATAATGTGATGTCACAAAGTCACAGAATTAAAGACGAGGCTACTGACGAGGTGTTCAGGAGCACTGTTTTGTACAAGAACATGTATGACCCACTGAAGGAAAGGAAAAAAATTGATAGCATAATATGTCTCCTTTAATGTGTGGGCTATTAAAGCATTTCTCAGTTAATGGCTTAATTATATTTTGATAAATTAGTCAGTCTTTTTGAAAGAATAAGAGTATCCAGTGATGCAGGGTGAGCATTCACCCATTTCATGGTACAATGTATTCTAAAGTTCAGCACATCTGTTATTTTGATAATAAGTGACATGCCTAATCCCAGCTTGGGTTAAAACCACTGGAGCAAGGAACCCTATCTTGACAAAATATGTCCAAATGTTATTGTGTACCATGCCTCTCACACTCCAGTCCTCTATCGAATGACAAACCGCTAGTCTTATTTACTGAATCAAAGTACACAGTTCTGCTTTGTGGTGGTACCCAACACTGAAGTCAACTTGGGTAAGGTATGTGAATGCAGCCATTTATGGCTTTTCTATATCCCAGTGGTCCTTCTTATCCCCGACAATCAAGGTTCTTTAAGCAAGAGAGCCAAGCGTGCCAAATGACTGAGGTTTAGATGGAAAGAATTTAAGATGAACAGACGGAAGAACAGGAAGGCACTTATGGTAAAGTTCAAGTGGGGACTATTGACGTCCTGTAGAGTGGTGTCCAGTGGATGGACCTCCATCTGTCCCTGCAGTGGTATAGACGATGAAGTGTCGATCTGACCCACATGTTAATCAGCACGTCATTATGCACGTCACTACAATTGCTTTCTCCAACATGTACTGTAAGACAAAGTACATAAAGGTTGCTGAAAACTCTTCCTTGAGAGTGAGAGAGAAAAAAGGGAGAGCAGTGGTGGTCAAGAGAGCAAGAGAGTGAATGAGGAAGGGAGAAGCGTTAGCAAAGACATGCGACTGTACAACCCTGCAGGAAGGTGCTGCTAGCTTTGCTTCATCCCGTTCACTGGTTAGCTCTCTGTAAAGCGTGTGTAGCTCCACCCTGCCCTCGGTCAAACAGACATTCGGACTTGCCGCTCTCTATACATCCATGACAGGCCAAGACCAGGAGAGAGAGAGAAGCACAGTATAATGTAACTATTATTGGTTGGGGGCTACACATCCACTACCCACAGTTTGACACTGAGAAACATCCAGAAAATACAGACAGAGTCTCTGCAGATACAGCATACACTTCTACTGGGTCTTGAATGATGATTGAGGTGGATTAGTTTACTCTCTATAGTGTTTTTATGACAATTATATTACATAATGTACCTTTAAGGATCAAATATAGCATAATACTGTCATTTAACCATGTTTCCCAGAGAAAAGAAAACGTGTTTTTAATGGCTACTGTGTCTGACTGTTTCTATTAGTCTGCTCCTTTGCGTCACTGGAAAAATGTGGCTGTTACTTTCACTTCAGTGCTGTTTCTTTCAAAAAATGTCAACTCTGTCAGAGACACAGATCAGATCAGTGCCTATTGAATTATGGCTGTGGTATAATAACATCAAGTGATGCCTCACGGCCTAATACTCTGCAGTCCATGTGAGTCAGTAGGTTAAATTGACAAAATAAAACTGACACGTCTCCCTTTAGTAACATCCCTCTCTCTTTAATGACGTTCGCTAGGCAATCGTGATCTCATATCAGTATGAACATTTATCACAGTGCCCTATGCTAATTCCAATCATGAGATTTACCTCATGCCAATGATACATAGTTTGACCTTGGCTCATAAAGGTAAAGACTACGATTGGATCTTTTTTTTTTTTTTATCATTCTGTTTATGATTCCCTGATGTCATCTCTTATCCCGTCCTATTCATGTCTAGATGTTGAATCTAAGTCATAAATCACAGTCACATGTTCTCAATGACAAGCAGATGCTCAGCAAAGTTCAATAACCACATTGTGCTCCATGCTAGATATATCAAAGCAAGTTGGTCACAATAGTGAAAACGCTCCTGGCCCAAAGATCTAAACATGAAGAAAAAGGGCTTCTCCTCCATAAATACTCTATCATCCCACTCTATCTTCTATATCCGTCTTTAATGCTTATGATTTGCACCAGCAGAGGCAAACTGTGATCATTTGGGCTGTAAGAAATTATGGGTTTGTCAGAATACATCTTTCTTCATGTAAACCAAATGGCATTACCTTGAGCATCTATGATTTACTGATGTGAAACCTGAGTCTTAAAACAAAATAAAATGTGTAACTGATCTAAATTCAACTGAAATCCCAAACTACATTTCATTGGCTGTGGAGGGAGCTTCCCAAAGGTGGAACAAATATCCCTGAAGACACCATCAGTGTTAGGCTGTTTGGCCAAGTATTAAGTTTAGACACTGGTAAGTCATGTAATGAGGAGGAAGAAGGTATTGCATCTGATATGGTAATGTTAGAGGTTAGCGTTAGCACACTGATCGTGTCGTGGCCCGAAACGATGCCAACGGAGACAGCAAAGGCCATTTGTGGGAACAGATGCTGATAAGTGTTGAGCTTTTTTCACCCTAAGCTTGTTGTTAGCTGTGAAGACAACACCCTGGTAATGTAGCATTAAGTTAGCTACCTAGCAAATGTGAATCAAAACATACATTCACGTGCTTCATCCCAGCGCTCCCCAGTACTCAGCCAGCACTTTCTTTTTACTGTTTTTGAAAGGGGAAAAAATTATCTTTGGGGAAATATCAGAAAGTACTCAGTTTTGCCTCAGCTGACTGGAGGAGCGTGTTACACAAGTTAGAGAATGAGAGGGCGAGTCAACAAACTTGTGCTGTAGCCTATTGAAGAACATGGACATTTGCAGGTAACATTAACACTAATATTACTGTACATTAATACTGCCTGCCAGTGCCAGCGACTCTGTGATTGAAGTCTGTCTTGCCCCAGCAGCACCTCTTTCCTCTCTCTGATGCTAAGCCATCATCAGATGCCTGTAAGTAGTGACGAGCACGATTCACATTTATGGAGCTGCAGTACGCATACGAATGTGACAGGCGGAATGAGAAGTGGTTCCTATCACATGAGAGACTTGCTCTAACTCTAAGTTAATTTCAGTGGAACTTTTCCTGTACAAGAGGACTTGCGTCATCTGCTGTATCACCCGACCCACTGCCTTACTCATCTTCAAATAAAAGCAAATTCATCTCAATCATTGCGCTGTAATGCCTACCAGATGGCCAGTTACCGAGTTCACGATCCACAGAGCCCTATAATAGTATCAAGTTACTTTGTATAGCAGGACAAATGTATGTCATGGCAGGTTAGTCTCAATAGCCTTGGCCATGTGCCCATTATATGCCAGGCAGATATGATGCTGTGGGTCCTTAAGTGAAGCCTGGCATTTGACTGAATACATTTACTGCCACTGTGGATGGTGCTTGGTAAGAGCATCAAATAACACATCATAAGATATAAAAGACAGTATGTAATCGGCCCCCATAGTCAAATCCATAACCAAAGCCTTTAACATATACCCTCTGTGGCATCCAAATGCCTGCTTGCAGTAAATGAAGTAGAGCGTGCCGAGTGGTATTTATAAAAAAAGGAATGTTTGTGCATAATAGAGCTATTGATCAACATCTGTCCAAAAAAATGTATCAGCTATCAATTCGACATTCGATCTGGTGAAGAAAATTGGCAAATCACAGTCTTAATATAAAGCTTATAGCACTGCCCTTTCAAAACGTGGTTGAACAAATGAAATAGGGATACAGTGTTTGGTAACAGGTGAGTATGCACAGCAGCATGTAAATGCGAATATTAGTGTGATAATTGTTTTCATTAGTCATGTAAACAACTGAGTGGGCATATTTCTTTACCTATTTCTCTAATGTTTATGAAAAAAGAAGAAAGAGACTGCAAGTCAAACAAACGAAAATGCAGAATGTCACGTGCACCTCTTGGCTGAAGTGGAACTTGACCCCTTCGTTCTTATTGCTTTTTGACCAGCTGGGGAAGTCACCGAGGTCAAAGGTCAAAGCTATAGGAAAGGGAATCAGGTCATCAGTTGTTAAGTCAGTCAATACCCAAGAGAGATTCAGGACTCTTCACTTAAGCATTAAACAGCAGTCAACTCTATATATTTCACACCACGGCCCCTTCTTGTTTTTATTATTTCCGCATTGCAAAATCTTTCCCTTTATTCCATCTGTTCCCTGCCTCTTCCCTTTGTTGGCCTTCCCACCTTGCACCATGTCTTCCTCCCTGACTCGTCTGCCCAGGCTCAGCCCCAGCTGGTGTAAAGTTGCCTCAGTGTTTGTTTTGTTTTGTTTCCTTCACCTCTTCCTCCTCCTTCTCCTCCTGCTCTCCACTCGAACCTCTATTTCTGGGTGTTGTGAATCCGAAGGAGCCATAAAAAGGGAAACGCAAAGCTCTCAGCCATAACAGCAATGCATCCCCTGTGAAATCCTAGACGGCCATTAAGCTAATGGGGCACTCTGGCCCAGCCGGTGGTATAACTCAGTTCGCGAGCTCCAGGGCCAGGACCAGGCACAATGGGGCCCCGTGTTCCACTGTATTGGTGTAAACATTGCACAATGACTCAGCTTCACAAAGCATTAAATAGACTTGAATGGGCAACTCTCACGTAAGTAGAATTGAACACAGGTGTCAACGGCATGGAGGCTCCGCAAAACCATTCAGAAATGTAGGCCTTTAACTGCAAAAGCACGGAAGTTGTCAAAGGCATCATCGAGCTGAGATGAGACAACCAGGCTATCTGAAGATGACGTCAACTTGAGCAAAGCACAGTCTAAATCAGGGACGAGGCAGATCCATCCATCACTTATTGGTAATTTCATAGAGCTCATCTGAGTCCGTCTCGGTTGGCCGGTCCGAAGCACAGGGCTCCGTCACTCCCTCCTCGTGAGAAAGGGCAGCCGAACTTAAGCCTTTACAGTCAAAACCATTTACTGTGTTTACCCAAGGTTAGCAGGCCAGCACGCACACACACAGACCTCAGGTGGTCGAAGATCGCTCTCTCACTCCCTCCTTCTCTCTCACTCTGTCTGACTGCTCAGTTTGTTTTTAACAGGCGGGGAGGGGATGATACCATCCTCAATTACAGGGGAAGTGCTTTTTTATGGGCCTCTCTGGCAGCACACACTGACACACATTGTGAGTGTGAACTAATGAATTCAGAACAATGTAAATTTCTTTACAGGAGGATTTACAATAGACTCCCCGCGTACAGTGCAGTTCAAAGACAGCCAACGGTGCCACTGATCTAATTTTATCCTCACTAGTTTAGGTTGTTATGGGTGTAATGTGGCCTGTTAAGTGAGGGGAAATTATCAGATGTTGGGGGCTAAATTCTTTGTGGTATGATTTGGAAAACTGCTATGGAGACATTCAGTGAGGAGGAAACCAAAAGAAGGGAGAAACTTTAACGGTTTGTTGAAAGAATAAATGTGCAGTGAAATGAGATTTTCCCACTGCTGAACGCTGCGCCTTCACAACCCTTGAGAGGCACGATCAGTAAAGCCCTCTATAAGACATGGGAAATCAGTTACATTTCTCCTCTCTGTGTGTTCCTGCTCTCCTCCTCCTCCTTTTCCTCCTCAACAATGGGAGAGTGGAGGAGTGTGGATCCCGTCCCTTCTCAGGGCCAGGGGTGTAAATTCCAACACAGCCCCAGGGCTCCGGAGAGAAGGGGAGATTGAGAACTGTCTGCCCCCACCTCCTCGTGGACCTCAGGGGGGCTTGGAGGGTAATGAAGACTGGGCAGCAGGGGCTCGTCGAGGTGGAGACAGAGAGAAGGAGAAAGTGTGTATGTGTGCGTGTGTGTGTGTGTGTGAGGGTGATTATGGGGGGATTTTTTCACAGACATGAGGGAGGGGATTCCAGGGCCTGCTCTCCTCGTCACCTCTAGTGACCACAGGGCTAATTACACAGCAGGTCTCACACACACACACACACACACACACACACACACCGCTGTCTCACATTTCCATTTTTTACAACTGCTTGTATTATTCTTTCATTTCTGTCATGTTTTTTTTTTTTGATACATTTTTCCATACATTATTTCATTTCTGACCAAGCTGGTGTCTTGGAAGGACAATGTCGGTCTGTGGGTTCATCCACTATTTTGATTCAGTTGGAAATATCTTAACAACTGTGCAAATGGATTTTCACAACATTCCATACAGACATTCATGGTCCCCATATGATGAATCCCGCAGACTTTGTTGAGCCCCTGACTTTTCCTCTCGTGCCACCATGAGGTTGACGTTCTCAGTGAATATAGGATGGATTTGGTACAGATATAGTGCACTGAAGCTGAACCCTAATATCTTTTGTGATTCCTTGACCTGTTCCCCAAGCAACAAAGCAGGTCGAAGTTTTCATTTAACCTTTGAAATATCTAGACATCTTCTTGATAGATTGGTACAAGTACGGGTACAGTTAGTCATGGTTCCCAGAGGACAGAGGACTGTGGTGATTCCTGACTTCTCCTCTCTGAGTGAAAGCATTACTATTACATTTTGTACATACCTTTATCCCCCCCCCCAGAAGAATGTAAAGACTTCATCCCCTCACCAGAGGACGACTTTCTCATTTTGCGTCATTTTGATGGACAGGATCAGAAAAATCCATCATAATCTATTACTACCTGTCATTTTATTTTTTATCTGTCAATGATAATAAGACCTAGCCTGTCTAATAGCATTGAATCTTCAAAAACATCTCGATCACAATGACATTCAATACACAAAACAGTCTTACAGAGTATACATTTATGAGGGTATAGAGAAAAACTATTAACCGTGGAATCGCTACATGCAGCAGATGAGTGATTTTTTTTGACAGTGTCTCACAGAGCTGCTGGCATGTCAGTAGATCTTTGTTGATGTTGATGCTGATTTTGTTTAAGTCTTCAATCAAATTCAATCCAAATTTATTATTTATAAATTTCAGATATAGAGTAAAGTTGCATTCAGTTTACAGAGACTCAATAAAACTGAGATATACAGTAGATGTTCACATGTTTGTGCAGTTCTTATTCAGACTTACCAGCTTGTGATGTTGTCTTTCACCCCTCAGGTTGAGTTGGAAAACCTTCATTCCTTTCGAATAAAAATGTTTTGCCAACAATTATAGGTGCAATTTTTCGTCTACACGTTGTCTACCTGACAAGGGGACATTTATCATTTTTGCGTCAGTGTGGTTAAGAATTAAAGAATATAACATTTTCAAATGTCAATGTTTAAGGTGGGAAACAAGTAAAAAGATGATAATGTCCATGGCATATATTGTTTGTACCATTAAAACAGGTCTGCATTTCAGACAACTCATCAGACATCTGCTCCTTGTTGTAAAAAGAAAATGATATAATATATTTTTGTAGATTCCTTTTGAATGGTGAGTAAAGCTCGATTTCACAACTTTAACCTTTGAAAAATCATCTAGTGGAAGAGGAAAGACAGCAAAAGAAAAGCAAGCTCTCTTCCTCACCCACACACACACACACACACACACACACACACACACACACACACACACACCATGTCTCCATGTCTCCATAAAAGCACATTAACGCTAATATTGTGCTAACATGCTAAGTCTCCAGGGGTGGGCTATGCTTTGTCAGGCGGTGGTGGCAGAACAGAACCAGCAGCTTTTACTGTATTTAATTACTACTCTCGCAACTGTTTACTAGCTCAGTCAACCACCCCGGGCCATCCCCGACATGCACTCACAGTCAGACAGACATAATGCTACATACTACCACACACACCCACATGAATCCATTCATAGTCAAAGAGGAGATGCACAAACACACACACTTTGGCTGTACTTGTTTATGTGCTGTGTGGGGACCCTCGTGCAGACAATCCCCCACACACATCCCCACAGGTATGGCCCACAGAGCAACAAAACAGCAGGAAGTGTACTTTTATATCTTTTACACCTATCTGATTAGCCTGTGAGGCTCTGTGCGGCCTGGGAACACCTACAGATGACGCCATAATGAAAATTTTGTAGGCTTTTTGCACTGCTGCAGCTCTGGTACCCTGAGATGGACTAGGACTAGAAAACTATGCTGTATATATTGATATAACACAGCAGTGACTCAGCCTGTAAGCTTTTGACCTTTCAAACCAAAAATGTTCTCTTGCGTACATGGACTTGCGTCAGCCCAAGCAGTTTGGAATAACTGAAGAGAAGAGAGTCAGAACAGTGATGTCCACTATGGATCAAGAGTGACTGATCGCCAACAGCAACAACCTCTTATCGCCAGAAATCACCACAATAATTTGAGGGTTCCCTCGTCAAAAAGCCTATGTGATTTATGAATTGGATTTTGGATAAAATCAGAAAATAAGCTCTGTGGCCAACAGGAGTTTATGATGCTTACATGTTTCATTAAGCAAGAAAATCCAGAAGTAAAAAGGTTGCATTAGCCAGAACCACCACTAATCTTTCTGCTACACTATACTCTACACACTGTACCATACATTGATATAAGTCTCTATGTTCGGTGAGATGATGTTTTATGTGCCTGACAAACACTGTTATCTCATTTAGCAAGCAACTTTTTTTGAGACACGTAGTCTTTAATTGGGCCGGTGCAAAAGGAATGCAGCACAGGACTTCTACATCTTACTCTTTTGCGCACCATGAGTTTTTTATTTTTTGCATTGTGGCAGTTGTCACAAACTGCTCTTTTCTGCCCTCTCTATATCACGGCAGAGAGGCAGAAGAGCACCGATGAACTGCAGCGCCCCCTCGGTGACTACTGTATACCAACCCATTGGGCTTTTCAAACAGAGTGCGATGCACCCAGAGCGGAGCTTTGAGGCCTATTTGCAATCTGCAGTGATCATTTTGGCATCTTTCCTATTTATTCTGTGTGCTGTGAGTGAATCAAGTAAAGAAAACACGCTGATATTCAATTAGAAATGCTGCTTTTAATTGTGTTTTTACATAGGCCTATTTATTCTTTAGAGATGAGCAGACTCGCACACACACACAAGTTGAAACCCCTTCTAGCAGATCATCACACAAGTTGTTGTAGAAGAAGAAACGTCCTGCTCAGTAATAAATTAATACGGTTATTATACAATAAGCACCGGACGCTTAAATGCTTTAAAATTATCAAGGGGGTTCCTCAATGACAGATTTTATGTTGTAGAACAGAAAAGAACCTTCCTTTTTTCAAGGTTTTAGGTTTTAATTCTGCTGCATTCTCTTATTATTTAATGTTGTTTGACCCCATCTTTTTTCCATTATTCACATATTTAGCAATCAAAGATCCTTCAGCTGAGTCCTGCTTTCACTAGATCTATACCATAGTTATAGCAATATGTTGGATTGTATCAGTATTGAATTTTGTTACAACCACAAAATGGATGTGACATTTAACGTGCAGACTGTTCATGTGTTGAATAAGAAAAAGACATTTGAAGAGGCTGAGCCACAGTGTGGCATAGCTGGCAGTAAACTGCTGCAGTTTATGCAAAAGTCAGTGAAAAAACAGTCTGCTGGTCCACTAGCTCACGAACATCAGTGCCCAAAGCAAAATGTCCAGGTAACACTAGAAAGCATCCATTTCCTGGAGTGCAGGTATACACCAATGGATCGAGGATTCAATTTGAACCCTTTTGTTTACGAATGCTTGTGTGGTAGAAAGTTGAACGTCAATGGGCTTACAGTTGGTACAGTTTTTACGTCATCAGGATGATTTATGAAGACAGAGTAAGTTTGTATGTGTTTGTGGGAGATTTCCTCATGGTGGGGGAGGGCTCGTACCAAGAATCCCTGGCTCAGACAAATATGTGCACTTTTGGATTTGTTTTAACTAGATTATTTTATAAAGGATTTTTTTTTTTTTTTAAGTAATCAAAATAAATCAGCAGGTTTGAGTTTTGTTTTCAGTCTTCCTGGGGCAGTGCAGCACGAGGATTTTAAAGAAAAGCTACATCTGTAGTGTATAGAGCTAAATGAGATTAATTTCTGGGCAGGTTAGTCATCCTCCTGTGTGGTGAGGCTGCCCGATGTGAACAGGATGATGGGAGGAAGCAGTGGATCTGTGGTTGTGACCACCATGCTAACTCATTTGTCCCTCACAGTTTGGAGCCGTTGGAGGGAAAGCGGCCCCTCTTTCATGTTGTCATGCATGCACATGCTATATAATGAAATCAAACCTTCTATTTATAAACACATGTGGTCATTAGCGTGTTCCTGTCCATGGTTGTGTACGAGTTAGAGTAGTAAACCGATGTCTATAAAATTTGGTTTGCAGTGAATAGTAGGTTTCCTTATGGGTGGGGGTGGGGGGATGTCAGTTTTACGGACGCTGGAGTAAAAGCCTGTTCTTGCTTGGGGAAGTGTGTGTGGCCGTCACGCCTACACAGTCACAGGCCCTGCAGCTGACAGCCATGCAACGATTGGTCCTGATACTGAAACTGAGAACCTGACTTTTATTTTAGCCAAGATGAAACGGCTGCTCTCGATTTAAACATTTGAATATTCTTTTAACCTACTATAGGTACATGAACAGAAGGTTTCTGTTTTCAGACACAAAGCATTAATTGTATTATGATTTAAACTAGTATGATGCAGCTAGTATAACTGTTGGCGCCGCTGTCGCCAAGCCACCAGAAAGAGTGCCAGGCTTTGAAATCAACTTTCATGGTGGCCAGACCGCGTAATTGCAACATCACGTGATGCACTGGAGCCCAAAAAGACTTTCTCCAATAAACGTACATTGTGAAAGAAGCATCTGTCAAACGGTGGATCATTATTTTTTTTTTATGTCACAACTCTTGACTTGTTTCACTAGCATAATTTGAGTCATTCGGTCCGATACAATCTTGACTAGAAACTGTTCAGCACATAAGACCCATGGGCCAGCGGCTGTCTGCAGTAGTATACTCAGTCTCAGCTTACCAAACAACATTATACTTTTATCTCTGAGCCCTTGGGCGGCTCGGTCAAGATCATATACTGGTCTCCAACACACACATATTCAAAGACACACACGAAGAAGCACAAGAAGCTTTCCAAAATCTCCATCACACTTCAACCATATCTTGAACTGTTAGTGAGTCCTTTGAGATTAGGTTCCTGGAACACCATCATGTGAGATGGGTGGCCTGCTGTCTGTTTCCCTGCTATTCCAGAAGAAAATTTACAGTGACATGATGAACTCTGTTGAAAGTTAACAGATGATGCATCATTGTTTTCCCGACACCCCCACAGGAGATGATGCTGTTGAGTCATTCCAATTGTGTCATGAGACAACTGCAGCAGTTTAGTGGATATTCTCAAAGGACTGAGAGTGTTCAGCTAAGAAGGACCTGAGGATCATGGAAACTTTAAATACTAGACGCCCACATGTAACTAGTTACCAACAGTTGAGTAACAATAGTACACAACGCACTGAATAACACGTAGACTTCATTAAGCCACACACCTGCGTGTGACTGGAGTACACAAGAAATTGAGCCCTGCTCACTTTCACTGCGATTTTAGTGGAAAAGGCAAAGAAACAGATAAAAAAGCTCCAATTTGGGTGAAATGGTGGATGGAGAGACGTGGGCAACGAGCACGGAAATCAGAGCTGAGTGAACTTTGTTCTCAACTGAAACTGACTGGATTAAAACAAATAATACTCTCTCTTTCAGGGCTGACAACACTCTTGTTGTTTCTATCAACCTACGACATCAATTGCTCTGATTCATATGAATAAGGTCACATGATATATATTTGTAAATGATAAAAACTTGGTAAAAGGGCTAATATGGTTGGATTTTATCTGCTACTGGTGAATCACCCACACGACAAGTCTCAATTCAGCCTTCATAAGCTTGTGTTGAAGTGTGCAGATGACCTGACCGATGAGTAAATATCATTATAGAAATTTGTCATTACATATTTAAATGCTTAAAAGCAGTTACCTTTCTTTTCGTACTCAAACCAGCTCTCACAGAGGTGCCTTTTTAGTCATTTCTTTAAGCACACAGCGGATGTAATCCAACAGTAATGTTAGCTCGAAAGTGGATTACTAATGTAAGCCAATGGGTTAGCAAATATGCAGATTTACCACAAAATATGGCCCAATTTCATTGTCCTTTTCAGTGCCAATTGAGTCAGTGACTTTGGAAACTTGTTCAGTATTTCCTCGTTTTGGAATGAGTCCATTTTATGCTTCTATCTCTCTCTCTTTCTCTCTTTCTTTAAGTGTCAGCTTGAGGGCGATGAGGACCAGAGGCCCTGTTTGACGTCATGGAGGCCAGCGGAGAGAAATCCCCTGCCTTCCCACTCAGGTGTTTGTTTTTCTTCAAACGTTTGAAGGGGAAACAGGTACCAGGTGTCTTCTGAGGACGTCTGTTTCCTGTGGAATCCAGGGACCAGATGGGCACAGTGTTCGAGCCGCCTCGCTGCGATGCTGACATTGGCACTTTTACCTCGACTCATACACACTGACTGCCCACAAACACTCACACAGACAAGATGAAACAGCGTGTGCCAGACACAGACACAAACACACTGTTTAGATAGACAAAGTCGACAAACATGAATGCAGATTCTTGTACAGAAAAGAGCAAGAACCAGATGGACTGACACATGTGTGCACAGATGTAGAGCATTGTGTTGTAGTTTTTTACCCATGAGGATGCCAACTTACTCTACTCTTTCTATGTACACAATGAGGATAGATTATCAATCAACCTTCATTCACTAAATCGATATAAAGATAGTATATTTTAGAAGATATTGACACATCAACTGAGCTCTGTTCTGCTTCTCATTCTGAGAAAATGCATGTGAATGAGCAAAAATGGCGGTCATGATGTTGACGTCAAGTTTTCAGCACCTCTGCTTATTCCAAAGGCTGGTGGTTTCAGAGTCACTGCAATTTGACCTTAAAGGGAAAAAAAGAACGATCAGACAGGATATTATCTAAGTGCAAGTAATAAATGTAGCATAAAGAGATGGAGAGCGAAGGAATTTGAGGGGAGGTAGCGGCTGGTGAAGAGCCTTTGAAAGGCGAAGCCGTCAGGCCCCTTCTCTGTGACCATGCAAGCCACCGATGACAAGGTCAAGATGGCATCTGCTGATAGGTGCTGCTCATCAGCACCTTTATTTCATGGGCCACAGATGGGGTGAGAAGGGTGGGGGTTACGCATGTATGGGTGTGTGTGTGTTTGAGTGTGTGTGTGTGGGACTGGTTACCAAGGAAAGAATGGTGCCATTTCACAATCAGTCACTTCACTGCCAGTCGACATATACAGGGAGTCTTGGAAGGACTCTGTGGCATCAGAGGAAAACAATAAACATGTTCACAACACATGATGAAATCAAAGTCTGAGCCAATCCAGAACCACCATGTCTTTTAAGTGTTCACTGTGGTGAAATGCATCACGTGCATCTGCTTTGACTTGGAAGTGAGACATCTGACACAAGAACTTATTAGGAATAAGTGAGCACGTGATATATTTCCAGACATGACATGGCACAATATAACTGCAGGATGCAGCCCAGCTTCCCCAGGAGTTCCCTGTTTCTCCCTGCTTGATGCCAGCACCCTCAGATTAGCCACTGTCGCAGGCTCTGGCCCCAGGAAGTAAGCAGTGGCCAGCGGCGCTAACCTGAATTTACGGGTAATGGAGTCCCCTATCACTAACGTGTGTTGTTTAATCCTGTCAGCGGGGGTCGGGGAGGCTCTCGGGCCAACAGGACTAACAGTGGCACTAGAAAGGGTTGAAAGTTGAAATCCGCTTCAACAGGTACGTAGCCTGCCCTTGTGAGGCTTTCCACACCGCGGAGCGGGACAGAGACAAACTCCAAGCCTAATATAATAATAATATATCTGAATATACCTTTTTTTTTTTTGATTTTCAGAATAAAGCGGGGTCGGTTTGGTGGGGCAGTCGAAGCATTTGGGGGGCCATGCCTAGAACCAGGCCTGATTTGAATGTTTATGCTGTGACATATCTGAATGTTCTTTTTGTGCTTTGTGAATAGCTTTGGTCCCCAAAAATATTGCGACACATTTGACTTTTATTGCATATCCATGCACATGCATATACAGTATGCAACCGTATCCCTAACTAATTGTGTATATATGGCTTAACCCTGCATGCATTCTTTTTTAATGGCCAGCAGGGGGCGACTCCACTGGTTGCAAAAACAAGTCAAATTTTATGTCTATGAGAAAATGATGATTTACTACCTCAGAAAACATATTTTATAATTTTTTTAAGATTACATGAAATTAATTACAAATTAACCTTTTCCTGTGATTAACAACTCTCTGGTCCTCATCTCATTTGCATTTGTGGAAAATCTGATTAGTCCCATCCACCATAAAGGTTACTACCAGTTCTTCAAAGACTTACTGCACCAGGATATATAGACTTCACTCCATGATCCTGATTTGACGGGGTCTCTCTCCCCCAATCAATCCTTTTGCCTTCTACACCCCATTAATACACCACCTCGCACCCATATGTTTGGTACAGGGGTTTCAAAGCTAGTAAATAAACCCTGGGGACTGAGGACAGAGGCAATAAATAACACGGGGATGACAGAAATGGGAGGTGGGGGTGGACAGACGGACAGGGGCGAGAAGGAAAACAGAGATATTCATTTAAGCCGACCATCAGTAACGACCTCATGAGACAATAGATCTTCTATTGCCCACCCCTGTGGTTGCTCCTTCCTTCTTCCATCTGTGCTCACTCATTACCACCACTTACAGTTCATCACAAAACCATCTTCTGTCATTTCCATCAAGTTACAGAGCTTTCAGAATAGAACAACTGCTGTTTGAGGGGCATGTTGTCCTACTTGCAGTCAGCTAGTCTACAGTGTAAACTTTACAAATGACAAAATTATGTATTTAAACTCAACATTTACATTATCAGAACTGAGAGCTAACTGATCCAATTTCCACAAGGCGCTACCATTAAAAACACCCTGCAAGATTTACACAAAAGAGCATGTTTTAACTAAATCCAGTGGACACCAAGGTGCTGCCAGTTTTTTTTTTTTTTTTTCTTGCAGAGAAAGCAGATACACCTCTTTGTTTAGTTTGGCTCCAGACTTGACCTCTAGTCACGGCCAAGCATGTTCTGTCTTGGACTGGACGAGCGCAAAACCTGCTTGTACACACGATGACATTGATGTATTTTACACAAGCGCATATGTTCGTACATATGAGCACATACGCAAGTCAGCAGGAGTAAGTGCAAACACACACTCTCTCCTAATTCTGCACTTTGGCACACCGTCCTAACACCAGCTGCCGGGCAGGTGAGACATTCACTGTTGTTGACCTTGTGGACAACCCAAGAGAATCAGATAGCAAATGCATGTGTCTGATCGAGTCCAACACCATTAAGTCAGCAACATTTTTTTAGCCAACAATCACTGCATGCAAAATGATGGAATAATTACATTTTCGGTGCACCTGTGTGAATAGAATCTGTCAGTGTGTTAGTGTGCCACTGCATCCTGTCATTAAACTCCATTCGTCTTTCACTTGCTGCGTTAATCCGTCTTCTCTCACATCCATCAGTTGATCCATCATTTCCACATTCCTCACTCAGCTCTCCATCCATCCATCCATCCACCCAGCCATTTGTGACTTTGTTGTCTTGTCTCTGTGTTTGTACTTGCCCCTCTGACTGACTTCCAATCTGCTCGTCCATCTGTATGTCTGTGTTCCTGCTTCTCTGTCCCTCCATTTGACTGTCTCTCTGTCAGCAGTGGTCAAAGCAGTCTCTTAATGTTCTTATGAACATTTAATGCCTGAAACACAGGAATGCATTTTAGGAGAAGATAGAGTAATGCTCCCTCCTCTGGTGTCTTCCCACATCACTGCAGTTTGACACAACATGGCAGCAGCAGCAGCACCCTGTGGACTGCCAGCTGTGGCCTCAGCCCATTGGATCCACAGTTTGTTTTCCCATGAGTCATCATTAAACAGCGCTCAGGTGCACCTCTGGCAATCTGGAAATGCATCCCACCACCTTCTCCACTTTTCTCTTTGCAGCTATTTTTCTTTCTTCTAACGTTTTTTCATGCTTATCCCGACCCTTTTTTCCTATCCAATTCCTGATCATTTCTGATCGGTTTATTGATAGATTTATTGCACCCTGAGATCTCGGCATCAAATTCATGCAGGTGCGTTGGATAATAACTCCTATAAAAAATCCTTAAGCAGCTCTTTTCAGAACGTGTGTGATGAGGGAAATACCTGCCCGTAGCAGCAGCACCGCTGGTTGGCTTAAGGTTGGGTGAAAACAAGTTCTCCACAGTTATGTGAGTTATGTGTAACAAATACAAAAAAAATCCACTGTGGTGTTCTCAATGATAAAGTCCTCATGTTTCGCTATTGCATGTTGTAAGGTCAAAAATGCCCTGGCGTGCTGCAAGACGGCTGCTTTCTACACGTGGTTTGAACAAACATGACTAATGCTTGTTTAAATGGAAGGCAACCAAAAACATCTCTCACAGTCCCGCTGTAGGTGCAGTTCAGACCAAGTGCTGACAAAGCACACATAGTGTAATACACTTAGACACACGGGGCCAGCCCTGGGTCAAATCAAGCACTGCACCGAGTGTTACGGCCCAAAGCGTGTCTCCAGCTGTGTGACGGACAGCTGCGCCACTGGCTGAGTTCTTCCAAGGATAGCACTCCTCCCAGAGATCGTGCAAATACAACAGAACTCATCACCTTTAAAAGCAAAATGTGATACTTTGAGCATTGATATGGCAGCAAACAACAGTCTGCTATGTAAGGATATAGTGGAGTAATGGCATCCAGAACAAAGAATGATGCCACTCTGTCTGTGTTGTACTCTGAGCTTCTCTGTTTAGCGTGCATGCTAGTGCACATGGCGGCCTGGCGAGAAACTTTGTACATTACCATATGGTTCTGAAAACATGCGAAGTGAGAAATATGCTATGCAGTCACAGAATCTTGATTCGTACTTTATCATCGCTGCCTGATTTTACAGTTTGATCATAGTATCATCAGCAGTGTGTGCTCAGATGCTGCTGTCATAACCGATTAGGAAATGTGCGTGAGTTTCCTCACGCACATAAGGACAGTTTTCACAGATGTTCTTCTCTCCAATCTAAAACCTTCCAGCGCCTTTTAAAACTATTTATCATATTCTTGATTAGAAGTGCCTGTATTGGTGGGAGTGAATCATAAGAATGGTTTGTATAAACGCAGTCACAGTCTTATGGTTTCTCTTAATGAATGACAAACACAGACTGTTGCCACCTTGTGGTACGGAGAGGTATTCGTTATTCGCGGAGCATTCGAGCTAGTCGGCTGTTGGCTGTAGCCTTTCCTGTGCGTTCAAGTTAAGCTTATTGGCCAAGACACAGACGACATGAGGCGACGCAAAAAAAGGCTCATGTCGTCGCTTGTCTTTTAATGTCGGTTTGGTGTGTCCACCACTCCAGCAGGTCACAGGTGACTCAGCTGGGTTAAACTTGGGTACTCGGGTCAAGGAAATTACCCCAAACAATCTTCCTTTCACGTAAGCATGCAAATACTACTTCTCAACTACTTGCCTTTAGTCCTGGAACACCATGTACTATACAGGCAAAACAAAAGGCTAAACTCATATGTTCATGTGTGTCTTTTTATCTTCACTTGATGAAATCCAAAAACGTACTCTTGCAGTCCGTCTCTCTCTCCCTCCCTCTCCTCTGCATGTCTCTCCTTCTCTCTCTCCTTCTCTCTCTCCCCCTCTTTTCCCTTTTCCCCTAAAAAATAGTTTTTTTATACAAGTGGTTCTCTCACTCGGCCAACATCAACATCTAATAAAGCCCAAAGATAAACATGGACCTCGGTCTACGGCAGAGTTGATTTCATCCCCAGGGAGCATCAGCCAACTCCCGTCCATCTGCCCAAACACAAACCTGCTGTTTTTCACGGGGGAAAAAAAAGAAGAGAACATCAAAACAATGCTGTCAGATCAACGTTACTGTGGCTCTTTAAGAATACGATTATGCAGCGGTCTGTGAATATCAACTACCACTGCTTGTCCTCACCATTATCATCTCTGCTCTGAGCAGTCATCGCATCTGGTTTCTTGACATGATGTGATTTACTGCAGCCTGTGAGAGAGGAGAGTGGCCAAAAGACGACAAGGATCTATGAAAAGAAAAAGGCTGGAGTTTGGTAAACATCATCACTATCATGGTCTGTCTTTCAGTGTCCTTGACTCCGTAACAGTGAGAAGAAGAAAAATCTTTATGTTGGATTGGAGTTCAGCACAGTACATGAGCAGCAGGTGTTCCGTGTCATCCCGAACAGTGGAAAACGGTTTCAGCCGTAGATATACAACCTTCACAAAGAAAAGCACGGTTTGAAAAGGAAAACATGAGGGGGAGAGGCTTAATAACAACTTTAGTCCTGAAAACAGCCGCCAACTGGAACAGTATTACAGCTAAAACAATCACATCTGTGTCCTGGAAATAAGTGATAACCTTTTTTTCCTGCTATCACGGTCTTTCTAGCCCAGTTTTGAGGTTGTAGTTTCAGGTATGCACATGTAGTAGCTTTGTGAGAGGAACTGTCGTGCTTGCCTCAGCTGTTTTTTGAGTTCTTTGAGTTGATGGAAGGTGTGCATGGTCTCTCCAGCTTTTACACCTCCTCCGTGTCCGTGTTGAAAGTCGACTTTTAGAGCGCCTGCTAAATACTTATTATGAATGTGTAGTTAAGGTGTGTGACCGCGTGTGTGCATCAAGCGTTTGTCCGCATATACAGAAGTGTGTATGAGTGAGTGTGCCCGCATGTTTCTCAGTGAACGTTACCACTCTTGCAGCAGACTCGCTGCTGCTCAGTGCCAGCACACAGATGTCTGGCCACTGTACTTTCGGCGAGGGTTCGTCTGGAATCTGTAAAGATAAACATTGGGAACAGTCCACAGAGAACAACAATGTTCTGTGATGTCTGATGGATGAAAAGAGATAATTCTGCGATCTACTTTTATCGTTAGTGTACACATCCTGTTCTACTCCAGGACCATGTGTTGCTAGGATGGGTATTTGATACAAAACAAAAGGGGATCATCCTCATACTGTACTGTAAAGTCATTGCTGCAACGCCCTCAAGCAGCAGAACTGACTGCAGGTCTGTAGAAATTATTTCTCATATAAATGCTTTAATATTTCAGGGATATCGTTAATGGAGCTCTCTGCAGGCTACAGGAGGACGGTGAGACAGCTCAGCCTGCCCCGCTCTTTGAAACATCCTGACCTGCATCCTCCTTTCCACGACTTTAATGTTCTGATATCCCATACTGTAGGTGTTGTACTTGCTCCTCTCTCATTTCGTTTCATCAATAACACTGTCAAAATGTGATCATTTTTAGACCACACTTATTTAATCTTAATTTTAATTTAACCAGCGTGAATATCACTCTGAGTAAATGTAGACAGCAAATGGTGGGAAATTTTAAAAAATGTTATTGTGGGAGGACACCAGAGCACCCGGGGCAAACCCAAACTGACCAAAGGTCGGCCTGAAGACCTGAAGCCCCGCCCCACATCCAGGTTACCTCCCGCTCCTGAACAGAATGTAACCTGGATTTATATATCTTAGTAGGAGGTGATTCAGGTGGCAGAAACCTTCTTTACACTTGCAAAGAATGTGGCCCAGGCTAGATTTATTCATTTCACCTTTACCTCTCTACACCTGCTGCATTCGCTAAACCACAGGTTGGGGGATGACCTCAGACATTGAAACTCATCAAATTACTGAAGATGAAGATGCTTTAACTTCCCCTTCGGTGCAGCTTTAAGTTTTGGAGAAGAACAGAATTGCTGCATCACACAGTGAAGGGTCAGGTATTTAAGGAATGAGGCGTTTGTTTGAACTGTCCTCGAGTAACTACTCAGCATCAGTGTCCGCTTCAGCAATTCAGTAAATAAAATTACAAAGTGTGTAAGAGATAACATCTGTGTTGAAGCTGTGTGTGTGTGTGCGTGTGTGTACGGTTGGGAAAGTTGTGATAGGAAGCACAAACCTGATGGGGGCCCCTCAGAGTCCGGCTGATGGATGGATCAACATGGAGGCATCTCGAGAGATAAACTGCAAAAGTGGAGGAGGGAGAGAACAGAGGGATAAGGAGAGTTCCTCAACAGAAAAGAAAGATAAAACACTTTGCAACACATGGACGTAGGGGGCTGTGGGGCTGTAGCGGTACACCCCGTCTCAGACCATGAGGCACAGGATGCTTCACATTTCATGCAGCCCACTCGTCTCTTGTTTTAAAACCGCCGTAATTCAGCATTAAGCCTGGCGGGGGATGAGCAATAAGAGGCAGTGCATCACAACAGCTGCCATGACACAGAGACTTCAGCATATTAGTAAACTGAGGTGGACCGCTAAGCAGACATGCCTGAAACTACATGTGCTGCTGATTAATGCTTTAAAGAAAAGACCCGGAATTAACTGGAGCCACAAATAATATTAAACACGTCACTTTATAATGTCGAATCTTAACAAGTGTGACCGTGTTGATAACGAGGACGTGCAGGCATGCGGAGGAAAACCCTTTCATTTTCTAAATGAGTCAGAAAACAGGAAAATATTCATCAGGACTCAGCAGAAATTATATGAAAACATCCTCCACCTGCCAACTGAAAACCAATAATCTCAGTGACTATCTGGTACAGCCTGTGCTCTCTAATCAAACCCAGCTGAATCGTGCCGCTAATAGTCGTGCTCTGGCTAAGAAACACGGCAGCTGCAGTTACATGATGGCAGGGTTTTTGCCCAGGGTCACAACAGCCACCAAACACTCGTTATGCTTATTTTCACGCAGACGTTCGTTCCCCATCAGCGAGAGACACCCACTTTGCGCCGTCCAGTGTTTTCACATGTCCGTTAAGTCCTCCTAATCCCCGTCTCTCTCATTCGCTCTCTCCTCGCTCTCCTCTGTGCCTATTTGTTATTTTTCCTCCCAGACATAAATGTGGATCTGTGATTACAGGCGGGATGGCCATGCACGCTAGCATTGTTTTGGTGCCAATCTGGAAGTAAAAGTTACACGGAAGACGAATGGAAACCAAAACACTGTCATAATATTTTGACATCATGCAAAGTAAATGATCATAAGTTTGACAGCCACATTTGCTTCTCGTTTCAACACAAAAAAAAAAAAAAAGAAAGAAAATCAAAAAACATTCAAGATTCAAGACTCAAGATCATTTCGGCGCCCACTGGGTAATTTTGCATCCGTCTTTATGGCAACAGAACTGTTCTGTATTTGTTTTTTGAAATTCACTTTATTTTCATTTAAGAAAATTAGGATATTGCCACCATATCTTTCATTTGCATCAAGACACACACCTGTGTACAGTAAAAAGCAGAAAAAGTGATCTCACCCATTACTCCGAAATCGAATATCTCAAAATGACACAAGTACAGTAGATCATTTTAAGATGTTCAAACTGTTCAGCTGGTACAACTTAAATGTTATAGTCAACTTAACAAGATTTACAGTGTACTGTTGCCTAACATCTGAGAATCTGAATGAATTTAAAGTTATTTAACATGGACATGAAGCTCAGCGTGAGTTCAGTCAGGAAGATTGTTTTATTGTTCAGCTGATTGTGGGCATTTATACCTTCAGTTTAAAAAAACAAAACAAAACAAAACAAAACAAAAAACAGATCCTGCTTTGATTAAATCAACCAATCACGCCACTGCTGTCGAACTTTAAATCTGCTCTCCTCTCTGCTGTTGTCACTCTCCCCAAACCCCTTCACCTCCAGGTCATCGTATCCTGTTCAATTTACAAGATGGTTTCTAGTTTGGTGGATTTCGGTTCAAACAACTCAGTGCTATGAGCCTTTTGGCCACAGATGCATTTAGAGTTGTCGCAATATCGCGATATAAATGATAAACATGATATTGAAAAATCAAATATTGATACTGTATTGTGTCAATAAAACCCATATGATTATATCGTGTGAATAATCCAGCAAAGATGTTCGTCCTTGTGCATCTTTTGTTTATGAATTCATCTGATTGGCTTTACACTAATAATTAAGTAGTTGATAGTTATTATTCTTTTTGTACACTTTTTTTTTCACAGTTATGGTTAAAAACTCTCTCTTCACCTCCTGCACTCATATTTTGAGGGTAATTTATTTCCCAAAAAAGAAAGAGAAAAAATGTCTCTAAATATTACAATAATATTGTTATTGTGAATTAATTTGGCCATGATAATCATGTAGTGTAAATCTGATGATTAAATGAGGCATTTCTATCCTGATTGTGCTATTATTCTGATTATTATTAGAGGAATATCAGGGTCCATGTAATTAATTTAATGAATTTATAGTCAAACTTAAGTTAAGGTCATCGTTTATTTGCCTTAAACCAAACAACACACAAGTTTTACACCTGTAAAAGCAGCACATAAACATCAAGCGGTCGTCACGATCCTTGTGAAACTGTACATATAACTTGTGTGGTGCAGGAATGCACTGAATGTCACAATATTCACATGCAAAACATAAAGTCTGCATTTTCATTCCGAGGCTGGCAGGTAGGTGTGGCACCAGCAGCCTATAGTCTGGGAGCACAATAGTCAAACACACCCTTAGTGACTACCAGGGTAGAGTTAAGTATGCCATCTCCATTCTTCACTCTCATTCCTCCTTTCTCTCAACTTTCTCATTGCCCCTCTCAGTGTGAAGTGCATTGTTGTGCTGCGCTCATGCAGTGCCAGGGACCAACCAGCCCTCCTTGTAAAACCCCCATGTCCAATTTCAATTCTCCAGCTCCTTCCTCCATTCGCCTTATCTAATTAAATCTGCACTCAGTGGGTCCCGGGCACTGGAAACTGCATTGTGGGGTCCCTGGACAAGCAAAACAAATGGAGACCCCAGCATGTTAAGATTAGAAGCAGACCCTCCATGTGGCTTTTGTATGTATGGAGAAAAAAGCAAGAGGGAGGGTGGAACTGGGAGGGGGAGTGGAGGGGTGCAGGAGGTGGAAAAAAAAAAAACTTCAGGAAGGTAGAGCAGAGGAGAGAATGTGAGGTGGACGTGGTGGGCATGGAGATGGGAGAGTGAAAGAGAAAGAATGAAGCGCCAGACCATGGAGAGAGAGGTGGGAAGTGAAGAGCAGGAGGGGAAGAAAAGAGATGGAAAGATGGGGAGCAAATGTGGAGAAGTGCCATGGGCATGTACTGTAGGTGGTGGAGGAAAGTATCTGGTGATAGAATGATAAGTCCACGTGGAACCGAAGTCATATTCCTGCGCTCTCACACAGCCGAGCGATTCATGTGTCCAGAGGTCAGAAAGATAGAGAGAAAAAGCGTTAAAACCTTTTGTCTGCCTGCCTCTGACATTAAACTGCTCAACCGCAAGCGTCTCCTATCAGTTCATTTCCAGCTGTGTAAACATGTGGATGTGTTAAATGAACCACAAGCTGAGTGCCCTGCATCAGGGCTTCTGCTAGGCAAACAAATAAACACCAAGGCACACTAACCTCATAACCTGCTGTTATGTTATGGTGAGCGCACACAGACTTTCACACACACACACACACACGCACACACATACGCACGCACACACACACACACACACACAGCTGTGTGAACACTCATACCAGCACTCACACACATTCAATAACGTGCATGGACACATTAGTGCTCACACACAAATGCCTGCACAACACACATACAGATGCAGATGCACACACAAACACACACACACACACACACACACACACACACACTGGTGATATGAAACCAGATCAGGCTTAACAGTGGTTGCTGTTGTCGCGCTTCTCTCAGCTCATTACCTGTCTGAACAACATCCCTCTGTCATTCTACAAATCTTCAGAGATGGTAAAAGACGACAGTGGGGCTCGCTCGAGGCAAACAGTGCAGGTACACGTACTGTAAAAGGTCTTTTTTTGTTTGTTAAAAAAAGAGGAAATTCTAGTTTAGGTACTTCTTTTTCGACAATTTCAATTTTGAAAAATTGTAAATAATATTTGGATGTCAGCTCATCCTGGTTATGATCGTAATTAATTTCCACTAATATTGACAATGCTTTCAGAGATAACAACATTTTTTTAGGATATATATTTTAATTTATTTTGTTTATAGCAACCAAAAGCCAACCAGCATGTCCAGATGTTTGGACATTCAGTACACATGAGACTTTTGTGTCCATCTACCTGATGGGAAGTCTTACTTTTTATTTTGCTAACATGTTGCACACCTGCGCAGAAGACAAAGTTGTTATCTGGACATTTCAGAGCAGTAGCTTTTTTTCCATTTTTTTTTCTTCATGCTTTTATATTTGCCTTTAAAAACTTGAAATGTCAGTACTGGAGGGTTAAACAGCCACTGTTTTCCACTACATTGGTGCGTGAACATTAATTTGATTAGATGTAAAGGCTCATAAATTAAAAAAAAAACTATGATTGCTATCTATCAAGTGATGTTTCTCAGATTCATACTCTGGTTGTGGGTAATGATGATGTCATTTTCGCAAACATGTGGTGGCAAGATGACATACTGGAAATCAAGGATCTACAAGAGAGGTTTCAGGAGACATTACGGCGTAGAGTTTTAAAAGTGCAGCTGATTAGATCATGTTCGGCATAAAAACTAAATATTAAACAATACCATGTGGATGGTCTGCAGCAGATTAGATCAGACGACGCTCAGACCAATACAGTGGGTAATAGAAGAGTAAAGGACATCTCAAAAAGACACTTAAAGTGATCTGTAACAAATGGTACACGGTTGTGTAGTTTCTGAATTTTTTGAGTTTGTAACTATTTTGTTCAACTTTAAATTAGTTAAGTTACACCAGATTATTTTGTTGCTCCTTGCAAAAACAAATTATTGTTGAATTGTTGGATGTACCTCATGTTTCCTGGGGTCTTACCTATAAATGTTACCTACGCACAAAGGAAGGTTTATGCCACTTTTTAAGCTAAATTTGGGAAGAGACAAACTTGTGCAGTGCTCCAGGGACATATGTACGCAGATAAACTGGAGAAGTGAGTATTACCTCGACATACAGCATTTTATATGAAGAGTTCATTTGGCAAGGCCTCGGCCTGCTCAGTCGTCCTCCTGGATCCACACACTTTACATATATTGGATCATTTGTATCAGAAACACTCTGTGGAAGCCTACATGCTTTGGATGTACACTTTTATATCAGACCACTTATATTTTGGAGCCAGCAGCATTCACTGTGTCTGTCAAATGCAAAGCCTTTTTTGCATATGTAATGCCAACGCTGTGTATGTAAAACAACATCTCAACCCTCCACAGCAAGAACTTTGATTTCACACCATGTGAAATTTCTTCCTGTAGCCTTTTTCTCCCGCGTTTGCCATGATGATCATCATGCAGTCGGTATGAACGAATATTAATTAGTGGCGTTTCACTGACTATTTATGGGCAACTAAAGGCGCTACATGAAGCTCGCAAAAATTGAGCTGGAATAGATCTCTTATAGCCAATCAAAATGTTTTATTGTACCCATGATGTCGTACCAAGTTTTTCGTAGGATCACTACAAGCATCAAATGAAACCGCATAGAAAATAAATGAAACTTCTCAGTAGGACATCAAACACAACATGGGGGGAACCTGTTTTAGTGGTGAGCACAGTGTTCCCGAAGTTTATTGTGTGACCTAAGTTGCTGTCTTCTGGCCAAATTGTGAGAGAATATCTGAACAAAATCTTCCGTAGGGTGTAAGAGGAGAAAGAAAAGCAGCAAAAACACGTGTTGGAGTTTGCTCTTTTTGATGGATGTCTTTGGAGATTTGCAGTGCCTGTTAGTCTGGTTAGTTTCAACAACTGCCGGTCACTTTTTCATCCAATTCTCTCTTCTCTTTGTCTCTTGCACTGTGTTTTACTTCTGAAGCGCCTCACCTCTAGCTCTCCAAAAATGCATAACTCAGGCTGAGACGCTGCCACTTCCTTCACAAAGTAGAGAGAACACAGACGAATGGCGGTGCATGGGGATGGGGACCATCTTAGCTGGACTTATGAATTCCTTTGGCCTTGAATGCATTGATGGGTCATGTGTGTCATGATTCACGACCGCCTCCCCTGTCTCTCTCTCCGCTGTTACAAGACACATCACGGCATCATTTTTTATAGTTTCCGTCTTTGTTAAACAAATATATGTCTTCTCTAATAGCAGCGCTTTCAACCTTCCTGAAACAACAGCGATAATGGATGTGATGTGTTTGTGTGTGTGTGTGTGTGTGTGTGTGTGTGTGTGTGTGGACTTTGGTCACTGTAGTTTTAGCAGTGTTGCCCTCTACTGGTGAAGTGCATTAGACTTTTGGTTTTAGATGTCATGTGCTGGTAACCATCAGTGGGGCAGATAACAGAAGTTACACTCTGTGGAAGAGTTGTCTCAGAAAACATGAGAAGAGATTATGACTATTTACACTTCCATGATTCTATTTGTTTCGTCCCAGCCTGCATTGTGCTATATAGATCGGCCAGTTTAAAAACTTCACCTGAGGTGTGGAGGGAAAGTGGGAATATTAAGTGAGGTGATCGATCAATTATTAATAAGAATGAAGAAATGACGATTTCTTCCTCTTTCATGCTTTCTAGCTACCACAGACTGTGGAGTCCATCTGTAAATGAACTTCAGCTAGGGGCCATCTAGGGCGCACACACACACACACACACACACACACACACACATACAGAGGGCATACTAGATCAATCCCCTACTGCCCAATTAGGGCTGACAGTAGGATTAAGGAAGGCTGACTCCCCGGGTCACGTGAACCCTGTTGTCTGATACAGTTTCCCTCTGGAGACACACACTGGATTGATAGCACACAGAGGAGTGCGTGTGAATGTGCACATGCGTGTGTGTGTGTGCGTGCGTGTGTGTGTGGAAAGGGGAGTACGGGGGGAATCATTTGTTTTCCATAGACGTGTGTGAGTGCTGGGCAGGGTATTTGCGTGTGTCTGTGCAGGCCCGCTTGTTCATACATGTGCACTGGCGCGAGCAGAAAACAAGCATTTGTTCCCCTCTCCGCTAAATCCTTTGGACCTCTTCAGGTGTATTGAATTACCATATAATCCATCAATCGTATCATTACAATCTATCATTGTAACTTTCTTTCATGTGGAACTTCTGGAGATATGCTCTCATATGAGAGTCACATGCATCTCTGTTCCATTGAGCTACAATAAAGGCTTAACATTTGCACGCTGACAAATGATCAGGATTGATATTAAATTCATGCAATTGCCGCAAAGTCTGTTACAAATCCACAAAACGTGGTGGGGATTGTGCCTGCAGCCTCACTGAACCGCAGCGGTATCCGTGTTTCATTAGCAACATGCGCTATCCATATTTCATTACCACGCTGGTCAGTTATTCAATACCTGCAGTAATACCTGGTCAGCAGGAGAGGCCTCGCTGAACTTTCCTCGTTTCAAAGCTGCCTCAGAGAGCATGCGGAAGATAATGGGCCTCAGTGTTGTCTGTGGACCAGCGCCAAGTATTTTGTTTTCCGCAACTGGATGAGGAGAGGGAGAGAAAGTCAAGGTGGTTACTCAACCGTGTGTCAGGATATAATGTATTACCCCAGTTAAGTGGCATAAATTGTTTATTAGCAGCTATTAAGTAATAGTGAAATCCAGAGATGTGAGGGCAGAGAGGGCCGCCTGCAGATACACACATCTGATAATGTCTGTCAGGAGGAAAGAGCGCATGCACACGTGCACATGTACACGCACTGACATTTCTTGAGGGTACAGGTGTTTGTGAGGCTCTCGGCTCATAAAAAGGTATCTGGTTATTGCAGGAGAAGAAGAATCAGCGAAGCTTCAAAGGACTGGACCAGCTCACACCTCTGCTCCAGACAACCAATCATCTGTGTCACACAGTAGAATCCTTCGTGCATAGAGTCCAAAACTGAAGGTATTCGAGAGGATAAAAGGATTTAGTGGAGCCCTGATTAGGGCGAGATAAGAAGCAGAGGCACCGAGCATCAGGTGCACGGGCATACAGGGAGATGGAATATGTGTTTCTATCAGCAGGAGTTGTCGCAGGTCATAAATTAAACATAAAAGTATATTCTCCGCATATGTTTGTGTAACAAGGGCACCAACATGCCTGTGAGTTATGGGTTAGTATGTGTTCCACATGTTAGCTGTATGTAAATGCATTCCACGGTCTGCTAGAGTCTGTGTCAGCACCAAAACACCAAATATGCATGCATGTATGTATCGTGAATACGTGTGTGAATGCGTCTGCGTGGGACATTCCTCAAACCGCTAAAACCACCAGAGACCCCATTACAATCAGCCGCAGAACGGGCGTGAACGTGTCCGTTTCTCAGACTCTCCAACAAATGTAAAATCATGTTTCTTGTTTTGGTCTGAAATCCCTCCTGCGACATGAAACACTCCCAGAGCTGGCAGAAAGCTCAGCCAACAGCAGAGTTGGACAGCAGCTCAGTGCTCGCAGCGTAATCGAACATGAAAAAGGCCTCCTCTCTAAGCATTTCCTTGGCCCTGACAGCCTGCTAATGAGGGTATTGATTGCAGTAACGCATGCTGATGAGGGATCAATGGGCCAGGCACTGCACAGTGACATCTGTTAACAATGCTGCATGATTAAATTAATATGTGGTTTGGAAACTCAATCTCTCCCTCTCTTTAGCCATTCATGCTCGAGGTATCTCCCATCGAAAAGAAGGTAATGCTGTCTGTCCCTGTCGAGATGCAGCGTGCTCCTCTGAAGAACTGGAGTTAGAGATGGAATAGAGAGAGAAAGAGAGAGAAAATAGGAACTGGCCCATAGTAACGTCACATCATGTAGCCACAAGAGGGTTTATGTTTAAAAAAGAAAGAATACTAATGTACATTAGACACAGCCACCTATTAACTGTAGTTGGTATGTGAACATAGTATTTTGTAAAAATCAAAAAAGATTTGATTTGAAGTTTTGGCCTGTGTGTTATTGGTTACATCACTAGTCTGGACGTATTCCAACTTCTTAATGGCACCAAAATAGATATGGTGCTGAGTGCAAACTGGAATTTACTGTAATTTTGAACGTAAGACTTCAGAGTTGTATAATTGAGGATTTGAAGAATTTTGGTCCGGTTTAAAAAAAACAATGAAAATTCTGTTGATTATTTAGCTTTAGAGGTGCTGTCAGACATTTTTTTCTATATTTGAATAGAGCCAGGCTAACTGATACCCAATGCTCTCAGTCTTTATGCTAAGCTAGGCTAACTCTCCTATATATATTGTATATATGTATAAGTTCCCATGAAAAGGTCAGTGAAATGCTATTTGCTTCAGTATAATTACGTGTTTCCTGTTGAATCAGGCAGCTAGGGAGGGAGTGGATATTAATTGGCACTTGCTGCAGCCAATAACACTGAATGTGCATCATGTCCATAGAGCCAGTGACCATGACCGGGCCGGGGCAGAACAACAAAGCCTCTGAGAGGCCAGTTTGGCAACAGACGATGTAGTACCGAGGTGGTTTTCTTGCCAGGTTTGGATTCTGGCACCCTAGAACTGAGACAGCAAACAGGACCACTAACTAGCTAACGGCAGCTACATTCAGCAGCAATTAGCGACCATATAAGTTATTCACTGTTATTGTAACTTTTTGGATGTTTTAAACTGAAATCCCTACACATTGCACCTTTAACAAACATCCTCATCTCATTTCAGCACTCAAGGAAATAAGTCATTTCAAAAACTTCACACTATTGCTTAAAGGGACGGTATCCTTGGACGGTCTGCAACACTACTATGAAAGCTAAAATCCATAAACTAAGCCCTCTCATGCCACACATAAAGACACTAGTAAACACACACACACACACAGACACACACACTGCTGGATCTCCTCCAGTCTCGCCATTCTTTGCCTCCACCTGGGATTAGACCAGGAAATTGTCTTGTTTTCAGGGTCTCAACCATCTTACCTCGGCTCGTCATGAGAGTCTGAGCTGGGGGTCCACACAGGAGCCGCACAGACACAGGTCCACTCAAATACATGTTTACAACAACAACGTAAGTGATTTCTGTTATCAAACTTACAATTGATCCGGTCATACAAGCCATGATGACCCTGATGTACAGAAGATAACAGCACCGAGACAGTCATGAAAACGGTGCTTGTTTGACAATTGTCTAGATTCATTTCAGTTGAATAAAACTCTGATAAGACTGGCCATGCTGCAGAGTGCATCCCTCTGGCTCTTTTATACTCAGAACGAAGAAACAAAGCAGGGCTGAACTTCATGCATATGTTGCCAGATATCTACCCAAAGGAGAATGCATCCTTGCCAGAAAAGAAAAGATGAAAAGGCACATAATGTCTTAGGAGGTTTTTCTCTGACTGCTACCTATTATATTATAAGAGTCTGCTCCCCTGCCTATTCGGGGTTTCTACAGTGCTCTGACTCTCTTAAACTTCAAAGTTTCCCTTCTATTACTTCACTCTGAAGCCTCGCAAAGCTAATTGAAACTGAGTTGAAAAACTGCAGAAACAACACGAGGCCCTTTCATTCTGCAACGGGGGAAACAAGAAGCATCGCACTGCTTCTCTTGAGGTTTTTAAACAAAATAGACCAACAATGTGTCGTCTCTGCTTTGGCAGTACATTTTCATTGACCTGTCAAATTCAGAAATTGAGCGGAACAAGTTGAATACAGTCGCCCTCTCGCTCCTAATTATGAGTCTGCATTAGCCTTGAAGCTTTTTGGATGGAATGGGCAGAGAAATATGTAGATAAAGCCCAAACAGCCAGTACACACGGACCTCCACATGTCTTGAGCGCGCACACACACACACACAAACACAGATCTCCATAGTTTGACAATAACTTGGCAGCAGCATAGTTGCCAGATTTTTGTCAGATTGAGCTTTAAGGTTGATACATTAGAAAAAATACGGACAGGTTTGCATGCACTCACACACATTCCCCGTTTAACACACTGCAAACGTCCAAAATACCTCTGAACCTCATCCAAGGAAATTTTCCAAACTCTGCTAATGATTTCAATGGAAAGAAAAAACAAACAGGTTTTTCTCGTGTGCCTGCTTGATAGCCATTTGGGTGCAATTTCAAGCTATTAATACTTCATTTTCATAATTGTGGGGTCATCTCTGGGGTGTCTGGATATTTCCCCAACAGCTGGCTGCAAAGCAAAGTTTAGTTTAGTCTGGCCTGGGAGATAATCAGAGCTCCGAGTCTGGTTAGAGTTACACCGTCAAATCAAAGGTGATTTTTTTGGCACTTGTTTTATTAAAGAATACAATGAATACTGACAGGCAAGGTGAGGGTGGCAAGGATGGCTGCAATAGAAACCAAACCCATTGTTTGAGAGTCAGAGAATAATAATAATACATTAATAATTAATAATACAACATTTATTTTTTCAATTGCCAAATACCTATTACCATTCCTATGATTGTAGTCACAACCCCAAACATAAAACAAGCAGCAACGGTGAATGAGGTGTTCACTATGGAAAAGGTCACAGTTAATATACACGTTGAAAATGGGGACATTTTGGATATATGGTCACCATGGAAATCAGCCATGTCAAAAACAAAGATCTAAAAACATATAAATGTGCTACAGTAAGTCTCATGTCTCTGCCATTTTGCTTTGGGTTTTTTTTGTAATTGTATTGTTTTTTTCTTGGGTCTTTGGTTCATATCCACATATCTGAAATGCATGAATTTCATATGTACAGCTATGTAAAGGAAAGCATGATGTTTATTTTCTAAACAATGGAATGTATGAATTTAGTGGTATAAATTAATAGTAAAAAAAAAAAAGAAACAGCCTAACTGGACTGAATAAATGGAAAAGTCATTTCCATTCTGTTTATTTTGACAGTTTGAGACAAGCCTGCTTTTCCTCAACGTTCTAAAATGATTTGCCAGAAAAAGAAGAAGCTTCATGTGCTACTTGGAAATGGTAGAACCGTGGAAGCACACTGCTGCTTTGCATTAAGAGCTCTGTTTTGAGAGAGTAAACAAGCACAGCAGCCTCGGTAAACTCTCATTAACCTGGGTGTGACTGATGACCTGCAGAGAGAGAGGGAGGGCTGACTGTGAGGAACCCAGAGACCCTCATTTCCCAAAACTCGTCCACTTGCTACTCAGCACCTCTCTGCTGGTTGTCGACATGGGGTTGTTAAGCTGGGAGTGTTGAGGTCTCGAGGATCATCCGTCTGTCCACCACCGTCAGCCTCGACTCGCCTGCACAGGAGGAAGGCGGGCTGACAGTTTCACGTCTTCCTCGCCGAATGCCGCCAAGTGTTTTCGTGTTCAATCAACCATCAAACGTGGCCAAGGCCATGCCAGCGGAGAGGGAAAACAACACAACGAGCCCAAAGCCGCTGCAACCGCCCTGAAAGCTCGGCACGTATAAACACACAGGACAGGCCTCAGCTGCAGGACTCAGATGAAAGTGAGCTGCGGAGACTGCAATCGTGACATTTGCTCATTTGTAGAAGTCGGCACTTTCTCACTTCACATCTGAGGCATCCACTGTTTCAGGTCTTGTGTGATCACATACAAGATTATGACAAGCATATGCCAATTTGTTTGGCAGATGCTGAGGGAAATCTACAAAACTACGAAAGCATTACACTGAAAATGATTGATTTAAAACAGCTATATGCCTTTTGTGAGAATAGGACTGGATTTTTTTCAGGTTATGTATCAAAATCCAGGACTGCTTTCTAGTAATACAAGAAATGTGAACACAAATGTGTGGCCGTCAGCGGTGGCTTGAGATTGAAGTGCTTGACTACTTTCTGCCATCATTACCCATAAAATCATATGTCCATGCACTCAGTCTATTTTACGAGGGGAAGCTTGCGGCCAGAAAAGAGCTAGGTCTCACTGTGTAGCTGCTAACAGAGATACCGAATAAATGAAACAGAAGGGTTGCTAATTTTTACCAAACCCCATGACCCGCAGTGTGAAAGCTGGAGGCAAACAAATGCCAATTAAATCATGGAAAAAGGCATTAAACCTTATGGCACCAGAGGCCAGATCAAACCAGTGTGAAGGAAAGAGTGGGCTGGTGTAAAAGAACACTCACTGTTTCTTTCTGGTTCTCTCTCTTCATGGCTTTATTGCTGGATTAGACTCCTGTAAAGTACTGCACCTTGCAGACAGGGTCGCTTTTTACATGCAACAGGGGTCTCCTCCTCAAGGCCTGTAAAGTCTGGCCAGCTGGCCTGAGACGGATGAATTTCACTCATTAGATTACAGGTAAGTCGGAAAGACAGAGCGCATAGACGGAGAGAATATGATAAGCAGGTGACACAGGGAGGTAAATAACTTAATATTAACAACACTAGTTGGTCTTTTGGTTATCTCAGCAACTATTTGATGGATTGCCATTCAGTTCTGTACGGACAGCCATGGTCCCCAGAAGATGTTTCCTACTGATGTTGGTGCTCATTTGACTTTCCTGTCGCACCACCATGAAATTGACAGGTTTGATTTTCAGTGAAATATCTCTGGCTGAAATGTTTCAGCTATTGCATGGATTGCTGTGAAATTTTGAATAGACTTATGGTCCCCAGAGGATATATCCTAATGATGTTGGTGATATCCTGTCTGTCCTCAGGCACCACTATTAAGTTGACAGTTTTTGCTTTTCAGTGAAATGTCTGTGACTGAAATACCTCAACTATTGCATGGGTTGCCGTGAAATTCTGTCCCCAGAGGATAAATCCCAAATGACTTTAGTAATACGATACTCACCTAGCTCAGTTGGTTTAGCCACACAGCCCAGTTCTTTTTCATGGGCATCCATCTTCTGGCTACCAGATCTGGACCACCTGTGGACCAAAGGTTACTGCTGTATTTGAGTTGAGTGTAAGTGAACTGCTATGTGGGTAACTTTATATCTTGTGCCATCGTCAGGTCAATGTTTTAATTCCTGCAGTAGTTTGGTTCATAAACAAAACTAAAGACATCCCCAAAAGCCTCAGTTGTTCTTTGTGTTCAGTGCAAAGTTAGCATGCGTCTCAGCATCCTGATGTTAGCATTTAGCTCAAAACACCACTGTCCACTCAAGAGAGCTACTAGCATGACTTTAGACTTGTGTTATATTGTGCCGCCTCTTCAGTTAAACTTTCTCATTCTCCGTCACTGTGCATGTGAGTGAAAGGTTAACCGCAGTGGCCGCCAAGTTCCAGTAAGACCGACTTAGCCACTGCCATAAAGTGGACACGCACCTACATATACATGTTGAACGAAACCCACATTTACCACATGAAAAAAATATATAAAATGTGTCTCATTACTTGAGTCATCACTGCCCACCAATCATACAGGCTGTATGTACAGAATAAAACACAAAAACACATCCACAAACCCTCACTGATCTTTCTAAAGGCCGCACATGGCAACCTCTAATTCTTCTTCCAAGTCAACAGGGCAGCAATTGCAGCCATTTTAAAGGAGCTAAATGTCAAGTTCTGCTACACAAAAGAGAAAATATTTCGCAGAGCACCTGTTTATTACTATCATTAGCCAGCTATCTGAAGGAGAGGCTGCGGGTTAAGTGCATCTGGCATGGCTTAATATAGCACGCAAACTACTGCAATGGCAAGTAACCATAAAACCACACATGTAGTAGTTAATATCCACCTCACTCTGTCCCATTAAAAACTGATTAAGGACTTCAAACAGCCTCTATTACAGAAGCGGTCTTCTGCTTTGGTTTAGGAGAAAACAGTATGGTCTCTATAAACAGCTCTGGTTTGGACTGTTGTGGTCTGATTGGTGTTCTACAGTATTAATGTGGTAGAGTTAGTCACTATGATTGTACTGTACTTTGACTGGAGCTCCATGTGTCTGTGTAGGCAATACATGACTTTAATGTGTATTTTGTTCCCGTACGTAAGAACATAGATAAAACGCCGGACGGATTTAACAACACAACCCCAAACTTTCCGGAAGGATGGTGGTTTTGAACATTTGGTGACACAACGTTTAGTCAGACAAAGCAATTTTTACACCGGCTTTAATCCCAACAGCACGGAGTTAAAGCTGTTAAACTCTCATATCAACGTCTATGTCCAAAATCAAAAGTAACAGAGGAAAAATAGAAAAAGACAGAATTATTTATTGTTGCTTACTTAGATCAGTACAAATTCTGCCTCGCTCTAGCGCAGATGGTACAAGGGAATTCCAGATAGACGTGCACCTGAAAATAAACTAAAACAGACTACATTTTGAAAGCGGGGGCATTTTTCTCTGCTACAAGTGAGTGAGAGGGGAAAAAAAGAAACATTCAGCACATGTTAGGTACCACTACTACTCGTTCACATCGTCTTCCAGAAAAACACAAGGTATGTGAAACATCTGCAAAGCATTTGCAGAATTAAAAATAAATTAATAAATAATAATGGCCGTCTGGTGCTCTGCCAGGATTTTGAGTCCAGTTTAATGGCACATGGCTTCATGGTTTGTATTAATTTACCCTGGGCTTTGGCGTTTGGCAGCAGGCTGAAATGAAAGAGACTAGCCCCGGGCAAAATACATCATATTTACTAATAAAAAATACATATTGGAGCTGCAGGTTTTTCCTACCTCACTTTTTCCGTCCTAAATTACTGAGCTTGAAGTGCAAATGTGTCCGTGTCTGGTAAGAGGTTAAATTAAGTGTGAATTTAATGTTCCAGCTATGCATACCAGCAGTGGATGATAAGAAGCCTGATAAGACATTAATGCTCTTATGGAAACACAAGTCGAGCATGAAAAGTCAAACCTCCAACACTGTTGTTAAGATTTACTGATATCAACACTCGGTACTTGTAATGCTTTTCTATTGATATCATGTATTCATACATTATTCTCAATCAGGTCTACATTTGATATTTGCTGTAGTGTTTTTGAACTTATCATCCAATATCTGACAGCACTGTGAGTGGACAGATTTCATGTTTGCGCTCATTCTTTCATGGACGCAACTTTTATAAGCAGGCAGAAGAAAGGAACCTGCCCTTTCATGAAGGCCATTTATACGCCACAGATGGTATCACATACCGTATTCCTGATGAAAGGTTATGGAAATGTTCAAAAATAGTTCCTGAGTTTGGTCGGGAATACAGCAGCTTGGTAGCAGCTGCTAGTAGTGTTTTATCTGTCAAGTAAATCAAATAGTGACTCAAAGCTTTTAACAGTAAACTGTGATGCTGACAATTTAAAAGAAAAGATCAAAAACACTCAGACAGGCTTTCTTGTTCTTAAGAGATTGTTACTGTTGAATTCATTCACATTGTATGTTTGGACAGACTTAGGGAGGCATTTTAAACTCATTTCGGCGATAACCACTGCACAAAAAAGGGCATTTTTGATAATTAGCAAGTCATTTGCTGGCCTCAACACATTTTTCTACTTTCTGCTTTGCAGTGATGGTGGCTTTAGGCTCCGAAAGGCGATCAAAGGCTCTTCATACACCATTAACCAGGAAGTGCTGCCATAACGACTCGAGGCTGTTGCCAGGTTTGACACCCTTCCGGAATTTCGCCAGATTTGTGCAATCACCCTGAATAGATCCTTTTCATTCAGATACGCCTGATATGGCCATCATACTGTAGACATGATGTATGATAACAGTAGTGCAACAACGGAACAAGGTGCCTGTTTCAGCATATTAACTCCATCTTTCAGTTTATAAACAACAAAATCAAATTAGGTTTTCAGTCATTGACATGGTCTTTCATGTGGGTATAATGATTTTTAGATGACCACACTTTCTGTACTTATGTTAATTCTACTATTTCATCTGTTTTCATACTACTACAATGATGTAAATATTTACATTCAAAGTAAATTGGAAATATTAAGCCTGTGGAAAACAAATGTATTCATTGTGGCCTACGTACTGTACTGTAGAGGGATTTTGGTCATAATCTAAATAGCAAGTTAAAGAGTCATGCAAGTTTGTGATATTGTTTGTTTTTGTAAATGTCATTTTGTAAATGTCAAAGCTAAACGAGCCTGAAAATAACGGTACCTTCCATGTGTTCCAGGCAGTTGTGTTGCGAGTTTTACAAGCGTCACTGTGCTTGTAATCCTAGTTCACCATAAGACAAATACAGTCTTTGAAATACCCTAACGCACTGTCACAATGTAGTTGTGAGCAAATAAATGTGTTTGTCGATGAAGATGCTGGTTCATTAACAGATCATAAATGACAATTAACTCATTGGTAAAAATATTAAAACATGTACAGGTTGTAAGCAAAAACAATGTTAAGAGTTGTTCCTCAAAAGTCTACAGGGAGCGTGTTTCTGAATCCAAACAGGAGTAAACTTTAACTTTCCCCTGTCACTCTCAGGTGTAAAACCCTTCGCTCCTGACTTCACCACTGAGGTGAAATGGTTTCCAGTCCTCTGTGAGAGGCCTGACTGAGTGCTTCTGGATGTCATTTGGGTCCAAGAATTGGTAACATGGGGTCATACTAAACACACACACACACACACTATAGACTCTGCCTTGCCAGAGGGCTTCACTACCTGATTGGTTAAATGTGTGACGAGTGCTGTGTCCACTCCAATTAAAGACCTCCAGCAATGAAAGCGCAACTCACTCACTTGCACTTATGATTCTCAAAATATACACATACATCTTAATTAAAGCTGCTACAAGATACTGTAGATCTTTTGTTGATTCTTGCGGCCCCTACGGAGGCTGTGAAAATTGTCCACACGTGTACATGTGATGGATCTTAGTGTTTAAAGATACTTGTATTTCTTTTTTGAGCTTATTGTGGAGAAAAGTAAAGCAGGTTGAGATGCACACGAGGGAGGGATGTGGTCGCCTGGGTTGGTATCCCCTCTTTCTTTTTCTTTTGTATACGCACAGCCTGTAGGCCAGTCCTGACCCTGTGAGAAGGCATCTGTTGACTATTGGACTCTGCAACCTGCTTCAAAAGACCTCCAGAGTTGAAAGCTAAGAAACATATAACAGGTGCACGCAAACACACACACAGAAAGAGGAAATGGCCCCCAGATTCTGACAGAGAATGTGTGAAGGGGGATTTTTCCCAGCCCTGCTGAATATCAATGCATCTTATTCTAAACACCAAAGCACATGTGTGGAGGTGTGTGGGCATCGTTTGAACCACTGTCTGCGTTTGGGAGAGTAAACCAATGTTGGTGTAAGAGGGTGAGGCGCGTTCTCAGGCGGCTCGTGGGATGAGACAAACACATGGAGTTCCATTTTTAAATGAATCGATATGTGAAAGTGCTCTTTATTTTGTAACTTCTGAGATATAGATCTTCATGCTGTCCTGTGGCAAACATAGATTAAAACGTAAAGGAAATAGGATGCTATAGGAATAATTTATTCATATAAAATATACTTTATCAATCCAGTTCCCTTTTCTCAGCAGGAGGCTAAAACGTTAAATATACATTATTGCTTGTTCTTTCATTTTATCATGAAGCTTCCTCATGGATATATCTCAGATCACTTTATCACATGTGGCACTTTACATGTCAGGCTCAGATGAAATGTGATATCATCATATAAGTACTGTATAGCCTTTTATCTTCTTTTAGCAGGATGAACTTATATCTGGTTTTATTCAGCTTATCTCACAAAGTCCACAGCACCACAGAGTCAGTTCTCTACCCCCTGCTGAGGATGCACATGTATTTCTATAGTAGGCAGACTCGGGCCATTGCAGATATCAGGAATGCAGGGAGAGCCATTCGTCATGGTTTTAGAAACAACAGGGGGTCCGACAGCGAGTGAGGCTTTTAATGTTTCCGCTTGTCTCATCCGTGTGAACGATGTCTTCTTCATCTCTCTTATCTATAAGATAACATATATCAAAAGCGTGACCGGAAAGAAAGGGCCTGTGGAGCGACTCATACTATAGTCCTGAGGCAAAGACCTGCACTCTGAGTTCCACAGAATAATCCTCGCAATGTTACAAATTTCGAATGAAAATTGTGTTGAATATTAAAGGGGCTCTGAGGAACTTCTGCGTTGTGCCTGAAGCTGTTCGTTAGTTTATATTAGCAGACTCCATTTCTAAACTAAAGATAGCTACTGTTGCTGAGAGAAGACACAGAGAAGAGGACACTTCCTTTGGACAGTTGTCCAACTGACTGTTGAGTCCTTCACAAAGAAATCCACAGTCCAGGAGCAACAACTTAAACAAATCGTCCACATGCTCGTATTGGCAACTGAGAGATATGAAAAAGCTTTCATTCTCTAGTCACATTACAATACGCTCACATATGGCCAATAAAAAAGTCATTAATTCATGTAAATCAATACAAATCCGTAGAGCCCCGTTAAAAGAGCACACATGAGCTATTGTTTCTATGAAATTTGGGTTAAATTGATTTGGACTGAATCACTGTGACACCACTTCCAGGTAGACAATTGGCAGCTGATTTGCATTGCAGACATGTGTGAAAACTTGTTTATTTCTGTTGTTCCTTTTAGCCCTAACTGTAATAATTAGAGATATAAAGTAGAATACGGTGATCCGACCTACTGTATCTGATGTTTCTGCTGTGCTTGTTTTCTCTACTTCTTTGCTTTGCTAGCGTCTCTAACAGTGGTGAAAGTGGTTTTAATTAATGAGACGATTTTAGATGAATGAGATGTACACACTTTAAAATAACAATACGACAGTTAATCTGTATTTGATGTACACATGGTGCAGAGGTCTTGTACGAGAAAGTCTTCGTAAACAAACATTGCGGTTGGCTGCGGATGTTGTTGATGACGATGCAGAAAATGATGATGAGGTTCAGCGAGAGGAAGGCGCTCCTGCTGGGCCTCAAGTTGTAACAGAAGTCAACACATGTGTTCAAGGGGAAGATCCCCTGCCAGGAGGATCCAGAAGAAGAGAGGAAGATAGCGACACTGACAGCAGCGCTGAGGAAGAAGATCCAGTGTCAGGGTTTTCCTATGGCCCAGTGCCTCGGAGGATCCAGGAGGAGACCAAGAGAGGAAGATGATGACGGTGACAAATGATTTTGGTGCTTGAACGTATGAATGTGGCCATCTCATCATGACTTTGACACCCCACCTCCAGAGGAATGTTCATTTATTTATTCAATGTATGTTTAATACAACCATGGTTCATTTTCATTTTGAATTGTAATTCAATTCGTCAGCAGTTTGCTCACTTGAGAAGAAGATTGAGTTGCTAAGAAGTTATTGTTCAGTGTGGTAACTTAGAATTGAGCTCCAAGAAAATGACCTTTCCAGAAGAGGTTTGCTGAAAGAGAGCGAGCAAGAGAAGGGAGTTTGTTTGCATTCCCACATAGTGTTTATATCATCGGTGTGCCACGCAGCACAGCCCCGCTCTCTAGGACTGTGTGTGTGTGCGTGTGTCTGTGTGTGTGTGTCTGTGCGTGTGTGCGTGTGAGAATCATGAATCACTCTCTAGGATTCGGGGCAAGTCCCTGACAGCAAAGTGAAACCATTAGACCTGACAAGACGCGGACGAAAGACATTTCATTCACAAAATTCAATACAGTTTACTTTTCCTTACAACAACCGTCTAGTCCTCAAGTATGGAAAACATATGTAGAAAAAAGTAATAACATGATCTAGTTTATTCATTTTGTCTGGCTTGTTTTTAAGTTTATGTCTCGTGGTAATTAATATCAACTGTTTGTGTGGTGGACTGGCTCCACAGACGGGATACACAAATGAAAGCATAAGTGCTGAGTCAGCCTTGCCAACAACAACAACAACAACAAAAGCGCTACACAGATGCACTTTTGGTCTATTCCAGTCCATAGTTTGCAATAGTTGTTGTCTGGCAGATCATCACTTGTTGTCTAAGAAAGAAGAGTTTTGTTTCTGTGCATGTGTTTTATATGAAGTTCAGGAAGGCAGTCTTCAAAACTCACATGTTGATCAAATTCATAAATTGGAATAGCTTGGCATTTTAAGAAAAATGCTTATTTACTTTGAAGCAGCTGCCAGCAGACAGTTATAAGCTTAGCTAAGCTTTTTTTTTAGCTTAACTAAGTTTAAAGACGGGAGACAACAAAGCAGTCTCATGGGTGAGAGTCCTGTGTTTGACCTTTCCAACCACCCTGTCATCCTCCCCATGCTGACGTTGTTGCTCTTTATACTACGTCAGGTTAAGATTAGAGTTAATGGATGACCAGAACAGTTATTCTGATAGCTAATATTGCTGCGAATACAGACACTAAAGCAGGGTTGCCAAAAGTGGGGCCTGCGGGCCAAAGTTTGCCCACCATAGGATTCGATTTGACCTGCCAGATGTTTCTAGAGAAAAAGTCATAATTTAAAATGCAAATCCGCTGCTTATGCTGCTTTATCTATTGTGAGGTAAAAGTGACACTTTTGCGCAGGAAGTCAGTTAAGGGGACTTGGAATCCAAGTACCAATTTGGGTCTTAACAATACAATACAATAAGGGGTTGATTTTTGCCCACCATTAACTTTCAGTTAAGGGGAAAAAGTTTGGGCACCACTGCACTAAAGGTACCTTTTGCATCTGTATGTGCATCGAGTGGCATGATCAAAGTATTTGACAACCTGGGAATGAGAACAGGGCGCTAAAGCTTACTAAAGTTGCTTGTAGACACATAATGTTGGAAGAGAGCTAGACTAGCTGTTTCCTCCTGTTTCCAGCTAAGGTAAAAATCTCCTGACTTCAGCTTTCTATTGAACAGATATGAGAGTGGTTCTCATCTAACTCTTGAAAAAAAAAAAAGCAAATAATCCCTTTTCCCAAAGTGTCTACTTAGCTAAAAGAACTAAGTACAGTCGCCTAACTGTGGAATAAAAGGGGAATGCATTACATGAAGCAGAAAAAACTGGCGCACTGTCCAAACTAAACTGAATATCACAAAAAGCAACGGCAAACGTTCTTCTTCCTCAGGTGAATCAGGTCCGTAGAAGAACAAATCCCCCTTAACTACCAGCCTACAACAACACAGCTGCAATAGCAAAATGCAGCCAGTTCATTCCTGTGGTGTCAGGGTCCGGGGTGTCAAGAGAGCTGACCCCCAACACACAGCAAATAAAACTGATTTACTGCCGCTTCGCTGGCTGCACCGCACTTTATAAAACTGTCCTGGGCAGAGTTACGACCCCAGGTAACACATACATAGACACACGTTTCACGGGCACATATAAACACACACACACACACACACACACACTGAAAGACGGATGGGAAATTTGCTCAGACGTAGACTCACGATTGAACATGCGAGCAGATACTTAAACACAGACACACACACATTCACAGAGACTCACAAACCTTTTAAGGGAAGGAGTAGGATGCTCATAAAATGATAACCATCATGGATGTTTTAAAGGCAAAAATTACGACTTCCATATATCTTCCCAGTTCCCAAGACCATTATTCAAGTAATTTAGCTGTGTTAATGAAAGATAAGAGAAAGGCTGCGTGACAGTGAGCAAATCCAAGCAAATGGGACGTGGTGAAACAGAGAGGAGCCTGTGTGCTTACGTGTTTTCATGTGAGTCTTTCCTGCTCGGCAGTGCCATGCTCCAGGGATGTTGTGCAAGGCAGAGGTCCGGCCTGTGGAAGGGGGAAGAGAGCGCAGAGAGAGCAACATCGGGGGAAATCTTTTCCTGGCTATTCTTAATTCAAGTGTTTCATCACACTGTAAGACATTTACCCTGCACCCAAGCTGACCTTCTCTTTATCAGCTCATCTCACATTGCTGATGGGGGTAACAATATACAGAAGGCAGTCTGTACATTTAGAAAAGAATGTATGTATAATATGGTTGAAAAGGTAGATATCGTATGACTGGGAAATTATTCAGTTTTCTGAAAACTATGACATAATGCCTCTTCTGCTAACGACTTATGTAAGCTTGATACGTTGATTATTATGTCTTCTCTTTAGCTGTCATGATGAAGATTATTGTCAGCCTAAAAGGTTGTGTTGATTGTCTTTAGTTGGATTTGCTTTCAGCTACATTCCTAATCGGAAACTATAAACGTGGTTATATGCAAAGTGACTGACTGCACATGTAGCAAAGCTTCATGATATAAATACCCATCATTGTTGATATCCCTGTTGTATTAACTTTGGTGTTGTAATCGTCCATACTCTATCGCTCTATTGCCAGTAATATGTATGCTGCACTGACTTTACTGAGCATCAAGTGAGCAGCAAGTTCTCCAGATTTAACGATACATATACAGCAGATGGTCCACACGCTCTAGAATGACAAATAGAAGTGTTTTCTGAGCAGTCTGTTCTTTAGATACCATGATAGAAATGAAACCTGTTAGTCAGAGGATGCAACTCCTCCTTAAGTCGAGGGTACAGTGCTGTGTCAACCTCTGACCGGTTCATGCAGGATACTACAGATGCATCTGGTTGTACTGTAATGTGTGTGTATGAGACTGTGAAAACACACAGACCCTCGGTCAAATACAGTGGGTCAGGTTAAGTCAAAATCAGTTTTGTATGAACAACAATCAGTACTTGAAAAATCTTAAAAGCAACTGAATCATGCCGTTACAAGTACTCCATTACTACCCAACCCTTGCAAAACACACTCAAAATCTGAGCCGTGCATTAAACCCTCCGTGTTTTAGCCACCATACTTTTTCCAAAAGAGGAAAAGCAGAGCCATCGGCTCATGAGTTTAAATCACCCTCCACTGCTGCACACTCCCTCGGCCGGTTCATCCCTGCAGCCCTCTGCCGTGGCGGATCACTGACACTAAGCAGATGTGCTGCCTTTTATCTTGTCATGACACCGAGCTACTGAAGGAAACCCTTAAGGCTCGGAGGTTCAGCCTGAACTTGATTCTATATTACTTGATACCTCATTAACTGCAGGATTATGTGTACTGGTAATATAATATTCCGATGACCAAACCCTCTGAGTTTTGACATTGAGCAGGTGCCTATTGGAGGTGAGTTTAAATACTGAGTGTCCTCAGGATCTGGCCAACAGGAAATCAGGTTCAAGCTCTGTGCATTTGGCTATAATCTCATCATGCAGCAATTTAAACCTGATTGTCACATCATAGAAAACTTGACAATGTTGGCAGACCACTATGTCATATACAAGTGAACATGTTATGTAGGTGAGACAAAATTCAATTCTTGGATGATTCAAAACTCGGTGTTAGGCTTGACCTTTCAATTATACCATTAGGGCCCGAAACCTTTTCAGCATCTTAAAAATATTGTTTGATCACGATAAAGTGTGAGTGCTGAGACTAAGCAGATGTTCTGTGTGTTATCTTGTCATGCTACAGTGCTACCAAAGTCAACCCCTCAGTTTTCAGAGGTCCCTGCCTGCCTGCTGCCCTCCTTCGTGGCCCGTGACGGCTCTAACAGTTTCCTGATTAACAGCAGCTGTCAGTGCAATGGGGGGGGAAGACTGGACCCATTATTAACTATTAACTCTTTGTTGTAGGGACGTTTACAAAGAAATGAATTATAGGAAGAATGCGTCATATATTGTTTTTACATGTGGAAAATTCGAATCCACATGTGAAAAACTCCAATCACATATGAATGTATGTGATTGCATGCAATTAGATGCAATGTAGATTTCACATGTGAAATAATCAACTTCTGAAAATCTTCTGTTCACATTTGACAACTGTTCAATTTTACTTCATATGTGAAATTTCCAATGTGAAAATGTTCAGTTCACATTTGAAAATAGCCAATTACAATGGAATTCACTGGCGAAGAAGCAAATTGCACATGATTACATGTGTCATATCACAAAAAATACAATCACATATGAATGCATGTAATTTGCAGGTCAAAATGATCATTTCTTTTGGGTAAAAAAAGTCAATAACTTTTGAAAATGTCCAGTTCACATGTGTCTCTTGTTACATGTTGAAATTCTACTTCATGTCAAATGTTCAGTTCACCTGTGATTTGACACATGTGAAAAACGCACATTTCAAATGTGACATTATTGTTAGGGATGTGTCAAGTTTGCGCCAGAGCTTCACAATCTTTACGTGTGCTCTCAAAGGTGTGTGTGTGTTGACTGTATCTATAACACAGTATTGATAAGTATTAGTTATAGTTCAGCATGTAACACCACAACCACCTGCACTGGGATTTTTGCTTCTCATTACTATAAAACAGGAAAAGCACACCAAGATAAAGATTGTAGACTGCTGTCAGTTCTTGACCCGTATTAGCATTGTAAAGCTAATGTGTGTGTTTGACGTGATTCATCACGTTAAGCCCGGTCTGTCGTTGCAGGCTGATCTGCTGTATTAATGTGCATGTGTGAAGTATGGCTCACCATCACAGAGCAGCAGACAGCATGTTAGCTATGCGGGAAATGTTGACACAAGTCTTGTTCACCTTGTTCCCGGAGGTACCAGGTCGACAATTGCACTCAGGCTCAGTGGTGTCAATAAATAGCAGCCACTACTTTAATTAGAATTACATAGACAATATGCTGTATGACACATGAGTCTATCTCTGTCATTCCCTCTCCCCTCCCAGCCTCCAACCTTCATCTCTGCGTGGTGCGGTCCAGCCATGAGAGTCGGACTAGGGATTCCTGGAGGTGGGAGGAGGGCTGATCCCGCTCTCTGTCACCCAGCGATGAGAGGTGATCCTGGGATTAGAGCGGTGTTGGTTCAGGCTGGGTCACTGGAGACAGACTGGGGCTGGCATAGAGAGAGTAGCAGGGGGAGGGAGGGAGGCAGGAGGGAGAAAAGAAAGGAAGTATGAGGGTGAGAAGGAAGTGGGCCGGTTAAAGGAGGGATGAGATAGGTGAAAAAGATGAGAATATGCAAACAGAAGGATAAGTGAAGTGAGGTTGTTGCAGAAAATAATAATGGTGGTTAATTAGGCTACTAGCGGTGATAGCATTGGTAGCTCAGCTTACATTAGTTTGGTTGTTGTACGAAGCTGATATGTGTTCTCCCAGCATTATTTACTTTTCATCCAATTATGACTTGACCCTTTTCAACCTGTCTGATACCTAAACTGAGCATTTGCTCTCAGCATGGGTCCAAAGATCAGAAAAAGAAAGAAGAAAAGAAGAGAAGCAAAGAAAAGTGCTTCACTCCACAAAAGACCTAACACAGGAGTATGTCTGTGATCTACTCTGCACTGGAGACCTGCTGCTGCATGACATTGATAATGAGGGTAAAAGAAGAGCAGTGAATCAAGCGAGCCTGCACGGGACCTCCTCTTTCCACAGGTGCAGCACCTATTCTGTTTCAGACAGAGGTCATTGTCACCCCCCGCTGAGGGGTGGAGGGCTGAAGGGAGGGATGAAGTGACCGGAGGACAGGACCCTTCAGCGCCTCTTTGGTTTGACAATGGGTTGCTTCTGCCCGGCTAAACGGTGGGTTTGTGTGTGGAGGGAGGGGTCATGAGTGTGTGTGTGTGTGTGTGTGTGTGATGGAGTGCAGGACAGAGGGAGGAAGAGTTGTTGCCTCATGGAAGCACTATCCTCCACACACACAGACACACACAGATCTCTTCCCTCGCTCTGTGCTTTGACCTTGCACTGACCTGAGCCGGTATCTGGTTCACCTGTCCACAGGGGATCTCCTCATCCTGCTGTCAACTCATCACTCTCTGTCCAACCATTATACCTCTGTGGCTGAAGAGTAGACGAGGGAAAAAAGGGACCATATGAGCTACCGTGAACCCCTGGTCGCACCAACTTTGGAAAAAAGCGAGACTAACCTAAATGGATTAAGTGTAGAAGGGTTAAAAATACTGATTTCATGCTCAGTTCAGCTGGGTTGATTAACCTCTGATGAGTCTAGGACATTGCTAGAGATAACGTCTTGTTAAATCTGCTGTCATAAATGTGTTCAACAATAACTTTGAAAAATGAAACTAGAATTGGAAAAAAACTTTGCAGGTGAGATTTTAAACCAATTCTAGCAACACACCTAACTGTAACCTGGGGGTCGGGGGTTTACAAGGAGAAATGGCCCGTTTGCTCCCTCCTGTGGGCAAAGCCGTCACATATGACAATGTCATTTTGTCCAATTTACTCTAAAAATTGAAAAAAAATGTGAGTGAATGTCTTTCGTGTGCTTGGATTGTTTTCACGCACTCGCAACCTACAGTATACGGTGCAGACAAGTGAATTTGGGCATCAGGTGTCTAAGAATGAGAACGTGTTCTTGACCTGAAAAAACTGATCCGGAAACAATCCGAAAATCAAACGTTTTCTCATGAATTTACGATAGAACCTCCTCACTCAGCAAAATGGTGGCTAATATGGGTGACGCGAGGCTGTAGCAATAATTTCTCAAGCACAGCTGTGCGTGAAAGGGAGCTGGAGTTGAAAAGAGAAACACTGCACAGACGGAGGAGCAGAGTGATGTATGGAGACGGAGAAGTGGTCTGCATGTAATAGTTGTGTCCAGAGTTTCCAGTGGCTCCTAGCAGCGAGGGCTGAGTGATGGAGAGAGGAGAGCGCGGCCTTCACCTCTCTATGACACCCATCCATCCACCGTCGTAACAGGAGCGCATCGCAGCGACGGCCAACAAAGGCAGCTCCACTGGTTTGAGATGTGCACTCACCACAATAAAAGGTCATGGAGAATATCTGTGTGTGTGTGTGTGTGTGTGTTTCATAACAGAGACATCCATGGTTTGGTCTACTTAGCCTCTGTCCTATCATCAAAGGACACAGGTGAGAGCAGCATTGTGGGTCCTCAGTTCTCATGTTACCCTTTCAACTCAGGGAGCGCACATCAAAGACGGGGGCTTAGAGGGTACAAAATACTTGCACACACATGCACACGCACCAAATCATAAAAAATGCAAGAACGTACTGTGTGTGCATACGTTACTCACACACAAACACACAAGTACACTCTAAAGGGGTATAGCCAAATATGTGTGTGTGTGTGGTATACGCATAAATTATGTAACTCCTCCTCTTTTGGTCCACAGCACCACTTTGAACAAATCGGGCTCAAGCCTCACCTTGTCATATACTGTGGTCTCCATTAAAGGCCACTCTTTCGCTGCGAGTCGCAGACTTGTGCAGACTTGAAACATGAATGCAGGTTGTGAAAAAGCATAATCCTGTGATGCAAGTGACCAAAATGCTCAAGTTCTACCCTTGTGTTATGCTCATCTGCTGATGCAGGGATCCCATGAAGATACGAGTAATGACCTGCCAACACATCATCATTTAAAGACCCATCTTAAAGCGTTTTCCTCCTCTGGACCTGCATGAAGCAGTCCCGTCAGGCCCTGATAGCAAGACAGTGAGGGTACGCCAGGTGCTTCATCGCAGTGGCCGATGCACGCTTGACACATTTAAAGGCACAACGCACACGCAAAAAGACACATGCTCAATCACAAGCACGACTGTCCGCATGTCTGACGTGTAGCGAAGACAATGCAGTCTGCTCTCGAACGGCGAGAATTTTCAGCTCCGTCAGTTTGAGCCGTCAAAGTGTTCGACAGAAAGAAAAGAAGGTTGCGAGGCAAAAACATGACACTGACTTCAACTGGAAAATTAGCCAAGTAGATGACATTTACAAAATGCGCTTGTTTTTTCATTTGGATCCGTCTTGCCAGTGAATCATCACAATGCTTACAGAGCTGAAAAACGCAGAGAGCTTCTTATGCTTTTTAGAGATCAATATGTCAGATTGAGTGATACAGGTCAGATGTGTTTATGTGCTTGGGATACCTCAGCGTGTGCAAATGAAAACAAACCACTCCTAAAGCCCAGTCACCCAAAAGCAACTCAGTGCTAACGTTATGATTTTCGTTAAATTTTAGGCTCCTACTTTGTTTCATAAAAAGGAGCCCAGTGAGCCTTTTGTAACTCGAGACCTGATGTTTATAAGAAACTTTGATTCATGCATACAAACATTTTGGAGATGGGGGGAAACGGGCAATGCAGACGGTGCCATGATGATTTGAAGCCAGTTTTTATAATGGTGCCTCGCATACATTCAATAACACGTTAATTAGTCCGCGCCATTATAATCATTCAAACCAGCAGTGTTATGTCTGCTTGTCCTTATGGTGAGTCCTGACAGTGAACACAACAGTGCTGTCAGGGCGGTGGCTGTCAGACACACTCCTTCTTCTTCATCCTCACCTCACCGTTCATGAGGTGCTTTGCATTGACCGTTTATGGTTGAATGTCAGATGACGTGGGGCGGATCCACATGCAGACAGTCCCAAGTTAAGTTGGATTTTTTAAAAAGAAACTGCGCACTGGCAGGCAAACGTAAGCAAACATCTAGTGACGATTCTCCTTAGAGTTTTATGAATGAGGACGCTGGTAACTGTCTGGCCCCAGACTGATGTAAAGGAGCGCATGAGGCCCCTTGACTCTGGAGCGGAAGTGACTTCAAATCCCAAACACGGGTGGTCAGCTGGACACCTTGGAGACACACGATAGACAGCGATGTGTCTGTTGTTCACTCGTGTTCAGATTACCAAGATGCATTTTAATCAATGTGTAACCAAAGTCAGTAACACTTTAGAATGTTTCTGTTGTGTGCTTAATTCAGGGTGTTACAGAGAAGGAGGCAAAGAGGTGTCTTATAGGACACACCTGCACGCCTCTATTTTTGTTATTTTGTTTTTTGTTTTTCTCCCTTTTTTATTCCATTTTTGATTATTCTAATTTTCCCATCTCATTTAGGGATAGAACCTAAAGGAGTATGCTAAATTATACATTTGTTTACATTTTTTGTTTTTTGTGTGTCTAATGAAAAAACACGGGGCACACTTTGATAAGGCAAAGGTAAAGTTGGTGGAGGCAGAGTCTTCCCATTATTTGTTCTGTTTGGTCCACATGTGAGCACCTGCCGAGCTGGTTGTGAGCCCTATGTGCTCCTCGTGCTTTGTCTTTTTTCTATAAACATTGCTGCCTGCTGTGTTGTGTAAGACTTTAAGTAACTGAGGTAATGTTTTCCACTTGGCCGTAGAGCAGAGTTGGTCATGAGAGAGTTTGGCACATTATATAACTTTAAAGTCAGATCCTGATCTGATCCAACGTCTGCTTCAGTTCCTGAGACCCTATCAGTGGCAGCGTCAGCTCTCAGACATGCATTTAGAATGACAGAAACCATATCCGACATACAGTACTGTAGAGTCGTCCCTGTTGAAGAAAATTTTTCAAAAATAAAAAATGGAGACAGTTATTGTTAAAATAAATGAACACTCCCCCCTTTTGAGGACTCAAGAGCAGTCTCCAATGAGGCTGTATCATGTTGACATGACAGGTGATGTGTCCTGGGAGAGCAACAACCCACGATACAGATAGATAAAACTAATTAGTAAATACACCTTTTCTTTTTTTTTTTTTTAAGGCAGGCCACAGAAGTGCGACATCCATGACTTCGGCAGGTTGAATTTTTCCAGCTGCTCTAAAAAGCACTGAGCTGCTGAGCCATCTTGGTGAGGATCCTGATGTTCTGCTCCCGACTGAGGTCTTGAGTGATGATGGTATCCAGGAAGTGGATGGAACTATGATTTTTGAACGGACTCAGCATATCTCTCTCCAATTTCCCTCCTTTTTTGCTGCTGTTCTCTGTGTTTTATTGTTTCTTGAACACACCTCTTAAAGTAGCCCACCCAGCCTTTTTCCGGTGTGCGTTTTTTAAGTAATTATGTCCACAACTTGACTCCAATACAAAACTCCTTCGGCACCTTGGATGGCTGTCTTGCCTCCCTGATAGAAAATTAAATAATGAGGGCTTTGCTGGGATGTGTGCTGTTTTGTTGTCCCTAGTTCAACATGATGGGCTGGAGGTATTTATCTTATTTTTCCAGTGATTGTCGGGCAAGTTTGTTGAGAGTTCTATGTGACGGCTTAAGTCTACATCTTTATCTGCCACTTTAAAAATAAACAACTTACCCCTGGATGGTGTCATTAAGCTTCTCAACCTGGTCATTGGTTTGAGGGTGGTCAGGTGAGCAGAGGCTTTGTTGAACATCAAGACCTTCAAAGTGTCATTCACCCTAAATTCACACATTTCCAAGCAAACTATCTCAAAATGCTATATGTAGCCTCTCTCTCTTCTCCAGATATCAGATATCACATTAGATGCAAACTGAATCCATATCAGTGCTGATTGTTATCATCTGTGTTAACTCGGTTGTCCTAAATCTGGCTCGCATTTGAAGGAGGTCAAGCCTCTCTAAAAAACCTCAGAGGTTTCAACAACAGAACACTTACTTCTCTATTTTCTCTTGAGCTCTTACAAACATATCTTCCAACTTCTACCTTGACACTTTAATGGTGTTTGCCTCATGACGCCAGTGCATCAACAGCACATATTAACAGTTGAAAAAGAGAACAATAGTCCAACGCAGAAGAAGCATACATGTTTTTTCTTTTCACAGACACCTCCACCACGAGCCCTTTATCCGAGCCCAAGAAGTGATGTCATCTACGATCCTAATGGGGTCCGTGACACATCATGGAGTAGATATGGTGTGTTTGTGCGTGTGTTTCTACGAACACAAATATGTAACATATGCCAGCGTAAGTGTCTTGGCACGGCTATCATCACAAAATCGCCGCCCCAGCTGAGTGCTACGCCGGGATCAGCTTGCTTCACCCCCACACATGCTGTACTGTACATTCAACCTTTGAGGACAACCGCTGAAATGATCCAGGAGCTGCAGCTTGAAGAGAACCATAACCTGCCCCGAGTCTGTTTCACAGTAGCGCTCTTCTCCATCTCATAACTTTCTCCTAACTCTCTGGTTATCCTTGGTGACAGCAGTAGCCAAGCTTGCGGTGAGAGAAAAGAAGGAGAGGGGGGAAAAAAAAAAAGACTGTGACAGAGACTGGCCAGACAACGCGGTTTTAAGTAGGGAATAAAGTTACTATCATCTGAAAGCTGGAACATAAAATTAAACAAGGGAAGTTTAGAAGTTATGGATGGATTGCAAACAAAGTGAAGCCTGTGCATATATTTACTATATACGGGTCTCATGTTTTGTGATAGACTCCATAAACCACTGGAACAAAAGCTCTTCAGCTTCAGATGGTCTGTTGCTCCTGTTTTCCTCTCTTTTCCCCTCACCAGTTAGCCTTGCGTGACTTCAAGTTCTTGCATACTGATTTAGCACATTCTGTACATTATGTGTGTGTGTGTGTGTGTGTGTGTGTTTCTGTCTAATAAGCGTAACCCCTCCTTACGCACATTCACGGGTCAGTGCCCTCCACAGAGGTAAGAAAACAAGGTGTGGCTGGGTTCGCAAACTGTAAATTTGTTATGCTCGGTGAATAACTCAGCCGATCAATTACAAACCATTACCGTCAGTTAACTGGACGTTAAATCACAGAGCTTTCACTGCCAGCACATGTGCTGGATCTAGAACAAATGCAGCAAAGTGGTCCACAAGCTCATGACTTCAAAGCTTTTGCTTCTTAGTAATTGGCACGTTGTGGATTTAAGAGCGTATATTATCACATTTACTGAAGGTATTTCATAAAGTCAACTTTGCCTAGGTGTCAGGGTGGATGATCAGGGGCGCAAATATAGATAGCGCAGGCAGTGTGGTTGCATTGGGGCCACGCAGCCACCCGTCTGTGCAATGTGCAAATCTTGCAACATTTCAGGAGAGACGTCTGCTCACCTGCTCAGGATTGTCCACGGTAATCATGTTAAAAGTCCATGTAGCACAAGGACACTTCCACACATCTGCTTGCATGAGACCTGACCATGTGCAGGTGACTTTTATGAGAATGAGGCGTAAAGAGGTCAGAGCTCGATGTCCAGTGTGCCATTCAAGGCTCGGCTGACATTCTGTTAAAGATACATGTTGAATGTTGTTGTTGAAAGTCCGAAAAAAGGATGGCGTTGTTGTGGGTTACAGTTGAGATTAGCATTCTTGTACCTGAGCGTAGGTTATAAAAAAAGGCTCCTCTTCCTTAATCAAACACCAGTTTAATGCACCACCACCGATCCATTTGGTTTTAATATGCTTTGAGAAAGACTGAGTTAGAGTTAAAGTTGAACCTAGCAGAATGAGGAGGATGTCGGCTGTAGCTGCTCTCAGGCTATACATCTCTGTGCTGGCTGCCTTGGCGATGCCTCATCCCTTGATTCCACTGGGCACGTCTTTGTGACCCGGCGTGTCCGACGCTGTTTTGTTCCATCTTCTACGCGGCTTCATATCCCACTGGGAGCGTTTCAGAAGTGGAGCATCATGCCTGTCTGATGTTTTTGCTCAGATCGTGTTTATTTCATAATTTGTCTTTCATTTTGGAGCTGCTGCTGTGGTTGAGGAGGCTACATAGTTAAATTGCTTCGCTATTTGTCCGTTTAGTGTGTTTATTGGTAATATTTCCCACTTTGTTGTGCTGTAGAACCCAAGTCAGCACAGGGGGTTTTATTTTGAAAATGTAACGACTGCGTCACGCCATTCTGCTGCCTGACTTCCTGTCTCGCTCCATCTGCTCTGTGCTAATTGTTGTATAAGTTTTGTTTGTCCATATCTTATTTTTCTAGTTATTTTATTTCACTGTCTGAGTCGTGTCCTACTTTCTGGTACATTCTATTAAGGTTACACTGAGAAAAGCAGCACAGGCTGCACAAAGGTATTTATTGTTAGTCGGAGAGCACAACTGACCCATTTACTTTTATATTACGCTTAATATAATGGACTTGGTGTATTGGTTCGTCCAATACTTTGATTTTTTAGAAAAGATCTTTAAAACAGATGACATACCTATCAGCCTCAGCTGTAGCCTGCTTTTTGTTTAGTGATAATTAGCAAATGTTAGCATGCTAACACACTAAACTAAGTTGGCAAACAAAGTAAACATAATTACCGCTTACAGTAGCACCATCAAGTTAACACTGTCACTGTAAACATGTACCATGCAAGTATAACTTAGCTCAAAGCACTGCTGTGCTGAAGTAACCGCTCACAGAGAGGCTCGCAGTACTGTAGACTTACCCCAAGATTCCATCGGGCCTGGCGGCATTACATTACGGCCGCGTTGCTGTTGTCGGAGCTATCGTGGACGTTCTAGACAATGCTCGTGGTTCCACCAGCTGCGCCATGGCACATTTCAGCAGCGTACCAGAAGCAGCTCAGCGATCCGCTCTGTCGATTGTTTTCTAGGGAGGCCTTGTCAAGCTGCACACAGCAGATCAAGCCAGACAGGAAGTCAGACAGCAGAACACTGCCTGTGGTCAATTTTCAAAACAAAATATCCTGTGCGGAAATCTATAGCACAACAAAGTCAGAAATATTAGCGATAAACACACTTAAAACAGACAAATAACGAATGGTTTAACTACACAGCCTACTCAGCCACAGTAGAGGCCCAAAAATCAAGGAAATATGATGAAATAAATACAATCTGAGCAAGTCAACAATATCAGGCATGACACCCCGCTTCTGAAACGCTCCTGCTAGGATATAAAGCTTCGTGGAGGATGGAACGAAACAGCAGTGCCCACACCAGGTAACAGAGGGTTTTTTTGTCACAATAAATGTAAAAAAAGGGGAAAACACTTGCTTGCACTTACAAAAAATAGCTGTAATATAATGAGCTGTAATACAAAAGAGGATTCAAATGTCCAAATCTTCAAAATGTAAGTATGTTTAATGTCCAAATTCAATACAAGCACTATTTTCTTACAGATGTTCACCAACTCTTTCTGCCTCCTCTGAACTTTCTTTCCAGAGACATCTGCCTTCTGCTGGGCATACATTCTCAACATTTGTTTGGTGACATCTTAACTGTGGAAAAATGTGCCTCAGTTCTGGGAACATGGCAGTCGGCGGTGATGCCGTTGTGCAAGAGCATTCAGCTATTAAGAGCCAGCCCAACAACGGTGCGTTCGGTTCTGCTTGCAGCCTCATAAAAGCGAAGAGCATCTAGAGCCCCCTCTTTGCATCCAAGCCTTAATTCATTCCTTATAATGTGACGTGACGTGCCCAAACCCACCCCCCACCACTCCACTCCACACCACCACCACCACCTTGGGGAGTGCTGGCAGCAAATGAGACGTCACCTCCTTCGCCTCCTACATGGCATGTCTGTTTTTTATTACAGGTTAAAAGTTTTTCCCTTCATTTTTCCAGTTTTCTTCCCCTCTGAGCTTTCATTACACAAATGGTTCTTTTTTGGAAATAAGTATATGATGATAAATGACTGTTGGAGGCACACACGGTGTTACGCTGCGGGCACATGTACCTTTGATGAAGAATGGAGGGAGGGATGAGAGGTATGAGGCTGGTGAGGTGGAAGAAGGATGAAGTCCTGTTTTTCTCCCTTAAAAACAAAGGTTCCCTCAAGACCTTTTCAATTAGTCATCGGAAGGTTGATTGGTCAGTTTATTTGAGCAAATAGGAGCAGATTTCAAGAAAAATGACTTCAATGCTTATGAAGTCAGAGAGGAATTTCTCACCCAACTCCCTCCTGTTAATGCAACTGTGTGCTCTGCACGTGGTGTTGGTCTAAGACCTGGACTGATTATCTTTGTGTTCCAGTTTTCATGCCAACTTCACATGTCTGACGACTTGAAAGCTAAAAAAAAAAAAAAAGAGCATGGCTGCCTCCATTATTAAAATCCATTATGCCTCATGAAAGAACCAACCTTTCAGAAAGCCTTTGTGCTGACCGCTCAGATCATGGTATAGCCGCTTTTAAAACAGATGCAGCCGGTTCTCAGTATGGTGTTGACTATACCGGGAAATGCCACCAGTGGTAACACCCACCACCACCTGCTAGTCATGCTCACCGTGGCTGCAGGTTGGCAGGCCTCCAATCATCCCTTTTTACAACAAGTCTGTCTGGAAAGTTCTGATGAGGTGCTAAGTGTCTAATAAAGGGTGAGATAAAACTCCTTAAGTCAGGACATGACTCCTTTCATACTCCTTCAGCAATCTCTTTATCATTTGCCAAGGAATGTGTCCACTTCTAACTGGGAGCACAGAGGGTCACTTACATTTCTGTGTGCACCTAAACCACCACCGCCCAATTGCTCAAATATGCACACAAATAACTTTAGACTTTCAAGTTGCTTGCTGTACATACAGTCGATTTACATGCAATAGGCATTAGTTCTGAGGATTGTTGGGTGAAAACACAGGACCTTCATACAAGAGACCACGGTTCATGTCCTGTTTGAAAGCAAAAATCAGCACTGACTTGGTGTGACTTACATCCAGACGTTAACATAATTTAACTTGAATCACATATACGAAGCAACACCTTTTCCCAAATGATACCAAGTAATTTTGATTGCTAAAACTGCAACTGTGATGTGTTTGTTTTTGTTACCAAGATGACGAAGGCCACATGACTATGTTTCTGCTCTCTTTAGTTAAAATGAAGGTTATGTATCATTTGCATCCGGCAAAATTGGACTTTGGCACATGCGACGCGGATTTCAAGTTGATTTCTAGATGAAAACTGTGTGATATTCGGTCTGAACAAGTATTTAAGTCTTTTCGCCTATGAGGCGCTGATTGTAAAGTTGCGCATGCTAAAATAAACAGCAACTTTTCGCCACATTTAGCAACAAACCATGTTTAAAAAACATATATGAATTTTTACTTTTTAATGTTTCTTTTGACCAGATATACAGCAATATTTGTGAGCTTTGTGATATTTACTTTTCTTGTAAAAATATCAAGTCAATGTTAAATCTAAATAAAAAATCAAAATCAAAATGTTAAATATGAAATCTAAATGTTAAATCTAAATCTAAATGTTAAATCTAAATCTAAATGTTAAATTTAAATATAAATGTTAAATTTAAATGTTAAATCTAAATCTAAATGTTAAATTTGAATCTAAATGTTAAATCTAAATCTAAATGTTAAATTTAAATATAAATGTTAAATCAAAATATAAATATAAAATTTAACTCTAAATCTTAAATCTAAATGTTAAATCTAAATCTAAATGTTAAATCTAAATCTAAATGTTAAATTTAAATCTAAATGTTAAATCTAAATTTAAATGTTAAATCTAAATCTAAATGTAAAACAAGCGCTACCCATGGTCTTTTTCAAGTAGTCAGATGGAGAGATTGCGCTGCACTGTTAGTCACGTCTTCTCACCATGCTCTCATGTTGCCTGCCAGCATGTCCAGCGACTTGGCTGGAAACATTGGTAGGGCGGCAATACAGAGTTTCAGCAATGCATCTGCAAGGACAGCGACAGTTACAGCCACCACAGCACTCAGTAAGCTTTTATTCTGGTACTTCCTGTGACAGGCATTTAGATTTCACATAGAGTTCACAAATAAGACTGTAAATCTGGTCAAAAGTAATGTCAAGAAATTCACATATGTTTTATAAACGTGGTTTGTTGCTAAATGTGTCGAAAAGTTGCTGTTTATTTTAGCATGCGCAACTTTACAATCGGCGCCCCATTTTCACCAACATCAGCATGCAACAAAACACATTTGTTTGTCATCTTGTTGGTTGACGATATTAATTTTATGAAGGTATTTCTCCAAAGTTTTCTTGTATTGTTAGGTGAAGTGTGGTCTACAGGAAGAAGTCATTCACTGCATTTTAAAGAGGTCATATGATGCTTTTTCAGGTTTGTACTTTTATTTAGCTGTCCTAGTGGAAAAGGTTTACATAAATCACTTTTCCAAAAACACATTTTTTCTCATATGGTGCATTGCTGCAGCATCCCTTTTCACACTGTGTCTCAGTTTTAGCTACGAGCATGCACATGCACATTACTTAATGGGCAGGATGTAACCAATCAGAGGCAGAGTAGGGCAGGTCATGCTGAGCAAGGTAGTGTAAATAACATATATATAAATATATATATTTAAAGAACGTCTGTTACATAGTGAGGCACATAAGTTACAGAAGTAAAGGCTCGACTCAGAAGCAGGCGTCTCAGGCAGGCAGGAGCAGTGTTTTCTGTGGGAGAGAGTAACTCCCTTTGGTGTGGACTTTGGGGTTTGTCATTTTGCAGAACTTTGACATGCACAAAATGCTACATAACACAATAAAGGAAGGGCAAAAACCCCAAAAGCATAATATGACCTCTTTAAGTTTCATATGAAATTTTATAAATATAGAACTATATATAGGCTGTGAGCTGCCAACAAGACGCTCGACAGGAGCAGTATTATACATTATTGTACAAGTGCGTAAGCAGAGGTGGTACTTACAGCAAGTACTTAAAGCATTAGAACTTTGAACTGGAACTTGTGGATCAGGCTAAAGAAATGAATAAGCACTGCTGTGGTGGAACAGGTAGAGTCGCCTTGATCCCCGTAGAATTTTGTAGAATTTGCTATGAAGACATCTTTCATCCTCTACAGTGTGCATATAAGAACCTATTGTCATTTGAGAGCCTCACTAAGAAACCCAATCCATTCTCTGAATGTCGGTATTGTAAATCCCAGTGAAATACCCTGTAAACGTGAACATTTAATCGACGTCTTGAAATATTTGGTGGAAAAAGGTTCACGTTTGAACCAGTTTTGATCGTCTTTTCGCCGATGACCATGGCCATTTTTTAAACATCTTTTTAAGGGCAAAATGCTCACTGGGTGGGTTGCCTGACTAGTTACTGTTGAGGCTTTCTGAAGCTCTTCTCCTCTTTAGTTCTCTCCCTCTCTACATGTTTACCAAGAGGTTGGTAAGTAAAAGGTCAAGTTTGTTATTTGCTCAGTTAATGACTATGGTCAACTGCGTTGCCAGGTGGTCCACAAAGTACAATCGAGGAAAGCCATTCACCGCCCATCGTTGTTTGCACTACTGGATGCTTGTGGTACAGTGTATGGTGGTCCCATTTCAAGATTTAATGGAGGAACTTCATTTGTTAAAATAGTTACTTCACGATTTCCACTCACACACACACACACCCAACCACAAAAAAGAAACATGTTCAAGTTTATAACAAAAAAATATATATTTTATCAAATGACTGTTCCAAGAAGCCATTACGATGACTGAGTGCTTTCATCTGAGCTCCCTTCACCCGTCTTTGGACCGTCACGATGTCTCTCTCAACGCCCTGCTGTGCCGCTGGAATCAAGACCCATCTGGCTCAGTTCTCAGAGGAACCATCACCAACTTTGAAGTGTGGAGGTGGCTGGAGCCAGGAGTCGGTTTAAATCAGAGTGTACAGGTCAAACAAAACTCAACGCTAAATAGGGTTTGCACAAAACGAACAGCCAGCGATGTCAGCGAGAGGAACGGATTTTTGAGAAATATTTAAAGCGGGTACAGAAGCGAAGTGTTTTCTGTTGGGGTGTATGAAAATATGTAGTAATAACAGAATAAAGACGTGGCGCATTTCTGGACCTTTTACTTGTGATGATTTAATATACTTGTCTTTTTGTGTTTTTGCATTTTCTGTTCTGCCTTCTTGTTTTAACGCGCCTCAGACTAGGCTTACTTGTGTTCAGGTTGACTGTCGAGTGCTTATTCTTTAACATTGTCTCCTGAGTTTCCTGCTTTTACTTGTTTGTCAAAGCACTTTGCAAATTCTGTTTTTAAAGTTGCTATATAAATAAAGTTAATATTATTATTATTATATTCAAATTCAGGACTGCTTTTAACCCGACCACAATACCTGCAGCGACAAAATGTAAAAAGCAAATAATGGAGGAAGACCAGACTCATTTCATGCGTGATACACTGTGTTGAAACATTCTTTAAAAATCATCTGAAACATCTCTGCTGTGGAAAAACCCGGGCCTCGAAGAAATGATCATGCTACACCTTGATTCAAATCAAATCATAATAAAGCAGCGGTGGTTTTTAGTCTGTGGCGGCTTGTTTCTGTCTTATGGCAGATGCTGAATCATTGCATGAGTGTGGCAGGTGGGAGGCAAAAGGCATCATAGGGGGCAGAAAACAAGGAGAGAGCAGTCAATGAGGGCAAAGAGAAAGATGTTCTGGAAAGCCCCCTTGATACAAATTGTACAGATAGTCGGAATCACTCACACAAATACACACACACGGACGTAAAAACACGGTCGTGTGTGCGGACACCTACACACATCAACTAACATGCTCCGGCACGCACACGCGGGAGCTTACACAAACAGATATTTTATTTATTTATGTTCTTAAAACCTCAAAATGTTCAACAAAACCGATGCAAGAATGAAATAAAAAAAAAACAACAGCAGCAACAAACTTCTCATCATCGCCATATCCAAACAACACACAGTAAATCAACTTCCCACCGGCCTCAGATTACACGCTATAGATTGTAACATACCACCTACATTCACATCAAAGCCCATTTATTTGTTTGCAGGTGAAAGAGTGCAGGCACTGTGCGAGGCTTTTGTTAATCCCCGTCTCACAGATATCCATCACCGGAGTGTGTACAACCAGAAAACCCCAACAAGATGTAAGACAAAAACATGCGTTTTATACTATATATACCGGATATCTCGGCAGCGAGCCCGAACCACCAGCAGAGTTTCCTGCAGCCTGCGAGCTGCTTATGGTTGTTACGGCGTGACGAGGTAGCGCAGCGGCATGGTTTTAAAAGGGTTAGAAAAGAAACGATCGAAAAATAAACAGAATTTCTCGCGGTTTGTCTGAGAATGTTGTTTTTTTTTTTTCTGTTAATCTGCCCATAACACTTCATTTTTTATATCAACCATTTAAAATGCCTCAAGAATCCTCTTCCTTCAGCACCACGTCTGTTGTTGCTCAGAGAGGAAACCGAGGAACCTAAACACATCTCACAAAGCACTTGAGTTGGATTTAAGTATCACCCCTTAAAACTTTATAGCCAATTGAAGCTTGAGATGTTCTTTATTGTATATTGTCGGTTTGGAAAGACAACTTATACACAAATTAGAGTCTATTTACCAGCGTTGTACTGCAGTGCTCCATGCTGCCTGGTAACATAAAACAAAGTTGTTACAGCTCTGGGCAGCTCTGAATGCTACATGGATGAAAGTCAGTGCTGGTCCTGGCCTGCGCCAAGCCAAAAAGCTGTAACAACAAGAACAAGCACTAACTCAAATCTACAGGGTTTATTTGGTTTGAGTTCCACACTGTCAGATACTGGCGAGGTCGTTTTTGGCCACACAGCAGAGCGGAGAGGAAAATGAAGTTAGAAAAGTGCTTAATCCAAGCACTTTTTATACGAGCTGATGATCAGATCAAAAAAAAAAAGCTGCATGGAAAAATATGATTAAGTTGTCTAAATACTACGGAAAGGTTTTTATACAAGGTAGTGGATTTCTTTCTTGTCGTTTCCATTCCGCCACCACATAGAGTCTACACGCAATCTAATAAATGTTACTGGTTTTGCATCGGCTACTATCGGTTGGAAACGCCTGTAGCTTATACAGGATTTACACTGACAGGCTACAGCCTCTGTCACATCTGTCAGGACGATGTCAACACCTGTAGATATCTTCTATCATACAGGATTTACACCATAATTGCAACAGTACTTTACTAAGTGACTAATGGGGGCAACATTTTTTGACATTGATCCGGCAGAGCGCTGCTGCCAGCCGACTGCAATTCAATCCTTCTGGGCATCTGCACACTGTCAAAGTGCGTCCACTTAAAGTGCTTGTTTTTGCCACTGACACGCTCAGATTGTTATCCTAAAGGTCTGACAATATTATGAAAAGGGTCCCTACAGAGATAGACCATTTTTTTTAAGAATAAGATTAGTTTAACCAGAAACAGCCGCTATCACACTCGCCTAATCCGCCGCACTCCGTTAGCAAAAAAAAAGTTATTTTATCACACTTATTTCAAACCTGATGAAAAAAGAAAAAACAAAATGCACAAAAAACCTCTGGTTCGTATTTTCGCTGTTTCAACTATCGCCAACTCTGGTCTGGTTGAAAAAAAAAAACATATTCCACCACATTAGATGTGAAAATATCCAGAGAGGAGTGAGGTAAAATGACCGGCTCTGTAAATGGAGGCTGCTGGCGATCCGGAGGCTGTTTCTGGTTAAACAGAAGAGGATTTATTTCAAAAGGCTGAAATAGTTAGCTGAAACAGGTAACAATTAAAAGAAATTGCGGGGCTTTCAAACTGGTGACTTACTCGGCGGCGGGGTTCTGCAGTCCGCTTCAGTGTCAGGAGATGTGTCGTCCTCGTCGTCCTCGCTGCCAGGCTCTGACTCCTCGCAAGAGAACCGAGTTTCGAAAACAGTTCAACGGTGACTATACTTTTCTGTTTTCCATCTCGCTGCTCTGCTATCCTTTTTCTCTTTTAGCTTTTCATGTTGCTGCTCCGCTGTTCTTTCCGTTTTTCATCCATGTCTCTGCCAATGTCAAACTTTATCAAAAACAAAAGTGGTTGACAAACAGCTGTCCCGGGTCTGTCTGTAACAGCAGCTCTAAAGCTCACTATAAAACACATTTTGTCTCATTTAAAGGTGCTATTTGTAAGAAAAATACATTTTTGAGTCTCATTCTCAACTCGTCAAATAATGATGCTCTGGGTATCCCAACTTGTCAGAAAGTGAAGCTTTGGGCTTTTAAAGCATCAGTTCTGTTTAATCGCTAAGAACTAAGAAAACAATGTAGGACAGACGGGAGGCAGAGCTGAGGACTCCTGACAGATCTGTTGAGACAAACTTGTTGTGCGCTGTCTCTCTCTTCCTGCAAGCAACTTAAAATAATGATTATCCAGCCAGGTCTACAGAATCTACATAAAAAAATTATAACTATAATGGATGGGATGTTTGGTTTTGGCATGACGTTAGCAATATACTCTACACTATACTTTTAGAAAAAGAGTTAAATAGTGTCATAATCAACCAGATGCCTTCCACAGCATGATATCGCCCCTGGACTGGAAACTGTCAAGAGGAGACAATTCATTCAATCATTAACATACAGTTTGTATAAATGAGGCCCAGCCAAAATGGCTGTGGCCCACCCACACTGAAGTCCTGGCACGGCGCCGGAGCTTAATTGAATGTAAAGATATGAGCGTCGTGTGGATCTTCTCATCCGCCTCTGAACAAGACGGCAAGCTCCCCAACATGTCGAACTCGCTCCTTTGATTGTGTGTTTGGCGATGCGGGGACGAGACGCGACAATCGGCAACCTTTCTGCAGAAAGCTCCACTTCGCTCGGTGACAGCGCTTGCCTTCTTGTGTTTTAAAGATTAAAAGTGCCGCTGGTCAGTTCAGTGTGAATGTAAAGACTTACAGAGAACCATGTGAGAGAAAGAGGAAAACGTGACAGAAAGTGTGGTCAGACAAAGTAGAGTAGACACAATACAGGTAGAGATACATCGACACACGGAGAGGCGCAGGCATGCAGGTGAGCTGGGCGGGCTCACGTCAGAGAGGACAGGTGTGAGTGTGTTGGTAACCAGGAGGCACCTCACAAATTCCCCCAGCGGTGATAGGGGTGTGATAGTCTGCGCAGGTCTCGGAGGAGAAAACATTTGGGTGTCATGCGTGTCTCCTGGCCCTGACGAGCATGCGCCCCCATGGACAACACATTCCAGTCAGCTAAACAGCCGTGAGAGCAGTCGGCGTGATCGGCGAGGTACGTCTCCACGCAGCCAAGGACGCTTACGGGCTCACAACTTCCTCCAGCGCGCGGTGCCCCTACACCTCAATCAGACCCTCTCAAGAGGCACTGAGGTGCATCGCTTGAAATTCAAACCCCAGCACAGGCCGACACTCTTCACTGCTGAGAGGCAGAGCAGTTCGTCCTGAAAGATGTAATTTCTCCGGGAGAGGGGGGGATGCAGGGACCATGCAAAGTGGGCTGGAGGAGTTAAAGAGGGGACTTTGTGAATAGAAAGACGGAGGGGACACAGGCATCTGCTAGGACGCTTGCAAATTAGAGTGTGGCCGACAGAACGGAGGTGGAAGGGCATTAAAGCCATTTTTTAAAACAGCACTAAATGGGATACATCATGTAAAGCACAGAGGATATTGATATTTCCTTTCTGTGGTGTTCTTCCCGTGTTCACATATTTCCTTTGGCAGCTCCAGTTTCCTCCCACTTTGCAAATACATGCAAGTCTGCAGAGACTGGAGACTCCGATTTGCTCATTAGTGTGAATTTCAGCGTAAGGGCGTGTGTCTGTATTTGCTCTATGACAGCCTGGTAACCTGTCCAGGCTGTTTCCATGCCTTCAGTCCAGTGCATGCTGGGATACGGCTCCCTGTCGCCCTGAATAGGAAGTTATGGAAAAATGGATGAACGGGTGAAAAATGGCTGCATCCTCACTGGTGTCTTACACTATATTAGACCCGGTTAGAGGCATTAGCGCTTTATGATCCTTGCAGGAGTGGAAGAGGAAATGTGTCACAACCACCATGATTGCCATCTTGGCTGTGTGCGTATGTGGGTGAATGTGTGTGTGTGTGTGTGTGTGTGTGTGTGTGTGTGTGTGTGTGTGTGTACCCACTTGGCAGTTTAGAGTCATTAAAAGAGGGCGTGAGGGAGCCATCCAGCGGTTTCTTGTCATTAATGAAGAACAGCACTGACAACCGCAAGAACCCCCCCACACACACACAAAGAAAAACACAAACACACACACACACACACACAGACAGACACACACAAACACTATAAACACAAAATAAGGCACATATACACACACACATCCAAATAGACCCATTGACTGTTTGTCTTTGGCTCCGTGCCCCCTGCTGCTCTCTGCTACAAACACATTTATTTTCTTCCTCTTTACGGTCGTATTAACTGTGACGACCCCTTAAATACATCCAGACACAGACAAACATGGAATTTTACAAAATCAACAAAGCATGTGTGAAGTGCTCTGGGGGACTTACGGGTCACATTCTGGAAAAAAAAAAAAAATAACAGGAAAACAAGGAGCTGCAGAAACCCCAAAGTGGGATATCTGCGGGTTTGTTTAAAGCGCGAGTGGTTGTATCTTAGCTCTACTCTGCGATAAAACCTCGCACGATGATATAACAGCTGTGAATGGACCGTGGATAGGTGAAAGAAGGATGAGGAAGTTGTGTGACAAGCCGTTCAGTCACCCCCTTTACTTCCAGGGCCAACAACCCCTGACCACACTTCCAGGCGAGTATCTTTAAAGAGGATGTTGTGTGTTCTGAGCGGCTCTGCACTTTCTCAACCACAGCTCTATCACTTCAAAAGCTTAGCCCCTGAACTGTTTGTTTACAGGCTGCGCAGCATTGATTGTATGGCAAACAGTCTGTAGGCTGGACTACAGTAAGCACACACAGCACACACAGGAACGCTCGAGCGCTTTCTCTGCTCAAGGCTGTCATCTAGTGGCACTGGAGTCAGTGGTGGTTCCTGAATCTTTGATTGTGCAATAAAACAAAATACTATAATCTCAAGATATCCTCCCGTCTTCTCTGAGTAGTCACCTTCCATTATTGGTCTTCCTCTCCCACTTTGTCCTGAGCACGGTTTGAGTTTCACACAGCTGTTTGAGATGCAACTCCCGCTGTGATTTGTAGCACCGTAATGGCTTTTCCTCTGCTGCGCTTCTCCTCCCAGACGTTGAGATAACAGCTCTCACCTTACCTCGATCAACAACCGAGGGGCTGCGGAGGGCTTCCCGGGGTGGATGAGGGCAGCGGGGTGACCTGAGGGCGGGGGAGGCAAGGCGAGAAGGGGTGGAGAACTTGCAGGTGTCCAAACTCCCCTGGCTACGGACAGGTGCACTGCACCTGTGCCACATATGTTCAGTCACTCACATGCGGAGGGGAGTGTGTGTGTGTGTGTGTGTGTGTGTGTGTGAAGCTTAGACACTACTGAATACCAGCTGTGCACTATGAAGTTTCTCTCTCTCGCCTTCATACACTGACCACCCTCCCTCCTTCAAACGCACACACCCACACAGCCTTTGTATGCAACCTCCCCATTACACACACACACACACACACTCTTACATATATGTTTCATCAGGTGCCCCACACACTTCTGTGAAAAAGGATCAATGTGTTAGGTAGCATTACAGGTCACAAGGTGTCTCATCACTTGCCATCCGTCAGATGGTGAACAGATGCATCTTTTCAGCAGATCTGATAAGGTCATGATGGATACACAGCCGTCTGTCTGACTGCAGGGATACACCCTAAAGGTTTGAGAGAGAGAGAGAGGTGTGTGTTGTGCATATGCCTCCAGGTTAAAGCAACAATATGTAACTTTTTGACCTTAAAATAACAGCTTCAAAATCATGTTGATGGTCCAGTGTCTTGTGGTAGGGTGAATGGTGTCTGTCTCAGCCACTCCGTCCCCCATCACTTGTCTCTGCACTATGTAACTTCAATGAGACGGTAGGATCACAGTTTTACACACACGTTTACTTCAAGATAGAGGAAGTTTTCAACACATACATTTGTTAGGACTTAAAGGGATATTCCGGTGTAAGTTTAATCCATGGTCTAACACACCTTGACACCGAGTAAAACTCCCCCTCGAGAGGTCAAGTTTGCTGACCGCTAGCTTAGCTAGTTTTAGCAACCTCAGAAAAGACCGCACGAAAACAATACACTGCCGCTTATGCCTCCATTTAGAAACCGCCATCAAAAAGCCACTCATAACCACAATTGATGGTCAGAACAGCACCAAACTTCAGCAACAGTACATGTACAGTCCCAGCACACAGTACGAAGCATCAAACAAAGCTAGCATCTGCTAGCTTTGCCGGATTTGTATTAAAAACACAGCACGACTCACCATCTCCTCCAGCAGCCTGCCTGTGTGGGGAAGCCCTAACAAGTCGATAACCGAGTGCAGTAGATTTCAGCAGCTCAAGGATGAAAATGTATGATTATTACTCCATGGAATGCTCAGTTCTTATTATCGAGAGCTGACAGGGAAAAGAACGGAAGTAAAGAGTATCGGTAACTGGACTCCAATTCTTACATATTGCAACTTTTGGATCTTGTCTTGCTGGTCCTCTTCTTTCAGGAGCTGTTAAAACTACAGTTGATTTTAGTTTGAACTCTTATAATGGTTGTGTGTTTGAGTGTCCAAGGGTTCTCATAGCATACCAGCTGATTCAGCAGTCTGAAGGTCACTTTCAAACAGGCGGGAGTTTAATCAGGAGCCATCGTTCCAAAACAGTGGCCCTCTCCTCCTACAGGGAGTTCCCCTTTGAGAAAAAAGAGAGGCGCGTAGATGACAGAGGAGAGAGAGGAGGACAGGGCAGAGGTGAGGTAGGCGGGGAAGAGGTGAAGGGGAGGCTGGGAGAACCGGTGGAGGTGAGGTGGAGACTGATATAGGAAGACGATCGCAAGAAGAATAGAGGCCATTAACATTTATTATTGCTTGTTATGGCTCTGCACACAAGAGTATCAAAGAAAGAGGGATAATGATTAGTAAAGGAAAGGAAAGTAGACCGATGAGACAGGACTATTATTTACAGGTTAGGTCTCAAATCATTTTATTGCCACTGGATTACACCAGGAAACTGTGCCGCTGCAGTTAGCATTCAACATAAAACAAAACCAGATCTTACAAGTACACACATGCATACACACACGCACAAACAGAATTTCCACAGCGTCTGGACAGCATTACGTGGTGCAGAGAGGAACCCCCCACCCCCCACCCCTCCCTAATTATAGTCTGCATCATTGGAGACAGAGGGCTGGTGGAGAACACGGTTCATCACTGTAGTGTGGCAGAGCAAACACTCCTCAAACACAGTAATAGAGGGGCTGCTTTCCAACGACCATCTTCAACAAAGACGGGGTCCTCTGTCACGAGACAAGTGAGGTAATATCAAGGGAAGACAGAAGTGATAAGAAAGGCAAGGTCTCCGAGTGTCTCGTGGAATCATTTGATTTTGCCTGATGATGATGGACAACAAAAGGGCACTGTGGGAACTGTAAACAACGCGCACCGCAAACGATGGCGAGCAGGGTATCATGCGATGGTGCCTGGAACTCGAACGGGGAAGTGTGGTGGAGAGGCAGAGGCCCAAGTGGTAAACAGAGCGAACGGGTAATGTACATAAAGGCCTGCTGCGTCGCTCTCAGGAGATGAATAATGAGCCAGGCTGCATGTAAACTGTGGTTGGAAAACAACAAAAGCTGCTGACTAACTGTAGTGGTGTGTGGCGGGGTGGGGACGCCCTGTCATTTGGGCTCTCGCCTGCACCGGGAGGCCTCTCTCGCCTAAACATGCTCCCTTTTGTCGGAACAAAGCTGGACTATAAAAGGCTCTACGTGGAGTCATGCATTTGTTTTTTTTAGATCAACTAGATTTAGAATTAAAAAGAACAACATTTGTAAATCAAATTAATTCCAGGTCAGTGTGATACAATAAGCCCTGTGGTATTTGTGTATAACAGGCACATTATAGGCCCTGATAATGAATGGTGGTTAGTATTAAGTAAATAGGATCGTTCTGTAGTATCCTATGAAAGATGTTAAATGCCTAAATGAAAACAAATAAAACAGAATTAAGTGGAAAAAAAAACATCATCTGTATTTGCTTTGCTATGTACGTAGGCACTAAGGCTGTCACAACATCAGATTTTCATTACAACATTATAATTATTGTGGCCTAAAGAGATCAAAATAACATTATTATCGCAACATCTATAGAAAAACAAATGTCATCAGTCAAATTCATCTTTAACTTTGTTTATTGTGTTTTGTCTCTTTTTTGGTAAATGAATAATGCTCGCAATTATGTGTAAAGAGGTAGAGAGAGAGTCTGTGACCATAACTGCACACAAGTGTACAAGAAAAACACTTAATGAAATTTCCCTTTTATGGTGGATGCCAACCAGCGTTTGGGTGCATCGCCACCTACTATGACGAAGCGTGAATGGAAAGAAACAGAAATGTTTTGTGAGGCGTTGGATTATTTACACGATATTGTCATTTGTGTATTATTAACAGGATATCAATATTTAATTTTGTATAATATTCACATTATATTTGTATATTTCAACACCCCTAACATGCGCTTGGTCATCAATTGAAAATGATTTAACATTTTGTCTTTAAGAACTGAATTGTTTTTCAGTGTGAAATGAAAACTGTGGAAAACATATACATTTGAACTGTAACAGCTCGTGTTGCAAACAGGTGGCATCAAGTTTGAAAGACTTAAGTTTTTAAAGGCACAGAGAGAGTTATTAAAGACACTATCAAAGGATATTATGGGAAATGTAGGATCCCGTGCTAAATAATATATGGATATGTTTATGTGTTCTACTAAATCACTGGAGTGCTCCTGTAACGTCACACATTGTGTGCCCTTATAAAAGTTCCTTATAAAACATTAACAAATGCTGAATGTATCATTCAGACAGTCAACTGTCGGTGTAGTGACTGTCTGGTAGTTTCAATAGTCAGCACTCAGGACAAGACATTTGTATTTTCTTAATTTATTTGCAGAGCAATAACGAGAGGCTTAAAAAGAATCATAATCAAAATGTTGAAAAAGATTTTAAAAATTATGAAAGAGTAACAAATAAGTTAACAATTTTCCCTTCCGAGTCCACCGACATGCACGTCCTGATCCTCGTGTCCGGTTGTTTTCTCGCTTGACTCGCTCACTCTCCGTTGACTTCAGCTTTGTTTTCCTCCTTGCCACTTCTCTTGTTTACTCCGCTGAAATACTTCTCTCTGAAGGCGTTGTGTCCCTGGTAGGGGCTTAAGCTCGGGTCTGCTACAAGAGCTAGACTGTCTGTTTCCTGTAAAGAGACAAAAGTAGAGATTGAACATACTTACTGTGATGTGACTGCGCTGCCAATTAGAACAAACAAATGATGAGAACTCCCAACAGCATTCAGCCACATTAAACATGGCAGAATACAGACTGGAGAAAAACATTTTTTCATCTTCTCCCTTTTTCAATAGTAAAAAAACTAAACTTCATCCTTTCTGACACATTCTGCTATTAAGATTTACAGCATGTTAAAGAGTGTTATGAGAAGAAAGAAAAGAGAAAGCAGCTGCCAGTTTATACTTTTCTATCCCCAAAAAGAACATGTGTTGAGCATGTGTTGAGAACAAAAATGTGATAACACTATATTAATATAAATGTAATATACATGTAAGAGTTGAAACAGCTTTTCCTTTTTTCCAGTCAATAAAAGCGATATTGGCATCGCACGGTTTGCATACTTTTTCCATATTTGCATGGAGGAACAGGACTCTTGTATATCCACAATGTATATGAGCTGTTATGAATCCCTTCAGTTAAACAGTTTGTCTTGGCTGTAAGGTAGCCGCTGGTCAACGGAGGGATGAGGGGAGGAAGAGAGATGCTGGGAAGAGGAATAATGAGGTGAGTCGAGTTGAACGTGATGACTCCGATGCTGGGCCTGTAATTTGTCAGGAACACCTCTCTTTTGCTTTCTCATGCTGCCAAGCAACCTGGAAACAAGACTGACAACGTAACCGTGACCCCGAGTTAATACGGACAAAGGGACATGACAGCAAACAACTGAAAACAGCGGACTTGCCAACAATCACACAGGTGGAGGGTTACACACATGTAGAAAAACAAGTTATTTATGGCCACCAGACACTTTGTGTCTCACCCCATAAATAAGAAGATGTGAGCCGTTTCTGCACTAGTTTAACTGGAAATGTTTACAGCAATTAGGCTGGCCCCTTTACTGTCAAAACACAGAAAATTGTGTGGACACATGCACACGCATCACAGACATACAAACACATTTAACACACACACAGACAAACAAACACAAACACACACACACACACCCCCCAAGCTTTGGTCCCAGGCGACTGAGTGTACATAGGTAAAGACCGAGGCCTATCCAGAAAAGAAAAACACGGAGACTGATACCAGTCGGATACAGCAAGATCAAACAACTGTGTGTTTGTGTGTGCGTGTCACACAAGGCTCTTTATGGGAGCAATTTGGGGTTTCCAAATGGAATGGATGTCAGATCCAAAGATGGATTGTTGTCCATACGATGTGTGATTAAGTCATTTACGGCTCCAGAATAAAAGAGATGAGCCAATCACAGCCAGATGGTGAGGATTTACCCCCAGACAGACACGGAGACACCATCGCTTCCATCGTGGTGACATGTTAAAAAACACACACATGCTTACACTAACTGCATACATGAACATGACACATACTCGTGTGGTTACGTATACAACCCACTCTGAAATAAACATGAACAGCATGGAGGATCATGCACACACATGCTTTCATTTTACGAAATCATATCTGTGATGCTGTTTATGCTCACACATAGAAAAACAGTCAACAGCCATGCAGCACACACAGGTCGGTGCTGTGCAGATGAGATCTCATTCATAACAATGCAACCACAATATGTATTTAAGAAGTTGTGGATGCATTTGATGATTTGTATTCATAGGCACTTCAGAAGAAAAACTTAAGTTTGAATTCTGTAAAATAACTTGTTTTTCCTGCACATCAACCAAACGTCGATGCCCCTGTGTGTACAGAACAATGACACCCGCAGGAAAAATCACAGTCATGAAACAAAAATGGAACAAAGAATTGCACAGTGTTTGTTACGGAGGCATCCAAAGAAATAAACTCAAATTGCCACCTTGCGGTTGTATACCTCCACGCACCAGTCAAGTTGCTGTTTCAGAGCATTGTATGACGGCACATTGTGGAACATTTTTTTGCAGAATATCATGATGTCACGGTGAAGCTGACCTTTGACCTGCATTGTTGAGAATTGGCCATAAATTGCCTCCATGCCAGCGACAGCCGTGGCCGGAAAACTGAGCATACATCACTGCACATCCTCACAACCATGCAAGCTAAAAACAAAGGCCCTCATCCAGTTATTTCCTTGATTTATATGGAGGAGAACAGTAGTTTCATCATTTCCCGGAGCTTAAATGGACCAAAACCAAGTCTGTTCCTAGATGATCAATTAACTAACATATAACAAACAGAAAGCCATGAATTCCTACATGGGCAAAACTGCAAACAGAGAACAAAGAGAAAAAATGCAACAACTCATCTACTGTCATAAAAGCTGCCAATCACTTTTCTGTTGTTTGACTTGTCCGTTAATCGATTACTTCTTTCAGCTCCAATCCAAACACATTGAAAAGCATAAGAGAATTTCAAGCTTTAACCGATTACTGGTTAATCATCATAAAATATGTTGGACATTTTCCCTTTAGAAAACAGTTTTAACCGCAGACTCGATCTACGTTCGATGCAAAATCAGAGTTACATTAGGAGTTAAAATAACAGATAAAGTAAACACCAAGTTACCTGATTGATGAACTAAATAACACAAAACAATGACTTCATTTTAGTATCTGAGCTCCCGTCAACAAGTGGCCCCAACAAAATCAAATAAGTATTCGTAATTTGTTTGCTTGTTTACAAGATACTTTTTGATGAATTTGTGCCCATCTCTGATTGTCGGTTAATACATTTACTGATTTTTCATTAACATCCGTAGTGTGCACACACCTCTGGCTCCTTGAACTTCTCCATGGTGATCAGGCGTCGTGAGGTGTGGCTGGAGAGCGTCTGCTCACTGTTACTGATGAGCCGCAGGCACGGATGAAGAGGCACCATCTCCTCACTGTAGCTGAGAAGGGGACACAAGCACACTCGAGGTTACACACCGGTCTTCATAAGTAGCAAAGAAAGACAGAGAAATGAGAAATGGAGCAGTTTCCTTCACGTGGGCATAACACAGTTTGACGGTACACACCTAAAGAACTCGACCTGAGAGGAATGTTTAAGGCCCTTATGAAAACAATCAACTTCCTATTTTGTCTGGAGGCCATAAAGAGTCTGCTGGGATACAGACATAGACTAATCCTGTCAAAATTACTACCTCACTTTTGCCAACTCTCTTTGCCACCCACTCCACTGCCCCGTCCGGTTTCTCCCTCACCAATCAAATCTCCAAACACTCGGACCAGTGCAGTGTAACCACAGCAAAGGTGGCTCGCTTTGTGCAAAGAAAGACGGAGGTGGAAAAAGTGACTCTGACCTGACAGGTCGACTGCTGGCTCTGTCATCACCAGCCAGGCCAGGTTAGGGCCTATTAACAGTGGATGATGTATGTGTTTGCATATTTGTGTCAGTAGCACCATCACAGCAGCAACAGTCCCGACTCACAGCCAGATTTCACTGTTTGTCTGCCCTGTTGCCATGGCCTGGTGGTGATGCAGCCTGGCGATCGTTCTCGCCTGCCAATCAGAAGTCACTGGTGGAGAGTCCTACCTGTTGAGCTAATGTTACTGTCTAAGTTGAGGCGCAGGGGTTGTCTTTCACCTCCAGAGCTTCTTTTTCCATTAGTCTATGACTTTGTAAAGGACTAAAGGACACTTTCACGCTAAATGCTAGTGCTCTCTGCTGTCACACTAATTTAAACAGTATTTTTCATGCCTTTTCTTGGGTAAGAACTTAAATATCTATTGTTAATATCATAGAATGTGGTGTTCCTTTTGTTGCCCATAAAGCAGTTCTAGGTGCTGTATAAATACTGTGAAAGTATCAAAACACTAAATCCACATATTCCGAATCAGTGCCCTTAAGCGAAGCTGTCTTCCTTGAAGTTGTGATTTCACAATTATCAAAAACACCAGCAGAGCTGATGCAGAAACACGGTGAACGGTGCATGCTCAAGCCTGTGAGAGCTGACCAATCAGAGCACGCTGAGCTATTCGAGAAGAGGGCCTTAAAGAGACAGGCACTAAATTGGAGTGTTGAGACAGAGGGTGAATCGAGGTACTGCAGCGACAGACAGTATAAGAAGAATTATGTGTTTTGTAAACATGTTGTAGTTGACACCTTAAATAGAAGTATGAACCTGAACCTGAGCAAAATATGAGACCTTCAAAGAAGTATTTCACCACTGTTCATAAAACTGAGTGTCTACGCAGCAGAAAGATGCAAATATTTTTTAAATCGGTGTTACACAATCAGAGAAAACAGAGAAATGGGGCTGCGGTTTTCACTTTGGCTCAAAAGATAGACAGTCTACAACAACCAGAAGGCAACGGGCTGCACCAGGCCACTAAACACTCGTACTGACGTGCTGTGAGTTGGACAGTGCTTGGTTTCGGCTCCTCCGTTTTCAAGCAAGAAAAAATTGTTAATTCGCATGTACGAACAACAATAACAACAGTGTGGTGAAGCAGGCGGGAGGTAATTATCCAACAGGATTCAAAATAATACAATGTATGCTGTGTTTAACAAAAAACATGATTTTTGTTTGACCCATAACTTATTAAATGTTCATATCTGCACAGGATGCTAAATCTGACGCTGAAACAGTGGCCACTGATGTCCAGTTAAAGTTCCAGTACCACTACATGAGATATTTGCCAACATGTCTGGAAACTTAAACTGAAGTGAATTATGATGACCTGAAAATGAGAACATAGCTCATTTATACTCAATGACACATGTATCACCTTACTTCTGACAATACAGCCACTTCATTTCTTCGCTCCACTTGTTTATGTTGTAATTAGCTCCTTTATGACTGCGATGACTGATATTACATCATCTGTCTTGATACTTTTTCTCCCTCCATTTATTTTTTAAGGGCAGAAAGGGAAGAGAGTGTAAGGGGTCTGACCTGGTCTAGACGCCGTCTTTTGCCGACAGGACTTGTGTCACCTGTCATCACGCGCACACACACAGCCTCACCATTCTCATGAAGCAGACACGCACACAATCCCCACTGTTTCTATCAGAGCCATGGACGCAGATACACACATATGTGGGGGTGACAGAAACCCGATATCTCCCCGGTAGAGCCCCAGATTAGGCCCAGGAGACAGGCTGCGTCTGGGCTTACACACATATCCAAAAACACACATGCGATTGTACACAGAAACGCACACGCAGGTCAGCCTGCAGAGACAGATAGTTCACATATCTGACCGGACTGGCCTCAGACGTTTATTTTGGCACGGCGCTCTGACCGGCACACAGTCAAGCACCGGTAGATGAGTAGCAAAGACAAATGTGTGAACATGATGACACACATCGATGATGCATGGGTTCATACACAAGACCACACACATTCATACACATACACATAGGGACATGGGGTCCATAGGTTTGAAAGGTGTGTTTGTACATGCACATCCATACTCTATTATCTCATCTCCTTCCCGGTCTTATAATCAGTGACCAGAAGAGTTTTCTTCCTCTTGCCTCTGTCTGTTGTGGTTCAGAACTTTACAGTCAAACACCTGCACTTGGAGTCAGCACTTCACTTTCTGCTCATGCACACGTTATTTAACAATGCACAACTGTGTTTCAGAGGAGCCCGCTTATAGAGCCGACATATAAAGGAGCCGTCAGCCGTGGTTTACTGTAACCCAGCTGTTTGGGCAGGAAAACCTCAACACACCTGTATACCCTCTTTGTATAAACACTGCCGTTCGCACAGGTGGTTACACGTGCAGGACGGTGTTTTACTTTATAGGAGCGGGAATGGAATAGTGTTACGGGGAATCGCTGGGAGGTGGAAAAGTGTGGTGGAAAAGAGCTGTGTGCGCCAGCCTACTGGACTCAACCTGAAAGAGCTGCATACATACACCGCAGGGTTTTATAGCATTTAGCAGCTCATTATCTCATTTGTCAAAACGGATTTATAAACAGACATTTTCCTACTGAATGTGCTACATTTACAATTCCCTTAATTAACTTACAAAGCCTAATTTATTATAGGCATTAGTTCGATTTTATTAATGTTGACATTATACTGTAATAATCCTTTGTTTTATTTTGTTTGCTTATTAGGGTAATTAATTAGATCACCAATAGATTTAAATGGTAAGCTCAGGACAGGCTTGGATTGTGTAGTTCTGGTTTCTGGTATGAGTCTGCCCCCTACTGGTACAGATGTTAACTGGAGAAAAGCACCATTTAAGCTGAAGGAGTTCTCAAGCTAAACCTACTAGGACAGAGTACACTTAAAAATCAGTATAAAAACATAAATATCCATTCACCAAGGGATGCTTTTGTAACAACAAAAAATAATTTGTCACAGACCCAGTTTGAATGTTCAAATAACACAAGTCGGTAAACTTTAAAGAACTTTATGTTCATGCTGCTGTCGTTTGAAATGGTGACTGTAGCAGCAGGTTCATCATCCTAAAGATCTTTATATCATCAGCAAATGTCACAATACAATAGGTCTGCATACTTACTCTGGTCTGTAGACAGGAAGCCAATAGACCAACCTCCCGCCCATGACCAAGCGGTGGGCGGAAAAGTTTAACAGATCTGTGAAGATGTCACTCAGGTGGTACGCCTGTGAGACAGGTACGTGAGAGTCTGTGTAGCTGGGCAAAGGAATCAAATAAACAGGGACAAGTTCAGAGCAGAGCAACGAAACACAATGATTAACATAACAAACATAACATTTCTCTCACCTTACTAATGACCTGCTAGGTTATTAGGACAACAAATGTGCGACCTAAAGGTCCAGTGTGTAGGATTTAGGAGGGTCTTTTGGCAGAAATGGAATATAATATTCGTAATTATGTTTTTATTTGTGTTTATCACCTGAGGGAGCCCACCATGTTGCACCGCCAGGTTATCGTGTTTTTGGCATCCAATTTTAGTTTCTCCTACACGCTTGAAAAGAGAGGATGTGGCGACGGGTATTCAGTTGGTTGTAATCTGCAACTTCACCACTAGATGCCACTAAATCCTACACACTGGACCTTTTAAAATGATGCATAGGAAAAGTCTGAAAATACCTGTAAGGGCTGAGGGAAATTCACTGCTACATAAAGGGTGGTGGGCCATGCACAATGGAGAGCCAAGAGACTGCAGGTTTTTATTGCATTTGTCATAAAGTCACAGTAAATCTGGTGAACTTACAAGCCATCAGGGGGTTTAGTAGTGTCTTTGTGGGGGCCCGTTCTCCTTGTGGACTCACGGATACCGTACGGAGCTGACAAAAAGGACCACAGAGGTAAAAGGGTCATTACATAAGCTATTGAAAAATTTATCACCAGTTTTCACACGCAGCATGTCTAATACTGGTCTGTTAAGCGTAAACCTAAGGACCTACGATCAGTAATGATGGCGTCAAACAGAGCGGCCTCCCTCCACACAGGCTTGGATGCATCCGACACCATGACATCTAAATACATGTTCTCTGTTCCGTACTGCCGCAGGTTGGCTCTGATATTCTCGTCAGGTCCTCGCCACTTCTGGTTTTTACGGCTTGACCTACCTGAAAAACAGAGGCACTCTGAGGAAGGTATCTTAAATTGAGAGCAGGTAAAGCACGGTCCCGCCACTGCTGGTTCTTAACACAGAAATTACCTGAAGTAATATTAAATTTGAGACTACAGTTGATGTGCCATGTTAGCTCTGAGTTGACAAAATGTACCTTTGCCGTGAATAGTGTTGTAATCAATATCTGATCCACAGACGTAGGCTCCAAACTGAGAACATGCTACCAGCAGGCTCCCTGAAACATGAGAGGAACAGAAAGAACTCAAACCATTTATCAACACAGATTTCCCCAAAGTGTGTGACTGTCCGTAGCTATGCATGTGTGAGAGTCACGGCCAGGATCTTCTCACCTGTGCCGACAAACGGGTCGAAGACGACGTCATTCTCTTTAACCTTAGCGTGGTTGGCCATAATGAATGAGAGCCCAGCATCCATACTGGTGTTTCCTATGAAGTGCCTGTTCTTCACACTGTGGGAGCGGATCAGTTCACGCTGTCCATCCCCTATCTGGAGTGTGTAAGAAAAATAGTGAGTGTTGATTTGCAGACTAGCCCCTTATGAATCAAATGTAAGCAAACGGTAAAAGCATCTCACCCATCGGCCAAAATAGATGTAGTACGGATGCTCAGGGATGTCGTTGGGGTCTGTTCCGTAATCTTCCAGCAAACAGAAGACGTGCTCAGGGCTCTTCAGGCTCACAGTGCCTTCAAATGGAAGATAATCCAAAGCCTGGCGAGAGAGAACAGACCGTGACATTCTGCACATATAGGCAGAGGCATTCAAGGATGATATACACCACACCTGTTTCTGTGTTTTCACATGCACACACACGTAAATACTTACATCGATCTTTTTGATTCTGTCAGTAAACTCCAGAGTCTTGTTGAAAGTGTAGACATTGATTCTGTAAGTTGAGTGTTTCTCCATGAACGGTGACTGTGGAGAAAGAGCACAAACATAAATGAACCATATCAGCGTAGACTCATGTGGAAGTTTTGCTGAAGATGCAGGGATCAGTCCGTCCAACAGAAATATGAATACCAGCTGTAGCATCACCAACCATGTTCTCTGATGGGTAGTTCAAGAGGGATGTTCTGAGTTCACTGTGTGTCTGTCCGTGGCCCCATAGTTCAAAAGCAGACCTGAAAGGATGAAGCAACATGAGTTACAGAACAAGGTCACGGAATAAGATGGATGAAAGCTAAAACACTCACTTTGCACAAACAGATCTGGCCATGATGCCGCGGACATCCTCCTCAGACAAACCATCCAGACACCAGAAAGGAGACTAGAGAAAAGAGGCAAGAAGAGGAGTGACTGTTGGGTAATGGGGTCAACAGGATAGAAACATCCTGATGTGGCAGCTGTCAAATTATCAAAAAAAGGACAAGAATTAAAATAGTTACATTTGTCTTGCGAACCTTTTCCTTGAAGTTTTCAATTGGCTGGAATTTTTTTCCTCTGAGAGCCAACAAGGCTTTAATCTCCTGCAAGAATGAGCACATGAATCTTGAACACAGATGTATGAATTAAAAGTCTACTGGGAAAACCAAACACATACAGACGGATTAAAGGAGCATATTAGCAATTTAGTACTGCACCTTGCACAAGTTGGGGGACTTAAGAGTAGCGATGGAATATAACTAAGTACATTTACTCAAGTACTGGGCTTAAGTACAATTTTGAGGTATTTGTTCTTTACTTGACTATTTCCTTTTTCTGGAAGCAGGCAAATATCATTCATATAACTTTTTACTCACTACATTAATTTAATAAGGTACGTTCCTAGTTTCAGACTCAAGACAGAATGGTGAAATTTGTTGCAACAGAAGCTGAAAATAAACTTTAAAAACACTAGATCATACAATTTACATAATGTAATGGCATCTTTTTGTTAGACCCTGCCTGCTTGGTGTCCACATCTTTCAATCACCAAACTCCCAGTTTTTTCGGCAGGCTAATATAAGGGTAAAATATCGAAAAAGATTTTTACAGACTTAAGAAACCATACAGCTGTTTTTTACAGGTTGAGCAGCAGTCCTAGTGAAAGATAACCTGATTCCCATGTGCTAAAATCATTCTTCAATCAATCTCAATCTTTAAGGATCTAGTGGATTAATTAAAAAAAAAAAAAACATAGACAAGATACAACCAAAACTGAAAATGACTTTGCGTATGCACAATGTCCATCTGCCCAGGTATGCTAACATGCATACTGGGCAAATTCTCATGCTAAGATTTACAGATGAGTAGGAATATGCCACAGATCACGTGATTAGGTGTTAATTACCAGTTTATCACCATGTCGATAAGAGTTCAGCGGTCAGGTGGCGAAACGTGTGAACGTGTCACTATCATGTGATTAAAAAACCGAGAACTTCTCACGTGACACCAACACCTAAATCCACTCACATCGCTACAGTAACAGATGAGGATTTTTTTTACATATTTAATTAGCATGTAGCTAATGTAGCATATCAAGCTAGGAGGAGCTGTTGTCTGTCAAATTCTGAAGTTTCCACTAAAAAAACACGTAGACATTCACAGTAAGAGCTGAGTGTAAATTGTGAGAAGTTTAATAAGGTTACCGGTAACCTGAAGTCCAAATTATCATGCGCGAGGTGTAGTAGATACTGGAGGCATGATCGACTGTTGGTGGTCGCCATTTTTTGTTGCGGATTCAAAACAGGTCCGGCTCGAAACCAGGGGCTGACACAAAGTACCGCCTGGTGACCAAATAACCATACATGGAAAAGAATGAATCCTTCTCTTCCAGTTTGGCACCAAACATTTTGAAATTATACATACATACAGGCGGACAACCAGTTTTTCCACTTCCTGCTGTTTGATATTTTCATTGTGACTTTAATTTTTACTTTTGCCTAAACAGTTACGTTAACATGTCGCGTACAGGCAGCTTTCTGTTCTCAGTAGCTCACTGCTCTGAATTTGCGTGTTCGGATCAGCTCCTCTCCAGGCTGTAATCTGCTTTTCTTCAGAGGCACCTTGTCACCCTTTCTGGTCACTGATTGGCTGCCTGGATCTGCTCTAACGGGTCACTGGCCGAGACAGGTGTCCATCAGACTGGTTTTGGCTCGGGACAGAAAGGCATCCGCGCTCTTGCTGCTGTCAGCAGTGCTGCGGTGTTGTTAAATTCAACTAGGAACAGTGTCACTGCAGGATTTACTTGCACTTTGGCCATAATGACACATTGCTGCAGGTGGAGAGAGGATCGAGTCAGTGTGTGACATGTAAGTTGGATCATTTTTCATGATTGTTTTCTGTAAATCTCTGACAGGTCGTACAGATTATCTTTACAAAGCAGGAGGTTCACTTCTTCTACATTTGATGATGAACTGATTTTGTGAGTTTTGTTTCTCTTTTCAATGACTTTTTCCAAATGACCAGATTAAAGCTATTTATTGTTCCTTTCAGTGGAGCCAGTGATGGGGACCAACAGCCAGATCACCACCGCCATGGAAACTGAAAATGACGTCCCAGCTCCCGCTCAGTTTAGTGATGACACTGCAGTGTGCATTGCTTCCGTGAAAGGCTTAAAAGAGAACTGGCAGAAGTGGTCCAGTGAGCACCAGGAGTACCAGAAGCACAACCCCTTCAGCCACGACACCAGGCCCAGTGTGGTGGTCCCTCAGAGGGGGCAGGATGACTACGGGAGGCCCCTGCAGGGCTCCATGACGGAGCAGCGGGGGAAGGATGCTCACACACACATCAGCAGAGAGGTTGAGGAGCTGTGTGAGGTGATAAGGAACATTGGAGAGCCGAGAGACAAAGACGGCAGCGACGGCAAAGTGATCACTGTGGAATTTGGGAAACTGTTTGAGCATTATGTGACCATCTCTAACAAACTGGTGGGGATCCTTCTACGAGCGAGGAAGCAGAAGCTGGTTGACTTTGAGGGGGAGATGCTGTGGCAGGGGCAGGACGACCGTGTAGTTATCACTCTGTTGCAGTGATCAGAAACTTGGATTAGCGTTTATGCCTTGAATCATGTTAAATGCAGTAGCGAATATACTGCAAATATACTACTGCTACTTCATGGCAGCACTCACTGTTCAGACACCACTGATTGTGCTTTAGTCACGTTAAGGAAGTTTTATTGACAGAGAGCATTTTTTTTTCTTGCTTTAACAACTAAAAGCCTGCGCCAGATGCTTTGTGATGATCCCGCACATCTAGCTGACTCACAGGGTAATAAATCTGCTGTCCAAAGTGCAGCTACATGCTGAGGTATAAAAAGGATTGTAAAAACTCAAAAAGTAATGGGCTAACATAAGTTAATCACAAATATAAACGCGGTCGTGAGTTTGCGTCATACCAGGTGAAATGCCAGTCAGCAGCTTAAGTCCTCAGCATGTTGATAAGTCAGTTTTCAAAGCATTTAATAGAGAAGGTGCATCCATCAACTATCATGTCAAAGGGAATCAATTCATGACAGGATTTGACAAAACGGATAGAAATATTGGCAATTAGTTGAAATTTAGCAACGGAGACCCAACAGATGTAAAGTATGTAAGTAAGGGGGACTTTTTAAGTAATAGAATATTGTATTTGTATAAAATAGATTGCTAAACCACCCCTGGTCTAAATAACAGTAGGGAAAGTTAACATTTCCAACCCCTTCCATTATATTCGCTTCATTAGCTTTTTATTGAGAGGAAAGATGAGGAGTGAGGAGCTGGAGTGAAGTCAGAGTGGTTAATGACACTGAACCAGAGCCAAAGCGAACATGAGGCTGCCTGTGACAGACAATATGGTGCTATAGGATGAACTTGATCCTACTTGGCTCGAGTGCTTCGGAGCGTGTATTTATTACAAGTGTGCCCTGTAATTTAGGAAACCTCGTTACAGTTTGAGGCTTTGTATACCTGCGGCACACTGAGATAGACGCACAATAAACTGAAAACGCTGCTGCAATGGAGAACTACAATGTAAACTATACACTGACCGATACACGCCATAATACCTGCTGCTATTAAGAGTAACGGCCATGCAAACGAACACATTTTTTATCACAAGGAGGTAGTATTTTGAATAATTACTAAGTACAGCTTATGTCTTTACGGTATTATAATAAAGGAATGAAATGGCATCCTGTCTGTTATTGTGTTGCTGTGGGTGTTTGTGAAGTGTAAGCACCGACTGGTGTAGTTAAACTAATGACTGGGAGAGAGAGTGTAAAGTGATATCTATGACCTACTACATTGGAAACACACAGAGAACCAGTGATATATTATTTATTCTAAATTAAATCCGTTAAAGTGCACACCAGCTCGTACAGTACATACAGTATGATTTTCTTTCTATACATTCCTTAATATGCAGCATTGTAGTATAGCATAAGTATTCACTGCATGCAGCAACCAGTCACTTCATACTCTAAACACATTACATCAAATTAAAAATAAATGAGCATGTGTAAGCAAATACCCCACTATATTTCAGTGCTTTTTCAGATCATTGAGCATACTTTACAGTGTCAGAGGAAGACCACTGTAAAGGAACCCTGTGAATAGTTAATGAGGTTACAGGGGTGACAGTGCTTTGACCCGTCTCACAAAGCCACAAACTGGCCATCAGCGAAGCGATAACTCAATATAGCGGAGGAGCACATTGTTTACACAGCCGTCCAATATGGTATGTCAATATATATGAATTACACGTTCATCTTTTCAAGTGTTTTCAAAGGATTTCAGTTCTACATGCAGAAAATCAGACCTGCAAAGTATTAAGGCAGTCCTGCATGTCACGAAATCAAACATGAATCACATGTGTGTTATGCCATCTCAATACATCTATTGTTACACTCGGCTTACCTTTACATTCAGTCAAAATAAAGACTGCCTTCAACATTTTCTTTGGTGATTCATAGATGTGAATCACACTGTCTCCTACTTGGTCCATAACGTAAATACATTTCATTACAGTGGATTTATGGAGGTTTAATTAACTTCTGTAAAAAAAAACATTAAAACAATAATTACTTATAATCCCAGAACATTTTTGTGACCTGTCTCAAGCAGCAAAGACACATGTTTTGGCTTGTTTAAGCCTGTATTTGGCTTCCAGTCGGAAAAGTTTTCATACCAAAATTAAAAACCCAAGTGGTTTCTTGTTACAAATATGTCACCAGTTTTTTTATACTGTAATGGCAACTACATGGCATCTGCAAAAAGGTGGATGTTCCAGAGCAAGACCTGGATCTGAAGTGATCAGTTGGTCTCTCCTTTAGAGTTTAAAAGCTCGATCAGCTGGTCTGCCTGCAACACATCAACACGGGACAAAAGAAAAATTTTGTAGTGCCACAAATTTGAAAGCAATCAAAACGATTCATTTATTTTTATTAATCCTTAAATTATGTGCAATTGCATTTCTATCACAATTAATGAAGAGGGGGGTTACCGTGATAAACCAATAGGAGTTGAGTCTGTAGAAGAGGCGGGACATGAAGCCCATTTCACTCGCAGGTGCCAGGACATGAAGGTGTAGGTGTGTGACAGAACAAAATGGGGGCCAATGGAAGCCAAACCTGTAGACAAAGAAAAGGGCTTCACTGCTCCAAAGAAGGGATGCTGTTTAGATGTTACAAAACTAAACAATTAATCAGCGACAAGTTACACAACAGTTTTAAGATAATCTGTGACAGCTGACATTAGATTAAGTGCTACTATTCACTTGGTAAATACAGTTCAGTTTACACAACATTAAAGTAAATACTGCGGTGATGTGTTCTGATAATCATGTTTATCAGAAGCTGTTATCACTGTGAACTGTTTGCTTGTTCCCCTGGCTAGACAGTGTTGGCTGTTAGTACTGATTGGTATCAAAGGGACCAATTCACCCTGAAATGATGTGTAAACAGGAAAACTGGAGTGACCTTTGACCTTCGATCAATGTTATCAAGTGACAAGAGCTGCTTCACAAAAAAAAATGTTTTGGGATTTACTCTTTGTTGTAGTCACATTGTAGTGAGTACATTCCTGAGCCACTACCAGCTATCAGTGTGAGGAGCAGTAAACTACATATGCAACACTGAATAAAGCTCACCTGACATCACTGAGATCTGTTACGTTGTTTTTCTGGAGGAGCTCCTTCCCTGTCTCCACCATTCGCTTCACTGAGTAGGACGACAATTATGTTAAGACCTTAAAATTCCACTTTTCTTGTCTGATGAAAATAGCATTGCTGATTTTATTTTATTAATTTGTGGAGTTTAAACCTCACCCAAAGGCACGTGTTCTTTACTGAGTGATTTACAGTTTCCAACATGTTTGGTCGGGACGACCAGGTAATGATGAGGAGCTCCAGGTTTGATGTCTCTGAAACATGAGATCTCCTCATCCTGCAGTGGAGATAAATGAACAAGTCAGCAAATACAAATGAATAAATCAGCTCTAGGACTGGAAGCGTAAAAGGGTATGGACTAGTATTCACTTAAGTGCAACTTATTTTTTTAACAAGTTTGTCTGTTATTTTAATGGTGTGTCCATTTCATTGACTGAGGGCTTTTTTCAGCTCTTTGTCGTCTTCTCTACACCAGTGTTTCATGAAAAATAAAAGTAGCAGTATATATTTATGGTCCTTGGAATAAAATTCTTTGTCAAAGCTAGTAAGCTAACACATGCCTGCATGGAGTGGACACAACACACCTGTATGTACGTACAATAGCCTCGTGTATTTGAAGGGGAAACATGAGGCACACCCAGCAAAGACAATAGCCCAGCCAATCAATATCAATATTCACTTTAGTATTTAATAAAAATGTGACAGTAAAATTACTGTACAGTTAATTTATATTGTCTCGACGAACATTAAATATTCGCTACATGTTCACAAATCCAGTATTTGTTACACAGCTAATAATGCTGCTGTTTACAAAAGCAACAGGCTAACGCTAACTAGCTAGCTTGGCACTCTGTTATTTGATTATGACGATATTCTCACACAGTGAAGAAGCTCCGTGCCCATTTCATTGTTAACAATCTTGCAGAAAATACATTTCTTGTCATATCCTTCAGCCGGCGCGCTGCTAGTTTTGGATATATCAGCCTGGGCAGGTTGTGTAGCCTCGACTTCTGCCATTGTTGTACAAGGAACTGTCAATAACAAGAGCTGCACAGTCGATCCCAGAGGTCATCGAGCTGACAAGGGGAAACCGAAAGATTGCCGATCTGCACTACAAGTGTAATGGAAGAAAACGGCCACCAGAGAGAGATGTGGTTCATCGTATTTCAAAATCCATGTCCAACTTTTCCAGTTCCCTCTTTTGGTGTAACGGCCCTTACCTGGATTCAGCTCATTTTTATGTGCCTCATGAACTCATCAGGCTCCATCATGATTTTGCATATTAAGTGCTTCCCTGTATTTTAATTAAAGATCCAGGCAAATTGTAATGAAGGTTGATGACTCTGTGGATTGTTTACTTACAACAAAAAGGACAGGTATTTGAAGACGTTTGGATAAAAACAGCTATTCCTTGCATCATGTGGTCCAAGTAAAAGGTGGAGATTTGGGCATGAGGGCTCAGTGAAAGGAAGTGGGGAAAAAATAACAAATATCATGAATTATTATGCTATTCATCAAAATGAGATCACATTGAATAGCCTAATATTTGTGATTAAGTTAAAGAGATAGTTCAGTGATTCAGCCATTTTCATTTTTTCCACTTTCCCAAAGTCGGAAACTAATAAATAACTTACGACAAACCTTTCGCAGGCTCTGTCAAAACGCAATATTATCCTGGCTCAGGTCTTAAGTGGCTATGGGCTCAAATAACAAAATCATGATTCTAAATATCAAATGATCAAATTTCAAATTATCCCAATAATGCATCCAGGAATTGAGCGAAACTAAACAAGTGAGAGGAGGTAGGAGGGGGACACAGTTTATACATATCTGTGTTATATATGACGTGTTTTCCTTTATGCAGTTATTCTAATTTTAAATATGTAATCAAGATTTTGGTCTGAGTGTTTCTGTTCCCATGGACAGTGTGTGAGACAGTTAGTTCCAGGCTACAGACGCAAAAGTCTGCTTACCAGAGCACCTACATCACTGGGAAATCCGGTGTGGTTTTCTAACCCTTTTCCGTGGTATTTTGCAAGTCAACCTCTGAATTCTTGTAGCTTGCAACTATTTTGCTTTTGGTTGAAATGAAAAGAGGCTGTCTTCACATAACCACTCCACTCCACATACCATTTAAAATAATATAACTATTGGAAACATGAAAGTGAACCTGTGATGCAGGAAAGGGGGACCATTCTACTGTCAAACACATTTGAATGGCTTTACTAACTCTAATGTGATCTTTTTCTCTACACGTACAGCACTGCACAGCTTTGTTAGAGAAAAATGAATACACATACAAAACAAATGAATACCTGATCAGATTTGGTATCAGCAGATCAAGCTAACCTAAAGAGTAACCTTATCTTTGTAACCCATCCCTGCATGTGTGTCTTTGTGGGTTTCCTCAGGGTCAAAGTCATGCAAGTCGGGTTATATGAAAACACTGAATTGCCGATAGGTGTGAATGTGTTTGACTGTGTGTGAGCCCTGTGATAGACCGACACTTTGTCCAGAGTGCATGCTGTTAACTAGATACATGAGCAGCAATATGTAACTTAAAGGACTACCCATTTTGATTTGCCTTGTCTCAATATTTCTACTCAGGTTGTTTGGTGCTGAAAGCTGAGTGCAGGGCTTTGATCAGGTTCAGTTGCGTGTGTGGTGTCATGTTGGTCTGATGGAAGCTCAGTTCCTCTGCAGACCCTCTTCAGGTGGTCATCTGTTGTCTGGGGGACAGCACGGTTGCAGTAATACAATGTTTATGTTACTTCTAATTCCTCTCTATTGTTCCCCTCTCTCTGTGAAAATTCAGTAATGTATGGATGTAAATGTATTGTGATGGTTCAATGTATCCTAATGTGTGTGTGTGTTTGTTTTATGTCACAAGTATGTGACACAGATGCAGCTATAGATTAGAGTCACACAAAAATGACAGTTTTTATTACAGTCTAATTCTATTTTGTCTTTTTAACATGAAAAAACAACATCCTCAGTGGAAAAGGTGATGTTTTAAGGGTTTATTCATAATAGAATATGAATGCTTTGAAAACCTTGTCTTTCACCTGGAGAGACAAAGTTTCAATGTGGTTCCACAAAACAACATTGGCAGTGCCGGCACTGCCTGGCAGACAAACATAAAGAAATGTAAAAAGAAACCGACAAACAGTTTACATTTTCTTAAAAACACATTTAAATATATAGATAGTAAAACGATCTGAAATCTTATCTTGAATCCACTGTGCATACATGGAAATAGGCAGGTGTCACTTCCAAAAAAACAGAAGTGACGGTTAACAGTTGAGGTTGTTTCCTCTACAAACGGGATACATCACAGAAAATAAGTTCTTTATAGTGCAATCCTATACTTTTATTTCTTTAACCTAAACGGTCAGGTCACCGTCTGCAGCTGTAGTTTTCAAATGGACAACAAAAAAGCAAACCTCACGTAAGAAAAAACTCAAAAGTACAATCAGAGTCCCGACAGGCCACTGTGGGCCGTATTGTGCTACAGTGTTTTTACCATAAATACCTTATTTAAGCTTTTTTTTTTGTCTTAAATAATTATATGGCCCATTACAGTATGTGCCAAGTGTGTTTCATAAACCTTGGGGCCATGACAGCGAATCAGACGTATGCGCACTCACACACAAACAGATACAAACTGTAAAAACCACACGCTTTAAAATCTCACATCACACATTTGGTTGTTCAACAAAAAAAAATAAAAAATTAAAAAGCATTTTCCTTACATACCGAATGTGCTTACAGTTGTGACAAACTTTTTATCCAACAGCGTTACTGTGAACTTTGTATCATAATGCGCTCCACAACCAATGGAGGGCACGGAGGGCTTAAAGCTTCAGATGCCAGTTACTTACTGGGCTTAGCACGGGGCTACTGATGAATAGCCGGTATAGTTTAGAGCAGTGGGACCTTGAATTGCAGGAATTCATCCAACCAACTGATTTAGCGGGCAAAGATCAAACCAGCATAACAAGAAAGTCCAGTCCAAGAACCCCTACAACAGTCTTCAGACTGTATGTGGGCTCGTCTGAGCCAGGAGCACGGACCGTAGCAACCACTCTATCAGGGTTTGTACAGTAGTGGCTAAACCACATGTACTCATTGGAGTCTAAAAATTCTCAGTTGGATCTATTTCTCAGTTCTGTACGGTCCAGACTTCGAGGTCTTGTACAACAAAGTCTTCTTGTGTGGAGAGAGATTCGTTGTGAAAGGTGGGACAGGAGAAGCTGGAGCCATGGTACAGATCAGCATCCAGCCACAGGCCAAAACCGCCCCTGTGGATTACAAAAAAAGCCCTTCAGTGTCAAATCTTTTCAAAGTGGTTTATGTCTTATGCTCTTAGATAACAGGTAGTATAGTCGCAGATATCTCACAGATTGCAGTTGCAGTAATTATTGCACAGCCTTGCTTTTTATGATTTTATGACACTGACAGGTGTAACTGCTTCCGTTGTCTAAACTGTAACTTACCCTCCTCCGCCAATCTGCAGTGATTCAAGGTTGCCGCTCACAAAGTAGGAGTTCTCACCGCTCCACCTGTATGCCTGCCAAACGACAAATGTGACACGTAAAAAACTTGTAGACAAACCCAATAAAACGATTTTCAAAATAAATTAAATGAATGCTTTTTAAATGGTTGCAAACATCACTGTAAATGGTATTTAAAAGTCCTGCCTCGTAATCATACACTGTTTCTTAGATTGCTGGTAGATATAATTTGTAACCGGGTGGTGATAAAAAAAATGGTTCCACTCTTACCTGGAAGTCTGGGTTGAAGCTGAACAGGAAGGTTTCTCCTGTACCGTAGCAGTATTTGCTGACTTTGAATGGATCGGAAGAAAAAGCCCCGAACACCTGAAAAGACCGAGACACCAGGTCATTAAGGGCATCCACAGCGATACTGTTAATAGTTACCATTTGTGTACTGAGGAGGCTCGGTGGGTTATGATGAAGATGCCAACCTTTTGGTGCATGTCTTTGATGACCAGCAGTACGGGGCTGTCCAGGCCCACCATGTTCCTGTACAGAGTCTTCAGGCTGCTCCCGTGGATGGCTGTGCTGTAGACCAGCTGCCACTGATAGCACTGGGTCCTTGCCGGCATGTGAGCGGCGAGCTGTTGGAAAAGGGGGGGTGTTAATGAAGGGGAAAACTTTCCTCATCTTCCAGTTTGGTTATGTTGAAATGTTGCTGTCACTTACTCTCTTAAGGTGGTAGTCATCCATCAGCTGGCTCTCGTCACCCAGGACAGGCAGGGCATCGTCATCTTCCTTCTGGTAGTCGGGCTCCTCCGCCTCCGAGTCCTCCGAGCTGCACAGGCTCAGGCGGCGTTTGGAGTCCTTCACTGTGATGATCTGGAAGAGGGCAGGTGGGTTAGAAATCAAACATGTTCATACTCTTGCTTTTCACACATGCCCTACTTTTACATTTACATGATGTACAGGTCTGTGGCCGAGTGACTCATTTAGAGACAAAGCAGACGTCAAATTGAAAGGTTAGAACTTTTGCACCAGTAAGTTGCTGGATGCAGGGACAGGTTTAACACAGTAGCAGCGCAAGGTGCTGGATGGTGGATGGATGGTATGAAAACAAACACTTTTCACCCCTCAGAGTAAAGTATTCTACCCATACCCCATACACACAGTACAGCACAGATTCCCCTAACATGATTACACATAATACAGTAGCCCTACCTCAACATACGGCTCCACACAGTCACTGGCAAAATAAAGCACTTTGATATTTTCTGGCAGCAGCTTCATAGCTCCTGTTTTGCCTGTCAAGCTGTGCCCTCTGCTGTACCACATGTCTGCTAGACAAACTGCCCGGCAGTCATCACTTTTATACCCTCTGGTTTACTTTCACTCTCTGTGGTTAGGCGTGCAGTTGGTTGGATGCTCGAGCTGAGGGGCATCTCATTGGTTAGCTGTGATACAGAACAGTTTCTTTTCCCTCTAAACAGGAAGGTGAAGCGCGGGACACTGAGAGGGAGCGGAGAGAGAGAGAGAGAGGGAGGATGTCCATATATAGAGAGTGGGATTTCCCACAACCGGCTGGGAGAGCTGCCAAGCACTTTGGTGCCTCAGTTACTGTAAATTGGGGCTACTTGATGATATTTGTCTCCAGATGTTTAAACTGTAGCGCATCAGGTCATGACCACTGGGGGCTTTTGTGTGTTTGTAAAAAACCTTACCTCCCAGTTGTTAGCAGCAGGGTTGACGGGGTTACTGAGGAGCTTGTTGATCACGGCCACCTTGTTCTTCTCCACTACCAGGTAGTGCTTCTGGTGTTTCTCTCTGATGAGGTAGTGGGGGTGGCGGCGCTTCTTGTTGCCCTTGGTGTAGATTTCCGGTGACCATTGCACAAAGAATGTGTAGAGGTGGTCAACCCTGGAGGAGCAAAAGGGACAAAGTGCATTTTTACTTGCAGATAATCAATGTGTCATGTAACTAAATAGATCATTTTCGTGTATTCATGTTGGCTTGTTGTGGATAAAATCAACAGCTTTTAATGAAGTTACAATGACATACTGTTAGGTAAATAATCTCTGTGACTTACACTGAGCATGTAATGTTGCTGCATGTTTAACGCTATAATGACAGTTGGCCCAACCTCTATTTCCCATGAGAGGAAAAACGAACAAGTTGAGCAAATGGCACTCTTCCATACTCTCATATCTGTTTAGTCATGTCACAACGTGCATGAATAGCAGGAAAGTGAAGCATGCCTTGAATGTCCGTGCTCACTGGGAACCCCCTTTTTTGGAGCTTTTTCAACTGAATCCTGCTAGCTTCTCCAGTTTCAACACACAGAGGCACTTCTGGGCAATTCAACGCTCCCAAAATCCTGGAAGTCAATTTCCAGGCCACTCTGACGTTAGTGTTGTTTGGCCTCAATCAAGCCTCTCTCTTCTCTTTTCTTTTTCTTCTCCTCCCTCTCTCCCTCTCTTCCTGTCACACACACAGACCCACAATCTCCAACCCTTCCAGTCTGCACTGCAATGGTTCGACAAAATGACGCCCTCTTGCTTCCTTTGCACACATAAATGGAAAAGCCTGGGTTTAAAATATTCTCCTTCTGAAATGTTCTTTGCAAGTCTAGGCTCATATTTTCTTGCTTAAATTACACTGTGCAATTTGACAAAGTGTGGAAACCGATAAAATCGGTGACCAAGTAAAGTAGATCATTTTTAGTTGGTAAAACGTTTTAGCACATTCCACTTTAATTTGATAATCCACTTTACTTGGTGATTACGAGATATTCGGTTTGCTAAATTGACACAAGCAAATCAACATACAGTCAGTTTCATCTCCAGATAACACCGCCATGATCAAGTCCCAGCATAACAATGTTCACAGTTGTCTTCATGTAATGTTTCACTTACTCTCCGACACTGTACGCAACTCCCATGGCTGACTGAAGAGGAAGGCGTAGATGGTACACTGTGAGGAGAAGGAGAGAGAAGGTGGTTTGGAGGCTCAGTGCTGAAGCAGCATGTCCACACTGAGTCTCTGCCATCGCCAGCCTTTTATACCAGAGGATCAATTGCTGAGATAAGCTCCTTTGACCGTAAACCCTCCCTTTGACTCTTCACAGCTCCACACGGCCTGCACATACTCACACATGGATTTCACAATGGGGCCTGCATGTGGTGACATATTAACCTGACCTGCTCTGGGTCCCTGTCCTTAAGTTTGGCTCGAGTTCAGACAGTTACTGTGTCAAGGTGGAAGCCCAGTGAGTGAAGCTGATGGCTTTGCACAGAGATAAAGGTCTGTCTCTCTGTCCGTCTGTCACTTTGGTTGTCTTTTCAACGTGACTCCCCGTCTGTGTTTCTGTGTCTCAGTCTTCCTGGATATCTGGTCTGTCTGATGACTGTCTCGTCCCATTGTGAGAAGTAAATGACATTTCCTTCTAAGCACTTTAACAACTCATTAACTATTAATGACTTTCCTAAAGTTACTCTTTTTGTGCTCCCTAGAGTAAAGTGAGACATCATCCTGGTTACATACCAAGTGGACGCGTTGATTATTAATTAGTTCATATTCAGTTCTCGCTCTTTTTGTGCGCCCTTCAGAGTACTGATACAAACAGCTTTGTGCTTGTAAGCTGTGTTGTGTCGCTCTGTTTTTCTCGGTTAAAGGGGCACTGTGTAGTTTTGGAGAATCATCCAAAGTCAGAATGTTTAATATTTACAATATTAATGAGGTAATAATACAAACTCAGTAGCATGAACTGAATAAACAAGCTGTTCTCAGAACATGGTGGGGAAGGACTTCACTGAACAGGAAGCCAAACAACATGAAAATAAGCACCTTATATGATTTTTAGATGTAAACAGAAGAAATCTAGTGAAAACATTAAAAAAATGTATTTGCTGTTACTATAACTGCTGATTTCAAATACACTGTAAGGGCACACATTGCTTTGATGTGCTCATATTTGAAGGTCTGTTATGAAGGAATTAATTGTAATCTCCCTGGAAAACCTTGGTAATGAGGGACTACTCAGTAACTAGTCAATATGATGTATCGTTTTACTTGACATGGCACGAAAAGAGTAACTACTGATTAGATAATCTGTGATTAATGGGAATACTTGAGAACTACTCAGTATGATGCTTCTGTTTACTTTAGGATGCACACAGGGAGTAACTGATTAAGTTATCAGTAATTATTCAGGAATGACTTATGACTTAGCGATTCACTAATTATCAACTCATTCATGGTTCAATCCTTATTCGCTCCTTAGTACGACTGCTCACCTAATCACATGTTTGTGTACCTTATGTAGTTGTAATTGAGCATTTTACACTGCGGTATCAAGTACTTAACGGGTCTGGATACTTGTTCTTCCGCATTCCAGCACATTCATCTCTCTCTCTCCCACTTTTAAGTTTTGTCTTGTCTTTGTCTCGCAGCCTGTCCGTCGTTCTGCCTCTCTCTCGAGCTTCCCTTGATCCATCGAAGAGCGGTAGTGATTAATGTTTTGTGTGGGCAGTCTGAAATGTCAGTTTATCAGAGAAGGGTGACCAGTGCATAAAGGAATGGTTGTGGTCTTTATTAAAGACGTCTGTAAAGCAAGGCTGGCAGAAGATTTGGAAGCTGATCAGGAATTTTAGATGTTGCATAACGTTTGACGGAGATGTGTTGGCTTCATTCAGATACTCTTCATGTACTCTGTGTGCATGTACATGTGTGTGTGTCTGAGTTTATCTCATTGTTGTTGTTGTTGTTGTTGTCGGGTTTCAATGGACACAATGAAACTAATCTCAACTCTATCTCCCCGTATCTGTCATTTGAAGCCCTTATCTTAACAGTCTCCGCTCTATCAGGATCAGTCTTAGGCTCAAACCTTTATGTCAAGATTTAATCAAAGTAGCAGACCTTGATTGCAGTGTTGACCATTCATAAACAATCAATGTTCCACACCAGCCATTCAAACTTGATCAATTTCCAGTGTTGGCCTTTGTCTCTCTACACTAATGCTCAAACAGAATCACAGATGTGTCTGTTCCTTCTGTCTGTGGTCATTAGGATTATGTTGCTCGCACAAATAAGCAGACTTCTCAGCTCGTTGTTTCAACTGTCGGAGCAGTAATCCCATTTATGAGAGCAGCTTTGAGGCTTTCAACTGTTCTCTCAGATTCAGCAGAGAATGTTTACACACGTTATGAAAGCTTGATTCATGATACATACAGCAAAATGACAAATACAAGAATAATATCTCCTTTAAAGTTACATTACTGACAATGACAGGGTGGTTCGTTTATGCTCCAATATCAGGTTAGGTCGAGTCAAACGTCATTCATATATCAGATTTCATACATGGGGAAACATAATGTGACAATACAATCGCAACACAATCACAGACATGTCTAAATATACAAAACACACACACACACACACACACACACACACACACACACACACACACTATAAACTTATATGCTATTGTAAAAAGAAAGGTTTTTAGTGTTCAGTGTGGAAGCGTCTCGGTCTTCAGGCAGAGTGTTTCATCTCCTTGGGACATACAGTGGATATAAGAGGCAGGCTCCCCTGCTTGAGAGTTGGTACGAGGGTGTGTCGCCTCACGTCACTTGGACACACCACAAAGACTGCAGTCGACGGCCAACAAGTAAGAACCTTTCTGCAAATACACCAATCATTGTTATGGATCAGCAGCATTTCCGCCACCACTCTATGATATCACCACGTATTGATTTTTGTTTTGATCAGGGAGTCGATGACGAAGCGATGAGCGTAAAAGAGAAACTTAGTAGTTCCTCTGAGAACACTTTGAGCCGGATTTCGAATTTCCTGTGAAAGACAATTACAGTAGTCTAATATACTTGTTAGAAATGCATGGATTAATTTCTCAGTCTCCTTCTGAGGAAGAACTTTAGTTTTTAAGATGGTAAAAGCTTTTGAGATAATTGATATGGCTCTTATGAATTGAGATTCCACCCAGATTTTCGGCTTCGCTTTTGCTCTTCAGAGAAATCGCAACACTCCGGGGCCAACAATCGCTCATGATTTTCTTACACAACCGAAATAGGATGGAGGAGATCAATTGTGTTGGTTTGACACACAGACAAGATCGATAGGTAAACATACAGTCACACAGATATACAGATGTACACACTTAAAAAGACAGATATATATACATGTGTGCAAAGACCAGCAGATATGCATGCGCCCACGCTTCTATACGCACACCTGATACACGCGGACGTGTCAGTCCTGCACATGTGCACACACATATGCAGAAGAAGTCTTCATATTGTTTTGTCTTCAGCTGGAGTCTGTTTGAAATCATTGCTATCTGCAGTGAACTGCACTTGCATGCATGAGTGAATGAACTGCATCGAGGTGTTAGTTTCGGTTCCCACATGTTGCAACAAAATTGCACAGTTTACTTCTTTTCATCAAAGCAAATGAAAACAAGAATAAAGGAGAAATCTATTCATATAAAATGAAACACTGAGGATATATTTAAAGAAAATGCGGGTCATAAAATAATAACCGTACTAAAAAAAAAAATATTTTATAAAATATTTAAGTCAGATATTCAATCTGTTTTCGGGTTCTTTGATTATATTCAACAATTTCTGCAACTGTAAAACTCAAACTTTTCTTTATGAATGTGAATAGATCATATAATATTTTTTTGGTATTGTCCCGGAGGCTGTGGGTCTCCAAGAACAGACCAGGCGGAGCACACCCTCCTCACTTTCTTGGCAGTCGGTCGTGGCAGAGCCGTTGAGGCTTCACCTCTCCTCCGGTTCCTGTAAATCCTCTCTGTCCATGCACGCTTCCAAGCAGCCATGGGAAAAACCTCTGTGAGCAAGCATTCTCATTTTTCTTGGTTCAAAGAGAACAGACACACCCACACAAATATAGTAGTCAGGCATACACACACACACACACACACACACACACACACACACACAAACAAGAATCCCTCTGCAGGCTGGAGTATTTGGTCTTGTTTATTCCTGTAAACTTCCTGGATTTTGGAGCTTGGAATGTCATCTACGAATTACTGTGCAAGTTGGGCAACTCTGTAGCCTCTGCGACGCTGATAGTGCACGAGTAAGCTGAAAGAGTTTTGTGACTTTTCAGAAATCTATAGCCTGGGGGACTATCACTGGCAGACCAATCCAAAGGTTGATGCCATTGTTTTGTTTGATAGTGATATAAGATGCCTCATGTTTCCCTGTGCGCTGCAACAAGACCACCTTCTCACCACAAACATTTCACATGAAATCATTGCCATGTTGCTTTGAAACAGACTTTGACTCGACATTAAGGCTGAATCAAACCTCTTTCTCCGTACATCAGATCGGTCTGAGCAGCTGTGGAACTCGAGCCACCTGGAAAGCAAGAATCAGTCAATATACGCAGACAGCACAGTGATTGGCTAAATCATGAATAATTGTATTTAACCTGCTGAATGCATCTTGGTTTTACAGGAAATCATATTGACTACTGACTCACAGAATTTGACTGTGATACCGAAATCAAGCAAGTACTGTCTGGCAGCGTCCAAGGAGTAGGAATTGTAATAACGCAAATGCCTCCCTGATGCCTCCCACTGGATACAGTCATTGGCTTTTCCACCGTTAGATCATACAACACATTTATCACCTTTGTGGTTTGGCTGAAGAGCTGTTGGTATTCAGAGTTACAGAGAAAGCATGAGATCATCGCTGTCAGTCTGAGGCCTCCCACTGCCGATGTATCATCACAGAAGCATCTTCTTATAGGAGAAGATATATGAATGGTTTTACGATCAGGCAAAGGGCTCATGTGAACAGTTGAAGCTATCGTATTTTTGAGCACTAGTTGCACCATGAAGCAGTGTCTTTACAAGCAAGTCCCCATTTTCTTTGTATCATGCATGAGTGTAAGGAAGTGGACGATGCGATACGCATTCCTGCTGCGGTTTCACGCTGTTTCATAACAATATACGATTTCTATACGATTTAAAAAATGTTTTGTAGACCTCACTCCTATAAATTATATTAAGGCTTAAATTTCTATGTAATTAAGGGCATTATGGAAATGCTGTGCAGTTAATTGTACTATCAGACCGGAGCAGAGAGACAGGCGATGGTGTTTTGGAGCTTCAGGAGGAATAAACACTCGGAGTCAATGAGAGCTCAGAGTTTCTTTTTTAAACTTGAAGGGATTCAAAAATTGATTTATCTTCCGTCTGGCTTCTCAACCTGTACGTAGCAACGGGCCACTGTGCTGCTGAAATCCACTGTAATGTACTGTAAGTCTCTCTTATTTGGCTGCTGAACAAAGGGGGAATGTACTTTACTTCATGAACGTACAGAGAAGAGATGGCAAAAAGAAAAGACATTAAAGTTTAACAGACAGAACTGGAGCCTCCGGCTTCAATCAGAACCTTACGTTAAACTTACGTTTTCTAATGAACACAGTTAGGTTGTTGGCCTTAACCAGCGTGGTATCTTGGAGCTGCCTGGGCCTGTTCAAGTAGCTAGGCTTCATTCCGCTCATCTCAGCTCCACCCACGCTCCACCTCTTTGCCCATTTTTGATTAGCTGGGAGTTGATCCCACTTAGAGCTTCATTCTATCTCTTCAGAAACCTGAGATTGTCTTGTCTTGCCTGAGATGTCTTCTTCCTAAATAAATCACAACACCATATCAGCTTAGTAGGAATCATACAGAATCATCACTGAATTGAGTGAATTGGAGTGTTACAATGATCAGATCATTGTTACATGTTTGTCTCTTGTTAAAGAAACAGATACCATAATCAACAAGCACAGTTGCCGTGACCCTGAGAGCTCAACGCACTGCAGTCTTGACAACATGTGCAGCGGTGTCCATCTTCAGTCTCTAGCTTCAGGTGTCTCTGAAGTCACAATGAAGTTACAGTAAAATGTCATTTAAAGTGACATGACCACAGGCTGAACCCTGCAGGGACATTGATTTCTGCCCGTCCAAAAGTCCATTAGGGGTTATGCTGAAATTCACGTAACGTGTGTGCATGTGTGCGCGTGTGTGCGCGTGTGTGTACGTGTTGCACGGACATGCCTGCTTAGATTTGTTCTGTTTACGAGTGCGTATTTATTCACAAGTTATCCTCAGTGTACGTGTCTAAATGATAATAAAACAGGACTGAACATTTGTCAATCAATTGGGAGAGCTCGGCCACAGCAGGGGGTTCGCCCAGAGGTCACAGATGAAAGTGTATCAGCTTCAGTGTCTAGATGTGAATTGTGTAACACAAAGGTCAGCGTATCTTTTGGTCACTCAATTTTACTTTCAGAAGCGTTTTTTTAGAAAACCAAAAATGAGCGGCTGTTTGCTTTTCATTATAAAAAAAACAATGATTAAAATTGAAATACAATGCTTTTTTCTTTTTAATGGTCAAAGGGGAGGAGCGAAAAAACAGGGAAATATTTTCTACTTGATGGAGGCCAACAAGAAATAAAATAGCTTGGAAAGAGGAATGGAAAAAGGGGTGTTGTTTCATATTTTGATGGATGTGGTCATTGGTGGTCATGCAAGACTGCCAAGCACAGGGTTGCACATGTGCCAGACAGTGTTTCTTGTGTTATTATGTAATTGGCGATGGCTTACCCATTTTTCTCAAGAACTGTCCAGTAAAATAACTCCAAACGTCACATGGTTTTAGTCAGGGTCATCGGCATCCTGACGAAGAAAAATGCTGAAAGTTCATATATGAGGAAATAATGAATGGTATTTTGTAATTTTAGCTGTTTTTCCCCTTTAAGTTTCTATGAAGAAAATGGTTTTAATGATGGGACTTGCTGGCATCATATTCAATAAGACGTTCAGTTGTTCACGGTCACGTACTTTTTTCCCCGCTCCTGCTTGTTGTGAAGTATTAGCCCTCAAACCAGGTTAATGCAATTATACTTTTGTTCTTTTTTTTTTTGCCTGCATGCTGCGAGGCCAAATCTCACTGCTCACAAAAACTGGTTCGAGCTGGATAAGGTACTGCTTTTGTGCTCTGTGTGTGTGCATGTAAGTGTGTGTTTGTGTGAGTGTGTGTGTGTGTGTGTGTGTATTTCTATCATAGAAAACGCTTTAGCACAAAAAATTACAGAAGGAACGAAAGCGTTAGCATGCTGTTAATGCACTGAAAACCCACATGATTATATATGTCGTCAAGTCTCTCTCTCTCTCTCTCTCTCTCTCTCTCTCTCTCTCTCTCTCTCTCTCTCTCTCTCTCTCTCATCCTCTTTTCTGTCTCTGTAACTCAGTTGCAACCCCACCGGGCGTAAACTGCTTATCCCAGCACTTTGTTCCCAGAGACTTTTACCTTTAAATGCCGTTTAGTGACACTCTGATGCAACCTGTGTGACAGCAGACGGTAAATGAGAAGTTTAGTCCTGATGACAGCATAATAGCCCGAACTCTGCTGTGTCAGTCGGGGTTAATCAGTGATGTTTCGGAGAGAGTGAGGTTTCCATTGACCCACTTACAGAACAAGATGCATTGTGGAATTTACAGGTTAGAGGAGACCACAAGCGAGAACTCGTTGACACCTTTAAGAAGTGACTTCCTCTACATCGGGAACCTCACTTCGTGGGTAATTCAAGTGTAAAGACGATGTGAGACAAGATCAAAGACATGTGCGTAAGTTCTTTTTGAATTCACTGTAAAAACCAAAACATCCCTCCGCTGAATTAAACTGAAACCTGAAACCAAATTTAAAAAAAAGGCCAAAACAGAAAAACAAAGGCAGTAACAGCTAACACCACTTTATTTTACCAAGGATTTCATGTATTCCTCCGTGAAGCGTTGAATATTGTTTGACTGAGGATTCAATGACAATCCTTGTTTTTTCACAGCTGTTAAAAACACTCAGTATTACAAATGTGTCTTTGCTGGACACGTACATAACTATCTCTTTATCACATCCACCTGCTCACTTCCCTGGGCTTTACATCATGTTAATCCAGAGGTTTGCACTGGAGAAGGAGATGAAGAAGAACTGTATTCTCTCCATGAGAGAAAGTTCTTTCAACTGTAATTTAAAGGTTAAATTAACCTTTAATTATTTGCTATGTAAAGATATTGTGGAGTAATGCCATCAGCCTGTGTGTGTTGTGATCTGAGCTTCTCCGTTCTGTGTTTTGGTGGCCAGGGCAGCCGAGTGTCCACGTTAGTGCATGTGAGTCTTTATCTGTCGTCACCACATCCGTTTTCAACATGGCAGCCAGGCGACAGATGATCTCATCTCACAGCTAAACAGCACACTCAAATAAGCTTCTGAAAACGTCTGAGCCGAGAAATGGACAGTTAAAGATCTTGATTCATATCAGCACAGTTTGATCAGAGATATGACAGCTTCCATGCCAACGCAGGAATCAAAAGGGTGGCTGACTCATCGTAAACTTTGTCGTTTTAGAGCAAAATAGTACAAGAAATAAAGGCCCGTTTATTAGTCTTGATAAATTATCAACCTGAAAACAGTTATAATATCCTTTGTGCTAAATTCAGTCATTATCTACTCACAAAATATGGTTCTAAAAACATTTTCACTGAGAAATATACTATGCAACAACAAACCTTGATTAATATTTGATCAACACTGACTTATTTTACAGTTTTATTTTTTTCTTTTCAACTTTATCGAGTAAACGATGCACAGATTTGTTTCTGGTCGGAGATGCTGGTGCTCTAATGTGATATCTAGCGCCAGTAAATGTATATTGTACATGCATACTTCCCTTTTCCAGGTGATTGTTCCAATCCTGACGACTCAGGTGATCTTTTAACATTTTATCTAGCTCCACCGACAGGTCTTATTTAATGAACAAAAACCTTAAAATGAATTTGAATGGCTTTGAAAATATGTCACTGAAATAGTTGGTTTTAGGGTTTGGGTCGGGGTGAGTGGTTCACTTAGACAAGATAGCAGTGAGTGGCTCTCTCATCAGGTATGTAATGAATGCATGAATATGTGGACAAGCTGTGGACTCCTTTACCTTTTCATGTTTTAGTGTTTTATTAGCTATCTATAGAGAACCATATCTTTCTCCAGGAGCAGTCTCAGCATTTAAGAGCAATAAGACTCGTCATTACCATCATCAACTCTGAGCTCATAATTTCAAAAAAAGAATGCTGTATCTGTGGCACACTGTCAGACTAACAGACTCTGGTGTCCTGCCAAAGTCAACCTGACTCTCAGTAAACTGAACGACCCTCACTTTTGCACTTTAGACCAGCTCAGGCTTTACACAGCAGCACCCAAGGCCGGCGATGTGCTCCCTGTCCACTCTGCTCGAGCTGCGCAGTCTTCCATGGACTGCAGTAAAACTTAACAGGTCTTTCTATAACCTATGTTGCATCAGTTTACATCGTTTTACGAAGTCCTGGTCAATATATTACTTTTTCACAGGAGGTGATGGAGGAACTCTGTTCGTGTGTCTGAACTGCTCACTCGAGGCAGCAGAAAGCAAAATACGAAAATCTGATTATATTTTAGGTTGGAATGGGGTGGGTGTGTGTTTTTTTGTTTTTGTTTTTTTTTTCAGTAATATGTTTGGAAAAAAGAGTAGGAGGGGACTGAAACTGTCAGTTCCACAATCGCCCTCCTCTAAAAGCAAGTTAGAACACCAGGTAGTTAAGAGATTTTGTTTTTGATTTGTATTTATGTTTAAATAACGCAAATGTAAATGTGTGCAACTATAAGCTTTGTTGATCTACGGCCCGAGGAGAATCGTGACCCGTTTTAACTTTGAGTGGTAGCATGTGAAACCGTCTAAATGAGTCATCGCCATCCCACTGCACTGTCTCTCTGTGTGGGAGATTCCATCAATAAGACCCACACCATCATGTACCATCGGTGTAGTTTTGGTTTGTAAAATGGCATGCTCGTTTATTCAGACGCACGAAAACATTTCCAGACAAAGGTCATACCACTAAATCTGATTTCACACTTGAGGTTAGAAGTCCGCGTCGTACAGTGTCCTTCCAGCTCTGCCTGTTCTGCCGCCACCTCACGTTTTTCACGTTCAGTGCGCTGGCATGAGCCCAGTCCGAATCAGAGGCCAGTGGTAGTGACCTGTTTCTGCTCCACACACATGAACGATAATAAACTTGGCGGAGGTTGCGTGGCATGTAATTAGGTTGCAGTTCTTCTCAGTTTAAACTCACAAAGCTCTCTGAGAAGTGTAGTAGTGTTTGTCTAAAACCAACTAAGAATCATTTTACAGCTGCTTGTCAAGCTCGGTCACATCTTTACTGAAGTCCTCTTGCATTGCAAAGTTTAAACTGGGTCATCTCTGCTGGAGATTCAGCTTGGCACTTTTTAAGAAAATGAAGTCTTTCTTGTAAATGTGTCCATGCCCCTGTAGCGCTGCAGGCTGCGGTGCACAGAAGTCGAAACTATCTATTTCAGCAAAACTGACAATTCAGACATAAAATGAAACCAAACTGTTGCGCTGCAAGTTGTGCAAGACAAGCGTGTACATGTTTCCAACATTGAGATTTGAACAAACAGAGTTGTTAATATTCTACCAACCACTACTGAGATTGAAAGGATTAGCTGACGTGGCACTGGACATGTGCCACACTGGGCCCCAAAACGCATGAGAAGCGCAGCATATTTCAGTAAGTATCTGATAGAACATAGGAAAAGTTATTATGGGTTATCGTGCCAGTAAATTCAAGTTAAAGGGGAACTCCAGCAGTTTTACGAAATAAAGGTCAGTTTATTAGTCATGATAAATGATCAACCTGAAAACTGTTATAATATCCTTTGTGCTAAATTCAGTCATTATCTGCTCACAATCTTTCCGATGGAGAGTCAACTCATGTTTTCTTTCTAAAACAAGTTCCGATCTGCCTCAGTTGTGTAGGAGAACGCTGCAGCGCTGTTTTGCTGTGAAGCTCTAGGGATGTTTTGTGAACTACTGAACTTTACCTGTGTTTTCCAACTTGTCCGCGGTTGGTATAAATTTGTCAGTTGTTTACAAGCACTTCGGTACTAATGTCTGTTTAGTCTGCTGACCGTGAGTTGTACAGAAAGTGATCCGTGGCCAAGCCTTGTTTTTAAAATAACTTCATAGGGTAACATGTATATATGTCAGTGTGGTATTTTCGATGATTAACCGGTCAAAAGTTGTAAAAACTGCCGCGCTTGTTCACTACTCAATGTACTGTGACAGTTTATTTAAGTCCATTGAAAAGTGTGTGACAGCGATCCCACAGCAACAGGCCCTGAATCTTTACTGCACAGGATGCATCACTTTCATCCTGTTAGTCATTATTCAACATGCAGCTTATATGCAGTCTAAAAAATGGTCCACAAATAACACAAATAATGACTTATTTCTTTGTGAACTCTTTGTGACACCAGAGGACATTACACAGGAAATACACACCAGGAGCATTAAAGGGCTTCATAAACTTTCCCCGACGTGGGTGATGATGATGTGCTGAAGACTGTGGGTGACAATCATCAGTCTCAATCTTTGACCTGTCAGTCTGTATGACTTAATGTTAACGTCTCTTGGTTCCCCCGGAAAATGTCAGTGTGAACAGGAAGTGGGATCAGTCCAGACCAGATGAACTGAACAAGATGATGTCATCTATATGTTTTCACTTTCTGGGTTGAACTGTGCCTTTAAATGATGTTTGGTTTGGTTGGGTGAATACTACACACATTGACTTACTGCATGTATTATCATAATTACTATCGCACATCTGTTTACCCTCCACAGCCAACACATCTGTTTTATTGGCACATTGCACATATTGTTAATACTATGACCACTTTCACACTCCTTAATTCAAAACTTTGCACATTTCATTCTCTTTGTTTTACTCACTGTAGAATACATGTTGTGTTGTACATATTGTTATTCACCATAGTAAATTCTTGTATTGGACAACTTAATTATCAGTTTCAGATTCAGTTTTTATGTCAAGCATTTTGTAACTATTTAAAAGTGTCATGTAAATCGTTCGATAGTTGTTTTGTCTTTACAGAACAGAGAGGCTTGTGTATTATTAGTAACAGTTGAGCAAAATGTAATACAAAGTGAAAACACTTTCTCCGTTATAAAACCAGTATGAAACCCACGCTCACTCTCAGGAACAAGGCTGTTTATCCTCAGACTCACTGAGATTAGTTGCAGTGGAAGAAAGCTGCTGTTTCATAACCACACTACACTGTTTGGGTGTATCAACACGTTTGGTAATGTGATTACTTGGTGAACTGTGTTGTCTCCAGTAACAACGCTGCTATTAAGGTCAAGGGGGACTTTAACATTGTTTTTTTGCTGTTTTTTTTTTTTTTTTTAATTAAAGCAACACATTGCAATGAGTAAACAAGCAACTAAATAAAATGCACATTAATAATTATGTTTCAGTAAATAAACGTAACCATCAAACTTCATTAAATTATGGAGATTTTATATAGATCACAATGTTATTTAATGCCTGATGGCTTTGTTAGTAGCGGCACAAAGAACGGTTAAGGGACAGGATGTAAAAAAAAAAAAAATGTTACGAGCTTTTAGATATTGCCTCAGAGTTTCAGGAAGCCATTCAATCTGTTTCTCTAGATTAAAAAAAAAAGATAGAGAGTGGTTTTTAACAGCTAATCCAGTCTGAGGAGGTTTTTTTTTTGTTTACCTTGTTTGTCTTGTTTGTTTGTTTGTTGTATGTTAAAGTATAGAACAGCTAGTAGATCTTTTTGAGCCGCTCCAGTTTCATTGTCCTTGTATTGTGCATGCTGTCTCATTGTCATGGCTTATTGGTTCACGTCAGCCGACTAAAGCTGCTATTAATGTTGTTAACACCGCCACTGTTTGTCGGATGCATAGCGGTGAGGTTATGTGTCTATTTGTGACTGTAAGTTTAGCAAGTGTAATATGACGATGGTGAACCAAGGTGAACCTTGTTTGAGTGCCGTACCACCAGACTGCAGAGCAGCTTCCTTCCTCAGGTTTTGAGACGCCAGTCTGCCATAAAAATCATTTTAATTCTATCACTTTGGCCCAGATCTGTCGGATTTGCGACCCAGGGAGGACAAGAAAACAAAAAGTGAAATAAAACCAGCGAGTTTGAGAGTTGGAAACAACTAACAATTTGCTGCGGAGGCACAGGGCTCCCACGGTAATGTCAAGTTAACATCGAGAGCCATAAGTGCTGTATAAACATGAACGACTAGAGCAGCTTGTACTTAAAATTCCAAGGAGGCTGATGTCCGTTCCCGCAATAAAAACTTCCTGTCCGCTGAGACTGTCAGCCAAAACAAGAGCCGAAAAGGGTCTTTTGGCAAAGTGTGACAACTTTGCATGCCCATATGTACAAAGACACTAATCATTCATCCCATTTGTTCTGGACGTTTAAAGTCAATTCTACTCAAAACACCTCAGATTATGAGGCGATTTGACTTTGTTTTCGGAAGAATATTGAATGTCATACTTTGGTAGGTCCCATGTTATTTTTGATGGTTTTATTTCAATCGGTAGAAGACTTGGCGATTCAAGTATGCCCTCTTGTGTCTGTTGTAGTCCATTTTTGAAATGATGCGTCACGTGTGCTGCACAGATTTGTGGGATACATGGTGGACAAAAACATTTGAGATCGAAGCTAAACGTCCAGTGTGTAGGATTCAGTGGCATCTAGCTGTCCTCTCACGCCCGTCTGTGGTGGCCAATAAAAAACATGAAAACTTAAAGGACCCTCTCTAGAGCCAGCGTTTGGTTGTCCCTTCTGGGCTACTGTAGAAAACTGGCTGTCATCTAGGCTCATTCAAACATCATGAAAACACTGTTCTTTGTTTCCGGCGATTAAAACATAATTATATTATTATATTCCACTTCGGCCCTGAGTCCTACGCACTGGACCTTTAATCTTCGGTTTAAGCTATTCGGCTAAGAACATTATAATTGTTAATAATCTAGATGTTGAAAAGGATTAAATGATGTGCAAAATATCAGTTTTGCTCTTTGCAGCTGTTGCTCCATGGTTACTGGGGTTGTTTAACCCTCATATTATGTTCTCCCACAATTCTCCCCCCTTTCTTTGGTGTTCCCGGTGTGGTTTAACTGCTCTTACATTACCACAAAAAACATCATTCAAACATAATCATCACCAAATTTTATTTAATACCTTTTAATGCTGTAAACAATGTTTCCAACTAGTGGTGAACATAACTGCAGTGAATATACAAAGAATAGACACTGAAAATTATGATAATAATGAGAACAGAGACCAAATTCACGGAACATCAGAAAAAATCAACATGAATAGTCATCTAGAATAGTCAGTGGCATTGTACAATCAGCAGGTCGTGTATCTCTATTATCAAATCGGATCATTCTTGAGAGGACATGAAACTGCTGTAAGGACAGTGTTGACTGGAATATAGGCCTCCCAGACTCTGCATCCCACAGACTGTGTGTAGCCTCATTGTTTGACCGATATACTCCAGCCAGAATCAACAGACCCATGTAGGCTTGGACGTCTACCTGGTCCAATGCTCTCCACGTGTCCCCAAACACACGCTTCCCCTCCAGGTTTGTCATGTCCAGTATAATTTACTCTATGGACTCTGGTAAAAAGAGTTGGAAGCTGGACTTGATGTCATCCACATGAGATAGTATTGTGTTGGCCTTGGCGTCATCCTTACAATGTTTTCCACTCTTGCTCTGCCTCCTCTGTACTGGGAGGAAGAATACCAGAGCAGGTTGCCATCCTTGGACTGTTGGAATGTCACCTCAAGTGCCTCTTCTTCTCATGCCTCTTCTCCATGTGCCTCTTCCTCTGGAGCCTCTTCATCTGCTGACTGGTCAGTCTCATAAAGGTCCAGATCAAAATCACGATCGATGTTGTCATCCAGTTCTGACACATCCTCCTCTATCTCCGGTTCAACTTCGATCTCCTCTTCATCTGATTCAAAAATTCGGACCAGAGCCTCTCTGACAGTAAATTGCCTACTCATTGTGGTCACAGACTAAAATTAGTTATTCTGTAAAGTGTGGTTCACGTGGGGGGATGAGCACATGGGCACGGGAAAGGGTTGTTTATTTTGAAAGAGTCTGGAGAGTGTGGCTCTCAGGTGGGCACATAAGCGCGAGAAAGAGACAGGTTCCCATAAATGGCAATGACACGTAATTCTTCAGTCTGAAATGTGTGGTTTACGCGGTGGAATAAATGTGTGTGTGAAAATGTGTGTGTGTGTGTGTAGGGGGGCTGTTTGTGGTTGTGCATGGGGATGTTTTTCATCTACTGAATGAACGTAATCGTAGTACTACCCATTAATATCCTATGTCGGTCAATTTTGACCAGGAACACCACAGGTGTTACAAAGTTGATTAGACCGCTCAAAACGCAATGAAAGTGGTGATCAGCAATTTCATATGTTTAAATGCCTAGTGTGAAGGATGTCATAAGGCCTTGAGGCAATCAGAGAAAGAAATTAATTGTTTAGGATTTTATGAAGTTGTAAATCGAACACCACAGGAGGGTTAAAGGTTTGCTCTGAAGCACGGTTTGAGGCTAACAGCTGTTTTAAAGGCATCACTTGAACTTATTCTGAAATGTCTTTGTTTGCATCTCAGTATTTTTCTGCCACTTCCTCTGCTTTGTTAGCTATGACTTAAGCTTAAGCGGGTCAAATACAATGAAATACAATCATTTTTCGTTGTGGAAGCACCAAAACCTCAACAACCAGGTCTCGGAGAGATAATTAAACTTACACTGGAAAATCAAATTGGAAAAAAACAGTTGGTGGACAAATAGATCACTTCCTGTGGCAGCTGTGGTTGCCTAGTTTCAGAATCCCCAAAAGACCCATATGATGTTTTGAGGTCTAACTGAAAAAGGAAAAAAGGAAGATTTACTTTCATACAATAGACAAGATTCAAACTGAAATAATACAAACAACTTAACTGCAACAGAACACAAAAATACTTTGAAGGCTTGGACAACGCGACGAACCACAGGCTCAAACTGCTCTATGCTCCATCGCTCATCTTGATCTGCAGAAGCTCAATGAGGACATCTACTGGGCAGATGAGGCATGAAAGGACACAGAGATTTCAGTAGAACAGCAATCACCTGTTATTGGTGAGGTGTTCTTTGCAGGTGGAAGCCAAGTACTCTCTAATGACGTGCTTCTCTGCAGGTGATCAGTGCAAATGCAGACCATTTGGTGATGAGGCTAACACTTTTGATAGTCTTTATCTCCACTTAACTTACTAACACACATGTCAACAGAACTGGGTGTCAGATTCTGTGAAAGTTTGAACCATTGTCCTCATATCTAAACAGCACACAGCTCCTCCCCAGCTCTGTATGGGATCAATAAAGATTCTTCTTCTTTTCTCCTTTCTCTCCTCCTGAAGGCACACATCGAAATAAAACAAGACATAACGAGAATTTATTTCAGGTAAGAAAATAAAAACATTTCTATGGCATTTTCATTGCCATAGAAAATATCTGAATATAATCTTTTATTACTTTTAAAATAAATTACTTTATTACCATATGAGGGCACAAGGAACTTTCATTTTTGGTTGATTCTAGAAACCCCTTCGGACAAAAATGGTATGAATGCCACCACCTCCCGTCATAAAAATCTTGATCCAGCCAGCAACTGCATTTACACAGGACACATGGGGATGAGGTAAAGTATCTGTCTGTGACTATGTAAGATTAGCAACAGAAATATGATGATGCTCGAACACATTTGGACCCATTATTTTCCTGATCCTTATTTTCATATTTGCTCCCAATGTCTGTTCTGTTTTTCAACCTCAAGCCCTCACCTGGGTGGCCGGTTAGAGAATTTGAGGCATTAAAAAGATATTAAATATACAAGATTAATAAAATTAATTGATCATACCTTTACTGTCACTATGATTTTAAAAAAAACACATGCGATGGAGTTAAAAATGTTCAAATAAAAATATAATGGCAGATGTGTTCTTGAGATTCAAAGAGGCTTTACACCAAACCCTCTAAAACTTTGGTGTCTCTCTGTCTTTCAGCCTTTTGGTCAATCATGCAACTCCTTCCCAGAAGTGGGTCAGAGGCTTTGACACATTAGTGTCATCTAGATCTGAGGGTAGTGATTAAAAACATGTCTTAAAGATTTGGTTTTCACACTGATAATGTTGGGCTGCTCTCCAAAAAGCAAAAATCCTTTAGATCTAGCTATCTCATTTGTTTTAAACCAGTGTTTGCCAAACCCAGATTTCAATATAAATGTCTGTCATGCACTACTGTCATGGCTCACCTGCAAGTGGAAATGCCCATGGCAGTGGTTTTGTAAAACTGGTTTCCCCAGGGTTGAATGGGTCAACACAGACGTCACTGTGCCTCGTACAAAACACAACCATCTGCAAAGACCTGAAGTTTGTTTTAAATCTGAAAACACATTATACACTTTATTTAGTCTTTGTGACGGTCAGCCACAGCAGAGAATCAGCTCATGAAGAAACAATTTATTTTCTAGTGATGTCATCTCAGCCCACTCTTTGGACCATTTCTAAAATAACCTGTCTCTCTTTCACGGAACAGAGGGCGTTACAACTAGGTTTAATGATGGCATACCAGTCACTTCTGCAGGTCAACTCTTCAACTTTGCAGCACTTTGCAGGCTGACTGAGGTCGGTGACATTGTTTCATACATAGACAAATAAGGTTTTATCTTAACTTGAAATCAGCCGCGAATGTTGATCGGTTTTAGAACATCGCCTCATGAGGTACGATCAGCATTGTGGCTATTTATTACACATACTTACGGCCATGGTCGAGGTTCTGTTGGCGGGGAGTGTGAGTTTGGACATACGTGTTTAATGAGGACGGTGATTCCAGTAGAACCAGTTTGAACAGTGTTGTGCAATTTCCCTCAAGTCATTTGCTGGTTTCATTGGTTCATGAAGGATGTCATGTGTGTTGTGTGCTTTTAAAGGTTTTTTAACTCTTGATTGGATTCCATTATTTGAAGATTACACACTGCTTTGAAAAACACAGCATTTGAATTGATTTAAATGAGGTGACATGAGGGACACACACATAAGTGATTGGCCATTTAAAATATCAGGCGCAACTTTATCTAAGTTTGGGTCCTATAAATGTAGGGAATCTGACTGATTGATGTCTCTTCCTGATTGATCAAGGACAGGGTAAGTTCAACATGAAATCCAAAAAAGCACATAATTCCTTTTACCTGGAGTGTTATTTATTAATTGACAATGAATGAATGCAATTTATCCATAGATTGTTTTGTTGTGATCGCTGGGTCTTGATTAGTCAGTGATATTGGTTGTAGAGATGTCTGCCTTTATTGAAGCTCCATGGCACTGAGCTTGTGGTGCTCAAAGCACAAAAAATACCTGGTTACCTCAAAACATCCACCTTGTTGTGAGTAACAACTAAGCCAACATGGACAAGTGCCAAGAAAAAAGAGTAATAGTATATCTCATTTTAACTTATGAGAGACAGCATTGTGAGAGGTTTAGTGCATAAACCGGTTTGAATCCGATATGTAAAATATGTTCCTGTACTTAATGAAGCTGTAATTTTGTTTATGTCTATTCCTGTTTCAACTTCAGATTCCCAGAAGCACACACCTGAGAGATAAATAAATCTAGGTGTGTTATTGTTCAGCTATCAGCGGCTGTCACGAAGGAATGTTCTGATGGATGCGATGGGGAAGGGAGTTGTTGCTATTTAAGGGCTGCTCTCACGGTGTCAGCTCACCCTCTGCTCAGGACTCTAGCTGGCACCAGGAGCTCCCGACTGCAGGTGAGTTTAAGCATCTGTAGCTGCAGCTTTAAACAAAGTGGGTCTGCCTTTATCTCAGTGTGGCTGCGGTCACTGATAATTCAAATTCAAATGATTTTATTAGTATTTACACAGATTTTAGGTCAGATTGTTGAGTTGCTGCTTTTAAAAACAAACTCATGTCTAAAGTCATTTATAGAGCTGCTGATAATTATGATTATGATGATGATGTTGATGATGATGATGGTGGTGGTGGTGGTGATGATGATGATGTTTAATGAATTGGTTTCTGATTCCAGTGTTGTCTCTGGACTTCCTCACACATCAGAATGTTTTTCTTCCTGATCTTTGCTGTGCTCTGCACCAGCTCCGTGGCAGCACGTAAGAAACTGACTCAACTGTTGAGACCTTTTGACACCAGTTATATACTTTGTACTTTTATACACAAACATCAAGCTTTGAACAAGATCTTTGTACATGCACGGTAAAGTAAAGAAGCAGTAGCTTCCTCTTGACCATCACATAAAAGAATGTTTTAACCCCTCTAGCTGCCATGGTGCCCAACTCCTACTCTGTTGCTGTTGGAGGTGGTAGTGGCACGTCCTTCGCCACAGTGGGAATGGGAAGGATCACGGCGGTCAGGGTTTGGGAGATTCACAACGCTTACATCACTGGGTCAGTTGCATATCCTTCTGCCGTTAGTGCCTTCACGTCTTGTTGTCGTCTTTGGCGTTCAACAGCTTCCTCTCTCCTGTGTCTTGCAGTATCCAGCTGCGCTACGAATCCATTTGGTCAGCAAGGGTTGGTCGTGTACAAAGCAAAGTGCATGAGCTGATTCTCTTTGACAATGAGGTCATTGTTCAGGTGAGGGACTTCACTGATACTAAAATATAATTAGATTTAGAATTATGATTAAAGAAAACACTGTGCCTCAGAAAAGACAATCTGTTTTGGATTTATTTAATTATATTCTTTAATTATCAAACCATCTCAATGTGATATTTATTTAATTGACATACATTTACAGTTGTTACATGTATACAAGCATTTTTCTATTTAAATTAGTAACACTGTAATTTGTATCAAACTATATTCTATATTCTACATAACTTTATTAATTTTGTATAAGATACATGTGTTTATTTACTGAGGATGAAACACCCTAACACCTGTGCTGATGTGCTCACCCTGTCTGTCTCAGATCTCTGGTAAATTCCACCCCTCCAACTACATCTATCAGGTGATCTTTGTGACCTCCAGAGGGCGCTCTCTGGTCGTTGGCCAGCCACAACAGGTCTTTACCTTCTACCCTGTCCATTTGCTTCATTTATCGATAGTTCAATAGTACTCACGGTCATGTATTAACTGCTGATGTTGTGTTACAGACATCCTTTAACATGTACGCAAACCACATGGACTCAGAGCTCAGACTGCTGAGCGGCCGGTACAATGGCGCCGGGATAACCTCACTGGCGGCTCACTGGGGGGCGGTCTACATGAATCAAGGCAACAGCAGCAGCACGGAATGAATGACTGAAATGATGTTTTCCAGTTGATTAGTGCAACATGTGTTAACAAATGTGCACTGGATCATATTATACCACATTTTGGATCAATTTAAAAAAGTACATCTTATCAGGGAACAATGATTTATTAACAATGACTTTAAAAAAATAATAATTAATGGTGAGTGCTGAAGACAAACTCAGGTTGGGACCTTGGGTGACGCAGTGAAACACATGATCTACTCAACATGTACATGTCATAGCCTATGCTTCTCAACTGTAAAATAAATGGATAGTTTAATCCGGAGGGACATTGAACTATATTTAAAGGTAAAACAACAGGTTTGGAAACAGATTAGCTCCATTAGGCAACAGCTAATTTTAGCATTCAACCACATTCTAACTAGCGTTTCTGTTTGATATGATACTCAAAAATATCAGCACACATGCTGTTAAATGCTAACATCAGCTAAAATGTGTCGCCATACCTTGAAATATGGCCAGATGTGCCTTCAGATTTTGAATATTCGTCATACTTTCAGTTGCTGATAAAGTGGGAAGCTGTAAAATGACAACAATTTGTCAGATTACCTATTCTTATAGGACTTGCGACCTGAAACACAGCAGCCTAACACTATCCTATCTATCTAAGTTTCCCACCCTGAGGGTGATGTTAAAGGAAAATGGCTGCCATGTGAATGAGGTCAATTGAGTTTGTCATTGTTCCTTTTCTGTGTTATTATGTAAATACAAATGAACATGTGATTTTTATTTCCACATATTTCTAACAGTTGGTGAAATGTTCAATCTATATCGTATTAAATTCTGTTGGATGCAGCATAATCTTGTATTGACTTTTCTTCCTGAGACCTCAACTGGTGGCCGAATGTTTGAAAAAAAGCTGCGAAAGGGTTCTCTTGGATGCCACTATGGTAGATCAAACATGTTAATTCATGTGTGTCACTGCAGTCTATGCAATTTTAAAAATACAGCAAACATGCCGAAAATTGTACAGTTCTGTACACTCTCAGAAAATAAGGTACAGAATTGTACCTTTAGGGGTACAATGGCTTGTCACTGGGGCAGTACCCTCTGAAGGTACAATTTTGTACCCTTGACACTGGGTACTTATTTGTACCCTTGTGGTTTGTACCTTATAAAGACCAATCTTGTACCTCTGGTGGCAATTTTGTACCCTTATTTTTAAGTACAAAAATGGATTTTGTTTTTTGTTTTTTTGTATCTGGATTATACAAAAGACAAATACATTTTAAATTTATCAGAATGTATTTTTTATTTTCACATTTCAATTTCATTTAACTTTAAACAATGTAAAATTGTCCATTGCAGGCAAGTCCATTCTCCACCAACCTTAAAACTGCATACATGAAAATAACACTCGTGACAGAAGATCTTCACATGTCAGTTTTGTGCATCTTTAAATACTATGTCGAAGTGTGACATATAAGTTGACTGGTGGAGTCAATAGTGGTTTACTTGCCTAGTGACAGTTATTGGCAGAGGCGTATCACGTATCACCAAGGATCTAAATAGGTACTTTCTCGCATAAAAAAATATTAAAACTTAAGAAAGTGATGTATTAACAGCGCTAAAGCGAGAATTAAAACAGCTTTTAGCAGCTCTACCGCTGCCGGTTGCCGCAAAATGCATTCTGGGAAACTTGCATCCTGTATACTGCGGTGTGGACGGGCTCTTTGTCTGCCAGGCTGTAGGTAGCTGATTTTACTGTGCATCCATGGTTGGCCGTTTGTGAATATCATAACATACAATATTGACTGGATGATTAGTAATTTTTCATACCTGCAAATCTGCTAAAAAAAAAAAAAATTTCAAGGCTACTCAAAAATGGCTTAGAAGTTAAAATCTTCATTGAATACTTAAGGAAACAGTGAAACCTTCACATTTAAAAAGTATAACTACTACTGAAGAAAGAATAAATAATTATTTAAACATATTAATATTTAGGCTACTGCCATTTGTAGAGTCTAATACAATTGTACCCCAGCATGTAGAAGAAAAGGTACATATATGTACCTTTTACCACTGGGGTACATATATGTACCTTTTGGGCCCTCAAAAGGGTACAAATAGTTACCTTAAGGTCCAATAATGAGCCCTAGGGGGTACATTAGTGTAGATTGTACCTAGGGGTACAAAAAAGGACTCGTACTGTACCCCTATTTCTGAGAGTGTAGAAATCTGTCAGATTTCACTTATAGTCCACAAAAGTTTGTTAAGAGTTTGTTTGTGAATTTCTTCTTCTACTTTGTCTCTGTTTTGTAGCTATTTTTAGACATACCTACGGCCATGTCCAAGCTTTTGTTGCCGGGAAGTGTGAGTCTGTACAGTCTTGTTTAATTAGGATGGTGATTCCAGTAGAACCAGTTGGAACAATGTTGTGGAGTTTCCCTATCTGGTCATTTCCTGGTTTTTAAACTGAGTCACACATAAGTGAATGGTCATTTGAAAAAACACCCTCATTTTTCAATGCAAGAAAAATTCTAACAGCACTGTAAATCAATTTGTAGCAGGTTTATGACAATTCACTGATTAATTTGTCAAATAATGACACATAAGCAGAACTCTGATAAGCAAAAGACCATCCTTAGTAGACTATTTTCTTCTAACATCACCTTTAGGGGAGGAAGCTGAAATGCTGGGGTGATCTTATGCTGCTGTGTTCCAGGATGTAAATCCTGTAAATGTAGGGAATCTGACAGATTGCTATCACTTCTTGATTGATCAGCAACTGAAAAGATGATAGACAGTGAAAAACTGGAGGGACATCAGGCCATACTTCGAGATAAAACAGAATATCTGATAACCCGTTAGCTAACCTTGGCATTTAACCACCTCCAAGCTAACAGAACTGTTTGATTACATCCAGGCAGAATAAAATGTGTCCAAGTTCATCCATGTTGATATTTTAGAATATATTTTCGCCTTTCCTATTGTATCATGTAACACCATCAAACAGTAATTTTAGTTTAAAGTTAGCAAGTGTCTTCCGGTAGCTAATGGGTTATCAAATACGTTGTTTTGCCATGTAATATTGCCCTGCATCCCTCACTACTCATTGTCTTTTCAGTTCATAATCAATCAGGAAGTGGTGAAATGATGACGATTAGGCAGATTTCACATGTTTATAGGACTTTCGACCTGCAACACAGCAATAGAGAGCCGAAGGTTGTCATGAAGATAAGAAAATATCCTCTAGTTTTGTGTGAAACCGCTCAGTGAGCTACATCGTCTCGCTCAACATACATCAACACCTCCACCTCAGCACAGAAAGAGTATGAACAAATCACAATAAAACTGGTCACAGTGACAGCTGCAGTTATGTGAAAGGGTAGTTCATCAGTTCTGCCAGCAAGCTAATGTAGGGGACCAGCTTTATAATGTTTAAGTGATGGGTTTCGGTGAATGTCCAACGAGACAACGTCACTTACCCGACTGCTGGGTGAGTAGTCCTTACAATCAGGTATTTTCAGTCTTTGTTTTATTAGTTTTATGACAAACATACAACTTTTTCAAACTGTCTTTTAAATTGATAATCACCATATGTGTAATTTACGGCACAGTCCAAGTGGGATCAAAAGATTATTTGTCTCTCACCATTCACCACCAAAAAAAAGGTCCCATGGTGGTCCACCGGAAGGAGCGTGACTTCAGCTCTCTATATCACATTTGTGTTTCTCACCCTGAGCGTGATTTCAGAGGAAAATGGCTGCCATGTAAATATACTCCGATTCATTATCGTAATATTTTGTTTAATTGTTTTTGAAACTTGACTGGTAGCAAATTCTGAGGTCTTTGACAATTTAATTGCATGAAATATGAAAACCTTATCGTTTTTTAGCTATTAGGGGCCAAAGTCCTCTGGCTAATCAGGCAAACAGTCATGTTATGTTGTTGTCGATCATCAGCATCATGATATTAAAAAAAAAAGAAAGAAATGGGGGTTGATTTGTGTCTTTTCAGTCCGCCTCCATCAAAGTGGACCACCCTGACCTCCCGTACTGAATGTTCAGCTAATGTATTTCTGTTATCTCTCATTTTTTTCTGAGCATGGAGTAGAAACAGTTTGGTGTAAGCCCCACTTCCTACATTAAGCTTCTTAGGGTAAGTCTGCTAAATCTATGTGAGTTATAAATGTTTGAACACCCTTTGCTCCTGGCGGTCTTTCAATTGGACAGGCTGTTAAACCAAACTCCATTCTGAAAGCAGTTGTTTTATTGCAGGTCCATATGTTTTTACAGTAAAAACTGTAGTTAAATCTTCACTAAGGCTCTTTTCTGATTCATTTCAATCCACAGGAACAATCTGCACAGATGACATTTACTCTGTGACATCATTAACTAGCCTGTGATGCTGAAGTGTTTGTCACAACGGCCCAGTTAACCTTCTTCATCCTCTCTGCGGATGGCCCGAAGCCATAGAAGCCACATCTCTTCTCATGTACTTTGGTCTTTGGGGAAGTAAAGGAAATCTTAAATTGTTTATGTATCTAGATTGTTTTGCTGTGAGCTGCTGAGTTTTAGATAGATAGATAGATAGATAGATAGATAGATAGATAGATAGATAGATAGATAGATAGATAGATAGATAGATAGATAGATAGATAGATAGATAGATAGATAGATAGATAGATAGATGTTTATTGTCATTGTTTCAAAAACAACGAAACACTGATAGTTGACAAATAAATATCAAATATAAACAAGTATAAAAAATAGATAAGAATATTAAGATATATACAAAAAATAGTAAGATATATACAACAAGATGACAAGATACGTAGACACAATGTCTGCCTTCTCTTGACTATAATGAAACAAGACGCCACTTGGCTTGTGGAGTTCAAAGCGCTAACATACAATGAACAATTGAAAAATGCAGCAGAAATGTTTCTTCTCCAGAACTGACCAACCTGTTACTCAAGAAAATCCACACACCTTGTTGTGAGCAGTATCATGTTGAAACTATTTCATGTGCCCATGCCAGCGTACTTTAAGGCCAGTTAAAAAAGTCACGACTGAGGTCCATTTATCAGCTGCTCTTGAGCTTTTAATAATATTAGACAATTTTTAGACTTAAGAAATTTAAAGAACTTCTTGTCCATGCTGTTTCCATCAACTAAGCCAACATGGACAAGAAGTTCCTAAAGTGCTCAGAAAAAAGAATAATAGTACATCTCATTTTAACTTATGAGAGACAGTATCCTGAGAGGTTAAGTGCATAAACTGGTTTGAATCAGATATGACTGCTTTTTCTGTAGGCCATTGTCAAAAAATTAAGTTCCTGTATATATTGTTTTTCTTCCTGGTTCAACTTCAGATTCCCAGAAGCAAACACCTGAGAAGGAATTAAAAAGGTATGCTATTGTCCAGGTGTTAGCGGCTGTCAAGAAGGAATGTTCTGATGGATGCGATGGGGAAGGGAGTTGTTGCTATTTAAGGGCCACTGTCACGATGTCAGCTCACCCTCTGCTCAGGACTCTAGCTGGCACCAGGAGCCCCCGACTGCAGGTGAGTTTAAGCATCTGTAGCTGCAGCTTTAAACAAAGTGGGTCGTAACTCCGTTTGCCGCTGATTATGATGACAATGAGTTCATTAGTATTTACACAGATTTTAGATCAGATTGTTGAGTTAATACTAAAAACAAATCTCAGATTGGTTTCATGTCCAAAGAAATTCATAGAGCTGCTGATAATTATGATGATGATGATGATGATGATGGTGGTGATGATGGTGATGATGTTTAATGAATTGGTTTCTGATTACAGTGTTGTCTCTGGACTACTTCACACATCAGAATGTTTTTCTTCCTGATCTTTGCTGTGCTCTGCACCAGCTCCGTGGCAGCACGTAAGAAACTGACTCAACTGTTGAGACCTTTTGACACCAGTTATTATACTTTTATACACAAACATCAAGCTTTGAACAAGATCTTTGTACATGAACGGTAAAGTAAAGAAGCAGTAGCTTCCTCTTGACCATCACATAAAAGAATGTTTTAACCCCTCTAGCTGCCATGGTGCCCAACTCCTACTCTGTTGCTGTTGGAGCTGGTAGTGGCACGTCCTTCGCCACAGTGGGAATGGGAAGGATCACGGCGATCAGGGTTTGGGAGATTAACAACGCTTACATCACTGGGTCAGTTGCATATCCTTCTTGGCCATATGTGGGACTCTATAGAAATTATCAGTTGGTAGAATGGGCCAACAAAAGGGAGGGGAGGATGTATTTGTTTTAGCTGAAGGGAGGGTGGTCTTAAATATTAGTAAGACCAGGCATTAGCCCTCCCTTGACCTACAGCAAGCCTGTATCTAGTAACTGATGGTAGTAATAACTGTTCAGCTTGGTTCAGGGTGGCTGGAACTATGATTCAATGAGTTGTATCAGTTCAATGCTGTTATATTACCTTGAGATCTTAGTGGAGATGGCGTTACAGTTGATCTTGTTGATCAGTTGATCAGTTGAACGTGAAAGTTTTGATAAAGATAAGGAAGGTATTAATTTATCAAAAAGTGAACCATTAGGTTCAGCTACCCCTCACGCCCAAGTCATTTTCATACTGTCCCTTAATGCTTTGGACCGTTTCAGTGTTTATCTCTGCTTTCTATGCATTTGCTGTACTGTCTAATTGTTCTTGTTCATCACAGCAGTCACAGTATGTATGGTTGTTCCTGTGTTTTCTCTCCGATCATGATTCATACATTTAGTGCCTTCACGTCTTGTTGTCATCTTTGGTGTTCAACATCCTCTCTCCTGTGTCTTGCAGCATCCAGCTGCGCTACGAATACATTTGGTCAGCAACGGTTGGTCGTGTACAAAGCAAAGTGCATGAGCTGATTCTCTTTGACAATGAGGTCATTGTTCAGGTGAGGGACTTCACTGATACTAACATATAATTAGGTTATGAATTATGATTTAAAAGAAAAACACTGTGCCTCAGAAAAGAAACTTCCGTTGTTGAAGTCTTTCTTGGATTTATCTACAGTTTTTAATACATTTCCAGGAAATGATAGTTGTAGAAGCATTTTTCTTTTTAAATTAATAACACTGTAATTTGTATCAAACTATATTCTATATTCTATATAACTATATTAATTTTGTATAAGATACATGTGTTTATTTACTGAGGATGAAACACCCTAACACCTGTGTTGATGTGCTCACCCTGTCTGTCTCAGATCTCTGGTAAATTCAACCCCTCCAACTACATCTATCAGGTGATCTTTGTGACCTCCAGAGGGCGCTCTCTGGTCGTTGGCCAGCCACAACAGGTCTTTACCTTCTACCCTGTCCATTTGCTACATTTTTCAATAGTTATGAAGTCATGTATTAATTACTGATGTTGTGTTACAGACCTCCTTTAACATGTACGCAAACCACACGGACTCAGAGCTCAGACTGCTGAGCGGCCGGTTCAATGGCGCCGGGATAACCTCACTGGCAGCTCACTGGGGGGCGGTCTACATGAATCAAGGCAACAGCAGCAGCACGGAATGAATGACTGAAATGATGTTTTCCAGTTGATTAGTGCAACATGTGTTAACAAATGTGCACTGGATCATATTATACCACATTTTGGATCAATTTAAAAAATACATTTATCAGGGAACAATGATTTATTAGCAGTGATGAAATAAAACAAATTATATGATTTGTTGCACTTAATCAAAATCACACATATTCTGAGGAATGCTGACCGAAGGATTGTGCACGTAGACCATATTCACACGGCCACCACTTGCCTCTGACATCACATTCAGGGTGGGACGCTCAAATGTCGTACTGCTGTGTTCTCAGGTGCAAGTCACAGAAACAAAGTGTGATCATTTCAATGATTCCTGATTGATTATCAACTGTAAAGCAAATAGATAGTTTAATCCGGAGGGACATTGAACCATATTTCAAGGTAAAACAACAGGTTTGGGAACAGATTCGCTCCATTAGGCAACAGCTAATGTTAGCATTTAACCACATTCTAGCTAACGTCCCTGTTTAATATGATATTCAGACATATCAACACACATCTTGAAGACATTATTTTTTGTCTTGGAAGTGAACCATACAGGACATAAAGAAAGGGTAATGGTGATGAGTGTGATGGGGGGAAATGGCCACTGTGTGAATAAGGTCAATGGAGTTTGTTTCGTTTGTTTCCTTTTCTGTGTAATGAATAAAGTAATTATTTTAAAGAATGAACGTGAATGTGATTTTTATTTCTGCCTCTTTCTAATGGTTGGAGAAATGTTCAATCTGAATTGTTAATTCCCGTTGTATGCAGCATACTGTTGTATTTGACTTTTTGGACCTTGTGACGATAACCTAAAATCATAACACAAGAAAATAAAATCAACTTGGCTGTAATAACATTGAAGCTAAACATGTCTCTGGACTTGAGTCTCACAATGTGTATGATGAATTACTATGGATACAAGAAAAATATTGATTCAGTCTGATTGATTGAAATCATTCTGATTAGAGAGTCAAACCTTAACTGTTTGCATCGTCGCCTTAAAAAAGGGCCCTGTGGCTCCATGTTTGAAAAAAAGATGGACAGTGCCCTTTTGGATGCCCAACGTGATGAAGGGCCCTCTCTTCACTATGAATATGTCCCAACTTTCTGTGCGCTGGTTCCCCACAGCAAATATTGGCCAACCATACTGACCAAGTCCACCACTGGTGCATATACATGTGTAAAGTGGTCCCATCTGCTGTGAAGTGCCTACTCTGCTACAGATATAACAGAAAAGCATTGATTTTACCAGCCTTATTGAGCTTCAGTTATTCATTCATTTATTCATTTGTGCACAATTGTAGACAGCTGTATGTTAATCCATGTGTCACTACAGTACATGCACCCTCAGAAATACACCAGCGAACATGCTGAACAATGATACAGTAAGATTTCTATGTATATGAACTGACTTGTCCTCAATGAACTCAGCTTTACGACTGTGTAGTAACTGTGAGTCCACAAAGTTTGTTGAGAACGAAACCCCCCTCTGCCTGCAGCAGAGATATTCCATCATGATCATATTTACAGTCAAGACATGAGTTTTAATTCGACAGAAGCCTTGTCCTGGGCTGAAGTCAGGTCTCAGTCAAGATGCCCGGAGAAAAGTCTGAACAATGTCTTGATTTTATTGTCCCTCTTCTGTGGTTTTCCAGGCTCGGTAGCTCAGGTAACTACTTCCTGCATAGCACAGTGTGGTGAGAAATGCAAAGAACTGAAGGCACGAAAGGTGGAGAACAGAGGGGAAGCAAAGAGGGACAAGGAAACAGTGAGAAGGAGTAAAAGTGACTTTTAATGTGTTAAAAACATTTGATCATTATCTACTCGCTGCAAGTCAAAGCAATGGTTAAGCTTGAATGTCCACACAACGCACAGGTGATGCAATGAAGGTACATGGTAGCCTACCGGAGAAGAACTGACGTGGCAGGTGAATGTCACATGTTTGAACCACTTCAGTCAGAAATGATAAAGTGAACCCTGGAGCTACAAGTCATTTGTTATTAACCAGGTAAACATCTCCTTGTGGTAAAATGACAGAATGAGGACATTGCTGTCACTTCAGTAATTTACTGCTATGAGGACAAATGTCATGTCATGATATTCCTCTTTAAATGTCAATCTTGCTGTGGCACGTCAACTTAAAGCTATTGACATTGTCACATCTGGCGTTTGGGGTGCCGTAAATAAAATGTTCCCATTCGTGCTTATTTATTGCTTTATTTGATTTGTATAGTTTATTTTCAAGTGTTTGTAGACACAATCTACACACAATCCACCAAGTCCAGTGTACACTTCGCAAGGAATACTGCTCGGCATGTGAAAGCTGCTACATAATGGTGTATGTGTCACATAACAGAGGTTTCCAAAGTGTGTCGGCCTCAAGATGTCATTATCAGTGAAATCGCCTGGTAAAGATGCATTATGGGAAATGTAGAATCCAGTGTTTTTGGAGCTACATCCATACAAAGACTAGTAAAGGATATCTTTCTAAGTTTTCTCTTGTTAGTTCAAAAAAATCAAATCAATCTGTAAGAATCAGCTCCAATAGCCACCATGTCTCAGGCCATTATTCCCAAAGCTATAAGAGCTTGATGTCCCTCATGGTACTTATTGTTAAAATTTACCTGCTTTAGCTCAGTTCAGCCACTTCTTTGCAAAAATTAAACTGTAGTAATTTAAACAATTATCTTTTTCTTGTCTTATCTTTGTTGTAAAACCTCCTTTACATTTTTGATACATACACAGATAATGATACAAAACTTTCTCTTTGCAGGAAACTTTCTCCCTCCACACATTATATAAGCAGGAGTGCTCTTACTGCAGATGCTGCCCAGCAGTTGTAGTTGTGTCGCCCCCTGATGGCCTGGTTGACTGAGAGAGCGTCTACTACTGCTGTCACCAGATACAGAGCAGCAGCACTGCAGTTCACACACAGTGACTGGGAGACAGAAGACACGAAGAGTGACGTACAGATACACAGAACAAAGCAGTCAGACTGTTCTCTCAAGCATGAAGCAGAAAACTGATAACGGTGCGTGCATGTGTTTGTGTGTGTGTGTGTGTGTGTGTGTGTGTGTGTGTGTGTGTGTGTGTGTGTGTGTGTTACCAGGGTAGTCCAGGGGATCTGTGGTATCCTGTTGTGGACTCCGGTGAGGTAAACTATGAACAGGCAAATGGTCAGAACCCAACACACGACGGCAACGAACATCACCCAGCAGAGAGCGGACAGCAGGAAGTACTCCGTACCCCCGACCAGAATCCACACCAACATGCCACACACCTGGAGGACAAGAGAGAAATTTAACACCTCAGATTACTTCTGGATTTACTTCAGAGTGAAAGAAGGAAATGAAATCAAAGCCAGGCAAAAGATAAAACTAGTAACATGAGGAGATAGAGGACAAATGTGGTGGGACAGGTTGGTGAGTTGTTCTCTATCTCTGTGTATTCAGGTCAGAGCTGCAGCAGTTACTGTAGATCTTAGCAGGAGATAGGTATGGGAAATTAAATAAAGCATTTGAGGCAGTCATAGCCACAAGAGTTATTACAGGAGTTATTGCATTTTTCATTAATTTGAGTTTTTATTTAGTTTTTGATGATGGTTTCAGTTCAGTTTAGCTTCAGAGTGGGTTTGCTTGTTTGAGATTTTTTATATCATTTAATTTCTTTTTTGTTTTAGTAAAGTTTAGTATCGTGTTGTAAAAACAAGTACCCTAAAATCATATTATATCTCACATTAAATGTACATAAAAGTCAAAATTAGTTTGGGGCAATAAATGTACTCACTGCAAGTGTCAAAAGTAAAGTAAAAAAAGTAAATTCAAAGCTCTTTTCTTGTCAGGTACACAGAGCATTCAGTACAATGTGCAGTGAAATGCCAAAAAATCGTAATGAGATACAGAGACGAAAAGATGAAGATAACGTGTGTATCACGTGTGTACACATTATACAATACACACAACATATACACTGCGAATATATACATGAGCACCAACAAATATCAAATATACGTACACGTTATACTACACATAGTTATATAATAGTTCAATATTATGTATATTAATGTATAAGTTTACACTGCATACATGTTGACCAATCATCAGCCTGGCCAATTATCACTCAATATTCAGCATTTTTTTGATTATCAGAATCAGTGTTGTGCAATTAGTTGTTTGTCTGATTGCTAATCAAAATAATGAATTTTAATGAGCTACTTTGACTCTGATGATGAGTAAAAAGTCCAACAATTGCCTCCAAAATGTAGGGTTAGGGTTAGAAAATGAATATACGTAAGGATAATGCGCTGGAATTAAGAACATGTAGGACTGCTTATATTCCATCACTAGTCTTCATAGCTTCAGTGTTTTGTTTTTTATATATAACATTAGGAAGAGGTGGGGGTATTCATCAGGAGCAAGATTTAAGAAGTTCAGAATAGGTAATACAATACAAACACAGCTGGTATCAATATTGTTTCAGTTTTTTCTAAGTCTTTAAAAGATTTTGTTTCAATTTCTGTTCTCTAAAATGTCTAAAATCTAATTTTAGTTTTTAGGTCAGTCTTAGTTAACTGTAACAACCTCTGAATCTGAAGTGTTGTGTGGAGGAACTAAATCTCTTTCCTCTTACGCCTAACCAAACCCACCCTTCCTGTTTCACAACAAAAGATTCCTGCTGGATGTTTCATATCCGACAAGAAAATATTTTCTGTAAAAACACGAGTTTAGGTTTAAATTGAGTTCTGTTTAAATGAAATCCCTCACAGGTCGTCTGCCGAGTCACTGACGCGTGTCAGTGCACCTGTCATATTAATTTAACCCTGAATTAGCAGTCAAATGTGGCATTTTCAGGATGTAATTTATTTATTTTTTTATCATCTTCTAATTCATCAATGAATTGAAAGTTATGATCCCACAGTCTGTTACATAAATAGACAAGTTTAGAGTGTGTCTGCAATAAAATTTGACTTAAAGCTTGTTGCAGACCTTTCCAATCAGATTAGCCTGACTGTGGCCTGCCCAGCCTCTGCATGGCAGCCAGCCAGACTGTATTTACAGAGAAACTGTCCAGACATTTTCCCGCTGCTGATTTAGAAAGGAAGAGAGACAATGAGAGAGAGGAGAGGAGGAAGAGTCAATTTGCTTGGCATGTTTTTGGTTAACTTCCTATTTTCTTAGAAAAAAAGGTTCATAGTTTTTCTGAACTCTATTAAATACAGTCAGAGGAATACTACATACATCCTTTCGGGACATTTTTTACCCATGTGAATTCCAGATCTTTTTCATAGAAAAGGATAAAAAAAAAGTCATTATTTTTATGACAGAACACACAGAGCCTGCCTTCATGCATGTACTACTGTACTACCAAAACAGAAACAAGCTCATCTTCTCTATTATTGTCTCTCATAAACACTATATTCATTTTCACTTCCTGTCACTGCTCCTTAAATGTACAATCAGTTGTCCCAAAAGTAACTCCTTGTCATCAAATCAGGCGCCGAACATCTTGAAATCCACATTCACACTTACGATCTCAGCCAGGAGGAGTAATCCTGTGGCGGTTGTGGTGAAGTGATGGTCGAAGGCCAGCGTGGAGGTTGAGATGTTGCATTCTGGTACTGTGGGAGTCCTGCGGGCCGACGCCACCGCAGCTCTGTCCATGGTGCACTGGCGCTGAAGGTCTGCGCGCTTTCAGTCAGGCTGTCGCTTTTGGAGAGGAAGCTGTGTTCCTGTCCCGGACTCTGACAAGGACACCCCTCTCTGAGCTGATGAATACTGCATATCAGCTCACATATCAACAACAAACGGCACACATAAACATTTGAGTCGTGCCCTGTCTCACTCACTTTCATGACAAAATTACTGAGTGAAGAAACATGACTTTTCTCTGTCTGGGTGCTTTAAAGTGAACAAATCTACACTGTAGAGCCAATTTGGCACAAAAACAGTAGGAACAATAGAATGACAGAAGCCATGCTGCTACGTCACATGTTTGAATTGGCACGGAGGTGGCCATAAATAGTAAGGAAATGGAGATGACTGTAGTACAGAAGCTGATGATGACAAATCTGCTACTCGTGATAAATGAGGCTGACGGGCCGGAGGAAGAGGCGGTGTCTGTGTTAGGGGCCACCTCAGTGCTTCTTCTAACACCCCAACTACAATTATTGATTATTTTCAGGCTGTTATGCCGTCGTCGTTTTCAGCAGTACAGTGAAAATCAATTTGCTTGAGTTAGCTAATGCACAACAATGACTGATTTATTTTTGCGGTGCATTTAAGAATGTTAAAACAGAACGACAGCATCAAGATACTGAGTACAAACAAGGAAAGATTTAAAGGATAATGTGAAAACAGCCTACTAATGTTACTATTACTCTGATACGTGAGCAGGTGAATGGTGAAGCATCCTTGAAGACACCAGCAGGGAACATTTTCACTCACACCTGAATCACAATTAATAATACTGCGTCTTCGAAAATAAGGAGCGACACACTGTGATGCGTTACTTATCTCAAGGTTTAATCTGCAAATCCAGCAGTTTCAGTGAAATGAAATGAAAGCAACCGAGATCAATTAAAGATCCCCCCTGTGTTTTGACACACGCACTCTTTAAATAACAATCTGTGTCTGATGTGATTTCTACATTCCACTTACAAGTTCAGTGTCTATGTTAAAGATTCTTAAAATAACATTTCAAGTTTAACTACAGAACACATTAAGAAAAGGAGAAATGCCCGCTCTCGTGTATGTGCACTTACGCTTCCAGAAGCTGCACACTGGACCACCGTTGGCTCCAAGTTTGCGATCGTGTTAAACTCAGATTTAAGTTGAGCACAGTGAAGCTCAAGCATCCATGTGAACAAACAATCCCCAAAAAGAGTCGAGTCAATTATATTTATATAGCCTATAATCACAGATAGCATTGCCTTAGTGGGCCGTACAGTCTGCACAGTGCACAACACACTCTGTCCTTAGACCCTTGATTCAAGTAAGGAAACCCTTGTAGCCGGAGAGAAAAAAAAAGAAATGGAAGAAACCTCAGGAAGAGCGGCAGAGGAGGGATCCCTCTCCCAGGAACGACGGACAAACAATAAATGTCACCAACAACATCAAACAGTATACAAACTGCAGTGAGTTAAAATATCTGATATAAGTAGATTCTATGTGAAGAGAGTGAATTCAGGAGGATGAGCAGGCCAAGCCGTAGCCACACGACCTCCTCTCTACCATGATGACTTGGAAGAGGACAGGATGAAAAGATAATTATTATAAAAATATCAGAATGTACAGATGGTGATTTTTTTTTTACCCCCTTTTAAAAAAAAAGAAAGAAGACTGTAAAACAGATGTAAGCAGTGATCCATGAGGGGGCCCTGAAGGTGTGACGCTCCACATCCAGCATGTGTGTGAGGCAGGAGAGCACGAGTGGAAGGGAAACAGAAACAAAAACACAAGTTAGAGAAATGCAGAGTTTCTCAGGAGGAGCAGATTGTTGTGTTCGAATACATGTTAGAGGAGAAGGAGGGGACTCCTCTTGCTCAGAGCTTGCTGCTGCATTAAGCTGTTCTGGACCGCTAAGAGAGAAGAGAGATATCTGGCCTAATTAAAACCCTGCTGCAGTGCAGCTGTAGAGGCAGAGATTGTCTTTGACCACTGGGGGGCAGTAGTCACACACGATAACATGTAAGAGGAAAAACGGGGACAAAAGACGCTCGGTGGAGGCCAACAAGAGGCACTGTCATCACTGAGGGCGTGTAAATAGTGGTTTTATGTATTATTATGTAGCAGTGTGGTTAAGACAACATGGCTAGCGCCACATACTCCCAACAGAAGCAGGCGCGCTTTGGGCTCGCCCGCCTTTAACTTGGGTGACCCACTACATAACTGTGCAGGTCTCTGTGTTTTTCCAGCACAGAGTAGAAAAGGTTAGACCAGAGGGAACTAAAGTGTTCCAAGGTTTAAACTGATAAACAAAAAATAACCCTATATGATGAAACAGATAAACATTTCATTTGTGTTTGACTTTACTCAGTGAGGTTATATTCTGTCAGCTGTGGCAGCAGATCCCCGCGGAGGCAAGTCAGGCTTTAACTCTGATTGGACAGCAGCGACTGAAACAACCGGGTGACTATAAACTATTATCATTAGTTTAATTACAACAAAATCAATTGTCATTGAAGCCACTAGAACTTTCTGGAGTAAAATCAAAGCAGCTCCTCCTCCCCTTCAACACACGCAAACAAATAGACCAATAACCTTCACACTGAGATGGTGCGGTCGATAGCCGGGGCGATGCATTATCTGACGGGATATTTTACATGCTTTATCTTATTCTACTCGATAGACTAATTCTGCCCTCATGAGCACATTCTGCTCTGAACAGCGATCCGTCCACCGCAGCGATCCATACTCTCCATTACTCTGTCTCTCCATTTACTGAGCCAACAGGCCGGCTTTTGTTGACTATCAACGGCTACATGTAGCCAATACAATAAAAATAAAATGGTCAATCAAGGCATTTCTGTCTCTGGATAGGCAGCCTGCACCCTGAGACATTAGTCTTTCTTGAGACCAATAGATTTTCTATATTAGCTGTCTAACAGCTAATTATCACAGCAGGACTGGGGTCATTTCACTTTCATTCAATTAATTAAAAATGGAAACACAATCTCAATGTCATTTACTAATGTCAGAGCGTATTCTTAATTATTTCTTGACAGATTGAGCGTGGCCACCTTCAGAAAGTTTTCGATTTTACCCGTTTAGGAATTCCCTTTGTCAGATTGTGGTTGCAGTCCGTGTTCCGTGTTATATCTGGAAGGTTAATTATAGATGATTCCTTAATAAAAGATAATTAATAAAGCGAATGAAAAAAAGTTTGTTAATTATATAAAATTCTACGTTTTTATTACATCCTTGCGTGTAATATTCTGGCGTAGCTGTTCAGTGGCTTTTATGATGAATTTTATATATATAGGTACATCTCCAATATATAGTTTGTTGTATAGCGCTGTGGTTTGTGCACATTTATTATGTGTTTCCAATAGCATGCACTTACCCCTTCTTATCTTATATAACACACACACACACACACAAACAAACACACACACACACACACACACGCACACACACACACACACACAGAGGGCTGCCAACACAGTATCTGTACTGAACGTATGAATAATAGAAGCCACTTGTCGATGTGCTCGCATTAGAGCGGACTCTCTCCTCAGCCACACGCACAGGAAACCTTGATTGATGACGCTGTTGGGGAGAGTTGCTGTAAAGTTATTTGAAAGCGCTGAACACAACCTCCATCTTCCTCTTCCCTCCCTTTGTCCTCCTTGTCTTCCTGCTCCAGCTACTATGAAGCTTAATGACTCTTCTTTTTTACATCTCCAATCATCTGGTGCCATTATTTGTCTCCATGGCAGGCTTTATAACAATCTACTGGGACTTCAGTTCACCATTAATCACTTGTAGCTTGCTAAACTATGCAGTAGAATGAACTGGCGATGCAACCTGGCTGCGTGAATTGGATTTTCATGTTTCAAGATTTTAAAGAGATGGTTTGAGTTCTGCAAAATGACAAAAATCTACAAAGTTTTGATATTTCAATTAAATCTTGAATAAACATGTACAGTAGTTTGAAAGTCTATGGGTGAAGTGGGGGGAAACCTTTTTAGCACCAGAAAATCCTCTCATCACCGCTGGACATACAGTTCGGACAGGGACGGATCATATCGGTGGCTGTCTGGCAGCCAGCGTGATCTCCCACAGCCCTCATCATAATACGTGACGATACAGCATCAATAACGCACCAAGTAAATATCATGCTCTTTTGTCTCAGCAGTTCAATTAAAATCCCACCAATTAAGACCACAAAGGCTCAGAATCACACAGGTGATCAATGGTTACTTCCTGTTTTTTGTAATCTTTCCCTGTGTGGGTTTGCACACACACATGCTCATCCCCATGGCCTCATCTGAGATTTGTGATCATCATAATGACAACAATAATAATAATTTGGGCCAATTTCAGCTTTATACGATCCACGTGGGAAACAACAGCAAACATCATGATACATTTTCATGACTTACAAGAAAGACAGAATCAGAGTCATACCTACAGTAGATTAAGTATGGGGCAGAAATTCATTTCCTTACTCAAGTTTGATAAAGTGAAATAAGAGAAAATAACTTAATAAAATATTTCTTGACAGAAACCATAAATCACGACAATATGTACATGAACTCACTGCAGGGACGTTCACAAGGCTGGGCTGAAGTCGCCCCAGCAGCGGCCCACTTGCCCTCTCTGGCTGCAGCTGCCCTCCTGGAGAAAAAAACAATGGTTTTATTTTTTGCTGTTGTGGCTGCATGAATACCAGTAGCCCTTAAATGCTGTGTGCTGTGGCCCCGACCCCCGAAGGTCCAAAAATCATTTCAGAAAACCCAACAACATTTCTCAAAAACACGACATTACAGAAAACACGTTTCACAAAACACAACAGCGCTTCACAAGAGGCAGTGACATTTCGGAAAACTCAGCAACTTTACAGTGCGTGTTTTGTGACATGTCGTTGTGTTTTGACCTTCAGGGCCACTGTAAAAAGTGGGACCAGTTCGGGAATGCCTCAGTGAGGCACAGATTAGCAGGTATGGCTGCTAAACTCAGTATTGTTGCCATTGTGTAAGGGCTCTGGGTGAGTCTTTTGAAGCTGTGGAAATAATTAATAAGGACTGGTATAACCAATGGGATGCCCTGTGAATAGTAATCGCCAGGTATGCTTCTGAACAATTCACAGCTGTATTTAAATAAAATGAAATTGGATCGCAAAGAATGACACACATCACTTCAATTTAATCGGCAGAAATGTTTATTTTCTTATTTTTGCCCTACTTTCAGGTTTGAGCAACAGTTCCTCAAAGTGTCTTTGCACGTCCCTGGCTTAGCATTTCTCTTCCTGTGTTGATTCAACTCATTTAAATAGAATTAAAGCGCGCCCCGGCCGACCAATGACTCACAAGCGTCCGACAATTATTCAACCAGCCAAGTAATCACACTTCTAATTAAAGAAGAGACGATAGAATTAGTTTTCCACAGACTCCAGGGGGAATTACGCAATAGACTAAAAATGTTCAGTTGTACCTTTTGTTCGCGCGGTCGTATTTTCACTCTACACCTTCTTTCCAGAGTGTGTGGAGAGAGAAAACCAGCGATGTCTCACATCTCTGCTGGAAACGGCGGAGCTTTTGTTTTATTTTTCCTCCCCTACCTCCCAACCTTTAGACTGCGTCTTTTCCGTTCTCACCATTGTCTACTTTGCCACTCTGTATTTACTCTTCTATCTTTCTCTCTAATTCTCTCTCCTCTGTTCTGTATTCTTCTTCATGGCGTGTGTTTGGATTCCGCTGCTGTGACACAAAGCCTCACCACTGCCACACACACCACGCGCCATTTACTGAAACTCTGCATGCTAAGATGTAAATAACCTGAACTCCGCCTGAACCGCCCCATCCCCTCCACACACACACACACACACACACACACACACACACGCACACACACGCACTAATAAATGTGTGCAAGCCCAGATGCTGCACTGTAATTGGCCACTGTGGCTTCCTGCTGTGGTGAAGATATTTTTAATGCACACACTTAAAGACACACACAGACTAATCCTTGCCCCTGCAACATCTGCCACATCCCCCAACACATGTGCTGGTTAAACCACATACGCACACACACACACGCACACACACACCCATCATGCACGAACCCAGTGTCACCGTGCAGGCAGCCCCTCCCTGTTTAACCACCGGCTCTGACATCAGTTCTAAATAAAATGATGCGGTCGTTCACCGAAAGGCACAACCTCGCCCTCAGAGACTTTTTTCATCCTCAGCAGTGTTTTCCTTGGATTGTTTTTCTTGGCTGCGTGGAAAACTTGTAGTGAGAGTAAATGAATGTGATTTAAATAGGATATTGTGACACCAACATCTATCAGGGCCAAGTAACTATTTCTTGAAATGTGTAGGAGAGCAAATAAACATTGTATTCAGTCTGATGTCAGTCTTCTTTAAATTTCTCTTTTAACCTGAAATTTCTCTCCTCATACTTGTCTTCTGCTGTTTCAGATGCAATGCCTACAAACAAATGCAGAGACACATCTTCACACAACTGGGACCTGTAAAAGGGGTCACCTGACAGGTTGTGTGACTAGAAAAATAAAAAAAAGAATGCATAAAACAGTGAACCTTGATTGTGCAATGAATCCTGTATTATTCATACGTATGTACAATATATCCTAAACCACCTAAATATACCGTTATATTCGTTGTCACAAAACAGAAATGTAATCTTCAGATACCTCTTTCAATACCACAGCAAAAAGAAGAAAAACAGGATATTTTTTCTGTGCACACAGTGCTGTACAGAAAAGTCACTAAACATATCAAAGACATTTGTAAAAATGTTGATATCTGTGCAGCCTTGGGTTGAAAATGTGACTTATTTTCCTCTTTTTTCAATAGCTTTGGTATTTTCAATAATATCAAATGTAGATATTTCATCATTTCAAACATGTGGTTATAAAAAAAAAGTATCAATGTATCAATACTTTTGTCAATCTTGTTCCGTAACAGGATTGTACGGTAAAATTAACCATCATCTTGTCGTGGCATATTGAGGAGAAAATGTTACTCGGAATGTTAAATGAACATTTAATGCATAGTAAAAAAAAAAAAAAAAAAGGACCAATTTTTCACATGTAACTTCTGTCCAGTATAGAAGCCCAAAGCGGACTTTATAAAAATGATAATGTTAAGTTGCAAATGAAAATGTAATTCCACAATAGCATTACAATTTTCCACATATGAATCTTATTGGACTAAATATTCAAATGAAATAATCAAATTAGGGTTTTCATTTTCACCAAGTATTTATTGAGTTTACTTTTTATACTTTACAATATCAGCCTGCCTAACACTTTTTTTTTTTTTTTTGTCAAAAACACTATTTCCCAAAAGATCACACCAGTGATGATCGGACAGAAGGTACTCTTCACTTATCTTTTTCTGCTGACCGTGACTGTTTCTGCTTGTATGTGTTTGGCTGCAGGTAAAACAGGCTTTATTCAGTAGGAAATAACTGTGATGTGACGTTGAACTTGCTGGTAGCTCTATAAGGTTGGAGCTTAGAACCAAATAATAAATGAATTCCCCTAATTAGGAAATAGTTGAGGAGAAGCGATGGCAGCTTTCACCTTGTCAACTCTGAGTTAATGAATAATAGAGTGAGCTGATATTAATTAAAACGGGTTCAACTTTCAGTTCTTTTAATTAACATCATGAGCAGGTATATAGATATTGTTAAAAAAAATTCTGACAGTAGACAACATAATATTTAGCAAAAACAATAACAGCCTGTGTTTCTGAATTGTGACCTGAAATGACAGGATGCATTTCCATTTTTATGTTTTTATTTTGTCCGTTTGTCTGTTTGTTTGTTCTGATAATATTAAACGGACAGCTGATAGGAGATTACGTGCATTAAATCCCAATCAGTATATCAATATGTGTCATGATATTGTTCATTCAAAATCTGTTGAGCACCTCCTTATTGATAGGTCTGTTTCTGTCTCATCTAGTGAATTAGTAAATACCTGACAAATTAAGATATTCATCACACTCGTGCAAACATCATTAAAAAAAAATCCACTATTGACATGCAGCTGTCCTGCTCTCTGATCAGCAAACACCTGTACACTGAGACATATTAAAGCGAGAGCCACCACGATTTTAACGATAAGACAAAATCACTGAAGGGAGACAAATTTCTATCATCTCCTGGTTCCTGGTCCTGTTGATTAGAAATACAACTGGGCCAGAATATTAAACCAGGATGGGCCAGACATTTCAGCAGCTTATTTATAAACCTTTTGGTTTGTTTTTTAATCTTTTGGTGATGACAATTCTTACCCAAACACAAATGAGGGAAGTAAAAAGAATAACAGTGTTATTATATGATGACTACTATGTACACATCTTTAAGAATATGTGTGTGAGACATACATACACTACTTTATATGGAGTTTATATATTCAGTCATATATCAGATTTACGTACAGTCGGCCACTCAGAGGTTGCTTCTGGCTGGAGGCGGCCCAAAGGCCAGCGATTGCACCAACCAGGCTCATAGCCTCAGCGTTGGTCATTTATGACACTTGATTAGTATGCAAGTGAGACACGTGTGCAGAAGCTTTGATTCCTAAAAGATTTGTTATTTTTTGGGTAACATCGTGGAACACGAGGAAGCGGAGGGGCAGCGCTACTTCGCCCTGGTTTGGCGAGAGATCGGCCCTCCAGCTCTGCATGAGCATTTACTATCCACTAACCTGACTAGTTAAGAAGAGAGACAGAGGGAGGCAGGGAGGGGGGAGGGGGAAGGGGGTGAGCAGAGAGAGAGAGAGAGAGAGAGAGAGAGAGAGGGAGAGAGAGAGCGATGGATGTATCAAACAGCAGCCCCCTGCTGAGCGGGGAATGGAAAAGCTGCTGGCACCAACATGAATATTTCAGCAGATAGCTGCAGCTCTCTGTACCTCTCCCTCTCTCTCTCTCTCTCTCTCTCTCTCTCTCTCTCTCTCTCTCTCTCTCTCTCTCTCTCTGTCTCTCTCTCTGTCTCTCACCTTTTCCTTCTCTCCACTTCCCTCCCTCTTAACCCTCCACCAACCCCCCCATCCCTTGCTTTTCTACCTTTACTCTCTTGTGGAGTGGACAGTGATAATGAAGGGAGTGATAGAGGTGGAGAGAGAGAGAGAGAGAGAGAGCTGCACAGACTGAATTCTGGGTAGCAGAATCAGAAAATGGCTCCTGAATGTAAATCTGGGAGAGCAGCAGCCGAGCGTTGCCTCAACTTGGCTGCCTCCCCAACCCCCCCCCCCCCCAGTTAGACACTTGTGATGGTTTGGCCTGGGGTAGTTAGACAATAAAAACAGAACGAACGGAGCAAAACAAATATCAGCAGGCGGGGAGTTTCTCCAGAGACCTTAATAGATTTTTAACAGTCTGTTGTTTTTAAATTTAAAAAATTAAATACAAATTTTAACAATCATCCGTTGTATATTTTTAGCAATTATTTCAATTTAGAGTGCGCGTTTGTTTATGTGTGAGCGTATCGAGCCGGTCTGTGTACGATAAAGACATATGATTGATCAGCAGAGATCTCTTGATCAGTAATAACGTGTATCTAATAATTGCATATAGCTGTGATATGAAATTTGGATGCCGAACACACAATACAGGTGAGCTGTTGCCTGGAGGAGCAGTCTGTGTGATCTGAACTGAAAACAACAACAACAACAACAGCAAAAAGTAAACATTTGTCTAGAAAGTGTACGTTTTAAGAGTAAAACAAGCCACCTGAGATCGGGAAATGCATTTGAATAATGTTCAGACTTAATCTGTGCAGCGGCATCTAACTCGTATTTTTGGCATCGTACCCAAAATAAACAAAACCCTTGGGTTGCTGGGAGTTTGTCGTCAGAAACTTTTTTCAGGAACGGGGAATTTAAAGTGTCTCATGCATTGATGCCACTGATGCGCTCAGGTTTATGAGGTAAGCCGTCACATTAAAAAAAAAAATTATAATAAGGGTTGTTGATGATATTTCTCACATCACTATTATGATGAACCTTTTTGTGTTTTTTTGAATATTTGAGATCTCATTAAAGGTGCCCTATGGAACTTTTTTAGTGGCAATTTTGGTTACATAATTCTATTTTCTTGAATTATAAAGGTGCAAAGCGCTGTTTTTCACACCATGAATCAGAGTACGAGCCTGCTTTGCACTAATGCTTACAAATACAAATATGAACATGTGGCTGCTCTTCCATGTATCAGTGTTTGTTTACAGGCCTTTAAAGGAAAGATGCACAGTGCACCTTTAATTCCTCAGTATGGGTGTAACACCTGCAATGCCCTGATGCCTTTAGGCCGTATTGGTTTCTAATGATGCATCTATTATTAGTTTGCTGTTGTTTTGTTGTGTCTACCTAATGGATGAGCTAATTCGCACTGTTTCTGTTGGGACTGTAACAGAGGCCTCGCTGATAGTGCCAATCTAAGGAGCCAGCCAAATAGCCTCCAACCTAAATATCCTGTACAGACGTGTTATTTGTTTATTTTGCTCCATCAGTGTTTGTGCCAAGGTATGTGGAGCTGGCTGACACGTAGTTGGATAGCAATAAGGGGATCCTACACTTCCCGTAATGCAAATAGCGGCACCTTTTTCCCTCCACGACCCTCCATGTGAAGAAATTACCCGCATCTTTCAAACTTTAAACCCCTCAAAGCTGTCGTCTCAACGCCCGAGCCAAGGCGAGGCTGATGACGCCATCTTAAGCTCATGCCAGGTAAAGGATGCTTTCACAGGCGGAGTGGTACTTCTTATGATGAGTAAACGGATCGATCGAGTGCATTTAAATACAAACAGTATATCACTGAAGAAAGCATGATTAAACTATATGTTGATTTGAAGGAAAACTGTTCCGATAAAGAAACTATCAGAGGTAATTACTGCTGCTAAAATTACTCTAATTAAGTCTTTATATTTCTTTTTTTTCCTTTTTTTGGTAGTCAGTCAATTACATTTACACCATGAAATCTACTTAGTTACTTTTTTAAGTAATTTTAAAATCATAAATGAGTACTGAGTATAATTTAAATTAATATCTAAACCTTTCATCTGCAATTTTGTAGCTGGTAAGGCTATCTGATCACAAACAGGCTAATGAAAACCCTGACATACGGACACAAAACACAAACTCTGCAGCAGGCGCAGGTTTGGAGAGCCGACCAGGACCACTGAACACAACAGAGCAGGAGTCTGGAGTCATTTAGACTGAAGAAACCCCCTTCATCCATTGCCTGCTATTGATATTTGCTATTGAACACATTGAAAAAAGTAACTAATGCTACTTGAGTATTTCAGAAAGAATACTTTGGACCTTTTACTGAAGTATTATCTAAATACAAGAAGGTTTATTTGTCAATTAGTAATATATAAGTAATATAACTGTACCTGTACTGGTGTACAGGTTTTCAGTACTCTTTCCACCACTGGAAGCTACAGCTATAAAATAATGATGAGACCGTTGCTTCTAAACGAATAAAACCAAAGGCTTCTAAATCCACTGTTGTTTTGCAGCTGACTCTCACTAGTCAGACTTTGAACCACAAATAAATTCTCAGCCATCTTATTTAATGCTCCGAGTTTTTAGTTTAAGGCGAACAATGATGGTGACGGACACTCACAAGCCTCACGCAGGTAGATAGTCATTGTCTAAATCTGAAGACAGTGATGTCATAAGTCAGTTATAATGGGCAACAGCATGGCTGAATTAAATTCAACTCAAGTGAGGTCATGATAGTATAACAGTTTGACATCCACCGTCTGGAAATTAGTGGAAAAAAAAATCTGTGCTTCTGTGAATTATGCTCTTGAATTTGAACTCGTCTTTGGCCCTCCAACAAAACTCCTGTCAATCAAAAACGATTTAGTATGTTTTTAAGCATGATCCAGATTTCTTTCCCATTTTTAAAAACATGCACTTGCCCAACACACCCTGCTTTGGCTCTCTCTTTTCATCTGCCTATTTTTCACAAACACCCACATGCGGGCAAAATGACTTCAGATTTTAGCAGAATAGTAGTGTTTTCGCAGCCTCGCTGGCCTTGTTTTTGTTTGAATCCTGTGCCAGTTTGAATGAGTATCGCTCAGACTGCTCTTGCTTGTGTTCTCGGCGCCGCTCTCTGATTCATAGTTAATAACATGTTGAGTTTGCATCATGCAAAATGAAAAGGCCCCCACTGCTTCTCGCATTAATACTGAACAAAAACACTCAAAGGGATCTGCAGATGTGCTGCCGAACGAACGCTCACTTTAAATAATTAGTGCAAAGGCAATAATTAACTTTTGATAGAAACTACTCCAAAATTAAGAAGAAATGACAGCAAACGACGGAATATGGGAAACAAAAATCCATATTCTTTGGCTCAACGCTGACTCCAGCTCCACAGTGCTGCCTGCAGTCGACCCTGCTCCTGACCTGCCGTTGGGAGGGTGTGTGTGTGTGTCTTCACAGATCCATCATTGGGCTCCGACCAAGTTTTGAGTGTGTAGCGTGTGAGGCTGAGTGGAGAGCCATTGGCTGGTTAGTTTTCCATCTGTAGATATGGCTGTCATCATACAGACCCAAGTGCTCACCCCTGGCCAAGATATGGACCAATAGTGACCTCCGATAACACCGCTGCTATATGGGGATGTGTGTGTGTGGTGTGCGTAATATAACAGATAAGAGTGAAAGTGTGTGTCCGTAGCTGGAATGGATGTATGTGGATGTTTCTGTGTCTGTGTCTGTGTGTGTGGGTGTGTGTGTGCGTGTGTGTGTGTGTTTAATAGTCCGCTTAGTGTTTCATGGTGGTAAATCGTTCGTTCTGTCTCATCTCACACACCGCTGGACAGCAGAGTCTGCACTTCCCTGATAACACACACATGCACGCACACGTTACACACACACACACGCACACAAAGTCTGATGTACAAGCAGTAGCTTTCTCTCGCGCGCACACACACACGCACCGAGGCCGTGCACAGCCTCCCACCTCGACTTTACAGACCAGTAAATACTGCAGCCTGTAGAGCATCAGCCAGTCTATTTGTCTGTCGGTCTGCTCCCTGCCCTGCCTGTACATCCCCCGCCGCCAAGGTCAGGATTGTTGGGAAAAGCTTTTTACATCTGTTAGCCGCTGAGGCTCTGCGCTGCAGTGGGGTGATGTTATGTAGCGGGGTCATTACCTGGCGTTTTGCACACAGAATGAAAAAATTCACACATATTTCCTTAAATATGACGTATCTTGGTATCGATTCATTATTATAACACTTCTAAAAACACTTGCTGCATTAATTCTTTACACAAAAAAATAGAAACTAAGATAAAGGGGTACAGAGGCTAATCGATCAAATGAGTATGCTGACATGAGTGTCAAAATGTCTTAATTATCTATCAATTGGTGTGAATAAGAAACAACATGGCCGCCTGATTGGGTGTTTTTATCTGAGTTGTGACTTAATAAAGGAAACTTGCTCACTAAGTTAAGGGGTTAACTTGGCAATAAGGTGTGTTAAAACATCATTCTTATGTGGATTTCCACGAAAGAAAGAAAGAAAGAAAGAAAGAAAGAAAGAAAGAAAGAAAGAAAGAAAGAAAGAAAGAAAAAAAGAAAGAAAGAAAGAAAGAAAGAAAGAAAGAAAGAAAGAAAGAAAGAAAGAAAGAAAGAAAGAAAGAAAGAAAGAAAGAAAGAAAATATGTAGGACCGGAGAGGAAACAGATAAGCAAAGAGGAGGATGGCAGGATTGATAAGAACAGAGGAGGTGGAGATGGAGGTGGAGGGCGGCCGGCTGCAGGGAGCAGAAAATGGAGGCAGGAGCAGATGAGGGAGGAATAGATAGGTGAGCGGAGGAGAAAGAGAGACCAATCAAATCTCTGCAGCACAGAGGTTGGTAAGCTATTGAACTCACATAGAGTAGTAATAAATGCCAATGAAGCGTGTGTGCGTGTGTTGTGTGTGTGGGTGTGTAAGAGAAAGAGAGAGTGTGTCGTATATGTAATAGAGGGGTAATACTGCTGCCTCTTAATGGTAATTTTGGCCTGTCACTCCTCTAAAGGCCATCGCTGTGGGCTATCAGGCAGCCGCACACAACCACTGGCACACTGCAAATGTCACCATTATCACAGAGGGCTGTGCATGAGCATGTGTGTGTGTGTGTGTGTGTGTTGGTGCGTGCGAGTTGTGTGAATTACTTCCCTGTTTTTTGGCCAATCAGTCCTTGTTTCTTGCTTTTTTCCTCCAAGTTTCTCCATGTGTCTGTCTTGTCTGTCTGTCTGTCTGTCTTTGTCTTTGTCCTCACATTCCCTCTCTCCTCCTCTCATTGTATTGACGAGTCGGGCTGTAAATATTTACATGCACTGAAGCCCCGTGGATCGATCTCTGTCCACTTCTGTCTTCTATTGACAGGGATCACTTTCCCAGCGCTCTTTGTAATTGGCTTCTTATTTTTTCCAGCCATTGTTTTATTATTTATATTGTCTGTGTTTCCAACAACCATAGCTCCCATTTTAACATTTCTTTTTTAAGTAACTGACAGCCAACATTGTCTCTCATGTGTAGAAAATGTTTTATCACCATGGGGCCGGGCTAAACCATTGATAATGCATGGGAACATGGTTGTCAAGAGAGAATTCAGTTTTTCTCTCTGGAAAAACCTTGTTGTTTCAGGGTATTTTGGGAAACTGGTGGTTTCTGCAGGAAAATGTACGTTACAGAGCTGTTTTAGATGGTTGTTTTCCAACCAGAGTTATATATATTTGCTGTTTTTTTCGAGGCATTTGCAGTCACCTTAAACCAGATAATAAAAACACTCACATGGCATGACTGGAGAGTGAAAGTTTGTTCCCTTTGGGCCACTTGCTTTTGTCCCATTTATCATTCACAGCCTCGCCGTATGTCACAAACTTTGAATATACAAGTAAAACATTTAAAATAGTCTCACTTTGGTTGTGGTACAAGGTCTGTATGTCTTATTGAGGCCTTTTCACTTGGCTGAAACATACTAATTCATTTCAAATTATATTCAAGATCACACACCCACATAAGTCTCGAGATGTATCCTTGGACATTCAGCATTTCAGAAACATATGGCTTACATAATGTAGCACATCATGAGACATCTAAAAAACACAGGTCACATTTATTCTGATCGTCCTAGTCATAATAAAATGACGGTATTTACGACGTGGGTAACCACTCTTCTTGACTTATGCGAAAGTACGACTGTGGAAATGACATACACATGAGGTGTATTACTGAAAATACTCAGCTATGTTGTTGCCAGACATGTGATTCAAACCATTTAGTCCAAGACTTAAGAAAGTCTCAAGTCATTCTTTTCTTGGCCAGGTCAAGTCAAGTCAGTTAGAGTCCTTAGTTAAGGCAAGTCCAGAGTCGAGTCACTCTTCCAACCTAAAATACTGCATCCTTACCTGAAGTATCTGGTCTGGTAAAGAGAACAGACAGGCTATTAGTAACTGTGTGATAATGATATTATCATCTAACCTGTTCAAAAAGTGTGAATTATCAACTGGGTTGTCATTAATTGTATTCAGTGAAATACATTTAATCAAACAAAAATCAAATATCGTTATAATTTCTTCTCATCCAAAAAATATACCCTTCCCATCACTCTTGAATAGTGAAATCATGACAGACTAAAGAAAAACAAAGAAAATCTAAACTGAAAACATAAAATGAACACAGTCAAGTCATTAGAGTCATCATGTCTCAAATCAAGTCAAGTCACGAGTCTTTAACTTCCACGTCCAAGTCGGGTCTCAAGTCATTTGTTTTCTGTCAAATCAAGCTGCATGTCATCAAAACTTTGACTCCAGTCGACTCAAGTCCAAGTCACAATGTCTCGTCCACCTCTCTGCTGGGTGCCACGTTGATTTTGTGCAACAAGAACGATGACATGCTGAGAGTTGAACTATAAAACCACACACAACAGTTGCTTGGTTAAAATTGCGAGAGTAAAAATCCTACAAACACAAACACACCCTGATAACACATCAAAACGGCCAAAGAAATGCAAACTAAATAATACAACCTTCCTGTTTACCCTGACTGACCTTTAACCTCTGCTTCAACCTTAACCCCATGATGAAAGCACACTGGACGATGGAGTGGGATGCTGACATCTTTTTCAAATGTGCAATTTAGGTTATGGAATAGTCATGAAAGCGAGCCAAAGGAATGCGTGGTGGTTATGTAGCCTGATGTGCTGTGTGGCATGCTGGGTAATGCTTCCTGACAATGACTCTCTATAGACTTAGACCGCTTCCAACTGACTGAATAGGAATTAGACTCTATTCACCACCACACCCAAAAGGTCTGACCCCTGTGTGTGTGTGTGTGTGTGTGTGTGTGTGTGTGTGTGTGTGTGTGTGTGTGTGTGTGTGTGTGTGTGTGTGTGCGTGTGTGTGTGCAGGGCTGCTGGTAACATTGCAGAGGGCCCAGTATTGTATTGTCCTCTGGGAGATCAATGACATTCCCCTCCTTTGAGTCCACAGATTATCTGTCTGCCCGCCTGTCTGAAAATCTCTCTGTTTTTCTGTCTCTCTGCCGGCTAAGCTTTCGCTCTTCTACACTCCCCTCCTCTGTCCTTCATTCTGCTTTTCTACGCGCAGTATTTGTCTTCCTGCGTGCCTCATTGACAACATGCCAATTTCAGACGGCTAAAAGAAGTCAAACAAGGCTGTCCTTAAAGGGCAACTCCATCAATTTTACACATTAAAGTGTGTTTACAAGTCTTGGGGAGTACATATGTGCAAAAAAAAGCCTGCACGCGATCTGATAAATTGCCTCCAGTGACGTCACTCGGTGGCGAGGTTGGATTGTGGGTAATATAGGCACCATGTTTTCAAAAAGCAATGACCCATTATGGATTCATTATGGGCAATTTAAAAACAAATGCTCAAAATCAATACAGAGATCACCTTATTTTATTCTTTATCCTTTTAAAAACCTGACGCCTACATTACCCACAATGCAATTAACCACTGAGAGGCATCACTGCGGGCAATATATCGAAATACATGCAGCATCCTCTGGAGCCACAAAAAGCTTTAGACTACTTTTTTCACAGATGTAGTTGTACTCCTAGTAGTAGACCTGTAAAAACACTTTGAAATTGGTGGAGTTACCCTTTAAGACAATACTTTATATATCATACTGATGATGCAAATGTTTGATTTGAGCAAACGATGTATTTCACTGCAAGTATTACAGTAACATGAAGTGTGAACACTGGCCGGCTGTCAAGTACCTCTGCTTGAGTTTTATTGTCTCTGAATTAAAGGTGTTCTGTTTGACTTTTTGTGTTCTGTTTGTGCCAAGGTGCACACGGTAAAAGATTCCCCTTGTGGCTCCACTGTAATAAGAAAAACAGGCAAGAATGGCTTGACCTCCCTGGAATATCCAAATATAATCCAAAAGCCCTACAGAACTCAGGTCAGACCAGACTAAGTCTACATCATTTTTACAGGGCAAAGATTCACAGGTGAAAGAGAACTGAAGTGTTTCTCTTTTTCTCTATTTGTTTACTTTATTTCCTGCTGAGGTGTTTGTCTTGGCTGACTTGTTTGCTGGTATAGGATCAGTAAGTGATTGTAAAAGTTACTGACATGGGTGGTTATGATCCCTGCCTCTGCAACCACATGTGTTCTCTTCTAGCTCCGAGGATCAAATCATCCCTCTTCCCTCCTGCTGCCAAAGTATAAAGATTACAAATACCAATCATGACAAGATAACCCAATCTTTTTTAAAATAAAACCTGTAAACGACAAGGTCTGTAGATGTATTCATGATGTCAACATGCTGAGCTGCAGTGAAGCTGAAATCAAATATTTAAGAATGTACGTCTGTGTTTGTACCTGCTGGCGTCCGTACAGAACAATATACATCTGTGTGTGTTGGTGTAGAGGTGAGGTGAGGTGAGGTGAGATATTCAGTGACAGTCATCGGTTATAATGCATATTCTATCTGTTCTAGTCTGTTCTATGTTTAAATGACATAGTTTAAAGACTGACTTAATTTTTCTGTTTCTAGTGACTCTTGAATACAGAAAAAAGCATCCTCACCTTTTGGTAATGAAGGAAAGGGACTGTCCTTTAATAAATGTCAAGAGAGAAAAAGTAAGGCTGTATAAATGGAACCTTTACTGTTAATTTGATGGCAGTTTGCCATTTAAGGGTCGTGTGTGTGAATGTGGAGGTTGTGGTTTTAACAAAAAGAAATCCTATTCAACAATTTGTCTGCTCAAGATGTAGTATTTACCACTGACTATCAGAGATGCACCCATTGTGAAACTCTGGGCCAATACCAATCTTTAAAATAACAATTTTGTGTTTTTGTAGTTGCTGTTTGTAGGGAAACAAAGAAATACTCATTATAAGAAGTTATTCGGGCCTTCATTACAATGTCGTTGACAGGGAGCACAAATGAACCAACCATTAATATAACCTTTCTTTCAAAGGCCTTTTTAGCCTGCTACACAGCTTACTTACTCAGTGATGAGAATTTTTCAGTTCTTTCATAGTCGTACAGCAGGGACGTCATGAGCTGCTTGGTCATCAGTGTGCCAGCACATTGTTGTTTGCTGGTTAGCTTTTAGCATTTATCTTTAGAATTTGTTCAACACATAATTTGCATCAGAGTGAATGTAAACAGCAGCAACAAGGTAATGACGATAGCATGATTTTGATCTTCACAATAGAAGTTCGATATCAGGTAAACACTGTGAATCAGCTCGGACTGCTTTTGAGTACCAAGTGTCGAACGGCTTGATCCAGGATGTTGTGGGGGAGACAGGTGACAGATGAACAACAATCTTTAAATTTCCCATTGCTTAGCCAGCTTGGGCCCCGTTTCGTTCATTACATTTTCGTGCGATCTGACATTATCCAGAAGCAGGCTTAAACCCAAGCTGGATTAGCATGACTGTTCACCCTGGGGCGGTCCGGCTGATCAGGTTGGATGGTCAAAAGATGCCGTGAGCAGTGATCCCTGCTCTTTATCCAAAGCCACATGTATTTTTGGCATAGTTTTTTCATTGTCATAGATTTTCAGTGAGGGATGTTACTGCATTTTGCTTTCTTCCTTTCAAATATATAAAATTAACCAAATGTATGTCCACTCTGTGTCATAGAGTTCCATTGTAGTCCAAGAACTATTCAAAATATCAAATATCATATCAATGAACATTCATCACAGTGTCCAATGTTCCCTCATTTTGATCAACGCAAACACTGTAGTTTGTTGTGAGTCAGTCCCACAAGCAGCATCCTGGTGCTGTGAAGACTCACTAGTGCACCACATCCGCAGCTGAAAATAGTCCTCAAAAAATTCACCATTTACTCCTGGGTGAGTAACATTTACCAAAAACAGCAGTGCCCAGCTGTTTTATGATATCGTTTCACATTCTTTAAAAGTAAAAGTTTGTCTTTGTGACTTATTTTTTTTATATTCACATTTTGATTAGGAAAAAAAGGGATTTAGACAGCCCCATACTGTGGAAGTCATGAAGTACTAAGCTTAACACGTTGTTGTTGGGTTTTTTGTTTTTTTTTTTGGTGCCATTAAACAATATAAAATATTGTCAGCATTATCTTTTAAGATGTCGCTCGTGTACACAATAGAATCAACTGGTTTGGCTGAAACGTCCATGTATTGTTAATCTTATGCACATGTGAAAGGGCTGAAAGTGAGACAAAAGTGAGCTGAAGACAGAAAGAAAACGAGAAGAAGAAGAGACAGCGGAAAGGGAGGAAGGAGAAGAGGGCATCTGCAGCTGATGCTACGCTCAGCCAGAGGGTTCCAGAAAAACACACAAAGTAGCCTTAGCTATGCACATGTGCACACACACACACAGACACACACATAAACACACAAACACACGCAGGTGGGACTAAGGAGTGTAGTGTGCCAATTTGTTGTGCCCCTGGTCCCCTCTCAGGAGGCTCACAGACAGGCATCCAGCCATGCCAGGACTGGCATTGGTCCCACTAACACACACACATACACGCACACACACACACACACACACACACACACACACACCTCCACTCTTACTGCACCGTGGCTGCAGGCACTGCAGTATCAGGGGGTGTGTGTGTGTGTGTGTGTGTGTGTGTGTGTGTGTGTGTGTGTGTGCGTGTGTTGGCTTATACTTTTCTCCATTTTCATAGACCACAAGAGACAAATGCTGAAGAAATGGGAGCATGTGAAAGACACTGCAGCCCTTTTCACTCATGGAAAATGGAACATTGCTTACTTCAAATATCTGTGTAAGGTTGTGGTTCACACTCAAGTCTCCCATATGTAACAATTTCATTTTGACTCATTTCACACATGACTGTTGTGGATAGAGTAGATTTTTTTTCCTCCAGTCCACGGTGGCAGCACTGCCAAAGAACTGCAGCGAGTTGGAAAATAACACCAAGCAGAAAGACGAAGTTTGTCTTGGTTCTTTCACATGCTGACCCAGGGACACAGTTCAGATCACTTTGCTTTCAAATGACTGTTAACATCCTTGCATTCATCAGTACTGAGATGAGGCTCATCCTCATTTCAGTTAAAGGGACGTTTGGTCTGCTGTATAAATGCAGAGTCCACAGAGTAAAGCACACAACCTGTATTCATAAAACTGCGTCTTCAATCAAGCTGTCAGGATTTCTGTAACGTTGTGATGGCATAAATATGCAGTCACCGCCCTAGGCCACGCCTTCTTCAAAGCTTTGGTTGTAAAAAAAAAAAAAAATAAATAAAAAAATAAATAAAAAATGCAGAATTAAAAAATGCCCAGGCCTGTGAGAGGTGACCAATCAGAGCAGACTGGGCTTCTCTTCACCTCTGTCATGATGTCCAAGGAGGCTGCCCGTCCTTCCGGCTCTGGCTCTGTTGCCCAAAGCTGCTGTGAGAGCCGCAGAAAACATCAACGCTCCCTGGTGGTGCTCTCAGCAGAGTCAGCTAGCAGAGCTAACTTGCAGCTGCAGTACACAGCAGTTGCAGGTTGCTTTCAGGAAACTCAGAGTTGAGTCAGAGGGATAACCAGAAAACATTTTGCATTTGCAACATCTGCAAAAAATAAGGTCTAGTTTTAACAAAATCAGTGGTAGTTGGCGCTGTGCGTGATGTACTGCTGTAAAAAGTTATGCACAGATATCCTGCTCGCTCACTGAAGTTAAATAGTGCATAAACAAACGAGATGGGGCAGCGTAGCTAAGACAGAGACGCCATTAGACACACAGCTGGCTACTTTCTCCAAGTTCCGACTACAGGTTGCCGACTTTGAAAAACATTTAATCAAGTCTTCTTCAGGGACACCTCAACCTCCGAGGACGTAGTTTGCTGATCCGACAAGACGGGTTTTTGCTGTTCAAACCTAATTTCTGAAACAAAAAAACCCAGAGTCCTGCGCCTCTGTTCACTTCTCTCTGCCGCCGATGTCATTGTCACTGTCCTCTGGGCCAATTATGCAGCGTGTATTGTCTGATTGGACAACATATTGTTTCAGCAATCAGTACCACTGTGTGAGGGATTGTGTCTAAGTGTGTATGCATGTAATTTATTATCTGATGTGATAAGTATCTGTGCAGTGGAGAGGAGAGCAGAGATTTGATGATAAAGCGGAAGAGAAAGAAAGACCTGACTCCTGTCTTTCTGTCTTTTCAGGGGCCCAGTCTGGCTCTAATCAGGGAGACGCAGGGCCGAGCGCACTCAATTATTCCCTCATTAGTCAGCAAACAGGAGAGGCCACCGAAAAGCTGTGTTCCCTGCATGCTACCGTTCACAGAGCACATGCCTCCTTTTGTCTACTCATTTCTCGGTCACTTTTTAGACATTCAGCGTACTTGTTACATTTTCTAGCTTTCGTTTCCGCACCATTGCTCCCTGACTTGGACTGGAGCGGTATAATAGCTCACTAGCCTCGGTGATTTAAATGCCCTGTATGACGGATGACACTGCCAGCTGAAAAAACGATCGGCAAAAAAAACATTGTACCTCTTCCACAAGGAGCTGGGAGATTGCAAAACAAAAAAAGGAAAAAAAAAAGTGTAAGTGCTATTTTTCTCCTTTTGTTTTTTCATTTGTTTGTTTATGTTGTGTGCGTTTTTTTTTTCCTTCCCTGACACCATCACAACTATTCAAGGGAATATAGCGAGACAGTATTGCCCTCAGCAAGGATGGGATTGGCAACTCAGACAAAATCAATGTCTATAACACAGTGGGCTGTAAGGGAGCAAAGTATCACGGAAAAACACTGTTGGTCATAATCGTTGGCTAAATTGCCCGTCTACTTTGGCTCCAAATGTTGTCTGGGTGTCATAGCCTTGACTTACCGCCTGTGGAAATTGTTGCTGTTTAAGTTGGCACCCCTTTGGAGCCTGCCACTCATTTAGTTGGCATGGTTTACTGAACCCCATAGAATTCAGTGGATAGATGGACAGAAGAGGATGTGTGCTGGGCCCTCTGAAGGCGGCCTCTTGAACTATGGGCTTGAAAAAATATGTCAGCTATTTATTTATTTATTTGTTTTTCTATTAACTGCCGAACCTAGAGATACAGCCATAGGGGCAGATACACAGAGAACCAAACAAAAAGGCACAGATGGCTTTGTTTTCCAGCGGGTTTTTCCTGTAGCTATAAATTTGGACCATGTTGCCACTAAGTTGGATATTAGAATTATTTTTTTAACACGTGCAAATGGAGTGTCCACACAAGCATTTTCATGCTATTATTTTAAAGACCCTCACCCATTTTGAAGTACCAGAGCACAGAAGAACTCTCGATCAACAGGCTGCGAATCACAGCAATCATCCAGGACGAGTAGGACAGATGCCGTCCATTAAAAGACACGCTATGCTTTGACCTAAATCTGTCATGAGATTTGTTATCCAACCGAACATACAGGTAAAGGTGTTTCACCTGTTTGAAAGTGCTGCACTTGAATTCAGGGTGAGAAGTCTTCTGTCATAGCTTCCTCCTGGCTGCGTCCTAATGCCTCCGCCATCTCTGGGGAGTGACAGTGCCCTTTTGGACTATCTTTCATGGTGTTGCACTCGGTCATACGATGGATATATTAAGAATGAGTACCGGACTACAAGATGGTCCCCATTCAGTTAATGAGAATTGGTTACCCAGCACCATAGACTGCATAAAACATGAAGATATTCCTCATGATGTCACCCATAAGTTTCTGAGGAGCCATTGTGAAGCCCAGCATGGTGGCTCCGACAAGCCACAGGACAAATTCCAGGCTCTGAGTCCAATTTTATAGTGGCCAAACCGTGTAATTACAGCGCCATGGCCCAAAAAGACCCATAAGCTTACATTGGGAGACGATGGGTAAATTTTTTGGAGCGTCACAACCCCTGTGAAATAATCTAGAGCCATATGACTAAATTGTTTTATCCCCATTCAAGTTAGCAAGGGGCTAAGCTGAAAGTTAGCAGCTCCGCTGGCAGGAGTCTTGAGTGCGCACTCAACAACGCAGAAGATCTGGGTAATTCTACACCCGCAAAGTCAAGCTTTTCTGGCTTCACACACCACTGAGCAGCTTTCACAGGAATGTACAGGGCTCTGCCTCAGACGCTGTATCCAGACTCCCCTTGTTAGATCCACGGGCTCCAGCCGTCGCCATCTTGGCAGTGCCTAACTTGGCTTAATTTACAGCTAACCCAACAAAAAAGAGGTGGAGTGTGGGTGGAGCTGAGGTGGGCTGAATAAAGCCCGGCTGCTGACAGCCACCTAGACAGCCAGCGCCCAGCTAGCATCCACGCAACTTAGCAGCTCTTTAAAGGACACTTTGAAGAGCTGTTAACTGGGGCATTTTAAAAAGGGACTCTATAGGGATTGATTCACTGTATAAGCAAGCTTCAAGTGGCCCATTGAGGAACTGCAGTTTTTGGATCTTGCGTTGGCTTCAGTTTTCAGCCCCGGTGGTTGCCACTTGCCCATCACAAAAGTCCATGTTGTTCAGTATCACCAGACATGCACATTTGGGCTTTTCTTTCTGGCTGTACCCACTCAGCACTGCTCAGCCAATAGGTTTTACAGTGGGATGATGTCACACACAGAAAAGTAACTTTTCTAGAGAAGGAAACTTTTGCAAATTGTTTTATTTATTTTTATAGTATTTATAGTATGTAAAGTTTGTGATTTAGCATGGCGGTCAACACTCACAAGGTCCTGGGTCAGGGCCTTTCTGTGTGGACTGTGCTCTCCCTGTCCTTGTGTGGGTTTCCTCCACCATCAAAACATGCACATTAGGTTCATTCTCCGGTCAGAGCCCTTGACCCCCAGGCGCTGTTGGCTGCCCACTGCTTCCTTGGGATGGGTTAGATGCAGAGAACCAGTTTAACCTCGTTGAACAGTGTCTGATTGTGTTTAATTAATAAAGATTTTTCCTCTTCTTCTGTCCTGATAAAGTAAACACAGTATGCCTGGTGGCTACAGAAGGTCTGTGTGCAGTAGAGTATGTTTCTTTAAGGTGGATATAGCCGCCTTCTTGAGCCAAACGTGGGCTATATGTATCGCTTGTGGTCCCCAGTGTATTCACCGTTATTATTCATCTTCACTCACCTGTATGATCTGTCTTCACTGAGGTCGTCATGATATCATGAATTAATCTCAACTCTTGCTGTCAAGACTCGCTGTCTTTGTCTTTCCTGCTTTTCCATCTCTCCATCCAGCGTTCTCTCTCCCCTCTGCTCATTCTCTCTGTCTCTCTCTCCCTCCTGTGCACACCCATCACAACAGAGCTGTCAGCCAGGTGCGTTTGAGTGTGCCTGTGCGTTCGTGTGTGTGTGTGTGTGTGTGTGTGTGTGTGTGTGTGTGTGTGCGTGCGTGTGTGTGTGTGTGTTAATGAAACTGACAAATCCACTCTTGCTACTCCACCCACTCAAAACCAGACCTGACAAACAAATGAAATATGCATGCTCAGCAATTTGTTTCATATTCTCCTGGCAGTGGCCTTCTGCAGGAGCTCCTACAGAAAAGTGCACTTTCAGACTGACAAACAGCGCTCAGTGTGTTGCTGCATGCATTTCACATGGTACTTTGTATAATCTGTGGTTTGCCTTTATTCCAAGTTAATGAAACAGTATTTGCGTGTCATGGTGCTCATTTTTCGTTGTTTAAATAAACACAATCTAAATTTGGGGAGATAATTGCACTGTAACAAAACAGAGGAGGTTTCTGTGGTTTCCTGCCTTCATCATTTTAATATCAGAATAAAGGGTCTTGCTGCAGGATAACAATGTTGTAATGATTTTGTTCTTTATTATCCAAAGTCAAAGTCAAAACTTTCAGGATCTACAGCTGACAGATCCATGTCACTTGTTGTCCTCGAGCAGTTTCACACGTCCAATTCAGAGGTGACAGCAACTTTTCACAGGCGTTGCACTTTCCTCCCTCTTCCAGACACATGCCAAATGATACAGACCTCTCCACTGATCATCTCAGCTGTTGTTTCTGTACCCATGGTGCATCCTTTTCAGGTTCGTAGGCTTTCAGCTTCCCGTCTTCTCCAGTTTATATGCAGATATATTGTTGTTGTTGATATATTGACTACTTTTAAATTTGAATGTAATTATCCTGTATTTTATACTGTTGGGTTGGGTGACATGTCCTAATACATGGCAGTTGCACAAATCCAAAAACCATTTAAGGCAGGTGCTGGACCAATAAATGATTAAAATATAGAAAACTTGAAAAAAAGACTGTACACTGTAGCTCCTATTTAAGTGCAATTTATTTGCGCATCCACAAGTTCACAAGTGAAGTTTCGAGCTACTTCAGACTTAAGAGACATTCAGAAAAGCCATTTTTAAATACACCTGTTAGAGTCACATGATGATCACAGGGTGAACTTGTGGATGTGCAAACGAATTGCACCTCAATGGGAGCTACAGTGTGCAGACTTTTTATCTAGTTGTCAATATGAAGATGTATAATTCACAATGGACAATAAAAAAAATGTTTTTTCCATGTTACTGTTTCTGTATTTGAGTAAGTGTGTCCCCTCAGAGTTGCTGTAAGGCTGGAGTTGCTTACCAGCTCATCACTGTAGTCACCGCTGTCACTCTGACAGCGACCTCCAACTGTCTCACCCAGCCAAGAAAACTGTCAAAGGGAGTCGGACCAACTCACACACCTGCTGCCCGACGTACATCCTTGTGCTGGATTTAATAGCGTCTTCGTCTCAGCACCACCTCCATAACTTAGCTGTGTTAAACTAACCTCTGAAGCTTGACACAAAATGTGCCAGCTGGCTATACTGAGGAAGCAAAGTTCTGGAAATGCAAATCAGGTGAAACTGTTGTGAATGTCTCAGTTGTGTGCTCAGGTCAGTGCAACAACACGACTGGCTGACAGCTGGTTCAGCTATGATAAAGCGTGATAAAACCTTTGGGGGGAAGGGATGGGACTTTTGTCATCTCTGGTGTTATGACATTTTCTATTCAAAATGCTTTAAATGGTCTGTCTCCTCCCTTATAAGGTCTCTGATGCAAACAACATCAGTATGACTGAAGGGAACCCCCTAAGAGCGACCTGCAGTAAAGAAAACCGCTGCCACCAACATTACCAAATGCCTTGGGTGAGATCAGGTGATAAACAGGACATAGAGATGTAGTGCACTGACCAGCAACAACAGCTTCTTTTTTTCTCTCTCTCCCAAGCATGACAAACGCAGACAAATCCTACCTTACGACTTTGATGATGAGGGGACACACTACTTTCTTGTGCTCTCTGGTGGGGCCCCTTTTAAATCAGGATGTTAAGATGGGATAGAGCTCAAAGGTTGATGATGGCTACGTCTATGAGCCAAACCTGACTGTAAATGTAATATCAGATAGACCAATATTCACATATTTACACACTCGCCCAGACAGTGTAGGTTTGCCTCAGATTGCGCTGTAGGTTAAACTGCCTCACCAATGCAATGGGTGTATTAACTTCTGATTACACATTTAATCTCCTGATATCTTCTGTCAGAAATATTCCTCCAAAAACACTCACAGATGCACTATGCTCACTCGTGCTCACAGCGCGAAGCCTCGTTTGTATCCAAACACACACTTTCTGCCCTCAGCTATGCACTGTCAAACACCTGTGTGTATTTGTGTGCATGTGTGAGTGTATGTGTGTGTGTATTTGTGTGTAGAGGCAATGCGGAGGTCATGTCTAGCCCCACGGCAGTTCATTAAAATGCATGTGTTTTGAGGAATGTGTGTGTGTGTGTGTGTGTGTGTGTCCGTGTGTATTTGTGTGTATTTGTGTGTGTGTGTTACAACTGTGTTCACATAACTGTTTACATAATTGATGAATATGATAATGACACAAGCTGGCACTGTGCTCATATGGGCATTTGTGTGTACGCTCGGGTGTAGGTCTGTGTGTGTGTTTGCACATGTTTGTGTGTGTGCTGGATGTTCAGGGCTAAGGCAGAGGATGCCCCAGTCGCATCACACGCCCATCATCTTGGCACTGACAGTTTGACCATTGACAGCACTTTGTTGTGTTGGCAGACAGACAGGGAGACAGACAGACAGGTAGACAGACATGCTGACAGCATATGGTGCAAGACAGGAGACCTGTGGACCCATGTGGTAGTTAGAAAAACACTCATCTCTCTCTCTCTCTCTCTCTCTCTCTCTCTCTCTCTCTCTCTCTCTCTCTCTCTCTCTCTCTCTCCCTCTCTCCTCCCCCCTTGGCATATGTTGTGTGTGGTTGGCTGTGCGCCACATGCCGATCCGATGCCCTCGGCACTGCCGGGGCTCTGTGCCACCTGTGCCACTCTCTCCCATAGCAGCCCCCCAGCTCCCAGTTCACACACACACATCCACACACAGATACACACACCCAAACACTAGCTCTCAGTTTGCACCTGTGTCTGTGGGAGAGGATTTCAGACAGGAGAAACACAGACATCATATTGTCCTCTTGGTGAGTTCAGCGGCCTATCTGATGGGTTTTTTGACCCAAGTCTTAAAGATCTCAGATAGAGTAGGTTCACTGTTGAATACTTTTAGGTTTTCATATTCAGTGAAAAGGAGGCACACACCTGGATTTTATATATATATATATATATATATATATATATATATATATATATATATATATATATATATATATATATATATATATATATATATATATATATATATATATATATATATATATATATATATAAAATAAAGCTAAAAAAATGCTTTTTCTTGGGCTAGAATAAACAGTACAGGCTCTGCTCTTTTGGCTTAGTTTTTTTGGGGGGGAATATATATCCATGTTTATCTTCAATACTAAAATGGTAAAAGAAATGAATAATCCTGATTAATACTGGATTGAAAAAAAAAAAAAAAAAAAAAATTATCCTATTTTTTCATTTCTATGTATCCAGGAGAAAATTAGATTAAACTTATCTTGTCAAAAATCCTGGTATTTTACAAGATGCTTTGATAATATCCACAGATTCACTTGAACACAATATGTATCAGTGCCACTACATTGTTAGATATGAATCATATAACTGTCTTTTTCTGCTCTGTACCAGTATCATGGTTATTCAAACAAATGCCGCATAATGTTTAGTGAAGGCTGTGCATGCTCCATCCACCACACAACCTGATATCGGTGTTGTTTGTGTAACATCGTAATAAATGTTGCTCCAGGGCCAAAATTAAACCTGATATGTCCTTTCAAACAGGTGTTTAACATTGTGAAAGGGTCTATTTTAACCCAAGCGGTGTTTTCCTAAACCTAACCAAGTATTTTTGTTGTCTAAACCTAACCAAACAGTAGTGATGCAAAAAGTGTTATCTACGATGTTGCAGGAACAACATCAACATGGCGATACTAGATGCACCGCCATTATCAGCTTATGAGACATGCAAAGCAGCACACTGGCGTACAAAACAGCAGTCCCTGTGCAATGTGTTGTGGGTGATTACAGAACATCATATAGTGTCCCGTGTTATGGTCAGATTGTTTTTGTTTTACACCCCTCTGTGCCGCCGCTCCACTTGGTCTGACCGATCACAGGATGGCTTGTCAGTCTCCGAATTCTGATGCAGGACATTATACCACCACAAGACAAGTATGTCTTGCAGTGTGTTTCATAATTCTAAAGACTTTTTGCTGGATAAGTGTCATGTCAACGTACATACGTGTGTGGTATGTGTTGTTGTGCGTGCATATGAGTGTGGGACTGCATGCATTGTAGAAGATAAGTCCAGTAAAGCGACCGATGAACAGTAAAAATAAAAGTTGAAATAAAATCAACATACTACCATTAATATTGTATCTTCATCAATTCTAACAGCATGATTTATATTTTATTGTCTGTGGGGACAATGAATAACCGGCATATCTGGCCCAGAGTTTCAGGGTGGATTGTCCCCTGGGTTTCTGTGTCAGTCCAGATGTGCTGGCAACCGTGTAGTGAGAGAGTACAGTCAGATTAGAGGATTTAGTACACACGCACACACACACACACACACACTGACAAATACACACATTTTAGTGGGTTAAATTATGATATTATTTCTTACCAGGTCATGATTTCCCAACTCATATCATACAGACCAAAGCTGGTAATACATTTTTAATTTATTTAACATTCTGGTGCTCCTTTTTCGTCATACCTTATTCAGCTCAGGAAAGGGAACAACATGAGTGAGATTTGGAAAATGATTTGAGCGTGTGTGTGTGTGTGTGTGTGTGTGTGTGCGTGTGTGTCAGAGAGAGAGAAAGAGATGTAAAGGGAGAGATAAAGAGATAAAGCAACAGAGCTGCGGGTTGAAAACTGGGCAGCTTAACAGAAGGAGGAACAAAAACACTGTTATCGTACAGGCACCGCGGTCTGTCAGACACACACATGTACACAGAATAACTGCGGGCTACACCTTTGTTCAATCACTGCATCGTGGAACAAACTCTGGTGGGCCCGCATACAGCGTCGTGTAGTCGGTCTTCAGTGGAAACATGATTCATCTGGTGGGCCTCAAGCAAACACACACTTAAAGAGACACACAGAATACGGTTATCATCATCGGAGATGGTCTGACCTGCCAATTTGTCATCATCTGTCAACCCCACGCTGTAAACAGTAAGTGCTCCAGATAAATCCGAGCTAATCCCCACATTCTCAGGTCGGCTACCACAGCTGACCCACACACATATGCACACACATTTCCAGGTTAGCCAGCTAGGCGGGAAGCAGCACACCTGACCCTACTCTGCTGTTTCCCAGGCCGTGCAATGCCAAGACTATAGGTAAACTCTTTACACACGCTTGACCACACACACATACACACACACACACACACACACACACATTTTTTGCTCCCTTGGAATAAGTCAGAATCTATCAAAATGGCTTGGCTGGGCTGGCACAGCCACACCTGACACTCTCAAACACACTCAGGTGTCCCTGCGATAGTCTCAGTTGGCCGGAGGATTCTGTGGAGAGATAACTGCATCAGCTGTTAGGTGAGGAGGCTGAATGTAAGATGGACACGAGCCAGGATAGAGTGAGTGAGGGCAATGAAAAATGAATGAAAAATGAGGCTGTTGAGGGAAAAACAAGTTAATAAGGGACACACAACCTATGAAACACATGCAACATTCATTTTGGTTCAATACTTTAATGGAGTAGAGTTGATGAAAACCTATTTCTTCAACGCTCGTGGACACTACCACATAGGTGCCAAATCAATTTTTTGCAAGGAAAACATGAAATATAAATCTTTTTATGAAGCTTACCAACTGTGGGAAGACCATCATATCAACACATCAGGCCGGTCGGTTAATAAAAACAACAAATAGGAATGAATAACCTAAACACCCCTAAAAAAGTAAAATCAATACCAAAGAAACTAATCATTGCACAAAATCAATTAAATGTTTATACATACATTTTATTTAGACATTATACATAAGGATAGCTGGAAGACTGTTATTAAAATAAGTGGCTACAGTCCAGCGTCTTCATTTGGCATAAAGTGTGTTTCACGTGTTTCAACATTGAATGATGTCATCCAGTATAAGATAAACCAGAACTGTATCATCTTGATAAATGTACCTTTAACTGAAGTGTGCCATTAGAACTGCTGACTATATAAAAGCCATAATTCATTTCAGTGTGAGTAAAAAACTACTTATCATCCAGAAGAAATCAATTCAAGTGTTGTCAACATATGGCTCACTCATTCTTTGGTAAGTTACCTACAATTACCTTGTTTAGACGACCTCCATTTTCTCTTCTGATGTTTAATTTTACGGTGGCTTGTTTCGTACTTCTCCTGCCTTGAGGCTGTACTGCATTCGTTAGTTCATGTAGAGAATAACTGTCTTTACATGTAGCCTACTGCATTGATGTGGTAGGTGAACAGAATTCAATTTTGTTTATTTTATTATTTACACCTTAGCTTTCGCTACTGTGACATGCCCTCTGTGAAAAAGTCTATTGTGTAATCGAACAACCTCTCTCCTCGAGTCTTGCTGTCAGTCTGTCTCCACCTCTTTCTCTTCCTGATCCATATGTCCATAAAGCACTACATAGCGTAAAATACTCCTACACACACAGTTTAAACACCCATAAACAAATATGGACACGCATGGAGAGGCATCACAGCTTGTAGGTACATCAACCCCGTGAGCCACCATCCAAATAAACCACGCCGCTTCTGCAGCGGTGATTTATCAGCCAATTAGATGAGTGGACAGGAAAAACATTGCACTCATAAATAAGAAACTGGAAGTCTATTAAAATTGATCAATATAAAAAAATAAAATAATAAACTTTAAAAGTGGCAATAAAGTTTATAGATGAGATGAATCGGTAGCCCGCTCTAGGCTGAGATGGCACAAGGCGAGATGGAAATAGAGAGGAATTGTACTGCTAAAAATATCCATATTTAGAGCAGCATTAATCAATTTTTTAACCACTAGGAGCAAAAAAAAAAGAAACTCACAACAACATAGTCTTGGTTAATCAAGACTTTGTGGGTAACATGGCTGCACTTCCTGTGTGCACAGTCAGATATACTATAGGATACAATAAGAGTACTTAATTTACACAAATGGAAAATTAAAGCATAATAGCAGCCAGGTTACACATGGATCACAGAACAAAACAAACCCGGGAAAAGAGTGCCTGGTTATATTCTGTACAAGTCTTCACACATTATTCTACTGAATTGCACTACTGAGTTATTGGAAATAGCTGCACAGTAACTGCATATTAACAGTGGTTTGGAAGCCTGCTCTGAGTTTTAAGTTTGCTCAACTTTCACAATCAAACCTGTTTATTTTTTGCTTATTGACTAAATGAGCAATAGTTTGTTATTGACTAACTGTGTAGAACAGTTTTAGTATTTCAGAACAGAACTTGAGTGATAGTACTTTTTTTAACTAAATTTTAACAAAAAGAGTTTCATTTTTACTGGAAATGTAAATCGGTTCCAACTATCGGTTGGCAATATCGGTCGAACCCTGCAACTAATAACGCTTTAAAGCGATTTTAACCAAAGCAGCTCAATTTGTGATGTTTGTTACCCTCAGAAAAACGCCTTAATTTAGCAGTGATTTATTTTCTGAAATGATGATGTAGGCTTTGGAGAATGTAAATTCAGACTGCACCCATGCTTTTATATTGAAGGGTAGGGAGAGCTGAGAGAAATCTAGCTAACTTCCTTTTTCTTTTTTTTTTTTACAGGAAGCCATTGCAGTCGGTTTAGAGAATATTGAGCATTAGAAATATTCATAACAACTTAAAATAAAACACAAGTAAAGATTGGTAAGTTCTTTTGTCTCTTTATTTCATGTTCACCTGAAAAAAATTAACTGCTGTTGAGTTGACTAGCTTGTTAGCTAACGTTAGCTATAGGGAAATGTATGCTAGCATAATTAATTACGTACAACTGAAGGGCAAAACACGTTTACATCAGCCTCCTAGTTGTCATTTTGAGTTAGAGATATAGGAATTACTATGACTAGAATAACTACACTGGAAGTTATTTTAATAACAAATCCCACATTAACCCAATATTAAAATGTTTTACAATAGTTTTGAGCTAATTAAAATGGAGCTAACGCTACAGTGTATGATTTTACTTGTCAACGAAATGCTCAGCTAACTGCTCAATATGATTATAAAACATGACTTTAAAAAAGGAGGTAATTTAGGCTTAATATCTTTTTTTCCAGTGTGACTACAGGGCTAACAACAACCCCATCTTGGAAAAACAGGAGGCTTTCCTGTTCTCCCGATTCTGCCAACATGTTGTGAATACGACGTTTGTCAGGTAATTTTATTTTTTTGTCAACACACTCACCATCACTTTAGTGTTAATGCTACAGGTGACTCAAAGGCTCTCTGAATAGCAACTGGCTCTTGTAGCTAACTCAACAGACTCTTGCTACAGCTCATTAACAGAAGCAGGAACACAGGTGTATTGTATAAAGCTAATTAGGGCTGTTTCATTTAGGTGTCAAAGTAAGTCATACTTCCGTGCCAGCATGAACAACACCAAAGAAACCTCTGGACGTGAACAACAAAATGCAATGCCGCCTTCATTAACGTTATTTGTTGCACCTGTGTTTGTCTCCTGTCAGAAAGGTCTATTCCCTATGTTCCTCAAAGGCAAATTGCACACTACACACAACAGCCAGCACTGCACCATATTGTGCAGTGAGCATTTATTTCAGGATGAAGTTATTTGTTCAGGTGGACAGTCTTTCAGACTTTTACAGTGAAGGAGGAGAGAGGGCCCATGGAAGAAAGAATAGATTGAAGATCGAAAACATAAAAGGGGAGGAAAGTGTTGGGGCAGAACTTGTTTATGTTGTACTGTTTTTCAAGAAAACCTACACTTCTACTTGGAACATGTGCGGAATCATGAAGATGCTGAGATCAGTGCAGGTTTTGTTGTCACTAGCAAACTTTCATGGACACAAACAACACAAAGATATGTGTCTGGAATAAGTAAGTGCTTCTTTTTTTCTGGTAACTGAAGATAATATCTGAACTCAACTCCACCTGTAATTTCTTACCTCTCTGTTTATATTTCTGACTTTATTCCCCACATTATACCAAAATGGGAAAAACAAATTTCTGAATTTTTCTTGCTTAATTGCTGCTTAATTTTGTGTAGCGGCCAAGGGTCTGTTTTACTCGGCATTTAGCCTGAAATAACAATGCATTAAAAAAAACAACAACTAGACGTACTTCTTCCTTCAGGAAGTTATTATTGTGACAATCATTTGTCTTCTGTTGTACATTGGACTAGCACTATATAGTACTTTACAACAACGCTTATCACATTCACCCATTCAAATACCGGTAGCAGAGGCTAGCATGCTCATCAGGAGTGGTACAGTGTTCCCCCATCCAAAGTATGTTTTAGTTTGTTTAGTTTGCCCTTTTAACTGAATTGTAACCATGCACTGCATTCACTGCAGCTCACTCCTCTTTCACATGTAAAGATTATTTTTTACCATCCCATCAAATTGGAATTCAGCAAGATTGCAACACTGCATTCACTGTGCGTTCTCCCTTTACATGTGCGGCCCACACTACTGCCGACACCACTGCACTGTCTGAGCCAAAGGACTAAATGCTTTTAATTACTGGAGTGGATATATTTTGTATTATATTTCAGTTAATCAGCGGGTAGTAATCCCAGGCACAGTTAATATAAATCCCTATATTTCCATTTTATTTCAGTAATTTTCCAATAATTTCCATAAATTCCTGTTAAATCCCATTGAAAGTTTGAATATTCCCAGAATTTTGCAACCAAATTTCCCAGGCACCAGCAAAATGGTCATTATGCCACCATATAATTTACATTTAGGGCATTTACAATAACCATAATAACCATGACATATCACCGTCGATAAAGTAAGAAAGAAAAAATAGAAACAATTTTCAAGCCCTCGTCTGAGCATAGCAGCTGCTATTTATCAAGGATACCTTAAGTACATAAGTGCTATGTTTACAGTTTGTGAAAACAGAAAATAAAAATGGTCTTACAATAAGTGAGGCAATTAAAGTATGACAGCTTTACATACCTAATTTATAATGGTCACATAACATGTCCGATAAGGCCCAGATATCTCATGACTTTGTCATTACTCACACATATCTCGCACTCCAGAGCCGTCACTACCCTCTCAGCATGCCTTCCTGTCTGCTCATGAGGTTTAGGTCTGTTTGTACCCATCACAGTTTCTCTTTTCCCTCTCCCTCTCTTTCCATACAACATACCAGTGGAGTCAAAGTATCATACCAACACCTCACACACTGAAGTCACACACATGCCACAACACACACATGTACACACACGCTCTCTCTCTCTCTCACACACACACACGCACGCACGCAAGCACGCACACACACACACACACACACACACCACTTTTTTTCAAGTTAGTGATGGCTCTCTCTGAATGGCTAGCCCCTGGAGTTTAAATAGACACACCTCTTATGGCATATCAGCTGACAGCCAGCCAAGCTGACACTGAGCAGTAATTCACCATCACTGAACCAACACTATAGGCTTCGTGGTCTTCTTACAGCTGTAGAGGCAGTGAGGACAAGCTGTTGATATTTTGTAAGCTGTGAATTAAACCTCTCCTACTTGCTATATAGTCTGAAATCTTTATGGGACCTTGAATTAACATACATTATTTGCTCACAAAATGCTTATTATCGCAGGGAAGTACAATAGAAGAGATGCACTGCTTTGGCACAAGGGAATAAATAAATGCGTCCCGTAAATTGCTGTTTGTTAGTGATATACCACCTGCTGCAATTACCAGGTGTTGCTATCCTCCCAGAATAGCCACCAGTGATATTTCCCTGTTCCTCGGTGTATCTGAGGAGCAACTGCTACACAAAGGGACTGACGCAATCAGCCACCTGTTTGTTTTTATGACTTTTCTCTCTAGGAGAGGTGGATAACTATTAGAAATGCAAGGCCCTCATGTTGCAAGATACCAACTCAGACGAGCAACTTTCCAAAGAAGTAGGCTGCAGTGGTTACACAACATCAACATATTGTCAGATTGTATTTCTGGATTCTGCCTTGTCTCAGTCCTACTCTCCTATAGGAAAATGACAAGAAACCAAAAATTTTCCACACTGAGGCTTATGATAAATAATGACCTCAAGGTAAAGAGGAGAAGCATTTAATTATACTGTAAAAGTGTAGAAATCTGTCCCTTTCAGACACTAAAAATGCTGATTCTAATCATTTCTGTACAGCAGTTAAAACATTTTAATCTCTTTTGTCTAGTGCTGAATACAGTCATCTGTACAGCCCCAATAACTTTACTGTGCAGGTCAAGATCAACAGCTATCCTTTCCACTTATAGAGGAAGAGGGATGGGGATAGGGGTGGGAATCTCTAGCCACCTAATGATTTGTTTTGATTCCCACTTTGGAAGGAATGTTCTGCCTGGTCTTAAAAAATAGTTACGGGCATTCGTAATGTGGAGAATTGAACTTAAAATGTCTGATTATTGACTTTCCGAGTAAGAGAACTGACTGCCTTGATTAAGGTATTTCTGTAACATATAATAGACGACTCTCTTCCTTAATAGAAATCAAAGTTCATTTTAACATCACAAAAAATACATTTAGAATGAGACTCAAATAGTAACGGTAAATAATTGTTGAATCTACAAGGTGCACAATTTGACTTCTGTTGAACTGCATTTGTTAATCATATCAGTGGTTCTCCTTGAGTGGGTGTTTGGTCAAATGATAATTGTCAGTTGGTTTCTTACAGCTAATACATTTATTCATAGTTCAGTGCAGAATTTAACCTCTTCTCTGTCCTACCACCTCTGCAACAGATTGATGTGTTATGCATGATCAGGCAGCATGCATTCATTATATTCTCATTTACTTTGTAACAGAGAGAAAAAATGATCCAGAAGCTTTGCACTGACTTTGCAAGATCACAAATATCTAATTCTCTTAACATTGCTGGTCTTCAGAATCAACAAACATTTTTGGCCCCAGAAAAATTGTAAGAAAAAGGCACCAAACAGACTCATCACTGTTCTTGCAGTTTCCACATACACTCACAAGCGATGCACTAATTCATTTAGAGGAATTATGGCTGGACCCTACAGACCTTTAGAGCCACTGCATGTATGGTAGACATGGGATGCTATGAAAATCTCATGTCACTATTGGCCTGGCCAAAATGATTGCGAGTCACATTGCTATCCAGATAAATCATCAAAATATGTTTGAAACTATAAAAAATGTCACTTAAACATGCTGGATTCACTTGGCCTTACATTTAAGAAACACGTAATTTCTTGCATCAACGATCCCCCTGCATTAATCAGGGATAAACAAGTGGTAGGCACCCGATCTCCCTGTGGTCCTTAAGTTTAGAATCCATAGTATTTCCACACATCTGATTCATTTATATTTTTATTTTTGTGTGTGTGTGTGTGCGGGTGAGCCAAATCTTCAGTTACCACAAACCCAATTATTCAGCTCTATTCTTAAGTATGACGTCAGGCTGCAACAGAATGGGATTTTGACACAATGATAACTATTTAGAAATATCACAGTATCATGGTGTTACACAATTATTATTATTTATTTATTTAATGAGTTGTAATTACACTTAAAGGAATTGAAACAGAAGTTTTAGGGGCTTTACTAACATTTTAATATCACAAAATATTATGTCCCATATATATATATATATATATATATATATATATATATATATATATATATATATATATATATATATATATATAATAACACTAATGCGATAGAATTCAATACTGTAGATAAGAAAATATCCATGGTATGGTAACTGTCAGGTTAAGCTAAATGGTATAGACTGCAGGCCTTGTATGAAGTGTAACTATCTTTCAAGGTTGCTGAATAAGACTTTGCAAAAGTTTCAACAGATTCGGCTGACCGGCCTTCACACCGTGTGTCAGGCACAACCTTGCCATTTTGCCTGTGTGCCATATTTGATGTTGTTTTGAATGTAGTCAGCGTGAGCAGTATGTGTTTGTGCCCATACTACAATCAGAAGCTTCTGGCTCTGGAAAGTTGCCCGTTTGCAGGGTAAATAGTGGAATTCGCACAATGCTACAAGCTACACTCTACAGGTAATCTACATGGGATGCTCGTATTTTAACTGGCTAACGCATAGTGCTGCTGGAATCGTTGCATTGCAATGCAGCAAAGTTTGAACCGAGATCAACTGTCAGAGCCCTGAGCAGCATTACCTCTGCTGCTCTAAAGATGTGATATCATAGAAATGAGTGAGAAGGCAGTGACGCAGTGCTGCTGCCAGTCTGAACGCGGCCTACAGAAAAACAGAACGGCTGGTTCGTGTTTAACCTTGGTCTCAATGTCACTCACCAGCCTCATGCTTCTCCACAACCCAGCAGCCCTCCCCTCTTCCTCCAGCCCACACCACCACCACCAGCCCCCGCCCTCAGTTGGTGTGTTTGAGCTTCTCAGCAGGGGGCCTGCAGTTCCAGAGATATGTGGGGGTGGTGTGTGTGTGTGTGTGTGTGTGTAGCCTTTCGGCTTCTCCCTGGATGTGCTAATGTGATAATTGAGTATTCCAAGTTCTGCCTGCAACTGTGTCATGATGCAAACACACACACACACACACACACACACACACACACACGCGCACACACACACACACACACACACACATCACACAGCTAGTTTGTCTCAGAATAGCTTCCTCACTTCTTGATGACATTCTTCAGCCTGAGCTGTGTTGAATAGTTAGTGATAACACAAGCAGAGATTAGTCTGTTCTTTATTTGTTGCCTTTGTGTCATAGATATGTATGTGGCATCATGTAGAATTAGCTATGCATTTTCTTGTTGTGTATTTGCATGCAAACCCTGTAGCCAAAACATGAAACCAGATTATTTAATGCTCATTTTGAGCATTTCGTATGAATTTATGTCAATAAAACAGTTTAGAAATCCCATTTCAATCTCTAATTATATCATGATTTCTGTATCGTTAAATGTAATAATTAAGTCTAGAAAAATGCGACAGAACAGACAAGTTTCAGAAGACCGCTTGCCTACAAATAGAACATAATGTGCTCTCTCCCGCTCTTTCTCCCATCTTCATGGACTGTCTCACTGCAGGAAGATAAAGCAGAAAGGCGTCTCAAGAATCCCTTTCAAAGAGCCACCAGTGCGCCCGGGGACCGGTGAGCAGCATCCAGAGACAGGCACTCGTCCCCTGCCCAGAGTCTGAGGAGCAGCGAACTGAAGAGTTGATGCGTTCAGAAGCCAGTAGGTCATAGCTGTACTCCGAGGCTCCAGGCAAGCACATCACAGACAAACCAGAAAGGCACTCTGGCTTTCAATATTGATCACTTCTCACACATTCACTTCACACACACACACACCGAGACACACATCACACGTCAGAGAAATCAATGAACAGACAAATTTACACTGGCTGTGAACCAAGTAATTCTCGTATTATTTGTGATTTTTGAGTTTATGTGAGATCGAGTGTATATGCATGTCTGAAAAACAAGAGGAGAGAGTTGAAAAGTTGAATCCAGAAAGTTCTGTGAACATTTTTCAACGAACGATTGTTTTGGGGGGGTGGACTATATAGAGAGGAGGAGAGGAGGCGTAGAGGAGGCGTTGACGAGGCGTTGTCGGAAGGAGAAGAGAGGAGGGGATTAGGGTTGGCGGTTCGCTGTCGAACCAGCATCGATACAACGGCAGCATTTGCCTAATCCCCTGGTAATGGGAGCTTAGCAGCCTCCTCGGACACACAAACACTCCCACTGCCTCCACCTCCGCTCTGCTCCTCTCTTCTCCTTTCCTGCCCTCTTCCCTACTCATTTACATAACATTAGAAACATTAAGGCGGCTCCAACAAGGCCCCATTATGTGCGTGTTGGTTTTGGGTCCCATTGCGTCGGCCTCGAGGCTTTGGAGAGGAGAGGAGCAGAATGAGTCAGGACATCACAGAGGCTTGTCCACTGTTTTGTCTGCTGGAGATGGTTTGTGTGCCTCTAAAGGACTTATTGAAAGGAGAGAGAGAGAGAAAGAGAGGAGGAGAAAGTGATTAATGGTTTTCTGAGAGTGCAGAGCTAGTGATCCGATCGCAGATGTGTGTCCAAAACATCAGCTGCAACATCCCAAAAATACACAGGCTTCAGTTAAGATTGATGCTGTCTGCTTTTCTGATAATTAATTAGGCTGGAGTAACATTAGAAGCACCGTGGCAATGATGTTTCATGGACGGCTCTTGGCACCGGAGTTGTTTTCCAGAGTTCAGACATCAAGGTGACAGAACTGACAAACAGAACTGAGCTTTTCACCTAACAAAGTCAGTGTTAACACTCTTAACAAATCCACACATTTGAAAATATTCAATTTACAATTAAAGGCAGTAGCTTTTACCATAACTTTCTAGTTTCAAGTTTGATGCTGATAGATATGATGATATACTGTGAAAGTGCTGCAAAATAGTTGTCTTTGAAAAATAAGAACGATCATTTAACTGTCGGTGCACAACTTTCAACTTTCTGTGATAGAATAACAAAATAAACGACCCATAAAATTTGCATTTATGATCGTAAAAAAAAAAAGGGAAATCTTATAACTGTCGTATCCATTGGCCAATTAGGATGTTTATTATTTATAGCCATAAAGATAATGCTGCCAATCAGAAAGATATTAGATAATAATGTATGCTATGATATTAGAAATGGAAATAAATAAATGAACAATATATATATTTTTACATTGTTAATTCTGTATATAATTTTCAAAATTCTAATTTCAGTCTGAGGCCCGTCATATAAAGAATTGTGGCCCTCTGAATCAAACATTTCCTTTATTTTATAGTCCAAATCTATAGATTAAACCTGGGGCTGCAGGAATAGTTCCAGTAGAGCTGAACTCTCTACATCATGTTCCACAGCAATAACATTTCATAATAAATACACCATAAATAATAGAAATAGACTTACGGCACAGACATCATCACAACAGCTTTGTCCCACTTTTTTTATAGCTGCTCAGCCTGTATACATATTCCGATGCATGTAAATATCAGCCATTTAGATAATCAGAAAATTATATATAATTAAACGCAATCCTGACAAAATTTATACTGCACAAATTTGCCCTCCCCTGGATCATCATCATACAATATAAATAAAAATAGCAGCCACAGTTTTCCTCCTAATAGTTTTGCAAAAAACATAAAACATCTTACCGTAGAGCTGTAGTGATTTGTGAATTAAATTTCAGTGTGTTGAGGAAATTTAAAAAAAGATTTCTTAAAAATTGACTTGTTAATGTTATTAAATGATACTAATAACAAGCAATTAGTTAAAAGCAACAGTCAGCTGTGTCTGAGATTGAAACTAAATATGCTCTAACACCAACGGACAAACTGCAGTGTCACAACACCAAAGACCTCGCATATATTTGTGAAAGTGACAAACACAGCCTGCAATTAATCCTCAAACTACACACAAACTCATAACCAGTAGAGAACGAACAGCAACAGTGCTCGATGTTTCTCTGCTTTTTAGAACTTTCCTCTCTTCCTCGCTTTCATTTAGTCCCATAAAGCAGAGTTTTCAGTCGGCTTCAAAGCTCTGTGCCGAGCTCGGTTGGGGGCCTTCAAAGCCCCCTGTCTGTCGGCAGGTTTAGGCACAGAGAAAGCTTCTTGTTCTTTAAGGATTTGGCTCACAAATAACGCCCAGCCAGGGCCAAGGCAGCTAGCTTGCACCCTGACAGGATAGTAGACAGACTTCTGCATTTTAGTGATGTGTTTTGGGGGCTATTCCTGCATCTAACTGAGTGAGTACCTGCACGGTTTGGTTTTGTTCTACTCTGTTCTGATGTTTTCTTTGCTGTCCTCTTAGAGATGTTGCTGCAGAACATTTTCTTGTGAATGTTTACAATTACTGGAAGCTGTTTGCTTGAAACTAAAGAAATACATCTAAAATTAGTTTCTAATTTCAAAATATTATTTTTCTTATTGCATTATTACTTGATGTTATTGGTGCATAAGCGCACTAACTAGCTGTTAGTGCATATTAAATAACAAAATGATCTTTGAGCTATAATGGATATTATTTTTATTAATCTGAATTTGATCCTTTTTTTTTGTTTTGCATCATGTGGTGCAAAACAAAAAAAAAGCATGGACCAACATTTTAATTTTGAGAGCAGTGCTTGTTTGACTTGATAGTTTTTGGGATATGAGGTTTAACTCCCAAAGTAATTATAACACTTCTGAGATCCTCTCCTGACAACATAACATTGTGGTTAATACTTTATACACTCTGTCCTCCTGTGTTAAAAGCATGTAGCATTGTGATGATGGCTAATGTTAAATTATTGGCATCAGATAATTGAAATGATACATTAACACTTTAATTTGCTATGTATCATAGTGTTTATATATTTGCCTTTGACCTTTGATGCTTCAAGTCTCCGTTAAATGGATACCTACACAGAAACAAAACAACAGGTTTCCTCGTTATATACCATGAGAAGGGAGGAGACAAACTTGCTGTGGCCAATCATTGTCGGATTCAAGTTTGGTTAGAAACATTATTTTTAAGAGGATGTTTTTCTACCAGGCAAACATGTAAATAATTGATGCAGAAAAGATATAAAGATAAGTACAGATAATATCTATTTTTATGTTAACTCGGTGTATACTGGACTCATTTTAACTAGAAAATTATTTGCAGTTGTAATCTAAATATTATTCTGGTGCGTTTGCATTTAGTCAGTTTTGTAATACTTTGCAGGGTTTGTTTCTCTTTTTGTTGGTAATAATAACATATTCCCCATAAAGAAAAAAATAAGTGCAGTACAGGAAGATAACTTAAGAAGCTGGCAATGAGTGTGTGTGTGTGTGTGTATATGTGTGTGTGTGATGCAATATATCTTAGTGCTGTTTGTGTTTGTTGTCTCTTATGTGCATTACTATGCTGTGTGGTTAATGAAACAAAACTGCATCTGTGCATGTTACCGTATCTATACTGTAGATAAAAGGACAGGCAGTCGTTTACACAAAAAAATTGAAAATTGACACAGATACACAAGGATCACCAATTTTCTTTTGAGTGCAGTAAGAAGATTGATGACATTTGATCAGATTTAATGAGTGAAAAGAGCTGTGAGTTTATAAAGACAGACTGCAGAGGAGAATATTAGCAGGAGCAACAGGAGAAGTGAGCTCAGGGATTAATAACCTACTGGTTGTGTTCTTGATGTTTAAAGGTGGATTGGAGGAAATGATGTGCAGGCTATGGTGAGCGCTCAGTGTTGATGCAGCTTGACCTTGACAAAACCTTCACACTGTGAATGTCATTGTTTTCTAATTGGTAGCTTGAGAGAATAGGTTGGTGTCCTTTGGCCTGTCCTGGATAATCATGGTCTGGACTTTGCTGTGTCTTTAAACATTTCTAAAAGTTTGTCAGGAACGAATGACTAAAGCTGAAAATTATGAATGAATATCACCATTTACAATATCTCTATGCAAATACATAGTCAGTGTGAACTGTCAGGTTACTCAAGGCTGGCTGTGGTGTTTTTAAGGTCAGTTCCTTCGGAGTTAAAAGACAGCATCACTGTGGTTCTTCTATTCATGGGACGTGTTGATACATACTCCAGTATTGTACTGTTGTCTTGTTGTCTTCTCCGTCTTCCTTTCACTTGGTTGGCACTGCACCTGTTGTGGAGTTCTTCACATTGTGGTGTTGTCCACCACTCTTGCTCTTTACCAGGCCGCTGAGGATCACAGGATTCACAGACACCATAGCCTTTTCTACTGCTGCTCTTATTGTTGCTCGCTTTGGATAAGGGCGTCAGCTAAATGCCTAAATTGGAATTGTAAATGGTAGGCCTGCCCACATGTTAGCCCGCTAGTCACAGCACTCTTAAGAAAGCAGTGCTGAGAGGCAGACGGGACGAGATCGAAACAGGCAGCCATTATAATCAGTCATTCAGCCTTTTGGAGTAGACATTCACTGTTTGTGGTTTGTTCTAAATTCAAAGGGAACCTCTGTGACCTGCTGGCTTTCACAACGGCCTAAAACCACTCCGCTCTCCCTCCCTCTCTCTCTTCTCTCTCCCTCCCTCTCGTCTTTTCCTGCATTCCCTCATTCTCTCTCTTTCTCTCCCTCACTCCCTGCCACTCTTTCTTTCATAAAAAATCCTCAGTCCACTTCTAAAGATGGAACTAACAACAAACTTAGCAAGCTAAATTGATGTTACTTGAAGTTATGACTTGTGATTGCATCTTCAGTTGATAATATTGTTTATGAATTATTTTATTTGTTTTCTTTCTTATCCAAAATCGTTTCTGAGTTTTGCTGTGGCAAAGATTCAGCAGTGGCATGATCAGTCCTCCAATTAGCCTTTAATTTAATGTTAATTTAATTCTTCAATGGTCACTGAGCTGCTAATTCAATTTCAAGCCATTTCTCTATCAATACTTGTGTGGTGCCCTTTCCTCTTGGATGAAGAGCCGATTTACAACTTTGTAAATCTTGAACATTTTTGATGGTTGTTTGTGTTGCTCCTTTTATTTTTCACTGCAATGCGTATGTCTGTTAAAAACCTGCGTGTGTGTGCAGCTGTGCTCACAATGTGTTCAAATTTAAACATGGACAGGGGTTATTTGAGGAGAATTGTGGGAGTGTGCATTGCGTGAACGTTAACCAATGATTGATGCTCGGTACTACAGTCACAGTATTTTAGGTGGAGCCATAAAAAACCATAACAATGGAGTTCTTATGAAATATGATTGCAGTGCTTAATATAAATGTTTATTATCATAAAAAATTACATTAGGCTATGTTTAGTTTACTTTTGTATCATTTTTGTACCTTGTATTATCTCCCGAAACATATGCATATTTCAGGATTTGGTCTGACTTCCTATTCACAGTAAAAGTGGAGGGGGGAAAGGACTAGTGCCTTTCCCAGCATGAATTTAACAGGAGACGGGGAAACTCCCAGAGCAGGTCGCCAGTGGCATCATATGGTGAATATGGATAAACAAACACTCACATTCTGAGGCAATTTAGCCTCTCCGATCCCCTTGAGTATGTTTGGGCTGATGGAGAAATCCCAGGCGAACAGAAGGGGGGTATCACACAAACTCCACACCAAAACTCACTAAATTAGCTAACCACTGCGTCGCTGTGCTGCCCTGGAATTATTGTAGTTACACCCTGTCTCTCTGTCTCACCTTTCCTCCCTCCCCCGTTTCTCTCTTTACTCTCAGCACTGTGCAGTTGGGGAATATCGCCTGTGTATGTGTGTGGGACTTCTGCAGCAGACTGTGGTTCTCAGCTCTCCGCTGTGCTAATCATATTTCTTCTGGCAAGTTGTTAGCTGTAGCAGGAGGGAGGGAGGCAGGGGAGAGAGGAGATGGGGATGAACGAATAAAACAGTAGAGGGGGAAAAGCGGAGGCACATGTGAAACGAAGAAAGATGGGAGGATGGAGAGTGCTGTAATTAGTCAAGTTTTGCAGAGGTTTCTAACTCTGACACATTGTAGAGACACGTTGTTGAAGGATACCTGAATCTCTCTCCCCTTCCCCTCTCTCTCTCTCTTCTTGTCCCCTCTCCCTCCCCTCCTGTCTGCGTCTCCCTCTCTGTCTTTAAATAATGCAGTGCGAGAGATGGTTCTTACATACTGAGGAGGTGTCAGCAGACAGTTATGGAGGCGCCATCGCACCTACCAAATGACACATACACATGAGCACATCCACACGCTTCTGTCACCACTGTTTAGTGTGTAGCTCGACTCTGCCACTGAGTGGATAATTAGACGGGTTTATACTGTTAACGTATAGCATTAAGGCCCAAACACATCAAATAAGTGGTAATGCCACACATTTATACAGAAACACATGCTGAAAAACAGGTGGGAAATGCCAAATAAATGCAAATATATTGCATAAAAACTACAACATTACCATAATGTGTTTGTAGTATTTGAAAACTTAAATATTAGCGGTAAAATGTGTTATGATTAATGGCACAGATCAGTGATATTAATGTATTTTAACATGATTATTAAAGATATTACAGCATGGAAAATACACAGGATGCAGTGGTTTATTATCCAAAACAATGTATAAATAAATGACATCTTGAATAAACTATAGCATGTAGTTTATACTGTGTTTAAGAGGTGGTGAGACTGAGCAAATAAATATCATGGTAAAATTGTTATGTATTGTATTACAGAAGAGCTTATGTTTATCTTAATTGGAAGGATTATGTAACAACAAATTTTCACATGTCATTATAAATACTGAAAATATTTCACACTGTTTTTGTATTTTTATTTAGACTTTAATGTTCACATACTGAGATTTGACAATAGGAATGTATAAGAATGTTATAAATGTTGATTTCCCATGATCCAGTCTCTGTAAAATGTCAAGATATGATAAACTATACAGCTTACAGCAGTTAAACTGACTGTGCGGCGAAACATTTTCTTCCTGATTTCTTCCTGATTTGAGATCTAAAAAGCACAAACCTGAAAGTTACTCTCATCCAACCTGTGGAGAATTGACTGAAAGTGACGGAAGCAGCATGTTGATGAGATATCAACAGATAAATATGACAAGCAGCAGGAATCACAACCACAGTGTGAACATATTGTAGAAGACAATGTGAATAATCATCAGTAACATTAGATTATGTGTGATTAGATGGATTAGTTGCATTAAAAAGCGAATTATCGGATGTATTCATTCGATTAATTAGGAAAGACGGACGCTCTGTAATATGGTCATTTGTTTTGCTTCAGGGTGTCTGGGATAAAAATGTTAACATCAGCCAAAATTTAATGTGATTTATATTAAACCATTAGATTATGGCTGGATGCTGCCAATAAAATAAAACAGCTTTTGTTGTTCCAGTCATTGTGAGCCATTTATTTGTACACAGACTGTTTTGCCCACTGGCTAACCTGATACCTGCTGTATAGAAACAGCATGGAGCCATGCTGTAACCTTACAGTCAACTATGTTTAACCCAGCCTGTACAGTACAGATTCCCCATGTTTCAAAAGCCTCTTGTGTTTTATTTTCACTTCCAGGAACTGCTTTTTTATATATATAGCCAGACACTTTTTTGTGTCTGCCTGTCAACACTGGAGCTGTTGCTACTTCAATAATCTCAATGTCAAATTTGTATTAGGCAAATATCTAATAATAGCCAGTGTGTTAGATAGATGGCTCTTGCCAGGGTTTTGACGCAGAGAGCTGTTTCATACCGTCTCTCTGTCAGGATCCGAGCTGATGAAACGTCTGCCTATAATAAAATTTGGACTTAATTTAAATAAACAATAGGCAACATATTGCCATTGTGTTACATTTTTGCATGCCTATTATGCTCTCTCTCTGTGGGGATGTTTAATTGCACTGTGACCTTGGAGTGACACACTGATGAACATTAAGAAAAGCAAAGTCAGCAAAATATAATTACATTCACCCCCACTGCTGAAACATTTTTTAAAGGGCAATATTGGAATTAGCTCTGTGTCGCTGTGATTAGACTCAGGATATGAATGCAATGTTTCATCACTTATGCTAATTTTAAAAACACAATGCAGTGTTTCCTGAATTTAATTGGTTAATGAATTCCTGTTCCGTGTGTTAAATACGTTCAACACCTAACAAATCACAAATCTATGAGGCAGTAATACAGCAGAGAATAATGCGGTAGAATAGATTATTATATTATTAATACTAAGGGGATATTTCCCATATCATTTGAAAGGAGAATATCACAACACACGGCTTTGTACCCACAGCCGAGGCGAGGCTGCCTTTATGCATAATTCATATTTCCATATCGTCATGGTGATCATGTGCGATGAGTGTTTGCTGTCACAGCAGGGGAGCTGGTTGGTGTAGTGTGTGAGTGTGTGTGTATGTGAGGTGAGCTGCAGGGAGGGTGTGTGTGTAGAGGGGGGGAGCAAGGTGTCAGGAGGGACAGAAAATGTCCTGAAAGACAGAAGGAGTGGGGAATGGAGAGGAAAAGTGTGACTGGTAAAAACACCAGCGCCGTATTCATCTTAATTATTCCCCGTCTCACAGCGGCCCATTTTCAGATTTTTCTAACTCCGGTTATTTTTACACGGTGGAGATAGACAGCGGGGATGGGATGGGGAGGCTTCGAAACAGATCGGAAATAGCTTATGAGTCAGACTTATACTCACAAAGATACACACATCTGCCCTGTGATCCCCAAGGATTTTACTAGGCATATTCATTGATTGCAACCGGCTGCTTTCGAATCATATCTGAAAAAGTCATTATTTTGACTTCTTCTTGGGTAAATATTAGCTCATAAAGCATTAACTGTTTTAATGCCATACTAGTGACAATTAAATCATTTTAACATAAAATCTTACATAAGCACGTGTTCACATACATAACCTCCAAATTACAATTACACTAAGTTTCCTAAAATGTGATTTCCTTGCAAAGATGCAGCATAATATGATATTCCTACACTTTTAAATTCATAATATTCTCATACTATTATTTGATTGTTGATATGATTAGCTGCATTCACTTATTATATACAGTCAACTTAACTGGTGCAATCATTTTTTTAATTGTAGTCATTTTCTATACCCAAAAAAACATTTTGTCATACCATCAGAGGCTGTTGAGTCACTGAGGCACTCCTACACACGATGAAAAATGGGGAATCTGCGGTTTTGTAAAAATGTCAGTAAAAAAATGAATAGCAGTATAAAAGTCGATAACAACAAAAGAATCACCTATGTTCTCAATAAGAATCAACCACAATACCCGCAAGATAAAAAGAGGAAGCGAAATAGTGGTGAGGCTTGACTTCCTTCTTGGTTTGTGGTTTTTTCCCGTCAATAACCAGCTAGTGACCTTTGTTGCACAACACACCGCTCACTTCCTCGTGATTATTGCCTCCTGACGCTGTGCAAAAATGCAGAAGTACCGTACGAATAATGCTACTGAAAGCACTCACTGACCTTCAAGTTGACCTCCTGAGTCCCATGAGCCGTAAGTTTAGATAAACCACTTTAAAAACATCAGTCATTCTTTCTTTTCATTTGCTAAGGTTCAGTCAGTGTTTTAAGTTAAAGATTTCTTGCCTCAAGGTTTAAAAAGTTTCATAGATGTAGTTAAGGTAAACAGCTGTAATTTGGTCCCAGGGTTTTGTGGGATTGTGTGAGAGAGAAAAGTGAACAAAAGTTGTCCTTCTATCATCAACTACTGGCCAGGTGCCTTTGAGCAGTGCGTTTAACCTTCAGCTTTTCCACTGTAGCTACTCCAAGAGCAGACCGCGTTGCTGGATTGTGATCTTTAAACGCCTGCTTCATAAATAAATGTTAAAATGAAATGTTCACGCTAATAGAAACAAATAGTAGAGAAGTGAAAACAAGTGATTATTATTATTCGCACTCTCTTATTGTGTTTTGCTCTTGTTCACCCCCCTCTTCTCTCTATCCTGGGTGAACTTGAATCGATCCGGTTGCTGCTCTGAATCCTCTTGAGACCTCCCTGCACACACACAAGCACACACACAAACACTTACATCTCTTGCTCAATCTTGATATTCCACTCTCCCAGCAGACACGATGGTCTAGAATTAATTAGCCCCACCCGTTATGGACACACACACACCCACAAATAAAAAAAAAAGCACACAAATAAACACACACATTCAACCTTTATGTGTATGTGTGTGTGAGTTTGTGTGTGCACTGTTTATGCACCAAGGAGGAGTGTGAAGTTGCTCATACTTAGTATTCCCTTGGTGTCGTATGAAAAGATATTGCAAGGCTGTGTGTGTGTGTGTGTGTGTGTGTACGAGTGCGTGTGTGTGTGTGTGTACGAGTGTGTGTGTGTGCATGCACATGTGTGAAGGCTGGAATTCAGAATGGTATTGATTAAACACAGCAGGGGGTGAGTGTGTGAGCACTGCAGATAGCTCACTCACCTGCCACTCTGCAGACACACACACACACACACACACACACACACACACACACACAGACAAACACACACAAACATCAAACTGTCCGCTGGCTTCATTAGAAAGGGGCTGCCTGGCTTTCGATATGATGAATAAAATGAATCAAGGAATTTTAATTCAGCTTTGAGGTACAAAATATCACATTTGTATTGAAAATGTGTTTACGAACCATTTTCCAGCAATATTGTCGTGCTAGACAGCAAACACTGACAAAGGGTAAGTTTTTCCTCGCAATCAATACATAAAACACTAAATAGGCTATCAGCGAGCTGTTGAAAGGTCCTCGACTCGAATGAATGCCCAATTAGCTGTTAGTCAGAAAAACATTGTTCCTTTAGTTTTGGTGATTTTGACTTTTTTTTTTCCCCGACTAACAAGGTCCATTTTAGAGATGAGCGACGTTTCAGTCATCCTAAGCTTATGAATACACACACAGCGAAGTGTAGAAATTTTGGGCCTGAACAGTAAACATGTTGAAGATAAGAAAAGGCTTTTACTCAACAGCAACAGTCACTAGCCTGTAATGTCAACCAAACTGAGCCAGTGTATCCAGCTGCAGCTGCAGCACAAACATTGAAGTTGAAGGAAGTTGAAATATGGTTTGGGCAGGGTTTATAGACTGATTTGGTCACAGAAGAGACAAAAAACTATTTTTGAAATGCTCACAATGTAGCCCAGGGTTGAAAATTGTGCCTTCTGTATATTTATGAACATCAAAATAATACAAATAATCCAAGGCTCCTAAACGACAGTATACACTGCTTAACAGCTTCAGTGGGGAACTTTAAGTATAAATATATTTTAAGGGGTTAGGCTAACACAATTATTAGTTTATCCTCATTATTTCTTTGTAAATCTACTGAAATAAATTATTTTTTCTAATTGTCTTACTTTCCTCAGCCATCTTTTATTTGGATTTATTCATTGATTAAGAAGAAGAAGAAACAGAAGAAGAAAGCATACTTTATTAATCACCTTTGGGGAATGAATTTCCTTATTATTAAATCACATTGTTTGCAGTGAAAGTCAAATATTGTTGTGCTTCAGATGCACAGGTTATCATTATATCTGTTATATCTTTGGTGCTTTGGACCATGGACCTATTATGACTGGACACAGCCGTGGAGGCGGGGCCCCATTCACTCCTATGAAAGTTGCTCAGTGGTGCATGAAGCCAAAAACGCTCGACTTCCACTAGAGACTTCCGCAGACCAAGCCAGCTAACTTCTTGTTTAACGCCCAGCTAACTTGAATGGGGATAAAATAATTTCCAAATGTTATTGGACCGATGGCTCAAATTATGACAGTGAAACGAGTCATTTTGCGGGGGCTGTGACGCTCCAAAAAGTTTATGATAGATTTTACAGACCCATCTTTCAGAATGCCAGCTTGTGGGAATAAGTCTTTTTGGGCCGCTGTGACAGTGTAATTACACAGTTTGGTCGCTACGAAAACTGGCTTCAAAGCCTGGCATTCCTCCTGGGGTCTTGGTTTGGACTCTGTGGCTGTGTTACTTCCTTGGCCGCTGAGAAATAGGCGTGTTTTGTCAGGTACGGGATTTGTAGGGGTTTGGTTTGTACAGTCCGCAATGCTGAAGCTGGACCCCTCTCAATATGTCAATACCTGAATGATAATAAAACAATGTATTAGTAATTGTTATAATTTTGTCATCTGTTGCATAGCCCTTGTTGATGAATTGCCTATCCTTGTGGCCAGACTTTCACAAATAAATGTGACAACACATTCTGGAATGAATATGTCCAAGGAGGATTTGTAACATTAAGCATCTAAATACATGTTCAACCTGTTCTTTTTAAGAATTTGAGTTTTCATTTGTTTTCAGTTCTTATAGTCCACCAAACACACCTGTAAGTCTCTAAGGTATGAGGATGAGTTGCATTTTACAGTGAATGTGAGTTGTTGTTTTAATCACTGCATAGTCTACGTTAGAGGATTTATTTCAGTGTTCGCATCCCACGTCAACGTACATTTTCTAAGCCTACAAAAATACCACATCTCCTGAATTTAAGTACACCAAGAGGCTGATGTAAAAGGTGCTTCTCAGTAGGGAGCTTGTATCATCTGACAGGACACAAATGCGGCACATGACTTCACACCATGACTAGAGGAAATGCGGTGGTTATGTCTGTCCAACCCTGCAGACATTACTAGTGCTAGATTTGCTTCATTAAAGTGCCTCATCCACCAGGTCCAGTGTAGGGGAGGAAGTTAAATATTATATAATAATCATGTTTTCATTTCTGTATAATCACCTGAAAATAAGAACCATTGTGTTCTTGTTTCTTAAGAATGAGCCTTTTAGATTTACATAGGGAGCAGTTCCTCTTCTACTGAGTCCGCCATGCACTGCAGAGGGCCTGCAGGGGGGAATGACACTGTAGGGGAGACTAGGAGGAGGACTGCCCTCATTCAAATGAATGGGAATACATGCATTTTTGCCAGATTGCCAGGTTTGGTGTGAATGTAGCCTCTCCTGTGTTGTTATTGAGAAAAGACTTTACTATCGATAATGAATGAGATATCATCCACACGTGATACTCATAAATGCAAAGACCAGTTCAGACACAGCTTATGTACACATTTTTGAGAATCTTGAAAGCTGTAAGAAAGTTTTTGAGTCTCATTCTCAACTTGTCAAATAGTGATGCTTTGTGATTCCTAACTCGTCAAATACTGACGCTTTGGGATGGCGGCTGACCCGACCTACACTCCCAAGGCATCAGTATTTGAAGTTGGGAATGAGACTCAAAAATCTTACAAATTGGACCTTTAAACATGTTACATAAAGTGTATTACATTTACTACAATGAGCCTGCTATTAATGGCTTCAGTAAATTTAATGGCTGTAATTAATGTATTGCCAATAACAATGAGAATTTGATTATCTAAGCAGTATTGCTGAATGCATAGCATCCATTGTACTGCTATGTTTTTCCTTACTTCCTTGTCACTCTTGATATCACCTTCAATATATTTTCTTTTTCTCATCTATTCCCCCTGATCCACCCTCTCCTCCACTGCTCTAACATACCTCTCCTCTTTTGAGCCACAGGCTCTAGTTTATGTGGGGAATGCATACAGTTCATCAACTGAGAGATGCAGCTGCCTCTGCTCCTTGATGCGAGCTGTGAAATATCTTATCGATCACCCAGTCCTGACAAAAGGAAAGATACACTGGTACCATTCCCTTGTTTGTCATTCTGCCCCTTCCTCTGTTCTTTCTCGCCATTCACTCTTCTGCCTGATTCATTGCGAAGGGTTTCCACCTTTCTCTTTGCCATATATTTTCTACCGTTAAGGCAGGTCAGATGTGGAAAATGCAGAGGACAAGAGGCTGCAATGTGTCTTGGCCACAGCCAGTCACTGAATGTGCAGACTGTTAAATCCCATGTCATGTCTTCCTCTCTGTACGGCTCGACTAAGCTTCACATACAAAATTTAAAATGTTGTGACACAGCTTTATCAGCAGAGGTAGCAGGAGTGGCTGGCTTAGTCTGAGGAAATGCACTTTGGTTCTGATTATCTGTTATTATCCTCCTTACAATAATGATGCTGGTTATTTTGACACAAATGCACTCACCTTTACAGAGATCCTACTCAGGTTTCGTACAGAAAATAGCCTGAATCTTTGACTCAGGCTGTCCACAAATATCACAACTGCAATTCTGTAACATTTATGGAAAAAGCCGCATGTGTAGGAACATGTTTGTGTCCTTGTAGCTCTGTCTGTCTGTCTCTCCGTCCCCCTTTCTTTGTCTTTCTGTCTTCCTTCCTCCCTCTCTCACTCCCTCTTTCCACAGTACTGGGTTTTAATCACTGCTGTAATTGGCAACTCCCTGCTGTGCACGCACACACACTCTTGCGCTCTGCCTAGCTGCTGCAAATCCCTCTGGCAATGTACAGTATGTGTGTGTGCGTGTGTGTGTGTGTGTGTGTGTGTGTGTGTGTGTGTGTGTGTGTTGTGGGGGCAGGAGAGAGAGAGAGATATGGAGAGATAAGGATAATGAAAGAAGGAGAGTTTCAGAACTGCAGGCCAACTCACCAACACACCAATCTGTCTGCTGTGAAGCACTGTGAGGAAGAGGAGCTGTGCAGCCAAATTGTAATTATCTGAGAGAAAAAAGACATGGCTCAAGATTTATTACAGAACACAACAGTGTGTTGGAGTTACTGGAGAACATGATGCTGCCTCAACTTAGTCAAATTAATAATTGGCCTTGTCGTGCTGAAAGTGTGCCTGTTTATATAGGAACATATACTTGCGTGATTAGATCACTATCAGGACTGCATAGATGAACAAATGGATAGATTACTGGGCGCAGACAGATTTCTGAGTTTGTTTGCACCAAGGGAAAAAAAGTGTTTCTTAGATTCTCTCTTGAAAGATTATGTCTCGATGCAGAAAAGTCAACAACCGGACATTTAAAACCCAATGGGATGGTGAGACATAACAGACGTAAGCATGTGCATCGTGTTTACGAGCTGAGCTAGGCTACTCCTTGAGTTTTAGTGAGGGTGGCTGAGCGTTAGCAAAGATAATGGAGATTATGGAGGTTCATTTGTTTTTAATTTTATAATGGATCATTACAAATTTGCCAAGTTTTAAAAGTTGCAAGTAGTCACACAAGAGAAATAATTAATCATGTATAGACATCAAAGGTTTTGATGCATCAAAATGTATCAAAATGCATTGTTAATCACTTTATAAACAAAATGATTAGTGAGGTGCAGAGAGTTTCCCAGCCCAACATCTCAGTTACACCGCAAGATGAAGTGTATTTGTAGTTCTAAGTGTGTATTTGGTAAATATTTATTAAAGTCCAGCTATTATAGATTTGGGCATGTATGACTTTCTGTAAAAGTCAGTTTATACAGTGGTATATCTGACATGGTTAACACAATGTTGTGCTTTACAGTCCTGTTGTGTTTTTCTACACAATATGCTGTACTGTCTGTCGAGCCTGACCGATACTCAATTTTTAGGGCCAATGCGATATCAGACGAGTTTTTTGCACTTATACCTGAAATGTGGTTATTAAACACTTTTGACAAAGATATACAATGGAGGCAGGTTATTTAACAGTTTAACAATCAACTTTATAGTCTAAAATGTTTCAGTGCACTGACACAGTGAACTTCAGTAGGAATCTAATAATTGTAAATCAGCCCAAGCATCTTTTTCTACATTATAATGCTAAAAAAGTTTTCATATCAGTGCATGTTGGACATCAAATGTGCTGATACTGATATATCTTTGATTGGTCAATACCGGCCAATGGTATCTGTCAACAGATATATTGGTCGGGCTCTACTTTTAAGTAATGCTCAGTAAAAAATACACACTTGAAGCCAGTTTGAAGTGATAACTGTAGTTATTAGAAGGTAAAATGAAAGATTACAGGAGAGATGATATCTTCATTTCAGAAGTATGTTGATGTTTAAAAAATGCCTGCGACAATCATTTTAGAGAATCAAATCACTTACTGCGCATGCACAGGGAAAAATAACTTTCTTTCATTTTTACTTAACTTTGAGACGAGTGCTTGTGTAGGGGTGCGTAATGCAATGTAATATAAAGTAATCCAATGCATCGCAGTATCTCTTACCTTGTGAATGTAATGAACTCACTCTCTGTTGAGACTTTATTTCTTAGTGATTTTGTGACTGTAGTTTGTTGTGTTATTGCTAGTTGTATGTGCTGGAATGAAGCCCGTATTCCCAGCCCACCACATGCTGTTCCTCCCTATCATATCACCACAAGTCAGTCAATAAATGCTGACAGAATTACAGAAATTAGCCCTTTATGGCATAAGTGTATGCAGTGTGAGTTGAGACTTAGCACAGAGAAGTACAGCAGAGCATCCACTGTGAGAAGTTTTCACTCAGAAAATTGAGCAGGAAGAATGTGTTTCATTGATGAAAAGGGTTTGTTGGATTTGTGCTGAATATATTGAGGCTTATTGGACCAGCAGTTGCCCACCAAATCCTACACTGTGAGAACCTGAGAACCATGTGACAATGGCCATGCTAAACCCAATGCTAAAGAATCCCGGCTTTATGGTTATCATGGCACATTGGCCGCAGAAAGGAAAGTTTCATGGTTGTGTGTGTGAGTGTGTGTGTGTGTGTGTGTGTCTTTTATGTGGGTCACCCCACCATGTCTAATGGCCCCTTGCTGTGTGCAGCGTCCTGCGCTGAGCTGCTCCCTGCTGTCACACTCACACACACACAAACAAACGCATACACGCAGCGGGGGAGATTTTGGGGTGTCCCTCACCCTAATACCCTCCACAATACACCACCACTGCATCTGTTGCTCCTGTTCTCAAAGTTGAAAGTTGATCAGTGAAGTGCTAACATGCCTCCGCTCTCTCTCTCTCTTTTTTTTTTTGGGTTGATTTTTTCCTCTTTCCTCACCACCTCTTTTCTCTCTGCTCCACTCTTATTACTTTTTGATTTCGCCCCACACCAAAGATAGGGGACCATTTTTTACTATTTCAGTTCGTATTAAGGTTTCTTTTGTTTTTTTCTTTTTTTAACCCTTAGTTGATGGGATTTTAAGGCTGATGGCCCATTCTTTGTCTCTTGTCTGGCTTGGCCCTCTGCAGGCCTCCATCACACAGGTGAGCATCTGCACCACACACTGTGACTTGTGTTATGCATACACCTCTTCAGATTCAGGTTTTATAATGGTGAATGATACTGATATCATTTGGTATGTGTGTATAGCTGTGTCAAATATATGGCTGCTGGACAGAAAATTACCTAGTATTAGTATTTTCTCATGAAATAGCTAGTTAACATGATTCATCAAGAAGCTAACACCGAGCTAACCAATGAAATCATCTTAACACTATGTCTTATAGAAACAGCCAAATCCATTCAGCTTGTATTGTAATGGTATATTTTTATTAGTAGTGACATTATTGATAGTATGTTGGAGATGGATTCTGAATATCTTTGGCATGAATGTGTGTTGTTATCCTCCGAAAACGCCTCTGTGTGTCTGTCTAGGCAGAAACCAGACAATAGGGAAGAAGAGACCGTCATTAAAATTCTAGCTCTGCAATTTTATTTACAACCGGCACTGTGGAATAGTCTGAGAAGAGGAGAGGATAGGATGGGAGAGGAGAGGAGAGGAGAGGAGAGGAGAGGAGAGGAGAGGAGAGGTATCGAGTGAGAAAAGGGGAAGGAAAGAAGAGCGAACACTGAGATGCTGGGAATTCAGATTGCTACAGCTACAACATGCCCATCCCCACTGTGCTCCTGAAACACACACATGAACACACAAGAGCATATCAACAAAACACATGAAGAAGACATACACGCATATACGATCAGAACAGTGAACATTCATACACGTATACATAAACTTGCTGCACATTCAAACATAAAGTCGCATGAAGCTTCTGCACATGTGCACCCCCTTCAAAACATAGCGTGCATATTTACTTCGATCCTTAAAGCATGGACACACACTCGCAAATACACACACACACACACACACACACACACACACACACACACACACACACACACATACACACACACAGAGACCGATCTCAGCCACAGAGAAGCCAGCTACGTCAGTATATTTTCACACTGCGGTAGTGTCTCTTTGTCTGCCTGTCGGCCAGCCAGCTGTAAGATGGAGGGCGAGAAATATGCTTTTAGCGGACGGCTTCGTAAGACAGAAGACACAGCTTTGTCATTTTTGTTTCTAAAAGCCATTGTTGTTACATTGATTTTTGTCATGCGATTCTTTTATTTTGGCATTTGGAGTTGTTTTGTGTTTTTCCGTCAACGCGTGTATGTCCGATTATTTGCACACAAGTTAGGAGGGTGTATGGGTGTGCGTGTTTGTGTGCATGTCGAACAGTGCATTAGTTAGAGTTACTAGCTCTGCACTCTGCACAGTTATATATGCTTAGTATGTGAGATTTGCGGCGACACAAACATGCTAACACATACCCGGTGTGTGTTAAAAATGCTCGTGTGCACGTTAGTGGGGAAGGGCGACCTTCTGTCCACCTGTCCACAGCATCAGCTGTTGTTTGTGTTGCCACATGGACACCTTTACACACACACACACAGAGCAGGGGTAATTTGTTCCAGATCTGTCCTTGTCGAAAAGGAGAACTGCAAGCAGCCTTGCAGTTGTTATGTAGGAAGCATGTGCAGACATAATACGTGTTGAGAAAACACAAGGATACGATTTTCGTCCTGCTGCAATCCATGCAGGACTATGCAGTATGTAAAGAATATGATATAAACTTATAATATTTGTTCCTTTTTGCTAATTTTTGACAACTTATAGTTGTCTGTGCCATCGCTTGCTGTCCTTTTATTTTCATTTTAAAGCTAGCCTCAACTACTTGACCCCCCTTCAACAAACATACAGCAATGTCACACCACTGTTAAATGCAAATACAATATGTACTTTCCCCCTTACCCTACTCTAAAACCAGCATGCCAGTGTAAGAGGTTATACATGCCTTTCTACCCTGCACGAGCCCTACAGTCATTTTTTGTGCAGTTGACAGTGATGCACAGCTTAAAAAGAAAGCCATTTCAAGGGGAACGCACCGATATGTAACACACAACACACAAAATAAAATCCTGGAAATGCATGGCGAGGCAGAGAAAGACACAGAGCCGTAGAGAGCGATTCAGATGTATAGAAGGCCTCAGTGAGAGAAGGTTTGCCATTGTGTGATAAACATAAACACAGATGCATTTAGGCTTTGATTTCAGGTTGCTTTTCAGTGCTCGCAGTGGGAGCTGTCCTAAAGAAGCAAACCTCACACACACACGCACACACACACGCACGCACACACACACACACACACACACACATACACACACATACACACACACACACACCATGGACCGGACTGATAGGATTAGAGACTGGTGCTATAGTCGCTCTCTCTTTCTCTTCCTCTCTCACCCCCTCTCTCACGAGTCTGCCAAGCCTTGATTATTCACAAGGTTAGTTCCTGATTGCCTATAGCAGTAGCAGACACAGGTTCATTATCTCTCCACCTCTCTCCCTCTCTCTATCTCTGCCCTTCTTGCAGTATGTTTATGCACGATAGTTGAGAGAGAGGGGCTTGACTCGTGCAAAACAACAAAAATCTACGGGCTCACAAAAGACCCACCATAACACAGTGTGGCTATGTGTCTAATTAACTTTCAGTATTATTATTATTATTTTTTTTTCATTTTAAAGTGTGCATGTGTTCCATGGCAATACAATTTTTAGTTATCTCTATTACAGTATTATATTCATGTGATTTGATAATTGGGGAATGGATTGAGTATGATTAGAATGATTTTATTGTTAAAAAAATCAAAGCATTTATTTATTCACTCTACTTTAGAAAGATATCTATCTATCTATCTATCTATCTATCTATCTATCTATCTATCTATCTATCTATCTATCTATCTATCTATCTATCTATCTATCTATCTATCTATCTATCTATCTATCGCAGTCTTTTTACTTTATATTTTCAGTGGTCTGGGTTGACTTGAGATATACAGTATCAACAGAATATTATTTTTGTATTTGATGATACTGTCAGCTGTCAATTATATTAATAAAATACAGCAGAAGTGGAGACAAGCAGGATTTGCAGACTACTGATGACACTGTATGTGTACGTGTGGTGGAGGATATCAGTGCTGCTGCAGCAGGCTTCAAAAGGAAGCCGCCGGCCAGCCCTCCGCTGTCACGGAGGAGCCGTCGTTATAAAACCTCCTCCAGTAGCTCCGATTTAATACAGCATACGAGAAATGGTTTTAAAAATACATCAACTAAAATTAAATAAATTGATGCTTTTCCCTCAAACATTTCCTTGTGAGAATGATCAGCTTGATATTTTGCTGCAGATATCCTGACAATGACCGAAGCTTTATTTATCTGCTCCACATTTGTTGTCAGGATATCGAAGGAGTGTTAGTTTTTCCTTCTGTCTGTGGGACAATGTCCCCTTTCGGTGGAGAGTGTGAGTGTAGTGTTGACACATGTTAGTGCTGGCTGATTAGTCGACACATAAAGGAACATGCAGCTCCTCCATCACCATTCAGCCATTTTGTCTCCCTGTCTGTCACACTGGTGGAGTGGATGTATGTGTGTGTGTGAGTCTTTTGTTAAGGTAATGCAGAGGAGAGAGGAAAGAGCGAGGGAGAAGACACCGTGAAAAATTACACAGACCACAGCCGGGTCCCGATGACCCAGGGATGCTGTTTTTCCTTTAATGTCTGCACGTCAAAATCCTGCGATTTCAGTCATTTTTACCCCGAAAGTCATGATTTTATAACAGCGGGGGAACACCTGAAATAAAACATTTTTAATGATAAATTGTTGTGAACATGTAGCATGGGTCTGTTGTCTATTGTGTCTTAAGTGGATTAACAGAGCGGTCAGTGAGACAGAGAGCCAAAGTGGCAACCATGGCTGTTGTTTACAAGCTTGTGTCGCCTCTGTCGCTTCAGATTTTCATCCGATACTGATTTGTTTTCTTCGACTTTCCTCACAATAGTAGGGTGGAGTTTGTGCAAAATCGTTGTGTAATCTTTTTGATAAAAGCATGAAAGTTGGCACAGTCACATCTCACATGTTTACATTTATACATTTAAAACTTCCTCAATACTGCTGCATGTGGTCAGGAGGGATTCAGTAGATTTTATTATAATCCAATTTTATTTTAGCATTTTATAAAAAATACAAATTCATATTACAAAATTCTGGATATCTGATTATGGGCACTGAATACCATGAAGCCTGTAAAATAAAAACAACTATAAGATACATTTCATTTCTACAGAACACTGCATATATTTTAGGATAAAATTATTATTGTCAAATTATGTTAAGTGCCACAATGTAATCTCACTTTGCAGCAGTTGTTTTGTTATATTTTGAATATCTGCATACCATTAAACTGAAGCTTCACAACCTCTATTAAATAAGCACATTTCCAGTAATGTACAGTATTCCTGTCATTTTAATATATTATCTATTATATGATAATGAGGTATGTGAAAACATGTAGAAATTAGTCATCTTATATAACATTCAAGGTTATCCAGCACAGAAACAAGTTATATCTTTTAAATGAACTCTGTGAGAACAACAGCTGATTCATATCGATGTGGTTTAATACCAAGTTAAATCAAATTAAATGTTATGGAATAACTCATTTCTGTTAAAATAAATAAAACATTTATTTTTTCAAATATTATGACAATGTTGAATTTAAATGTAATTTAACGCTGAAATATGTTAGATGTTGTAAATACTTCTTTAGACCTATTTAGTCAATGCACCAAAATGTTCTAGATAATTGATGATCAACATTATATGTGGTTTTAAGCTCAAAATGTAAACAATGGATTTAAGGATCTCAATATGTCAAAGCGTATATAAAATCTCCAACAAATGTAATGCTCCTCCGAACCATGTTACAGTCATAAACAACAATTTTAGTTTCAACCAATTAAATCTTTAGAATTGTTTGATTTATTATTATTATTGTTGCTGTTATTGTTATCGTTATTATTGTATTTGTATATTGTATATTATTATTGTTGTTGTTGTTATTACTACTACTATAATTATTATTATTGCAAAAATATGTCTGATAGATTAGTGAAGTTAATAAGGACACTGACTGAAAATACAAACTAATAGATTATATCTAATAAACCTAAGACCTTACGTATTTGAACAGCATAGCTCCCCCTCTGGCTTTCAGGTGGTTTGACATCTTAACACACCTTATTTGATGGATCAACTTTGTGTGCAAAGTCAAATAAGTGTTGTTACACTAAAGTGTGAGTTGTTTTTTTTCAATTTGGGTTCCACTCTGAGATGATTTATTCAAAAGTCATCAAGCAAAAAAGTGTTGTGTCAGCTGCATTGCATATAATCAGGTAAAGTAAAACATGCAATAGTGTGGAACTATTGCTCTTTTTCGCTCTGTCCTGACGCGATTTTGTTCTTCACACATCATTTCCTAGATCAGCCACGGAGCAGTCACCTGAAACAAACAGCTTGTAATCAAATAGCTCGGGTTGGGATGTGACTCCATGTTTGTGTCGATTGCGTGTATGTGTGTGTGCTGGATCACATCAGTGTACGGCTGTAGATATATTAGTAGCCAGAAAGCCATATGTTGACGAGACTTGTGATTAAATAATACATATATTCTCAGGCTTTTGATCAGACTGTTCGAAGAGATGAAAATCATTTTAAGTGAAGCTTCCTTCATATTTATCATCACGCTGCGTATTTCTTATCTCTCCAGATAACAAATACTCACATCTTTCAGATTTATTATCATGCTGCGTATTTCTTATCTCAACAGGTAATATATACCTCTATGCCTATACACTTAACCTTGCCTTCAACAGACCAAAATGATAAGATTTCTATTGCTTAAGTAGTGTGAATCAGCTGATGCTGTGATTCACCTTCAAGGCCTTGAAATCAATTCAAGACCAAGAGTGGGTTTTATTCTTCTTATTTCTCACATGTTTCTCCTCTTTTATTTGCCCAAGATTTGCGTGTTTCTACGTATGATCGTGTAGTCTAAAGTGAGGTGATATGTGTGTTACGTTGTCCAAGTGTTTTTGTGTATTTAGTGTTAGGGAAGCTCCTGTGTAGCGCTTGTTGGAAAAAAATATAGTTCATCTGTTGGATCATTTACAAAATAATTGAATGTGAGGTGACGTTCAGTAGTTTTGCACCACAATTCAATATTGTGTTGAGGCTCTGTAGATTTTGGAATCAATTCAGATGTATGGTGCCTACTTAAACAACAGTAAGACAGAAGATAAATAACATCCACCTCTCCACTGGTGTCTGGTGGCTGTCTCGCTTTCCTTTTTTCAGCAGAAATACAAACACCACCTGCTTTTGTTTGTTTTGGAGTAGCACTGACTGAGTTGTAGATACAGAGCTTAGTGTGAAGGTGTTGAAGTCTATTTAAGCATTATTATTAGCGTGTTAAGCCACATTATCGTTTAACATTTAAAAGGGGCATCTCCTCATCATTGAATGCATCAATTCAGTCCTGTTAGCTCTGATTGGGGCCTGTGCTATGAGCTGCTATTCAAGTCCAACGGTCTATGTAAACAGAGCAGTGTCGTCCTGATGGTGTGTGTGTGTGTGTGTGCCACAGCCTTTTAATCTGACATTTAACATCCACAATACTCCCTCTCTGTTGTCTATTTTTCTCTCTTTCTTTTTCTGTCTATGTCAAGATTCTCCGAATCATGAACACACACACACAGACACACACACACACACAGAGCCAGGCAGAGCTACAGAGGATCAGTCATGCTAGAGGTCGACTATGGGCCAACCTGACATTGTTGTCTATAAGCTGCTTTGGAGCAAGAGGAGAAGTTTAAAGGACAATTCCAAATAATTTGAACAAGAAAAGGATTTCTCACTCCACATATAGCTCGGTGGAGCAGGCTTTGTGCGGGAGGGGGAGGGCGCCGATTTATTCTCGGTTCAGCCATTTCCACACGTGAATAGAAAGTGCAATTGATTTGCTAATGATAGAGTATTCACTCTTAATAAGATGGATATAACAACCTTGTCCTTCCCAGTATTGGAATGTTTGGAAGAAAATTGGCTTCCTAAATTGATTAAGCTGAAGGTGAAGTGGAGGCAGCCGTGCAGGATGCTGTTTTGTGCTGCGGAAAGATGATTTCAGATAAATGTGATACAGCTGTTTATGTCGCTGTTATTGCTTGAAATTGTTTGGGCTAACCAAATTATAATTATTGAATGGGTGGAAATGTATGCTCTGTCGTGATTTATTAGATTAATTTGAATGTAATCAATGCTCTCAGGGAGCGCTCTCCTCGGCTCAGGAAGGATGCCAGGCTCAGGCAGCAAATATTAGTGTCATCTTTTCATGTGCAGACTTTAACATGATTTAGTTTTTATTTGTATCTTTAGTTATTCTAATTGGTTATGCTAATTATATTTTAGCATTCATAATTATCAAATTCCTTTAAACTTTTTAATTGTAAAAAAGTGTGTGATTGTATTTTGTGAGGGACTTTTTATTATCAGTTTATATTCTTATTCTATTAATGAAAAGAAATCCACTTTTTTTAAATGTATTTTGCTTGATTTATGAGATTAAAGTGGTCTGATAATATAAATCAATAATTGTTTTATTTAACACAATCAACAGTTAATCATTAATGTTTATTTCTCACATTTGATCTTTTATTTCCCTCTTTCCGTATATCCAACAGTGGCTGTAATATACAGCACTGGCTGCCATCATTTTAGCTTTGCATGATTTGTGTTTTCCAGTACATCTATCAAAAGTAAACTACATCGGCTGTATCATGACTGAAAATCAGTGTAGAGCTATATCTGAAAGTGCACTTCCCCTGCTATTTCCCATCAAACTCACATTCTCACTCTCTTGTGGCTTGTTGAAATTATTTCTGAGTTCATAACGACATGACAATAATAATGACAGTCATTAGGACATGCTGTGTATGTGACACAAATGGCATATAAATCCAGATGTGACTGGCTCTAATGAGCAGCTGTTGACGATAATCCAGCTGATAAATGACTTTTAGAAGCTCTAAACCCCTCGGCTGCAGCATCTCTCCATGTGGAGTTTAATTTGAACATGACATCATGAGACGTAATGAAATATCATGGAGCAGTGTTATTGCACCAGCCACATAGTGTCATGTTGATGGAAACCCAGGGTATGGCCTCCCTCTGTCCCTCCCTCCGTCTGTCCTGTTAAATAAAACAGAGACATGCCATTTAGATTATCTTAAAAATAAGGTGCTCAGAACAATAAAGCTGCAGATATCTGTGAACACACCCTGTGGCCTCCCCTGACCGTGGGCTTGCTGTGCTAGTCACCATGTCGTTACTTTGCAGTGAAGGTGTGATGGATACATTGCAAGAAATCTCAGCGTGATTTCTCTAGTAGATCTCAGTGCTAGTACATCACACGGCTGTATTGTGTAACTGTGAATAGCTGTCATCGGGTTTCAGCTGTTTCTGACTCTCAGACCCTCAATTTCCTCCAGCAGAAATCGGTATGAGTGTTGCCTCTCTGTCTGCGCAGGATAGATGCGGGATGGAGGACTTTTTACCATGGCAACCACTAATGCAGTATAGATGCAGGGACTGAGCCTTGGCTACCGCTGTAATAATACAGGATTCATAGAAGGCAGGTGAAATGTCATCCGGGCTGTTGTTTTAAATGAGCAGGGAGTGCTTTTGATGTCTAGTGTGGTCAACACTAAATCCCACTTGGCTCTGCTGTGGAAATGAGGTTTCTGTATTAGTTCAGCACCGCAGCATCCTTTCTATTCATTTTCCCTTCAGCAGTTTGGAGATGACAAAGGACTCTCTCTCCTCAACATGGCTTCCCATATTGCATTATAGCACCACTATATAGCACCACTCTGCCAATATTGTCAAGTGTCTCCTTCACATTGTTTCCTATATCGGCTTATACTGGCCAATCCTCGTAATCCCACTGTAGGCTGAGTCAAATATCTGGTCCCTGCAGTGTCCTTTCACCTTCTTCTAGGATGTCATTTCTGTATCCTCCTCTTCACACACTGGATTACAACTTTGAAAAGTGACACCTAACAGGTTAGCACTTCGTTCTGATTGAAGTAACGTTGTGGTTAATGATCTTGTCGTGTTGTTGCTGTCAAAAAAAAGAAAGAAGTAGGGAATAAGGTAATGTTTAGATGATGCAATGTTTGCATGTTGTGTGTAAAACAAATTTTCAGTGAACTGAAACACATAGCAAACTATATAAATTAGGCCATTCAAAGTCTATTTTATATTTTATATAGAATACACTCCGACGCATTTGTCTCATTTTCCACATTTAAATTGGTGAAATCTCATAATATATTCATAACAAAAATGGATGTATTACCTTGAGAAATAAAAAGAGTATATGTTTGACTCATGTCACAGTTTCAGACATCTCCAGCTGTACGGTTTCTTTAAAACAAATGATATGTTGGGCTTGTCCTGCTGTGTGAGAGCCATTTTACAAGGAGGCCATAAGTCACAACCCTCTACAGGAGAGTGTCAATCCAAAACAAACATTCCTTCCATGTTGCCGCTTCCTTGACCTGCGCTACTGTCACCGTGTGTGTGTGTGTGTGTGTGTCCCCGTGTGTGTGTGGGGGTGTTTGTTTTGTCTGCCCCTATCTATAGCTGTGTCCTGCCCCTTTCTTTCACAGTTAAAGAAAGGAACCACACCCCTCAGGCCCTGGCCCAGTGTATGTGTGTGTGTGGCGTTTCGCTCCCCTGGGATCTTAGGATTCTTACCGCAGTCTCTGTTCCTCAGCGATACAGAGCATCGAACACATATGCTTATGCATAAAATCAAGAAAGGAAGTTCTAAGAAAGCTATATGCGTCAGGTACGCGGACTTACACATTTATATATATGTTTGTATTTGTGTCAGAAATACCCATATTTCGGCACACACACTGCTGTGTGTCCTTTACTGCTCTTTCTACAAACAGCATACACACATCCATATAGCAAGGAAACACGTTCACACTAAGTTGTACAGACACGCATATGTAAACAGCTCGAATGTGACCTGAGCTTCCCCTCGTGAATATTAACCCCCAGGGAGACCAAAACCTTCCCGTTTTTTTCACATGTTTGTGCGTTATTTGTGTTATTCCGGGCTCTGTGTTATCGTGGGCTCGTCCTCGGTTTAGTGAGAGCAGGAGCCACATACACACACACGTAGTTTCCTTACAAGCGTGCATTAAGCCGGATGAGTGAACAAGTGAGGATAATTATTGGGTCTGCACAGGTGTGTGTGGGGTGCGAGTAAAAATGTATGCAATCCCTCATATTGTTTGCATATGTGTGCTGGTCTGTATTAAAAAAAAATGTATCTGCTTTTATTTATTCAGTCAGTAGGTACGTGGGATTTTTTCAATATTAAGACCCTGATAGTGTTTGAGTATGGCTGTGTTGTCAGACCAGCTCCATGGAGAAATGATGAAAAATGAAGGTTTCATCTCCACCCACTGAACAGATTTATACTATTAGCTGATTGCTTAAAGTGAATTGACCTCAGCCCAGCAAGGTGTATAACACTGGAGAGCAGCCAAATATTACCAGCAAAGATGCAAAATAATTTAATCTGTATGGCAAACCCATCTAGAAATCCATCTTAACATGTCTTGTTTGCCTATGAGACATTTCTCTGTCTACTTGTAATAAATATTCACCATATTCCATCAATCATGTGCTTTAAATAAAGGCAAGCTTTTTATGTACCACATTTGTTTACGTGCACACAAATCTTTCATAACCGTTACATTATGCTGTCTCTAAAATATGCTGTCTTGATGTCCGTACCAATCTACATTTATCAATAAATTGCAGGTGTAAATGCTCATCCAGCGAGCTCCTCACGCTGCCACGATGGAAAATGAAACGGCCTCTCCAGCTGGAAGAACAAGTGCTGTGTGGGCTCCCTGAAGTGGTGCAACACTGGGTCATTGGAGAGCCACAGCGTGTTTGGGAACAGAACGGTCTGTGTTATTTCAGCACAGCCTGTTGGATGAAGGGCCATTTCACAGGCATTATGGATTAATCTTTGGCAGGATCTCTCCAGGATCAAACAAAACTGGATGTTTAACCTCATGTGTCCTAGAGCTGAGAGATCTCTTGTGATAAACCCGGCTAGAGAGGATTGAATGTGACCCATATTGGGTTAAGCATCACATACGAAATATATTTGAACTAGCTCTTGAATAAAAAGATGATTATATAGTTAGTATACACACCCTTCTGCAGGTGAGTGTAATCTAACCTTGAAAAAATGATTGAACTAAACAATCTGCTTTATTATCTTTGTCCTAAATAAAATAATTTTGAATATACAGTATTTTTGATGTCAAACTACCCCTTCACAATCAGAAAAAAAGGAAACGATTTTGAAACTTTTGAGCGAGTCATGCAAACACCTGATTGTGTTCCTGTTGAGGTAACAAAAGAAAAGAAAAAACATCTTCCCTCACATATTATAAACTCTGTGTTATATTGGGTTGAGTGTACAAATATCACCAAGTTCAGTTTGACAGGAGCAGTGATTGACAGGTCTAAATTTAACAGACATGGTCTATTTTCACAAGCAGAAGGAGTTGTAGTATTGGCCTTGAGATGAGGATATAATAGATTCGATGTAAAACAATAAATGCACACTGTCAACAGAAATACACGCATGTGATCTGTTTTACCGTGTTAACAGACACAAGCATACAACGTGGGAAAACTTTGACAAAGATACGCTGAATGCAGAGGCAGTGTGCTTGATGCAGAGTGAGTTTCATCAGAGATTAGACTTCAGTGGGATTTTCACAGACTGTAAATCAGATTTTTAACCCTGTGTTCTTAATCCAGACCCAGTGGTCACAGGAGGATATATGCTGACAATCTGCTTGTGATTAAAACTTTATTGTAACTAAAGCCTAACTGTCTAACTGCAGTGTTGCATCATCTCTCGAAACACTTTCAGTCCTCAACTGTGTACGTTTAAAGAAGACATTTCATCACTTTATTTATTCATTGGGCTTTAAGTATAAGTACAGGCATTGTGTGACAGAAATAACATACAGTTTTGATGAATAATAAATCTGTCGCAGAGACATTTACATTTTGAAAGGTTTGTAAACAGTGATTTATGATGGGTTAACACAGTATACAATATAAATGCACTGGGACCTTTATCGCTTCAACTCTCATATATGCTTTTATGATTTTTGTGTTGTACTTGTAAATGCAAGGTGGGACACAATCAACTTGACTTATTAATATTCATTATAATAACCACAAATGTAACAGCTGCATTTTGAGAATGTTTTTTGGAAGTGTTATATTCATAGAAATACTTTAGTTAGTGTTGGCTCTATTTCACAAATAGAAAGGTGGGTATACCTTGTTACATAAAGAAACAGTACATGTATTTTATAGAAGAGTGCATCTGTGAGCAGGTGAACTGCTTTAAGGATCACCAGCTAACACCAGTGTGATTATGTAAGGAACGACATGTACCCGACTGTTTTCATTATGATATGTTTTAATGAATTTTATCCTTGATTCTTTTTGTGACATCAGCAGCCACAACCACAGTCTGTAGTGTTTGATATTATAAATACATATTGGAGTAGTTGGACAATAAAGAGGAGAGTGCATGTCTTAATCAACTCTCTGTAGCAATATTTGAAATGCAAACCATCAAACCTCACCGTGAAACTACCTTTGCACTGATATGTGTTTTGGAATATAATCAAAATACCTGCAACCCAGAATGTCGTGTCATCCTGTTGAAATGTTGTTTCAGTCCTTGAAGTCACTCACTGTGCCATGATTTCGTACCTGTTTGCTCATATCAACATGCTCCTGTGAAATCACGTGACTACATGAACTACGCCATCTGATTTCACAAATCAGGGCTCTATATTAAACTGACTGACAGCAGTAATTCTCACTGTGGTTTGAAAGACCGTCAAAATAAAATCAATCATCCTCAGTTACCGTCATTTTCCATGTTGCAATCTTATGACGCAGGGTGGACTCATGTGCTCACATATTGTGTATAGAGGCTGTGTTGGTATAATTCCCGTATATCCCATCCAGGGAATGCTGCATTGACTGTTTTGAATTAGAGTTTGGCTTTCGGTAACCTATTCCACCCACATACTGTAAATAACGGCAAATGAAATAGCCTGTAGGCAGATGACGAGAGGATTTTACCTTTGTTTGCCCATGACATTGTTAGATGTGGAATTAAGGGACAGTGTGAAGGTGGCACGTTACCTGATCTCCACGTTTTATAAAACTGAGATTAAGGGCCCCGAATACTGACTAAAGGACTTGTAATGCATATTTAAATTTCCTACGTGGCCTCTCCACTAACTTACTTTTTATTTAGCCAAATAGAAAGTCATCTGAAAATTAACAGCTAAAACTGTGTGATCTGAGAATAAAGGGGAGATCACACTGTTCACTTGAAGGACCTTGGCTATGCCCACAGATCACTAATAATTTTAATGACTGAATCTGCTTTCTAATGGAGTCAGGAAATATGATTAATCTAATTCTACAATATTTTGAAGAAATAATCCTTTTAGCAATGCATGTATTGTTTGATCAATTAAGTCTATAACACCAACTGCCTGACTGAACTCAGGTTATCCTAATATGTGAGATTTGTTGAATTCACAGATCTAGCTTTGTCTATTTTAGTGATCAGCAGCTCTCCGGAGATCAATGACTCACATGTATCACTTAATTCATTGCTTTGAACACAAGCAAGCAAGGTGCTCCAACCTGCTGAGTGACTATCGCTCTATTACCTGTCGGCCTCATAACAGTTTTGTTATGCAAGCTCATAGCTAGTGAACTGCATGCTGAACTTAAATGTATGGGCTACAATAACAGTAAGAACACATCCAATGTATATTGATTTACTGCAAGTGCAATAATAAAAACATCTATGTTTTTGATGAGCTTTTTGTGTGTTGTCTTCATTATTGTGTTGTTTTTCATCTCAGTTTGACCTTTGGCATCACCTAGATTTTTTGAGAAGCAAAACAAATATGGATCCACGGAAGCTCATGAAGACCAACTCGTCTCTCGTTAGTGACTTTTCATTAGGCCTACTTAGTGATTTTGTGGACTACCATACCATGTTTTTTATTCTGTGAGGTTATTTGTTTGCTCTTTCAGAGTAGGGGACTACTGGTGTTAGAAACGATGCTGTTAACATTGAAACTCTCACTGCCTCACCATGGACAGACTAGGTGGGGGAAATTATCCGTGTTTTTTTTTTTTGTTTTTTTTTTCAGTCCAGGAGGTTTAACTTGGGGAAAGGAATCGGATTTCCCTTTTCTAGTCCGCCGGAACTTCATTCAATTGTGTATTCATACTCATGCTGTAGACACTGATTTTGGCTGCCTTTTCTTTACCTAATCAACTAAAACTCACAACAAAGGCGTGGAATCGTTATAGTAGGTAAATATATGTGGAGAAGCGTGAGAGTGGCACGAATTAAAGATTGGTCTAATTTTAGTTTCTATTTTGTTCGAGCGCACGGCAGGATATGTGACCACTAGAGGTGTGCTCCGGTCTATATAAATGCGCCGCCATCTTACATTTTTCAGTCTCCACTGTTCCGGCCAAGTTACTACTGATTGACTGCGGAGGGAGTGGACGAGGGCTCCCCGCTGACGCTCGTCCTCACATTTTCCTCGACTTTTTCCATTTCTGAGTGGGCTTTACTCTCCAGGACCCGAGTGGACGGACTTTCTGTGTTGACAAGGGTAGGCTTCAACATTCAAACTATCGGCTCCACTCAGTTTCTCCCTCTTTTCTTTTCGGGCTCTCCCTGAATGCCAGCAGGAATGGAGACGGTTGTTGTGTGCGGGCCGACCGGGGATGCTGCTGCTGCTGCTGCTGCTGCTGCCGCCGCTGCCGCTGCCGCAGCTAGCCAGCCAGCCAGCCAGCTGCTTTCACGGCAGATATTTGGGATATGTCAGCCACCTTCTAATGGGAACATACCTATTTTACAGACGATACTCGTTGACTGTATCATAGAACAAGGTTGGCGTTTACTTAAATAGGCAGTAGTGAACAGTTCGCTAACGCTAGATGTAAGTTATCCGATGGATTTCATTGCCAGGCAGTTTATTAGGAGACCTTTGGGAATAAGCGCTGTTGTGTCCTCACTTGTTTGAATAGTTAGCTAACCAAGGTTAGTTAGCTCAACTACTATTAGCCCACTTGCTGCTGGTCACATTCCACTATTCTGACTCATGTTTGCTCGACTTGAGTTTCGCCTTTTGGTGGGTTGTTTTTGCAGCTGGTTTAGCTCAACAGACACTTAATATGGGGTGACGGTACGCGTGTGAAGCTTGGTGGCCATGTGAACCGCTTTACATTGTAAAACTAAGTTAGCAAATGTTAATTAACGTTAGCTAGCTCGTGAGAACCGTTGAAGTGTGGGTCACGTTAGCGTCAACGTTTCATCCAAAGTTTAGTTGGAACTTCGTAAAACTGAAAACCGCTGGAAAGTTCAATGTTAAATCCAGCTCTTCGCTAGTAGCATCGTTTTAAACGAATGTTTTTAGGTTATAATTAAGTTTATTCCAGGTGAAAATCTCGTGAGAGTGTGTTTTCCTTTCGTCCTTTTAAACAAAGACCGACAAATTCCTCCCAGCCGTTGTGCTTTGGGAGGAAGACGAGGAGGAGCCAGAGTGTGAAATTTGAGTCAGTGGTGTTGGAGCAAGAAAGTCAGGGGCCGCCAGCAGCTGTGGGGGAGAAGAGAGGGGGTGCACGGCACTGTTATTTGGATAGTTTAGCTTTTGTAGATTTTTTTTTTTTGTTGTTGTTAAATGTCATGTAGGTTGTTTACTTTCCCATATGGCCACATTGTACAGGCAGATATGTGCTTGTTTGCTGCTGTAGAGGGACAGGCGGGTACCTACGGGGGGGGGAAAGTTGGCTGCCTCACTGCTCTTCGCCATCCTGCCGATACAGAGAACACGCGATGTGATGGCGTCGATTAAAACGCTGATTGTTGAACGTGGTTTGCTTACACGAGAAGACGCTGTGGATAGATTTTAAGATATATTTTACACGTCATTATGTTTTGGCTTCATCGGAAAGAGCGAGTTTGTACGAAGAGATGGGGAGATTAAACCACGGCTGGAGGATGTTGACATCCAGCGGCTCCACATTTTTTTCCCCTATGACGGATTATAAACAATTTAACAGGTTTATATTAAATAATAGAGACACAAGAGCATGGTCAAATTTTTTACAAACTTACTGAACTGAGATTTTCAATTGTGGGTGTTTTCGTGCCACGTAAATCACTGCAGCATCTTTGAGTCACGGTTTGTTTTTCTAATTGGTTAAGATATATATTTGTTCTTCTTGTGAAATCCCCCGAACATCAGATTACACAACGGAACAAAAAACAGAAAAAACTGTCGTCATCTCGTCAGCAACAATTTTTCTAACGGTGCCCTACAATTTTTAGGACGGATGCGCGGGTGGAGGCTCCATCCGATACCGGTAGTGGTTTGAGGTTGTCACATGAACCTTTTCTGTGTTATTGCCATTGCCTGAAACTCTACATTTTCTCTTTTATTGATCCATTGACGTGTACGCATTTCGATGGAAATTCGTATGCATCATATATATCTTTTTTTTATACATACGTGTTGACAGTCATTCAGATTTTTCTAGAAATGTCTGATAAAATCATCTCCATGAAGTAGTCACGTTCATCACCAGTTCATCACCTTGTTTAACTACAGGCTCAGTTTGAGTTTGTGATGAATGACTCCAAGTGTCCTCTTCTTGAAGGATTTCTGTGTGATTTCGTGCTAATCTCAATCCAAGCAACCTTGTGGTTTTCCATTTTATATAGCTCGATATATAATGAGCAAGAACAAGTGAGAAGTCATGATGATCATCATCATCGTGTGGAAGTCTCTTGGATGTTTCCTGGAGCTCTTGTGTCTCCACAGGCATCCCTCACTTTGCTGTTGAGAGACACAGAGCAAACACTGCAGCGGCTACAGGCATTGAGCTCATTGTATTGTTGGCAGCCGGCAGTGAGTGCTGCTGACCCTGCACATTAGGTGGCTAGCACTGAAGCCTGTGGCAGCTCCCGTCTCTCTGCTTGTGCCGATATTGCAGCTTGTTTGGGTCATTTACTCATATGGATGTATTGAACTAGTGGGTTTTTTTTTGGTTTCTTTTTTATGCTTGAGAGGAAATGGGCTGTGCAGGAGTTGAGATGGATTTAGCTCTTTTGAAGTCCTGTTCTCTATACTTTTCCCCCCTCTAACCCACACACTGTATATTTCCTCTAACAAATTAATTTTGTTATTTAAATGCCACAGCATGTTCGGAAGGGACTGTAAAATTAAGCCACAGATGTCTGCAGGCCAAAAGGGTGAAATGTAATTTAGAGGGAGTGTGTTTCATACACTGTATTTTTTTTTTAATGACAAAATGATGCTCTCTTCTTTACATAAAGTAAACCCTGAGGCTCACCTGAACTCACTTTGTGCCAGTCTGGCTCAAATTTGCTGACAGAATGGCTGTGTTTTCTCCTTCATTGAGAGGAAATGGGACTGGAGAGTTTAGATGTGCTTAGCTACTTTGAATTCCAGCCATGAATAAATGCATACGATTCAGTCATCCTGTGATTGGGTTATTTAAAGTTTTCCAGAAATTATAAAGGAAAGAGACAACATTCACACTGCAGGATTTTTTGTCTCTTAATTTGTAATTAATATTTTTCACTGCTTGAAGGTATTTTGAGCTGAGTTTACAGATTTCCTTATGCTTGCTTAGCTAGATACAGATGGTTATATAATTGGTTAAACTTTATATTATAGCATATTGGACTATGAGGACATACTGTGTTTTTAATTGATTTGAATCAGGACAGAACTTTAAGTCCCACAGTCATCCGGCTTCACGATTGAGATGCCCTGTGTGCCAGTCTGATGTGTCAGAGAGCTAAGCTTCATGTCCCGTATGCGATACATGTCAAGTCTTCCTCAGAACATTTTTGTAATGGCAGAAATCATCTTTTCTTGATATTTATGTATTTATCAAAGTCCTTCCTCTGTGTGTCAAGTTGAGCTTCACCCAGCTCGGTCCATGGATTTTAGTTGTATTCTCTATGCCCCGAGTAGAGTCAGGCTAACTGACTACATTAGTACCCCTGTCTGTTCTGTGAGGCAGTGTTGAACCAATCCTCCTTTTAACAGAAATTACCTCATCTTCTGTTGCTTTGTTTGTCATTCACACGTTAACAAACTCTAGCTCCTGCTATGAGTAGCTTGGTCTTCATTATATTCAGGGCAGAGAGACTAAAGTGCACTATTCCTGGACGTCTGCTCTGTACTGGAACAGTAAGCCTATCATTTGAGTGCTGTCCTGGGACAACAGCGCTGTGATTACACTGCACTTCATAGAGTTTTGTGTGCCTGCGTGCACACACATTACCTTGTCATCTACCTTCACATTTGTGTGAGCCAAGAGTATAAAATACCTATTTGATGGATAACTCGGAGCAGAGCTTCATGTGACTTCCTTTTTCTCCACAGCTCCCCATGGGGGCACATACCTTGATTCAGCCCACACACTGCAGCCAAGACAACAATCTGACTCCGGTGACTGGTGTGTCACTCATTAGTCATCTGGTTTCAGTTATATGGGTTTCAACTAAACCGAGCACAACTCTACATATTAAAATTTCACATCTGGCTTCAAAGAAAGCTCTCGTTCAGATATTTGTGGCCAGGCTGCGAGCCTCATAACTAGGAACTCTTACTGTGATGAGTTTTTTGCTTAAACGTTCAGAGTCTGACTTTATAGTAAAGCTGCCATTTGTGTCTCAATTGGAGAGCAGACTTTGCTTGTTTGCCCTTCAGAAAAACTATCATTGGCTCAGTTTCCAAAGCCAGATTTAAAGAGCCACATTTTCCACCAGTGTAAATGATAAATGGCTCCTCTGTGTGCTTTGATTGAATGTTTGATTTGTATGCACCCTTGTATGGGACATATGGCTCCCATTAGGGCAGGGCTAGGTTATGTGAGGGCAGGCCTGGAAAGCTTGGGAGGATGGCGTGTGAACAGTGAATTTGAGTTGGTGTGTTTGTGGTTAGAAACGGCAGTCTTGGAGCCTGACTCAAGATTGTGTTTTAATGACACAGCTGAGCTGGGGTGGTGTGGGTGTGAGAGGAGGAAAGTAGTCCAGAGCAGTAGTTTAGTTTAGCTCTTCTTGCGTGTATTTGCATATTGGCCTCCATTAACTCCATAAAACTCCTATACATTCACTGGTACTCACGCCAGATAGTTTATCGTCATACAGTATGCATGGCTGCTGTGTATTTCTGTATGTCCACTTCTGTTTTCTTGGCTATTTGGTTTCTTTGTGCATTATCATTTTCATTTGGTTTAATAAAACTATTGTTTTTGACAATTTATAATATAGGGTTAGGGTTAGAGCCTTTTGCAGGCTGGATAATTAAAGTCCCCCCCAAAAGCTATTCAACCTGTAAAACAAACTGAGCACCTTCAGTGATCATAAATACCTGTTTTTAAGATTTCTGTGTATAAAAAGGTTTCAAAAACTGCACCCTGTCTCTACTGTCATAGACTGTTTTTTTTTCATCTCAGAAACCACTGAGGTGAGTTTTTACAGAAACAATCAAGGTGAACACATCACATAAGACAGCTTGTTGAGTTATCATCTATGGTTGATGTGTCTGAAGCGCGACCACCAAGATTTAGTATTGTGAGGTAGCATTTCCTCTCGGCATGTTAACCAAAAGTTAGCTCACACCTTGAGAAAGAGAATGTTTAATTGGATATCACTCAGATTTCATTATCTAAAATCAAAATTCAGTGTGCCTCTCTGAATGATCACACAGGACCATGAAATATCAAATGATATTTCTCCCGGCCTTTTTAAAAAAACAACAAAAAAACAATTTCTCTCAGAACCCGAAATTGAAGTTGCCGATGTCAATTCATCTTACCGCAGTACTAGCCCTCATACCCGTTGTGTCAAGCCTTGGGGCAAGAAGTAGCTATTCAGAATTTGAATCTTAACACGTTAACTTTCCATGGGGACAAATTAAAAATCCACCATAAAGCAGTTTTTTATAAGAGAAAAGTTGATTTTGAGCAATATTAGTTCATAGGTTGCTTAAGAGTGTTTGGTTTTCGGAATGCGGTTGAACAAGAGAAGCAATCGAAGTTGTTTCTTTGCGATATTGTGATAGGCTAAATGATTAATTGCAAACATAATGGGCAGATTAATCAACAATGAAAATGGTCGTTATTTGTGGCCCTACTTGCTGACACAATGTTGGAATTCAAAGTTTATAGTCTTAATACGCCCATAGTACTGCGACGTCTCAGGCATGAACAGCATGCTGATGTTTGAGCAGCTTATTTCTCCTGTATGTCATAATAGAAATGCACAAACTTCAGTGTGACAGTATGTTCTTTTAATGCCCAACAATACTTTTTTTTGTACTTTTTAAGAAAGTGTGGTTTTGTATATTTTCATATGTGCTGTAGATTATATAGAACCGACATACTGTGTCAGCAGGTCTGTGGTTTTAACCTGGTTAGTTCACTGTCTTGTTGTGAGTCACCTCTACTTTCTTTACTGAGGTATGACTCAATTCATGGCTGTTTATTTTCCATACTGTTGTTTTGCTTCAGTGTTTGTTTAGTATTGAAACGTGTCCAGACTGGTATGCCATGATTGAAAAGGATTTAGTCTGTTTTCCTGTAGGATCCATCGAGGAATTACTGCTGATGTACTTTTTTAAAGGGGTTTGACGAAAGGATTTCTGATTGTGCGGACACAGCCCGTTTCTGTGTCTCATTTTAGCTGGGATTTTCTTCAGCATTTTCCCCATTTCCTGCCTTCATGCGTTGCTGTCATAACATTTATCTTTGAGTATGAATTGAAAATACCATTGTTTCAATTTTACTTGTTTTTCTTTTCTGAATTAATCCCCTCCCGTCTGCTCTACCTCTCTCCTGCCATTGCCAGTGTTTACTTTCCCGCAGAGTGTGGTTTCAGCTTCAAAGCCAGCGCAGGAATGCGTATGCCCTCCTCCCCCTCTTTTCTCTCCACCCAATGCTCCGCTTCCCCTGTCCTTCCTCACCTAAATAGTGGCTAGCTGCTATGCTTAATGGTGGCTTTGTGTGTGAACTGTTGCTGTTTGCACGTCTGGCTGTAACAGAAGAGGAAATCCAAGGAGGGGAGGAGGCAGGAAAGGGAAAAAGTCACTGGTCTGGACCATTTGTTTTGAACCCTCTGCTGTGATCTGACTGTGTTAAAGTAAAATGGCTGACGTTGGACTGGCATTGAGTAGGGTAGAGGGTAGGAATGATGGACGGTGAGATTCCACTAAGACAGTTTGACTGACTGCTTTTTTTTTCTGTTTCAGATCAGGAAGCTGTGTCGGCCGCGGTTTGAGAAAGGAACATGGCTTCCCAAGGTGAGTTAATAGTTTTTAGACACACACTCAAACTCCATACCTCGCTGCTCTCTGCAACTTCTACATCATCTGTCTGCACCACTCTCTCCTTCTCACACACACATGCATGAGTAGTACACGGTGTGTTAAACTTTGCAGCAGCTTTTCTCTTGGTGTAGATTTATGTTCTCATTAGAGCAAAGTGAATTAGTTATTGATTTCAATTTGAAACTTGAAGTCAAACTTTATGCTTCACCAGACCTTCACTGGTAAATCACACATATCACTGAACTATGAAAATGTGGGAAAATAATGGAATGAGAAGCAGGTCAGAAATCCATTTGTTATACCGTTGAGGTAGTTTGTACTTTGTGCTACTCATAAAACTTACAATGATAGTTGAAGAAGTGTTCTAGTATTGAAGGACTTGTATTGTATAAAGGCATGCCTTTGTTTGACATAAATATGGGACAGTTGTAATCAAAATTGGGATATTTTTTTAAACTGTTATCATCGTTTTTAAATCTGTTAAATATTTCATTTTCATTCCTTGTCAGCTCACCTAAAATTAACTCCACGCCCTTCCTCAGAAATTGGAAGTGGACAAACATGTTCCTCTGTATTATGATACTGACATTTGACAAAGTGTACAGTTTATAGTAGTGGTTGTAGTAGTTTAAGTATAGTACTGTTTTAGTACATAATTGCACATGTTGATCTCTGATTATACTTGTCTACTGCAAAGTAGATTAGACTGACTTTTCCCAGTTGTTTTTTTCCCTATTTTATAGATGTACTTTGTCTCTTTCCAGCTGATCTGATGGAGCTCGACATGGCCATGGAGCCGGACCGTAAGGCGGCAGTCAGTCACTGGCAGCAACAGTCTTACCTGGATTCAGGCATCCATTCAGGGGCCACCACAACTGCTCCCTCCCTCAGTGGGAAGGGCAACCCTGAGGAAGATGATGTGGACAACCAGGTCATGTATGAGTGGGAACAGGGCTTCAACCAGAACTTCTCCCAGGAACAAGTACAGGGTATGTCAATTAGTCAATCTTTACTGCACAAAAACATCTTGGATATGCACGGCCTAAATAGCATCTTGAGTTCCAGTATAACAAACAATTCTTCTGTCTCCGTTAGACATCGATGGTCAGTATGCCATGACTCGTGCACAGCGGGTGCGTGCAGCAATGTTCCCAGAGACTCTTGAGGAGGGCGTGCAGATCCCCTCCACACAGTATGACGCAGCGAACCCCACCAATGTTCAGAGGCTGGCAGAGCCCTCGCAAATGCTCAAACATGCTGTGGTCAATCTGATCAACTACCAAGACGACGCTGAGCTGGCAACCAGAGCCATACCAGAACTCACCAAACTACTCAACGATGAGGACCAGGTAGTTACCCATGAAACCTTTGGCTTAACAATAGCTCTGTATTATTGTCTATAGTTTTTCCTACTGTAATTCCCCAACATTTGTGCCTGTCCTGTTCAGGTTGTAGTAAACAAAGCAGCAGTGATGGTCCACCAACTTTCGAAGAAAGAGGCCTCTCGCCATGCCATCATGCGCTCCCCTCAGATGGTGTCTGCTATTGTCAGGACCATGCAGAACACAAATGATGTGGAGACAGCTCGCTGCACTGCAGGAACACTCCACAACCTGTCCCACCACAGAGAGGGTCTGCTGGCTATTTTCAAGTCTGGAGGAATCCCAGCTCTAGTTAAAATGCTTGGGTATGTGAAAGGAGGATGAATAGGTGCTTCATGTGGAAGTCTTTGTTTCTTTCTTGTACTGTAACTCATAAGTGAAGGAAATCAGAAATGACTATGATAGGATGTTTTTGGTTTGCTACCCTTTAAACACAGACCAAGCTACTATGTTTAGAGAAACGTGAAAATTATAATTGGCTGTTAATTAATCAAAGGCAGAGGATGTGGTGAGGAAGGACCTCTGAGAGACCTGATCTAATAGAAATATAGTTCTGGTTTCCCAGTGGGGAAATAATCTAATACACCTTTGTTTGTTCTGCAGTTCACCAGTGGACTCTGTCCTGTTCTATGCCATTACCACCCTTCACAACCTCCTCCTGCACCAGGAAGGAGCCAAGATGGCTGTCCGTTTAGCTGGGGGTTTACAGAAAATGGTGGCTCTGCTCAACAAGACCAATGTCAAGTTCCTGGCCATCACAACTGACTGTCTCCAGATACTGGCCTATGGAAACCAGGAAAGCAAGGTGAGGAGTTGGATAATACTGTTAAAACACACGGACATGTTCTTTTTGGTTAATTGGTCTCAGTTTTCTGGCAAAGTTACTCCTAACCTAAGCTTTTACTTTTTTTGTGTGATCTCTTCTTGTGTAGTTGATAATCTTGGCCAGTGGAGGCCCCCAGGCGTTGGTCAACATCATGAGGACTTACACCTACGAGAAACTGTTGTGGACCACAAGCCGCGTTCTCAAAGTTCTGTCAGTCTGCTCCAGTAACAAGCCTGCCATTGTAGAAGCTGGTACGTTTGGTCTCATTCAGGGGCTCTAATATCCCTATACGTATACCTTGTATTCATAGGTGAATTACAAGTGCGCTAATAATGGCAACCACTGCAATAAAAACAGACCTTGTGTTTTGAAATGTCTTATGATTTGTTCACACATGTGTAATGTCCCCCTTTTTTTTCTCAATGTTTTTCCATATGTCCAGGAGGCATGCAGGCTCTGGGACTCCACCTGACAGACCCCAGTCAGAGACTGGTCCAGAATTGTCTCTGGACTCTCAGGAACTTATCTGACGCTGCCACCAAACAGGTGATGGACTGGCCCGTGGACCAACATCGTGTTTTTGTCAGTAAAAAAAAGGCAGTGATAATAACATTATAGACTCTGCAGCCGACCTCTTGCTGTGCTTTCTGAAATGCATTTCTCAGAGTGACTCAGCAGAATTGCATTCACATTTTTTAGTTGAAATTTGTCGTAGTCCAAGCATTCACTATGCTCTTGATACTGTGGACCCATTGTCAGTTTTATGCTAACTTCACCCTTGTCTTTCTCTCAGGAGGGAATGGAGGGTCTGCTAGGAACTCTGGTGCAGCTGCTCGGTAGTGACGACATTAACGTGGTGACCTGTGCTGCTGGCATCCTGTCTAACCTGACCTGTAACAACTACAAGAACAAGATGATGGTCTGCCAGGTGAGTGCACACACAGTTGATGTTGAAATTAGTCCCTTAGTAAATTAGTTTCTGATTTCAAATACTGTGGGTTCTTTGTAGTGTGTGTTTTTATAAAGACTCGCATTTTAACATTATCCACCCAGTAACACTGACTCTAACGATATGTCATTCGTCCTCTGCAGGTTGGAGGTATCGAGGCATTGGTTCGCACAGTGCTTCGGGCAGGAGACAGAGAAGACATCACCGAACCAGCTATCTGTGCCCTGCGTCACCTCACATCTCGACACCAGGACGCTGAGATGGCACAGAACGCTGTCAGACTGCACTACGGGTTGCCTGTGGTCGTCAAATTACTGCATCCGCCATCACACTGGCCACTCATTAAGGTACACTCACACACTGACTCACCAGCAGCAGTGAGGCAAATAAGCAGCGCTTCATGCTGGTGTTTTAGTGTTGAAAATCTGCTCACACTGACTGACTTGAATCTAAATAATGGGCCAAACCTGTTTTTTGTTTAGTTTTTTTTACTGCTCAGTATTCTGTGGAAAAGTGTATTTGGCTACTAATTTACAGGCAGCTCATCTCCTTTAGGTCTCTGATGACTTAAAGGTGTTGTCATGTGTTGAGAATACAGTGTCTCACTACTAGAAGTTGATTAAACCAGTAGTACATTGGGCTTGTTTTAGGCCCAGTTCAATGTAAAAGCTTCAAAATACACCAGAGTGTGTCCTGGCCTCCCTTTTTAAATTTGAGTGTATTTGTACTGATGGACACAGACAATAAGCATTGGTCATAAGGTCAGACAAAACTTTGACAGGACTTGTCAAATGATAAAATGTCTTGTAACGATGCATTTTAAAATCTTGTGATTTATACATAAATGTATACCCTAGGCAAACAGCTTTTGGATGTGATTCTTGATCAGTTGTATTTGATGGCTACTTTAAGTTTTAAACTGGCATAACTGACGTGTAAATATCTTCATCCATCAGGCAACAGTGGGTCTGATCCGTAACCTGGCTCTGTGCCCTGCAAACCACGCTCCTCTGAGGGAGCAGGGAGCCATCCCCAGACTCGTTCAGCTGCTGGTCAGAGCACATCAAGACACACAGAGACGCACCAGCATGGGAGGCACACAGCAGCAGTTTGTGGTGAGAAAAACACACACACACACACACACACACACACACACACACACACACACACACACAACCCCAGTAAACACCAGTATGACATGATTAATAGGCCACCCAGTGCTCAGCATAATTTAAACCTGACACATTTATCTGTTGGTCACTTCAAAACAATGAGATCAACAACCTCAGTCTACAACATTCTGAGGAAGAGCTCTAAATGGCTCCATACAGTCTCAGCCCTAACATGGTTTTCTTTTGTCAATAGGAGGGAGTTCGTATGGAGGAGATTGTGGAGGGCTGCACAGGAGCACTTCACATCCTGGCCAGAGATGTCCACAACAGAATAGTCATCAGAGGACTCAACACCATTCCACTCTTTGTACAGGTCAGAAAAAAAGCTTCAGTTTCCCCCTGTTTTTTTTGTTTTTTTTTTTCTTTAGATATTAAGTAGGTTAAGAAGAAGTCTCTAAGCATATTGTTTGTGTGCAGCTGTTGTATTCTCCCATCGAGAACATCCAGCGTGTAGCAGCAGGCGTCCTGTGTGAGCTGGCCCAGGATAAAGAGGCTGCTGAGGCCATTGAGGCTGAGGGAGCCACCGCCCCACTCACAGAGCTATTGCACAGCCGCAACGAAGGAGTTGGTATGTTCACAAAATCACTCATTTACTGTCATCATTCACATAATGACTACTCTTGTGAAACGCAGATGTTCAGAAGAGCCAGTCCAACTGAGAAATGAGTGCTTATGATTGAATAAAATATTGGCTCTTAAATGATCAGTTTTCTACAACTTCTCTGTGGTAGCAGTAGTATTTTATCTTTCTTTTTCTTTTGTAATAAGTTGTTTTTGACCAACATGTCAACCATCCCTCCTCCTCCAGCTACCTACGCTGCAGCAGTTTTGTTCCGTATGTCAGAGGACAAACCCCAAGACTACAAGAAACGTCTCTCTGTAGAACTCACCAGCTCGCTCTTCAGGACGGAACCAATGGCCTGGAACGAGGTATGAAGCACTCTGCATCAACTGAAGTTGTTAATCAGTATATTTGTACACAAAACACTTGAGTGCTTGTGCACTGATGTTAACTTTATAAGATGTAAATAGAGGTTGTGGACTGCTGTCCTTTGCTCATCCTTGTCTGTGTGTGTATTGCTCTGCAGACTGGAGACCTGGGTCTGGACATCGGAGCTCAGGGAGAGCCTCTGGGCTACAGACAGGAAGGTAAGTCACTTTTTCACCTCTTGCAGGCTGAGAGGCTCTCAGGAGAAGCACGGGGCGATAAGGATGTCATAAATGTCAGAGCAGTTAAGCTGCAGCAAAAACATTTCTAGCTGATTCTTTTTTTACTAATTGGGCATCCAATGAAACAGCCACCACCTCGACCCGCCTTATTGATACACAACCAAATTTTATCACATTCTGTTGACTGAGCTCAATCTTTCCATTGTTATAACTGCTGATGACAGGATTGACTGTTAAACGGTTGAGATAGCAGGCAACTTGAGACAGCAGTGAAGGGCAATAATGTTTTCAAGTTGAGGATAGAGATTGATTTCCCTTTCTACTGCTGCTGCTGTCACTCGGATTAACACAGAAATACAATCGAGCTTGTATTTTTGAGATGACTTATTGTCACAGTTGGCCATCTGAATGTTACGGGTGTAACAGGGCCTTGGACTGTGTATTGATCAGTAGGCTAATAGGTGACGGCTGGTGGGTGTTTTTTGTTATATTCACTGCTCTCCATTCCTCCAGCTCGAACAGCTTTAATTGGCTCTTGGCCAGCCAAAAGAAAACAAAGACTTGAAGCTGTTCACTGCACTGCAGATGAATCTGTTGGTGGAACCAAACTGAACAGTGATCTGAGTTCAGCAGAATTCAGTTCAGACCTGAACAGCTGCAGTTTGAAGTGATTGTTCTGTGTGCTGGAGGATGGACAGTGTGCTGTGTTGCTGTGTAGTGTTCTGTTTGAATGATCATACTACTGTGTGACCGCTTGGTTTGTTAACATGCTTCTAACAACTGCTCTGCTTCCCCTGCCTCCCTCATCCACTCCTCCTCCCCCCAGACCCAAGCTACCGTTCCTTCCATTCGGGAGGTTACGGAGGGGACACGATGGGTATGGAGCCCATGATGGACCACGACCTGGGCGGCCACCACCCTGGCCAGGACTACCCCCCTGTAGAGGGGCTGCCTGACCTGGGACATGCCCAGGAACTGATAGAGGGCCTGCCACCTGGTGACTCCAACCAACTGGCCTGGTTTGATACCGACCTGTAAATACCAAGACCAACATTACACTACACTTTCTACTAGGTAAGAATATGAACACACTCAATAAGCCATTTGCTCGCTGAAATGAAAGAGCTGTTTTTTTGGGCGGGCTGTGAATTAAAAGCAGTGGGGAGGTCTTCTGTCTGAGGGGGGAGAGGAGAGTGGGTTTACTCACTGTGGCTGCTGCATGTTCAGACTGCTCCTAATTGCAAAGTTGTGTGATGTGGCGTGTGTGATGTTACATGATGTTTGATCTGTGTGTGTGGTCTCAACCAACGCCTGTGCCCTGTCTCGTTCCCCTCATTCCTCCTTCTTTTTTCTCACTCCGTCTCCTCCCTTTGCAGCTGTATCATGTGATCTGGATGAACCTGCATCGTGATTCGCCCATATGGAGGAGGCGGGGTTTCAGAAAGTGCCTGAAGACGACTCAACAACAGCAAGCAGAGTTTCCTGTCTATGGGAACTCCATTGGGACAAACAAGATTTAAGTGCGGTTCTGTTCTGGTCTCTCAGCCTGACGGAGGGCTGACTCTAATCCTGACATGACACACGGATTTTGATCTCAACAGTTGATTTTTGAAAAAACCCTTTTTATGTATTTGTTTTTCATTTTTACTTATTTTGGTTGTTTTACTTTTTTTTATTCTGTTTTCCTCAAGTCTGTAATGGTACAAACTGATTCTAGCTTGCTTTTTTCATTATTCTGAATTATGATACTCATCTCTTGTTTTTGCAGTCCCTTGTATTTTAAGTCTGATAGTGTTGAGTTTTTTAGTGGTAATGCTCCATCAAAGTAAAGAATCTGATCACATTTTAAATGGTGTCCAAACACTAAAGTTAATCAGTTGAATTGTATTCTGATGATCAAGTGTAACATTGTGTAGCTTTTGTATAAAAAAACATGAATTGGAAATCATGGTCCAAATATCAAGCTATTTTCTTGCTTTAAAGGTGGACACTGATGTGTCTCAGCTGTTCCAAAGGTGGTGTAGCTGACCTAGCTGGATGGGTGTGGCTGTGGAAGGACAGGGGTGGAGGAGGGCTCTTATTGGTCTGCTGTTACTATGGGGTGGGGTAGTGGGAGGAGCTGGTTGCTGTAGCCTGCTGTGTTCTGAAACAATAAAATGGACTGTCATTTCACCTGGACGCCTCCAAGTCTCATTTCACCAACACCTTCCGTCCAGGAGGACACGCGTTACACGGCAACACGACACAATGCATGTGTGTGTGGCTAGAAGAGTGTTTTGACTGAATCCCACAGCCCTCTACAACAAACCCAACCTACCATATGCCAGAAAGAGATTTAGTTTGTCAAATGCCATATACCAAAAAATAGCAGGATGTCCTGCTGCATCCACTCACATTTTGCAGTATGCAAGCCAGCATGTTTTTCTGGCGAATCTGACCCATAATCCTCTGCACAGCGGGAGCGCCATCACATGGGCTGAGCTGCCGAGGACACAGACCGATAACAGTCATGCAAGTTTAAACACTACATATTTTTGGAGTGTGTGTGTGTGTGTGTGTGTGTGTGTGTGTGTGTGTGTGTGTGTGTGTGATTATAACTGACTGGGACAGATGTATGAGCAAGAGGGTTAAAGTGTAATATCTTGACATACATGCAACAGCACTATGTAAAGGCAGCTGCAACATGTATTAAATGTAAAACCCCAAAATGGGTAAAGGCATGTTTCTCCGTAATACTAGGCTTAAATTCTCTGCTATAAGACGGCAGAGTCAGCACATCAGTGGGTATGAGCTGAACACATTCCAGACCACAAAGGTTTCAGATGACAACAGTGGTGTGACCCTCAGTTTTGCACATCAAATGACAGCGTGGTAGTGAGGTGACAAAAACTGCCGATCAACCAACTGTGAAAACAAGTGTCCACATCCACCTGCAGAGGCCATGCAGCTTGGCAGGGTGCCAGTTCAGTTCACTTCTCCTCCTCAGGAGAATTACAATTATTATAACTTGGTTGTAGTTATTACACAACTGATCAGCGACAGCTGTGTTTGCTGCAGCTTTAGTGAGATTAGTAAGATTTGCATACAAAATGAGAACCTGGAGTGAAGAACTAAAAGCCTGCAAGTGGTGACTGTGTGTAGATGGCCACCATTTTGTGTTTCTCCAGAGGACATGATGTCATATGGAGGACAGCTGGGGTGGTTAGAGGGCATTTCCCAGGACTAAACACAGCCTTTGCAATAAGACCCATGACTTGCCTCACCTTCAACTATCCCTGACCTCATCCAGTCTCTCAACAACATACTTGGCACACCTGCTTTCATGCAGACACCCCCTGTAATGGTTTATTAGACTATTCCATATGACAATGTCCAATTTATACAGCTAAACCCACTGGGAATATAATGGTAGATATCAGATGTACCTGGGATCAAGAAAATAGAGTAGTAGTAGTATTAGAGAATAACCTCAGTCTTAACCTAAACTCATGGCACTGGTCACTGCTGCAGCATGTTATACAGTTAAATGGCATCATAATTCCTGATCAAGAGATCCATTCCAGTGTGTGGTGGCATTAAAGTGAAGTGAAAAGATGGCAGTAGCTGGGCTCAGAGCTGAAATCAACATCAGGCAAAGTCCAAATTTGTGATTATGTCACACATGACACATATGATGGCAGACAAGTGAACTAATGAGTTAATGTCCCAACATTAGTGCTGACTGGAAGTGTCTATACAAACCCAGAGGCCGGTCCTGTGACGCCTCTGACAGTCTAAATTAACTCCCATGCAGTAATCCGTTGCATTCTGGACACTGGATGGATGCTTTGATTGAGCTGTCAAATTATTTTAGTGACACAGCAGTATTTATTAATGTCATTGATCCAATTTGCACATTTGAGAGAATCGTGTGGAGGGCTACACTAACCAAGAAGCTCTGATACCAGATTCACTCGTGTCTCAAAGCTTTTAGGAGCTACAAAACTATAAATTAAAACAGTCCTAACATACATACATACATATTACATTACTGTATTTACATACAATCCAGTTTCCTTATTTTCTAAAATATACATTTTATTTTAAAACTGACATCATTTTGAAAGAACAGGCCTCTAAAATGATTATTCAGAAAAGATGTTACCTGAAGACAGAGAGATTACCAACCACAAGTGTGTTTAACGTTCTGAAATTCTGGTTCTGGTTTGCTTCAGGTTTGAAGATGAAATGCTTTTAGGATCCAGAGATCTCCTGGAGGATTTCAGCAGCCAGTGGAACCACATCGACATGACACCTGGGAGAGAGAAAAGAAACGTTATTCAACATATCAACCTTTTTAGCTGGAGACTGGAAACACTGTCCTTAAAAAATGTGCAAATGATTGGCCACCACATCGTCCACGCTTCGATGCCAACTGAGAATCTATGTTGAATGTCTCTTCCATTGTTCCCCTGTCTGCCTCGATACTGTCCTGTTTAATAATAGGAACAATGTCATGCGATTTATAAAAGATTCATGTATTGTTTACATTCATTTTTATAACTCATCTCAGTCTTCCTACAGCTCCGATGGGGCTCCACATTTTCTCACCTTCATCTGAATTCTGAATATAGAATGAATGTCTGTGTAATCCCGGCCAAACTACCCACATGTACACCATGAAATGGTTCAGTGCTGGCCAGACTGAAATAGATGTGATAATAAAGTGAGCACAAAAGCCATCCCTCTGGCCTATTACTGTAACTACTCTGAACATTGGCAGTGCGATCTGAAATCTAGATCATCCTCAGCATCAGGCCTTTGACATATTCTGTGCACTCCTGAACTAGCAGATGTGCAGCTGTCTGATTTTAGTTTCATCATCATTATTTGTTGGAGACTGTGCGTGACACGCTGTCTGACCTACATAATGCAGACACACACCGAACAAAAACCCACAGCTCAAAGGTCTCAGTGACCTGCGTGCATGTAAGCTGCACTGGTGACTCCAATTTGGCTGTTTGTTTCTTGGAGTCTCTCCGTACTGTGAGTGCTACTCATCGTGTGTAACTGTTGTGATGTCTCAGTTCTATATTATCGACCCGTGGATGCAGAGTTGATCCACTTTATTAACAAATAAAAAGTAAAAAGAAAGTAAAAGCCAGGATGTAGCTATTGTCATGAAATCCCGAAGAGGGATGCTGAGGGGTGAAGACTGCCGGCTGTTTATTGTAAGGGGAAGCTCGCTGGTGAAAATGGCTGCTGAGACTGCTGAGAGTCTATTTCTGTACTGTTGTTTCTTTGGTCTGTGGCCTTGTTGAGTCTCTAAAATGCTCCGTTTTTTATGCTTTCTGATTTATGCTGTTGCCATGGAACAGTTATTATAGTTAATACTTGATAGATGTAACTGAGATCAAATGCAAATATACATTTACAGTACTGTGGCTCGGTGAACACATCCAATGTGCTCGGACCCTCCAGGCTGTCTATAATCTACCTCTCCTCTCTATCCCTCTCTTATCTCCCCCCCTCACCCTCCTCCCCTCCTCTCTTCCTCCCAGGTGTCTTTGAGGGCAGCCTGACAGCCAGGCCGGCAGAAGCCCATCCCCTTACTTGATTAAAACCTACATAATTAACCTAATTAACACAGCTCCCCAAGGCCCATGAAATCCTTGAAAGTTTGTGAATTTGGATGGCATAAATTGGATGCATAAAAGTTTTAGACCAACTTTCACAGAGCCAAATTGACTCTCAGCAGCTGCACGGTGGAGAGCGGAAAATGAAATAATTGGTTTTAGATTACAGTGAATGGCTATTACAGAATCACCACTAGCCTCACACTCGGCTTACACCAACATTGCTCTGTCGTTCACACTTTTCCATTTATATTGGGGTTGTTTTTTTTTTAGGTTTACACATGACTTGTGAACAATAATCTCAATCAGCATTTTTGCTGGTATGTAACTTTTTTATAGCATATTTTATTAAGTTATAATTTAGTATAATTTAGAATCACATGTACATTGTGAATAATCTTTTTTTTCGTACAAAGTAGTCTGAACTAATTTCTTCAGTATGTTTAGTTAACCAAACTAGAATCATCCCTCAGGCAGCTGTGCTGTAGTTCCACTTCTACAAGTGTGAAGTAACTGGTAGCTTGCAAAGTAGCTTCCCCAACATGGCCTGTAGCAGAGGGGGCTTAACCAGTGGTTCACACCCTACCCCCCTGAGCTGAGCTTAAGTAGCCCCATAATGTTCCAGATGTGTTCTTTTAATTGGATTTCTTCACACCAGATGCAGTGATCCTAGAATTGTCTTTTTATTTCCAATAGGTTTTCATTTGTACTCAATGCATCCCTGGTAACTGCTGGAGTAGTCATTGGGGCACCAGTAACCCTGGTTGGGAATGACTGCACTTAACAAAGGGGACAAATATATGTTGAACGATCCAGGGACCAGCAGAGGGTTGTTCTGTTGTTGAGCAGCGACCTACTACTTCACAGTGCAGTTTATGGTATAAATGTTGCCATTTTGGTAACATTTCAGAGAGAAGAATGACCGCAGGGGAGCTTTCTGAGCAGGTATTATTGGGCTCTGCTGCTGATGGCTTCATGTTTGACTGAATGCTGCAATAAACTAAGGATCAGGTTTTGGGCCTCAAGGCTTTTCTTCAGGATGGAGGACTGTGAGTGACGCTCCTCCCCTCCTCCCCTCTTCCCCTCCTTCTACACTCGGTCAGGCTAGAGGGTTTGAAAAGGCATTCCTCAGGTTGCCATGGTACAGGCTGAATGACATCATTTGGGTTAGGATCTCAGCCCAGACCTCCCCTCTCCTCCCCACTCTTCTTCCGTCTCCTCTCTCTGCTCCAACTCCTCTCATCCTCTCAATTAAACCCCCCCTCCTCCGGTCCCTTCCTCTCCTCTTCTCTCTCCTCATAACTCCTTTCATCTCCTGCCCTTTCTCCTAAAACCTCTGCTCCCCTCCTCCTACCGCTAAACCAGTGGGAGTGTGCCAGTCTCAGCCACTTCAAAGGCTAGAGCTGATCTCTGCTTTCATCTGCCAGAGAGGGAGAGGAGAGAGAGGAGACGAGGAGAGAGGAGAGGAGAGGAGAGGAGAGGAGACGAGAGGAGAGGAGAGGAGAGGAGAGGAGAGGAGAGGAGAGGAGAGGAGAGGAGAGGAGAGGAGAGGAGAGAGAAAGAGGTGAAAAAGAAATAAACTGAGGGAAAAGGAAAGAAAATGGAAGGGGGAGAGAGGAGGAGAAATGGTTATAGAAAAGGGGTGACCAAGGAGAAAAGAGGGGGAGTGGGAGGGGAGAGTAGGAGAGGCCTCTATAGCGGGACAACAATACACCTTTATTATCGATCTGACAGGGTGTGTGTGTGATTGAGAGACAGAGGGTTTTTGTATATAGAAGGGGGTGAAAGCGCCTATTCGAGTGTATTCATTTTCTATGTGTGTGTGTGAGTGTGTATCTGTGTTTGTGTGTGACAGGTCGCTGGTCTCATACATCAAGAGATCAAAGGAAGCATGGGTGCCACGGCGACAAAACCCTTGGCTCAAAGAGGGAACACACATTCGGCCCGCATACTCATAAAAGGCAGCCAGATGCAAAGATACAGGTGCACACATGAACACACACGCGCACGCACGCACGCGCGCACACACACACACGCACACACACACACATTGCATTTCACAGTGATTCTTCTTTGCTAAGTAGGTAGTCAAAACAATTAGTCTGCTGTTTCCAGCACGCTTTTAAGTATATCAGACCAAACATGATTATTTGGTCTGATTCAGTGTTTTACTGGATGAGTGTCTGAGATGTTATGGTCTTTATTGCAGCCACCTGCTTCCCAGTAGATCTCTTCTACTTTCTCAATAACACAGAGAGAATGAACAATGTTGTTCTCAATAGGTGCTGAGTGGACAAACACAGATTCTTAAGAAATGAGGGAGTACAATCCCTTTCAGCTTTAAGATTGATTCTGCTTTTCTAAAAGTTTAGATGTTGTGTAAGTAAAACAGAAAGTCATAATGCTAAGACTGGGAAAGTTTTAGAAAATAAACACGTGTTTGGAGCATGCCACAGGTAAACAGGTTCACAGGTCACAGGTGATAGTATAGTGATTGGGTAAATGGGGCATCTACGAAAGGCACAGCAAGGATGTGTTGAGGTGAAACACATTTGTCCAAAAGATTTTACAACATGGACTCGGGACAAATTTGTAAAACTGTTCTCAGCTTATCTGCATATGACTGCATTCTGTTCTGATTTATGTCTTACACAGCGTCCCAACGTTCATGGAATTGGGGCTGTCGATAAAGATATAATTCACTCATTACAAATGCTTACGTACTAAAGCATTCTTTAAAAAAAAAAATCACAAATACCAACATACAGTCAGTGTCCAAAGGATCATTAATAAAACATTAGAAATGGCTTATTGTAGTGAAATTAACATTTACAGGAAAATGCTCTGGTGGACAGTCAGTTTAGCAACTGCACACTTCCAAACTTCATCACCCGTGGCATTGTGCTGGTGATAAAGAGCTGCTTTCTGTTGTGACCAGTCCAAAGCACACCTGTGTGTTGATCATGCTGTATAATCAGCACCTTGATATGCCACACCTGTCAGGTGGTTCAATTATTTTGGCAAAGGAGAAGTTTTCGCTAACATGAATTTGAACAACAATTGTGTTCAAAATTGGAGAAAAATTAGTTTTTTTTTGTGCGCAGAAAAACGTCTAGGTCTTTTCCTTCAACTGGTGAAAAATGGGCACGACAATAGAAGTGTGCGTTTATATTTTTTGCTGAGTATATTTCATCTGTGTTTCTGGCTTTGTGCTGCATAACCTGCAATAAGTCATTAAACAGAGAATCACAGCTGGAGCAGTGTTTCCTGTACATTTCTAGTGATTGAGGTTGAGTTGATCTTGATTCAGAGTTTCTATCATCTTAACATCTTCAAACAAACCTCACTGACTCCCAAAGTCATAAATCCTAGAAATAAGAAGCTGCTACTTTGTAGGGTGTATGAGGGTGAAGCAGGTCACATTTCCTGCCATTGATATGAGATCTCAAGAGACTCCCAAACAAAGATGAAGTTTAGTTTTTAATATATGTATACGTTTTATCTCTGAGCCCTTTGTGAGGCATTAAGCTGACACTTGTCCTTTCAGAAGCTCGAATCCTTTCAATTAACAACTAGAAAAAGATCAGTTTGACATGTGTAATGCAAAAACATGTTCAAACATGCATAAAAATAATAAGATGAAGGAAAGGGCTGAAGGAGACATAACAAAATCCACAAAGATTTGATTCTGCAATCCTTTGAGGTATGGTTTTAACACCGACATACACTGCTGACAGAAATGAGAGCCTTGTATGAAGAGTCATATATCTTCGTGACAGTTATTAGGAAGAATGTTATTATTTTGTCAATCTGAGAACTATGCAACATGTTATATCAAATGGAACAAAAGTAGGAATATTTTCCAAAAAAGCAGATATTTTATATAACAGACAAACATTTACACAGCAGAAACTCGCACCTGTTGGATGTAGTTATATCCTCCAGTAGACTCTTTAACTCCGCTCCTTCAGGACATTCTAACCAATCAGATCGCTCTGTAGTTTGCACCTGGAGACAGAATGAGAGAGGAGGAACAAAGTGAGTGAGACGGAATAAAGGTGCGGTCACATTAGTCTTTAGTTCAGTGGCAGGGGTCCACACTTGACAAAGGGTGTGATGATGTGGGTCTGACACAGGTGATACATACTGTGCAGTGTACGAGAGCACTGCTGCCATTTGTAGTCTGCCAGTGTAAGATTGTAAAAACACTGAATAATGACCTCCATTTCCAAACACAATGCATCACTGTTTCTGTTGGCCAACTGTGCAGACTCACATGCTCAAAGTGGGGGACAAAGTGAACTTTGACCTGTGAGGCAATCAGAAAAAAGGAAACACTTTTTCTTTGCTTTTGGTTTAGAATAGGTTGTTTATGCAGTTTTGCCAACACATATCTGACTACCATGTGATCCTGGCTGACTCCAGGAGCCTTAAACTCAATATTTATTTCCCAATCCCCCTGCATGCTACTGTTCATCCTGCTAAAGGTCGATAAATTACACTTACACCTGGCTCAGATGCTACACGCCAGTGTGGCTCAGTGCAGCATGACTTTGTATGATGTCATGTTCCAAAGCCCTATAGTCAGGACTGACACATGATGATATATCACTGTCGTTTAAACAAAGAAATACCAGTCATGATGCCAAAAACATGCAAGATGATTTTGGTTTTATATTTTTACCCGTTCTCTTTTTCAGGCTACTGGACTAATGAATCAGAGGATGAAGACAGGCAGCTATAACTATTGTTTGATCAATGATAAGAAACCAATGATGATTCATTTGTACATTAAAAATATAATTTTCACGTTCTTTGTTATCTTTTCACAGTGCCACTCTAAATCATCCCACGTACCACTACATTATCAGAACCACTGATGTGTGTTAACATCACAAAATCATTTTGCAAGTTAGCCACGACCAACTGCTGAGTGACATCACACTCATTTGTCAATGCCGTTTCAAGGTGAGTTGATCAAAGAGCTCATTTGCCAAAAAAGTGCCTTGAATGCACACACACACGGAGACTCACTTACAGTGGTGCTTCTTCACATGAATCCTTCATTTTGAATCTCTGTGATTCTCACCCTCCTTACGACTCCTGCATGTATTCTCTGATTCTGCTGCTGGACTTGTTCACCTCTCCTGATTTAAGTATCTCTCTCTCTCCCTTCACTGAATTTCCTCACTACATCGATTTGTTTCTTCTCTTTGTCATCCCTCTGTTTTTATTCCTGTCCCGACACGTCTCCCCACACGCACCCAGGAACACCTGGTTCTCAGACCGCTGTGTGTGAGTGTGTGTGTGTTTGTTTCGGAGGGTTTTCACTTCAAAAGGGGGTATTTACAGAGTTTAAACTGATAGCCAAGTTAAGTTCTGAGTTAAGACCCGATTTATAATCACAGTGATAGTTTGATGTGGAAATAAACAATAAAAAACTTTTTTTTCAGTGTGTCTTTAGGGTGTGTGTGTGTCAGTGTACATTTATGTGTGTGTATGTGCGTGTGTGCATGCATGTGTGACTGAGTGGATTTGTGTCTGTGTGTTTGGTGAACGTGTTCTCTCTGATCTCCGGTGACATCATCACCTCTGTCTCTGCGGCGACACAGCATGGTTGTTGCTAGGCAACGGGGTTAGGAAGAGACAAAGACGCTCCCCTCACTCGCTTACCTTTCTCACACACACACACACACGCAGACACACACCTACTTATCATCCCTTCTCCAACCCTGCTCTCCACCAGATCCTCACCCTCTCCGCCCCCTTCATCCTCCTCTCTCCCCATCTCTTCCTGACCAACACCCTGACTTTATAAATCTGAACAGTCAAATGAGACACAAATAGACAAACAGATTCAGACATGCACTGCTGTCGTAACAGATATTAACTTCAAACAAGTGAAAATGTACCTGACAGCAGAGCAGAGTACATTTTGCAGGATAACACAGATCATGCATGAATAAGACATCACATACATTTCTGCGTTTAAACCTTTCGTGCAGATGTTGATCTTGTCACAAACACCTTCTAGCACTGATTCTTGGTCACACATAGGGAAAATGTCTTGATGAAATTGTAAACTTGTTGACACTGAATGTGTTGTTACGGTTCAATTCATTTGTGTCTGACCCTTATGGTCACACTTCAGACACACTTAGCCAGCTCACCACAGTCTCATTGAGCACTGCAGCTGAGGGATTGATGGGGGGATGATGGATAAATAAATATCCTTGTTGGCGGCTCAAACATGTAAAAGGTCACAATAATTGGAAATAATATGCTTTGACATTTTGGAGACTCACGCTGAGATATTCCAGCCTCCGGAGATGTGAGAGGAGGAAGCTTTTAGACACAACAGTGGGATTATCATGCAGTTTAAGGACAAACACAAGACAGCGTTGACAAAAATGATCTAAACATCCTGCCGTACATCACAGATCCGTGTGCACAATTTACATAAAAATAATACATATTAATGGTCATTATTTCTGCTGGACAAGTTAACATTACAGTATTATGGGGTTTTGTGTGTGAGAAAGAAAGAATTAAGGGGAATTGTGCATACGTATTAAGGGATGAATCACTGAGCACAATGCATTTTATGTTGCCAGAGGCAACTAAGTTTGAAAAAGGTTGTACACGGACAAATCAAACTGCTGTAGAAGAAAAACTAAATGCTTATTTCTCTGACAACTTCTTCCGAATCCCTTTGCATTTAATTAGCATTCCCCATTTGGGTCTTTCCAAGTTGCATGTGCTGGAAAAAAAAAGACAAGTTGAAAATTTCACTAATTCAGACTTGATTCATTCTCCCTCTCTCCTCCTTTGCAGTTTCCAAGCTATTAGCAGGATCTTTGATTGAGATTAACAGAGCCCTGAAATCAATGAAAGATAATTAAAAAGCCTTTGTTGAAGGGCAGGCACTCGTCTGGGTGTGTAGGTGTGTGTTTGAGAGAGAATGTGTGAGTCATTGTGTTTCTGTGAAGAAGTGTGTGTTGTGGATAATAAATGTCTGTTGCATTCTTTCAAAGGTGCACATTGTTCTCTGCCAAGTGATTGGCTCAATGATAATGAAATCTAAGAAAAAACTCAACGTAGCAAATGGTTAGAGGATGGTGATTTCTGTTTTTCTTTAACACTTTTAAAACAGTTTTTTTTTTACTTGAGCTACTGGACTCCAATGGAAAAAGTACAAGGTGGGGGAAGAGTATTACAGCAGTTCTCTGATGGAACTTCAACATGTAAATGTGCATTGATGTAAATGACTAAATGTTCAGACGGGCACATGGGTATTCTGTTGAGCAAATAAATTAGTTCTGCTTTTAGCACTGAGCTGCTTAGTGACTCATCCACGAGGTACGAGGAAATGGCTGAAACACACACAGTTTTGTCTGTGTTGCTCAGGGTGGTGCGCAGGACAGAGAATACACACCTCCATGTTACTGTAGCTCTTAGCACAGGGGGTAATGAGGGAGTTTGCACAAGAGGACACATTTGCTACAACAGACAGAAAAAGAGAAAATGGGAAGTCTGGGAGTGGGTGTGTGTGACAGAGTTTGTGTGTGGGTGGTTCAGGTGGCTGGAACTAATTAGTGAGAGGAGAAATCAAAAATACACACACGCACACTGTTGCACACACGCAAAACCTCTCTCTCTCTCTCTCTCTCTCTCTCTCTCACACACACACACAGACACACACACATACACACACACACTACAAATGTAAAGTAGCTCTCAGGCACAGCCTTCAGTCAGATCATATGATCTTGGGGTGACAGCTGACCTTCTGTCCCACGTACAGAAACTATTTCATGACCCTGCGGCCGAGCCAAAACATTAGGAATGCATTTTACATAATTCATAGAGGTCTACAGAAAAATCAGCCAATTTTTCAAACTGGTCCTGTTGACTTTTTAAGATGTATTTTCACTTGACTGCCCTGAACAGCCCTGCCTCTTTTTCCAGACCTGTCCAAATTAATACTGGACAATTCTGCAAAGTTCTGGATTAAAATCAATAACTCAATTTTTTAAATGACTTGTTCCTTCAGTTTACCATGACAACTTTAGTATGTTTAGGTTTATCTGCTCAACATGCTGCCATCATTGTTTCACAGCCTGAGAAAGGATGCAAACCCTGGTTTTTGGTGTCAGTGAAACGCTCTACTTTAACTTTCCCCCATACTACATAAACAGCATACAGCTTCCTGATTTAGCACTGTGTGGGCACTAGGCGTAAATCTTGTATCGCAGAATCATCCAATATAAATTTATTTCCAGGGAAAGCTAGGCTGCAGAATGTATACCAAATATTTGACTGTTTCACAACTGGTTTTGTCGACTGTGGCAGCAGTTTAGTTAACTTTTATATTGGATAAGAAGGGCTGTCAGTTAAAATTGACAGCACAAATCCTTTTAATCTGAATTAGTGAATTATCACACTGTTGTTTTATTGTTGTGTTTTTCTGTTGAGGCAAGAAACTGCCACCTTGTTAACACCTGCCTAATACTGGTGAGTGGTAGCTGCAGCTGCTTCAGTTTACTCCATGTCACCACACTGAGCGAATATTATTTAGTACAACTGGAGAGAAGAAGCTTCACTAAATCTCCACCTACTTTACTGCAGTGTGCTCTCTTAGCAGTCAGCCGTCTTTGGCCTGTACTACAAATCATTTTGACTATCAGACAAAATTGGACAGACACTCGAACAGAGAGTGACAGGCAGATACAAACCAACACTTTTTCTCCCGCTCTGGTTTGCTCCCTCTGTCAGTCTAGTTGTGGTGAAACTACACTCTACTTTCAGAGCAGCAGCACAGCAGGGCTGTCTATCTGAGTGTGTGTGTGTGTCTGCACTGAGTCTGTTTCCATTATTCCAATATTTTCATTCTGCAGTGGCGGCTGTTAATATTTCAACCCCCAAAATACAAGCAAACACAAGATTCTTGAATAATACAGAGGTATTCAGAGTGCTTCAGTGCTGAGATATGACCCATAAAGGGTCCTGAAAAGGGACACACAGAGACCAAAAGTTGATATCTGATGAAATGTCAGACAAGCAAAGTTGTCTATGTACTGTACTCACCAGTCGTTTGATGATCCTAAATGTTGTGCGTTGGATTCGGGGGGTCTCTGTGTGCATGTGTGTACGCAGCACATGTGAAAAGCTTCGCAAACAGGAAGGTGACAGACAGTCATAACCCTCTCCTCCATACAGCTGGACCAGGAGAGACAAACAGTGAATAGACTCCTCCCAAACCTCCTGGTTTTCAGCTGACAGCTACAAGGAGAGAAAATCAGCTAATAAATGGAACAATCAAATAAATCCATGCACCATAGTTCTGTTTACAATACTGTGGGTACAATGGGTCACGGGCTGGAATTAAGGATGCACATTATTGGATTTTTATCTGATATGCTGAGATTTTCCAACCCGTTACAGTAAATGCATGTTTTTTTCCCACCTAACTGCAGAGAACATCAAGTCTGTCCTGAACTAGAATTTACATATTATTATGCCTACTCATATTGTGGGGGCCTACTGGCAGATGCAGACATACACTACTTTTCAAAATGTGCACATTCACTGAGCAAAATAAGAAAAATACTTAGTAAATGGTTGGCGTAGCATGCATATAATCAAAGCCTCTTATCTGCCTGTCATATCAGCACAAATGTTCATTCTGGGCTGATTCCGATATTTACTTTAAAGCCTTTATTGGGCGATATCCGTAATGTACCAATATTATCATGCATCCCTAGCATAAACTAAAGACTGACTGAATTCTCCTTCTCCTTCCAGGTTGTGCAGTACACACAGGTTAGTATGTCTACAATGGGTGATTAAACAAACACCCAGAAAATCCTTGGTATGCATCTACTGAGCATTAGTAATATTGGTGAAGTGAGATGTTTGCACAGAGCACAGAGGATACTAAAAGACCAAAACACCAACTCCATACACCATAAAGGGATTTGAAACTCATAATTTGTTCTCAACCCAGGTATTGTAAAATAATACATGGACCTTTTTAATCTTTAACCTTTAAAGTGCACATTCAAGACTAATTATTATTAATATTAATAAGAACAGCTTTATTTAAAAAAAAAAAAGTGTTTTGTAGCTTTGTAATCATAACATAAAGAGTATTGTGCAAAAACACTGCTACAAGTTATTTACTGTATTTGGATATATCAATTCATTCGAAGGCTGAATGTACCACAGAAGCTTTCACAATCAATGTTCACTGTAAACCATTTCAATGATTAGCCCATTCCTCTTCAGAACTGTATTCTTTTGGCACAAGCAGTTTTTGCAGTCTTAATGATATTAGATTCAGGGATCATATTGACGCTCCTGCTCTCTCTATCCCACTAATCTCCCATGGGGCAAAGGGGGCTGCCTAGAGGCCGGGGGTGTGTCAGCTGCCCCTTCAACCCTCTCATACACAAACACACACACAGACGCCCACCCAACACTCAGTGTGTCAAGGATAAGTAAAAACCTCTATTGTGTCCTTCGAGACCTCCTCTTCTCCTCCTCCAACTCGTCCCTCCTTCCTTTACCTCTTCAATTTCCCAGGACGCCTCACAGCACCTTCTCTCTTTTGCATGAATTCTCTCAATCTTTCTTGCCTGTGAATCTTATTTCATCCTCTCATCTCTTCCCCAACTCCTGACCTCCTGTTATTCCCCTACGTCACTGTTTTCATTTGAAATCATGTTTAATCTTTAAATATATAGAAAGTTGCTGAAGGCAGGAGACAAAGACCATCATTCATCAGGTAATTAAACTTTTTTATTTTGAGTTTTTTTGCACCACATTACCCTTTAATATCTGATTTTAGGTGATTATTCAGTGCTCAGTGGTGTGTACAGAGGCAGAAGTTGTGGATATATAAATGGTTATTGCAAGACAGTTCCATATTTCCCTCAGCAGAATGGCCCAAACTGTCCCCACTCTTATCTTCCTGTTTTTCAGACGGCATCATGTTTTCTGCTGGCACTTTATAATAACTGTGGTATATTTACTTCAGTAAACTGGAAATAATCATCTATATTGAACAGATGGCCAATTTGCAAGAAGCATACTGCTTTTATTCACATAACATTCCTACACTGAAATCACATGTAGCATAGTCAGTGCATCTGCAGAAAACTACATAACCTGTAACTTGATTACTTTAACAGAAGTAACTGAAGGAATATGGACTTGAAAGTGCATTTCAAGCATGTTACTTCTCTCTTTGAAAACAGTGTACTGTTGGGCTGCTTGATCAACTTCATTACCATACACTCTTCAGTGGAAGACAGCTAATTAAGTAAGAACTTTTAAACAAGCTTGATGTTTACAGTGCAGTCAGACATGGGAGTAGGTTTGAATAGTCTGAGAGGGAGCTCTAGTTACCGGTCAAAATAGATTCAACCAGTGTAAAAAAAACAAAAACAAAAAAAAAACTAATTTACAGTATTGGTGTCACTCTCTCGGGAAATCACTGTTCTACCTTTAGATGGAAGTTACTTGAGATGTTCTACCTTCCTACAAGCTAGCTTGTTATAAGCAGGTCAAACTCATCTACTTAATGATACAAAATATTACTCATGGGTTTAAGTCATACCCAGAAACTTAAACCTGGCACATCATGAAGATTAACATGAGCATACGCTCTGTTTACCTATCTCAGTCTCTCTCTACCAACCCCCCCGACACTCACACACAAAACTCCCATGCATAAATAAGCATACATAGAGAGTTTGTCTCACTGTATGAGGCTTATATTTAGACATACAGTACACACGCATGAATGCAGAAAATATTTATGTATTCATGCTTGGCATCCACACACACACACACACACACACACAGGCACAGTTAGTGTTGGTCTCACCATGTGAATGAGGTGTATGCTGAGTTGGCTCAGGGGTCGGTTTTCTAGGAGCAGCTTCTCTGCTGCCTCCATCTCCACTGCTGGACAAGATAGCCTCTGGCTCTATTCACACACACGCACATACACACACACACAGACACACACGTTAAATCATTTATAGAGATTTGACAGTCAATAATGACGGATCCAGAGACCTGCCAAGACACATTCTGACAGACTGATAGATAGACTAAGAGAGGAAATAGGTTTTCTGCATACGTCGTGCTATTTTCTTTTCTTTGACACAGGATGTGCTCAGGACAACACAGGTTCAACTATTTTCTTTTCATTTTTGCATCTCATTAAGACTTTAGTCTTCTCACCTCCTCCTTTTTTCTGCATCCCCCTCATTAGCACCTCTGTTCCTCACTTTGGCTTATTTTAGTTCAGTCCATGCCTACAGTGGAACTTCAGGCCAATTAGGAGTGGAATAATGTGATTAATACTGGCACATATTTTCTCTCTCTCTTTCCCAAAGTCACTTCTGCTCTGTTACGCTCTCTCTCTCCTTCACTTTTTTCTTCTGTAGTATATATAATCTCTGACTCTCTCTCTCTTGACCAGCAGAGTAATAGTTTGGGGAGAGCGGTCTAGTCACGTCCTCTCTCCTTATCAGACCTTATTACCCAAATGAATTTGGTTTGGGCAGAAGTTCTCTTTTTAATGAGCTTTGCATTTCTTGCAGAATTGATTTCCGCTGCACATTCTGCTTGCTCCCTTTCCCAGCTCTGTCTCTCCTTCAATCTCTCCATCCTTCCCTCTTCTTCTGTCCTCCTCTCTTCCACCCAGTCTTTTACCCTGTCTCCCCTTAGTACCCCCCCTCATCCAGGCATTAATATGTATGCGTTGGGCTGTGGTGCACACTATGGGGAGATGGGGGCTGGTGTGAATGTCTATATGTGAGTGTATGTGTGTGTGTGTGTGTGTGTTGGGAGGCAAGCTGAGGACAAAGCCAGTGGTGATAATGAGGCCGCAGGGACATAGCCAGACAGGCCCCTCTGTGTATGCCTGTGAGTTTGAGCTTGTGTGTGTGTGTGTGTGTGTGTGTGTGTGTGTGTGTGTGTGTGTGTGTGTATGTGTGTCCCAGGGACTCGGGACCTCATCCGCTTTCTCCTGAGTCCACAACTTCAATATTGCAATTTCTTAAAACTGCTAGCTTCCACTGCACACATCAATGAACACACACCCTCACAAATACACATACACAAACATACACACACACAAACATACACACACACAAACACGCCTTCAGGGACATGATACAAGGGCAACATTTTGAGGGAGTTGACTTTGTGATTCTGTGCTCAACAGAGATGAAACTGCTAAATAGAAGTGAATCAATGTGGGAAAATACATGAGCCTATAAGGTCCAAATGAGTCATGATACAGCAAAACAACTGACACATGGCCAACAATCATATAGAAAATCTTAAAAAATTGCACAACAGGGCCAGAGTTTGGTTTGTCCGTTCTAGGCTCCTGTAGAAACAACCCTGTGCAACATGGTGGACTCTGTGGAAGAGGACTTCCTCTGTAGATATAAAAGACTCGGTGCTCATTCGCTTTTAGGGGATTATACACTGATGAAAACATAATAATGAATATGAGATTGCATTCCTGGCCTTAAATCCCCTGAAAACCTGCACACTGGACCATTAACAAAGCAACAAGATACAGAGCAGAGATCACATCCACATGAAACTGTTACAGTTTGATTAGGGGCCATTTGTGTCTTATCACTAGGTTTTTATTCATGAAACACTAGAATGTGAGAAAAAGAAGTGAGCATGTTCTGATGTGTTCAGTGCCTTGCTCAAAGGCAGCTTTGTGGCCGTTGTTAAAAACAGAGTCTCATTAGCTGCGTTAGAGTGTTCATACCTGCAGTGCTGAGCGAACAACAACAGATGTTTGTTTTAGGATGTTGTGAAGCAGTTCCAAAAGGGCTTGTAACACAAGATGGCTGACCTTCCTCCCAGCATGACCGTCTCCATCTAGGTGGACAAGTGCAGCTTCTGACAGGGTGTTCACCACCACCTCAATTAAACCTGTGCAGAACAAGAAAAAAATCTGATCACTGATTAGTTACTGGACTTTTGGATATAGCGACTTGTTGGTACCAAAACTTAGTATCACACACTCTGGTGACAGTCTATACAGCCAAGCACCATACACGTTGCACAAGTAACATCATAAAAGACCCTGAAGTGGAACACCAGTCACCCGTTTCTCCATTGTCATGATGAAATATCAAATTTAGAAAAACATCTGTTTGCTCAGAAAGCCCATTAATTTCTTAATATGAGCTCACATTATAGATTATAACCAATCAAACCAACCTACTTCAACATTCCAAAAAACCAACAGACCTCCTCTCTCTCCCCTACATGTATGTCAGACGTAAATGTCTGTAGCTGCAGGCTCTGGTTCGAATCCACAGTGGATCGATAGCTCCTGCACAAGATGAGGGACACTCTCCCTCTGAGGTCGATTAGCATTTCATTGTCAACAATTGCCCGGCAGAGAAGAATTGTTGAATTTGACATTTAACTATTTAAAGGGAACTTGAAGCTGTGAGGGCTGAATTCATCTGTGAAATCTGATAGTCCACAGAATGGTGACACAAATAGCAACAACAAAAGATAACTCGATTTAGATGCTCATCTAAAAACACATTTCGCTCTTCTCTTTGGATCTCTTCGTCTTCATTTCACTCTATCCTGCCCGAGAAAACTGTCCAATGTAGAACATGCTGTAAAGCTGCTAACCCCTGCTAAGCCATGAATAAATAGCTCTCACTAAAGTGCAAAACCATGTTCCTTTGCTCATTAAATTTAACATGACACAGCAGCTACTCTCCGTTTTGCAGCTCTATCCGTGTAGTAAGCTATTGTAGGCTTCCGTCCCTTAGGCGTTCTCACCATAAGATTCTGCAAGCAAATCTAGATAGAATCTGCCTCGACTAGGTTGACATGACCATCCAATAAATGTGCGCTGTGCCTATCAATATGTCCAAAGCTGTACTTCATTTGCATTTCTGTATACAAAAGAGAAACAGTTAAATAAGAAATGAATTAAATAAATCAGTCTTCACTGGGGAAAACGCACCTGGTGTTATTTTGTATTCAATAGATCTTTATTTAGAATGTAGTGTGTGTGTCTGTGTGCGTGTGTGTTTATTTTTGTGAGTGAAAGTGCAACGCTGCAGACACTAGAAAGATATAAAGTTAGCCTGCTGTCAGTGAGATGTACTGTTACTTTGTCAAACTGCCTCATAATTAAATAAACACACTGCTCTACTTTAGACTGTTCAGTCAAACACAGACCTCCTCTGCTGCGAATGTGATCCGACAGTGCAGTCCTGTTCAGATGAGAACTCTGTGCTAGATACATGTATATGTTTATAATATCATTCTATCATCATCTGCTGAGGACAGCGGCCATCCCTATACATGGCTTTATCAAATCAAACCAAGAAAAAACACAAATCAAATACATTTTCTAAGCTTTCCTGATATTTTAGCCACTCATTAACCCAGCTATATAATCAAAGCTAAAATTACTCTCCCTTTCTGTATTAAACAAATTTAAGCATGCTCATGTTGGGAATATATATAAATATCAACGAGTACATTCATAACATGTGATCATATGGACTATTGTGATATAGATTCATTGTAATACTGTAACTAGCTGAGTTTTTTATGTAGACAAAACAGCATGAAACAAGCCAATAGACACACTCTACCATGAGTAGATGACACCAACATTGCTCATAGATTTAACAACCAAGAACCACCATGCTTGTTTTTAGTACAATGCCACTCATTTGACTGAATTTCACCTGGAATGGTGAACTAAATCCAGTTACATATTAAAGCTCAACAATATGGATAAACAAATGACTTAAACACAAAGAAACATTGAGATCAACATCAATACAACAAAAGAAAGATGACTACAGTACTGCATTGTAGACTGACAGATAGCTGACTAAATGCCTACTTGTTGAAAGTCATGGGACATGACAATTTCCAACTGCAGTCTCCATTTCGAATGCACAATACATTTCTGCATATTTGACAATCTGTGGGTACCCTCGATTTAATCATTATTTATTATTATTAACAACTACCAAGCTGCAGCTCTCATACAAACTTATAACTCCAAATTCTACACAGACATATCCTGATATCTTACTGAACTGTACTGTACTGTCCCATAAAAAATGATTTAAAGAGTGTGAGCAGTTACTATAATGACCTATTCACAGAACTGAGCAAAAATAGTAAATGTGGTTGAATATGCGCTCAGGTTCATTGCACACATGACAACTCTTGCTCTGGTCATTATGAATATAAAACAGGGAGCTACATTTATTACCACTGTAGATTCATTATAGATTACAACGGCCACTGTATTTGTCTCAACAGGAATATTCTGAGAGTGTCACAAAGACACTCCATGATCCAGTCTTATCTTGGTTTGGCTCCTTTCTGGTATTCAGTCAGATATATATCAGGAAATGCTGGTTGGCGCATTCTGTCAGAAATCAATCATGTTCTGACCTTAACCCTTTCAGGCTCTGTGCACGCGTTAGTGTGAGTGATGCAACGATAAGTACTGCTGTAACTGACAGGTACGGATGTGTATGCATCTCTACATTGCATGCAAGTGTGTGTGGATCTGTACACTTGTGACATTAGGACAAGTACAGTTCAGTCAATCCTAACAGTCAGTTTTTAAAACGTTACATATGTTCAAATGTTACTTTGTCATTTTCAGACCGGAGGAATCATTTATGAGTGAAAACCACTGTGCTATGTCCTATTTTGGAGTCTGGGCTTTTACTAGGTTAAAAATAGACATTCTACAATGCTTGGCAGTATTATCTATTTATAAACCACTGTGAATTGAGTACTATTGGGAATCAACAGGATGGAGAGCTCAGAGCATTGCTACATATGCAAAGTGGTTAAGTTTCCTGGGGAAAGAAAGAAAAAAACAAACAAATTGCAATTAATTTATATAAAGTTAATTAAAATGTGTACGTTTCAATGATGAGATTTTTCCAAATAATATATGCAGGTTAGTCTTCTTTAGGATAGACTGAAGCATGGTATGATCAAATAATGTGTGTGTTTAATGTGTCTGATACCTAAATGAAAATTGATTTATTCTCCATATTGATGTGACCCTACAGGCCCAGATCTTCAACTGGTCGGGCCCGGGCACCCTTATTCACTTCTATCATGAAATTAAAAGAAAACATTTTATTCACTATACATGTTTTCTGGAATGTATGCAACAATTTTTTGGTCCCATCCTTTTGCTGATAGAAATGGCCATTACCACCGTATTCTGTAGTGCACTCATGATTCACGCATTGGTTAAGAAAACGACTTTACTGAATCTGAGGAACCTAAAAAAGAAAGACGAATAAGGAAGGGTCATTACATCTCTGAATCATGCTTTGGTGCCAGACTGTGGTGACAGCTGCATTGAAGTCTTTGGGAGATGAGAAACACACTGAAACCCAACATATCTACTTTGTATGACTTCTGATAAGAAAATACCTCCAGAAAATGAAAGAACACATGTCAGAGAGTAGGTTAACGACTGATTTTTTTTAATCAACATGTTCGTCCCTTGATTTTTTGGGGGAAAGGCCCCTGTTCAAAGTGGAATTGCAGACTCATCAGTGATAATTGGTCAGACCTGCCCCTCGGTCATAATATTATTAGCTCTGTCAATCATTTTGAAACACAAAATAGCAGCAAAACTGTCACCAAAATTTTGCATTCTTCTTAAAAACAGAAAATGTAATAAATAATACCCAAACGATTGTCAATGCCTTCCAAAAATGTCCAATTCTGTGTTCCAAAAACAACTTATAAGCCTTTTCTTATCTACTAGCCTAAAGATAAGATCTAGTTAAGTTTAGGCAACTAAAATGAATTAGTCTCAGTTAGGTGAAGGTTGTGGTCGGGTTTAAAGTTAGGGAAAGATCCCCACATTGCCACATATTTAAATATGTAAATATCTGACATGTTATGATTTTTGATTTTTTTTTAATGATTTCTGTTTGTTGTATAACAAAACAATACATCAATAGCTTTTAATTTGTATCCAGGGACTGCAATGCAAACAGCACAGCTATGCAATGTATGCACAGCAAAACTTATTGTCAAAATTGTCTTACTGATTGCCTTTCTGTTAAATTGTCAATCCACCGACCTCTTGGGTGCTTGCTAATATGAAAATAATAATATGGAAGACAGATTTTTGTGGTATTAATTATACCTGGGGGCATTCTATTGATTGGACACATATGGACATGGTGTGAAAGAACCATTATAGAATTCTTTAGACACCGTTTGGGGAAATTATATAACCTGAAACTAATTTCAAATAGCAATTTGTAGATGCAAGATCCACAGAAACTGGATAACACCGGCGCAGAGGCAATTACCTCAAAGATTCCTCTGAGCTTCTCACAGAAGGTCAAGAGAAATAACAAAGATTGGTGTGGGTCAAACCCGGAGAGGAACCTCAAAGACCTTTAAGGATTCTGAAGACACATGGAGCCCCTGAAGACTCCTTTAATTAATTAAAGGACAAGCATGCTTTAATTAACTGGCACCTTGTCAGCACCTCAGCCTAGGAACCAAACTTGGGTTACTGTGGATGCGAAAACTTCAGAATTGTTGGGGTGAATTTTTGCTGCTCTACATGCTCTAGATGTGTCCATTTCCTTATAAAATCAAACAGTCTGCTTGTCATTGTCAATGTACCTACAAAATGAGCCTTAGATTCACTCTCAGTGGAGAAGCCTGAGGCTTTGTAGCCTTATGTAATCAGATTTCAACCTAGTCCCTTCTACATTAGTCGGCTACATATTCAGAAATTAAAACCAAGCAATCAACAATCATATTAAATAATAATAACTTTGTTAAGGAAGTGTGTCTTACTCTAACATCAAGTTATTATTCCCCTCCTGCCTCTCTCTATCTTTCCCTCTATCAAATTGTCACTCACTTCAACCTCATATTTTCTCTCCTATCACCTCATCCCTCCTCCTCATCTCCTCACCCAAATACACCACATTCTCTCTTCACGTATCCCATTCTGCCTCTCTGTCACCTATCTGCTACCCTTTTTACCTCCCATTTGGCTTTCCGTGCTCTATCATCTTTTCCCTCTCTCTTCTTTCTCATGCTTTTTTGCCATCTTCTTTTTCTTTCTGTTGTTCTGTTCTCCCTCCCTATCTCTGCCTTTCTCTCTCTTTGCTCCCTCAGTCTTCATTCCCCAGGGGGTATTATCTCAGTCGGAGGCAAATCTGCCCAATTATAAACCTCATCTCCTCTCTCTCTCTCTTACACACTCTGACACACACATATACTGGGTGCTACTGCATCCAACCCCCCCACACATACACATCTCTTCTCTGTCTCACACATACACAGAGGCGTAAGCACAAATACATTCACACTAGCACAAAAAAACACCTCCCTATTTTGGTCTTCTTCACTGTCTTTTTCATTGCCTCCCAACACACACACACAAATACACACGCACACACACACACACGCACACACGCACACACACACACACACACACACACACACACACACACACGCATACAAGCTCACACACCACCTCCCCTCCTCTCTCTGTCACACCTTAAAAAGCCAATTATACACGCTTCCTCCCTTCTCCTCTTCTCTTCCCTCTTCCTTCGTTCTTGCCATCACCACACTGATCTGGAATGAACCACAACTAAAAGAAGGGAGAAGGAGGAGAGGGGAAGATAGAAGAGGAGCCCAAAATAGAGGAAAGAGGAAAAGGTAAAAATGGGAACATGGGGTGGAGAGGAGTCAATGAACAAGCTGAGCAGATTGGAAAGTGGAGGTAGGGGAAGAGGAAACGGAGGGACAAGAGGACGTGAACAAGTTCACACAGTGAAGGGCAACAGGGAGGAGAGGAGAGGAGAGGAGAGGAGAGGAGAGGAGAGGAGAGGAGAGGAGAGGAGAGGAGAGGAGAGGAGAGGAGAGGAGAGGAGAGGAGAGGAGAGGAGAGGAGAGGGAGATAGCGTTAATTGCCCGGCCAGTATTAGTGCTGGGTTGACAGTTTCTTCTTGAGAGGAGAGCTGATTGGACGATAATGATGCTGACTACTGAACTGCCGCACTGCTGACCCAATGGAAATAGAGGGACAGGAAGGGGTGATAGTGGTGATGATTTGGGGGAGGCAGGGGGTGGATGGGCGGAATGATGAGTGAAAGAGAGACAGAACGAGAGAAGGAAATGAAGACAGTGCTAAATAGAAATTTGAGAAAGCAAGTATTATTGTGTTGCCTTCTCATTGCCGCAGAGAGTTGCAATTACAGTGCTGAACTGTGGGTCCCGAAACATTTGCATATACACACACACACACAAAGAGGCAGCAGTGTTTGTAAATGTTTTTTTGCAAACACCTTTAATTTATTTAATTCATTCTATAAAGCTAGGTTAAGGCTGCATCCCTACATCCACAGGCTTTGTGCCTTACTACTCCCTCCTTCTAATTAAAGTCCTAATCCTAAACTAGCTCTTGGGTGTTAAATGGGCCAAAAATGACAAACTTCTGACAAAAATCATTACTCCAAGAGGACACACTCCCCCCTCTGGATCCACTAGAATCATTTCCAAAAGACAGGAAATTCTAATATTATTGAGTTTTACCATAGCTGAAGGACAAAAAACATTGCCTCCGCCTCACACACACACACACACACACAGAGCCAAGGTTGTTGACCCGAATAAGCATTATGCTGCAGCAGGACAGCGGGCTGGGGAAAACAAGACGTCAACGAGTAACATGACATTAACTAATGCTAGGAGAGTAGATACATGATACCGACACTCTGGGTCAATGACAGATGGGCCTGTGGGACAGACTTAACTCACTCATTAATAATAGTACTAGTGTAAGATACAGTACAAAACAAGAAGAGTACAGAACAACAGAATGGTTGTTTTTTTTAAGCAGAGAAAAGTGAAATGTTCCCTATCTGCATACAGATTGTATGCAGACATACTGCACCTTGTTGGTGCGGTGGCTCCAGGTCCAAGATTGTGTCTCCACTAAGATTACACAGCAAGGCAACTGCATTCTGGATCAACCCACTGGTAACATTACTACTGTTAGCCTACAGAGAGAAAGAGGAAGAACTAGGTCATAGGTCAGCTAACAGAATCTTGTATTTCATCATTAGTCCACAGTCAAAGGTTTGCTATGCTGATTTTATTTACAAAACATGAGCACTGTTTATTGATGAAGCTACATTTCTGTCATAGACATCATGCATTAAACTCAGAACACGACAGCACAACTAATCAGAGAAGATGAGTGCAGGAGTGGAGTTATGTCAGTCTTCCATGTTACTTTTAAAATTCCCTGCAATGTCCTGTATGGTTAAGGTTGAACACAACAGACACACACCATTACTGACCGTAATCAATCTTTGAATCTGTTTTGAGAACATCAATCATTCAGCATATTGTGTAGCATAAATGTATATTTTCTCCTGAAAGATCACTGGTTTGGCGAGCAGCTGCATTTTCCATGTTTGATGGACTGTGAATGTTGTTAACTAAAATATACTATTTTCAAATGGTCTTTTTGTTGTTATTCAAGGTCAGTTTTGTACCCTGTAACATGTCTGGCTGGTTTTCATGACATTTCTATTGTAAGAAACACAGCAATATTGCCAACTATTTTTTCACATGGGAGACAGAAAAGAATTAGATGTTCTATCTGAGAGGAATGATTTTTTATACCTACTGTGGAAAAAGTAATTGAGACACAATGTTGAGCTAATGGATCGAACTAACTGGGTCTATTAGAGGATGGTGTAGTTGTGACCTGTGATAATGAATTGGTTTTGAAGAGAAACAAGGACTAAGACTGTAGTCTCCACTTTCCTGTTACCTCTCTTATCTCTTCATCCACTCCCTTCTCCTACTTTCCCTTTACACTCTTCTTCTTCCCTTTCCCTTCCTTACAAAACCACCTCTCTTCCTCCGACAGTACTTCACTTCTCTCTCTCTCTCCTGCCCTCATTTCACTATTTGATCCTCTCTGAGATACATCAGCTCTGCCTGCGGGGTCTATGTGCATCAGTGTGATCTGTGCACGGGGGCTGATAAGCCTGGCTGATGCTCATCATGTGCAGTAGCCTGGGGCTGAAGACAATGACATCAATTTGCACCTCGGACAACCTGCCCGTCAGTAACAACAAATGACAAAGCTCAGTTATTTTGATCTTTATGAACTAATAAGCTGTGAAAGGACTACCATGTACATCACTGAAAGCATACACCTGACAAAGAGCAATGAGGAATGAATGGCAAAGTAAAATTAATTTTAACTCACTGAGTCCCTGTCCAGCACCTTAACTCATAGATTATTAAACATGTATTCATGATGTATCTACAGAATGTACAGTGTATGTGAGGCAGGATTTCTAAAAAGTATTTGACTGCAACCCATTCCAATCAGTTGTCTGCCTCCTCAGGCACAGCAACCGGCCAGTTAAAGAACCATGGTCTTGCCAGCTTCCTGAGGTCCTTTCATGTCTGAAGCAGAACTACTTCATCATCAAGACAAATACAATTAGGTGAGTTTCTCCATGACAAGTGTGATCACCAGTGACAGGTGTAATCAATCCAGATCAGAGTGTTTCAGGCAGCATAAATCAATCCAAATGTGAGCAATACAGACGGCACTAATGGATCCTGACATGACTGGTTCAGACAGGAGTAAACAATCAGGAGAGGAGTTAATCAGGCTGTTGGATAACGGTGTTTAACATTCTGCATCAGCTAGTCGGGGCTGGACAGGCAGCCATGCAGAACACTGATTATTTAGTGAGTATGTGTGCGTGTGTGTGTGTGTGTGTGCGCGTGCGTGTGTGCGTGCGTGCGTGTGTGTGTGTGTGTGTGTGCGCAAAACCATAAATTGTTTGCTGCATCTCAAGTGCTTTGGTTAGCAGAAAACAGATTGAGCTGTATGTGTTTGTGTGTTCATTAGATTCTGCATATGCAAAAAGGGTCAGGTGAAATAAATTGTTTACTGGAAACGCTGTTATGCTTCACTGATAACAGACAAGTGCTGTGTGTGTTAGTGTGCAAGTGTTTGGATCTTAATAGTGGAGTTCATATTCTCACTCTATTAACCCTTCCTGCTCTCTGAGGCTGACCTGCCAGTCAATTACACCAGCCCTCTAATAGGTCAACACAACTCAGACTAATTTACATAAATACATCTATGAGGGTTAGATGGAGCGAGTGAGAGAGGAAAGAAAAGGAAGGAGACAGAGTGCAACTGAGTTGTCATAAAATACGGCAGAACTGCCATAAAATAATACAGACTGCCATAGCTGGGTCTTATCAGCTGATCGTAAGAGACTGACTCTTTGACTGACTGAATGGCCAGGTGATTTGTTGATTGGCTGACTAAAAACTGATTAATTGAGAGTGGTTTCTTACCATAATGAGCTGAAAAACTGTTGGTAGGATCCTACTGTGTTTGATCAACCTGAAAAGGAAAGGGAAAAATACATATTGGAGCAGAGGTAGTAAGATGTGGGTGAGAAATTAATTTAATTTAAAGGCAATTCCGTGCACTGTTCACACATGCACACACACACACGCACACACACTGGACTGTTTCATCTTCATTAAGGTTGGAGTTCCGCTACAACGACTTCTGTCTGGTACCAGTGGAATTGGGGGAAACAGAGAGACGAAAAAAAGAGACACGTTGTGAACAGATGAAGTGAGAGAGGGTGAGAGGAGAGGGAAGGACAAGGGAAGAGGAGATGAGAGTTAAGGAGAAGATGAGGTGAGAGAAGATTACATTTGGTGAATAGGAGAAAGGACGGGGGAGATTAGAGGAAAGGGGAAAAGATTTGGGCAGAGAACAGAGGCAGGACAGAGGGGTGGAGGGACAAATGGATGGAAGGAGTGAAAACAAAAGAGTGATGTGGATGAATCCACATTGAAAACTTTGAAGAAAAGCAGAAAGGCAGAGTAGAAGAGAGAGGGAGAGAGATGGATGCCTATAGAGGCAATGACATTCTGTCTACTGACTGATTAAGGTTCTTTGATTTGCAACCAATCACTGTGTGGTTGGAATGTCAACACATATGCACACAAACCTTGTGTATGTATGTGTCTATATGCATTTGTGTGCATAAGAAAGCATTCAAGCTGTGATGGGAACAAAGCCAGCTGAAGTCAGACTGGTGTTAATATGCTGAAGATAAAGCCCGTCCACTCATTTATAAAACTGTCCTCATGTTAACTATGATTTATAGTTCGTCTGGCAAGCTTCAGACCACTTATAGAAACCTTTATTTAAACAAGCTGAATCAACCCTGTCTATCATTTTTTAGCAGGAACATTGCATTACACCTTTAAACAGCGAGTGAGATTTTGTTAATTTGAAGTTTTTTTGTGTATCAACTGGGAATCTTAATTTTGTAAACGTTAGATGTTCCAGTATACATGAATTTGTTCAGCATAATAGAGTATCAAATTACCATCAAGGAGTGTTAACAAACCCTAAAAAAACTTTTACAGTAAATGTTCCTGCTCAAATGTTTCTATTTTAATTGTCAATTGCTTTCTTTTTGGTTTATATGTTTGCTCAGATACATTCTGTCTTTTCCTTGGTGTACCTCATTACTTTTGCTGCAGATCTACAACCTGCTTTTCATACTGAAATCAATACCAGTTTCATTCTATCTTAGGGTGCTGAGAAAATATTCCCCACATTGTTACACCAACTGCAAAACCATCAGCATCTGCAAGAGAAATTAGGATTAATTGGACCAAGCAATAGTTCCAGACTTCAGCGGGTCATGCACCTGACATTTTCATGCAACCAACATGCTTTAACAGTAGAACTGTTAAGTTTAGCTCTTTTTTTTGCATTCTTTGTTACCTTGACTGGATTCAAGGGCATTGAAAACATTTTTGTTCTTGGTTGAACTATAGGTTGCTTGTAGAAACATGGAGTTGTGGACACTGACTTTGTCTCTAATAGCTGTTTTTTGTTTTTACTTGCCATGATGAATGAATGATCAATGATGTACTTTGTCTTAAGTTCTATACCCTAAGTTAGGCTTATTATGAAAGGGTGTTTATGTGGGTGGGTGTGGGTGTGTGTGTGTGTGTGTGTGTGTGTGTGTGTGTGTGTGTGTTTGTAGATGTGATGGATGGCCTCCCATTAGATAGGTGACAGGCTGAGAGATGAGAGGACAGGCTCGGCCAGCACGACATGATAAACTGGACCACCTTTAAACTACCGGCCATATATCAAAAGACACAGTGCACAACACCAGACATCGAACAAACCAGAGCACAACATACTGCCTGTAAAGGAGCAGAGGAGACAACCCTCACTGCATTAGTCATACATCATCAGTATTAGCTTTATAACAGAGAATATCAAAATATCACATTATGAACAACCAATAAACTAGATTAACCTCTGCTCTACTGGTCATATAATTGTGCTGTCAGCTCTCAAGCTTAATCTTGGATGATTTTGGACCTTGTTATTTCAAGTGAAAAGATAATGAACACCAAAGATAAGGAGGAGGTTATGTCTTAGCATTTGGAAGTTTTAGTCAAATATCTACTGTACATCATAAGGTGCCAGAAAGTTCTTCCCTTGAGGATGCTCCAATTATTTCTAAGTGACACACCTTAATGAGTTTTGTATGATGTAAAGATTATTTTAAAATATGTTTCATGCATTTATTCACACCACAGAGCAGCCCAGTAAAAGAGGCTGTTACAGGCAATTACAGACTTACAGTGTGTGAAAACGGCTACCTTGGTGTTGTTAACACCTAATGATTCCACTTTTCTCTGGCTTAGGTGTCCAAATAACTATAGCAATTTGATGATGTCCTGGGTTTACAAGGTTAAGTCTATGTCAAGGTATTAACTAATGATAAAAGAAAAAAAGAGGCAAGAATTATGAGCTGTTTAAGACAGAGATTCTTCTACAATCACAATAAAATTTCCAACCCAGTTTAACTAAGTGAACAAGCTACCTGATACTTGGCTGATAAGCATGGCTAGGCCACATCCACTCACATTTGGCAGACAGACATACATATAAGGACACCGACACACACATGTAACCACACAGCGTAAGGTTCTTTGGCTAAAGGTCATAGTAAATGTAGTTGTTTGAAGGTGTGTCTGGGCTGTGATAATGCCGAGAGAAACAGCAGGCTGCCTTCCCAACGTTAATGTCCCCAATTTACCATCTAATTACCGCTCGGCTGGCTTCATAGCCACACTTATCTAACCAAGACCCAGGCAATTTAATTTCTGATTGTATAACCGCAGTGATGGAGGGAGAGTTGTGGAGAGAGGGCACAGAGAAAGAGGGAGATGTGGACTAATGTTAATAAATTAGAGATGGTGAGAGAAAGAGAATGAGGGAGACAGAGAAAAAATGGGAAATATTGTTAATAATGTCAGAGGGAAAGGAGTGAAAGAAAAACAGAGATGTAGAGAGAAGAGTGCTGACACCAATTTGAAAAGTTCACGTCACTCTACTTGTGTCAAGGAAAGAGGGGGATGAGGAGATGTGGAGGAATAGGAGGATGGAGACGAGAGGGGGGTAAAATTACTGATAAGAGAAGTATGGGCGTATTCAGCTATGAGGGTGAACTTTGAACTCTCGGAGGAATGGATGAAGATGGAAGGAGAGTGGGATATTAGTGATAAGAGGTTTGTTGAGTTATTATTGCTCAAGAAGATAAAATAAGTGGATGGAAATGGGGAAAGAAATAAGGGAAGGACAAAACAGAAGGTTAACAATCCTGGTTGTTGTACAGTAATACTAAATGATTAAAGATGGAACATAAAACTATGGATGAGCTAAAATATTTTGCCATGAACATTTCCATGTCTATGACCACTTAATTATCCACTGTTATAGACCATATTCACAGGGCAGCCATCTTCCTCTGTCAGACCCAGAGTTGGAATCTTGAATGTTGCACTACTGTGTTCCAAGTTGCATTTCATATAGCATAGGGAATACAACAAGTGGTTGTCATGAAATGGGTTGAAGCAGAGAAATGTTAACAATTTGTCTGATTCTCTAAGTTTAAATGAGTTGCAACCTTGAACACAGCAGTACAATATTTGACCTTCCCCACCATGAGCATGAACTGCTGCCATGTGAATATGGTCTATTGATAATGAAAATTTTTAAGTCTAACTGACCAAAATGTACATTTTGCTCAGGGCTCACGATTCCCTAATTTGGCTAACCTACACATCAAACGACTGGTTGTGAGGGTAAATGCACCCTTTCATCTCCTTCTTTCACGCATCCTCTCTTCAGGGCAAGGAGGTGATGCATGTCGATTCATGCTATATCGCCCATTTACATTCTGTCAACATTTCCTCTCCTTCCCAATGTTACCATTGCCCCATCCATTAAACTCAATCTCCCTGCCTATCTCTTTCCCACTTCATCCTCCTGTCCTTTCTCCCACCCCTCCATCCACTGTCCACTTCTCGACTTCCTCATTCTCTCTCTGCCTCCTCTTTTTCACCCTCACTTTCTGTCTCTGTCAACAGCTGAAAAGAGAAGACAGATGACCAGAGAATCAAGACTTACTGACAGCTGCTGTCAGAACACATCTATCAAACACACATAAATCTGACACGCAAGTGAGCGCGCGCGTGCACACACACACACACACACACACACACAGGTGAGTCATCTCATGGTTAGCCTGGGGATCAGCAGTTTCTCTGTGCAACTGAACCAGGAAACACATCATTACCTCTTTTTATTTTGGTGTCAGATGACTGCTACCTCAAGACATGTTTTTAAATTCTTGAATAGTGAATTACTTTAACATTATGCAGTAGTGAATTTTACTTTAATGCCAGCAATAATTTTGTCTTGTACTGTATATTTGAGGAGTGTGCAGTGCACTTTTTAACAAAGCTTTTCAGGAGTAGATAGTGTGCAAAGATATATCAGCACAATATGCCATGTCTCTACACATCGTAGCTGATACAGCACCTCATGACTGCCACTAAACTGATTACTAGTGTAGAAAACACTGGCTTTAAGATGGGGGGAAAAGGTATTGTTGAGTGTAGATTACCAGCAGTGGTGCAGCTGTGCTGATGTTGGTATTAGCTCAGAATGTGCATGAGCTACATCAATGAATAAATGATCATTTGTGTGTATCGGTATCTATTGCAGTGGGTAAGAATCACTGCTTAAAGTAAGTGTGTGTGTGTGTGTGTGTGTGTGTGTGTGTGTGTGTGTGTGTGTGTGTGTGTGTGTGTGTGTGTGTGTTATTGAATAGAAAAACAGTTAATCGTGATTCACAGTGCTGAACTGGGAATGACTGGCCTTGGCATTAATACATTACACTCTGAGCACCTAAAATGTGTCTGTGCGTATTTGTGTGTGTGTGTGCCTGCAAGGACTCCAGAACACTTCAATACTACCAAAGCTTGGTCTTGGATAGGGAACCAGAACAGTAACGTCCAAAGTATCTCCAGTTAACAGTAATCTATAGAGCTGGTTTGCTTGTACATGTTTGCTTACATAGGACAGCTTCAGTGTCAGTGTAATGTACAGATATCTGGACTGTTCATTGTATTTTATTGTGCTAATAATACTTAGGACTGTATTGTAAGGTACAGTGAATTCACATTTTGTATTACAGTGCCTTAACAGGGTTTCGTTGTCTCTATGTGTGATTAAAGTGTGTGTATACTACCTGCAGATATGCGTGCTGTGTTCAGTCATCGATACCAGGAGTTTGAGTGCGTACAGTGGGATGGGCTCTGCTGCTCGAAGAAGAGTTTCATACCTAGACATAAACATGCATGCGTTCAACATTAGGCTTTTGTAGTGTTAATAATTAATGTACTGTTCTGATCATTAGTAAGAGTGTAAACTGGAACAGATCTGGAGACAGGGATGGAGAAGAGGGGGAGGGGAGAATGAGAGTCATAATAAGAGTAGGAGCGAAAAGGAAATGTGGGAAGAGGAGCAGAGGAGAGAATTTAAGAGGCAAAAGGGGGAGGAGGAGGAGAGATATGAGGGTGAGGTGGAGAAATGGGGGTGGAAATAAAGGTGAACAAGAGATAACACATGAGGCAACCATGAGAGAAAAGAACATTTTAAAAAGGGAGATAAAAATAATAATGGTATAGGAGGAGACGGTATAGATCCACATAGAGCATGTCAATGCAGCTGAGAAAAACACACCACAAATGTCAATGTCTATTCTAAATTTTTCTCACTCTGCTATGATATGAAATTCTGCAAACTGTATTTGAGTGTCTCTGCTCTCCATAGATTGTACAATCATTTGATGCAACACTCATAAAGACAGACACTTGTCAGTTAGCTGGATCCAGCAAGTACTCGGATGTGACGTGGACCCACAGAAGCACCTGCTCTCACTGAACTGTAAAGGCTTAAACTTGTATTGAACTGGCTGCCACTGCCACTCCAGCTGTTTCGGCTTAAAAATTCTTTTAAAATTTTAAAGAAATTGAGAAACAAATCAACTACAATACCACTGGCACCTAACAGAGGGTAGGAATAATTTTGATGATGGTCTCATTTACATTAATATTGATATTTTGAAAGGCTCCTCATAGAAGCTTTAACTGTTTTTTGTTCCTACAGAAACACAAAGTCAAAGGTGGGAACCAGAGACAGTAAGATACTTAGAAAGAGTCAGACCAACCTTGGAAGCAGAGTTTTAAGGATGAGAGTTAACATTTGACTACAGGAGCTTCCATCATCTACTCCCTCTGCTGCTCTTCCTCTTTCATCTCTTCTCTCTTCCTTTTCCTCTGTCTTCTCATTGTCCTCAGTCCCATCACTCTCCTGAACCAGCAGGACAAGACTGAGTTCAGACAGCACCCTCAGAACAAACACAGACCAGTCCACTGGAATGCACACACACAGAAAGAAGGAGAGCATTAATATAAGATACAAGAAGGGTTTAGTATACTGTTTGAGTGTGAAGTCAGTTGTAGCTTTGTTTCTTAGTTGCATTTTTGTTTCCAAGGGGACCATACCATAATAACCATAACAGTGTCCATTACTCTAAGTGGAAATTGTTGATTTAGAGGCAATACTAATGCCAGAATGTAAGAATCAACTTAAGGATGTCCATTACCACTATATACCAATATAGCTAAATGTTCAAATAAAGCAGAGGCGGACTCAAGGTTACAAGCTCTTTTTCAGTAACATAGCATGACATGATAACAAGTTATAAGCAAACACAGTATTAATGGCCCACACACACCAAGGATGTTATTTAACCCTGAGAAACTGGCTCCACAAAACATCCACCTACTCTGTTGTGCTGGGACCCACAGAAACCAAACATAATGACTCAGTGAGGGTCAAAAATCAAAACACTTTAGACGATAATTACAATGGTGCTTTTAATACTGCAGAGATTTTTTACGACCTTAAACACTCAAGGTTTGTTTCTCTTGCTCACCATCTCCCTTGTTCTTTGTCATCTCTTTTCTCTACACACACCTGTCTTCATCAATCTATCATCTGTCATTCTGATATGAATCTGTCTGTCTATCTATTGAGGAATGTATGTTCAGTATCTATTTAAGTATCTTTCTAAGGTAATTTTTTTTACATTTTGTCTTTGTTTGACAGAAACAAGGGGAAAGAAAGGGGGATGTGTCAAGCAACAAAGGTCCTTGGTTGAAGTCTTGTACTCTTTCCCATTTGCAATCTCTCTGTTCTTTTTTTCTTCCTCCTACTCCTCCTCCTCCTTCACTCTGACATTTGCTTCTATTTTCACTTTGTCTCATTCCCTCTTCCTTCACTCAAATATGGACAACTTACCATTTCTGCTGAAAGCCAGTGTTGTCAGAGGAGGCAGGATGGCATTCACAACCTGCGAGAGACATAAATGGATAAAAATACAACAAATTCTGTAGCAGTAGAAAATTACATGTAGAAAATGTACCAGGATGTGTCCATGTGCAGAAACTTCAATACATAAAAAAGTTTATATTCAATGTCACTTTTGAACATAAACAGTATAGGTATTATCAATGGTTCAATTTGGTCAAATGTTTTCTCCTTCGAGGGAAAAAAATATATATTTAAGAAAGTAATTTCAGCTTTTTTTCTATAAATCTACTAAACATACAGCAAATCTGAAAATGGGATCTAGTTTTACAATGAAACAAAAGGAAGACACTGCACTTTATTATGCAGTGGGCATCAACCACACAGACCACTGCCACAGAGGATCAAATTACTATGGAAATGTATTGTTGAATGATCTCTTTGATCAAACACAAACACACACACACAAAATGTACTTCCACAACTGTCAAAGCCCTTATTTAGGTATGAATGTGTATTGCATGAATTTGCATGATTACTAATATTACCATAGAAACAACACTAATGCTGAGTGAGTGTGTGAGGTCATTACATCGAAAGCCAGAGAAAGGAAACTACAAAGGATGTTGTCCACCACTTAATGGCGTGTGTATTAATATCACAACCATCAAAAGACTGGACAGAGAGAGAGAGAGAGAGAGAGTGTGTGTGTGTGTGTGTGTGTGTGTGTGTGTGTGGTGGGGGGGGGCTTGGTGCAATTTGGTGCAATTTCTTTGAGCTATGAACTATGGGTGACATGTCCTTTCACGGTCTGAAATCCTTTTCTTTTCCCGTTTTCCTTTTTTTTTCTTTTGCTCTCTTACCTAGTTATTCTTTTCCCTATTGTAAGAGTTTTGCAAAAAAGAAATATTTCCTATCACCACCATTGCAACAAAAGATGAATTTCCTTCACTTGCAGTCAGTCAAGACAAAAATAATAATATACATAAAAAATTATTGAATGCTGTATTCTGTGTTGTACTTGCAAATTACAGACGATATGTGGTCTTCTCTAATTCTACTTCTGTTTCTGCTAGTAAACAAACTAACAAACCTCATGTGTACATTGTTGATTAGTCAGTACACAAAACTACCATTCTCCATATTAACAGCTGTGCTAAAGCAACTAGATATCATTAATTCATCAACAAACAGGCTATTGTTAGCATGCAGCTCCTAGATACAGACATGCTCAATATATTTTGGTCTTAATAGGAGACTGAATGATTGTCACTGCAGCAGAGAATGGTGGTTTTCTATATATATTTGCCAAAGTGGGGCATTCAGGAAGTGTTAATAAACTTTGTTAATTAACTCAATTCCATATTGTTTAATAACACCAGCTGGCCGTTCCCGTAACTAATTAATTGTTACTCATTGTCTGCTGGTCCGGTGTACTCCATTTATTTTATCAGAGCTACGTGGCAAGCTTGAAAAATTGGCTCATTGCTGTGTGTTGTGTTGTTGTTTTATCCTTTTTTTCCTCAAAATGAATGGTCAACACTTTTTCTCTGAATTTAAAAATATGCTAACATAATGCAAAAATGAAATGAACCAACCTTTGTGATTGAAAGCACATTAAGTGAAATAACATCATGCTCAGTGAATTAAGGCAGTTTTAAATTTACAGCTGTAGCTTCAGATTATTAAGGGTCTGTATAGCCTAGAAACAGTTTAACTGAATTCAATATCAAAATGTAATGACACATTCAATCAACTGGGAGACTTAAATTTCTCCCCAACACTACTTTGTTTAAACAGGTACTGCTTTCATAGCTGAAATTTTTAAGATGATTAAAGAACAAATTTAACGTTTACCATGGTGTGAAAGCAGTTTGTGTAAAACCAAAGGGCTGTGGATGCAAAACTTGCTGCAAACTTTACTTCGTGACAAGGATTCAGAGACATAAACTAACTCAAACACGACTGTGTGTCCTTGTCCAGCGGGCAATAAAAGTTAATCTGAGCTGGCTGGTGGTAATTAAAGTGTCTTCCCGTGTTATTGACTATCAGCAGCAGCAAACCTCCTCTTTGCTCCTTTCGTCTATTCCTCATCTCTTTTCTTTTCTCTCCCTCCATCCTGTCTGCTTCCTGCTGCTCTCCACTTCCATACGTCAATACTCATTAAACACAATCTCATTGTCCCATTCCATGCACACACAAGAAGGCACACACACAAACAGAAAAAACACACAAACAGATTTGATGAGGCTCAGTTGGTTCAATAGTTGATTAGTGTCTTTCCTAATAGCGCACACCTTGACCCTCTGTCCTCTCACAACTAATGTACAGGTTTAGTAGACTAGAAAACAAACACTGAATATAAAACCACAACATGAAATGAAAAAAAAAAGCTGAAGAAACAAAACAAAACTGAAAATGTTCATGGAGATTTTTTAAATAAATCTTTAACAGTCTTCACTTTACAAATTTTCTATCACAACAAACCAACTACTGTATCACTTATGTTTTTCTAAATGAGTAAACAGTCAAAAAAAAAATCTGTCAGTCTGAAGTGACAGGCTTAAGTCTTACAGGAGGATGATGAAATGTCTACCCATCAGAGGAAATGTACTGACACTTGTTGAGTGTCACAAGATACCTTTCCTATATCTTAATATCATGAGTCAGTCAGACACTTTGACAGACAGACAGACAGACAGACACACAAATACCTGTCAGCTGTATTAGGTAGACAGACAGTGAGTCAGACAGGAAGTCAGTTGCATGTTTGCTTGCATTAATACTTACAGCACTATGATGTGGAGAGGTGAGGGCATGGTGCTGGCTAAAGACTTCCACAATGGACAGAGAAGTCCTAATCAGCTCCTCACATACTGCTGCACCTAACAGGGAATCACATATCATTCAGCTCTACTGAATCATCTCCTCAGTAACAGTGCAGGATGACTTACAGGCTGACCAGTAACTCAACTCCCTGCACTGACGGCTAGCTGGATTCCATTTATAAGCCAGCAACTGGAGTGGGGTTGATTTTATTGGCACTGAGCAGCCCCAGCTTCTCCAGATGCAGTGCATTGTGGCCAACCATGCATTCTGCCCCTTACCTTGTGCACAAGCATTTGAAATTCAATGCCACATCTGTCTTTTTAAGGCTGTATGTATGGACCTGTGTCTCTTCTCATCTTCCACATAAATATGTATTTTGATGATGCAAAGGTGACCTGAGGACCCACAACTAAACTTCACATGCCAAAATTTTTTTTCACAAGGTGACAACATTACTTTTATATTTTTGAACACTTCATCTGTCAACATTTTAGTAATTGAGAAAGTAACTCACCTAAAGCACTGGCTAGATTTGTTTCATTCGACTCTATAGAGGTGATATAGTTCTGTGAGAAAGAGAGAATATACACCAGAAAACAACTAAATACTACAGAAACACTTGGTCAGCATAGTTTTAATGCACTTTCATTCATGATAATTGTGTTTTATATCAACTTGTCAAATAAATCTAAATTTAAACAGCTAATTTAACAGCTTTATTTTTTGCCTTCAGTTTGTAAAGGAATCGCTCGGATGAGGAGACAGGGGTCCTTATCTAACAATGACCATTGCTAATATGTATAACCAAACACTCACCAGTAGGAGTCCAATTTGAGACAGAAACTCTTCCGTTACTATCTGAGATCTGAAGACCTGTAAGAAGACAGGGAGTAAGTAACACTGGCAAATGATACTAAGAAAAAAGGGAGGGTTAAGGAATGCACATGAATTTTCCTGATTATACACAAACCCAAATTATACACAGTGTCACAGCACCTGGCCAATACTTTGCTGAACAATGCAAGCTACCTGTGATGAAAGAAGTTCCAGCACTATGGACATTGTAGGCAAAGTGTGTTTAAGCTGTCTGCTTTGAGCTGTAGATGGGTGTCTCCTCCCGATCACACCTTGTAATGCACACAAGACATCCTCTAGAGAAGGGAGATGAGACAAGACCAGGGGTCACAAGAGGAAATTAGATCGACTAGCGGCTCAAAGGGTTACTTACTTAAATGCATAGTACATTTTTATAAGAACTTATTTTGTGCTCTTAAAATGCAAATCAAAGAGAAGAACATTTTACCACAGCTGGTTTTCCTATTAACCTGAAATTCTATGAATCTATTTATAGGACTGGGAAAAGGAGAATGTTGAGTTGCTGAATTGATTTGCAAATTCAAATCAGCATTTTAGCGAAATACACGCAGAGAAAGTACACTCATGTAGAGGGGTTTGTGTGTGTGTGTGTGTGTGTGTGTGTGTGTGTGTGTGTGTGCGTGTGTGTGTGTGTGTGTACCCAGTATCAGTGGTGCAGTGTTACTCATAAATACAATCAGTAAATCCAGACACTGAGACAGGTATCCTGATTGGGTGGGATTCTCTCTGAGGGGCGTGGCTTTGCGGAGGTCTCTCTCCACGTACATCACAAGTCTGGATGGAAGACACACATGCATTGCACATCACAAAAAGCATGTATTCATTACTGAATGTTGTGGATGTGGATGGTCAACTAAATGACTAAGATGTAAATGATGCAGACACATTACTAATATGATTAATGTAAATTACCAGTACAATTTTGACAGGATGAATAAAAAGAAGAGGCAGGGAGGGAGGCAAACAGACAAGCCCTGAGTCTGTGAACATTTTCATTCTCGTCAGACTGTTTGTATTGACCAGTAATCAATAATATTCTATTCACAAATTCAAGGTAGCAAGGGAAGGTTACCACTGCTAACTGATATTCATTACTGACACAGAAGCACACCCACACATGTGTACAAGCACAAACAGTATGAATGCAGATACATGCAGAGTGATTCAGAGGTCATATTAGTTAACAAATATTGATTCTAAGCTTTAGAGTGGTACAGGGGCAGTGGGGGATTACTAATTCAGTATTTTTCCTCCTAATGCTGCATAAGAGATTAGCAGCCAGGGTTTACAGTTTTGTGGAATACAGCACAGCTAATGTTAGTGTACTAGGGGTCCAGTGCATTTCAGAGGTGCTCTAATAGTAATTGCTGGATTTTCTGTTATTGTTATGGGTTTAGTGCAAAGCAAATCCTATTTTGTACCACCAATGTTAGACCCCCAGGTATGAAAACAATTACTCCCAACAAAACCTTAATAGCATGCTATAAATAATAATAACAAGGCAAAGTGAAAACACATTAAAAAAAGACAAAAATGAAAGATAGAAAAGAAGGATTTCAAACAGATAAGGCAGCGTAAGCATCACAGGGTCATGTTCAGTTCCAGTTCTATGAATTGAACTACTTTAAAGCACATTGATTAACCACAATATTCAGCTTCCATATCCCAAGTCCAAGCATGTCTTCATATCGCATTTCCAAAACAATCAGGGCTGCTCTGGTCCACTATGTGTTACCTCTGAGCAACAAGCTGAACAGTGGGACTGATTTCAACTGTACCCTTGGCCGAGGACATGTATTAGGAGCCAAACTCAGTACAGTCAGTACAGCAACCAACGATGGGTGGCTTAACTATTCCAAATGCACTGGTTAAACAATGTGTAAATTAAAACAACACACTAATAAAAACTAGATTCAGCTGGTAACATTTTTATAACAAGGTTTGTATGTTTCAAGTTTGCCAAATGCTAATTCCACAGTAATAGTACCGTAATGGTAAATGGTCTTGCATTTTTAACCAGCAACCTTCCGATTACTAGATGACCTGATCTACCACCTGAGCTACAGCCGCACCATAATAGTGTAGATTGTGGGTGAAATCTGTCAAAAAAGATCTTTTGTTGTTTTGTGATTAAAGGCTTTAGTTATAACCAATCCAACATGTTTGGACTGTTTAAAGATGTCTTATATATGCCATGAACTTTATTTGGAGGGAGTATTTTTGAGAAGGAGGAAGCAGTTAGGCATTGGGTCTATGTTTATTTAGTATTGTTGTATTTTCAGAAAGTTTGTTTATTTTTCACAAGTTTCCCACAAGATGGGATCCCAATTTAGTACAATTTATCCTGTGGAAGAGTTGAATGTGTGCGGGAAATTTCGTTGCAATTACTAAAGAGGTTAGCCATTTTCACCTGAAGCTAACGTCTGCTGCCAAAAGACAAGCTAATCAGCCAAGATCTGAGGAGGCACTGTCCACTTTGCCGTCCAAGTCTGAGAGAGGTGTCCAGCACAGTCAATAGATTAGCCTTATCTTAAAGCTGTCATCAAAGTCAATGCAGATGGATAACAGTTTTGTTTTTTGTATTATTTATGTATTGAAAAGATGCAGCTTTTTTGTAGACTACTGTAGTCTGATTACATTTTACATTTTGGGGCACTTATCAGACACTTTTTGTCCAAAGCGACTTACAGTAATTCATACATACACTGATGGTGGTGGCTAGGTGCTGACCAGCACATCAGGAGCAGTTTGGAGTTCAGTATCTTGCCCAAGGACAGATAACAAGACTGGCTCTACTGAGCTCAGGGGTAGAGCCAGTGTACGTATGCATATACTTATATATATATACACGTATGCATATACTGTATAATCCATAAATGCATATATGTACATATATACAAATATATATGTATTTATGTATTTGTATATATATATATATATATATATATATATATATACATATATATATATATGTATATATATATATATATATATATATATATATCATATATACATACACACATGCACATTGATATTTACACATATATGTATACATATATACACATATATGTACATGTGTATATATATGTATATATACATATACACATATATATTTATATACTGTATATATGGATATTAGGGCTGTCAATTGATTACAATATTTAATCATGATTAATTATATGATATAACCATTTTACAAATAAATTGTGATGATGATGTAAGCAAACTGTTAACATTAGGCATTATTAACTAAGATTTAGCTGTTGTTGTCATAGCCTGTGTTTTCTTAGCCTGTCAATCAAGGTAAGAGTGACAGTAGGTCCATTAACAGAACATGTGTTTGAATTTTAGTGTTAGGTGGACCCTTTTGTCACACTATTATTAGAAGACCACACTAGCCTTGAATATAATGCAACTCTTTTAAAATGCAAAATGCATTATATCTATCAATCTACTGTACATGTCTGTCTGGCTAGTTACTTCCCTTTCTCTTTCTCTCACCTGCTCTATGCCTGCTTGCTGCCTGTGTCTCTATTTTGTCTCCCTGCTAGACTTCTGCCTGTGTGTTCCTCTATTAGTCTTGCAGCCATTTTTTTTCCCTATTGCTAAATAAAGAGAGACAAACTTGCCACCTCTCTGTCAGTCACTGTGGGAGACTCACAAAGTATTCACACACAACTGACCTACAAGTGGCCTGCTCTGTGTGTGTGTGACTGCCTCTGTTGAAAGCCATCACACTCCACTCCCAATGGCAATCTTGACACTTCCTTAGTGAGGCCTGCGCAAGTTTATCTCATAGAGACACACACACATGAACACACATATTTTCACGCCACTGAGGAGCTAATTAAACACAACGTGCCTGGGTGAGAGCAGGACTGAGAGAAAGACGTGTGTCTGTGTGTGTGGTTGAATCATGCAGAGTGCTCAGTGGGAGAGAGACAGGCAGGTCAACTCTGACAGCTCTAACACAGTGAACAGAGGGAGAGCGAGCGAGAGAGAAAGAAAGTGTGTGTATGAGAGTGAGAGAGAGACAGGCAGAGAAAAAGAGCTGAAGAGAGAGTTAGAAATAAATACACCTTCATTCTGTTTTGGAGTCACATGAACTAGGAGGCTGTGTTCAGATTTTCAGGAATTCAGTGATTTTCATAACCTTTCAAAAGTAAGCAAAGCCACTATAAGAAAAGATCAAGCATATGATGCTCTGACATAGCGCTATAATGTCAAAGAAAATGGTCCAATCATTGTTTGGTTCTGTGTAAATAAGCAAAGCTGGGATAATGGCGAGTCTCTGTTGTTGTAATGTTGCGGGATCTTTTTGTAAAAAGGCTGTATGTCTATGTCCCAGTTTCATAGGACATAGGCATACTATAAGTCGTATATGGTATCTACTACTTCTTTAATTATCCATTCTTCATGGTTCAGTGTTCAGGCAGTTAGTGTAGTGGAAAGTAATGCAGACATTCACTGACACACTGCATCTATGGAATGCGTCTGCCAGTTCAAAATTTGGAAACAACCTATTTTGGAGACTACCTCCTTTATTTCCTCTGTGGATTGATTGCATTGTGGGACATAAGTGTTCATTAACACAACTCACTGTTGATAAACTGTTGATAATGAAATCTACGAGGATACTTTTGTCAGAGCATGAACTCACGAAACACTCAAAATGCAATTAGGACTGTTATGTATGATCAAACATTTTAACTTGTGTATGATATTATAAAACAATTAAAACAAATAATTACTTGTATTACTGAGGACAAAAGAAAGCTCCACAGTATCGGCCCAGGAGAGGTTTTGTGGTTATGTGCACCAAAGGTAAGAAGTGGTGAATTAAGATTGGCATTTCCTTTTTGTAACAGAAAAATAATTATACAGAAATGTAAATAACTGGTTGTGTTCAGCAGCCTATATTTAACCAAATGTAAACATACTATTTTTATTGAGAGGCTAATCTGGCAGTTCACACATGTAAAATGTGGAGGAGTGGTAGCTGAATAAGAAAAAGAAATCAAGAAAAAAGAAAACAAACAGAGAGAGAGAGAGAGACAGAGAGAGAAGACAGGAAGGAGAGAGACAGTTGTAAGGATCCATATGTCAGTAATCTAGGGCATCTTTTTCAAACTGAAATACCAACTGGTCATAAATCATCAAGGGAACTGGCTGTGTATATACAGTATATATCATGCATATGCAACTGATCATGTGGGCTTTGCACATTCACAGCTGCACTGCAAGTTACTGTGGGGTGAAACACAGGACAACCTGCTAATTAACCATTTGAAGTTCCAGTAAAGTTGCAACATACACAGCACAAACTGAATGTCCAGGGTACATACATTTATATTATCATTCCCACAGCTGCTGTGCTAGTTAATGCAAAGGTTACGGAGAGTATGAACAGCAATCTCCAAGTGCTTGTAACAGAGTGAGAAACCTTCGCTTTAAATCACTCCACAAAAGCATGCATGCACATAGTTTTTGGTGTAATCATCTAATAAATCTTTAAATCAAGTTTATTCCATAATATGTCAAAACCAAGTCAATGAAATGTGTCTAGACTATATTGTCTTTAAACCTCAAACAACCTGAAAATGGTAGTGTGGACACAAGTCACTTTCACAAGTTAACAGCGTTTTCAGATTTAGTGAATTACCATGAATATAGTGGACTACACACCACATAATTAAAGTGAAAGGCTCTTAAAGTGACAAACATGAGCAATCTTCCCTCCCCAGCAATCCATTAAACACACTAGTGAGACTCTCATGCTAACAGTACGGCTAAGCTGGAACAAGACACTGTATAATATAAATTAACTATGTAAACTGATATGGTAGTGAGTACAAATGCCAATTTCTTTCAAATGAATGATACCACAAAAACAATTTTGGATTTGGCCCAGCACACTATATACTGAAGAGGGAATTTTGTTTTCAACTACAGTGTAGCAGAGTAGGAGAACAAACTCCGAAACATATAGCTAATTAATTAAAGGGGAATCCTACCCTGAAATGGAATTCACAAATGCTATTTGTTTGTTCTATTAGTTTGTTCAGTCTATGTGTGAACATGGGCAACTAAATTCCAGAGAAACTAATGAGCAGTGGTCTCAGACACTGAGTGGAGTTATGAGTAAGCATCGCTGGTCCAAGCCTCAGAACAGTCAGTCAGTAGGAGGCTGAAGGAGGTTTATTTGCATCCTGACTGGAAACATCCCAAACTGGCCTGGGATGCACATGGCCCAGGTAAGGAAGGCTCTACAGCAGGTGATTTAAACCCAGAGAATCATCGCTACCCATCTACCGAGAATCTGTGATATCAGTGAGGTAGAATGCCTGTGCAGAACCCAAAGGATACTAAATGACAACAGTCGCAGCCTACAGAGCTACTACACAGCAGCTTCTTTCTTTAGACTGTGAGACTCCTCAATTCACCCACCACAATCAATCATAAAAATAGTTTTGTCTATAAGACTTATTATTTATCCATCTATTCATCTGATTTTTGTTTTGAGAGTAGCATAAAGGGAAAACAATTAGCATTATGATCAGTTAAAAAGAATGTGACTCTTTAATCATCAAAATGTTGTTATGATTTAAAATTTGCAGCCTTATCCATTGAGGTCTATTGTATCAGATGCTTATCATGAATTCCAGAGCTGCTTCATGCTGGTAGGGTCACATGGACAACATGTTACTTCTGACTGAAGAACAGCTTAATGTGTTTGCTTTCACAAAGAAAGTCAGTTCATCTAACATTTAAAGCTGATGAGGAAGATCTTTAAATATCCATTAGAAATACTGGATGAGATGGGACAATTTTTATACCATACTTGTTCACAGTAAGTGATTAAAAATGAACTGCTTTCTAGTTGTTGCTCAGTTAGTATGATAAAAACAAATGTGGCATAATGACCTGGCTAGGAGGATGTTTTAATTACGTATTACTGAGGGGGAGAACTTGAGTGCAGGTGAGTGCATGCGAGTGCATGTGCGCGCTGGTGTGTGCATGTGTGCGGGTGTGTTTTTACCTGTGTTGACAGCAGAAAAGCAGTGTGTGTGTGTTGTCCTGTATGAGCAGTAGCAGTAAAAGTGATGCTTTGGCTCTTGTTACTGTGGATGGACTCTCTAGACAGCGTAGCACCTTCAACACCAAATCCTACAAGACACAAACACACAAATGAATACAATGTATGTCTTTCTGACTGGTTGCAAATGTTTCTGCTGTTGCACAGTCTGAGATATGATACTTTGCAATTCAAATAGTCAGCTATAGAGAAAAGACTTTCAAAACTGACAACAACTTAATGCTTATATGGAAACATCCCAACTCAGTAGTTCCATTCAAAGTATGAAGAGATAAAATGTTTGCACTCAGCACATAACACTATATGCTATGAGTTCATTTTATCAACGCTATTGCAACATATCTATATAATGTATTCAAATAAATAAGAAATTAATCAATTTTACATTTTCTTTACCCCCCTGTCCAAAAACATTCTGACACTACATCAACTAACAGGATAAAATGTATTCAGCTCAGACTCCACATTATCACACAACATGCCCATAGCACACACGCACACACACACACACACTTACAAAACAAACATGCACGCCTACAGCTACTTTAGATATCCATTCACTTAGCATAAACTCAGTGACAGTAACTGGTTGGAAACATTTGTGACTGGCCAACATCCATTACCATTATCATTATCACCAACACCATACACTTCTTACTCTGTATGTGTGTCTGTGGATGGGAGAGAATGTGCATGCATGTGTGTCTATGGGACGACACACCAAGTTAATTAATTTCAAAGCCCACTAGTGTGTGCCTAGCTGATAAGTCCCTCCCCACTACCCATAATGCTTCGCTGAAGTAGAGGGCTGCAGCGCGTTCATTCAGCCAATTAGCCCAGATACTGACACACTCTACAAATTAGTGTTTGTGCCTGTGCGTGCACACACACACACACATACACACACAGCCACTCTCTCACATGCATGGACACAGACACACACACTCTAACAGACAGAGTTCTGTGTAAACAAACTCTTGGACTGTCTGTCTTTGTGCCAGGGGAGAGAGAGAGAGGGGAGAGAGAAGGGGGGTGAATGCATATCAGTGTATAATTAGTGCAGAGTTGAAGTACTAAGTTTGTATTCTGGTGTTAAATTGGAAATGCTCAATGCAAATAAATTCAGTTCAGAGTCAATTACCAATGCTAGACTCCAACTTAAAAACCTTCAAATCAATTTTAAAACCCCTGCCTTACCAAGATTAGCACTTTGCATACACACTAGATGGGCTGTCTTATGAAAAATTAAATAAGCAATTCCTGACAAATTAGTTCATGCACAGTTCAGCATCAGTTCATGAACTGTACAGAAGAAAGAGAGAGACTGACAGAGAGAAATAGACAGAGACAGAGAGAGAAGATGCAGAAAGTAAAGATTTAGCGAATTTGAAGAGTTTCATTTGTTTTTCACATAGTTATGTTTTCATCCCTCTGCCTTTATTTAGATACCTCTCTATTTGTGATTTTATAAAATAAAAATCAAACCCTGCTCAGTTATGTTATCACCTCAATCTCCTATAGCATTCCTCTGTAGTAATATCAATAAAACATAACATTAAGACAATATGATTGTTTGTGTGTGGGTTTCTCTCTGCATTTATGTTCAACTCTCTGCACTATATTCTTAGATTCATATTCAGAAGTGCATATGAGTAAAAACATACCCTGTTTTGAGTGACGCGGTGTGTGTGAATGCGTGAGGTGAGCAAAGCAGTGGCCATAGCTGTAAGCAGGTGCTGCTGGACTCGGGCCCCTGCTCCTCCCACACCATCCAAGATAGCCGCAGGGCCACAGGTGTCAATCACAGCCAAGAAGACTGCTGGGACCATCCGGGTTAACCTCGAAAGAGACTGGAGACAGAGACAGACAGATAAACATGCATGCATATACTGAGCTAATGAAAGTCATTCATGGATTGGGTTTCCATTCCCTTGCAATGTCATGTTGCACATGAAGTCCCTGATGTTAAGACAGAACTTAGAGTTAATCACCATGATTTGTCTGTCTATGTGTTTATTTTCATGCATATGAGCTTACGGAGATGGCAGTGACTCTGACAGCCTCAACAGTGGAGTGAGTAAACAGGTACCACAGGGCAGAGCCTATCTCTGTGGAAAACAGGTGGTGGGAGGGGCCAGACACAGTAGTGGAGATGTTCTCTATGATTTTTGCAGCCATGTGATGAACTATGGAATCATCCTGTAAGACAGACACACAAACCATTAGTATATAATATTAACTGAAGTGATACATTTACCAACATTTCTCATCATCTCTTAGTAAAGTAAATTAAACATTTGCAGTGTTTCACTTCAATATATCATACAGATGGCTATTGTAATGGTATAGTCCACTACAAAAAATCCCAACTGAAAAAACCTTTAATATAAAACAACAAGAACATTAGTCTTAAATATTCAAACTAACTGAAATACTGATTTTCTAGTTGTCCTGCAAGAGGATTAGGGACCATGAGTTGGTCAAGAATCTTGCAGCTTAAACACAAGGTCCTAAATGCCAACTTTATGACACTGACCCCAATGACCTTCCTTAGCATAATTACATGTATTTTACAGAGACAATACAGACAAAACAACATACTGTTGTACTCCAGTATGTACCAAAAGCTTCTCAACATTAGAAGAATGAAGTCTTATATGTTTTTTATTTGTACTAATATAAAGATTAGCTTTCGAACTACTTACTTGCATACTAATAGCAGAGCATACTGCAGTGCTTTGAGTCCAAAATGTTTTTCTTTCTTGTATAAAATATAATGCCATTGTGAATAACACATTTTCTTGTTCATTGTCAAGTTACAAACTCAAAGATCGACGAGTCATACACCAAAAGGCAGAAATGAACAAAGAACTAATGCAATCACAAAGCCGACAATTAGATTAGCTCTCAACATCGCCTCAATACAAAATGAGAGAGAAGTTGCATGTGTGTATGTGTGTGCATGTGTGAGTGTGTTTGAGTTGGTGTGCAAGTGTTTGTGCGTGTTACGTGTATACTGTATTTGCCCACACACCTTTGCCTCACTAGAGAATAGTTGTTTGTGTTCAGACAATGGGGCCGGGCTAATGAAATCTCTGCGGCTGAGGAAATGAGTTTTTCCAGGAAAGTCATTGTGGAGAAAGACAGGAAGTAGAACAGAAGTGATTGCCTCTGTCAGGTTATTATTATGTTTCACTCTGTTACATCACTTAGACTCTACTCTCCCTAGATATGAGATACAATAGAGACTATTCATAAAACACAGTTAACTGTATTCTGCTGTAAAGGTTAATAATAACAACTGAAACATTAATTTAAGCATGGCAATTTATCATGGTAATTCTGAAAAGTGGTGCAGGTGACAGATAATTACATTATTCCACTACTTTGTAGTTGCATATTTCACACCTAACTGTACTGACGGTCCATGCATTTGTGTATATATGCAATGCCTAACATTTAATGAAAGAGAGACTACAGACAAAATACAACAGTTACGGTAATACTCCATTTAAAATGATGTATAATATCAAATTTATTCCCTATAAGCTGGAAAGGTGGCTCTTTTTAGTTTGTTTCATCACACACACAACTGTAGCTGTGGTCAACCTGAAATCACGCCATCAGGCAACAGACCCAAAGGTTTAAATAATCTACTTTTCTAATGTCCATCTCTGTGTTAGTATGTTTCAAATAATCATAGCTTTGAGTCAATATGGCTAAATAAACTGCTCATGTTTCATGTTATTCCCCTCCTCAAAGACAATAAAAAATATATATATATTTTGCAATATCCTCAGTCTATGGATGAATAGCAGATGTAGATCATGTGGATTCTGCTGCGGGAATGGTTTGAAAGGTCCTTCTGGACATTTAGATAAACTTCTGCCATGAAAACTGGTCAATGTGGGAAAATACTTTAATATAATAGACAAGAATTCAAACTAACTATAGCTGCTGTTCTTCGGAGGAAACAGACTGTCAGTTTTTATCTTTTACTCTACAGATCTACCTCGATCCCGTCTGCCTAAATATATGCACTTTGCAATGACAGCAAATGAATGTCCCTACTGTTCTGTGGGGACCTTGAGTCCAAAACAAACTGAACCTTTTGAAATTGAGAAAAATCTTGATTCTTTAATGGAGACATACAATGCTTCAATGGTCAGGCTGTGATCCGTGGTTATTTAACATTTTATAGAAATTAAAGTCACATTCTATCCAACCACATGGGGACTCTAATCATAACTGATAGCTTAAACCATCTATTAATCCAATATAGGACATCACATTGTGGTTTTAATACCAAGGGACAACGTAGTACGACAAAATAATGAATCCTCTGGCACACCTCCGGGAACCAGTAGAATGGTCTGTTCCAGCATTCCCCAGGCCGTGCGGGCCAGCTCACTAATGAGCCCACGGGGGAGCACCCACTTTCTGTGTGTTTAATAGACTGTAGCCCTGCCAGAAACTACACAGAGAAAAAGAAAGAGGAGGGGACTGAAAGAGAGAAAGAGAGAGAGATAGAGTGTGAGAGAGATATCTTACATGTGGTGAGAAACAAGTAGCTCATGCAGAAACTCCATCATTATGATGCAGACAGAGAAATGCAGGAGACAGAGGAAGTTATTCTCATTATAACACACTCATTATATTATACTCCATGTCCTACTTCAACCTCACATCTCCAGAAAGTCAACTTTAAAGAAATTGAATGAAATTTTTTGCAATGCCTTTCCTGGTAACTTGGCTACCAAGGTCATAGAAGATTGTTTTTTCTTAACACACGAAACTTTATCCAAGTTTGAACAATTTTACTTGACACGGTTAAAACTATACAATTACAGTATAGTTGCAAAAAAATTTTCTAAAAATACCACAACTTCGAGCAGATTTGAACTTTCTCGCATTTTCACTCTTCACTGTACATAAACATATTATGGTAAGTTTTTACTAAATGGTTTTAGAACAAGACTAAAAGTCTAATATTCTCACAATGACAGCACTTAACATGCTCACATGTTCACCATCTTAGTTTACCATGTTAGCGTGCAATCAACATAAACATGCTCACAGATGTCACAGCAGTAAAACACAGATGTAAGTTATACATTTACAAAAACTGCATTCCATTAGGTGAACCACTTCCAGAGTCTTGGTATTGTGCATGCTGGCTCACTGACGTGGCTTTCTGAGACACTTAATGGAAGTGAACCATTGCTACCAAACTTTGTTTCACCTGTTCTTTTTCTGCTTTGACACGTCAAAATGTCAGTCGTAAAAGGGTCTTGTAGCTCTTGATGCAGTTGGGGGATCATGAAATGATCAAATTATTAAGATCAATAAGGTTAATTCTCTTGGGACACTGAATATCTGAACCAAATGTCATGGCAATCTATCCAGTATTTGTCACGATATTTTGCTCAAAACCAAAAGTTTCACCTTCATGTTTGTGATGAAGGAAAAGGCAGAGGACCAGAAAAAAAATTAGACTGGAATAATATGGTATGTTAGGTCTTATTTTAGCATAATTATTTAAAATATTCATAACTCTAAATCATGTCCCAACCATCCTGAACTATTTTATAGCTTACTGGAGTGACTACACTGCACCATGCCTCCTCATGCCTTCACCTGACTGTACTCACTATCTGAAGCTCTCACTGTGCTGTACTGCGTGTTGACGCAGTAGCATTAATATGTTTGGTAGCATCTTTTCCAGTGATTCCCCCAATGTGGTGGGCATCAGTTATGATGGAGTAAATCAGATTCAGGAGGTTAATTAATTCAAATAATTACTGAGAGAATAATAATGGCCAATATGGTACCAGCAATAAATTAACAGAAACTGTAGACAAAGAAATACAAACCTAATTAATTAAGTAGATAAGCCTAAAGTACTAAATAAGTATTGCAGTGTCTCGTAAGTATAAAAGATATTCAGACATCCTGATATTAGGATGCAGAAAATGTTTGGACAATCCATTTATTAGTTTTTATACTGGCAATGGACACATTTTTCGCTTCAAAGTATCATTATGAAGTAAATGTTGATGGCACAATGTAATGGATATAGAATTTTGAAACCACCAAATTTACATTGGTTCCCTATAAAAAACGCTATCAATATACAATTTTGTCTTCTACTGGGCATGCAGTCACCTGGAAAAATGAAAGTTGAATGGCCATCCATTCCTATTATAGACTAAATGATAGATTAAACTCACTTTTTGTTTTGTTTTTGAGAATTGCAGAAAAAACAACAGCTAGATCCCTTTCTTTTATCTTACTGATATATCTAGTTTAGACAGTATTTCCTTTTTTTTTACTCAGGTTTCAACAGGCTTCCTGGCAAATGAGTTAAATTAAAACTCCCTTATTCTGTAGCTCAGTGCTGTCAGATAAGATTTACACACTTTGAACCTCTGGCTACAAAATGTTTGAAAAACCTGCTTCCAGATGAAAAGAGCTAAAAGGCTCAGCAGATATGGAACTATAAAATCCTGTCTTCAAGTGTCGATCAGTAGATTAGTTTTATATCCAAACATGTTTGCACCTGGCCTCTGAGTCTCAAGAAGAAAGAGGCGCACATCACAAAAACTACATCACATGACTTGATGCCGGATTTGTATGTCTGCCTGTGTGTGCACAAGTGCATGTGCTCACATGTCTGATGTGATTTCCCTCTGTAATTAAAGTCCTTTAGAAGCCAGTGCACCTGGCTTTCAATGAGCCCCTATGGCAGAGACACAGAGACCATCTATTTGCCTCAAACAGCACATCTAACATCACTAATAGCCACACTCAAAGAGAGGGACAGACTCTCTGATTAACAGGCTAACAGAAAGACAGACAGGTAGAAGAGGAGGAGACATGTGGACAAAACAGCAGAAAACAGCAACAGGTAGAGTTGTAAATAGACAAATGGGACAAAAAATGGCCAGCAGACAGACACATGTGAACTATGAGACATCAACATGCACCTTGGGTGATCCACTCACAAGTAGACAGCTCTGAGTGAATCAGGTGTGAATGCACCCAAGATTAAGGAGAATGCACAGATCAGATCACTCAGACCACATTCTGTAGTCTGGGCAAAATATGATCACATTCTTTTAGCAGTCTACACAGGAATGTGTTCTGGGCCACATTAAAGGATGACCTATTCATCTGACATCCTATATGAAACAACAAGAAGAAGCTACAACAAAAGACAAAATGGAATCTCGTACAAAAAACATGATGTATGATTTCCAATTTGTCCACTTTTGTGACATGTTTAGGCTTTCTTACCTAACAATTTTAGCAGCACATGTTTGTGAACACACTGATTTCACCATTGAACTAGTGACCGCAATATCCCCAGACTCCCTTAAAAAACTGCGCAACTTTAAGCGCTGAGGTAAGGGAAAACTTAAAAAGGGCTACGGCAAATTCTTCAGGTTGTTGTTTCTTTCCTTGTAAAAAGTTTCAGTTTGTCACAGTTTGTCGCAGTCCATCAGCTAATCTGTTTCTTACCTGCCAAGTAAACATATGTAAAGGATGATATGCAGCAAAGTGCCACAGGTCAGACTCGAACCCTGTGCAACTGCAGCAAGGACAAAGCCCGTGTACATGGGACATGTGCTCTACCAACTGAGTTACCGGGTTGTTCTTGCCTGCCAACATTTAGCAGCTGTTTGAACACACTGTTTAAACTGATTTAACCAGTTAAACTTAATTTATGAAGAAGATAACATTTTATTGATGGTAAGAATGTCAAATTTTATCTTTGTGCCCTTTGGAGAAAGTCCCAAGACTCCCTTAAAAAAATCATGCAATTTTTTGTTTCTGCAGTTACTTTCTAAGAAAACCAACAATTCTTAATTAGTTGAGACTTCTTGTAAATTCTGGAAAGTGGACAGCTGTCCACCTGTGATCGGATCACCTATGACATAGGTGTAAACAGCCCCAAATAAGTAAACAAGATGACAAGGTGACAAACAGATAAAGAAACTGGGATACAGACAGGTAAAGAGATGCCTTAGAGACAAACGCTAGAACAGAAATACAATCTGACATAGGAAAAAGGTCAGGTTAAAGGGATAGTTCAGAATTTTGGACATAAGGCCTATTTTCCAAGTCAACCGGTGTGTTTGAGATGTCTGGAGACGTTTTCAAGACATTTCATTCAGGTCCTCCTAGTCGCCGAGTTCGCTGTGCTATGGCTAGCGCAAGTCAACGGATCTTATTAGCATGGCATTAAAAACACTCATACCGACTCCACAGTGCACCTGAGGCAAATCAATTGTAACGGCAGACTATCGATGTACATATGTGTTGATAGAATAATATTTGAAACAAAACTAACCTCGCATCGCATGAATCATCCATTTTTTTGAGGGACTAGTTTCTCAGCAGCAGCGGAATTTTACTCTGCTCCCGGTTCTCAGCTCCGCCAGCAACGGCGGAGCAGCGACCATCCAACATCACCGCGAGCCGGGGGAGACCACAGCAGCAGAGGAGAGCGACAGAGGAGCCAGGCGGTGAATAACCCTGAGGTTGTGGTGGAGGGAGGACCAACAGAGCAATGATGGACAGCCCACAGAGTATTTGGGAGTATGTAGGTTTGAAAGTTAGCGTTGCTAGGCTAACAGCTGATCGCGAGGCTAACAGCTGATCAGCGGAGAAAGGTGAGTCGACGGAGCCAGTTGTTCAGGTGTGCAGCCTTCAAAGTTAGTAGCACAGCCCCAGAGTCTGTATGGACAACTTGGCTTTCTTTTTTCCAACAGAAAAAAGCAGCTATGCTACGGATTGAGAAGCGGCGATATTGACGCCAGCGTCCTCTTGCATCCGGTAACTTATAAGTGCTAGGTGATATCAGTCCGCCGCTGCCTACTAGGAAGTATGACACGCTGCTGCTGCGGAGACATAAATACTTAAAAATGCAAGGTTGGTTTTATTTCAAACATTCTATCAACACATATATGTACATCGATAGTCTGCCGTTACAATTGATTTGCCTCGGGTGCACTGTGGAGTCGGTATGAGTGTTTTTAATGCCATGCTAATAAGATCCGTTGACTTGCGCTAGCCATAGCACAGCGAACTCGGCGACTAGGAGGATCTGAATGAAATGTCTTGAAAACGTCTCCAGACATCTCAAACACACCGGTTGACTTGGAAAATAGGCCTTATGTCCAAAATTCTGAATTATCACTTTAATACAAAAGGAGAAAGAGGAAAGACAGGTAGACTGACATGCAGGCGTAGAGATGTACAGTGTCATTAGTCATAATCCATTTTCTGTGTTTAAAGGACAACGGCACTCTCACAAAAAAAAAATTCTAATCAATACAACACAGTAGCTGCATATCATTATATTACACAATGGCTTGCACTCTGTGCGTGCATGTATGTGTGCATCTATGTGTGTGTGGAGTGGTCATCTTATGTTAGAGACACAAGGGTAGGACCCATAACTGTCTTAGAGAGTCCCCCTCTGTTCTCCTCTCCTTTGTGGAAGATAGTGATAAATCATTAATAGGCTCACCAGTGTGCGTGTGTGCGTGCGTGCGTGCGTGTGTATGTATGCGTATGTGTCTGTGCGTGTATATGTAAGGGGGATTTCTGCCTTCTGCCCCCTGGCTTCTATCACTGTAATATTGTTCACATCATTTCTGCGGCACGCAGGCACACACTCACTCACGCACGCACACACATACACACACACAGATTTTTCATCATAGGCAGCAGAAGCATCATCTTGTTCAGGCTCATAAATAATTTCCTGCAGCTCAAGTCTGGCCTGGAAACCTGCCTTTCACTCCATGCCATCCACTCCCCCTCTCCAAGTACAACTCTCTCTCTTTCTCCCTCTGACTCTGTGCCATCTCCTCACCCCCTCCCTCTACACTGATCCCTCTCTCCTTTCCTCTCTGTCACTCCCTGCCATCCCCCTCTCCACAGCTAAAACCACCGTGCTCACTTTGGCTCTGTGCCCTCCCAGTCGACCCGTTCTTCTAGTACAACGATCTCTATCCCTCTCTCCAGTGCTTTACTTGTAAATCAGGGAAACTCTCAACAGCAGCAGAGGGGGCTGGGGTGATCCAGGGGGTCAGAAAATGCATCAAAACCACACTGCCTGGAGCGCATTAGACAAGGTCTTGGCGCTGTATCTCAACACTGTCATGCAATAAACAGTGTGTGGCACTGGATTTACATTTAGCACATTGGTAGACAATCTCCTATTCCAGACAGCACTATAAGAGAAATGCATGACTAAATTTTGGAGACACCACTGAAGCAATAAACCAATAATAATGATGGATTATTGTAACAAGAAGGATATAGCTGGTCACTTATTGAATCAGATGATATAAGCTCTGAAAAAGGTCTTTAGTGGTAAGTAAAAAATGTAGTTCAAATGTCATATTTGTTAATTATGGTCATGTGCTATCTGAGAGAAAATTTATTTTGAGTGTTTTCACTGTCACCTCAAATGATTGAATTAGCTCACGTTTTGTTGTGTCGTTATTTGTGATTCTGAGGAAAATGGAAACGATCCAGTTGTCTTTGCAACAGAGGCCTGACTTAAAAAACCGTCAGGCTGACCACCATTCTGACAGAACACTGAGGGCGAGCTATTGTTATGTTAGTAACTGACACACAACACTGTCAATAACCACATGTTAGACCACCTGTAGTAGGCCCCCCTCTCTATCCGGTCGTGAAAAGCTGCGGAATGAGGACCATGTAGCGCATCTGTGACCACTATGGGTCACAAGCCTTTTTCACACAGAGACTCCGCATTATCTCCACAGCCGAGGTTCGTCAATTCTCCACCTTTGTTTGTTCACACGGAACCAAGCAGCTTCTGCATAAAGCCGCACCAGTGTGTCAATTCGTACAGCACACCGGCGCTGCGAATCCAAAAGAGGCTTGCGGTACACATCATGATGGCGACGTCTGTGTTTTTTTCAACGTGTTTCCCCCAGTGCCCTCCTGTTAATCTAAACATGTACCCGCTGACTGTTTATAATCATATGGATGCTGTTATAATGTGTTGTGATTGAGATACTAACCCACCATGCATCCTTGAAAGTGACAAAGTGACGTTTTTCGCTCTAAGTTACATAATTACATAATCGGCATCAGTAAACAGGACCCTGTCGGTTCAGACGCCGGTTCGCCTCTGCTGCACCTCTGATACTACCTCCGGATCAAAGCCGCAGCGAAATTTTCCCCTTGCCCCATCTGAAACTTTGACACAGAGGAGGATGTAGAGAATGGGCACAGGATCACCACACTCAAAGGGCAGTGTGAATGGGGCTACAATAGGGAGCAGCTGCGCACCTGGGGCAGAAGGAGAGCATGCTGCAAGATTTCCATCCAGTGAAGCCAGTGCTTGCAGGACCAACTAGAAACCTCTGGCTGGACCACAACACAATTAAAAAGGCCATGAGAACTTGTCTGTCTGAGGCCAAGGCACAAAATCTAATGACAATCGCCTTTTTAGCACTCTGTGGTGATGAGTTTGACTATGCTCAAGTGTTTGAAGGTTTGAATTCAGGCTACGCCACATCAGGTAGTTCAGTTCAATTTGATTTCTTTTACATGGTTTGTTAATATTTTAAGTGTAATAATCTAATTCTGTAAAACAACATTGTTCATATTCTCCTGTTTAGGCACAATGGCTGCCGAGTTTTCATGCCCTCTGCATTAATTGTGGAGGAAAAAATGCAATCTGCTTTGTGTGGCGTTGACATGAAACGTGAAGTATGTGTGAGTGTCATCTCACTCTCATTTTTACATAATTAAAAAACGAAAGTAATTAAACTTTCACCATACTCATAAAAGCTTTAAAAATCCACAGGACTGCGAATAACTGCAAATAACAAGTATTTTCATTATTAATTAATCTGTCAGTTACTTTAACAAATTATCTATCATTATTTTGTCCATAAAATGCTAGAAAATAATGATTGCTTGTTTTGTCTGAGATTTTGTCACCACCAGTCCAAAACAGGGAACAATCCCATTTACATTCATGAGTAATGCCTGTCATGGAAAACACAAAACAGATCTAGGGTAAGGGCCCAGTAACTATGTTACGTACGGGTTAGTGGGGGAAACCAGGCTTGTCATGCGAGCTAGCAGAGACTCGCACAAGTCGCAGGTCACCAAACTGGACGATGAGTTACAGCCACACTGTTAATTCAAGAGACATCTTGTTTCATCAACTTCTGTTTCACAATTGTCTAAAAAAAAAAAAAAAACCCTAACCCTGTCTCTGGGAGCAAATCCAACCATAGCAGTAATTCCAATGTAATATAAAAAGATACATTTAAATTGTTGAATGCTAGTGCGACCTCGCCCTGAAACTGGCCTGGATATGAAGTTTTTCTGTATGCCCAAATGTCCCCAAAAATACCATTTATTATTTCCGAATTAGGATTTATAAAGTTATAGTATATCTCAACAGTAGAGCTAAGTATAGTAAGCTATGGTATAGTGTGGCCGCCTGGTTTACTCTAGGAAAAGTAATACCCATGACACAAAGTTAGACTATTTAGACAATGCTGTAATGTAACAGCAAATACATTATATACTTGTGCATCCAAGGAAAAAACAGCCAGTCAGGGAGAGGTAGAAACAGAGAGGAAGAGGGTGGATAGGTGAGAAGGGGAGATGGAAAGAGAGGGAGGCAGGTTGGGTCTGGGGATGAGTGTCTGGTCCCTAAGGCTGTGTGTGTGTGTGTGTGTGTGTGTGTGTGTGTGTGTGGTGCGTGTGTGTTTCCGACAGTCTACTCTCACAGCTCAATAATGATAAATAAGTCAACCTCCTCTATCCTCCCCTCAACCCCTCTCCCTGCTCCTGTCACACACACCCTCCTCTGTTCATCTACCCCTCCACTACACTCCCAGTGGTAATGAAGCAACAGTAGGTACTAGCTGACAACTGTGCAGACCAGAGTTTCATCTATATTCATTCTGCTATAGTGGGCCACCACAGTAAGACCCTGTCTACCTCCAAGAGACAAAACAACATCCATCCATCTCCTTCTCTCCCTCTACCTTTTCACTGTGTCCATCAGTCTCACCACCCCAAAATCTCTTTCAATAAGCACCAATGGCCCACCCTGTAGGAACACTGCAAAGAGCAACACTATAATATCTCGTCATGTGATAGAGAAGCACTTGTCAGAAATAAAATAAATAATATTAACAGGAATGGAATATGATATTCAGAAATATGTTTTCATTTGTGTGTAATCACCTAAAACTATGAATAGCTATGTTTTCCGTTCCTTAGAATGAGCCTTTATATATCTACAGAGGGAGCAGGTCCTCTTCCATGGGGGCCACCATATTGCAACGCCATGTTTCTACAGTAGCCCAGAACAGACAACTCAAACACTGGCTTAGAGAGGACCTTTTGCGTTTTTCCCACCATAGCAGAGGGTCAGACAAGAGGTATGTGGTTGGTTGCAATCTGCAACTTCACCTCTACAGTAGATACCACTAAATCCTACACACTGGACTTTTACAGAGATAGGGACAATGTTAAAACCTTACCATCTCCACAATCAATTCAGGAGGAAACACTAAGAACTTAATGCTGAAAGTTATGGAGCACACAGTCCAAACCAAAATAAAACCAGGTCAATCTCTAATCATGAGCAGTGTTCTATTATCACATAACCAGACCTCAACAGCGCTGTATCATAGCTGGTCTGGCTGCACCACTGGTCATTCTGGTGTAGGGGAAAAAACATTCGAGTTTGTTTGCATTTCAAACCAATAGCAATCATCTTGGCAGTAGCTAGACCTAGGACAGAGCGACTGTGGATGCCTCCCCACATGCACATTGTTGTCACGTGTAGGGGTGAGTCCTGGCATTAAAATGGCTAAATCCCTGGGGAAAAAAAGGTAACAGTTGCTAGCGTTTTTAGGTTTGTACCGTTACCAGCCAGGTCAGTGTGAGGGTCACTTATCAGCTTGTAGCTAGCTAGCACAAAGTTGTTGTTCAAGTAGCACAGAGATTTTGAAAGAAGTAACACGCAAGTAGCAGAAAGAAGAGGGGAGGCCCTGTAATGGATGCCCAATGACAGGCTTATACTAAGAGGCAGACTAGCATTATGCGAACACTGATACATTACCCATATATTTCTTTACATTACAGGACATTTATCACTGGTGATATATAGCATGTGTCATTTTCTTAAACAATTATTCAAAAAGGTAATTTGTTAATCTTTTTATTTGTTGAGGAGCATAATTTAATAGAGACAGGAGAAAAAATAAAGACAGCAAGAGCTACCTATATTTCTGCTTGTATTTCTGCTCCATCTACTGCATGCGTGTGTCTGGAGGGTCCTAATTGCTGCTGAGGTCAGGCTGCTGAGCGGTAAAGGGTTGTGTTTGATGCAGGTAAGAGTGTGTGTGCGTGCATGTGTGTGGGACTGCTCTGCATGCCCTTGACTTGCAGCTGGCAAACAACGCTTTAGGCCCCCACAGCTGCCTCATCATTACTGTTCACAGGGATCCCCTGCCACACACTCGCACACATACACTCGCAGGCACACACAGTGAGAGAGACTTAGTCACAGCTACACAGGCACAGACACAAAAACAGACACACGCAGACATACACAGAGACACTCACCCCTTCCCGCAGGCTCCTCATTAAGCCAGTGTAGGCGGCAGCGGGAACGAACCACAGTCCCTCTGGGGAGCCTCTCTTCTCCTCCTGATAGAGAGACATAGCAAAGACAGGGAGAAAGGGTGAGAGGAGAGAGGAGGAGGGGGTACAGATATGGGGGGGGCGGGGGCAGTGGAAGAGTAGAGTGGGAATGAGAGAAAGGCAGAGAGATAACGTGGAGGAGATGCAAGTAGAGAGGAGTGAGGGGAAGGGCAAGAAGGGCCAGGTCGGGCAGGGGAGACGGGAGCAAGAGGAGCCATGACATCTTGATTACTTGGTTACCATGTCTGTGTGTGAACATGCTTTCAGATTCTATTTCTTTCTTCAAAATATTGATTTTACGTAGACACACAGTATGTGTGAGCATTATACATAATCTGTGTGTATTCAACCATCTCACTCTCATTTTTACATAATAAAAAAAGAAAGTAATTAAACTTATAAAACTCAAAAAGTTTTAATTTAAAATTCATAGGACTGCAAATAACTGCAAATAACAAATATTTTCATCATCAATTAATCTCTCAGTTACTTTAACAAATGATCCAGCATTATTTCATCTATAAAATGCCAGAAAACAATGATTGCTTGTTTTGTCTGAGATTTTGAAGTTATTTATTTAAACTTATTTAAACTTTAAATTTATTTCATTTGATGATGATGCATATATGTTCTTCTTTTACTGACAAAATACACTACAAATAATGTCATGCCAGCACTGTCTTATATAAAAAAGAAATCTAACTTTTTCAACTAATATTTTTTATATTTTCATGAAACAATGCCCAACTCCATTCCTACTGTGCTAGGCTCTAGGCTATATCTAACCTTGAGGATAAAGACAGCACTGGAGGCTATAGCTAATCGTTGTCATTGACTGGTGCTGCAGAAGTAGAGAGGAGCAAAGGAGATGATGTTATCTGGGGATACTTAAAGGGCCATTCCATATCACTCAAATAAAACAGTTTCTCTTGCCATTAAAAAGGCAAAGTGATTCCAGCTGTCAGGAGGAGTTGTGGTGATATTAGCTACCGCTGATGCTCTTTAAATAACTTTAGTATTATTGTGCATTATTGATATTAGTGAAGGGTGTCATCATCATGCGATTCAATTGATCCAAGAAATGAATTACCATGACCTTAAATGTTTTCTGTGGTCATGTACTACTCCAGTAAATCTTGTGTTGTCGTTTGTGTTCATGTACTACTTTGGACACCATTTCATCATACCCTTTATACTCACTACAGAGGAATAGTCTGATAACTTTTTATTCCAATCTTGAAACTATCAGTCCAAAGTCCAATAAAGGTTCATGCTGCTGTGGTGTTTGTCAAGGTTGTAAGTTATATGTAACCTTGAGGCAGCAATGCAGCTGATTATTGACAGCAAAACCCCACCAGACAGCCAACCTGGCCATCCACCAGGAGACTCTTAAAAGACTCACTACAAATCAAATAACTACTGGGTTTAACAGCTATCAATTCCTTGACTGGTGCTGCTGGAGAAACAGATTCTTAAGTCAAAACTGAAGTAAGGGTTAGGTCTGAGTTGGGGACCCACACAACACATATCATCGTCACTGACTACAAAACACTAATGGGTGGAGATTTTTTTTTAAATCTAGTCCTCAGTCCAAGGCCAATAAGCAGGTGGACTACTAACTTCTAATCACTACCATCACTTCACATAAGTAAGAACTCCTTGACAATAGGTAAAAATTGTCCCAATCCTAAATCAAAATAACAGAACACCTAGTAGGCACTACCAGGCAACCAGTAAAAGCAGCCAATCATAGCAGTGCAAAGCTGTCTATGACTCTCAGAGCTCTCCCAGGGACATTTTTTGGCAGCATATCAGCAATACAGTCAGGGGCAAGTCCATGAAAATATTTATAAACAAGTAAAAGCATCTTTTACTATCTATTCTAAAAATAACAGCCAGCACAGAGATTGTACAACACAAGTACTGTGAGCTCTTCTATGCTTCAGTTATAGCTTCCTACACAAGTCATGATTGTATTACAGATTGTTGTTGAGTGGATGTCCCATGTACAGAGGCTTTGTCCTTGCTGCAGCGTCCCCGGGTTCAAGTCCCAGCCTGGGGCCCTTTGCTGCGTGTCACCCACTCGTAGGCCACTCATAATCCACACGTACACAGGTATTTTTGGAATCCAGATGGGCGTTTAGCAAACCATTTCAAAAATAATCTTCGTCCATACTATCACTTTTACATACGTATATCCCCTGGCCAGTCATGTACACTCGGCATGAGCATACCATTGTGAACAGGAAGCAGACTGTATACTCTGGTCAATTGCTTAGCTACAGAAGATACTATGAACAAGGGAGGGAAACATGACTGCTCTTCACAGAATCTTTTTGGTTTTGTCTGCAAAACATTGTAAGCAGCCGTTTTGTCTCTCTTTTCTATCCTTGGATTATCATTATCATGTATCAAATTATCATTTGTGTCTTTCTATATAAAGACAATATAATATCAATTCTGTCTATGTATGTACACATTCAAATACTATACTGTTTCCAAAAATCTCTGTTTCTGTTCGTCCAGACATGAGCACCACCAAGGGAGTTTCTTAATATCTTCATCCTGGACGTGTACGTGTGTATGAATGCGCAGTTTATCACAGAACACAATGCCACAGATGTCGCAAGTTTGAAGTAAGCATGCAGTTGTTATGCTGGCTGCAGCAATGTCCATCAGAGCTGTTACCCATTAATTTAATGTTCATTTTACTACAATAAGCCATCTCCAATGGCTTGGATTTTGGCAGTGCATCCAACCAGTCTCACAACTGCAGACCATGTGAAACCACGCCAGCCCAGGACCTCCTCATCACCTACAGGACCTAAACCTGCAAGATCGTCTGAGACCAGCCACCAGGTCAGCTGATGCAACAGTTGGTTTGCACAACCAAAGAATTTCTGCACAAACAGTCAGAAACAGGGAAAGTGAAGCCCATCTGTGCTGTGCTCATCAACCTCACCAGGGTCTTGATCTGACTGCAGTTTGTCGTGGTAATGGAATTGAGTGGACGGATGATCACCTATGATGGTATCTGGCTCTTTGGAGAAGTGTTCTCCTCATATACGGCATGATAATGCACAGCCCCAATGTTCAAAGCATCTGCACAAATTTCCTGGAAGCTGAAACCATCCCAGTTTTTGCAGTATCTGCCATCTCACCAGACATGTCAGCCATTGAGCATGTTTGGGATGTTATGGATCGATGTACATGGTGCACAAATATCCAGCAACTTCATACAGGTTGATCCTGCTGTTCTGGGAGATTGAAGCGACAACCCTCTTGTCATAAGCTTGCTTCTCTAACCTTTACACCACCACTGCCACTTTAACCAGCATCATGATATGCCACAGCTGTCAGGTGGATGGATTATCTTCACAAAGGAGTAATGCTCATTAACACAAATTTGAAAAAATAAATAAAAAATTGCTCAAAATCTGAGAGCAAAAGCTAAAGTGTTTATATTTTCACTGAGTGTATTTAATGGTTGAGCAGCAGCTATCAATAGATTGAGATAAGTCTTCCATTATTCCTTAATTACATCTTAATTTACTATATTACACCTGATGCCACATAAATTTGAATGATTCAAATCAAGTATACTTTGTCACCCTGAAACTTCAGTTTCATTGAAAACAACACCACCCCCATTTATTTTACCAATTTAGCCTCAGTATTTCATTCTATTAACATCTCTAACTGACAAACAGTTAAACTTTTGAGACTTGGTCCTGATCTCAGAGGGAGGTACAGGAATCAGTTAACTATCAGGTTATAATTTGTTAAGAACACTCTGGCAACAATGGAGATCTGGCGAACACTGCTCTTACAGGAGCAGAAAAGTCAGTTTATTAGGATCTTCTACAGGGAACTGATGAGATTTTCCATGGCTTTAGCACAGTAGTAAGTGCAATCAGGCAGGGTGATTGATTTTTGAAGCTTATCCATCAGTCGTATAAATAAAAATCTTGCACTTAATCGACTTGCCTGGCAAGATGGAGGTTAACCCGAAATAAATTGGGATCACCTTTTCTAATGAAGTCAAACGAGGCCTCCTCCTCACTTTCTCTTGTAATTGTCAGGGCAGGGGGTCAATTTACTTTCAATTCAATTTAGTCGACATGAAAATTTAATCTCCATTACCTAATGACAGAGCACTCAGTTTCATTCATTTTGCTCAAAATTGGCATTTCTGACTGAAGTAATAAGAAAGTGTACTTTGATCTCCCTTGCATCTGGCATCTGTGTTGTGATTCATTCACTTGGACTCATTAACTCAAAAGAAAACAGCCATTCCACATAAATTACTTAAGAGAAACTTTTCTCTGAAATATGATTTCCACTCTCCTGAGGGCATCCTGGTGGTCTTGAAGGTACTTACTACTTGAACACAAAGTTATGGGCTGGTTTGTTTTAAGTGTGGTTTGCACATTATTTATAGAGCAAACTAGAAGTGAGCTACTTCCCAGTTACCATCCTACTATTGTTATTATTTATGAGCAAGGTGAACAACAAATAATTCACTATATTCATTGGTTTTTTCTCACAGGATGTAAAGATATGAAAAAAACAAAAACAAAAAAATTAGCACCTTCGGTATGCAGTTGTAGCCTCGTAAAGATCGAGAGCACTTGTCTTGATTTAATTAATGACCCCGACACTCTACAGGATGCCGACTACATCAAAATGTTTGATTGAAATCAATAGTGCCTGAGAGGCCCAGATAACTTTTCACCTTTGATTTCTCTTCTTCTGATCAGCTTAAGTGACTTACAAAGAGCAACATGCCAAATTCAATAACCCTAATTAGACTAATAATAAGTCAAACGGTAAGGAATGCTTTACCAAAGAGTTGGCATAAGTCAGTGAATTATATATAGTTATAATAGCTGGACCATCTTTGATTCTTTGTCAATACTTCAAACTACTGTCTAATATACACTGATCAGACATAACATTATGACCACCTCCCTAATATTGTGTTGGTCCCCCCTGTGGTATCAAGATGTTAGCAGCAGATCCTTTCAGTCCTGTAAGTTGCGTGGTGGGGCGTCCATGGATCGACTTGCTTGTCGAGCACATCCCACATATGCTCAATTGGATTGAGATCTTAGGAATTTGGAGGCCAAGTCAACACCTCAAACTCATTGTTGTGCTCCTCAAACCATTCCTGAACCATTTTTGCTTCATGGCACGGGGCATTATCCTCCTCAAAGAGGCCACAGCCATCAGGGAATATCGTTTCCATGAAAGGGTGTACACGGTCTGCAACAATGCTTAGATAGGTGATACGTGTCAAAGTAGCATCCACATGGATGGCAAGGCACAAGGTTTCCCAGCAGAACATTGCCCAAAGCATCACACACTGCCTCCGGCAGCTTGCCTTCTTCCCATAGTGCATCCTGGTGCCATGTGTTCCCCAGGTAAGCGACGCACACGCACCCGGCCAGCCACACGATGTAAAAGAAAACATGATTCATCAGACCAGGCCACCTTCTTCCATTGCTCTGTAGTCCAGTTTTGATGCTCACGTGCCCATTGTTGGTGCTTTCGGCGGTGGACAGGGGTCAGCATGGGCACCCTAACTGATCTGCGGCTATGCAGCCCCATGTGCAACAACCTGTGACGCACTGTATTCTGACACCTTTCTTTCAGAACCAGCATTAACTTCTTCAGCAATTTGAGCAACAGTAGCTCCTCTGTTGGATTTGACCACACGGGCCAGCCTTCGCTCCCCACGTGCATCAATGAGCCTTGGCCGCCCATGACCCTGTTGCCGGTTCACCACTGTTCCTTCCTTGGACCATTTTTGATAGATACCGACCACTGCAGACCGGGAACAACCCACAAGAGCTGCAGTTTTGGACATGCTCTGACCCAGTAGTCTAGCCATCAAAATTTGGCACTTGTCAAACTCGCTCAAATCCTTACGCTTGCCCATTTTGCTTCTAACACATCAACTTTGAAGACAACAAGTTCACTTGCTGCCTAATATATCCCACCCACTAACAGGTGCCATGATGAAGAGAAAATCAGTGTTACTCACTTCACCTGTCAGTGGTCATAATGTTATGCTTGATCGGTGTATCATCTACTGAAAAAGTACCTGAGTAAATGATTGCATATTCACATGTTTCAAATTAAAAGCATAAATGGTTTTCTCTCTTTGCCTTCACATCTCTGCATTTTCCTGAATCTTTCGTTTGACTTCCCAACAGTTGGTTGGATTATCACATGAACCAAATAACAGAAATATTACAATGTTCTGTTTTGCCCAGTCTAATAAAAGAAAATACCAGAAAAACAACCTTTCAAGGAAAGAACAAAAAATAAGTAGCTATGGAACTACTGCAAACAGTGCATTTTATGTGCATTTAAATGGTGTGAGTTTGGATCCAAATGTGTTTTCCTTTATAAAAATCAACTGTGTATGTCTATCTTTCTATACGTGTCTCTTGATATTGCCTTCTGTCATGCAGAGTCTACCTGAGAGGTGATGAGGTAGAGGAACTCCCCGAGTGGTGGCAGCACGAGCTGCTTTATTTTACTATTCCTCAGGTTGTCTCTCAACAGATCAGTTAGCGTGGACACAACCTGTAAAGAGAGGAGAGAGGGAGATAAAGGTCCATCAGGACTTCTTTTTTTATTGGTGCAATATAAAATTAAGTAATAATGATAATAAAAACATGCTCTATAGAACTGAAATGTATTTATGAAAATATGTTGTCAATAAATAATTGTTATAATGAATTGTTACTAAATAATTACAAACGTAGTATTCCTATAACAGGATGTGGGCAAATTGAGGTAACATCTATAACTTCATCCTATTTAATTATGTGATTTTAAATATATGATTGCATTTTACCTCTTTGCATTATCTCAAGCATATACTGACATAGTGACATGACAAAATGTGTTCAAGAACCCATAAGTGCAGTGCAAATCTCCCTGCCATCCATAAATTTAGTAGAACTGAAATTGTCCTATCTTATCAATTGGTGAGAAATTGGCGAGACAGCAGTTTCCCTTTTAAACAGCACGTGGAGCAACTGGCACAGAAACTAGATAAAAAATGTGTTTTGTATCAGAATGAAGACCTCTTCAAGCTTGACATCAGGAAAGGCATTATACAGTCAGTCATCATGTCTGTGTTTTGCTACAGATATCATTTATTCTCATGCTGCTCACTCGACCTTAAAACAAATTGCTGCAGTTTTAAATTTCATCACAGCAGACAAATATCATAATTATCACTGTGTGCAATATGAGAAATAGACTTGCCATCCCTAACAAGAAGAGAACTTCATTCTTTCATTTTTATTCATAAAGGTCTCATGAAAAAGCTGCCTTTTCCTCTCAAATGTAGAACCACTGCTCACCAGAGAAGATCTCAGGCTGTTTTAACTCTAGATGCCCCTCAGGTAAATACTGAACTTGGGAACGCTGCCTTCCACTAGTTTGCACCTTAAAAATTGAATTAATTAAGAGGATTTTAAAATCTGAATGTCTTATCCCACTGGCTGACTTCAAATTTTCTATGAGCTGTTCTTATCTTGCAAAAGAGATATTGATCCAAATGAGACTGCCTGATTAAGTAAAGGTTATTAAAATCATATGTAATAGATGACTGCCTGCATAGATGACCCACAGAGAACAGCAGAATGATTCTCTGCCAGGCTTCTACTGAAGCCATCTGCATTTTCTACTTGATTCGGGGCCTATTGTTGCCTTCAGTTTGGTCTTTAGGAAGTTAGACTGAGATCAGGTGGATGACCTGGCCAGTCAAGAACACTCCACTGGCCCCCCAAAACTCATTGGTGGGTTTGCCTTTATGTTTAGAACAAAAATTGGAGGATCATATCATATCATATTCAAAATATGTTCTGTGTGCACAAAATATACTGTGTGAAATGCAACTATTAGAATGAATCGGTTTTGTATGCAACCAAAAAATGAAAGAAAATAAAGAGAACTAACTAATGAGGAGGAAAGGATAGATATGGAAACATAAAAAAGGAAGAGGAAAAGGGAGTGTATAAAACAGAAACACAATGATAAATGAAGACAATAAAGATACAGTATATAGGGAAGAACAGAAAAATGTTGGAAAAGAGGCAAAAACACAAAAAAGGAAATAGAAAGATATGAGCCAGGCAGCAGCTCACTGAAAACCACTTAAAATGCATACACACACCAAAACACATGGTAAGGTACAAACATGCATGTAAACACACACACGTGTTCAAAGCATTAAGTATATGCACACACATAAATAGGTGCATAAATGCGTGCAATCATATGTAAGAAATGCATACTGCACTCACACGTGAAACACACACACACACACACACACACACACACACACACACACACACACACACACACACACACAGTTAAGTATATGCAGAGACAGCCTTGCTGGCTGGCTGCTTCCTGGCATTAGCATTACTGCCAGCTTCCCCCCTCTGTGATCTGATGCAAGTTGTGCCTCACTCCTCTATCTCTCCCTCTCTCTCTTCTCCACTTTTCTTTTTCCATCTCTATCTGTTCTCCAGCTCTCCTTCTTCTGTTGTTACTCTACTTCTGTCTTTACTCTTTCTGCTCCACGTTGAATTGCCCTCTGTGTATCACACAATAAACAATTTCATTTATTTTTGCCCAAGAACCGTGGTTGATCCACATGCTGAGCCATCGATGAGCATGGTAAGGTTTGCCACTGAAATCCTGAGAAGGTCCAAGTTCCAGTAAACTTTAAGACATAAACTATAAACTCATCCATGTTGTGTCGCTAGTAAGCCAGTAAGTGAATGTTGCACATGGGCTGTAGGAGACTCAGTTCTTGGTTTTCAGCCTCTTTCCCACATTATTGCTCTTACTTCTCCTGCACTCCCCTGCTGAGCTGAACCCACTAATAACATAAATGGTTGAGTAGGGAGTTGAGATTCTGGGGTGTGTTTTAAACTGGTCACGCAGCTGCTCTCAGGCAGAGGGTGCTGTAATGCACCACTGTACAACGAGCCAGCAAGCAAACACACACACACACACAGTCATTATCACAGCATCAACATTACCTAAGATGAAATGATGCATATAAGAAAACATATGCAATCAATTTACATGCATAAACAACAGAGAAGAGAAAGATGTCTCAACATACATCAGCAGACCGCGGTTTTTGCACCTGTGCAATTACTGCATGTCTACACTTGGGACAGCCAGGTATGTTAAGAGAGAGTACAGAGAACAGATTGGTAGATTATCTGTCCTAAAAAGATGAAACTGCATATGATTTAACAGTTAAGTATGAGGCTTGAGGTGAGAGAAGAGTGTGGCATGTAAAGCAGTAGCACAGCATTGCAGTCAGAGGTAACACTCAGGTAACATATCTTCAAATGACTGGCATCCCAACTAAATTTGTGAAACTTTCTTAAATTTACATGTTAACTTTTGACTGAGATGTCCTATGAAAGTGTCACAGCAGATGTGACACACGGTATGTTAAATGTATTATGTAATAAAATGCCTGAAAACTCCTGGGTGTTTGTTATATATTTATTAAGTTGTGTACTTACATAATCCCAAATGTTTCCAACAGTCATCAAACCCAGAGAAACCCGCAAGTTTACTCAATGTTGTATTTCAACGTTTCAACGTGTTTATCTGCCCGGTCTGAGCAGCTGTGAAGCCACTTGTCTCCTGAAAACACTTGGCAAATGTCTTATGTTTTGTTTTGATAGAGAGCCGCCTACAGGGGAATATTAAATATTGTACGTTTAAATCAAGAGAACAAATGTATAGCTTAATTATACAAAGCAAGTATATGTTGTAATTAAAATGCTCTGTTGATTAATCAAACACCTTATTTAAGAGATGTACACATTTTTGTTTGAACATATACATAAAGCACTTAAAGAGCAAAGAAAACTAAAGTGTCCTGACTATCGTGGAGCATATGAAGCCCTCATTCAAGGCCTACTGTATTGTAGGCCTTGAATGTATTTATAAAAATGCTTTAGATGGCAGATATTCACAAAACACAAATAGTTGAAACGCTAAATTCTTCCTTGCGAGAAGTATTCACAAATGCTTTCGAATAATGTCTTCCTAAAAGCCAGTGCCCTCTGAATTTGTGTTCTTAAAGATTGCTGTGAGCTTTGAGAATGTGTTAAGACTCCATATCACCATGAAACACTCTGCACAGTGGAAGCTTTACCGCCCAAACTGCTGTAAAAGCCACAGAAAACTTTAGAAGTGATGATAAGTGAAGGGGAAAATCATATCAAGCTGGTTCTGAAAGCACAGCTTCCCTACATGGCATTAGGAAAGCAGCAAGGTTGCATTGGTAGCATTAACCAAGAAAATATTATTCTCAATTTATTCTCTGTATCTGTGGAGAGAGAAAGAGAAAGTGTGGGACAAAGACAGGTGGACAAGAGACAAGAGAAAGTAGTTGGTCAGACAGAAAGAGAGTGAGACAGAATGAGAGACAGACGCGTGCATGTGTGTGGATGTGTGTGTGTCATTTGGGGGGCATGGGGTGTGTGTGGGGGGGTATGATTGAAGCATATAGCAGTTACCATGGTAACTAAGCCCAGCCCTAACACTCCAATCAGCAAGACTGCAGCAGGAGAACCCCTGCTGAGAGAACGTGCACATGCGCGCGCACACACACACATAGAAAAAAATGCAAGTATGTGCTGTTTTATTGGTCATCTGTTAGCATGACTATGATATATTACACACAAACACTGAATATTTGAATGCGCACGCACACAAACACACACACAAATAAATTAGGAAACAGAAAAGCAGATACACAGAAAACTACATACACAGGACCCCTGCTGAGTGTACACACAAACATATCTCAAAGAAGCCCATGCACGCTTAAAAACACACACACACACACACACACACACACAAAACCCCTGCTGAGTCTATAGATGGACACACACTCACACAAACAGGCAGACACACAAAGACACACAGGCTCAAACGTACAGCTTTGTCCTATTCTTAACAATTTGTCATCCTACGGTAGCTGCAGGGAGGTAAGGAGGGTAGCGGAAAAAATGTTCCGCCATTTGTCTTTAACAACAAGCGCACCGAAAAACACTGCTATGCCACAGTCGGCCATTTTGTAAATTGCCGTGACGACTCGGTGGCAGTGAAGTGTCAGACCAAGTGCAGAACGAGAAAAGAAAAAGACAAACCAGGAAAGGAAGCGGATGTGGGATCAGAGCTACTACAGCCAGAATGGATTTCGTCCAGTATAAATGGATGTGATCGAGCAGACGAAGAGACAAAAGAAAAGTAGAGAGACGGTAGAAAAAGAGAGACAGGAAAAAGGTGTTTAGTTCTGTTCAGGATGAAAGGATCTAATGTGGGAGAGAGGCTCCAGGTCTCACCTCAATGCTAAACTGCTTTAACGTTGAATTAGTTCAGCACCGAACTGATCTGATGTGTGCGTGTGTGTGTGTGTGTGTTGAGGGGGGCTCAGTTAAGTATATGAATTGCCTATGTGTGTCTCTGTCAAGGAAAATGTGTGTGTAGACAAGTGTGTCCTATCACCTTACCGCAGTTTCTTTAATATCATCATGGATATAAGTTGATTAGTCGCCACAAATACACAGCTGTCTTTTTTATGAGATTAAAACTACCGCAGTCTGTTTATGGTACTGTTGAATTGTACTTTGTTATAGCGATAGGTGTTACTATTATTGTGTCCATCCTATTTATATCAGTTAGGGTATGCCAAATAACAGCATCACCTCTCTATGTAATACAATACATAGCACCACAAACTACGCCCTCCAAAATGATGAGAAAGCAGAATATACACCACTCTCTTTTTCATGTTTACGATCCATCTATATTTTTGTCAAATTAATTGTTTGTATTATAATTCTACTACGTTGGTCTGTTCTGTTTACACCACATCTTTCTGTCTGTCTGTCCTAACAGAAGGACCACTCCTCTGTTGCTCTTCCTGAGGTTCCTAAGGGGGTTTGGTAAAGGCCCTAGAGGCCTTGAGTGTTGGGATTTGTGATCCCAGCTATAGAAATAAAATCAACTTGGCCTAGCTATTAAGAAACATTATTTTTGCTAGTTGTACCTAAAAAAATAGATTTGATATACGTGTATAGCAGTTTCACTTGCATGTATGATGATAACAAAGAATGTCTCTCGTTTGTGATGTTATGACTATGACGCAGTTAACAATTAAAGTTTACATATATGAATAAAAAAACAGATTCCTTAAAAATCAATGCACAATTAAAACCTACCTATATTGGTACCACAGAAGTTACAGTAACATTAACACCATTTTCAGGTGTCATATAAGCATTTTCATGAGCATTAATTCTATAATATAATAAACAGCAAGCTATGAGAGCCTGTTTTACAAAACTGCAAACAACTTAAAGTAAACTTAAAGTAACTAAAGGTTAAAACCTAAAGTGTGTGTGTGTGTGTGTGTGTGTGTGTGTGTGTGTGTGTGTGTGTGTGTGTGCGCGCGTGTGTATGAGTGTGAGTGTGAGTGAGTGAGTGAGTGAGTGAGTGAGTGCTGTTTCAGTATCTCTTAGGCTAATGGTAGTCTTGTTGTCTCACTGCCACCTGCTGGTACAGACTAGTACTAAAAAGTAAGAATGGACAGAACCTGAATTTCCAACCACAACTTATTTTGGGGCAGTGTTTCACCTTCATGGCTTTATTAGTGA